>OZ010796.1:511068274-513468274 GCA_963932465.1 Maratus speciosus
GATGAATTTGTGCCATTTTTTTAAGATTGCGAATTTTAGCCACTTAACCGTAGCTGATGTTGGTGGAGCCATTACCGTCTCAATACTCAAGGCCTCCGGACTGATTTCGTGACGTACCAAATGGAGATTAACCCCTTGAAGGGCAAGCAATTGCGTTTGTGCAATGCTTAATTCCCACCAGAAATTTAGAAAAAATTTATTTCAAAATAAGGTAAAGCAATTTTACGACTTTTCTCCACAAAATTCAGAAAAATAAAATTTCCTAAAATTTTTCTGGTGCAAATCCGGATTAATCGTAGGTGGTATATAATATATACCGCCACCCCTTTAACCCCTTGAGTGGCGGTGGGATATATTTTATCCCACCTACGATTAATCAGAATTTGCACCAAAGAATTTTTAGGAAATTTTAATTTTCTGACTTTAGTGGAGAAAAGTCGTAAAATTGCTTTTGATTATTTTGAAATAAATTTTTTTCTAAATTTCCGGTGGGAATTAAGCATTACACAAACGCAATTGCTTGCCCTTCAAGAGGTTAATCTTCATTTGGTACGTCACGATATCAGTCCGGAGGCCTTGAGTATTGAGACGGTAATGGTGGAGCACGTTGTCAGTTTCTTCTGAAATCAGTAAGTGTTTCAATTTCTATTAACCTCTTGTGCTGGAAATTAATTAGCAGAAGCTCGTGACTATCGCTTCCATAGTTTAGAAAAATATTTCACACCAGAATTTTTATTTAAAATTATTAACTTATCCATTTATCTAGTTTTTATTATGATTACTATTATTTTTTAATTTTTTTTTTTTTGTATATTTTAAATTAGTTTTTATAAAAAAATGCTGGTTTGAACCGAGATATATTCATTTGGTAGCAGTCAAAATGACTGCTCGCGAGCTTTCTAGTGTTAATCCAAGGCGACGTACATAGCACGTCTTTCCAGCGCAGGCGGTTAAATGTTCTTTGCCTCTGATATTTTACTTGGTTAAAAAATAACGTGTAATGTTGGATTGATTGCCGAAAAAAGTTAAAATTAACGTTAAATGTACTTTTTGTTTAGAAAAAATAATTTTTTCGCGTTTATTTTAAAAAACCCTTTAAGCGTCCTAACCGTGTTTTTCCGTCACGTAACTTTTGGAATCAAATGCTGATTTAACGCAAATCTATATTAAAGTTTAATTTTTTTAAGTGAATAAGATAAATAAATATGCATGGTTTATCAAATAAAAATTCTCATACCAACAATTTTCCTAGCTATAGCTGTATTAAACGTTAAACATGAATAGAAAATTCTGAAGGGACGCTTAAAGGGTTAAATTTGGTGATCCATGGGAAAAAAATCGCCAAATGCACCCGAGTATGGAATTTTATCCGACGACAACGGTGTCACTATTTCCAAATGACAATTTCCATCTTATGCAGGGGCAAGGCCCCTTTACCCTTTCAGGGGCAAGGTACTTGTATTCCTAAAATGTTGAAATAATTGAATGACACCAGTATTTACGGGAAAATTTATTTGTAAACAAGTAAAAGTATATTTTCGGGTAATTAATAAAAGTGAAATTTTCATTGAAAAATTCTGGTATCAATGTGGCAATCAGGGATTAAAATTTTAAAATTAGGTGATGCCATGGAGGCATCACTGTCCTTCAAGGGTGAATATTTAACCATCTGGAAATAGGGTTGTTGGGTTGTGTTTATGACGGCCAATTATCAACACGAGGGATATAGGCCCTAAGGGGGGGGTGCCCTTCGTGGGGGTCTTTTTAAGGGAACTAAACCCGTATTAACGCTTGGAAATCCAAGTTTGGAAACAGGACCTTGACTACCGTAATTCGCGCGTATCTCCGCAATTCAGATAACTGGATTTCGTACCAGAATTTATTTTAACACTAGAACAGCCTGCAATTTTAATCAAGTTTTATAAAAAGTATTTTACACCAGAATTTTTATTTAAAACTAATTGACTATTATCAATTTGGCAGGGGTCAAAATGACTCCTAATGGCGGTTGTAGTGTTAACTAAAATGTGACTTACTTCTGCTTTGTACTTATTTGACTTCCTTTTTTTCAATAAAATTTACGGTTTGAAAAAGATTTAACTAAGCCGCTGCGAATTACGGTATCTTGCACATAACCTGGCTGCGCCCATGTCATTGTACAAAATTATGCTTTAGAGCAGGGGGGTGGACAACTGTGGCATGCTCGAAACCACTAAAATATTATAATAATCATTGCCTTATCCAATCGTCGAATCTCTGCTATTCAATAAGTCGAATTTTTCTGTAAAATTTTAGTGGTATGCGGCGTGCCACATTTGGCCACCAATGCTTTAGAGGCTAATACGTATAGCTGCGAAGCCTTCCAAATTTTGAGATCTATTATTTATGAATTGTACCATAGCTGCCAACTTTTACGCATCCTAACTACCACTAAAATTTAATAGAGATTTTCTTCTTGCTTAATCGTGAGATTTTGGCGATTAAATAAAACAACATTTATTATAAAATTTTAGTAATAAGAAGATAGCGTAAAAGTTGGCAGCTGTGATTGTAACCTTCGTCTTATTTAATTTCAAATTTCCGTCTTTAAATAAAGCGAAAACTTTTTCCAGAAATAGAGGTACTGGAAGATTTTGCAGTTATGTTAAACATATTAAGAAAACATTAAATACATATAAAAATAAAGAATCTACATGATAATGAATGTTGAAAGCTAACTTTAAACTGAAAACCAAATCGAATAGAAAGAATTATCCCTAACAAATTAAAAAATAAAAGAAACAAAAATATGTTTCTTTTCAGTTTCATTATCTGAAAAACGGAAAAGAATAAAACTTCTTAATCAAGATGAAAATATTTTTTTAATCTGTGATAATTATTTTGGGAAGGCAATTAAATAAAGAATGATATCAGTGTATTTGTTTCATGATAATTACAAAGAAATAAACATCGCCGTTCAAAGTCACTTATTTAAGTAATTATTTATGTTTAGATATAAATGTAAATACATTTGTTATCGATATCAATTACGATAAATAAATAAATAAATGAAGTTGTTTTCTGAATTCAGATTTTCAAATACTGAAATATATATTGGATAACACATTTTTTTTTCATAAAAAAAAAAAAAAAAAAAAAAAAAAAAAAAAAAAAAAAACATATACGTTCTAAAAATACTTTCGTTAAATAAGACTCAAGGTATGTTGGCATTGTTTTCAATTACAAAATACTAAGGTAAAGAAATAAAATTTACGATAGAAATAATAAGCTGGGTCATCTGTGACCCAAGACATGATTTTTCGCTTGTAACAGTGTTGGTTTTCAAAATAAAACATTGAAACTTTTTGTCTTTTCCTAAATACTCAGTATAATGACTTAACTCGAATTTAATTGAAATCCAACGAAAATATTTCTATATGCAGGATTCTATACCAAGAAATACCGTACTGGGTCATCGCTGAAAAGAACAAAATAATGACTTTTTCATAAAAATAGCAAATAAACCCTTTGTGCAACAATATTAAAAAGCAGAACAACCAAGGTTTATAGATGCACAAATAATACATGAAAAACAGCAAACAGCTGTTTCGAATCTACTAGCGAGTTTCTTCTTCAGAGCAAGATAGGGAAAAAGACACAGCGTGCTAGAAAAAGCAAGGCCGATCAAAATGATAGACAGAGACGCGCTGGCTTATATACCCGGTGCGGGTAGCGAACGCGCCAAAAACAACCAATGAGAGGGAAGCAGTTGAAACGACTGTGTGGACAAGTAGCGACATCTACCGGAGAAGGGGAGAAAAATAAACCAAGAAAGAGGAAATTAAATTAATGCTTTCCAAATACTTGGAAAATCAGGAGTACTAGATAAGTCATTGACTAAAGAGTGAGAATTTTTAATGATGTGGTAAGCTTCCTAAAAATCAAGATGAAGGTTAGAAGAAAATTTTTGGATAATGATGGCTGAGAAAAAATCGAACCTATGTTGAGACGACCAAGAATGTTGAGCAATAGAAGAAAGTTTAAGCTCCTGATTTTTGACAAAACATTCATGCTCTTTTAACCCCTTGAAGGGCGGTGATACCGTCACGGCATCACATAATTTTAATCCCAAATTGCCACATTGGCACTGGAATTTTATGATGAAAATGACATCTGTATCAAGTACGCGAAAATTTACTTTTACTTCTTTACAAATAAAATCTCTTGTTAATACTGGTGTCATTAAATCATTTGAACATTTTACGAATACAAGTACCTTCACCCTGAAAGGAAGCCCTTAAACGAAAGGACCCTTAAACGAAATCTAAGAGCACGTTTAGTCTGGCCAATATCAGAAAGGCCACATTGGCAAGAGATTTGGGCCCCAGTTATCTAGGCGATCAACGGAGTGTTTGAGATTTGAAAAAGTGATTTTATTAACAGGAGAAAAAATAACCTTAAAATCAAACTTTCTTAAAATTTTAGCAACTTGCTGACTGATTTTAGGAAAAAGTGGTAACACAACTGAAGTATTAGAGTTGGAATTAGAATGCTTTTCAGAATTGACGGATTTCGTCAATTTCTTATAAATAGAATCAATTATATTAGAGGTATAACCACTATCAATAGCAATAGCTTTGAGGTAATTAAGTTCAGCACTAAGTAACTGATAGTGGAACAAATATTGGTAACCCGAAAAACAAAAGTATTGAAAGCAGCGAATTTCTTATTAGGGGGATGAGAAGAATACCTGTGAGGTGGGAGACTGACAGCAAAAGGTTTACGAAAGACGGTAGTCTGAAAGCCATTTTCACAACGAATAACAAGAACGCAACAACGGAGAACGCAAATTTTACAGACATTGTTTAACAGAATTAATCCTGTTAAACAATGTTAATCCTGTTACTTTGCGTTCTGATCCAAACTTAATTAGTACTAAGGCCGACAAAGGTGGTCAGATTGTTCTTCTCGACAAATCTACGTATTTGGAAAAATCCCATAAATTAATTAATGATGGTCCGTATGTGGATATCCTCAAAGACCCTTCCACTAGTGAAATCAACTCTATTAAGTCTGCCATCAAGTCTTCTTCCAATATTCCTGCTAACTTTAAGAAGTCTCTTATTCCGTCTATTGCGCATTGTGCCAGGCTTTATGCTTTACCTAAGGTCCGTAAACCTGACATTCCTTTTAGACCTATTATCTCTAGTATCGGTACAGCTTCTTATGAGCTTGCCAAATATTTAGTTTCTGTTTTTTAGCCACTTTTCAGCAGTAACTCTTTCACTGCTAAGAATTCTTTTGATTTTGTTAAAAAACTTCATAATTTTAAGCCGCAGGGGCACATGAGGTAATAATTGCTGGAGAGTACGGTTTAAAATTCGGTATGCGCTTTTAAATTTAATTAATTTTTTGTATGTTACTCAGTATATATAAATTCTTCATCTCCTATATAGGGCAGCGCAAAAGTATTCACGTACCATTCCCCTTATTAGAGAAATTTACTGAAGGGGAATTTTCAACAGGAGTATATGTCTTTTTTAAGTAAACTAAATTGTGGTATGCATGCAGTTAGTAGATAAAAATCTATATATCATATACAGAGCTGCTGAAAAACAATCGGATAATTTTTTGATTGTAGATCGGAACAGCTGAAATTGGGTTTTGAAATGTGTTATGCGTTTCCATATGGTTGAATTAGACGCAATATTTTAATTTTTTAAACGGTGCAATTTTGTTACATTATTCTGAATGTGTTGCAAAGTGTTTCATAATCTATGCTTGACGCATGACTTTTTCTTTCTTGTTGTGTTATGCATTTTACAGCCTAACTATATTTACTTAATACATACAGTTGTATGTTTGTATAGAAATAAAGTCATATAGTGGGTAACATAAAATCTGAATATAGTGCCGTCTGTAGATGCTAATTACTATAAATGCGATTGCAGTTGTTTTATACGTTACCTATATGAATTAAATTATAGCTGAATGTGTGGAGTGTATAAAATATGTATATCAGATATTGGGCTGTTATAAATATTTCAAGGTACCATATATGGGCGGTAAACGATGTGTTACATGTTGTATATCTGAATTAAATTTTAGAAAACCATGTGGAATTTATGAAAATCTATATTTTATATACAGGGCTGCACAAATGAATTCGAATAACTTATCGTCCACTGTGGACAGTGCCGAAATTGGATGTTTAAATATGTTATGCGTATTCTAAATTGTTTATTTAACTATCTTCTTCCACCTTATTAACCCCTTGAAGGGTAACAGTATATTATATACACCACTTAATTTTAATTCCGAAATACAACACTGGCACCATAATTTAGGAATTAAATTTTGCTTTATATAAGGTACGCGGAAAAAAAAAAGATTTTACTTAGTTTCATATAAATTTGTTCATAAATACAGGTGTCATTCAATCATATTAACATTTTTTGCAACAGAAGTACTTTGCCGCTGAAAAGGTTGATTAGTGAGGTTCCCTTAGAGTATTATGACGTATCTGCCAACATCTTATGCTTTTCTGTACCACAAAATTTAATAGAATTTTTTTTCGTACTTAATAGGCAGATTACGATGATTTAAGTGGTAAAATTTACTATTAAATTTTTGTGGTACAAAAAAGCGTAAGAGTTGGCGTCTATGTTATGGAATTAATGGAAGGTGTTTCATAATCTACGCGTGACGCATGATTTTTCTTTCTTTGTTCAAATGGGAATGAAGCTATTTGATCATTAAATAAAAAACTGCCATTCATGTAAGTCAGCCACGGAAAAGAAGTCTTTATTAGAATATTTGAAGGCATATTTCATTTTTCAAAAGAAGATTTTTTTAACTTCATTAATGATTTAAGAAAGCATGTAATAAAATATTGAAATTTAATTTTCTGGCTAAGAAAGTTTCTGAAAAACTTTTTATAGCCTTAAACAAAATATCAAATTTCGATACTGAAATATATATATATATATTTTTTCAAATGTAGAAAGTTGGATAACTCTCGGTGTTTCCCTCTGCCATAAACTAAAAATAATATTTTCGGAAAAACTTACTGAGATACGAAATTTATTTTTTAAGGCTTCGGTTTTGATTTCATAAAATGAAATTATTATTTTCCAAATTCGTTCTCTAGACGCATATTTAAATGTAATAAATAAAACTGCATGATAAGTATGAGAAAGTGTGGTAACTTATAAAGCATTTTTTGTGTATGCCTTAATTTAGACATTTAGACACTTTTAAACATGAAAACGTCACAATATTTCGATGCATTTTATATTTTCATTATAAATGATAATGCGATTGTAGAATGTAAGCAGCAAAAAAATTTAATCCTATTTATCCTGAGTTGTTTATATCAAATTATCAAATTCATACTTTTAGTGGTACAAAATGCTTCAATAATTATGCTTTTAAAATTGCTTTAAAAAAAATCTCAAATCTCAAATTTCTAATTTAAAAAAATCATTAATATACTTAATCTAATAAAATCATGTGATAGGCTTTCCCCTCAAAATGATGTACTTGAAATGTTAAAAATATACACTAAAAAATATATTAACACATTTTAATGATTAAAACAAGCTAATAGGAAAAAAGGTTGTGCGACATAAATTTTAAGTACAAAAAAGATTGTTAATGAAAATTGATATTTAAGTTTTAAATAAAATAATTTATTTTGTGTTTGTTTAGTGCATAAATCGTCGAAAATTCCACAATGGATAAAGTATAAGAATATTCTATTTTAATGCAGATATATATAAAATAAAACGTTTTGCCATTTTCGCAAACTATAATTGACTCACATAATGAGAGAAACTCGTCTAGTAAATAAGCCAAATTTTAATATTTAGGAAAAGTTCCTTCCCATTTATTAACCCATTAAGCGCCAAAACTTTAAGGTTGAGTTTATCAACTTTTTAGCTGAACGTGCGTTTGCCACCACAAACTGTGAAAGATAATTTTCGCTTTATATGATTTTAAAATTTTATGTTTTCAAGTAAGGCCAATTTTTTAATTGAGAAATAGTGATGGGTATGTAAATAATTTAAATATGCGAGTTTATTTTGACAGTTGCGTGAACGCAACATCAGCGGGTAATAAGTTAATATAGCTATCAAATCAAAAGATAATCAACACAATAAGAATTATATAATAACCGAGCTACCAAGCCTCTCCAGTTTTTTGGATACTAGTATTTTAATATAGAAAATGTTTTTTATATAATTAGAAAATTTGGGCGACTTAAATGAGTAATATTTTCTTCAAGATAATAGTGGTGAGCAAAAAGGCAGACTTGGCAACTCTGTAATAATTAGAATACCGTCGAAAATATGTAACCCAATATGGCTAAATGCACGGATTAAAAAAGGGGCAGCGTGCTGATTATAACCACTAAATTTTAATAGAATTATTTGCCTTATTTAACACTAGAACACCCGGAAACCTTACTCAAGTTTCAAAAAAATATTTCGCTCCAGAATTTTTATTTCATATTATTTAACTGATTTATCTAACGTAATTCTGCGTTGCTTAAATTTAACTTATTTTGAGAAAAAAATTCTGGTTAAAATGGACATTTAATCCTGTGGTCGGAGTCGAATCGACTCCTTCCGGGCGTTCTAGTGTTAATGACAAAATATCCGATATTTAATAAACAGAATAATATTATTAAAATTCAGCGGTAGCAAACGGGCAACCAACAATTAAAATGAGGGGAAAAAATTCCGAAAATAGAATCAAATAATAACATTACAAAAGGAAAATGGAAACTTATATTGTTGAACACTTTGTTAATCCCTTGAGGGGCAGTGGGATATATTATATCCCACATAATTTTAATGAAGGCTTGCATCAGACACTTTTTTTTAATTTTACTTTTATAACTTCGGTGGAAAAAAGTTGAAAAATTGCTTTTCCCTTTCTTGAAACAAAATTTTGCGAAAATTCCGGTGAGAATCCAACATTAGAAAAACACAACTAATTGTTCCTGAAAGTGTCAAGGGCAATATTCCACAATATACCGTAATGTCCCGCGTATACGCCGTGGCTTAGTTAACTCTTTTTCATACCGGAAATTTTATTTAAAAAATAAAGCCAAATAAATTCAAAGCAAAAGCAAGTCACATTTTATTTAAAACAAATTCTGGTAGGAAATCGAGTTGTCTTTGCTGCGGCGTATACGCGGGACATTACGGTATGTAAGCCGCAAATGATTTCTGCTTGTTTATAGTAACAGGGTTCGTACGCTTCAAGGACAGATTACCAGGAGTTTTGTAAAGTAATATTTGTCTTCTTTAATGAAAATAAAAATCTAACTTCAAATAAGCGAGGTGTAGTACTTTACGAAATTTCTGGTACTGAAACTCATAAAATCCGCAGAATCCTTTGATGAGTACGAACCCTGAGTAAGCGATGAAGCAGAAATTACTATATTCAAATTGAAAGATCAACTGCGTTAACTCATATGAAAATTTTATAAATTGAAGACTGAATCAATCTTAAAATAGATATCAGAAAAATTCCATATCCGTATAAATAGGAAAACAAAATAAATATTATCGCCTATTGAAAGATAAAAAAGTCATTACAAATCAATCCAGTTTAACATTTAAAACATATCTACCCTATATACCGGGTGTCCCAAAAAGGACTGACTGATTTTAAAATTCAATAACTTGCAAACGGTGACAGATATTAAAAAAATTCTTGCAGGAGGGTTATGCATAAGGTCAAAAGTTTTATTACAGTGATTTTCAATTTTAGTTCGATTTACAAACAATAGATGGCGCTGTAAGCAATAGTCGCTAAATACAGGCTCGATTTTTGGTCCTTTATCTTTTTCCATGCAGAAAAAGGAGATGGAAATGTATTATCCGGGCCACGAAGTACCAAAAATCGAGCCTGAATTTAGCGGCTATTGCTTACAGCGCCATCTATTGTTTGTAAATCGAACTAAAATTGAAAATCACTGTAATAAAACTTTTGACCTTATGCATAATCCTCCTGCAAGTATTTTTTTAATATCTGTCACCGTTTGCAAGTTATTGAATTTTAAAATCAGTCAGTCCTTTTTGGGACACCCGGTATATATAATCCTAATGAAACGACTTTATGAAACGATTCTTTGAAACGACTGATTAAACAACTGATTATGTTTCACGGCGATTTCTCCTAAAATATGGAATACTCTGCGACGAAATTAACGCCAAAAATCAATATTGATCCGCAGATTTCAAAACTGGTATTAGAATTTTTAAATTCGAATTAGTTTTCGAAATATTAATTTTTTTCTAATGTTATATACATTTTTCTAATGATGCAACTCACATTCTAATCAAACAGATATATATATATATTTATACTTCAGAAAAGGTTGATATGGTAACCCGGCTATATTTGTTTATTTGATATTAAAGATTTATTTACTTTTATTTATTTTTACAAATTATATAAATTATTTTGTTCTACGATTATTAATTATTTTTTTTATACTTTCTTTAGAAAATCATAGAAAATAATTAAGAAATACAGTACTACTTAGTTATTCCGTCGACCAATTTCGTCAAATTATATAAATCGCCAAATTATGCAAATTGACATAATTTTTATTTTAAATAACGAAAGAACAAAGAAATTAATATACGATCAACCATTATTGGCATTTAATCTTATAGTTTGCCGATAGATTTTTGGTCGACGGGATATCTAAGGATTACCGAAAATGCATATGTAACTGGTATTTGAAAACGAGGTTTTCGCCAAATTTTCGTAAAAAAATAAAAATCACACCAAACCTGCGGTGCGTATCTGCCCAAATATTACCACTCGAAAAAAAAATTCTAACTGGCGAGTTGAAAAAAAAAGTAATACTTATAATAGTTTTACTTTTAATGTAGTTTTATTCGAAAAATTTTTTTTTTGATTTTTTAATCAAAATGGAAAACTTGCGGTCCCATATTGGCGCGATTTTTTTTCTGACGCCAATGCCATATACGGAACGGACACATAACTGGCGCCAAAGTATCCTTATTTTGCTTGATATGGTAAGCCGGATGTTGCTGTTTATGCTGTTGATGCGTTTCTCAAATTGGCGTCGTTAAAAGTCGCGCCAATATGGGACGTATATGACATCTTTGCCAAACTTTCATATGAACGGCGAAGGGATCAGACCGTATTTGTTTATGGCAGTTGGTGACTTGAACTATTATAATATAGATGAAATGATAGCGATAAAATAATATTTGGCGACTTATCACCTGTGCCTGGCTAACATTAAAGTACCAAAATGGCACCTAGAGTATAAAAAGCGAAGTGGTCCGCTTGGAACTGTTGATGATAGTCACATGACTTAGGCTATTGTTATAGAGATTGTTTTAAAATACCGGGAGACAAAGACTCTGTATACTTAATTTATTTTATTTTAGCTTCTTTTCAAAAGTTTAACTGATCCTCTTTAATCAAAAATGAAAACAACCATTGGATGCCTTAACAGCAACTGATTCGCCCTTAAATTTTTGCAATCAAAGGGAATTGAATGGAAACCCGTTTACAGGGAGATCTGCACAGCTTTTTTCAGTATAATTCAATCTTCTCTAATATTTTTAAAACCCACCAGATTAGCGTGTTTTTAGATTTTGCGGTGTCTGAATGGGGGTTGGCGAGCGTAGCTTGCAGGGGGAAGAGCCCCCTAGTATATATATATAAATATATATATAATACAAGTTTTTGTAATTATTATCTATAAATCACGTACAAATCAACCATTGATAAATGAACCGATAATTATAATACACTATTAAAACTGTGTATCGAATAATCTAAAATTCATAAACTGAAAAAAAAAAGATTTAGGAGAAAAATGACAAGAAGAAAATTGAAACTGATATGGCAAATATATATAATATTTTTAATGAAATCAAGTGTTTGAAAACAAATGAAAATAAATAATTAACACAGGAGAATGGAGTTACAAAAATGAATAACTGTGAATATGTTATGGATTCATCCACCGCCCCCGAATATTTGGTCTGCGCACTGACATACAAATGGCGGCTGTTGTAGGTAGACATTTTTAAGTTTTTTTACGGTAGCCTGTTTTAGACAACAATATTTTCTAAAAGTTGTTTTTAAATTGAAACAAAGCGAATAAAACGTTTAGAAATTATTGGTATTGAAATTCAAGGGACTGAGAAAATTCAGCCAGCAACAGACGCCATTTTTGTGTCAGTGCGTAGGCATAGTATTCAGAATGGAGTTATGAATAAAAAGGAGGAGACACATAGTCTATTGTCTACCAGTTACGAGTGACGTAACTGAGTTGGTTGTCACAAGATGGCGGCTGATTTTTTACACCGGATCAAAAGATTCTGATTGTCGCAGGAGCAAACTTCCACCAGTAAATTTTGAATAGAAAATTTTGCCTTATTTTAACGGCTTTTTCCAATTAAAAGTACTCTTACAAATATTGTTACAACTAGTATTTGTTTTTACTGGTGACAGTTTCCCCGTGCATTATACTATTTTTATTGACACTGACAGGAGGTTGTCTAGGTTGTCACAACATGCCGGAAGCGTAGAGCCTGACTACCGCCGAAGTAAACTTCCACCAGTAAAATTGAATATACGTTGTTGCCATCATTTACGACTGAAATATTGAGTTAATTCGGCGACTAAATAGGAAGAAATTTTCTGTTTAGATTTTTTTGGTGGGGGTTTCCTCTGCGATAATCCACCCTTGAAAAGCGGTTACAGTTGAAGCTTAACTATTTTCAGGATATGTCAGTTCCTCGCTATTAATAGTTCCATAATATTCATGGAACGGTGGATTCATCAGTTGAGCTTCATAAAGACTATATATATATATACATATATATATATATATATATATATAAAGAGATTAGTTAAGAAACATTTATTCTGTAATTCTTAACCAATTTGTACCCTAAGCGCCCATGTGCGACCGCTTTAAGATTTGTTTTTTTCAGAAATTCTGAATCCGTGCCGGAAACTACGAAGAAGAATTTTCATTTTCATGCAATAAAAAAAAAAAAACACTAGTCATTAAATAAAGCAAAAGCAACTATTCAGAATTTCTGGTAAAAATTCAGAATTTCTGAATAAAACAAGAACTTCCTGTTATGCACTTTGTGGAGGCAAATGATTTCATTAAAATCAATTCAAATCTTTAAAAAGATACAGTATTAGAATACATTTCGTACGTTCATTTTAAAAGAAAACATAATTGTTGAATATGAAAAGAACGAGATATTCATTCTAGTAATCACGAGTTCTTTTTTACATAATTTTAATTATAAAGTATGTGCTTTTATAGTTATACTTAAAAAACTACGGAAGATCAAATTAGAAATTTTACTAATAAATTTAATCCAATAAAAGCAAGCGACAGGGCTTATCGCCAATAAATGTACTTCAAATATTAAAAGTAGTAAATAAAAGATAAAGTGAAATTAGTGCCTTAAAGATCCCACACTAGTCAAGGGAAGAAATAAAAATGCCAACGTTAAGTCTATGGGAACGTTATTTTCAAATATCTCGCTTGCATTTTAATATTTTTAAAGGTCTTTTTATGCATAGGATAGCTAAGGAGAATCTGTAGCCGGGCTAGTTTTTAATTTTTCGATTTCGGTTACAGTGTTTAACACTTTCCAACATAGTTGAAAGTGTTTATGAATCCGGTTTGTCTGTCCGTCTGTCCGTCTGCCCGTACTCTAACTCGCGTAAATATAGTCTAATTGCCATGAAATTTATATGGAATGTTCGGTATTCAAATTGAAGTGTGTAGCATTTTCGGTTCATTTACAGGGGCACTCGAAAGAATTCTGTTACATTATGGTCTATGGGGAAAAATCGTTTGCCGTGTATTTTAATGTCATTACAGTACTTTAAACATATTGAAATTGATATACACCACGGAAGTGTACTACAAAGTTCTTACTACGGAATATGTTATTCATAGAACTTATCGCTTTTCTATAGGGACACACAAAAGTATTTGACTATAGAAGAAAATGAGCAACAATTGAACTATTCAAGCCTACGAACAATAATTGCTGGAAGTGCGTTTTCATTTGTGGTATGCGTTTCGAAATTTAACTATTTTTTAAATATTACTTGGTGTGCATAAATTCTATAGATCATATACAGGGGCGCACAAAAGCGTGACCAACTCAAAAAGAATCGTTTATTGGCTGAAATTGCTGAGTGGAAATTTCCAACTGTCCTATGCCTTTAACTGAACTAACTTGTAGCATACTATTTAGTATTCATACCAACCTGTAGATCATATACAGGGTTGTAAAAACAATTATATAGTTTAACGACTATTCATAGTAATAGTAGAAATCGGGTTTTGAAAAGCGTTATGCGTTTTCCAAATTGATCATTTAGACGTTACGTTTCACCTTCGTAAACCGTGAAGATTTCTTATAGTATTTTGAATGTGTTTTAAAGTGTTTTATAATCTATGCTGTACGCATGATTTTCGATCTTTTTTTTTATATTAGGATAGTTTCAATTTCAGAACCGGTTTTACACGTTTCCGAAAATGAACTAATTAAAAAAAAATCTGAACCAAAATCGAAAAAGGAAAAACTACCCCGTTGTAGATTGTCGTCAGCTATGCAAAAACACTCTCAAAACTATTAAATCCAAGCGAGATATATGAATATAGCGCCCACATAGGGTTAACATTAGCTTTCGCATTTCTCCGCGTGACGAGTGTGAACCTTTAAGAGCCTACTTCAGTTACGGGAAGAAAGGAAAACGCCAATGATAAGTCAATGAGGGCGTTATTTTCAAATTTCTCGCTTTGATTTTAATACTTTTGAATGATTTGTTTTTTCTTTTTTCTTTTCTTTTTTTTTTCTTTTTTTTTTCTTTTTTTTTTGCAGAGAATGACTGCGGACGATCTGCAACCGGGCTAGTTTTTGCTATTTCAATTTTCGCTTCAGAAAAAAAAATAATCCTTTCATTTTCGAAACCGGTTGGAACCGGTTCTGAAATTGAAACTATCCTAATAATAATTAAAAAAAACTATACCCGGAATCGAAAAAGTAAAAACTAGCCCAGTCGAAGATCATCCTAAGCTATCCTATGCAAAAAAAAAAAAAAAAAATCATTCTAAAATACTAAAATCAGAGCGAGAAATTTGAAATAACGCCCCATATACTTAACATTAGCGTTCGAATTTCTCCGCGTGACTAGTGTGTGATCTTAACCTTTTAGTGTGCAGCTTTGCATACATCCAAACAACAGTGTTTTGAATTTAATAGATTTTTTTATTCGTATATACCTAATTTACACCAGAAAATTAAAATAACACTATTTGCTTTAATTAATAACAGACATTCCATTATTAAATAAAGCGAAATTAACCATTGAAACTTTCTGATAGAAAGTCAGAATCTCTGAACTCCGTAATTTCTGGAACGTATTCTATCATGGGAATTAAAGGGTTAAAGGTTAAGTTTTATAAATTAAATAATAATATAAAATAAGGTATTTGGAGACATACTTATTAAAATATTTACAAATTTGCATTATTTTAGCGTAAAACAGCTACACGACAGTAGTTTTTACTTGTATTGCAGATGTGCTACAGAAGAAAAAAATTAACGTTTTACATGAAAAACGTATCTCTAATTTTTTTCATTATTTTTCCGGTGTAATAACCTTTCAGAGAATCACACTGTAAACTGAAATGTCTGAAATTCAGACACTTAAGTGTCTGAAACGTAGTGTTCAATTTTCAGACGTTTTAAAATGTCTGAAAATTTTCAGACACTTCTTGCGTCTGAATTTCAAACACATAAGTGACTGAAACTGGAGTGTTCGATTTTCAGACGTTTTAAAGTGTCTTAAAATTTTTAGACACTTCTTGCGTCTGAATTTCAGACATTTCAAGTGTCTTAATTGCGGCCATCTTTGAGCCCTTTTTTTTGCCAATATGAAGCCATCTTTGACCACTTTTCTTTCTAAGTCATATACGCAGTCATATTTGACCACATTGAATCATTTTTTATAAATGAGAATAATTTGTTATCATAAAGCAGAGCTAATTGCAGCGTGGTAAAACTAGGATGCTTCTCTGCCCCCTGATTTTAGGGTACCCAAATTGGGTACAAAATTTTTATAAAGCTGATATTTTATATCAGTTTTGACTTTATTATGATCGTAATCAGTATTTTGTAATTTTAGAATAGGATAATATATATAAATATATTCACCTAAATATGTATTTATGCGATTTCATATATCCCCTACGGCATCAAAAATGTTTATTAAATTAATTCCAGTCCAAAGACCTAGTATTTATTCGCCCCCCCCCCCCCACCACCGCCACCTTCATATATTGCTACAAAAAAAAAAAAAAAAAAAAAAAAAAAAAAAAAAAAAAAAAAAATTAAGACTGCTCGATGCCATCAAATACATATTTGGATAAATATATCCTTTTCTTTAACCTAATCATATTCTAAAAGTACAAAATATTTATTAAAATAAGTATAAGATCAAAACAAATTTAAAATGTCAGCTTTATGGAAATTTCATACCAAATTTGTGGGCCCGTAAAGCTAACGTCCCATAGAAAAAGCCCAGTCTGTCCATGCTGCAATCAGCTCTGCTTTATGGTAACAAATTATTCCCATTTATAAAAAATGATTCACTTCTTCGGAAAGAATTCCATCCCTGCTTTGTGGCACAATTTTTTTCTATTTAAATTAGATATTCCCAGTCAATTAGTTTAAGCATTTTTTGGATTTTTATTTCTGTGTTAAATAAAATCTAGCACTAGATTTCACAAAATTATCAGCATATGAGATCCGAACATTAAAAAAAATTTGAGCACGAAACACTTACTTTTCTTTATCCCCCTTCGTTTTTATTATTATACTATTTATCATTACCAAGAAATGCTTAAACATTTGACAACCGCACATCAGCGCCTGAGACGAGCAGTAGTTATAAGATTCTGGATGGACTTCATGTTTATTTGACTCTTTTCAAACGATAAATAATATAGTAAATATCAATGGACACAGAAATCCTTCATTATGATTTGAGTACCCTTCATTTCTGCTCCCCACGTTGATTGCGATCACACAAGCAGTATCAGTCGCAAAAGCGATTTCTTATCCACATGATTGGAACAGTCGTCGAAAAAAAAAATAAACACCTCCTTCTAACTCTGTAACTAGAAGACAACAACAATAGAAGAAAGTTACTGGTACCAATCGTCTGGAAATAAAGTATACTTTTAAATGATGTATTTAAAATTTGCATAGGGGCCATCTACAAATCAAAATTAGACCAAACTTTGTTTTTTTTTCCAATGGATGCACCCAATTTTGACACTATATTTTAAATCTTCGGTTCAAACTATGCCTAGAAACGAAATTTCTAGTCATTTGAATGATAAGTTTTTGAATTATAAGCATTCAAAATTTAGAGCTTGTAATGTTAAATTGCATTTTCATATTTTTATTAATATCTCCTGAAATTATAATCCTAATATGATAATTTTGTATGTGGTTATGATACTAAAAAACCTAAACATATATAAAAACATTGAATTCGTAAAATTGCATACCAAATTTGGGGCCACAAAAATCGATGGGAAGGTGAGGGGGCAGGGCCGCGGATTAGTTTCCATGTTTTAATCAGGTCCTGCTTCTAGAAGAAACACTACCCCGCTTTATATTTTTCTAAATAGAGCTGTCCGCTATTCGGGAGTGACCGGTTATAGAAGTTTTACTGTATGCTTCAGTAATAACGGACATTCTCGAATAGCAGACACCTATATAGCGATCACTTTTTTCAATCCACAACATTTGTGGATTGAAAAGCAGATTAATAATATATTGAAGCATATTTTGTGTAATTTGTACTCGGTATGCTGGGTATTTGTACACTCTGGACTTTTTTTACATATGAAAATAAAACCTCTAAATAGCGGGCAAATTCTACGGTCCTAGGGTGTCTGCTATTGAGAGGTTTTATTTAATATATACAGTTATAAATATATTCTAAAAAAGTTAGATTTTTTTTTTTTTTTTGACAGTATAGGAAATGTGGTTCTAATAAGTTCCAGTACCAGCGGCTTACATTCATTACCCCGCCCCCCCTTCCCCCTACTACATATACAGCAACAAAAATTTAAACACATTGATGACTTAATATATATATATATATATATATATATATATATGAACATGTAAATATATGTTTGGATAAATATATCCTTTGTCATTAACTTCATCCTAATCTAAAAGTATGCAATATGATATATAATAAGTACAATAAATTGCTTTGCGCAAATGGATGCATTCTCCGATGATAATAAAAAATTATCCTATAAAAAATCAGAATAATTTTGACGTTGAAAGTTGTCAGAAAATTTCCGTGTCTTAAAATTTAAATATGTTATACAGATGAAACACAGGAAATACATATAAATGTAGTTATTTTACTTTGAACAAGTTTCCATAGTCTAAAAAAAATTCTTTCATTGTGCAATTAAATACTGTAGAAATTTCGAACTTTTTAATAAAGCGTTACAAAGGAACAATTTAAAATGTATTTATAAAACATTAAAAATTTCACGATAACTCCGATTCTGATGCTTTTATAATTATTTTTCAAGTTTTATGCCCACCACTTGAAGCAAAAATGTTCATAGCATTTCCTATACATAAATTTAATTTTGTTACATGAAAACATTAATTTCGAAAATGTAAAAGAATTAAATGATCTGTCATTAAACATAAAAATTCATATACGAAATCATGTTAATATTATCTGTAACTAGAAATTACAATGGAAGGGTTTATTAATAACAATATCATTTCTTGATCTTTTTAATTATATTTTGTCATGTAGGCAATTTCTTTTACATATAGTATATGGTAATCACCAGAGCTACTAAGCTATCTTCAAAAAGTTAAACATATATATATTTTTAATAACAAGCAAGAGAAATAACATCTAATTTCAAAACTTATTTTGCATTAAAAATACATATTTAATTGTTATTTCTGTATCTTTTATAAAAATGAACAAACGTTGAAAAAAAATCCCCCCAATTTTATGTGAAAAATGCAGTAAAATATGAAAATAAAGTCTTTTTTCTTGTTCTAAATCTGTAATTTCTTTTTAACAATCAATAAAGCAATATTAATAAATTTTTCAATATCTGAAGTTGTACAAAACTTAAATATAATTTTAAGCAATTAAACAAAGTAAATAATGATTTATTTCCTTACTTATTTTATTGTAAATCATTATATAGCTATTATAGAAAAATATTTTTAATAAAATTAACTATTAAAAAAATGGCTAATATTTACTGACATTTTTATAGTCAGATTAATAGCTTGTATTCACAACAAAAACTATATAGTGCTGCAACTGCTTTTTTTTTTTTTTTTTTTTTTTTTTTTTTTTTTGGACAAAAATATAATATTAAAAATGTTGACAAATTTGGGTGTCAATGTACACAAGCAATAACTTTTAATGCTTAAGCAATGATTTAAGCAATGATGATATTATTTTATATGTAAAACATTTATTTATAAATCGAATACTTTAAGAATTATCAAGCAAGTTAGTTAATTAATCCTGAAAATGAAATAAATTTAGTCGAAAATAATAAAAAACACTGTAATACTGAAAAATATTTATTCTATATAGAAAGATACAAATATGATAAACACATGTATTCTTTAAAAAGTGATTTAAATAATTAATATTACATAATATCGTTCAAGGAAAATTTCTATTTCCAAATAAAAATTATATTTTTGTAAATAATCACATTCTTACCTTTTTAGTATTTCCTTAAATGTAATAAAGTAAATCCATGTAATATAAACAGAAACACAAAAATATAGACACTTTCTTCTTACATATTTCACTAAATATTCAGATGAATGCTGATAATTGAAAAACATATATCGAAGACATTTTTTTTTTCATTATTCAACATATTTTTTTCATAATGATATAATTTAATATAATGCAGAATTTAATTCAATTCGCTTTTTCGAATCACATTTCACTCGCACTTTCTTATTCTCCAATCTCTCAAGAACAATTATTGAAATTCCAAAAATGCACACGCTGTGTATTAGTAAGCTGCATATGATATAGCCACATAGCTGCATAAGCTGCTATGTAGATGGCACAATCACATTACTCAACGTATCATTTTTATAATAATCGCATATATTATTCCATAAATGAATTATTCCAAAAAACTGTTCCAGCTATGTATATGTCACAGTCACAGAATATAAATAATGTTACACATAAAAAAATTGTGGGCAACTTTGTTAAACAGGGAACTACCTCATTGAAAGCATTGAAAGAACCGTTTTAACACGCCAGTTGCCAACGGACGTATTTGAACAAAGAGAAATAGGCGAAATCAGCATTTTAATTACCACTGCAGTCGCTGATCTCAGCCTACTGTTTATAAACCATTATAAAGGGCTTGATGAGATCATTTGAACTTTTTATCAGCGAAAAATAAATCATTGAATAAGAAGAAATAAGAAAAGTTTTAATTTCTTTATTAGGTGTATTTCTTAATGTGTTACATTTATTTGAGTATAGTTTTTGCAGTTTTTTTATTTTTAGACATATAGAAAACATACTTTAAATAAAGATTTTATTGTAAAACTAGAAAATAACATATCGAATTTTCGGTGGTCATGAAGAGAGCAATTGTCCATCCCTGAAATTTAATTAATTATATTTTCTATACGTTTGATTATTTAAAAAATACTTTTTTTCTCTTCCAAATAGCAATATATTAATTAAACGCTAAGAGAAAATGCTGCTAAGAATTTTTCTCCAGAGGAGCCCCCCCCCCCCCCCCCCCTTAACTTCTCGTAGAAGACGATTTTAATTCTGTTCTTCTGTTAGTGTTCATATGTATCAAATTTATCTTAAATGAGGAGGGGCAGTTCAAAAAAAAAAAAAAAAAAAGACAGAGAGAGGAGAGAGAAAAAGAAATCAGTTCTCCATTGTGAAAAATATCGTTAGAAACTTATTTTTAAACGATTAATATTTCTTAATTTTTAAATTTCTTAAAAATTGTCTTACGCGAGGAGTTCTGGCATAAATTCTTAGTTTAGCCTACTTCATGTTTATATTCTGCATTTTACAAAAGCGGACTGGGCTGTGGACCCCAGGCATATACAGTGAAATCTCTCTGTGCGACCACCTCTCTGAACGACCATTTTTTTCATGGAACGAAATTTATTCCCACAGGCTCAATACTAATTTTACCTCCATTCAGAGACCATCCCAGTTGAACTCCCTCCATGAGCGACCCATTTCTTTGAAGAAAATGAAACAAATCCCGTTTTTTCCTGGTCGCTTGAAGAAGATTTTATTAGAAAAATAGTTTCGGAGTGCGCATTAGTCATCAAACTTCTGAACTAAGTTTAGATTTTTTTTTTTTATTATTCCGGTAACTTTTAAATATTTAAACCCCTTTGTGCCTTTTTAGGTAATAAATTGAACTCTGATGACAAATTAAGAATGACGATCGATAAACTCCCCTGCCCTATTTTGTCGGGAAACTCTCAAAGAAATACATAATTTAATCAAATCGTCTTTATTTGTTCCCGTCAAAAAAAAAAAAAAAAAAAAAAAACGCATTTATTGACTGGACTTCGAAAAGACTTGGAAACAAAAGTTATAAAATATAAAACCGTAAAATCAAAGCAAACGTCAATGTATTCATTTTTTAAACTCTGCAGTAATTAATTTATATAATTAACTTTTGTTTTGATACTTAAATTTTTATATTTTCTTTTACTAACGTGAAAAATAAATTTTAGTAGCATTAATTGTAACCTTTTTTAAAAAATTAAAATCTAGATTTAAACATGACCTCCATTAAGAGACCACCTCTCGGAGCGATCACTTTTCATTGGAACGAACGTGGTCGCTTTAGGGAGGTTTTACTGTATGTTCTAAAATCTTGCTCCTCAGTACGTTTCTTTCTCCCTCTACTCATAACTCTTAGTATTTAGGTGAGCGATTCTCCCTGTATACGATCATAACAAGTAATTTTTGGAAAACTTTATATTTTGTGAAAAGCAATTATTTAATTATTTATTGCGCCAAAAATAACTTAGCTCCAAACCTTAGTAAGCGAACTTTTCTAATTTTCTCAGATGTCCCATGATTTCTTCATTTATAAATAAATACTAAATTAAATGGATGAAAGAGTATTTTAAATATCTTTCATCCATTCTGAAATATTTTCTGATAGCGCTGATATACATATTGCAATACAATTGTACGTACAGTCATCACTCATATGATACAATTGTATCGCATTCAGACACTTAAGTGTCTGAATTTATAATTGTCTTAATTTCAGACACGTCACTATTATTTAGACATTTTTCTCCGTTCATTTATAACATGATCATAGTAAGACACTTATGTGTCTTAAATTTAGACATCTATGATGTCTGAAATTTCACATTTAGACACTTAAATGTCTGAATTACTTTTTCAGTCACATATGTGTCTGAATTTAAGACGCCTCCATTTGCAGTGCATACATAATTTTTTCGAAACAAAATAAAAAATCGCGCATTTAAGGGTTAAGAGAACTATACTAATCACGCGGAGAAACTCGAACTCAAAAACTAAGTCTATGGGAGAAATCTTTACAGATATCTCGCATTTCCATATTTTTGAATGATTTTTTTGCATAGGATACCCGAGATTGATACCTATTGTTGTGCGTTTGTACTTTTTCTATTTTTGTTACAGTTATTTCATATGAGTGCACTTTCGGTGTTGAAGATGAGTTTTGAACCGGTACCCAAATGTAAAAGTGTCCTCATAAAAAAAAAAAAAAAAAAAAAAAAAAAAAAAAAAAAAAAAAAAAAAAAAAACTAACCAAAATCGAAAAATTACAAGCGCACAACAATGGATATCGTCCTCAGATATCCTATGCAAAAAATAAATAAATAAATAAAAATAAATAAATAAATAAATAAAAATAAATATATGAAAAAGGCGAGCGAAAAATCTGTAAAGATTTCTCCCATACACTTAACATTTGTGTTCCAGTTTCTTCCCGTGAGTAGCGTAGTCTCTTAAATCACAGAAATAATGTGATTTTTGGAAAGTTCTGCGACACCAAATTTAAGGAATAAAAGATTATTAAGGGGACCGCGTAAGTTGTATCTCGGTCATGTTAAAATACACCAACTTTATGTACCTTTTACGCAGAAATGCTGTAAGATAGAGGTCTAGATTTTAAGTATAGTTTGAATAACATGCTTTACGTATTTTAAGAGACCATTTTCTTTCTAAACGAAACTGAAAATTAATTATTAATTATTTATTGAAAGACATTTTTAAATTAACATTTTTGGTAAGATTTTACTGCCTAAAATAAATAATTCTCTACAAATCATTAAATCCCTGTGTTAAAGTATGCACTATAACATAATATAAGCATTTAAAAAAATCTGAGTTCTTAAGTTCAATAGATATTAAAAAAGAGAAACACAAACTTGAAAAATGGAAGTTTTGGGAAAAAGGCAATTTAAGCTGTGAAGCAGTGTTGCCAATGTACTACTTTTTTAAAATTCTGATTTCTTGATTGGAACCACTTTTTTGAAGTAGTAAAATCCGCCTTAATTAATAACATATTAATTAACACGAGGATGCCCGGAAGGAATCGATTCGACCCCAACCAAATGATTAAACGCCAATTGGATCCAGAAATTCTTTCATAAAGTAAGTTACATTTAACCCTTAAAGCTCCGGAGTCGCTTAGGCGCATCCCACACTAAGGCGACACATAAGACATGTCGCTTGAATTCGCTGGAAAAACTGGTTTAAAACAGGTTTGAAACAACTTCGTTCTTTGTTTCGTCCGGTTTTTGCGCTACATGTTTCGGTTTCATGTCGCTTGTCGTCTCAGTGTGGGATGCGCCTTACACAAATTTAATTCGATTCGCACCACTTTTAAAATGCAGTTTCCTTCAAGTACACAATTTCTAAAATGCTCTGAGTAAGTAAGGTGAATTTTATTTTCCTCTTCTACTGATGCCAAAAACAAATTTTGCAAAGACAAAGAATGTCTCCGCAGCGAAGCCTACCGAGTGGAAAGGGTTAAACTGCGCAGAAATCAGTTAAATAATTGTAAATAAAAATTCTGGTGTGAAATAGTTTTGTGAAGCTTGGGTAAAATTTCCGGTCGTTCTAGTGTTAAGGGGAAAACAATGGGAATTTTACCACTTCAGAAAAGTAGTGCAAATCAAGAAATCTGAATTTTAAAAAAGTAGCCCACTGCTGTGACCTCTTAGAAAGAATGAAAAAAAATGCAACTTTTTTTATATATAAACATGTGTAATACATCGTTGAAAAGATAAAAGTTTAAACTATTTAATGATATAAAAAAAGTAAAAATCGATTTTTTGATTGAATTTCGCTTTCCCGGTTCCCTTAAAGAGAATCAATTCGCAACATACATTAATTTTTTATCTTTTATTGCGCAAGGAATATTCTGAACTTCCTCGGAGTATTGAACAGCATCAGATTATTTCATTTCAGTGTGTAAAGTCAAAATATTATAAAAAGTGGTAAATGATAAAACATTTATTCTGTATTTCTTAATTCAATTTCCTTCTAAAAATATAAACATCATATTAATCTAATGCATATTTTAAGTTCATTATAAAAGATAGCTTAATGTAAAATGTAGGAAGCACAAAATTTTAATCCTATTTATCCTGAGTTGTTTCCTGCAAAATTTTAATTTATCAAATGTATGCTTTTATTTTTCCTTCAAAAATTTTCAAATTACTAATTTCAAAACTCATTATTAAACTTAATCTAATAAAAACAATTGATAGGCTTTTTCACCAGGAAATGTACTTAAATGATTAAAATTAGAAGAAAATAGAATGGAAACATTATCTTTATAGGATTAAAAGAATATATAAGGGAGAATAGTCTGATGAAAAATTTTAAGAAAATAAGATTGTTAAAGAAATTGTTATTTAAGATTTAATTAAAAGAAATAATTTTTTCCTAGTTTAGCACAGGAATTTTTCAGAAATTCCACAAAATATTCATAGCAATAACACAAGATTTTAGTGCTAAAAAGAAAGAAGAATTATGTGTAAAGCATAGATTTTGAAATATTTTCCGACGCTTTTAAGGGGTTAAAGGATAGAGTTCCGGCGTAAACAAGTAAAATTGTAGATGCAATCAATGAGTAAAATAAACTGAATTAAACTCACGTCTTTCAAATTTTACGTAAGAAAACTCTATATATAAATTTTCTGGTTTGAATTTTAGATTTTCTTATATTTTATTGAACGGTAGCACTTTGGACCTTCTAAAAGTAAAATTTTGCTGCATCTTGAAAAATAATAATTGGAATGAGCTATAAACTTATGCATCTAAGAATTTTACGATACTCATGGCGTTTATGTAAAAATTATGTAAGTCGTATATCATAATTTTACTTTACAGAAACTTATTAATAATTTTCATAATTAAATTATGTTTTTAACCCCTTAACGGTCGCATTAAATTACAGTTTAGAAATTCAAATTGCTTATTGCTACCACTTTTTTGAAAAAAAATATTCATCTTATTTGATGTCAGGTAAAATGATACCATAATAAAGTCAATTACACTACTTTATAAAACTGGTGGGAATCAAACAACCAGAATAAAGAACACAGCCCGTGAATATCACGGAAGCGAGAATTAAGGGGTTAAGTAAAAAATAATCCTAGAATATATTTGGGTACTTTCAGTTTATCTCACTGAAAATAAAGAAATAAATTGGATATCTTTCGGGTAATCTATAAATTAAAGGCTTCATGTGAATTTAACATTAGCATCCTCAAAGTTTTACCTTGTTTAACTTCATGCACATTTCAAAAAATGCATAAACTATGTATTTTTCTGGTCTGATTGGATACAGGAATGCGATTAAAGTGTCAAAAGTGCGTGTTACCTTTTGAATTTGAGCTGGTGCAATTTTTAATATGTATACGATAAATATTTCAAAATTTGTTTTCATATCCGCCTAGAAAACAATATTCCAAGTGTAATTTTATTATAAACGTACTATTATAAAGGCCGGTATATGATTTTTTTTTTAAGCTGACTGTGCAATTTAATTTCAGGTCTCTACAAATAAATAAAGCGAACATTTATTTTCGGAAAAAGTGGTGGAAGCTAGATGCAATCAGTTTTTGTTCTCTTCTTGTCCATTATAATGTACTATACGATGTTAAACAGCCCGTTTGGGGTTACTATGGGTCAGTGAATTTAGGTACCAGAATTTCACAATAAAAACATTCGCTTATTTAATCGTAGGAGTCTACTGTTAAATTGGGGAAATTATAGAAAATTGTAACGAAGCAAAATTTAAAATTTAAAACAAATGTTAAAATTTAAAACAATACTCGAAAATATATTTAACCAGTCTTCATAAAAATATTCACATACATTGCTATAGATTCACACTTTTTGTTTTACTTTTACTAATAGGCTTAGAAAAATATACTTTTTTAACCCTTTCAGGGGCAAAGTACTTCTGTTACTAAAATGTTAAAATGATTGATTGACACCGGAATTTATATACAAATTTATATGAAAGTAAATAAAAGCTTTTCTTCTCGTACATTATACAAAGCAAAATTTAATTCTTAAATTTTGGTGCCAATGTGGCGTTTGTGAATTAAACGTAAGTGGTATATATAATATACCGGTGCCCTTCAAGGGGTTAACACTAGAAAGACGGGAAATTTTACTAAAATTTTGCAAAAATATTTAACACCAGAATTTTTATTTAGAAGTTTTTAACTTATTTAAGTAACCCATTTTTTCGTCAAGTTTTTTAAGCTTGTCTTATAAAGTAATTTCTGGTTCGAATCGAAATATATTCATGTGATACGGGCCAAAATGGCCCCTCGCCGTCATTCTAGTGTTAAACCATTTAATAATTTCACCGAAGGAAACTTCTTTTTACAACTACTTGTTCCAAGTCTAGGATTAATTAAATTAATTTTAGGGATCATTGGCAATATAGACAAATATATTTTTTTAAAGAATATTAGATCAGATAGCAACCATACCTTCCAATTTTGTATTTTTCCTATTTTCGAATGTTAATCTTCGTGTTATTTAATCTCAAATTTCTGTCATCATTAAATAAAGTGAATATTTCTATCCGGAAATGGTGGTGTTAAAAAATAATAAGGTTTACAACTATGAATTTACAACAACCATACTTTTTTTTTTTTTTTTTTTTTTTTTTTTTACACCATAGTTTGTGTTTTTAACATATTGTTGACCCAACTTTGCCAGGCTTGGGCATTTTTAACAAAAATTCAGATCACTTGATTTTTACCACTTTTTTAGAATAGAATACTTCTCCTTATTTCGCCTTATTTTCGCATTAAATAAAGCGACTATTAGTATTTGAAAAAACTGGCAGAAATTAAACAATCTCACTTTATAAAAGTAACCAAATGGCAACACAGTGTTGGCTGGAATTATTGCCAATTTAGCTCTTTTTCCCTTAATTCAACATCTGTACTAGTATTTTTCAAAAGTAAATTTTGCTTTATTAAACGACAGAAATTGCATGATTAAATGAAGTATAACTTATGACTCAAAATTTCTCAAAATGACTCAAAACTTGCGTTTATTTACAAAAACTCACTAAATTAGTGACGTGTATACTCTTCACCTTTCAACAAACTGTTAACCTTTTCCGGCGCAGAACAATTGCTGGCAATAACTGTTCGTAAAATGATGAAATGATTGACTGACACCGGAATTTACAAACGACTTCTTTAGAAATTAAAAACTCGCTACTCTTATCTTTCATAGTAAAAGCAAAATTTTATTAAAATATTCTTGGTGCCGTTTGTAAGGTTGAAATTAAAATTAGGTGGTCCCGACGTGGAACCACTGCGCCGGAAAGGGTTAACAACACAATTATTTCTTCGGTAACAGAAAATTTTAAACTATAACTATCTCAACTTTGTATTTCACGTTAAAGTACATGTTGTAGAAAATTGTGACGAAATATTAATTAAAATCTGAATCTAAACATGAAAATACATTGCAATATTATTATAAAATTTGCATAAATTACTTCTGTTTTAATTTTTTTGTTTTAAAATTACTAAATAGCTTATGAAAAATTCCTTATCATGAAGCATACAGTAATTTGAACCGATAAAGCTACTAGTTTAATGAAATTAAATTTAGGATTCATTGATAAGTTAAGAAAATATATTTTGAATAGGATATTAAGTTACACCAACCATGAAATATTTACATGATAATTTGAGTTTCGTAATAAGTATTATTTTCATTTAATGGAATTAAAATATTTAAAATAAAATATTTCATTTAATGGGAGGAAAATATTTAAACCAAAATATTTCAGTTATTATATAACATGTACAAATTTATGTTCTAGAATTTGGTAACAAAGCAGTAATTAAAATTTAAAATGAAACTCGGATATACATTGAAAAGCAATCATTATAATAAAATTTCAAAATTTTGCACAATCTAAAACTTGGAACAATTTTTGGTGTTTTTACGATTTTCATTAATGAAAGTATTTTTGTAAATTTGTTAAAAAGTAGCAAATTCATTAGTTTATTGGTGGAAATTGCTGAAGGTGAATTCTCGAATATCTTACTCGTTTTGTAACTAAGCCCAATTTCAGAATAATATATAGTGTATATAAAAATCCAGTGTGGAGAGATATCAGAGAAAAATACACTCAAGAAAGGGGGATAATACTGGTATTTTCCTCTTTTTGACTGTATTTCCCTGATCTATGGGTCATGCACAGGTACATAGAAAAAAATCCCAGTACCTTTCTCACTATTTATTATTACAAAGGACAAAACGTGTCCGTGCGTAACGCTGACGTCACTTTGACGGTGGTACCAACAGACAATTGTGTTTAAATTTTAATGCAATTTTTTAAAGTTATGAATATTACCAATTTAAATATTTACACTCCCAAATAGGGCAAAAGATGTACTTTCCAATGCATTTTATATGAAAACTGAATCGCAATTTCTTATAAAACTGCATCGCTATTTACTCAATTTTTATTATTTTTAAATTAATTTTCAAGAATGATTTATTATTTAAATCTATCCCTATCACGTACAGACGATTACGAAAGATAACTCCATTTTTACTTAAATTAATAAAGATCACAAATTTAAGACATGAAATCGAAACTACGCGCTTAAACTACTGAAATGAACAGAATGAAAAGGAATATTGTAAATAGAAATCTTTAGCGATTTCATTAGGATGTTAACTTGTGGCACGACGCCAATACAAAAATATCACTTTTAAAAAATTTCAAAAAAATTTTAACGCAATATTACAATTTTCAAATAAATATGATTTTTGTACTGTTAGTGGATATTAAAAATATATATTAAATGTAAAAAACTCATAGATTTATCAATTTTAAAGAAATGGTTTCACCATTCTGTTATCCGGGAAGCCCGGGTTTATACACTTGTGGTCAAAAATTGCGGTATTCTAGTTTGTTAAATGTACAATGCGCTTTCTAAATTTTCAAATAATATCTTCTTTCATTTGTTTAACCCCTTAACCCGCTGCCATCGAAATACTCAAGGCCAGAGGACACGAGGGTGACGTCATCACTAATTGACCGACGTCTCACTAGTGTTGGAATTCACACCGGAAAATTTAGAATAACAATTTTATTTTATTTTATTTGTGGAATACATATCATCTTATAAAACAAAAATAACTATTTAAAATTACTGGTGAGAATTCGGAATCACTAAATAAAAATTCAGCCAGATGCGGAATGCCACAGTGTTGCCGCATGTAGCTGATTTGTTATTGGTGGATTCCAAATTCTCACCAGTAAGTTTAAATACTTATGATTGTCTTTTAAGATAACAGATATTAAGTAACAGATATTACACAAATAAAATAAAAGGGAATTGCTGTTCAAAATTTTCCGGTGTGAATTCCAACACTAGTGAGAAGTCGGTTGAGTAGTGATGGCGTCCCACTCGTGTCCTCTGGCCTTGAGTATTCCGATGACAGTGCTTAACCAGGGAGGACTTGTGCCGGGCCTGATAAAACCACAGTGCGTATGATTTTCACAATTAAAAACACTATTTTTAAAAATAATCCTCAATTTATTCTATCCCAGAATTTGTAACAATTTTCTCGGACTGAATAAGGTGACGATTATTACTTGTATTTATCGATGACAAAGTAAAAACCATTCATACCATGGGTATGCATATTTATAACACAGGGAAATAATGCAAAAAATCAGAGATACATCTTTCGTATCATGCGTCGAACTTTTCTTATGTTAGACATCTGCAATACAAGTAAAAACTAAAATATTGCAAATTAGTAAATATTTTAATAAACATGAATCTAAATACCTTATTTTATATATTTTTTTTATTTTGTAAAACTTAATCCATAATTGTATAAATTATTTTTTCTAGAATTATGTTTTTTACTCTTGTATTAACCCCTTGAGGGGCGGTGATGCCGTCACGGCATCACATAATTTTAATTCCTAATTACCACATTGGTACCAGATTTTTTGAATGAAAACTTCAGTTTTATTAAATAAGCGAAAATATACCTTTACTTCTTTACAAATAAACTTTCTTGTAAGTACTGGTGTTAATCAATTATTTCAACAGTTTACAAATGCAATTACCTTGCCCCTGAAAGGGATAAAGATTTGTTACCAGAAATTTTAAGATAGATTTTTAACTTTATATTTTTGTAATTTTTACAGGATTAATATTTCTATATAAATATACAGGTTGCTAAGAATTAAATAAAAAGTGATGTAGATATGCATCAAAATGCATTTAAGGTAGGGGTGGCCAACTGTGGTGCGCGCGACACCACTAAATTTTCATAGTAATCATTGCTTTATCTAAGCGTCGAATCTCTGCGATTCAAGAAGTCGACTTTATCTGTGAATTTTAGCGGTATTCGACGGGCCACAGTTAGTCACGCCTGATTTAAGGGTTAAGGGGTTAAATGGTGATGTTCCGTTACACTATTTTAACACTAGAATGCGCGGAAGGAGTCGATTCGACTTCAAAGCGATATAAGTAAGAGTACAAACTTAATACTGGAATCGGGCGTAAATTAACACGGTTCCGCCATCTTGTGGACGGGGTGATAATCCACATACGCGGGCTTTTAGTGTGAAGTCATATATGACAGGATATCTGCCATCTGCGCATGCGTTCTAAATCTTTAGTCACTCACGGAACTGAATTTTGTTTACCACATTTATTGCAAACTAACGGCGTAGCGAGAGAGGCGGCCAGATGTACTTGACACCGCTAAGTTTTCTTCGCCTTGTCAGATACAACTATTAATCAAGGTGAAAAACACTTTACAATTTTAGAGGTGTGAAGTAAGAAAACAGTTAGGCATCTTCCTGTAGTTTAACCCCGTCCGCTACGTGGCGTGCGACCTTGATTGATATCACCTCGCCTTTTTAATCTTGCGGTTACCTCTCCCATTAAAGATAGGTTGGTTGGTTGGTTGGTTGTATTTATGACGGCCAATTATCTGCACGAGGGATATGGGCCCAGGGGGGAGTGCCCTTCGTGGGGGTCTTTCTAAGGGAACCTAACCCGTATTAACGCTTGGAAATCCAAGGTTCGAAGAAAACCACGAAAACTCCGAACGATTAGGCCGACGGGCGCGATTGGGTCATCAAAGATAGGACTCTTACTTATATCGCTTTGTTCGACTCCGTCCACATGATTAAATGTCCATTGGAGCCAGAATCCAATTTCATAAAATACCGTACTTTCCAATCAAACAATCATTTTCGACACGGAAATATTTTTAAACGAAACGTAACTTTTTAGTTCGGCTTTAATTACTAAATAAAATTTCTGGGTCCAAACTGAATTGTTTGGTCCGCGGATTAACCCTCCGTCTACCAGACGGGTCCATTGGACCCGACAGGTACATACAAAATATTCATTCAAACCAGAAATTTCTTTAAAATAAACTAAGTATATAAACCAGACAAAAATAAGGTAAATAAATAAGTTAAATAGTTTTAAATAAAAATTCTGGTGTAGAACTTTTTATTAAAACTTGAATAAAATTCCCGGTAGATCTAGGGTTAAAGGACGGTAATTACGTTAAATAAATCAGTTAAATAATTTAAAAAGAAATTCTGGAGGGAAATACTTTTATGAAACTTCAGTAAAATTTCCGGGCGTTCTAGTGTTAACATGCCCTGGCGTTCTAGTGCTAACATGCCCTGGCGTTCTAGTGTTAACACTAGAACGCCAAATAGGTGGCAATTCGACACCGACCAATAGACTAATTGTCGATTCGAGGCAGAAATGTCATCCTAAATTAAGTTAAATGTAAATGACACTGAAAAAAGCATAGTTGCCACGTTTTACGATTTTTTCTTACCACTAAAATTTAAAAGAAAATTTTCCCTTAATTAATAAGCGAAATCTGCAATTAAATAAGACGGAATTTTCTTTTAAATTTAAGTGGTAAGAAAAACGCATAAAACTTGGCAGCTATGAATAAGTTAAACAATTGAATTAAATAATTTTAAATACATTTTCTGGTTTAATACATGTTTATAAAACTTATGTAAAATTTCTCGGCGTTCTAGTTTTAACAGGTTTGCCCGTACAACATATGTGCCAGAAGAATTTGCTTGTTTCGTTACTAGAAGCTTTTCGATACCACTAATTTTAAACTGCAATATTAACTTTATTTAATGGCAGACATATATCGATTATATAATGCAAATATTTTAGTACGGTAAAAGAGGTGTATGGTTTTTATTTTAAGTTTATTGTACCAAAAAAAATTAAAATCTTAAGGGGTTAAGATCTAAAATTATGTTTACTAAATTTATATATTTATAAATCTATGAAAATGAAATAAAAGCATAGGTGTCAAGCTCCCACTAATCTTCCGTAATATGTGGGTTAATTTTACCCAGGTTTAACACGTTTCAAACCAGAATTTCATTCAAGAAATGAAATTAAATAATTTCTATGAGGAAACCTGAAATAAAATAAATAAAGATTCATTAAGTAAATTTTCTAATTGGAGACGTTGTTAACCCCTTGAGGGGTGGTGGAATATATTACATCCAACCTAATTTAAACAAGATTCGCCCAGAAACTTTTAACTAAATTTTATATTTTTAACTTTTTGGGGGTGGGGGAGGGGATGTTGAAAAATTGCTTTTCCTTATTTAAAAATATAAATTTTCGATTATTACTGTGAGAATTCAATATTACAGAGACATTATTGCTTACCCCTCAAAGGGTTAAACTGGGTCAACTGGTATTAATTAATCCACATATTACGAAGGATTAGTAGGAGGTTGACAGCTGTGTAAAAGTAAAAAAAAACTGTACAATTTTTGGGCTGTCTTGATACAAGGAACACATTTAAGGTGCCAAAAGTGGGTGTTACTATTTAACCCCTTGAAGGGCGGTGGGATATAATATATCCTACGTAATTTTTATTCCAAAATGCTACATTCACAGTAAAATTTTGAAATAAATTTTTTTCTTTAATAATGTACGTGAAGAAAAGCTTTTATTTATTTCCAAATAAATTTGTTTCTAAATCCTGGTGAAATGAATCTTTTCAATATTTTAGTAACAGAAGTACTTTGCCCCTAAAAAGGTAAAAAAAAAAGTTTTTCATATGTAGATGACCTCTATTTCAAAAATTGAATGCACATTATGAAGAACGACAATATTCCTTGTCTAATGACACATTTTGTGAGATTTTAACGTAACCGCTCAGCCAATAAAGGCAAGTGTACCTTTTTTGTCATGCTGGCTGTAGTAACATACTTTAACGCCTAGAACATAATTTAGTACCATTTGCAGCGCTCCCACTCTGTCCGTTTTTTGACCACCACTTTTATATAAAGAAAAATCTTTTACATAAATTTCGTAGAAAAATACTGGAATGGGCTATTTTCTTGCAATTGTTGTAAAAACCTACCGCGAATTTCTTTCTAAAAGATTTCTGGTTTTCGAAAAACGGACTAGTGGGAGCCCTGCGTTTGGAGGTGATTTTTGAGTGCGTCCGTTGAAATATTGTGGTAGATTGTTCAAAATAAATACACAGTATGTGGTTGCTTGTTTCTTTTTCTCACCTTTGAAAGCTTAGCGGTATATAGGAGAATTTTATGAACTGAAACTTTGTTAAACACTTTCAGGGTGCAAACTACTTATATTCATAAAATACTGATATGAATGAATGACATCAGTACTTACAAACAAGTGTTTTTGGGGGTAAGTAAAAGCTTTTCTTCACATTCTTAATAAAAGGAACATTTTCATTCAAAAATTCTTGTGCCAATGTGGTATTTAGGAATTAAAATTAAGTGGTCCAAAAATGAACCACCACCCTTCAAAAGATTAAACAAGACTTTCTATATGGAGAAGCATTTTCGTTCAAACCGTACACCCTAGGACAATTTCTTGATTTTTTTATTGAATGTCAAAATGCTTCAAGGATTTTTGGCCTACCCTTCATATTTTTCTCAACTGTCCTTTATCCAAAAAAAGTATTTCATAAACTTAGTAGTTTCAACAGCTAAAATGATGTAAGGACTGACGATAAGTACTTTTTATAAGCTTTTTTTCAAATTTAAATCGAAATATGTGATCAATAGAAATGTAAATAGTGTGACTGCCAAACATTACGATTTTTTTTCACCATCATAAAAATAAAGGAATCTTTACGTTGTTTCATCACAGAATTCTGCGTTTAAAGAATTTTTTTTCTTTTCACTGAAATAGTAGAATAAAAAATTCGTTGTAGTTGACAACAATGTGATCGCTTTTGAATGTATTTTCCAGTTTCTTTTTGAATTTTAGTTGCTGTTTAGTAAAAACCTTTTGAATATACATTTTAACATAGTATGCAATATCTGGAAATTTTATTTTAAAATTTTCATTTCATTGAATGAAATTAATTCTCATTACCTTAATTTCCAACGTATAATTCTCGGATTAAATAAAACATATTTAGCCGAAGGAATATTTTGTAATAGATGAAGTCAAATGTGTAAGATGCGTTCCAGTAAGTTACATTTTATGAAATAAAATTTCCGGTGTCTAAACTAGTTCATTTGATCATCGGATTATACACTGAAAATTATGCCGTAGATATTATAAATTTAGAAACCATTATATGGTTGATGTAATCGAGTGGTGTAATCCTGCGGAGTTATCACTTTTTTAAATTCAAACTATTCGTTTTATTTATTTATTTAATTTCTGCCATTAAATAAAGCCAATAATAAATTTCATAAATCATTATGTGAGAACACTTTTCGCATAAAGTAGTGAAATTAGTAGTTTGATCAGCTGAAGTTATTGAATTATCCACAGTAAGGAATTTTTATGAGCTTTCTAGCGAATTGAAATCGAAAAAAAAGATTTAAAAAGTAATAATTTAACTTTCGGAAGGGTCGTTGATTCTGTGTAACACTTTATAAATAAACTTCTCTTAACACGTTCACGCCGGTGCGATGGGTCACACTCCACTGTCTCATAGTTTTCCGTCTCCGGCTTTTTTTCACACCAGTATTATTTTAGAGAAAATGTTGTTCCTTTAAATTGCCCAATTGTTCTAATTAAATAAAACAACATCTTCTGTATTAAAATACTGGTATCCAAAGAGCCGGCGACTTTGAAGATCTGAGACAGTCGAGTGTGATCCACCGCACCGGCGTGAACGTGTTAAATAAACTTCTTCGCAAAATTCTATCAATAAATAAAGCGTATATTAATGTTCGGAAATATTGGTACTTAAATTAGAGGACCCATATGAACTTCTGTGGTTAAATATAGTGAAGATTATTATTCGAGATTGGCTGTAATCAAATCCATGGATCCTCAAGCCCGTAATGTATGCGAATCTTATTATAATAATTGCTGTTAGAATATTTATATTTACATGTTTCGTTCTTAATTTTAATTAAAATTTTGTTAAAATTGTCTATAACATATATTTTATCATGATATGTAATATCTGGAAAATTTCAGTCTAAAACTTTCATTTTATTAAATGAAAATAAATCGTATTAAGTAACGAAAACTATGAACTAAATATTTCACGGTTGATTTTAAACTAATATCCTTTTCAAAATATATTTTAATAAGTTGCAGATGGTCCTTAAATTTAAGTTTATTAGACTAGATAGTTTCATGAGTGGGAATTATTCAATTATTCAAGATAAGGAAAGATATTTTGGGTGTTCGAAAAATAAATTTTTAATTACACTTGAAATAGTTTTCACAGATAAGGTAGCAACAAATATCTCGGACTGGAATGTCAACGATCATAGGCATAGAGTTAAGAGTTAAAGGAGGTGTGCAAAACCGGTTGTCTGCTAGCCAACAATGTGCTCGTACTATTATTTTAGTAAAAAGTATTTGCTTTATTTAATGACAGAAACTTTTGGTTAAATAAGACAAAGGTTACATTTTGGAAATTATGGTGGCTAACGACTTTCAGTTTAAAAGGTTGTGCATCACTAAGTTAACGTTCGAATTAGCCATTAACGGTGGCAGTACTCCTGCCAGGCACAGGCAGAGCATTTTTTTAAATCCTCAAATGTCATAATGGGACCGGAATTTAACCCTTAAATACATAATGATGCATATCTGCATTACTTCTTATTTAACTCTCAGCAACAACTATATTTATATAGAAATATTAATCCTGTAAAAATTGCAAAAATCTGCTTCTAAATAAAGTTAAATCTATATCATTCATATATATTATCTATATTCATATACATTTATATCATATTATCTATATAAAATAGTATCTATCTTAAAATTTCTGGTGTCTAATCTTTCATATAAGAATAAAAAATACAATTCTAAAAGAATAATTCATGCATTTAAGGGTTAAGTTTTACAAAATAAAAAATATGTAAAATAAAGAATTTAGATTCATACTTACTAAAATATTTACTTATTTGGAAGATTTTAGTTATGTCAGTTAGTTTTTACTTGTATTCCAGATGTGGAATAAAAAAAAAAAAAAAAAGGTTGACATGTTATACGAAAAACATATCTTTTTTTTTTTTTTTTTTCATTATTTCTCCTGTGTAATAAATCTTTCTGAGAATCATATATAGTAATTTCTTCGAAACAAAATAAAAAGTCATGCATTTAAGGGTTAATATAAAATTTATGTACATAGGAAACTAAAAATTTTGTTTAAAAATTCCGGTGTTAGTGTTAGATTTGTGAATTAAAATTAAATGCCACCACTATGGCGGTATTAGTGCTGGCGGTGTCTCGCGTAAATCAGGGCTCCAAAAGGCACCACTAATTTCTTACAGTTCATTTCGCCATCTTTAATCTCAGATAATTCTGTTGTTAGATAAGTCGAAGAAAATTACTTTAGAATACTGATGTCCTGAGCATCTGGAGCTCCGAATTACGCAGGACACCTGGCAGCACTCGTCGGCACCGACTGCAAAGGGTTAAGTTTTGTAACTATTCAGTTAAATAGATAAGTGAAATATAAATTCTATGAATACCACAAAGCAAAATTAATCGTGAATTTTGAAACAGTATTATTTTATATACTTTTAGATATAATTACAGGCTCCCACTCGATCCGTTTTTTTAATATCAACCTTTCTAAAGACTAATCTCCTTTTCAGATTTCACTTTCAAATTTTGTAGAAACTTATTTTGAAAGTAGTTTTTATGACAAATGTTGTAAACATTTGACACAAATTTTTTTCTGCGGAAATACTGATATTAAAAAATTGGACCATTGGGAGCCCCAATAATATCCGTCCGATACTCTTTTATTTAGATTTTGTTTTTATCCTACCACTTTTTAAAAAATAAAATAGTTCGCCTTATTTCCGCTATGTTTTACCTGTCGTTAAATAAGATGAATATTAATTTTTCAAACATTGGTATCAATCAAGCTATTTGAGTTTCAAAAATGTAACTGGCTGTAGCAGACTAAATGCACCGAAGAGCCTGTAAATATCAGAATTATAAAATATTTACTATGGAACATGGCAAATATTTCTTTTCTAGATATCTTATTTACGTGTTTTAAGGAATAGGGAATTTTAAAAGACAAGATACAAATAAAAGGTATTTCTTTACGATATTTTTTTAAGTGATAAGTGAAATACTAGAAGTCATAAATAATTATCAAGAAATCCAAAAGGTACAATTTATTATTTCAACATTGATGTAAAAAAATGTTTGTAGTACGAAAGTAGTTCGTAAATTTTTCTAGTTAGCATCACCCCTCTCTCAAAATAATTAAATAAAAATATTCAGCTTTAAATGCAGTGTCATCGAAAAAAGTTGGACACATTTCATATAAGAAATCAAAACTCATCACTTCAGTGTTGCCAGTGGGCTACTTTTTTTTAATTCCGATTTCTTGATTGCCACCACTTTTTTGAAACTGTCAAATTGCCTTTGTTTTCACCTTAATTAATATGGCATTAAATAAGGTGCATTTTACAATTTAAAAATAGTGATGCCAAAGAAGAATCTGAATTTAAAAAAAGGAGCCCATCTGGCAACACTGCATCACTTCTACAGACCATCTGAAGTTCACGGCTGCAAAACAGTTACATCTAACAAATTTCAGAGAATCGCCGAATAATTAGCAAAGAAAATAATTACGTTTACTCAACTACTTTTGGACTTATTATTGTTTAACCTTTTCAGGGACAAAGTACTTTTGTTACTAAAATGTTAAAATGAATGAATGACACCGGTATTTATCAACAAGCTTATAGTAAATTAAGTAAAACCTTTTCTTCGCGTACATTATACAAAGCAAAATTTAATTACTAAAATCTAGTGCACATAGCATTTGGGAATTAAAATTAAGTGGTATATAAAATATACCGGTGCCCTTCAAGGGGTTAAAATGTGCCAAAACGTTTTCTATCACGCTGTACATTTCAATCTTTCTAGATGAAACCTGTATTCGAATTCGACATCTCCGTCTCATATTCAAATCCCTTGCTGTTACATAGGATGTTAGACTTTCTTCCAGCTAGTAAAAAACATACGTGTAGAATTTATGCAGAAACGTATAAATATGTATGTATAAAGGAGTGACACTAACGACTATTTTGCAAACCAGTTTTTTTTTTTTTTAAATAAAACCATTCTCGTAGATTTGTACAGGGTTTTTAAGAGAAAAGTACAACGAAAATTATTGCTCTGAAAACACCTGGGTGTCCAAAGTACACTGGGTGTCCAAAGTACAGTCAAAGGGGCACCCAGTGTATAGCTGCTAACCTCCCGTATTATTTCAAAAAACCTGAAATTTCACTCAATAAATGAAATCTGATAAGTACCACATAGAAACAAGGCACAATAAATTGGTTTAAAGGGTTAAATAAATTGTCTAGTTTATGTTTATTTCACATTGAAAAAGGAGGTTTAGAGGTATGTACAGTTTATAAATTTATTGCTTTATAAACACTCGATTATTAATAAAGTTTTTAACCCATTTGTCCCGTAATCCGGATTTGGGGAATGATACGGTGTGTCCTAAAAGTTCCCGTACTCCAACTTAAAGAACACATTCTCCGTGTTTTTTTTTTTTTTTTTTTTTTTTTTTTTTTTTTTTTTTTTTTTGAAATATTAAATTTTATCGTCTGCTTATCATTGCATCAATTCTTGGAAGAAATGGGCGCATCAAGTGGATCGACACATAATACTTTAAGAGCTTTGCATTTTCGAGCTTATCGTGTAAAAATGATACAGGAGATAAAGCCACAGGACTTTGAGAAGCGGATTCATTATTGTTGGTGGTTGCCTTATTTAATGACAAAAGCTCTCCGCCTAAATAAAGAGTAAATCACCTTTCGGTATTTGTGGCGGCCAACGACTTTCCATAAAAAAAGTTGAAGACCCCTATTGTAAACTTTTTAATGTGGCTCTGTCTTTAAAAATTCCGTAAAATTTTACATAAAAACACTTAATGTTTTTCTTCCGGTTATTTTCGCATTGTAATCTATTGAATAGAGACTTATTAAAATTGATTAAAGAACTTCCTTATTGATTTTAGTTTTTGATTACTTTAGAAAAGTAATGCATGCAAATATCTGCATGCATAACTCTCACTATGAACAAAGAAATCTCGCAATAAATGTCTTGTGTCCTTCTTAAAACAATTTCCTCTAATTTATGCAAAATAAAAACTTGTTTAATATTGGGGTAAATTTATTTTGATGGAAGTTGATTTGCTTTGATAAATAAAGTATTTTATGAGCAAAAATACCTAAATAAAAAAACTTTATGGTCTCAGCCTTGATTCCTGTATAAACACAAAAAGTCAATTTACCAGAAGTTTCTTTTCTGTTTTTCTACTCAGCGTTAGAATGAAATATATTCTCTTATGTTCATAAAAGGATTCTCTTATAATTATTTAGGAAATGTTAACCAAGATAAATATGGTAAATATAGATTATTGGGGGGCTAAAAAAAATTGTAATGTATATCTTGTGGAGTATATATTATATATTGTACTTCCTTTAACCGATTTGCATTAACCTCTTGCGCTCTACGTCATGCTATTTTGGTCATTTTCGACAATGACGTACGTCGTGATATCTGGCTGATTTTTTAATTAGACATTCCGAATTCCAACGAAAAAGTTTTAACTCTTATTTTTGTTTTACAAGATGATTGATTTCCATAAATAAAGTGAAACAACATTACCAATTAAATTTTTGTAGTGTAAATTCAAAATTTCAAATAATAATAATAATAATAATAATCTGCCTGATGCGGCAACACTGGTGACTAGTGACATACATCCGCTAACAACGCTAGAGAGCAAGTTGTTAAAATCGCAATATTAAAAAAAAAAGCACTGGTTTTAACATAATTTTTTATGTATTTAAATATGCCAAGTGATTTTGATGGATGGTATTGTACTTTTACAAAGAATGTAATTTTTGCATAAAAATACGGAAAATTTAAAAAGAAATATGGCAGAACTGACAAGTCTCCGGCTTTTTGGATACTGCTATTTTAATACAGAAAATGTTATTTTTATTTAATTGGAACATTTGGGTGATTTAAAAGGACAACATTTTCTTTAAGATAATAGTGGTGTACAAAAAGCCGGGGACTTGGCAACTCTGAATATGGTAATATTTTCTTGTTCCTGAACAGTGGCCCTCTCAGGGTATGTGACAAGGGGGCCAGGCAAGGTCGTATTTAGGATACATGAAGCATGTGCACGGCTATTTTAGAATAGTAATCGACGTCTAATTATGGCACAGAATTCTGCTATTAATTACTATTCGGAAATACCGATAACAATATCAATATTTTGTACCTGTCTTTAACACTTTCAGGGGCCAGGTACTTCTGTTACTAAAATGTTATAATGTTGGATAGACACCGGGATTTATGAACAAATTTATATAACAGTAAGAAAAAGCTTTTCTTCGCGTATATTATACAAAGCAAAATTTAATTCGTAAAATTGTGATGCCAATGTGGCAAATGGGAATTAAAATTAAGTGGTATATATAATATACCGGTGCCATTTCAAAGGGTTAATACGGCTCTCGGGCTAGGATACCCGTATTTTTCAATAGAACTCATTACTTTACCGATGCTATTGGCTATTTCCATGTGAACTTGTCATGTCTGTCACATACTACGATTTTTGGCTACCAGTATTTTAGAACGGTAAAATGTGACTTGTTTTATCGGAGATATCTTACCAATTGAATAAGGCGAAGCAAACTTTTCGAGAATAACGGTGGCCAGCAAGCATAGCGATTTTCAGTTGTGTGACAGACATGACAAGTTCGCATGGAAATAGCCTATTCTGAGATTAAATAGCATGAATACTACTAATCTAAAATGTTTATGCCCTGGTTTCTTTATCATATATCATAGGCCGCACTGTTTCTGAATAAACACGGAAAATCACCGTACTCGAGATTTACTTATTCGTATTTCATCTCTGAATTAGAAACGTATATTTTCTCATGTGTTCATCACGGAATTCTATAAGAATATCAAGATAGGTATGGTAAATATAGATTATTTTATGGTGAAATAATGTTAAAATGAATATAATAAAAGTTTACGTGGAAACTCCTGCGATAAATTTCCGTAAAAATAGAAATCGAATTTTTGATCAATTATTAGAATGAAAAAAGGTCCTTTTTTCTCCATATCAAAGTAGTTTAACACATAGGTAAACTAACTTTGAAAGATTTTAAAGCATTTTAGCAATGAAAATAATATCTCCATAAAAATAATGAAAGCGTAAAGAATTTTATGGTGACAACTTTGATTCTTGAATAAACACGAAAAATCAATTTACTTGAGATTTATTTTTCCATTTCAGTTCTGCGTTAGGGTGGATTATTTTCTCGTATGTTCTTAAAAGAATTCTGTTTGAATTATTTGTAAAATGAATACCAAGACAGATGCGATAAATATAGATTATTTTATAACTTGAGAATTTTGATATTTGTATCTTATGCAGTATTTAATTTAGATAGCACTTCTTTGCCAGATTTGCACAGAAAGATAAACTTAATTCTTGACCTATTAAATAATGCAAAAATGTGAGTTGTGTTTTTCGAAAAGTTAAACTGTAAAACAATGGCGCACAGATGAGCCGAGACGACAAAAATACTCAAAGGTGGATATTTTCTTTAAAATCCATTTCTAGTGCTTTTCTGTTCTTTGATAGTTGAATAAGAAAACCGGCTTGAATATTTCCAAAAATACGTTTTTTACAGAGAGGTCTAAAAGTGAGCTTATTTAGAATTTTGGAAATTGGCAAAATTTAGCCAAATATTTTCCCTCTTCGTGTACCTTTATTTTCAAAGATACATTTTGAAAGTTAGACGATATTCACCTTCTATATAGACAACAAGAAACTACAAGATACCCGTTCAAATATTGCATTACCATATGGAGAATTAAAGTATACAATATTCACATTAAAAAAAAATCAAGTAAAATTGATAATCGAAGTTTTAACAAAAAGGTCCACTAGCCTCCGATATGACTTGGCAAATTTTCTCATCTTCATTCTATCAAGAAACAGCTATATATATTTCATCTGTAATTAACTGCAGTTGTAGTTTTCTTACTTCTTTATGTCATTCCCCCATTCCCCCCCCCCCCTGAATACTAAATGGAGTTATAAATAAAGAGGAGGAGATATATAGCGTGTTGTCTTCGAGCTGGAGTGAAGTAACTGAGGAGGTTGTCACAAGATGGCGGCTGATTTTTTACATGGAATCCATAGTTTCTGACTGCCGCCGGAGCAAACTTCCACCAGTAAATTTTGAATAGAAAAATTTGCCTTATTTAAGCGGCTGTTTTATGAAAGATTTCTCCCATAAGTATGGTTAAATTTTCTATTTGTTTTTAATGGAGGCAGTTTGACCAGGTATTATAGGCATTATAATCTTTTTCACTGACACTCAGAGATGGTTCTCTAGGTTGTCACAATATATCGGAAACGCAAGGCCTGACTATCGCAGAAGTAAACTTCCACCAGTAAAAATGAATATTTGTTACCGCCATTATTTAGGACTGATACTTTGCATTGATGAGGTGTTTAAATAACGAGAAAATTTAAATTTAAATTTACTGCTGGAAGATTTACCCGGCGGTAATGGGCCCCGGAGAAAGCGGTTACAGTTGAAGCTTCACCATTTCAGTTCCTGTGTTCCTGTTTATTAATAGTTCCATGGAATACTAGGACTACGCGCTGATATAAACATGGCAGCTGTCGTAGGAAAATTTTTTCCGCGATTGTACTGCTCCGTGAGTTTTAATACTAGTAAATTGTGAAAGTTTTCTCCTCTTTACTTTTTAAAATTAAATAAAGGCGAAGAAATCTTTTAATTCTTGCTCCCGTGATATTCACGGGCTGCGTCTTTTATTAATTTTATTCTTATTTGTTTGATTCCCACCAGTCTTGTAAAATAGTGTAATTGGCTTTATTACGGTATCATTTTACCTGCCATTAAGTCAGGTGAATATTTCTTTTTCCAAAAAGTGGTGCCAATAAGCAATTTGAATTTTTAAACCGTAATTTAATGCGACCGTTAAGGGATTCAGGAAATACCGGTGTCCAAATTCTAGGGACCGTACAAACGCTTCAAAAACTCGCCTACGACAGCCGCCTTTCTTTGTCAGCACGTAGGCCTTGTATTACGAGGACGGTGCTTTTCTTCAAAGGTCTATATTATCTCGACAATGATTAGATGTAGCTATTTGGTACTGGTCTTATTCAGTGTCTCCTGACACTACGTCATATCACAGCTTTCTAGTGGGAAACAGTAAAGACCGCCCTTGGAAAACTAGGCCTAAGCAGAGACATAAAAATGGCAGCTGTCGTGAACGGATTTTATTCAGCGTTGCTCCAGACACTAGAGTTTTAATATCAGTAAATTCTGAAATTTTTGTTCACCTTATTTAAAAAATATATATATATAAAGGTGACGAAATCGTTAAGAAATCGGTATCCACATTCTAAGGATCATAGAAATACTAAGAAACCTCGCATACGATAGATACAATATTTTGGTAATAGCGTACGCCTCTTATTCAGAGAGCGACGCAATATAGTTAAATGAAATAAACGTTTATGCGACAACACCAAATCTTGTAATTTGACTTTTTGCAGAAAACAATATTATAACAATGGAGTTATGAATAAAGAGGAGGAGACATGTAGTGTGCTGTCTACCAGTTGCGAGTGAAGTAACTGAGGATGTTGTCACAAGATGGCGGCGGCTTTTTTAAAATAGGATCTTCAGTTTCTGATTACCACTAGGCCGAACATCCCACCAGTAAAATTGAATAGAAAACTTCGTCATATTTCTACGTCTTATTCATGGAAATTTTTCTCAAAAATGTCGTAAAAAGTTTTAATTGTTTTTACCGGTGTCCGTATGCCTTGTAAAACTGTCAGTTTGTTTCCCTGGTTGTCACAATATGGCGAAAACGCAGTACCTAACTATTGCCAAAGTAAACTGCTACCAGTAAAAATGAAAATCTGTTTCTACGATTATTTATGACTAAAATTTTGTAATATTAAGGCGTTTGAATAAGTTGAAAATTTCTATATAAATCTACTGGTGGAAGTTTCCACCGACAGTAAACAACGCCTGCGATAGCGGTTGCAGTTGATGCTTCACTATTTTAAGGATATGTCAGTTCCTCTTTATTAATAGTTCCATGATTATAACAGAATTGACATATCTTCAGAATGGTGAAGCTTCAACTGTAACCGGTTTCGCAGCGGCTCGTTACCGCCGGGAAAAACTTCTGTAGTACATTTTACAAGCAATTTCCTCTTTATTAAAACGCCTTATTAATGCAGAATTTCAGTCATAATTATGGCCAAAAACAGATATTTATTCTTATTTGTTGAAGTTTACTTCGGAGGTAGTCAGACCCAGCGTTTCCAACATACTTTGACAAAATAAACAACCTCCTGTCAGTGTTAGTGAAAGAGGTTATAATACCCGGGCTAACTTACACCAGTAAAACGAATAAAAAATTTTACCATATTAAAAAAAAAAAAATTGCTTGAATAAGCCGCTAAAATGTGGCAACATTTTCTATTCAAAATTTGCTGCTAAAACATTTCTCCGGTGGTCATCAGAAACTGTTTGTCCGATTTAAAAAAGTGGCCGAGAGGTTCTGCTCTCGAAGCTGGTAGACGGGAGGCGCTGGGTTCGATCCCAATCGCGCCCGTCGGCCTAATCGTTCGGAGTTTTCGTGGTTTTCTTCGAGCCTTGGGTTTCCAAGCGTAAATACGGGTTAGGTTCCCTTAGAAAGACCCCCACGAAGGGCACCCCCCCCCGGGCCTATATTCCTCGAGCAGATAATTGGCCGTCAAAAATCAACCAACCAACCGATTTAAAAAATCAGCTGTCAACTTGTGACAACATCCTCAGTTTACTTCACTCGCAACTGATAGACTCTGCATTATGTGTATCCGCCTCTTTATTCATTACTCCATTTCCTAACCCTTTAGTGCGCATTTTGGGATTTAAAGGGTTAAAAGTTATGTTTTATAAAATAAATAACTATATAAAATAAGGTATTTGGAAACATACTAATTAAAATATTTACTAATTTGCATTGTTTTAGCGTAACACAGCCACACGACAGTAATTTTTTCTTGTATTGCAGATGTGCAACAGAAGAAAAGATTGACGTATTATATGAAAAATGTATGTCTGATTTTTTTTCATTTTTTTTTCCTGCGTAATAAACCTTTCAGAGAATCATATATAATTTTTTTCGAAACAAAATAAAAATCGTGCATGTAAGGTTTAATATTGGATAATTTGAAATAGGTGGCAAAATGAAATGTTGTTTCTTTTACATTTGTGTATCTCACTTGTGAACAAAATATCTGGCTAGCTGCATAAGTACTTGTAGTGAAAGTCACATGCTACGATTTAGGTATCCTGTATTTTAGAACGGAAAACGAGAAGGGGAAGCAAGCTTTTCAAAAATAACGGTGGCCAACAAGCATAGCAGTTATCATCTATTTGACTTACACTAAAAATACCCATGGAATTACCCACATGTATGCTTTTAACATGCTTGTTGGATATGTATGTTTTTAAGTTTGAATACCTCTTTTCTCAAATAATGACCTTCCCCTAAATTAATTGCAATTTTCTTTCCTTGAAATAAGTGGAATATAACTTTTAGGAAATATTGCTCGGAATTCTTAAAATATATGTGGGCAAGAAATCCTGCCATTCTGTTTAAATTGGATAAACCAATTCAACACTTTGTATGTAAAAGAAATTTCAATATACTAATGAAAACTTAAGAAAAAGACTTATGATAACAACTTTGATTCCTAAATAAGCCCAAAAAATGAATTTATACGAGATTTATTTTTTCTATTTCAACTCGTCATTAGAATAGACTATTTTCTCGTATGGGATAAAGTTATATATTTCAAATGACTATCGAGATGATATACTAAACAAACGTTGTTTTTTAACAATGTAATATTGTAGGAGAGAGAAAGAGAATTTGATAAACAGAAATCCCTTAACATTCGCTATTTTAACATTCGCGGGTTTTAAAATAGAAAATGCAGAGCATTTCAACATTCGCACCACTTTTTAAAAAGAAAAATCTTTTACATACACGTTGACAAAATTTGCAAGAAAAGTAAAATGCAAAATGTATTTTTCTTAAATAGTGGTGCGAACAGATATAAAAATAGAAGTTTTGCGGTTGCGATTTTGACAGTCGCGGAACCTAACCCTTGCGAATGTTAAGGGGTTAGTGTGCATAATACATCGAGTGATTAAAAAATCTTAAGACTTTTGAAAACTTAATAATTACTGAACTATGTCTTACAGTAAAAAGATGCTGTTTTTACAAAAATATTTCTAAACATATGGGATTTTTATTTATAATAAAATGTTACAATAATTATATTTTAGACCAATAGGTGGTGCTGCATTTGAGAAACTTGTTTCCAAATGATATAGTATAATTCATTCAGAAAAGAATAACCAGTTTCTGTAGGTGACGAATTTCGCATTTTCAATGTGACGCACATTACATAAATATTGCCGTCATACAATGGATAACACTCTGTACAGTATTTGAAACGCATTTCATTTGGTATCCTTGAAACATTATGAGCATGCTTCAGCTTAGCCACGGCTATCCTCAGAAAGGTTTTGGCACTGGAGGTAGTGACGTCACAGCAAAAGTGCATTCCTTTCAAGTCTCCGGTTTTTTGCACAACACTATTATTGTAGAGAAAATATTGTTATCGTTACGTCACAAAACATGCGCCACTGCCGTAGAGACTTCAGAAAAGCCGTGGCTCAGCCCACCACGTAGGCTGATCTTTTTTATAAATGATTTATCAAGTGGTTTCGTAACCAATAATAACCAGGTGCAGAGCTGCCAAGTATCCGGATTTTTGAAAACCGGTATTTTAAAATATAAATTGTTCTTTTATTTAGTTGAAACATTTGGGCGATTTAACCCTTTCAAGGACGGTGATGCATTTTTGGACCACCTAATTTTAATCCCTAAATTGTAGGACATCAGAATTTTGGTTTGGAAATTTGCAGTGCATGACGATAAGCTTTTACTTATTTTCAAATAAATTTGTTTGGGAATTCCGGTGTCATTCATTCATTTCAGTATTTTACTAATAGAAGAATTCCCCTGAAAGGGTTAAAAGAACAACATTTTCTCTAAGATAATAGTGGTGTTCAAAAAAGCCGGAGACCTGATAACTCTGTAGGTGTAAGAGCTGCCTTGCCTTGGCCATTGGATTCCTTTGCGGAAAAGGTAGACTCATTACATGATTCTCTCTAATCGTTGTCCTCACGATTGTCCTGACAGGTTCAGAGATGGCCGGAGGCACACAGTCTTGAATAGATGTTATGGAATGGATCTCACTTCTAATGCATTCTATTAATTCTTTCTGCTTTGAAAAATAACGCCACATATTGGTCAAAAATGTGATGTTTATAACTTTTTTCAATATAAACAAAAATCCCACATATTACTATGCATTTCTGCGAAAACCATATTTAACTATGGTGCATAGTTTAGTAATTGTTAAATTTTCAAAAGATTTGGGACTTCTGGATCACCCGCTACATTTTATATACACAACTTCCTTCTATGGCTTTGCATTAAAAAGATAAAACTAAATATTGGTATGTCAGAGAACGCAAAAATTTTATTTTATCTTTTGAAAATAATAATAATAATAATAATAATAATGTATGTTTTTTAAATAAAATAGTTTAACATTTAGTATGTTGATAAAGTTTAAAGTAGTGTTTTCATAAAGAAAACCTTCTAACAATATATTAGTAAAAACGTTTACAAAACTTATGGTGAAAATTTTTATTTCTGAATAAACACGAAAACTAAATTTCACGAGATATATGTTATTTCAACTGTGCGAAAAAAATAGAATTATTCCCCGAATGTTCATCAAAGAATGCTGTTTGGATTTCAGATATCAAACGAATATCAAGATATATATAATATTCCTAGAATACATTGTATCTAAAAAAATTGCAGTGTACATTTTGCGTAATATATATTTCATGTGGCATTTCCATTTATAGGTTTGGAAAAAACAGGATAATGGATAGTAGGAGAGCTGTTGAACATTTTTGAGTAGGTATTTGAGGCACCCTGAAAATATGTGCAACAATTCTTTTGTAATGCCTGAATACAAAATTGAATGTCTGGCTGAAGGATCGTGGCCCAAAAACTGTGCCAGACAAAAAAATGGCACTTGACACGTGCCTGGCACAGTTTTTGGGCCGACTAAAGTGTCTGTCATTTTCAAAATATTTTTTTCTAAGCATAAATATTATTCTGTCTCAATCTCAGCGTGCCTCAAATACTTTTTTGGGTAGTCAAAAAATGGCAATTGACACGTGCCTGGCACAGTTTTTGGGCCGACTAAAGTGTCTGTCGTTTTCAAAATATTTTTTTCTAAGTATAAATATTATTCTGTCTCAATCTCAGCGTGCCTCAAATACCTTTTTTTGGTAGTCAAAAAAAAAATGGCACTTGACACGTGTCTGGCACACTTTTTGGGCCACGATCCTTCAGCCAGACATTCGATTTTGTAATCAGCCATTACAAAAGAAGTGTTGCACAAATTTCCAGGGTGCCTCAAATACCTTCCCTAAAATGCTTAACAGCTCTTGGACTAGGATAAAAGAATGATAAAATATTAAATATGCACATCGTATTTCAGACAGAAAGAAAAAAAAAGTTTTTTTCAAAACCTGAAAATTAAATATATATACATATATATAACTAGTTTAATATTTACTATTTAAGAAATTGTGATGTATTCTTTTTTATAATGAAAATGTCAATGAAAAAGATTATAATACTTCGGGCTACCTTCCACCATTAAAAACGAATAGAAATTTTTACCATATTTGAGTGAGAAATTTTTCACAAATAAGCCACAAAATTAAGGCAACTATGTGGCAAAATTTTCCATTCAAAATTTACTTGTGGGAGTTTGCTGTGGCGATTATCAGAAACTGTTGATCCAATGTATAAAATCAGCCGCCATCTTTTGACAACCTCCTAAGTTACTTCACTTGCAACTGGTAGACTCTGTACTATATGTCGCCTCCTCTTTATTCATAACTCCATTGTTTAATACTGGATAATTGCAAATAGGTGGGAAAAAGAAATGCTGTTTCTTTTACATTCTATGTGTCTCACATATGAACAAAAATCTGGATAGGTATGTTTTTAAGCTTGCATATAACTTTTCAAAAATCTTCACCTAAATTAATCGCAATTTTCGTTTTTCTTTATAAATATGTGAAATATTACTTTCAGAAAATATTGGTCAGAATTCTTAAAATATGTGTAGGCAAGAAATCCTGAAATGCTGTTTAAATTAGATAAACAAGTTTAACACTTTGTATTTAACAAACGGCCGTGAGTGGTCATTTTGTCCGCTACATCAGTGTTGGCAGATGGGCTACTTTTTTTAAATTCAGATTATTGTTTGGCACCACTTTTTTGAAATGGTAAAATGCACCTTATTTAATGACATATTAAATAAGGTGAAACAAATTCAATTTTACCGTTTCAAAAAAGTGGTGGCAATCAAGAAATCTGAATTTAAAAAAAAGTAGCCCACTGGCAACACTGCGCTACATTATGAATATACAGGGTGCAAAGGAAAGTCCCTTTAACCTGAAAATACTTTCGAACGGAGAGAGCTACAGCTATGCCAATGAGGTAACGGTATAGTAATGCGACTACGCCCGATCTAATGCAAACGACAGCAGCGCCCCCTAGTGGTGAAATTTGGAAGATAGCCATTGCAAATAGAAAACGAAAAGAGATAGAGCAAAATTCCCATTTAGAAAGTTTTAGAGCATCAATCATTTAGTACGAAATGACATTTGGCTCACATGGATAAGTTAAATCGTTACCTGTATACCCAAAAATGTTCGAATCGATGAGCGACGATTCTACTTTGCATATTCCCATTTCAAAAATGTAGCAGTGAGCAATTGCAAATTGTGACGTTGCACTGTAATGTAATGCCTGTAAAAATTTAATTTCCAATGTATTTAAAATTTTAGTTTAATTCTTTCAGGATCAGAAGAATTATGTTTGTAAAATGATGAAATAATTGTCTGACACCAGAATATTCAAATGAATTTCTAAACCCCGTCAATTTGCTCTTTCTTTACAAAAGTAAAATTGTCACTTGTCAGTTTTGGAAATAAAACTAGGTGGCTTGACCGTCTAGTCACCGCCCTATTAAAGGATTAAATCTATATCCTCGTACTGAAGAGCTCGCAATAGACGTTCCATGCTGAGAAATGTGCATGCAGATTTAATCTCGCGAATACAACGTGTATCGTGAGCAATGGCGAATTTTTCGAACATATTGAATATTAACTTTTTATCACTGTGAGACAGTGTGTATTTTTGTTGCTTTTTTTGTGTGATGTTTTCAAAATGTATTGAGATAAGTACGTATTTATACAATAAATTTTGTGTATTTCTTAATACTTCTGGATATTCCATTCAAACGTTTACACAAAATAAAGTGCATCCATTTCGGACATTTTTGGGTATACAGGCGAAGATCTATCGTATGCATGTAAACCAAATGTTCTTTCGTACTAATTAATTGATGTTCTAAAACTTTCTGATTGGAAATTTTGCTCTATCTCTTTTCATTTTCGATCTGCAATGGCTATCTTCCAAATTTCGCTACTTGGGGCGCTGCTGTCGTTTGCATTAAATCGGGCCTAGTCGATTTATTATACCGTTACCTCACTTCCATAGCTGTAGCTCTCTTCGTTCGCAAGTATTTTCAGGTTAAAGGGTCTTTCCTTTGCACCCTGTATTTCGGTTCAAACTAGAACTTGCATTATAAAATAAGTTTAAAAGATACAAAGAAGAAAAAGTTAAATAAAAATTTAAACTGTTTTAATTCAAAATTCTGGTGTGAAACATTTTTATAAAACTTGGCTAAAATTTCCGGCCTTTCTTTGTTAAACGAAATTTTAATGCATTAATGAAAACGTAAGAAGAAAACTTATGGTAACAGCTCAGATTCTTGAATAAGACCGAAAACAAATTTACACGAGATTTATTTTTTCTATTTCAACTCGTTAGAATAGAATATTTTCTCGTATGGTAAAAAAGAATACTGTTCGAATTATACATTTCAAATAGATATCGAGGTGATCATACGTTGTTTTTAACAAGATAATTTTGTAGAAGAGTGAAAGAGAATTTGACATACATAACACACCGGGTGATTCATAAATCTTAAGACTTTTGAAAACTTATAAATTTTTTAATTAACTATGTACAATTAAAAGATGATTTTTTTTTTAGAAATACTTTTACAAATAAAATAAAATAGTTTAACATTTAGTACGTATATAAAGTTTAAAATAGCGTTTTCATAAAGCAAACTTTTTATCAATATATTAGTAAAAATATTAAAAAAACTTTTAACGAAAGTATTTTATTTCTGAATAAACACGAAAACTTTATTTACACGAGATTATTTTTATTTCGTCTGTGCGTAAAAGAAGACTATTTCCCCGTATATTCATCAAAGAATGCTGGTTGAATTTTAGATTGGATATAACATTCCTAGACTACATTATAACTAGAGAATTTTGCAGTGTGCATTTTTCTTCATGTGTATTTTATGTGGCACTTCTATTTATAGATTTACACAAAAAAGATAATGCATAAACGAATGATAAAACATTAAATATTCATGGTATATCAGACATAAAACAAAAAAAAGTTGTTTTCCAAAAACTGAATAGTTTAAATACATTTTTTAAGCTAGTTTAATATTTAGTATTTAAAAAAATTGTGATGCATTTTCTTTATAATGGACATATTTTATCAATAAATTAATGAAAATTTAAAAAGAATTATGCTGAAAAGTTTGATCTCGGGATAAACACAAAAAGTAAATTTACACGATATTAATTTTTCTATTAAACGTTTGGGTTAGAATAAAATATTTGTTTGCGGTCTGTATAGTGTTAATATAGATTCGTTAGTGCTGTTTTGCTTCCATATAAATGTATTTTATCAATAAAAACAACACAAGCATAAAAAATATATGGTCACCGTTCTCGTTCCTGAAGAAATACAAAAAATCTATTTGCTCGAGATTTATATACAGCTAAATATTAGAATAAGATATTTTCTCCTACGTTCATAAAAGAATTCTGTGAAAATTGTTTGGCTACTGACTACTGATGTGGAAAACATGAACTATTTTACGACTGAAGCATTTAAACTGTATACGTTAAATCAGGACTGTCCAACCTCGCATCTATGTAACACCAGTAATTTCTTACAGAAATCTTCGTCTTATTTGTTGTTATAATTTCAACGATTAAATAAGTGGGATATTTCTATGAGAAATTGCTGATATTGCGCAGGTGTCATGTTGAACATTCCTGCCTTACATAATATACGAGGGGTATTTCTTTTGATCCCGATGGTGATTAAAATAAAGACAAGTGTGAATAACAAAATAGTTTTATAAGCAGGAGTCAAGTACAATCAAAGTTAGTCTTCGACATAGTCACTGTGAAAATTGAGACATTTGTCATACGGATGGACGACTGTACGACTGTTACAATACCCTCGTCATAGAAGGTTGCCGAAAGCGTCTTGAGAAGAGGTTTCTACGGCGACTTGGAAATTTTGGTTGGAATGGAAGCACTGTCCTCCCAGACCTTTCTTGAGCTCTCAAAAAAGTTGACAGTCACTCAGTGCCTGGCAGAAATGATAACCCTACAGCTTCTTTCACAATTTCGCTGGGAAATGTTAGATCACCCAGCGTACAGCCCATATCTGGCACCAAGTAACTTTCCCCTTCTTCCAAAATTGCATGGCTGGAAGACAGTGCTTCCGCACAAGCGAAAATCTTCAATACGTAGTTGCGACCTACCCCTACACACTACGGCGGCAACTTTCTATGAAGAGGATATTGGAAAACCCGTCCACTGGTATGAAAAAATGTCTCAATCTTCACAGTGATTGTGTCGAAAAGTAACTTTGACTGTACTTGAATCCTGGTTATAAAATCCTTTTGTTAATCACACTTGTCTTCATTTTACTTCATTGGAGTTTGAATAAAAAATAACCCTTCCTCATATAAAGCATTCCATTTGAAGTATTTCCTTAACCCTAGATCTACCGGGAATTTTATTCAAGTTTTAATAAAACGCTCTACACCAGAATTTTTATTTAAAACTATTTAACTTATTTATTTACCTTATTTTTGTCTGGTTTATATACTTAGTTTATTTTAAAGAAATTTCTGGTTTGAATGAATATTTTGTATGTACCTGTCGGGTCCAATGGACCCGTCTGGTAGACGGAGGGTTAAGAGAATCATAAATTTTAATCTATCATTATAATATGAAACAAATTTAGGCATGTGCTAAAGGTGCTTAAAATTAAGAAGCGCTATTTCAGAATAGTAATCTTCGCGTCACATAATCGGAGAATTTGTACGAATTCTGTGAAAATTTCGGTATTAAATGTGACAAAGATTTGTTTTCAGAAATATTGGAGACCAAAGCATTTAGACAATACGCTCACTGTGAGACTTTTCTGCAATATGCAACTTAGAATAATAATAAAAAAATATATATACATATATCAAGGTTCGTACGTCTAAAAGGGAAATTACCAGTATTTTCGTGAAATTACATTATTTAATGACTTTCGTGAATTTGCCTTGTTTAATGAAAAAAAATCTATTTTTAGATATGGTGGCCATTACCTTACAAAAACAACACTGTTCAAACACATTACATTTCTGAGAATCCCGAGGCGTACAAACAGACCTGTTATGCATGTTTAAAATTTATATTTAAATTTATTATTAGGTAATTATTAAGGATTTTTTTTAAATCTTTCATAAATGAATTAAAAATAAAAATAACTAAAATAGTAAAAAATCATAGTTTTAATCAAGTTCTGAATAAATATGAAAAATCAAATTATGTAAGATTTAGTTTTTGTTTTTTATCCCTATATTAAAACAGAATATTTTCTCTTACGCTCTGAAAAAAATTCTGTTCAAATTTTTTGGCAATCAAATACCAAGAGGAGAATAGTAAATAGAAATTATTTTATGAATAAAGAATTTTATAATGTGTACCGTACTTAATATATAGTTTAGATTTGCATTAATACAGAATACTAGTTTTTGATCTAGGAAAAGAATGCACAAATATGATTATTTTCTTACAATGTGAAACGTTAAACATGTAATTAAATAATATTCTCTAAAAATAAGCCCTTAGGAACTAGCGTGAAGTATATGACATTTTTTAATGTACCGTCATTTCCTAATCGTAATGTTTACCTTAACCCTTTAGTGCGCAGCTTTGCATATATGCAAACAACATTGTTTTGAATTTAATGGATTTTTTTTTTATTCCTATATACCTAATTCACACCAGAAAATTAAAATAGCAATATTTGCTTTAATTAATAACAAACATTCCGTATTTAAATAAAGCTAAATTAACCATTGAAACTTTCTGGTGTAAAGTCAGATTCTCTGAACTACGTAATTTCTAGAAAGTATTCTATTATGGGAATTAAAGGGTTAAAGGTTAAGTTTTATAAAATAAATAATTATATAAAATAAGGTATTTAGAGATATACTTATTAAAATATTTACTAATTTGCAATATTTTAGCGTAAAACAACCACACGACAGCAGTTTTACTTGTATTGCAGATGTGCAGCAGAAGAAGAAATTGACGTATTATGTGAAAAATGTACCTCTGATTTTTTTCATTATTTTGCCTGTGTAATAAACCTTTCATTGAATCATATATAATTTTTTCGGAACAAAATAAAAAAATCGCGCATTTAAGGCTTAATTAATTGCAGATATTTTGCCAATAGATAGGATGCAGGATGTTATTTGGAAAAAAGTGGGCTGTACGCAACATTTCTAGCATTTATTGGTGACGCTTGTCGCGACATCGTTAAATTATTCAAACTTTCACAGCTATAGTGAAGATATCCCTTCATCAAAGTTACCAATATTTTAGAATCAGAATAATTGCCTTAATTATTGAAAGAAAATTTGCAATTTAATAAGTCGAAAATTGCTTTTCGGATATTGTGGAGGCGAATGTCTTTTAAGTTCTTAAAAACCCATATCCTAAAGTATTTGACGCCAACTTTATTGTACATTAGTTTGCAAAGCTGACCATAAGCCAATATATTTCATAAAGTTATTTCATTTTGAGCAATTCAAATAAACATGTTTTAAATTAGAACAATTTCTTAATAAATGAAATTAAATAAAAATTGCATAGAGACAAAACAAATTATTTTAAAACAAATTTCTGGGGGCGAACAATGGTTTTATTTTTTTATCTTTTGCTATAGACAATATCGGCACAATTTATTATTAGAATATATTGGTAAGATCGAAGGTATGTATTAGCCATTGTCTTCTAGTAAAGAAAATGGAGCAATGAATAAAGAGGAGGAGACACATAATGTAGTGTCTAGCAGTTGCAAGTGAAGTAACTGAGGTGGTAGTCACAATATGGCGGCAGTTGTTTGTTTAAAACTAGGTCAATCTCCACCGGTAAATTTAAATAGAATTTTTCGCCAAATTCGTTCAAAAATTCTATTCGTTTTTACTGGTGAACGTTTACCCCGGCGGTATTTTAATCTCTTCCACTGACATTGATAGGAGGATTGTTATGTTGTCACAATATAGAGGAAGCGCAAGGCTTGACTACTACCGCGGAAAACTTCCATCAGTAAAATGGAAGAAATATTTTTGCCTTAATAATTAGGCAAATTCTGAATGAATATAGCTTTTAAATAAGGAGAAAGTTTATATTAAAATTTTCTGGTTGAAATGTGCCCCGGCACAAATCATGCTCGCCCCATTCCTCTGATATAAACAAACAACAGACGCCATCTTATGACTACAACGTAAGTTACTTCACTCGCAACTGCTAGATACTACGCTATATGTCTCCTCCTTTTTATTTACAGCTCCATTTTCTTGACTATCAGCCAAAGCCTATAACGCATACTTTACAAATTACCAATAAGTTCTATAAAACTGAACCAATATCGTTTATAGCAAAAAATAAAAATTACCATTTGAACAAGCAAAATTATTTAACACATTCACGACGGAAAACCAGAATTCTCGTTTTCATTCAAAAAACATCATTGACTAAGGACGTGGCTTCTACCTTACAGAAATGCATGTATATCATGTTGTCCCTATTTTTTTTTTTAATGTAAGACATTTTACATTAAATTCGTACATTGAAAGATATTTATCGTTGCATAAACTTGGGAAACTTATTTATGACACCAATTTGGGTGAAAAAAAAATTATGTCCTTTTCCCAATATATTTTTTTAAGTATTTAGTTTTCACCAAGTATAATTTTTTCTGTGTTTATATGTATACAACCTACATAAAATCAGTTCCAGCATAGAGAAATTCATAATTAGGATAAAAATATAGTCACCTGAAAATGCCTTAAAGGTAAATATTGTAACTTCTGTTACTCCACAACATCCACTCAATTTACAACTTTTATATTCCTATCAAAATATTATTTTTAATGTATTATATATTATATCATCATCAGTGTGCTAGACCGCTGCCATCGAAATACTGAAGGCCAGAGGACACGAGTGTGACGTCATCACTAATTGACTGACTTCTCGCTAGTGTTGGAATTCATACCGGAAAATTTTGAATGGCAATTTTGTTTTATTTTATTTGTGGAATATCGATAATCGTATAAAACAATAATAGCTATTTAAACTTACTGGTGATAATTCGGAAACGCTAAATAAAAATTCAGCCAAATGCGAAATGCCACAGCAGAGTTGCCACTGGGCTAGTATTTTTTATTTCAGATTTCTTGATTGACACCACTTTTTTGAAATGGTAACATTCGCCTTATTTAATGGCATATTAATTAAGGCGTAAACAAAGGAAATTTTACCATTTCAGAAAAGTAATGCCAATCAAGAAATCTGAATTTTAAAAAAGTAGCCCACTGGCAACACTGTGTCACAGTGTTGCCGCATCTGGCTGATTATTTATCATTAAATATAATTTTTCCGAAACAACATAAAAAATCACGCATTTAAGGGTTAAAATGTACAGAAAGTGTGCTTTCTTTCAGGTACATGTTCATCGAAAAATCGACTTTTTAAACAGTTAGGAGGTGTATTCTCCCTTTAATGGAGGTTTCAATCTTTTTAGGCTTCTTGCGCAAAAGACAATCCTAAGTTCCTGGACTATTCAACCAACCTAAAGTATCAAAAAAAGAATCTGTATTCGTTTATCAATATAGCATTTACCGACATATTAAAAAAATCGTGTTCCAGAATTTTAAATACCAGTATATTTTCAGTTTGATAGTGCAACCCTGGATAGATAAGGGAGAAAGCCTTGATACGCGTCACGAAAATGTCACACAAAGCAGGCAAAACGAAAAAAAAATCGAACAATTTGCATGTTTCGATTTCATTGGCTCGTGGAATTATTAATTCTTATTTCTTAATAACAATCAATAATTCCACGAGGCAAAGATAACAAAACTTGCAAGTTGCTGGAATTATTTTCTTTGCATTCCCTGCTTTGTGTGAGGTTTTCGTGACGCGTGTCAAGGCTTTCTCCCATATCAAGTGACGTTGGTTGGAATCTGGGGATGCTGCATTAATTTACTAACAGTAGTGTTATACGCTAGATACCGCCTCTTTTAATCGTATAACGTTCAAATGTCAAATTTTATATATAATACAGAGGTGAGAACGCTCCGATCCAAATGACTGCTTGCTACCACCAAATTTTAGTGGTATTTTTCGACTTATTTAATGCCAGAATTTCTGAGATTTTATAGAGCAAAGAGTACTATTAACATTTAGTGATGAAAATCAACCATTTGGGGCGGAGCGCTCTCATCCCTCATAATAATACTGGTACTAAAAAGATGCACCGTCCCATAACTCTACGCCACATATATATTTTTTCTAGCTATATTCGCCTTATTTAATCGCAGAATTCTGCGATTAATCATATTGTTTGAATGCTACCACTTTTTTAAATAGTAATATTCGCCTTATTTTGCCTTCCATTAAATAAAGTGAATATTATAAATCTAAGAAAGTAGTAGCGAACAAGTAAACTGAAATTAAAAAGAACACTTAACTGGCGCACTGATTATATGCCGAAAATTACAATACATATCGTAAGTGACCGAGAAAAATGATGTAAAAAAATGAACGTTCTGAGAAAAAAAAATGTAAAATTTTATTTAAAGTTTATGACGAATTATTACCATTTTATAAATTTAAAAACAAATGTATCTAGTGGCAACAACAGATAAATTGAAAGGACACTCTTTGATATAAAATGATTTATTTAAAAGCTTGCTTTTTTTTTAAATATTGGCTTTAACCCTTTCAGGGGGCATGGTACATTTATGAAATTACATAATTTTAATTCCCAAATGCCACAATGGAACCAAAACTTCACTTTATTATTATAAACTTCACTTTAAAAAAGCCACTTTATTATGCATGTGAAATATGTTTTTCTTAATTCCAAATAAATGTGTTCGTAAATTTCGGTGCCATCCATTTATTTCAACATTTTAGCAATGGAACTGCTTTGTCCTTGAAATGGTTACAAGAAAAGGTTATGGCATAGCTGCCAACTTGTATACTGTTAACGCTAAAATTTTATAGTAAATATTGTCTCATTTAATCGTCGAAATCTCACGATACAACAATGTGAAAAATTCTATTAACCCGGGAGGACTCGTGCCGGGTTTGATATACCCAGAGCGCGTATGGTTTTTACAATTGTCACCACTATTTTTTTAAAGTAATCTTCAAAATATTTTATCGTAGAATTTGTAAATTGTCTACTACTGATTAAGTTGATGATTATTATTTATATTTATTGGTGAAAATGTAAAAACCATTCATACCCTGTGTATGCGCGCGTTCTCCCGGGTTAACCCCTTGAGGGGCACCGGTATATACACTGCTCAAAACAATTAAAGGATATTTGAAGTTTTATATAAAATAAAGATATAAACGAAATTTTATTTGCCGAAAATAGAAGAAGAGAATCACAAATGCAAATTTTTCTGGTTCTCAAACTGTGGAGTATGCAAATTTTGAGTTCGACGTCAAAAACGTCGCTTCAGCGGCAGCGAATGAAATTTGACTTTCAGCTGGATAAAAGAGAATGAAGACAAGGATGATCGGCATTCAGTGATTGCTTTGTTTCGATGAGTACGATGTCTCAGCGAAGTCATTTGACAGATTCAGAAGCTTTGAGAATTGTTGGTAGGTTAGAAGGGGGCCAAACTCAAGCCGAAGTAGCGCAAGCCATTGGAGTGTCACAAAGTGTCATTTCCAGGATCTGGAACCGTTTTTTGGAGAGTGGATGTGCAGGCCGAAGACCAGGGCAAGGTCGTAGACGCAACAACGCCCAATAAAGATCGGTATTTAGCGTTAACAGCTCGGAGACACCGAACCATGAACGCTACTCTTCTCCAACAACACCTTCGCTCGGCTACAGGCACCACGATTTCAACTCAGACTGTCCGAAACGGGCTCCATGCTGTAGGTCTGTATGCTCGCCGACCGATGGTATGTGTTAGATTAACATCAAGGCATCGTCGCGACCGCAGGGAGTGGGCAACCGAGCATGTCAACTGGAGGAGAAATGAATGGAGCAATATTCTGTTTTCTGACGAGTCCCGTTTTTCTGTGCATCCGGATAATAGGCGTATTTTCATCTGGAGGGACCGTGGCAGTAGGAATAATCCTGCGTTCGTGCACGAAAGTGTCAGATTTGGCGGTGGAGGAGTGTTGGTGTATGGTGGCATCTCCATTGACGGGCGCACTGACCTCTACATCATTCGAGATGGAGCTCTGACTGGTCGCCGATATAGGGATGAGATCCTCAGACCTATTGTAGTCCCTTACGCTTCAGCAATCGGAGATAACTTCATTTTAATGGACGATAACTGCAGGCCACATCGTGCAAACCAGGTGGAGGATTTCCTTTTCGAGGAAGGAATCGTTCGAATGGAATGGCCAGCGTGTTCTCCAGACATGAATCCAATCGAGCACGTTTGGGACGCTCTAGGAAGACGAGTTTCTGGCCGCCAACAACCACCACAAACTCTCCAAGAACTGGAAAGAGCTCTTCTGGAAGAGTGGGGCAGAATACCCCAACTCGTCATTAATAGCCTCATTGAGTCCATGCCTCAAAGGTGTTCAACGTTGCTGGCCGCCCGTGGAAACCATACCCCCTACTGAAAATGATTTTCTTTGAAGAAAACACCTTTTCTTATTCTTTTTTTCTCATATGCACAAATTGTGTTTTTTTCCTTTAGTACACAAATGCGCAATAAAATGCATTTTTTTCTGCCAAACATGTGTAATTTATTCTCATATAACCTACTATGTCTGTCGACCATGCATCAATCAGCTAAACAGTGTACCAGATACAAAATCCACCTAAAACTGCAATATCCTTTAATTGTTTTGAGCAGTGTATTATATACCACCTACGATTAATGAAGTTTTACACCAGAAAAATTTTATTAAATTTTACTTTTCTAACTTTGGTGGAAAAAAGCTGTAAAATTGCTTTTACTTATTTTGAAATAGAATTTCTCAAAGACTCCGGTGGGAATTCAGCATTTTACAAACGTAATTGCTTGCCCCTCAAGGGGTTAACCCATTACCCGCTGATGTTGCGTTCACGCAACGGTCAAAATAAAGGCACATATCTAGGTTATTTACATACCCACCACTATTTTTCGAATTAAAAAATTGGCCTTATTTAATGTCATAAAATTTTAAGATCTTATAAAGCGAACATTATCTTTCAGAGTTTGTGGTGGCAAACAAAGTTCAGCTAAAAAGTTGAAAGTTTCAACCTCGTAGTTTCGGCGGTTAACCCCGTAACTCTCGCTCCCGTCATATTCACGGGCTGTGTCTTTTACGGAGATTGTTTGATTCCCACTAGTTTTATAAAATAGTGAAATTGACTGCATTTTAGTATCGTTTTACCTGTCATTAAATAAGGTGAATATTTCTTTTTCATAAAAGTGGTGCCAATAAGCAATTTGAATTTTTAAACCGTAATCTAATTCTAGCGTTAAGGGGCTAATGGGTTAAATTTCATAAATCCCTTTTTAAAGCAACTCTATTTTAACTACCATTTTGCAGTAATCTAAATATACATATTTCATTTATTTTTGTAGATTCTCACTAATATTAGAATCGTCTTTTTCGGTGCGTTCGTAATTACATAAATACGTAGCGCCTATTGTCGTCGTTCGGTCCGTCTATCCGCATATAACCGAGCAAAAACTACCCAACCGAGTGGTCTGAAATTTTAAATATATAATTTTTCCAAAATTTCGTCGTGTCATTTAAAATTCTAGGAAAATTGAATGCATAGTTTAATTACAGGGACAGTCAAAATTTTTCTGTTACATTACTGCCAATGTTCAAATGCATTTTAATGATGTTACAGAATTTCGTATAGAATGAAATTGATATGCACTTATGAAGTGCAATAAAATATACATTCAGTAAGATATGCTGTGCAAAAATAATTTCTAAAACTAGTTATAGTACGAACACACTTCATTTGCCACGTTTGACGTGCAATTTCCAACTTGTTATTTCACAATACGTTCTTAAGTTATGTATAATTTTGATACATTTAAATACAATAACTTTTCTTGGACGTAGTCTAGTCAGTTCACAATACATCAGAGAAAATATCACTATTTATACACCATTAAAATATACTACCCGTTTTATGATGCAGCTCTGTTTGAATGTAAACCGATCCTCTGGAAATCTTATAAAGAAACACACGGGAAAGAGCTACAAATTTCGTATTACAGGAGTAATGACCTGAAAATAATGTCCTTACTAGAATAATTTATAACACAAGTATTCAAGACGTTACGCTTTTTCTTAACAGGCATATTAATATTGAGTTCAATTTCTTGGTACTGAGTTTTTAGCAGAGAACTGCAAAGAAGTATATATTTTCCTTTTAATATGAAACAGAGTAAATTTAAAGGCATTTTCCTTTTCAGAATTTTTTATGCGGCGACTATTACAAAATATATTCCCTCTTTGGATGCAGCTCCATTTTAACTAACATTTTATAGTAATCAAAATTTGACCATTTAATTTTTTTTCTATAACTGCTCACATATATTAAAGGGATTTTTCCTTTTTTGCTATTTAATAACATGTTCTATAGGAATGCATAATTTTAATATATTTAAATGCGGTAACCTTTCGCAGATGTAGTCAGCTCGTAAAGTAGGAAAGAAAAAAAATCAGTATTGATTCAACATTAAAATATATATTATCTATTTTATGGTACAACTCTAGCTAAATATATATAAACTTACCCAACGGAAATCTTATAAGATAAAACATGGGGAAGGAACTACAAATTTCATTTTACATGAGTAATAATATTAAAATAAAACCCTTAAAGAATAATTTATGAGTGTACAAGTATTCAAGACATACTTTTCCTTACAGGCGTATTTCTTAATATAGAGTTTCTTAGATGAAAATTAAACAACTGTGCATATTTTGTTATTAGCACCTTAATTCTCGTTCCCGTGCTATTCATGGACTATGCCTTTTATTCATTCCCACCAGTTTATAAGATTGTGCAATAGGCTTTAGCAAGGTATCATTATACCTGTCATTAAATAAGAAATAAGTGAATATTTCTTTTCCAAAAAAGTGGTGCCAATAAGCAATTTGAATTTTTAAACCGTAATTTAATGCGACCGTTAAGGGTTTAAGAGGGACAAAGTACATTTAACCCTTAAATGCCGGGTGTTGCCTTTCGGCAACATACCCAATTTGAGCTTCTAAAATACTATTAGAATAATATTTAAGCTATAATGCCTAATGTTGCCAATAAAATACATTCTGAAAATATTATTAAATAGATATTCAGCATGTAGATGGAAACACCTGTGCTGTTTAAGAATAAAGATAAATTTATTTTTTCAAATGTTGCTACATGTTCTTTTTGTTTTGTTAGGAAGCTTGCGAAATACCCTATTTTCTTCTGCCGTGAGGAAGTAAAATTTATTTCCTATGATAGTTCTGAAAATTCTTGTGTGTTTAATATTATAGAATTTTATCAGAAAAAAATATTTTTTCAATTCAAGACCAGTATTGCCGATTAGTTACAAAGTGCTTTTTAGCCGTAAACCATATCTAAAACAAAATATGATTTTTTAAAGTATTTTTCCCATGATTTATTTAAAAAATGAAAGCCGAAAAATATTATTAAAATGATTTTTGAAAAATTAGGCATTTAAGGGTTAACAAGGTTCCAAACGGTCAGGGTATTTCCCTGACTTTAAGTCAAATTGTTACCGGTATTTACTTAAAGTAAAACTCACCTTGTACAGGTGCGCGGTTGCACAAATCGATTTTTCTAAAAAAAAACAAACAAAAAAAAAAACAAAAAAAAAAAACAAACTGGCGTATTTGCTGAAACTGTAGGAAACACCATGTTTAATCCTTTAGGTACTGAATTATGAAAATTTTATCTTCTAAAGCATTTTTAGTGAATTGTTTAAACTATATTAAAATATTTACATAATCCATAACTGCCAACAACTTACGCTTTTTTTGTACCACAAAAATTTTATAGTAAATTTTACCTTTTTAAATCGCTATAATCTGCCGATTAAATAAGATAAAAAATTTCAATTAAATTTTTGCGGTACGGAAAAGCGGAAGAGTTGGCAGCTATGATAATCATTTAATAAATTTTAGAAGGATGAATTAAATTTGAATTTACAGGGGTTTTATGCAATATTTATAGCCCCACTCAAATCTTTTATTTTAAATATTTTTCTTAAAATTTTGTAGAATTAAGAAAAGTACAAATATAATGTTCTTACAATAGAAATATAGAAATCTTTCCGAATTGGAAAATCCTCCCCCTCCCCTCCAACGCCAAGAAAGCTGAAAAGATGCGAAAGCAAAATAAGTCATCCTTTTAAAAATATTTTTGTTTTGTGTAACCAATAATGTTTTTGCAACAAGATAAAGCAATGCATCTATAACTCATTCTAAATTGTCTAAACTAATCGACGTATTAAATGAATTTTATAACAAGTTATTTTAATGGTACTTGTAAGTACCGTCAGTAGATAAAGTGTTAAGCACCTCTTTATAACTTTTTTTACCGAAAAGTATATATTTTTTTGTATATTTATATTTTATTGATATTTTGATAAAATTTCAAATAGACAGGAGCAGATAAAACAGTTTCATAAAGAGCAGATATTGTTCCGTTCATTTTCGCATTTTTTCCTGAAATACAGACATATTTATGTACACGGTATGTCGCAATTCCTTCCGTTGTTTTGAAGGCTTATAAAAAAAATATATATTACCAATACAGCAACAAAGTTGACTTTACTGGAGAAAGAAATATTACAAGTTTTGTTTCCCAAATGTTCAATATGTGAACATTTGGTGATGCGTCACATAGCACGTCTAAAGTCAAATTCTTCCCACACTCACTTTCAACATGTCACAATCTATAGTAGCGAACGCGATTGTGATCCTTTGGCGTAAATCTTGTAAATCTTGCACAAACGCATCTCCAACACGAGGAACATTTTCCGCCCAAAGGCCTGGACGCAGTGTTGCAGTGGGCAACTTTTTTTAAATTCAGATTTCTTGACTGGCACCACTTTTTTGAAACGATAAAATTAACTTTGTTTTTGCCTTAATTAATATGTCATTAAATAAGGCATATTTTACCATTTCGAAAAAGTGGTGCCAATCAAGAATCTGATTTTTAAAAAAGTAGCCCATCTGGCAACACTGCCTGGACGGCCAGTTCGTTGTCCATCACACAAGCAACCACTCAAATTTCCGAAACCTCGCATGAATTGTTTTGACCGTTGGTGGTTTCAATCCGTATTTTGTACGAAATTTTCTTTGAACTGTCACAACCGATTGACTTTTCGGATATTCTAACAAGCAGTAACCTTTCTGTGAGCCTGTAAACGCTATTATCTTATGTGCAAAATTTCCAGAAGTGTGCTTTTCGGTTATTTTGAACTTTATCAGAAGTAGTGGCGCCATCTACTAACTGATTTGTGAAACAAGACTTGTAATGTTTCTTTCTCCAGTGAAGTAAACTTTGTTGCTGTATTGGTAATAATATATTTTTTTTACAAGCTTTCTAAAGCCCGGAGAGAATTGTGACACACCCTGTATATCGTATCTACTTTTTTGCTACAGAAGATATTGGCACAGTTTTAGATAGCTGCCAACATCTTACGCTTTTTGTACCACAGAAATTTAATAGAAATTTTTGCCATTTTTCAGTACAAGGCGAACAAAATTTTTAAATTTCAACACTAGTATTTTAGTTTGGAAATTTTCACATTATCAAGTCTCAGATTTTGAGCGATTAAATAATTCAAAATTACAAAGTCGCAAAAACTGGTGTCGAAGAATTAAAATGATTGTAACGGAAGCTCGTCGTTAATGGGTTAACCCTTTTGAGGTCGGTGTCCTTAAATAAGGACACATAATTTTAATTCTAAAACTGACAAACGGCGCCAAGAATATTTAATTAAAAATTTCCATTTATAATGTACGCGAAAATAAGCAAGGTCATATTCTCTAATTAATTCGTTTATAAATTCTGGTGTCAATCCATTATTTCATAAGTTTATAAACAGAATTACTCCGCGCTGGAAATGGTTAACAAGGTAAAATTTACTTTGCTTTGAATAAAGTTATAGATAAAGCGGAGGCGACATATAGTGTAAAGTTTACTAGTTGGGATTGAAGTAACTGATTAGGTTTTCACAAGATGGCAGCTGTTTTTTACACCAGATCAACAGTTTCTGTTTCTGATTACCGCCAGGGCAAAATTCCACAAGTAAAATTTCAATACAAGAATTCGGCTTTTTTATCAGCTTATTTATGAAAAATGTCTTTCAAAACTATGTTAAGAAATTCTATTCGTTTTTACTGGTGAAATTTGGCCTGGCTATTATAACGTCTTTCTCTGACACTGACATGAGGTTGTTTAACCCTAGATCTACCGGGAATTTTATTCAAGTTTTAATAAAACGTTCTACACCAGAATTTTTATTTAAAACTATTTAACTTATTTATTTACCTTATTTTTGTCTGGTTTATATACTTAGTTTATTTTAAAGAAATTTCTGGTTTGAATGAATATTTTGTATGTACCTGTCGGGTCCAATGGACCCGTCTGGTAGACGGAGGGTTAAGATGTCACAATATGGCGAAAACGCAGGGCTTCAATACTTCAGATGTAAACTTCCACCAGTAAAAATGAATATCTGTTTTTGGCCATAATTATCAGTGAAATTCTGCATTAATAAGACGTTTATATAAGGAGGAAATTTCTATTCAAATTTATTGGTGGAAGTTTACCCCGGTTTTAATGAACCTCTACGAAGCCAGTTATAGTTGAATCTTCACCATTTTGAGGATGTGTCAGTTCCTTTATTCATTGTTCCATGGTATTTGTAGCCTTCTTGTGCTAAAAAAGGAACTTCACGTTTATAACGGCTTCCTTTTGACCGAAACGATATGAATATGCTTTGATTTGAAGCAGAAATTTCTTAATAAAATATGTCAATTATATGCCAAACAGAAATAAGTTGAATTACTAAGTTAAATACAATTAAATAAAATTTCTGATGAAAATTGTTTTTATATGACTTCAGTAAAAAGTCACCCGTTCTCGCGTTAACTAAATGAAGGGCAGCGGTATATTATATATACCGCTTAATTGTAATGCCAAAATGCCACATCGGCATGAGGATTTTTGGAAATAGTTTTTGCCTTTCTTAATGTACTCGAAGAAAAGCTTTTACTTACTTTCATATAAATTTGTTCCTAAATACTGGTGTCATTCAATCATTTTGACATTTTATAAGCAGAAGCATTTTGCCCCTGAAAAGGTTAAAGCCCTGAACAAACCAGTCAAAATAATTTATTTAGCAACGAAAATTTGCCACGCGATATGGTAAATAGCACGCTTTTTCGCCAAAAGCAAGCGATTTTAAAGAATTTGAAAATTGTTTGTTAAATGAGTGTTAAAATTCACATTACTTAATGAATTTAAACTCAAACGGTGAAACAGTTACACAGTATATAAAATTTACATAGTTTCGTCGGTTTGATAAGTTTTAAATGTAAAGGGCCGACTGAGGATTCTGCCGATGTACATTTTGATATCGAATAACTCGGTTTTCCATGTCACCAATACTTTTCACTTGTTGTCTCTGACACTAATAAAATCGAAATCTAATTGACAGCGCTCACAAGGAAAGTCTCTGTACGGGCATATTCAGAAAAATCTCAAAAAAATTATAGAATGCTCTTCTCATATGGATATATATATTTATAAAAAAAAAAAAAAAAAAAAAAAAAAAAAAAAAAAAAAAAAAAATGACGTAACCCTGATACAGCTCCGTAAAAAAAATAATGAAATTTTCGTTTATTTGGCGATTTATCACCGGTTGGCGATGGAAATAAATACGCTTTTATGTGGAATACTCTTTAAGGAAAAAACTTTTTTATGATGTTGAATTTGTTTATATAAGATTAATTTAAATATCTTTAGTTTTGTCATTTTTAGTTTGTTTTAACTATAGTTTGTGATATATATTGATATGTATTTATAATGAAATTTAAATATCATATTTTATGATTAAAAACAAAATTTAAATTGTTTTAAATTGTTTCAAGCTCAAAGATAAGGCAGATAGAGTACTGTAGATTTGATTTTGTTGCTATGGAAACTGCTTCTTCAATATGGAAATTTATTACGGCGATCAAATGTCAGCTGGCTATAACTTAAAATAGATATTTACAACTTGTGAAGCATAGAAAATATTTTTACAGTGATGAAATTAAATAACTACAGCAACAAGCAACATATATATGTAATATAAATAATATATAATAAACTCTTTCATTGATTAATTTTAAATTCATTAAATACCGTGCATTCTAAAAATCAATTAACAGGCAATTTTCAGACACATTAAAATCGTTTGCTTTTGGGAGGAAAAATCCTGCTCGCCAAATCGCGTGTCACATTCGTATTTTCGCGCCAAATATTCGAAAGTATTTTATTTTTTTACAGACTTTCTACTGGAATTCCGCCGCTAAATTTAACTCATCCCTTATTACATACATGAGAAATTTCACTAGCATTTTTTTTTCAACATGTTCTGAGTTAGCCCTGTAAGGAGACCTTCCTTGTCAGAATGAGACTTTAATTTTGAGTTTGAAAAAACTTTAACCGCTTGAAGTGCACCGGTATACTATATATATATATAACTTCATTTTAATTTCAAAACACCAAATTGCAACAGAAATTAGCTACTAAATTTTGCTTTGCATAATGCAAGCGAAGAAAAGTTTTTAATTACTTCCGTATATAAGTTTGTTCATAAATTCCGGTGTCAGTCAATCATTTCAAAATTTTAGCAACAGAAGTACTTTGACCCTGAAGGGGTTAGCCCCATGAAGTGCGGTGGTTCATTTTTGGACCACATAATTTTAATTAATTAATGCCACATTGTCAACAAAATTTCGGAATAAAAAATTTCCTTTTATTAAGTACGTGAAGAAATATTTTTACGTACTTAAAAAAAAAAAAAAAAAAAAAAAAAATGTTTGTAAATCCTGGTGGAAAACAATCATTTCAGCATTTTACGAATAGAACTACTTTGCCCCTGAAAGGGTTGATTAATTTAAATTTTGTTCTAAACCGTATAGTACGATCGTTAAATTTCATTAAATTTGCATTATAAATGTATATGTTTAATCTGTAGTTATATAAAGGCATTGATTAAAGTTGAACTTAATTAAACTAGTTTAGTAGGAAGAGCAGAATTTTTTTTCTTAAAGAGTATTTAGCACAAAAGGGTATATTTTAAAATTTTACTGTGCAACCATCCGGCAAACAAATAAATTTTCTTTATTTTTCAATGGTCGATATAGAGAGATTCCCAGATTTTTTTATTTCATTAATTTATTTATTTTTTGTAAGTTTAAGAAGACGATTGCGTATTTTTTATAATTCTTCTGAGAATACACTGATGGTGACCTTCCATATTAGAAAGAATTCGTATTTATTAACATGGCTGCCAACCTCTACGCTTTTTTAAAAGTCAAATAGAAATATTTGAACCATTTTTTTTACTTAATAAATGAAATAAAATTTGCGTAATTCAGTAATTTATCATATCTCTTGACTTCTGGGACTTTTTTTTTAATATTTATATTCGCCTTATTTAGCCTGTCATTAACAAGGGAGAAAGTGCGCATACTCAGGGTGGGAATGGTTTTTACTTTGTCACCAATAAATACAAATAATAATCGTCACCTTATTTAGTCGGAGACAATTGTTACAATTTCTGCGATAAAATAAGTTGAAGATTACTTTTAAAAAATAGTGGTGACAATTGTAAAAACCATACACACTCATGGTCTATTAGGCCCGACGCGCGTCCTCCCGGGTTAAATAAGGCGAATATTAGCAATCGTGGAATCTGAATTGTGAAGAAAACGCCCAACTCAGCCCACTGTTTGTATACCAAATATCACAATACACATTTTCTGTTTTTACGGAGAGTGACATAATTACAAAATGAACGTTCTGAGAAAAAGAATATTGCAAAGTTTTTACGTAACCGCTTCGTTCCCAAAGCTAAAATAATACTACAAATACTCGTTCATTGGTATTAAACAAACAATCATAGATGACAGAAAAAAGAACTTTTCGGAAATTGATACTTTAGGGGACTAGTAATTTAGGTTTACAAATAGGGATCTAAAATTACAAATTCCGTTAAAATATCAATTTAATTATCACTAGCCCAAATTCGCACTATCACAAATTTTAGGCCTTTAATCAAGTGAATGATACACAAATCCTCGAAACATTTTATTGTAAAAGATTTAAGTTAAATAAGTATGAAAATTTCTCAATTTCTTGGCCACACCCTCTTGAAGGCGTTTTGCAAACTCAGATGAAAATAACATCTAATTTATGAGGAAATCAGCATAAATTTACCATTTACTGGTTTGCTTTAAAAAAAACAAAAAAAAAAAAAAAAAACAAAAAAACAAAAAAAAAAAAAAAAGCATTCAGCTATTAAGAAATGAAGTCAAAATTTAAAAAAGTCAAACAGTTTAGTTTTTATAGGGAAAAGAATAGAGGTCCACATATGTGGACACAGGTAGCGAAGAGGATAAAGATACTGAAAAGTATTTTTTTTTAATTTACAAACAAATATAACTACAGTAGAACCCGCTAATCCGAACTAATTGGGACCGGTGTCAGTTCGGATTACTAAAAATTCGGATTACCCGAAATTCTGATAAAAATAGAAAATAAAATAATGCGTGCTATAAAAAATATACATTATAAGTACTCAAGTAATACAGTAAACATCCTGTAATCCGGCATCCTAAGGCCCGGCATAAGGTCCGGGTAATTACGCACGACTTTCGGAAAAAAATAGTATTCCCGTTTAATCACTCCTGGAGTTTATAATAATCCAATGGAACTTCAGAATGAGGAATTGCGTAACAACCCATAACAAACATTTCAAAATCGCGAATTTATAAATAGCTCAATTACCACTTCGACGAGGGGTGAAGAAAAAACATTTCTGTAGATAATTTGCGAAATCAAACTGTTGAACGGAAAATAAATTTTTATCATCTGAATTAGATATTTTTTACAGTTTAGAAAAGAATTTTATAGTTACTGGCAAACAAACTGATATTCGAGATTTTTTTTATTTTTAAGATAGCTTCTACGAGTCGGCCTACAGTGCACGTTTTCATTTTATATTCATGTACATATGTTCTACTTTTACATTTTTGTTTATTTTTTTATTCTGTTTTTTAATCTGTTCAAGTATATTTTTCGAAAATAAAATCGGTTCGGATTAAATGGAATTTCGGATCAGCGGGGTTTGTATTAGCGGGGTTCTATTGTATTGGCAACAACAGGTAAATTAAAAATGACAAACTGTTACGTAACTGTCAAATGTTACAAGTTTTTAACACCGCGATTATTATTATTATTTTAATTTGCCCATATTTAATCGTAGAAGAATCTTAAATTATGTAATGAGATTTTTTTTAATTAATGGAATTTAAATTCCGTAAGCGGAGAATCTGAAATTATATAATGAGATTTTTTTTTATTTAATGGAATTTAAAATCCGTAAGTCTTGGTATCTATGCTCTTTCGTAATATATTTTTTTTTAAATATTACGGATATCTCAAAAGGATCAGTTCTGACTTGTGTCACTTATCTCAAAAACCGATCCCATAATCTATGTTTAGATGCAACTCCATTTATACTAATCTAAACTGGCACATTTCTTTTTTTTTTTTTTTTCTCAAGCGATTCACAGATATAAGAGTCTTTATTTATTAAGTAATAAACTTCTTTAGAGATCCATAATTGTGCTTTATTTAAATGCAATAACCTTCCCCAGACGTAGTCAGATCGTAAAGTATAAGAAAAAACAAAACAAGAAAAAAAAAACAGTATTTATTCTTTATTAAAATATGTAACCCGTTTTATGTTGCTTCTCTTTTTGAATGTAAACCTTCCCTGCGGAAATATTATAAGGAGAAACATGGGGAAGGAACTAAAAATTTCATTTTAGGAGTAACGGCCTTATAATAATACCCTTAAGAGAAGAGTTTATTATACAAGTATTGAAGAAGTTGCAATTCTTCCTTACGGGCATATTCCTAAATATTGAGTTTCTTAGTAAAAAACTGCAGAGTATACATATTCTTTTTAAAAATGAACAAAGTAAACATAAGTAGATCCACCTTTTCATATTTTTATACTCCCAAAATCACGACACGTTTAACAGTGTTCGTAGGGGTCCTTGAATTTCCAGTCTAAGAAATTCTTTGGTACTAGTATTTTCTTATGGGTAATCTCTCCTTAACCCTCTGTCTACCAGAAGGGTCCAATGGACCCGACATGTACATTCAAAATATTTATTCAAACCAGAAATTTCTTCAAAACAAACTAAATTTATAAATCAGACAATAATAAGTTAAATAAACAAATTAAATAGTTTTAAGTAAAAATTCTGGTGTAAAATGTTTTTATAAAACTTGAGTAAAATTTTCGGTAGTTCTAGGGTTAAATAAGACGAAATTTCGTCGGTTTAAACTAGATTTATTTTCCTGTTAAAATATACTGATATTTCGCCTTGAAAATAACGGTACCCGTAAGAACCCTGTATAATACCATTTAAGATGCAACTCTGTTATAGCTAACATTTTATAAAAAATTACAATACCAGATTTAAATTATTCTCTTGCTTCTTACAGATATTAACACACTACCAAGCCACTTCACGCATTTATTCGTGATTTATAAAACTATCGTTTAGAAATTATAAATTATCACCGAATGTTTGAATAGTTATTTTTGGTTATTAAAATGATAAATATTTCATGAATAAATTAAGAGGAAAATTAGTATTAAAACTTTTTAGGTGTTATCTCAAAATTCCTGAATAAAAAACTGCCAGATTTGGCAACATTGTTTGCGGCCCGTAAAGTGTTAACTCTTTGAAGGGCGGTGGGATATAATATATCCCACTTAATTTTTATCACAAAATGTCACATTGACACCAGAATTTTGAAATGGAAATTTTAATTTCACTAAGTACGTGAAGAAAAGCCTTTACATATTTTGAAATAAATTTATTTTTAAATTCTGGCGCCGTTCAGTCATTTCAGTATTTTACAATTAGAACTCCATTGCCCCGGAAAGGGTTAACTCATTCAGGGGCAAACCATTTTCAATGTTAAAGTGTTGAAATAAATGAGTGGCACCTGAATTTACCAACAAATGAATCGGATATAAGAAAAAGGCTATATTTCATTTTCGTATTAAATGGAAAATATTTTACCAAACTTCTGGTGTCATTGTGACGTTTGGGAATTAAAATTAAGTGGTTTCATAAAAACTCCACCGCCCCTGAAGGGGTTAACCCTTTCAAGGGCAAGTAATTGTGTTTCTTTAATATTGAATTCACAGCGGAATTTTCGAAAATTTTTACTTCAAAATAAGGAAGAGCACATTTTCAACTTCTTTTTTTTTTCGCCAAAGTTATAGTAGTTAAACCTATCGTAATTTCTGACGTATAATCGGCGGATCGTGTGATCCAGAAAGTTTACTTAATAAAATTCACCTTATTAAATTGCAGAAAATAATTTATCTCGTATAAAAAATAAAATTTCTGGGTCCAAACATGATTGTACGATCCGCGGATTATACGCCAGAAATTACGGTAATTAAAAGTTTCTGGTGCAAATCTTGATTTAAATTAGGTGGGATATAATATATCCCACCACCCGTCAAGGGGTTAAGAGGATCACTTTTTTACATTTAATAAATTCCTTAGATATGCATGACTTTAATATATTTAAATACAATAACCTTTCACAGATGTAGTCAGCTATTAAAAAAAATTAACCCTTAAATGCGCGATTTTTTTAAAATTTTATTTCGAAAAAATTATATATGGTACTCTGAAAGGTTTATAAAGCAGGAAAAATAATGAAAAAAATCAGAGATATATTTTTCATATAATACGTCATTCTTTACTTCTGTTGCACATCTGCAATACAAGTAAAAACTACTGTCGTGTGGCTGTTTTACGCTAGAATAATGCAAATTAGTAAATACTTTAAAAAGTATGTCTCAAAATACCTTATTTTACATAATTATTTATTTTATAAAACTTAACATTTAACCCTTTAATTCCAATAATAGAATACGTTCTAGAAATTACGTAGTTCAGAGAATCTGACTTTACACCAGAAAGTTTCAATGGTTAATTTCGCTTTATCTAAATACGGAATGTCTGTGTTTTAATTAAAGCAAATATAGATAATTTAATTTTATGGTATGAATTAAGTATATGCGAATAAAAAAAAATCTATTAAATTCAAAACAATGTTGTTTGCATATATGCAAAGCTGCGCTCTAAAGGGTTAAAGAAAAATTCAGTATTGATTCAACATTAAAATATATTACTCATTTTATCATCCACCTCTATTTGAATGTAAATCTACTCCCCGGAAATCATATAACAGAAAACACGGAGAAGGATCTAAAAATTCCATTTTATAGGAGTAATGACCTTAAAATAATATGCTTAAAGAATGATTTATGAGTATACAATTCAAGATTTTAAACCTCTTCTTTACAGACCTTTTTCTTAATATTGCGTGCATTAGGAGAGAACTGGGGTGCGTATGTTTCCTTTTTTACAGGAAAAAAAAAAAAAAAATCCATAAACCTGAATTTATTTCCAGAACGTTCACGATAAAGTCACACCAACGTTGTCATTATAATCGGATTTTTGTCTTATATCTGAATGTGAATCCGATTTTTGAAGTAAGGTCGTCTAATTATTCAAGTTTGCAATAACCTTTTTTTTTTTTTTTTTTTTTTTTTTTTTTTTTTTTTTTTATGGTAACATCCGCTTTTGAAAACATAATTGACGTCCTTGAATCAAGGCAGCCCGAAAAAAGGTATATTTTATATACTTTTTTAGAATGCAAAGCGAGATATTTGAAAAGAACTCCCCCTCAATTTAAACCTTTGAGCTCTGGGAGAAAAATTTCTTCCTACTTTTAATCTGCAAATGTCACAGTGGCACCGGAATATTCAAAAATAAATAAATACATTTTTTCTTGTATATAATAAACCGAAAATTTTGTTAGCAAAACACAGGTGCCAATGTGACATTTGTGTATTTTGATGAAATTCACCCACCAGAATTCTCCCAGCAGCTTAAAGGGTTAACATAAGCTTACGAGCTTATTAGGTGACAAGGACAGGCTTTTAAGAAATTATTCCAAGCTAGGGATTTTAAACCTTTATGCCTGAAAGTCGTTTGGCATCACAATTTCCTAAAGGTGACAATCGGCTTGTTTAGACGAAAAGATTTTGTCGTTAAATAAGGCAAACTTTTTATCTAAAAACAGTGTTAGCTTGTGGGTAGTGTTGACAGGTATCCAGCGTAAATCAGGGCTCTAAATGCTCAGGACACCAGTATTTTAAAGTAGTTTTCTTCGCCTTATCTAATGGCAGAATTATCACGATTAAACATTACGAAATAAACTGTAAGAAATTAGTGGTGTGCAGAACATTTGAAGCCCCGATTTACGCGGGACACCTGGCAAAACTACTTGTGGGTCACATGTTGAAGTTCCCTATCACAAACAATTGATTATACTTAATACAAATAATCTATTCTGTTATCTTTTAAACATCATGAGTATATTCTAAAACGCTTGCTGTAAAAACCCGCCTTCAGCCGCAAATCGAACAGAATGGTTTGATTTAGAAATTTTACTTAAGCCTTTGCGGTCGAGCGTTGGCAAATAGCCTCCCAAGCTTTATACAGGGTGTCCCAGGATTATTTGGACAAACTTTAAGGGGAGGTAAAGCCATCACAAGGATTCAGATTTGCATAGCAACTCATGGTGGGAAACGCTTTCCTGACGCGGGAGTGACGGCATAAAACACAAGAAAGAAATGACACGAACAGAGAGAGAAACCATGTTGATTATTCTTAGTGCTGCAAAAATACCGGGACAATGCTGGAAAGTGCTGAGGAACTTGTTGCATGCATCGTGACAGCTGCTGGGGAAGCCCGGGACACTCCCGTTATTTTCGAAAATATTAGATCTTCCAAGCGCCGGAGATGCGCTTCCATGCATCACGGGCCGGGGTCGTAATTTCGAGCACCTGCTTTGATGACGATCGTTGTCTCTTGAATGTTTTTTGCTGTACTAAGGATAATAAACATGTTTTCTCCTTTTATTCGTGTCCAGTCTTTCTTGTTTTTTGTTTCGTCACTACCGCGCCAGGAAAGCGTTTCCGACCATGGGTTGCTATGCAAATGTGAATCCTTGTGATTTACCCTACCTCCCTTTAAAATTTGTCCCAATAATACTTGGACACCCTGTATAGATGATTCTATTTTTATATTCTATTCTAACCATTATATTTTAAAAGTACAATGTTTAGTAAATTTCTCTAGCACATGTTGTCAAAGTGCGAGTAAAAATGTTTTTAAAAAAAGGGGTGCCAACCGAATAAATTCATGTAAGAGAATCCTGTGATTGGGAGAAGTACTTCGACCGTTAACCCTCTCGCTGCGATGCATTTTACCGTCTAATTAATAATATTTAGTTATTCCCACCAGTTATTTTTTAGCAAAACCTTTGTCTGATTTAATCAGGACATTTTCCCCGATTACGATAGTCAAAAATTTCTGCTTTAAAAAACCGGTGATAAAAGATTAAAAATTCTGTAAAAGACGCTCATCGCGAAGAATTACTTATGCAGCGAGAGGGTTAAGGGCTAATAAATGAAGTTAAATGTGTATGGAATAAGAGTAATTTATAATTCACTAAATAAAATTTCTGGCTTTTACATGTTTGTTTTATGTCAATTAAATCATACGCCGTTCATTATTATAATATTCCTTTCCACTAAAAGTAGAATTTCAAAAACCTTGAGAAAAAAAGAACCCCATGCTGTAATTGAAATTGATATCAAATCCTTAAATATTTATTTAAATATTGTTTGCTGAAGAGTATAAATCTATAGAATTTTAATTTTAGAAAAAGACAATTTCAATTTATTGGCAAAATTAATCTTGGATATAGTTAAACGAACATTAGCGAAAACATGCTTTTTCTAACAAGCGATCTGTCAATAAAATTTAATTGAGAAAATGGCGAAAACATAGGAAAGTTCCTTGTAAAAAATTGGTTTCTAATATGACCCGCAGGTGAAAATGTGACATTTCGATATAAAAATAAATCGATAACTGTACACAACCGATTGAACTAACGCAAAGCTGATGAAAACTTTATTTGTAACTAAATCCTTCATTCGTATGAAAGAACATAAAAATCAGTGACGCTTGTAAAAGTGAATGAAATTATGAAATACTATTTTCTATCTAACTGGCATCTTTTATGGAGCTGTGGTGAGTTAACTGGTTCATTACATTTATATTCTTAAAGGTGTGATTGTATAATGTAGCATAGCTGCCAACTTTTACGCTTTCCAGCTACCACTAAAATTTAATAGAGATTTTCGTCTTGCTTAATCGTGAGATTTCGGCGATTAAGAAAAACAACGTTTACTATAAAATTTTAGTGGTACAATGAAAGCGTAAAAGTTGGCAGCTATGAATGTAGTATTTTTATAATTTTAAGGCGCTACATGTTCATCTATACCTATCTATAATGCTGTCGTACTCTTTATTGTTTATAAAAAGTAATGTATGCCTTATTAATTTGAATTCTTCTATTAAATAAAGTGACGATTACTTTCTAAAATAATTTCTAGCTCTACTGGCCTTGTAGTGAGTAAAACTGAGCACTATATTGATGGACATGAGAGATTATTAACAGACTTAAAAAAGTGGAAGTCATCAATTCGATGCTTATGTACATTTTTATGTATGCTCACTAATTACTCCGAAACTACGTGACCGATTCCTGTAATTTATTTTTTTAATTGAAAGATGGTACACTCGAATGAGTTCCGTTGTAATTTCATCGATATTGGTTCAATTCTTTTAAACATACAACAAAAATCTATAAATGCAATATTTTTCTTCATTTTGTAAAAGGTTAGATCAGGGGTGGCCAACAGTGGCACGCCTGATACCACTAAAATTTTACAGAAAAATTCGACTAGTTGAATCGTAGAGATTCGATGTTTAGATAAGGCAATGATTACTGTAAAATTTTAGTGGTGTGGTGCGTGCCACAGTTGGCCACCCCTGGGTTAGATGCTTGTGAACTCCGAGTTAGCTGGATGCGAAGTGCTCGGCTCTGCACGAGCAGTCGATGTACAACAGAACTACAAAATTTTGGCCTTTTTTATTAATTTAATATAAAATCAAGTGTTTAGCGTATTGAAATAGTTTTTTTTTTTTTTTTTTTTTTTTTTTTTTTAACTTTATATTATTTTGATATTCGAATGAATCATTCATAGTCCAGGCAATAGGGAATTTTACCTAGCAAAAATAATGGTAGTTCTGGAAATCGGCTTACTTTATGTTTTTTGGGTCACTGAATCAGAATTTGTAACTTCCCACAAAAATTTCCCCCGGCAACCCCCCCCCCCAAATTTTGGTAAAAAGCCCCCCAAAAAAAGTTTTTATTAAAAACATCAATTTTTTTATTGTTTTAGGGAAAAATTATCTAGAAATTGAGAAAGTAGACAAAATTCGTAACAAATTAGATATATGACATTATGCCTTAGGATGAAGGGGAAGGGGGGACTTGGATGATTTTTTTCTTCATCCGCTATGTATTTTTAATTTGTTTTTGCTGTAAGAATTGGTCCTATCCAAAATTTGTCTATATAGATGTTGTAGACAATATTAATAAGATATATGATAAATTCATGGGGATTTTATATCTTTTGAATTGAGGGAGTTATGGATTTTTTACTTCTTCAAACCCCCTTTTTGTTTTCGTTTTTAATTTTTTTTTTTTTTTTTTTTGCTGTACGATTTGGTCCTATCAAAAACTTGTGAATATAAAAGTTGTAGATAATATTAAGGAGATTTATAATAAAAAAAATTGGAATTGATATCTTGAGAATTGACGAAGTTATGATTTTTTTCTCCCAAAAACCCTATTTTTTGCGCCCCTTGAGCCCATTTTTAACTTTATCAAAAATCTGTGATACATAAAATTTTGTCCCTATTTTTAGAAGTATTAAAAACTTTAAACTGATTTGATATGTACGAAAATTAAGAAGTTATGGGGGGATTTCGGTTTTCACAAAACCCCTCCCTATTTCCATCCCCTTGGTCCGATTTTTCCCATTAACGAACTTGACCGAGATTTTATGCCCTTTGATTTTATGTATCAGTTTGGAAGAGATTGGTGCAGAATTACGAAAGTTATCGTGTCCAGAAGAAAGTGATATATATATATATATAGATAGATATAGATATAGATAGATAGATATAAAGTTTTTTACTGAGGGTGGTTTTGGGTTCTAGGGGTCATGATCGGTGTAGATCTGCAAAAATTTTTCAGAAATCCCAACATAGGAATGATCCCAATAGGTAGTATTTCATACGAAATCTACCTAAAATTGTACAAGTCAAGCAAGATTAATAAAAAATCCTGCAAAACTTGTTACACTGTCACTAATAAATTGCATTTCTGCCGAACTTCCTTTTTATAGATTTTCAAGGACAAAAAACGTAATTTGGACAGAAAAATTATTTAATGAAATTATTTTTTGTACCTATGTCGATATTAATTAGCATTTTGTATTCAATAAATTTTCTGGTTGTATTGGGTGTGGAAAAACAAAAACGAATTGCAAACAGATATGATAATCGCTAGTTGGAGATTTTCACATATCGTCATTTGTTTTACTAAAATTTTGATACGTTGTCTATTTGATTAAATCGCATAATTCCTACCTTAATTTTATATAAATTACAGTTGTACTGCACTAGGGTGCAACTAAGCAGTCTTGAAAAGAAGCTTCGTTGACTTTTCAAAATATTAATTCGTGGGCTCATTAAGTCCCTATTCGGAACAGTTATCCCGCATACGCCGAAATGATCAGTCTCTGCGCTGTACATTAACCCATTAACGACGAGCCTCCTTTATACTTCTTTTAATTCTTCGACACCAGTTTTGTGACTTTGTAATTTTGAATTACTTAATCGCTCAAAATCTGAGATTAGATAATGTGAAAATATCTAAATTAAAATACTGGTATTTAAATTTAAAATTTTTGTTCGTCTTGCATGGCAAGTTTTCTTGCCAACCGGCTATAACCCTTTATCTACTGACGGTACTTATACGTACCACTCACTTTAAACTTTTATAACATAGTGAATATTACTAATATTATAATGGTACTTTGCAAAAATCACTCTTTTAACTCCACTTTATCCGAATACATTGCAGCGGTAGTTCTAGGTTTGTTATTTTAGAGAGGAATGAGGCTATCTTTGAAGCAGTCGATGTGTTTTGTGCCGACTTTTGTACAGATTGCCACGCTCGTCTTTTCATTACTGCAAACACAGTAAAGGTTATAAGTGTTGGATTGTTTTCATGTGTCCATTATGGCCTTAGAATACAATTTGACTAGCTATTTTAGTTGAACGGTGTATGTATTTGATTTAACAGTTGAATGACTCTGTGGTACTTATAAGTACCGTCAGTACAATGGGTGCTGGAGAAAAACTTCTTGTTTGATTTATTGGATTTAAAATGCAATTAATAAAATGTAGTGCAGTAGTGATTTCCCTGGTATTTCTTTTCTGTTTCATTGTTATTTTTTATAGGAAATCAAAAAAGTTGTGGCACCGGCTGGGTTTTTGCTATGCTAGAAATTGCATATGTAAATTCATATATTGCATATGTGGAGATGCGAGAGAGCATGTTGTCCCTGGAATGTTGACGTCGCAAAACTAAAAGACTGCTAACACGATCAACCCCCCCCCCCCCTCCCAAAAAAAAAAAAGTTTTTTAAAACCCTTTCAGGAGCAAAGCATTTTCAATTCTAAAGTGTTGAAATAAATGATTGGCACCGGAATTTGCCAAACGATTTATTTGTAAATAAGAAAAAGCCTATATTTCATATACATATTAAATCGAAAATATTTTCTGGTGCCAGTTTAAATAACTTGTGGGTTTTCTGTTACGATAATTTAGTCATAGTGTACTGACGGTACTTTAAAGTACCACTTTAGTTAATTACCTCTAAATAATTAAATTTCTCACGGGTGAGTATTTTCTTTATGTTTATCCTTTAATTTTCATTGTAGTAACTGAAAAAAAAATATTACATGAAAAAAATTGCAGTAGATCATAATGCCTACATAAAGGGTTAATAAGTTAACCCTTAAATGCATGAATTATTCTTTTAGAATTGTGTTTTTTTTTTTTTTTTTTTTCTTATATTAAGGATTAGACACCAGAAATTTTGCGATAGATTTTTAACTTTATTTAGTAGCATATTTTTGTAATATTTAGAGGATTAATATTTCTATATAAATGCAGTAGTTGCAAAGAAAGTTTATTTATTTATCAAAAGTTAAATACAAAGATATGCAAATTTGTATCACTATGCATTTAAGGGTTAAAAATAAAATACAAATCTGTTTAATTTTATATTCTTATATACAAGGTGCTTACACTCCTTAGAATTTTAAAGGGGGATGACATCACTATTGTATATTAGAAATATTTCCCTCATATATATATATATATATATATATATATATAACCATTAAACCATTAATTAAACATAACCTTCCACCGTCAAATATTATGAATTAAAGCTGTATATATATATATATACATATATTTCGGTATTATTTTTGTACGTATTTAGGTGCGTTCTTAATTATATAAATATGTAGCACATATAGTCGTCGTCTGCTCCGTCAGTCTGTCTGTCTGTCCGTATATAACAGAGCAAAAACTACCCAACTGAATGGTTTATAATTTAATCTATATAATCGATGCTGAATTTTGTCAGATCATTTCAAATTTTATGAAAATGGAATCAAAACTTAAAAAGATATTAATAGAAGTTTTCTTCAAAATATTAAATCCTGTCATACCTTATTAATTCAATGATATCCCATGATAGGTAATGATTCTAAGATGTCATGGTGATTAAGTCCTATTTAAGATGGTATCCTATTATTTCCTTATTACTGAATTTAATATGTATGATGAACGTAATAAATTTTGTATTCATACATTTTTTCATAAGAATGCAACAGCTGAGATCTGAATATTTATAAAACTAGTTATAGTAGGAACACCTCATTTGCCACGTTTGACGTACAATTTCCGAAAATTAAAAATGAAAACTGGATGATGCAATTTTAAGTAGATAACTATGTTGTAAGCGGTAACTATTATTATTATTATAGTATAATTATTAGATTGTTATTGGTTAGTTCCATGGGTTTTTGTAGTGTAAGTCACATAGTTGTTAACTGCTGTGCTTGTTGGCCCCTGTTATTTCGGAAAAGTTTGCTTCGCCTTTTTCGATTAATGAGGTATCTCCGATAAAATAAGTCACATTTTTCATTCTAAAATACTGGTAGCAAAAAATCGTAGCATCTGACTTACAATGCAAGTACTCATGGAACTAGCCTATTGTTCTTATTAACACTAGAACCGCCATTAGGGGTCATTTTGAATAAGATTCGAACCAGAAATTTTTTCATAAGGTATGTTAAATGTAAGCAGCACAAAATAGGCTAATTAAACATATTAAATACTTTTAAATAAAAATTCTGGCATGAAATAGTTTTTCTAAACCTTGAGTTAAATTGCTGGCGTTTCTTGTGTAAATGTTTTTTTAACCCCTTGAGGGGCAAGTGATTGTGTTCCTGTAATGTTGAACTCACACCGGGATCTTTGAAAAATTCTATTTCAAAATCAGTAAAAGCAATTTTACGGCTTTTTTCCACCAAAGTTAGAAAAGTGAAATTTAATAAAATTTTTCTGGTGTAAAACTTCATTAATCGTAGGTGGTATATAATATATACCGCCGCCCCTCAAGGTCTTAATGTATTACCGTAATTTTCTGCGTATAATTTCCAACCCAGAAATTTTAATTAATAATTGAAGACAAATATTTTCCTCGATTTAATAAGTTACATTTCATTAAATAAAATATCTGAGCCGAAACATGAGTGTTTGATCCGCGGATATTTATTCGCATAACTTCTTTTGTATATAGAATTTTTTTTTATGTATTTAAAAAAAATACATGTTGTAATGGATCAGCTTGAACACAAGCTAGCCAATTGCCCCCACTAAATTTCAGTAGTATTCTTCGCCTTATTTAACCCCTTAACGGTCGCATTAAATTACGGTTTAAAAATTGAAATTGCTTATTGGCACCACTTTTTTGAAAAAGAAATGCTCATCTTGTTTAATGACAGGTAAAATGATACCATAATAAAGCCAATTACACTATTCTGTAAAACTGGTGGGAAACAAACAAATCTGAATATTCTGAAAAAAAGTCACAGCCCGTGAATATGACGGGAGCGAGAATTAAGGGGTTAATCACGGGATTTCTGAGATTTAGTAAGGAGAAGTCAACTAGGGAAGGCTGCTATTAAAATTTAGCGGTGACAATCGGTCCACTGGCGTAGCTGTTCTATCTCTGTAACATGTCCAATATGAATAATAAAGATGTAAATTGTGAGCTACAATTTTTTTTGTGAAAATATAAGTTCAGGTGTTCTACTAATGTATTTCAAACACCTCTTCTTCAAACAATAATCTTCGTGCGAGTTTTCCGCAACATTTTGAATAGAAATATACTACAAAGTTTATTGTTTTGAAATACTTGTATTGTAAAGGTATACCATGCGAGCCCTGTGACAATGTTTCCAGTTTGGCCTTTTATTAAATTCCGAAATTTCTGATACATACCAGAAATTACCTGAACTATTATTTCTTTATTTCATGACAAAAATTTCGTATGTAACAATTCTTCTTTCAGAATTCCTGGTATGAAATCGAAATTTTGGAATTAAAAAAAAAGGCCAATCTGGCAACCCTACCCTGTGAATACAATATTCGGAAGGCTACCACTGGAAACTTCTTTTTAAAACTTTCCAAAAAAGTGGAAATGTGTTTATGCATTCGGTTTGTCTGTCCGACTGTCCACGCTCTAACTCCCATAAATATACTCAGATTGTCATGCAATTTATAAATGTTATTTAGGGTCACCAAAGCATGTTTGGTATTGCATATGAAGTATGTAGGATAAATAGTTAATTTACAGGGGCACACAAAATTATTCCTTTGTATTAAGGTATATGGGGAAAATCGTTTCAGAGATTTCAATGATATTGCACTATTTCAAATGTATTGAAACTGATATTAACCACTTAATTTCACTACGATCACGTTAAAACAAGGTATTCCTAGCATTTTTTAATCATTTACAGGGACACACAAAAAATCGGTTACATTACTGTCTTTGAGTAATAATTGCTGGAGTGTACGGTTCACATACGCATTTAAATTTAATTAATTTTTTGCCTGTTACTCGTTATATATAAATTATATACCTCATATGCTGGGCCGCACAAAAGTATTCCCGTACCATTCTCCTTATTAGAGGAAATTGCTGAAGGGCAATTTTCAACTGAAGTATATGAACTAAATTTTGGCATGCATGTAGTTAATATATACAAATCTATGTATCATATACAGGGCTGCTGAAAAAATTCGGATAACTTTCCGATTGTAGATGGGAACAGCTGAAATTGGGTTTCGGAATGTGTTATGCGTTCCCATGTGGTTTAATTAGACCTAATATTTTAATTTTTTAAACGGTTCAGTTTTGTCACATTATTCTAAATGTGTTGGAAAGTGTTTCATAATTTATGCTTGACGCATGATTTTTTGTTTCTTGTTTATAATTTTGTCTCACGAATTGAAAACAATTATCTACGATGTGGATTTCTTCTAAACCTCAAACTAAATAACCCTTTAGTGCGCAGCTTTGCATACATACAAAGAACAGTGTTTTGAATATAATAGTTTTTTTTTTTATTCGTATATACCTAATTCACACCAGAAAATTAAAATAGCAATATCTGCTTTATTAACAGACATTCCGTATTTAAATAAAGTAAAGTTAACCATTGAAACTTTCTGGTGTGAAGTCGGATTCTCCGAACTACGTAATTTTTAGAACGTATTCTATCGCGGGAATTAAAGGATTAAAGGTTAAGTTTTATAAAATAAGGTATTTAGAGATATACTTATTAAAATATTTAGTAATTTGCAATATTTTAGCGTAAAACAGCCACACGACAGTAGTTTTTACTTGTATTGCAGACGTGCAACAGAAGAAAATATTGACGTATTACACGAAAAATGTATCTCTGATTTTTTTCATTATTTTGCTTGTGCAATAAAACTTTCAGAGAACCACGCACAATTTTTTCGAAACAAAATAACAAATCACGCATTTAAGGGTTAAATATTATTTAGAAATTATGGTAGACAAAATAATAAAACAAAAATTGCCGACATTGACAGCCCTATATTAGCTACATAAAATTAATTTACCAATCATGTGAAGTAAGTCTTATTAAAAACAAAAGCCGACTATTGATTAAAAGAGAATTCTTTGAAACAGTATTAATTTTAGAACAAAGGGAATTCCCTTGAAGTCCGCTGTTGGTTTTATTTCTTCGGAGCGTAAATCGAGAATATAATAATAGAAAAATCGAAAAAAGATATTTCCTTTGGAATATATTTCTTCTTGTGAAATATTTTACTAGTTTTTATGTTTTTCTTTCTGGGGAAAAAAACATCATTTTTACCATTTGGTATTGTCTCTGAAGCTTAATATTTTATCACCTCAGGAATAAATGGACATGAAAAATTTTTCTCACGAGTGGTTAATTTTAAATGTGATTGGTACAAATATTTTGTCATTCCAGAAGTCCACTCTGTAGAAAGAATTGTTGGACAAAATAAGTTACGTTTTTGTGTTTCAGTAAATAAAAAGTTTTTGTACTAATAATTATTTTCATGAATTGAGAAAGTTATTTAGTTAACTGAAAGTCAGTTTTAAATTAAACAGAAAAAATTCTGACCTAGTAAAATTACTTTTTTATGTATAAAAGATAAAATATATATTTTTTAGAAATTCAATCTACAAGAAAAAATATTGGACAAAACCATTCACATTTCCAGGCCCGGAGCGGTCACTTTTTTAACCACCACTAATTTTATAAACTTATTTTTAAGGCGGATTATTAAAAGAATTGCAATAAAAAGCTCCGTTTCCTCCGAAATTTACACGATAAATTTAAAACAAAAATTTTCGTTAGGAAATAATGGTGGTAAAAGTTTTGATTTAGTTTCTGTAAAAAGAGACTTCTCCTAGAACTCCCTTTCTTTAACCCTTTCAGGGGCAAAGCACTTCTATGCTTGTAATGCTGAAATCATTCAATGATGCCAGAATTTAAAAACATTTTTTTTCCAAATAAGCAAAAGCTTTTGTTCACGTACTTAATAAAAGGAAATTTTTCATCCCACTATTCCGGTGTTAATGTGGCATTTAGGGATTAAAATTCGGTGGTCCAAAAATGGTCCACCGCGCTTGAAGGGGTTATCCCCTTAATGGTCGCGTTAAATTACGGTTTAAAAATTTAAATTGCTTATTGGCACCACTTTTTAAAACAGAAATAGTCTTCTTATTTAATGACAGGTAAAATGATACCATAATAAAGCCAATTACACTATTTTATAAAGCTGGTGGGAACAAACAATCTGAATAAAGGACACAGGTCGTGAATATCATGGGAGCGAGAATTTAAGGGTTAACCCCTTCGGGACGAGTCTCACGTATACGTGACGCATAAGAGATGCTCAGAAAACTTGGTTATTCCTACCAAATACCTTTTATTGTAAATTTTGCCTTATTTAATCAGAGAGTTTTCTCCGTTCAATTAGGGAAAATTTTCCGTTTTGAAAAACCGGTGATAAAAAAATAAAAATTCTGTAAAAGACGCTCTAAGCAAAGGGGTTGAGTTTAAGTAAATAAATAGTTGTTGGACTAATGCAAATATCTGTATTGATGAATAAAGCTATTTAGTTAAGTCAAATTGGGTTTTAAATGAAACAAAAAATTTCTTACCTATCTATATTTCCTTTTTACATAAAAAAAGTAAAATATTTTATTATTCCAGAGGTCTACTATATAGGAAATGATATTCGACAAAACCAATTCCTTTTCTTTGTGTTTGAGTAAATACACAGCTTTTGAAATAATAAATATTTGCTTGGATTGATACACCGCCCCCTAAATATTAAGCCTGAGCGTGACACAAAAATAGTGGCTGCTGAAGGCGGATTTTTTAAATGTATGCACTCTCCCTTAAAGTTTGACACCAGTATTTTATAAAGGATTTCTTTAACTTATTTAATCTCAGAAAAATAAAGCGGAAAAAACTTTAAAATATTACTGGTACCAAAATCCAAGGGACCGTACACACACTGAAAAAAATCTGCCTTCGGCCGCCGCCATTTTTATATCAGCGCTCAGGCCTAGTATTCAGGGGGCGGTGGATTGATAAAACATCATAAAGTTAACATTAGAAGTACCGTGAGGGGCCATTTTGACGCAAACAATATGAATATATTTCTGTTCGAACCAAACATTTCTTTATAAAATAAGTTTAAAACACACAAAGAAGAAAAAAAGTTAAATAAATAAGTTAACCCTTTAGCGGACAGAGTCCACAAAAAAAGGACACCTAATTTTAAGAGCACTGGCACCCATAATATTTAATTAAAACTTTTCTTTTACAAACTACGAGAAAATAAGCAAGTTATTATTTTTTAATAAATTTGTTTGTAAATTCCAGTGTCAGTTCATCATCTCACCATTTTGAAACATATTTCCTCCGTGCCGGAAAGAGCTAAACAGTTGTAAATAAAAATTCTGGTGTAAAATGTTTTTCAAAACATGAGTGAAATTTCCGTCCTTTTTAGTGTTAACCCTTTCCGACGCAATGGCCCCACGTTGGAACCACCTAATTTTAATTCCAAACTTACAAACCGCAACAAGAATATTTTTAATAAAATTTTGCTTTTACAATGAAAGTTTAACGTAACAAGTTTTTAATAGCTAAAAAATGCATTTCTAAATTCCGATGTCAGTCAATAATTTCATTGTTTTATAACATAATTTTCTGTGCGAGAAATGGTTATTGCAGTAGTAGTTTTAAATGAAATGGAAAATTTTTATTGGAATTTCAAAGAATCTGGCACTACTTTGATTGATTAGAGATTTCATATTTAATATTTATATCGCAGAATTTACAAATATCGCTTTTAATCAAGATTTTGTAACACATTTCTGTATTTAACCCGTTAGGGACCATGGACGCATATATGCACCCTCAAAAAGGGCATACAGAATTTGTGTTAGCAACCAGTGAAAAAGAAAAGTAATATTTACTTTCTTTAATTAGAGCAGTTTCGCAATTGTTTAAATAAAGATAACTTAAAAAAAAGTGGTGCCAATCTAATAAAATTTGTGTAAAAGTCGCCGAAGGGGTTAAATGTAGCAAAAATTTTGTTTAAAAATTACGGTAGCAGTGACGGTAACGTAAATAAATCAAAGTAACAAAATAAAAATAAATAACAAAAATGATTTTTTTTAAGTAATTTAAACAATATTTATATTATACTGAAATTGTCTCTCAAAAATCAATACCATTTCTTCAGACTAACTGCACTAAATTTGTATATGTAAAGAAAAAATAGCTGAACTTATTTTTAATTTTTCAATCTGAATTTGATTTTATTTCATGATAATCAAGTTAATACTTAGAATAAAATGCATATGGTTGGAGCATCGTTCACGCGGCCCTTGAATTTGAGCTATTTGCGAATAGTAATATACCGCTAATTTAATCGAACAAAATCGACAAATAAAAAATAGCAAAATTTACTATTCGGAAATAGTGGTAGTAAAAAAAAAAAATTGTACAAGCCTGTGTTGCCAGTCGGCTACTTTTTTAAAATTCAGAATTCTTGACTGGCACCACTTTTTTGAAATCGTAAAATTCCTCTTCTTATCGCCTTAATCAATATGCCATTCAATAAGGGAATTTTTACCATTTCAAAAAAAGTGGTGCCGATCAAGAAATCTGAATTTAAAAAAAGTAGCCCACTGGCAACACTGGTACAAGCCCTCCTACATGGATTTTAACGACGACGTCTTCAGAGTTAACACCTTGAAGGGTACCGGTACCGGTTAATCTTAAATCCCAAATACCACACTGGCAAAAGAATTTAGGAATTAAATTTTGCTTTGTATGATGCCGGCGAATAAAGGCTTTTACTTACTTTCATTTTTTTTTTCATAAATCCCGGTGTCAGTCAATCATTTTAGCAACAGAAGTACTTTGTCCCTGAAAGGGTTAATGTACAGTCGTGGGAAAAAAAACTCCCCCTACTGACTCGGCAACATATTATTGTAGAAAAATATTACTGGTACTAAACGATTGAAAACAAAGTCTACTTTTGAATTATGTATATAAATTTTGCTTAGAGGGCAATCTACATGTCAAAACGAACCCAAACTTTGTTTTTCTATTGCAAAACCCACGTTTGACACCATAAATAAATTCTTCACCCTTCAATTAGCCTAAATACAAATTTTCATGCAATTTGTAAGATTAGTTTCAGTGAAATTAATTATTTTAATGTGAACATATTTCCGGGGCTGTATCCAAATTGAAGTTCGGTACTCGATTGTTAAAATGCTACAGAATGACTATGTCACTTCTATTCATGTATTATTTCTTGTCACTATGACAATTTCACTCGCTTAATATTTATCGACTATTTGCCGACCAAATGTTTCAATAATTTGACTAAAATATATTTTTTTTTTCAAATTATGCTTTTCTCCACATACATGACGGTCCCTTAAACCATTATTTTGACGTGTTTTAAGTATAATTCGAAAACTACTTGGAGGAAAAGTTGAACATTATAAATATAAGTCTATCTAAAAAATAGTAGTTTGCAATTCATATTTTTTCGAGTATTAATTTCCTAATTCGTACTTCATATTATAAAATTTTTTAAATTGCAACTTCAATGTGCTTATGTATGGGTTTTTAAGTATTATAACCACACAAAAAATTGTTACATTAACATTAAGATTATAATTTCAGGAAATCTTAATAAAAATATGAAAATGTAACTTAACATTAGAAGCTCTAAATTTTCAATGTTTACAATGCAAAAACTTAAAATCACGATGACTTGAAATTTCGTTTTCAGACATAGTTTGAACAGAAGATTTAAAATACGTTGTCAAATTTGAATGTTGCCATAAAAAACAAAGTTTGATCTGGTTTTGATTTATACATATCCCCCTAAGAAAATTTTATACACATCATTTAGAAATAGATTTCATTTCCAATCATTTGTTAGCAGTAACTTTCTTCTATTATAAATATTTAAAGAGTTAGTAGGGGCGTTTAATTTTTTTTTTCCACGACTGTACATTTCGTGAAAAAATAAATAAAACAAAATAAAAATAAAATGAAAATATATATATATATATATATAAGAAAAATTAATAATCCTATGGAAAATAAATGTAAAGAGCGAAAAAAATCTGAAACATTATCATATTTTAATATCATTGGTAATACATATTTGAAATACCCTTAGCAGCTGCCTTTTCAATATTATATATGAACCGAATATTTTCTCAAATAACATGGGTGATCAATTAATCACATCGTGACTGCTTGAAGCAAAAAAATTACTGTGCTTCAGATTTCGTCATAATGAAGCCAAAGGAACGATGAAATTGCTCTAGATTCTAGTGCTTTTCCGAAAAGTAAGTGAAAGTCTATATTTACATTTCAATTGCTTCTATGATCATTTAATTGGTGTGATTTATTTCCTTAACTTGCGAAAGAGTTTTATAAAAATATTTTCCCTAGCTTTAATTAACTGTCGAGATGTAAAAATTATGCATTCTTCAAATTTCCATTAACTTCGTAATTATTCCATTTAATGTTGCGTTGGAATTATTACTTAGCAACTTAAATACGAAGTGCTGATGAAAATTATTGTCAGTAGCAACGCGCAAATTTGATGTGTAAAGGTCAAATTTTCAATAAGAAGATTTCACGCTATATTTTGCTGTATTGATAATAGATAATTAATTCATTAAAAATACTTTTGTTGCTAAAATGTTAAAATGACGAGAATTTACAAACAAATTTATTTGAAAAAAAAAAAAAAAAAAAAAAAAAACTTTTTTCTTCTGGTACATTATAAAATAAAAATTTTATTTCAAAATTATGCTGCAATTGTGGTGTTTGTGGGCTAAAATTAAATGTTATACTTAATATACCACCACACTTCAAATTGTTAATACGTAGCTGCCAAATTTTACGCTTTTTCCTTACCACTAAAATTTAACCCTTTCAGGGGCAGAGGAATTCTGTTCATAAAATGATGAAATAATTGACTGACACCAAAATATTCAAACGAATTTCTTAGTAAATAACAAAACTTTATTTTGCACTTTAATTACAAAAGCAACATTTTATTAAAATATTCTTGGTGCCAGTAGTCAGTTTTGGAATTAAAGTTAGGTGGCTAGACCCTCTAGCCACCGCGCTTGAAAGGGTTAATAGGGAATTTTGCCTTTTTAATCACCGAAATTTGCGATTAAAAAAAGCAAAATTTTCTATTATATTTTAATGGCGACAAAAAAAGCGTAAAAATTAGCAACTATAGTTAATAGGCTTGATATTGCTAATATTTGTACAGAAAGTGTAGCGAACGTGAAAGAAAACGGACCAATGTCTATTTTTGTTTCCGAATAGTAATCTTCGCTTATTTAATCACTAAATTTTTAATAGTTTTTAGCAGTTAACCCTTTCTGGGGCAAAGCTCTTTTGTTGCTAAAATGTTGAAATTACTGATTTTCACCATTATTTAGAAACAATTTTCGTTAAAAAAGTAAGCAAAATGTTTTCTTCACATACAATATAAATTCAGAATTTTATTTCAAATGTCTGGTGTCAATGCAGTATTTGGGAATTAAAATTAAGTGGGATATATTATATCTCACTGCCCTTCAAGGTGTTAACGCCTTCAAGGTCTGTAGTTCATTTTTGGACCACCTAATTTTAATTCCTAAATGCCACATTAGCACCAGAATATTGGAATGCCTTTTATTAAGTACGTGGGGGGGGGGGGGGAAGGCTGTTGCTTATTTTGAAATAAATTTTTTCTAAACTCCGGTGCCATTCACTCATCTCATCATTTTGGGAATAGAAGTACCTTGCCAATGAAAGGGTTAAATAAGGCTATATTTACTGTTCGAAATAGTAGCAGGACGGAGTTTGCTGACACGTCTCCGCCCCTGTTCTTTAATGGGATCCCAAATTTATCTGTAAACACGTTTTTTTTTTAAATACCGCTGTTTCCGAATTATATTATTTACCTTATTTAAATACAGAAACTCTGCAATTAACCGTTTCGAGGAAAATGTAATCTCCATTGTTAAAATGTGAAAACCAATCTCTGCTGCCATAATTTGGAAACAAATTGATCTCAAAATCAACAACTGCTTTTCTTACTATACATTAAAATAACAAATTTTTTATCAAAAATATCGCGTATAAGCTTGAAAGTCTTATATTAAAATTATTCCGAACGATTTCCTTCCTCGTCTTGAAAGGATTAAGTAAAGTGAATACTGCTATTCGGAAAGAAAGAATTGTATTTCCGAATAAACGTTTTCATACTGCAATGTTTTACTTCTACCAACATACATTGGCATCTAATGAGATTTATTAACATGTCTCAGTGGAATTTATCTTTAACAGTAGAACTACATTGAGCCGTCATTTTGGCGGCTATCATATGAATATGTTTCGGTTCAAACCAGAAATTTGACCATGAAATAAGTTTAAAAGATACAAAGAAGAAAAATGTTAAATAATAAAGTTAAACTGTTATATATCAAAATTCTGGTGTGAAATATTTTTATAAAACTTGACTCAAATTTCCGGTAGTTCTAGTGTTAGCGCTTTCAGGGGCGAAGTACTTCTGTTGCTAAACTGTGAAATTATTGAGTGACACCGATATTTACGAACAAATTTACATGAAAATGAGTAAAAGTTTTTCTTCGTGCACATTATATAAAGCAAAAATTAAATCCTAAATTCTAATACCAATGTGCATTTGGGAATTGAAATTAAATGATATATATAATATACCGGTGCCTTTCAAAGGGTTAAAGGCAATTTTTAATGAGATTCGCAACTGTTCTAGCATATTTACAAAAAAAATAAAAAATAATAATAATAATAATAGAAAAAATAAAATAAAACACAGAATCGGCATGGATATATAATACATATATATATATATATATACGTATTGCTTTTTTGATAGTTTAGCGGCTGGTGTCTACGAAAAAGGACAACTAATTTTAACCCTTTCAGGGGCGAGGCACTTCTATTAATAAAATACTGAAATGAATGAATGACACTAGAATTTCCAAACAAATTTATTTGAAAATAAGTAAAAACTTTTCTTCACGTACTTGATCACCCGACCGGAGCACCAACCAAAGAATGGCATAGGATATAACGCTCCGGTGGAAAATCCCCACAACAATCACCGATGCCGGACATCGGAAAGCACCCAAAATAACAAGGAAAAGGCACATATTCTGACGAACTTACATAGTAAATCGTAAATTTACAAAACAATTGATGTTGCTTCATCATAATAATAATAATAAAAAAAAAAGTGAAGTGACTTAAATGTATAACAAAAGTTAAGACTATAAATCCTTGTTCAAGATTATGAAGTGTAAATGTTCATAAAAGTTCACTGTTCACTAATGTTCAAATGAGTTCAGTGTTCGAAAGAAAAATGTTCATAAAAGTTTTATATAAGAAAAACTAACTTGAAGAAAGATCACCATAATGTTCAGACCTCAAGAGAAAATCGCCGCCAACAAAAATGCCAGGCAAAGGACAGTTACTATAAAAGGCACAATGTTGAGCCTTTGATGTAGTGTCAGAAAACCACGTAATGTCCGTAGCGAACCACTGATGAGTATTAACAGTATGATAGAAGTAAATAGTTACAAGTGTAAAAATTATCAAAATTTATACCTAATAAATGAGTATTCCCTATTAAGTGCGTTGTACATAGCACACAGTTTTCTATAGTTTGAACGGGTGATGAGAACGTTTCGAATGTTCCATCTCAGTGTACAATTCCTGTTGAATTTAAATGTACAAGGCATTAACGGACAATGTCCTAACCAATAATGTTGTATGCTTCCTACATCACCACAGTTACACCTGTTATTTGGGCGTTTTCCTATTTTAAACAGATACTGTGGAAATGCTCCATGTGAAGAAAGAAAATAACCTATCACCTGGAATTCACATAGAAATAAATCGTTAACCTTGTTTAATATCGCATAAGTATCTCTTCCCTTCTCCGAATTTTCCCAAGAAACCTGCCATTGATCATGTAGAACTGTTTTAAAATGACGCTTTAAAATAGAAGTTGGTATAGGAATGCGTAGAACTTTATCATACAGGTAATTTATAATAACTGATTTTGCCAACATGTCCGCTCTTTCATTTCCTGATATTCCAACATGCGATTTTATCCAGCCAATATATATGACTTTATTATGTAACAGGCGCAAAGAGTTGAAGATATTAAAAAGCTGACCGTTAGATGGAAATAAGCGCTGAAGAGCGTAAATTGATGACAAGCTGTCAGTATAAAGATGAAATGAATCATGCGGGGAGTCGATGCACCAACTGATAGCCTCGTCTGTCGCAGCCAATTCTGCTTGAAAAACAGAGTTATAGTCATGTAATTTTAATCTCATGTCTAGCATAAAAGAATCCCTATACCAAACCGTAAATGCAGCTCCTACACTGTTCATCATTCGAGAACCATCATTATACAATATCGGATGATTCACCACTGGTACTGTATCAACCACTGGCTTAACAAATTTTATATTTAAGTTTTCAAAGAAGTAAGGATAATTATATGTCCTCAGTTTATTCATAAAATCTTCACCTTTAAAACACATATTGTCAATCAAGACACCATTTCCATAAATGATATTATAACGCTTAGAAGACAAATTCAGTTCTATGTCAAGTGGTGGAGCACCCACCAAAACACACAATGCGTCATTAGAAATCGTACGATATGCCTTTAACCCTAGATCTACCGGGGATTTTATTCAAGTTTTAATAAAACGTTCTACACCAGAATTTTTATTTAAAACTATTTAACTTATTTATTTACCTTATTTTTGTTTGGTTTATATACTTAGTTTATTTTAAAGAAATTTCTGGTTTGAATGAATAATTTGTATGTACCTGTCGGGTCCAATGGACCCGTCTGGTAGACGGAGGGTTAAGACAGATAGCAGACATAGACGTTGACATGAGAGTAATCTTGTTATTCCATGTTGATTTAAGTCAGGCATCCAGATCTCATGCCCATATGAAATACGTTTCTTCAAGACGGTATTGTGCCATATTTTAAGATAAATAGAAGGAAGACCTCTATCACGGATGCTGGTTTGGCGCATTTTACACGTGAAATCGTTAAGCCTAGTTCTAATCATATCTATGTGATCCATCCAGCGAAAATTGCTGTCAAGTAAAAATCCCAAATAAAGAATATTGTCCTTTACACTGATACTTTTGTCATTATGTTTAAAAATTGGTCTTCTTTTCCCACTTTTATACCACTACTTTTATTGGTCTTCTTTTCTTCACGTACTTAATAAAACGAAAATTTTCAAACCAAAATTCTGGTGTAAATGTCCCATTTAGGAATTAAAATTAGGTCGTCCAAAAATGAACCACCGCCCTTTAAGGGGTTGAGTACTGGCACCCAGAATATTTAATTTTTTTCTTTTATAAAGGACGCAAAAATAAACAAGGTTTTTTTTTTTTTTTTTTTTTTTTTTTTTTTTTTTTTTTTCTAATAAATTTGTTTTTAAATTCCGGTGTCAGTCCAGCATTTCATCATTTTACAATCAGAATTACTCTGTGACGGAAAAGATTTAAAAAGCATGACATATTATTAGCCTTATTTGAAGTAAAAAGAATGTCAGGTTTAGCATGTTTCAACCACAAACATTTAACCCCTTGAGGGGCGGTGGAATATATTTTACCCTACATACGATTAATAAAGTTTTGCAACGGAAAAAAAATGTACTAAATTTTACTTTTTTCACTTTGGTAGAAACAAGTCGTAAAAGTGCTTTTCCTTACTTTCTAATAAATCTATTTGCAGATTCCGGTGTGAATTCGACATTACAGAAACGCAATTGCTTGTCCCTCAAAGGGTTAATAGTGTTTACATCTTTTTTAAACGCAGGAAAATACAGCGAATTCTGTATTTTAGAAACTATCATAATTTTCGACATATAATCCGCGGGCCACACAATCATGTTTGGACGCGGAAATTTTATTTAACCCTTTCAGTGGCAAGCAGTTGTGTTTCTGTAATGTGGAACTCGCACCGGAATTTACGGAAGAATGTAGTTCAAAATAAAGAAAAATAATTATTCCACTTTTTTCCATCAAAATTTAAAAAGCAAAATTTAATTAAATGTTTCTGGTGCGAATCATGATTAAAATTCGGTGGGATATCCCACCGCCCTTCCAGTGTTGCCAGTGGGCTACTTTTTTTAAAATTCAGATTTCTTGATTGGCACCACTTTTTGAAACGGTAAAATTCCCTTTGTTTTTGCCTTAATTAATATGTATTTAAATAAGGCACATTTTACCATTTCAAAAAAGTGGTTCCAATCAAGAATCTGATTTTTAAAAAAGTAGCCCATCTGGCAACACTTCGTCCTCCGAGGGGTTAACCCTTATCGGTTCTATGTTACTTCTAATTTGGCCACGTGTTCTGCATAAATCAGGGCTCCAAAGGCTGTGGGCACCACTAATTTCTAACAGTGTATTTCGTCATCTTTAATCGCAGATAATTCTGTCATTAGATAAGGCGAAGAAAATTACTTTAAAATATTGGTAACCAGAGCATTTGCAACCCCGATTTACGCGGCACACTTGGCAACACTAGTTACTTCCCACGTGACATCTGGACCAGCATCTCTTACACGAATTTAATTGATTAACACCACCTTTTTTAAGAAACAGTTTTACTTGTACTTTGGCAACATGTGGAAAAGAAATGTACCACCAAATTTATTTTTAAAATATTGTGGTGCAAATAGAATATAAAAATAGGATCATATATAAAAATATAGCGTCCGATAAGGGCACCGCGCCCGGAATACAAGGCCTGTGTGCTTATACAAAAATGGCGGATGCCGAAGTCGGATTTTTTTTTCGTATGTAGGATCCCTTACATTTAGATACCAGTATTTTATAAAAGATTTCGTTGACTTGTTCAATATCAGAAAAATGAAGTAGCAATTTTTTTTAAATTATTGTTACCAAAATTCTAGGGAAAGTACACACGCTGAAAAAAATGCGCCTTCGATAAAGCCATCTTCGTGTGAGCGATTAGGCCTGACATTCATGGGCAGTGTTGCCAGTGGGCTACTTTTTTTTAAATTCAGATTTCGTGATTGGCACCACTTTATTGAAACGGTGAAATTAACTTTGTTTTTGCCTTGTTTTTGTTTTGCCATTTCAAAAAAGTGGTGCCAATTAAGAATCTGATTTTTTTTAAAGTAGCCCATCTGGCAACACTGATCATGGGACGGCGGATAAGGGCTACTAAAGTGCAGCGTATTACATCGAGGTAAATATTTGAATTCAATTGTTAAATAAAATTTCTGGGTCCAAACATGATTGTTTTATCCTGGGATTATACACCGGAACTTACAGTAAATAGAAAATTTCTTATCATTATTAGTAGTTCCAGACTAATGGAAATTCCAAGGAATGTTTATCCTTGTAATATGGTATTTGCTTTAAACATATTCTCATTTATATAACAGGGTGCGTATAGTTCTGCCAAAGTTTCCGAATAAAAATGTTCGCCTTACTTAATAGCAAAAAAATATTAGAAATTCTGCGGTTAATCGCAGAAAAATTTATAAACTGAAGAAAAAATATTAAAGAAAGATTTCTTATCTGAAATAGTGGTACCGCACTCCTAAAACATTCTAAGAAGTGTACACAATTTGATATAAACAGCTATGTTAAATAATAGTGTACAATTTCACATAATAGGAAACATATACATATATTTGTCTGAACCCATTCGTTGCCACCGAAATATTCAAGGCCTGAGGACAGGAGTTGTGACGTCATCACTAATCGACCGACTTCTCACTAGTGTTGGAATTCACACCGGAAAATTTTGAATATCAGTTTTATTTTATTTTATTTGTGGTATATCTGTCCTCTTATAAAACAATAATAACTATTTAAACTTACTGGTGAGAATTTGGAATCCCCCAATAAAAATCAGCAAGATACGTCTACACTGTGGCATTCCGCATCTGGCTGAATTTTTATTTTGATATTCTGAATTGTCACCAGTAAGTTTAAATAGTTAGTATTGTTTTGTATGATGATAGATATTCCACAAATAAAATAAAAGAAAATTGCTATTCAAAATTTTCCGGTGTGAATTCCAACACTAGTGAGAAGTAGGTCGATTAGTGATGACGTCGCAACTCGTGCCCTCAGGCCTTGAGTATTTCGGTGGCAACGGCCCATTCCACTGGAGCACAAAATGGGCCGTCTAGAGTACCACATTTTTGTATAGTAATTTTCGTTCATTTTAATCTCTGAATTTTGCGATTAAATAGAGCAAATTTTTTTATAAAAATTTCTGGTAGGCTGCTGCACTTCCTTTGTGTTTGCAACTGGTCAGAAAAACTGGCAAAACAATTACAGTTTGCTTTTCCTATTTCAATGTACATAAAATAAATTTTCTGGTATGTTTGTTTATTATCAGTAATTTTAAAGGATAATTTTCGTGGTAGTTTGCTACAACATCTGTCATAACAACAACCTACGGAGTGGGTTTCTTCAAAATTTGAAAGAGAAGAAAATCTTCTGAAAAAAGTAATATTTTAAAAATACTTCATAAACTAAAGTTAGATTTAGAAATCAACCTCACGAAATGAAAACCCTTCAACAGATTTGTCCTACGATCCCTACGATCAGATTTGTCCATATAAATAATACAATTTACCCATCGATTTGTTATGCATAAATAACATATGTACATAATTTTAAGTACATATTATAGACAGTTTTCATAAACCTGAAGTACTTTAGATATACGATTACATATACAACATAATTCTAAAACATATTCAAAAAACAATAACTACAATTAAAAGGCAAGCACAATAAAATAAAGGAAATACACTGCATTGCAATTAAACCAATTTGTGATGTTAGAAATATATTTCAGAAATTTACACAATGATATGCATGGTTTCAAATTTAATCTATAAATAACATTGAGAAAAAAATCCTTTATTTTAAAAATGTTCAAGAAAAAGCAGCCTGAAAAGTTACTTAGTTACCTTTAACAGAGAAATAAAATTGGAGAACGGGAAATAAATTGAGTTTTATGCATTCTTTCGAATTACATAATTTACCCATGATTAAAAGGATGAATGCAAAATTTTCTCTCGTAAGTACAAGTATTTTGTTTTCTTTAAATTCATGTTCTAAAACATTATATATATATATTTCTTTAAAATACGTTTTGTATGAATATAACTTTCATAGATACATACAGCAATAGCATTTTGTACAAGCATCATCAATATCAGGGTTTGTAGTAATATGTAATTATCATAGTTATACAAGTGATTAGATTTGTTTCTGTTCGATTAACCTTAGGAAAATTACTTAATCTTTTAAATTAAATGTTAGAAAAAACATCAAATTAATATCACATAATGAAATAAAAAATGGCAGACGTTACAAGATTCATACAACTTCCTCATCAGTAAATATGCCAATCGATACCGATGCTGTTATTTACACATGTTCTCATTTAAGAATATGCCATTTAAAAATATTAAATCACCAGGGAGTATAGGGGAGACCGGGGCTAGTAGAAGCATTTTTTGGCTATTAACTTTTATTAAGTTTTTGTTTAAGTTTTTTAACAAAATTTCACTACACTTTTAAAGCACAGACATTTGACTTTAAATACCAGGAGTTCTATGTTTGTAGCTTTTGTAGTTTATGTTTAGAGGAAGCCTATGTGTGCCAACCTACGGGGCAAGTTTCTATACCTATGGAATAAGTTGGCTCACGCTTCATAAAAAGTTAATTTAAGCTCAAATAAGACGCGTAGTTAAGAGAAATCAATTTTATTATTACCAGCAAGTTTAAATAAAAGAATAATTCCCGTATAATGTAGATTCTAAGCTATACCGACATAAAAATAATGAATAAAACATTGAGTATCTTCTATCGTACTCGGTATCATCATCAGAGTTACGGTTATCAGAAACGTAAAATCGAGTATAGTGCAGGTCAACTGTGCTTAAACACTGCATCGTACACACTTTTATCGGTGATCGCTGTTTCTAAAGTGCCAACACCTACCAGATATTAATCTTCCTCGTCATTTGAGATATTGTCAAGATTCGTGCTTTTCTCTATAACGAGTTCCCTTTTATTATAGGTGGAAACAAAGTTTTCCTTATTATCTGTTTACCTTTTGCCAACTTTTTCTGTTGCCTTTATTTTCTTCTTTTTTGTATTTTATCATTATTCACCTCTAAAGCTTACTTTTCCTCTTTCAATGCCTTCAGATTTGGTGACTCTGTCAATATGCATGTGGCTGCTTTTTACCCACGCCTATTTTGCTCTATTTTCTTTTTTGATTCTGTCTTTTTTATTGGTCTAACATCCTCAAAATATTTAAAAATACATACATAATTACGTCTGGATTATTTAATAATTAACACAATTTGCATAACTACAGACATACGCACATTAAAATTTTATTAAAACAATTAAAATATAGTTAAAAAAATATATAAACGTTTCGGCTATTTTCATAGCCCTCATCAGTAAACGAGCAGAGTCACAAAATAGCAAGAGCCACAGTAAACGAAAAAACAGTTAAAATCACGGTCTAAGTAGGATAAAATAATCAGCAGGAACTTGGGTTGCTTCGTTGATTGGCGATTCGCTAAAATAGTTCTCCAACCCTCGGCTAAACCCTCGGCAAGACACGGCTAAAATATACGGGGCAATGGAGGATATTCCAAATATGGGTTCGAGGCTAAAAAAGTCACGTGATACAGGTAATTTACCCAAAGAACTTCTAATTGATAAGAAGGGAAGATACTACTGCTTTGCCTCATGAGCTGTTTCACTGGCTAGCGGGGATTCACATTACACGTCTACGGAGCCTTCCCTTCTTTACGCTAGAAGTTTTTACCTTGACCACGTGATCAAAACGGAAATAGAATATCCTCCATTGGCTTCCACAATTCGTGCACTCTCAAAATCGGGCACATGATCGAACTCAAGTGCATGTGCAACCAATCTTGAATTCAGAGTACCTTTATTAAAAGAATTTTTATGCTCCTTGAGTGATATTGACATTTAATGAGCGTCCAGTCTCACCAATGTAAATCGAGCTGCAACCTTTACAAGGAATTTCATAAACGATACCATTCAGGTCAAACTTCAAATATTTATGTTTAAAATTACTGAATAATTTACCAATGCGGTTCAAGGGAGCATGAGCTGTCTTAACATTAACATCCCTGAGTACGGCTGAAATTTTCTCCGAAACTACAGCGCCTAAAAGATACAGTGTGGAAAACGGCTATTCCTATAATGCTTTAAAAAGTGCTAAAAACTTGTATCCCATAAATCTCCAACAATGCTCAGCGGCAATATGCTGATACGAGCGCCATCTCGTAACTCTTTTCAATATAAACCCTGTGTTTTCAAAAATTATAGAATGTTAAATATCGGAAACTATAAATATAAGATATTTTAGTCTGTTATAAGCTAATTTAGTTAAGGAATGACGTGAAATACGTTTAAGAGTCTCTTTTAGAATGACTATAGTTTTTAAATCACTACGATGGCGCTACGATCGACATCTTGTTATTCAGCATCGTTGTACATTTATGGGATTAAATTTTTTATTTTTTTGTACACTATTTTGGCACTATTTTGTAGCCGTTTTCCACACTGTATCTTCTAGGCACTGTACCGAAACATTACTGTAATAAGGCAAAGATATAGTTCCTATGGGATTGACACGCTCGTAAAGAGTGGGATACTGGTCTGATTTGCTCGTAAGTTCCGAAATAACTCTAAGACACCAACGACGTGGATAGTCTTTGAGACGTAAATCATTCATTATCTTATCAATTTCATTATTAAAACTAACTCTGTCACTGCAAAATCTCAAGGATCTGTTGTACAAGGATCTGACGACTGCGATTTTATGTGAAAGTGGGCTAACACCATTGCAGACCAAGTGCACCCAATAATGACAAAAATGTTTCCGGCGGGTTATTGCATTTACCAACAAGATAATGCACCATGTCATTCGGCTGGAACAGTCAGGGAGTAGTTCGAGGATCATTCTAGTGAGTTTCAAGTCATGTTCTGGACTCCAAATTCACCTGGCATGAATCCAAAAGAACATTTGTGGTTCCACCTGGAAATCCCAATTCGTGCTGTCACGCTACTACCTCTCAATATGCGAGAATTTCAGGAGCAGTTGATGTGCGATTGGCACAAGATACCTCAGACTACCTATAAGAACTTTGTAGAGTTGATACTAGGTCGGGTGTTGGCGGTTTTGAGGGCTAAAAGTGGTCCTACTTCGTATTCAACAGGTGGTCATAATCTAATGGCTCTTCGGTGTAAATATAGATGTTGCCAAGAGTTAAATAAAAAGTGATGCAGATATGAATAACTGTATATTTAAGGGTTAAGAAACTTTAATTTAGTTATGTGGCGGCATTCAACAAGTTAGACAATTTTTCTGCATTAGGCTTCCTTCAATGATAATTTGTAATGTCATTTGAAACAAGTTGATTAAATGTCAAAGTAACCCCCCCCCCTCCCCCCCCAAAAAAATAAGACAGGATGTACACAAGTGCAGTGGTGTGAAACCGAGGTCCGTGCTGATACCACTATTTTTTTTTAAAGAAATAATTGACTTATTGAATCGAAAAGATTCGATGATCAGCTAAAGCAATGATTACTATAAAATTTTAGTGGTGTCCGTTGGGCTCAGTTTGACACCCATGCGATAGATCCTTGTTTATTCTCACATGAACTATAGGAAAATTTACTCGAGTTTTATAAAAATATTCTGCACCAGATTCTTTATATAAAACTGTTTAACGTATTTATTTAACTCATTACTGTCTGGTTTGTATATTTATTTTATTTGAAAGAAATTTCTGGTTTTAATAAATATTTGGAATGTACCTGTCGGGTGCATTGGAACCGTCTGGTAGGTTGAGGGTTAATTTGGTTTTATTATATAGCTGCACACTTTTTCGCTTTTTCTTACCACAAAAACTTAACAGTACTATTTATTTTCCTTATGTAATCATCAAAATTTGCGATTTCAATAAAGCAAAAACTTCAATTACTATTTAGTGCTAACGAAAAAGCGCAAAAGTTGGTAGCTATGTATAATATTCTGAAAACAGTCAGGGGTCGCAGAGTGCTCTATTTTTTTTACATATTTGTTACGAATATTTCTAAACTATAAATGCAATATGAAGTAGTTAGATAACCAACGTATTGTCACTTATTAGTTTGAGTATAAATCACTAGTAACTGGATTATTTTTCTTTCAAAAATGTTCGTGAGTGCTTTCAATTGTAATATCAACTTTAACAGCAATATATATGTGTATATATACAAACATATATATATATATATATATATATATATATATATATATATCAATCTTTAGTTACATTAAAAATAATTTTGCAAGTACTCAAAAATGTATTTACCCATATAAACATTATGTTTAATATTTAGCAATGTTAGCGTATTCATATGCATAGTTACCACCTTTTACGCTTTTTTCTTACCAGTAACATTTATTAGTAAATCTTGACTTAATTGCCGAAATCGGCAAATTTAATAAGGAAGAAAGTTCTGTGAATTTTTAGTGGTAACAAGAAAGCGTAAGAATTGGCAGCTATGCATATGCATAGCAGCCAATGCTTGCGCTTTTTGTACCACAAAAAAATTATCTTATATTTTACTTTCTTAAATCGTCGTAATCTTCCGATGAAATAAGGCGAAAATTTCTATTAAAGATTTGTGGCACAAAAAATCGTAAGATATTGGCAGCTATGCATTTGTATAATTATGTGCGTGTCCATACAGTATCGCGATTGCACAACATTTTATATCAAATAATGTATCTAAATTATAATTCTGTCATCATATGTACTAAATTGTCGGGAAAGCATGGCTGCCAACTCTTCCGCTATTTTGTATCACAAAAATTGAATAAAATTTTTTGCCTTATTTAATTGACAGATTACGTCGATTTAACACAAGAAAGACGGGGAATTTTACTCAAATTTTATAAAAATAATGTACATCAGAATTTTAATTTTAAATTATTAATTTATTTATTTAACTAGATTTTTTTCTTTGTGTCATTAAAACTAGTTTTTAAAAGAAATTTCTGGTTCGAACCTAAATATATTCATTTGGTAGCGGTCAAAATGACCGCTCCCCGTCTTTCTACTGTTAAAAATGTAAAATTTACTATACAAATTTTGTGGTTCAAAAATGCGTAGGATGTTGGCATCTACGGGAAAGTCCCGCAGCTGCTAACCTTTAAGCGGGTGTTTTTTATCACTAATTTTTAAAACAAACTTTTTTTTTTTTAATTGCTCATAGAATTTCTTCGATTATATATGTCGAACATTCTATTAAAATAAGTGGTAAAAAACCCGCATAAAAGTTTATTTTATTATAAAACCACTTTTAGGAGGAAAAAAGAAAGACAAAACAACAATATCGATGTACTTGCTTCTTTTGTAAAATCCACTGTTTTATTCTTTAATTTGGACAAACAAATGCATTGTTTGAATTTTAATCTATAAATAACCCTGAGAACGAAAAATGTTTTATGTAAAAAAAAAAAAAAAAAAAAAAAAAAAAAAATTACAAAATAACAAACCAGAAAATTAACTTAGTTACTTTTAAGCGGGAAATAAAAGTGGAGAACAGGAAATAAATTGCATTTTATGCATTCTTTCGAATTACGTAATTTACTTCGATATGAAAAGGACGAATATAAAGTTTTATCTTGTACGTACTCGTAAAATTGTTTTATTTTCATTAATTTATATAATAAAAACCAGGCCTGGTAGCGATTCATTTTTTAAGACACAACTGTTTCCAAAAATAAACTTTATAGGAGATTTACACAAAATTTTTTATTGATGTCTACCACGAAGTAAATTTCTGAAACATTTTCAAGAGAAATATATGAGAGGAAAATTATTGTCCTTAAATAGTGCTGATAAAAAGTGATCACCGGAGGCCTGAATACCGTAATTTCCGGCATATAATCCGCGGATCAAACAATTCTGTTTGGACCCAGAAATTTTATTTAGTAATTGAAGCCAAATACGTACCGCGATCTAAAAAGTTACATTTTATTTTAAAAAAATTCTGGTTCGGAAAATGATTGTTTGATCCTCGGATTATACGCCGGAAATTACGGTACATTAGACTTGGTGTATCTGAAAAAGTGGGCAAAACTTTACGGGATGATAGAACGCAGCTATGCAAGCAAATTTTGTCATAGAATGGATGATCGGAACGTAAGCGGTGAGAAGTTAAAAAGTAGTTTTCCACTGTCACTGGTAAATATTTAAAACAAGATTGAGAGGAGATACTCCAGAAAACATTTTATTAACAGGAATGTAATTAATGTACATGTTGAAAAAAATTGCTCAAAAGATATTTCGCCAGCAGTAATGCACGCTTCACACCTGCGGGATAGGGACCGACGCACATTTGCGAAGACACCAGGCATTTCCCGAATATCGCCGACAACAACGGCAATCCTGGCGACTAGATCCATATCTGTTTCAATGGGGCATTCGTAGATAAGGCTTTTCGTATGGCCCCACAGGAAAAAGTCCAAACACGAGAGATCCGGCGATCTTGGTGACCAAGCTATGAGACCACCTCAACCAATCCATTGCCCTGGGACGGTGGAAAACTACCTTTTAACTTCTTACCGCTTGCGTTCCGACCATACATTCTATAACGAAATTTGGTAGTGTAGCTGCGTTCTATCACCCCGTAAAGTTTTGCCCACTTTTTCAGATACACCCTGTATTTCTTTGTTTAACCCTGAACCTATCGAGTCGGATCATATGACCAGTGTTTAGTAGATTGTGCAAACTTCTACTACAGTGGTCGCAAACTTCTAAGATTTGTTCTGCCACTTTTCTGAATAGCAATCTTTGTCATATTTAATCGGAAAAGACTGTAACTAAATTTGTTATTAAGTCAGGCTAAGGTAACTATTCCCCAATATTGGGGATAAAATCGCGTAGATGTTGACAAGTGTACAGTTCATCTACTCCATTGTGGAAACCACAAACCGCAGCAGGTTTTGTGTTAACCCTTAACCCTCTAATGCCCGTGGTAGCACATAGACTACCATAAGTGTTCCCGATTTAGTGGATTTTTTTATTGACATATTCTGTATTCACATCAGAAATTTGATATAGAAATTTTTGCTTTATTTAATAAAAGTTATTTCGTTATTAAATAAACCGAAATTTACTATTTAGATTTTCTGGTATGAATTACAGTTCTCTCAATTACGCAATTTCTGAAAGCATTCTACCACGGACATTAGGGGGGTAACGGACGTTAGCTGTAAATACATGATTCTGTTTTATATTCTAATCGCACCGCTATAGTTTTAAAGTAATTTTTTTAGTAAATTTCTGTTGCACATATTGTCAAAGTGCAAGTAAAGGTGTGTCTTTGAAAAAAGTGGTGCCCAACGAATAAATTTGATTAAAGGTGCCAATGCCGTTTATATGGCGGCATTGATCCATTAAGGATTAAATTAATTTTTATAAAAAAAAATGTTCTTTCTGATAAGTTCGGTAATAATATGTTGCAATAGTATACCAAATGGAAGGAATATCGCAATTTCCCACGTATGTGCCGCAGCCTAGTTAAGTCTTTTTGAAACCGGAAATTTTATTGAAAAAAAGAAATCAAATAAGTACTAACTAGAAGTAAGTCAGATTATACAGTACTGGCCTCCAAAAATTAAAGTACAGGGACTGGATGCTTTCGATTGCACACGTTTTGTCGAATATCTATCAACATTATTGGCGAATTGTTCTTGAACTTCTAGGATGTAAAGAAAATGTTAAATTTTATATTTCTCGGTGAAGATTTATCGAGGGGTACAATTAGGGGGCTAATAATAAATTTAATAATAAAATAATATTTGCGTTCGCCTATGTAACAGAAAAGGCTGGAAATGATTTGTCACTGTGGTAAATGACTATTTGGGTCCTGTTCAACGTTTGTATGCATTTGTGTAAGCATAGCACTCATATTCGTGAAGGTGTTAACGTTTTTGTTAAAATTTCAAAAGTTTTTTGTTCATAGCATACAGAGTTTTCAACCAAATTTAACACAACTTTCCGAAATCTTGCCAAATAATAGTGGCAACAGTATACTGCAATTAAAAGATGAATATATTGAATATTTGATGAGATATGGGCATTTTTATGAGATAGTTTTTAACTGCGCATGCGCGGAAGAATTCAAAATTTTTATTTCATAATTTGGTAGTCATAGTATTTAGGGGCAACTTCTATAAAAAGTCCAGTCAAATGTTGTGAAAACTTAGAAAGATATAGTGAGCTGATTGAAAAGTTGTGGAAAACCCCTTATAATAAAGCTATTTTTAGGAAGCAACTCACTATATCGAACCTATCTTTGTGAATTTTCGCAATATTTGACAGGATTTTTTATATAAGTTACCCTAAATAGCAGACTACCAAATTATAAAATAAAAATTTTAGGATCCTCCACGGATGCGCAGTTAAAAATTATTTCATACAAATGCCCATATCTCATCCAATATTCAATATATTCATGTTTTAATTGCAGTATACGGTTGCTACTGTTCTTTGTCAGGTTTTTTGGAAAGTTGTGTTAAATTTGGTTGAACCCTCTGATGCTATAAACAAAAAACTTTTGAATTTTTCACAAAAACGTTAACATCTTTACGAACATGAGTGCTATGCTTACACAAATGCATACAAACGTATAACAGGATACAATAGTCATTTACCACAGTGACAAACCATTTCCAGCCTTTTATGTTATATAGGTGATCGCAAATATTATTTTATTATTAAATTTATTATTAGCCCCTTAATTGTACCCCCCGATAAATCTTCACCGAGAAATATAAAATCAAACATTTTCTTTACAACCTAGAAGTTCAAGAACAATTCGCCAATAATGTTGGTAGATATTCGACAAAACGTGTGCAATCGAAAGCATCCAGTCCCCGTACCTTAACTTTTGGACGCCAGTGTAGACAAAATAAATTGTGGTACGAAATCCAGTTATCTGAGGTGCTGCGGGTACGCGCGAAATTACGGTAGCATCATTATAATAGGAGTACTTTAAACTTTCTGCCCATGCTCTGACTATTTTAACGAACGTTATTTGATTTGAATTAAATTTTAGTGTTAAAATTATTTTTCTGAATTAAGTATACGTTAGGTATAAAGCTTGTTATAAAAGTGGGACAAAATTTTATTACCTTATTTTAGAGTTCTACAACAAAAATAGTTGTATTTATTTGAACGAAAAATAATTACAAGAATACTTGAAAACATATTTTCCTTTATATAAATTATTTTTGTAATTATTGTGCAGTTTTTAAAGTCATACACATCATCTGAAATTTTCCGGATTACTTTTATCATAAGCTGCCAGCATACTAAAATCTCCTGAACATTAGAAAGGCAGAAAATTTTACTAGTTTCACACAATAAATATTTCCTTATAAAAGAAGTTAAACGTCTAAAAAAAAGCTAATTTGTTAACACTAGGACGGCCAGTAATTTTACTCGAGTTATATCAAAATACTTTTAACCACAATTTTTATTTAATACTAGTTAACTTAATTATTTAAAATATTCCTGTGTGCTACGTATTTCACTTATTTTAAAAAAGAAATATCTTGTTAGAATCGAAATATATTTATTTAGACCTGGTCAAATTGACTGTTATGTCCGGTCTAGTGCTAAAATTGTATCAACTTGGGACATAAATAATAAAGAAATTTTTGATCGAAAATGTTTCTTAACCCCTTAACGGTCGCATTAAATTACTGTTTAAAAATTCAAATTGCTTATTTTTGAAAAGGAAATACTGACTTTATTTAATGACATTTAAAATTATCCCATAATAAAGTCAATTACATTACGTTATCGTATAAACTGTCGGAAATAAAACAATCTGCATAAAAGACACAGCCCGTGAATACCACGGACGCGATAATTAAGGGGTTAAAAAATGCACACATTATATTATTAAATAATTTTTCTGGTTCAAAACATGTTTATTTGCTGCAGAATATTTCGTTACAGTTAATGTAAATATCGATAGATTGGGTAGCTATGCAATTAGTGCAATTCACGTCACAAATAAACGCATTTGGAACAGGAAATTTCACTTAGTAAATGGAATACATCATATATTACGAAAAAATAAATTACATTTTATTAAACAGATTTTCTGGTTCTAAATAGTTTTACATGTATTCAGTGAATTTTAGGACCGCACTATGTATACAGATTTGTGTGCGTGTCCATACAAAAAGGACGTAAATAATAGTTCGTTGCTCTTCATTCTATAAGCAAAAATTCATTTTATTTTAAAGTCACTTTTACGGAACAATAAAGAAAAAACAATAGATACGATGAGCTTGCTCTTTTTAAACGAGTCATTATTTTTAGACAAGCAAATATATGGATTCAAATTTAATCCATAAATAACCTTGAGAATGTAAAATGCATTTTGCGAAAAAAAATGTATATATTAGAGAATAATAAACCAGAAAATTAACCTAGCTACATTTAAGTGGAAAATAAAATTGGAAAAAAAGTAATAGGGAACATGTTTTTTTTTTTTTTTTTTTTTTTTTTTTTTTTTTTTTTTCATTCTTTGAAAATACGTAATTTATTCAGAGATTAAAATGATGGGTACAAATTTTTATCTTGAAAGCACTTGTAAAAGCATTTTGTTTCCGTTAATTCATGTAATGAAACTTTTTTCGTAAAAAGAAAAAAAAATTTTTTTGAAGTACAATTTTTAAAGATACTAGGGGATAAACCCAGGGTTCGTTCGGGTACCGTTATTTTCAAGGGCAAATATCAGAATTTTTTTATAGAAAAATAAATCTAGTTTAAACGAATGAAATTTCGCCTTAATTAAGCAGATATTTTCCATAAGAAAATACTGGTATCGAAGAATTTTTTAGTCTGGAAATCCAAGGATCCGTACGAACCCTGAAACCCAGGCTACCCGGGGTTACAGAATATAGATGACAATCATCATATTTGTTATATGTTATGTCAAAATTCTTTTTACTGTGCACATACTAAAGATACAGCGATGAATGAGGTATTTTTCGAAAGGTTCTGCAAACGACTTTTAATGTAGTGTACTTATACATCGTTAAAACGCGTTGTTTGATTAAAATAGATATCAGTTTATGAAAAAAACGTATCAACAAATAATTTCGAATATTGCGGAAAATAGCTTCCCATGGATCCATTTTTTTTTTAAATTGATAACTCTAATAAATTTATTACATTTAATATATTTCTTTGGAATGCCAATTAACAATACGAAAAGTCATATTTATATGAAAATCAGCAATAATGCATTCACATAAAATTTTGAAAAGCATTAAAGCGATATTTTCAGATTGGTCTCGCGTCAGAATTTAACAGCCGAAGAAATCGACAAAGATCGCTATTTGCAATCAGCCTTTTTGTTTCTGTTCATTTCAGTGGTTTAAGCGCAAATTCTGATTACATGTCTTAAATTTGTGCTTTATTTTATTTTATTGTTTTGTTGTGGCTTTCTCCTGTATTTAAATGGTCAAAGTATTCCCCTTTTAAAAAAATATTTTCTTATGATTATACAATTGCCACAGGTGCCAAATTTTGAAAACCGAATCTCCTCTAATTAAATCATAATTAACTAGAATTTTAATCAAAACATATATATGTCAATAATATTACAGATGTACCAATATTATGTAATAACTAGAGAACTAAAATGATGTTACAGGAGGAACGCACTATACTTCAATGAGATCTTGGGATTCCTCTTCACAGTTCTTTAACAAATTTTGAGCTAGAGGAGTCGAAATAGCAAGTATAATGAGCCTGGATGTAAAAACCGCTTGAAGCAACCAAATTTGATCGCATAGAAAAAAAAAATCTTTTTCACAAGAGAAGGCGCGTTGTGTTATTTAAATTAAATTTACTTAACATGAATTTACTGCTTAACACGTTCACGCCGGCGAGGTGGGTCACACTCGACTGTCTCAGAGTTGCTAAGTCTCCGGCCTTTTGGATACCAGTATTTTAATACAGAAAATGTTGTTTTATTTAATTAGAACAATTGGGCGATTTAACGGAACAACATTTTCTCTAAAATAAGAGTAGTGTACAAAACGCCGGAAACTTGACAACTCTGAAACAGTCGAGTGTGACCCACCGCGCAGGCATGAACGTGTTAATTTAATACACTGTAAAAATATTTTCCTACACTTCTATTCTGAGCAGTCTCATGAGTGAAATTCATGTAATCTCTAACAAAAATCTTTATTTTACTTATGTTACTTATTTATTATAAGATAATTCAAGTGGTCTGCAGAATGTGTAAGAGAACTAAATGTTAATTCCTTACTAATTCTTCTTTAAAGTGTTAGATGAATTAAGGTAATATTTTTCTTATGAAACTATTAAGAGAAGTAAAAGGATAAAGAGGAACAAAACAAATTTATTAGGAGTTTTCAAGACATCAATTTTAACTTAAATTTTATCTTTAAATAATAAAATATTAGCATCAAATTACTATGACGTAATGAAAAACCTTAATCACTCTAACTCTTCACAAAATAAGGGTTTTGGTTTGCATGATATGCACAAAACAAATGCCATATTATAGCTAATATAAATGTAGCCTGAAAGATTCCTCTACAAGGAAGTAATGCATAGTTTTAATCTTTCAATTCATTTAAGAGTATACTTTTACAAATATGAGTACAGTAAGGTGCCCTATTATCGTCCCCCAGTCTTTTTTAGGCTCTTGGAATTGTAATTTTCAGTGAAAATCAACCAAATTTGGATTTTAGATAGATTAACTACCCACGCACATAGAAACATGGGCAAATATCGTACAAAAAAGATTTAACAAATGCGAAAAATTGTTTTTCAAAAGTATCTAAAAAATGCAAAGGAAAAAAAATTCCCAATTGTCCCAATTTCTTCCCCCCCCCCAAAAAACCAATACGCCGAAGCTTAACTTATAACTAAATCAAATATTATTTCTAAATGAGTAAGTAATTTAATTTAAATGAAAGTAAGGCACAAAGAAATGTACTAATTATCAACGGAAATATAACATAACGAAACATTAGCCATCCAAACATGGGGGAAAAAATGTCATGAAAAAGCATTCCTAATTTCGTCCCCGGGACGAAAATAAGAACTGCAAGGGGAGCGAAATTGGGAATATGCTACTTCCCAAAATGACGTAGCTTCAGTTCCCGTAAGATAAACTAAGCGTCCTAAAACTCACTGCATGCTACTGTAAGCATCTTACCAATGCAAAAACAGTACAGTAAATAACGTTCTACAAACGACGTAATAAGAACTCAGGTCTTCTAAAAATAGGAAATTCGCCGTTTTTAGTTTATGGATGCGTCTTGACGAACGAAGCTTTTAATACTGACCCCTTTTACCTTCCGTCCCCTGTGCCTTACGTCATAAGTGGCGCCACTTTCGCAGAAGCGGAGAAGTTAAGGGGGACTAAATTAGGAGAGGGGACGAAATATGGACACTTTACCCTACTCAACATTACCTCGATCGATGCGTTTGTAGTTTTTTATCACTTTTTACGTATCCATCAATAGGGACCTATAAGTCCGAATATAACACATGCAGACCCTTTTTATTTAATTCCCTTTTTTCTTCTACCTGTGGTCGGTCTCGCGAGTGTTCTCTGAATATTCCTTTTTTAGATACAGCTTCAATGGGCTCAATGGGCTGTTTCTTCGCGTTTTCACGACTTCCACTCGGGCAGGTCCAGGATGCACACTGCTATCCGATATTATCCCACCTCGCTTCGTTGCTCGTAACACTGGATCGCACGCAGTCTGGATCGCAGTCTCCTCGGCACACCACGACTTTGTTTAACGTACCCTGTCTTTCGTTACCCTGAACGCCACGAAGATCGGCCAGCATGAATATCCAGATCGCGTACGGCACATTATAAACTGAACGCCGCTAAACCTCCTTGGAAAGCATACTATCGGTTCAGCACACTATGCGGGAACCCATTATAGAACACCGGGACACTTTTCTTTTTCGCAGAAACCTTTTTGGTCAACTAGGGACGCATGATGAAAGTCCCTCGATGGATATTTCTTTTACCTTTATTATTTTATCTCAACTACCTTCTTGATAGCGCGCGCGAGAGAGAGAGAGGGAGCTAACCGATTTCTTTTTCTTTTTCAACATTACCCTTACGCTCGTTTAAAACTGCGCCCCCTCATAAACAAAACTTATACTCTGAAAAGACATATTCCACACATCTGACCATATTACTCCCCTTTCAAAATTTTAATACATCCCTTTTCATCGGCCTAAAAACCTATAGAGGATCAATTCCACCCCCTCAATATCATCAAACACCGAGCCATACTACGTGGTACGACAAAGCTGTATACCAGATCCTGAACGCTGATAATTGTAAACATCTAGCCAAGCCTGTCGAAGGTGATGTTTTATGACAGCTTTAGGTCTAGTGTGACGAATTTCTAACTTAATGTAACAAGCCAGTCCTACAATTTATTGCACCGCTCTGGCTTTTCCAAAGATAAGATAGATGCTACGTGCACAAAACTGCAAGTTTTAAAAGTCAATTTTACGACGGCTTAAAATGCATACACGAGCAATAAACACTTAAACGTTCTGGAAAAACAAATACTCAACGTGTGAGGCATTTTTGCACCTGCAAGTAGTCAGCCCTGCATCGCAATTATTTCTTAACCCATTACCCGCTGGTGTTGCGTTCACGCAACAGTCAAAATAAATGTACATATTTGAGTTATTTTGATACCCACCACTATTTTTCAATTAAAAAATTGCCCTTACTTAAAGACATAAAATTTTAAGACCATATAAAGCGAAAATTATCTTTCAGAGTTTGTGATGGCAAACGACGTTCAGCTACAAAGTTGAAAATTTCAACCTTATAGTTTTGGCGGTTAATGGGTTAATGCTGACTGAAAAACAGGATGTAAAAGTAGAAAAACAGACATATAAATTCTGCTATGTGCAAAACAATGTCCCATTTGGATTCCTATCTTCATTTTATAGAAGAAATAGCATTAGACTTTAAATTGTATTAATATAATTTGATTAAATATGCTTTTAACTAACTTACATAATTCTTATTGCAATAAAGGAGGGGGGAGGGGAGCTATACCCGTTTTACAAGTGAAAACAAACTTATCTTGCATAAAATGATATTACTTTAAATAAATACAAAGAAAAGGAGGGGGGGTGGGATTTTAAAGTGAATGTCACACACGATTCAAACTATGGTTAGATCTAATTAATCTGGACGAAGTTAAGATAGAAACGTGTCACTCCTGCCATAACAGTTTTACCTATTAATTAATGGTTGTTTTAATTTCATTACAGAATATAATCTGGAAAGAAATGACGAGCAATTTATATTAATTTAAGTACAAACGGATTTATCTTTTGCAATCATCCACACGCAATAGAGATAGATTTTTTTTAAAAAATCATGCTTGAAAACTTATTTAAAAACAAGAAAAAATGAGGAAATTGAGATACAGTTTTCAAATAAATTGCGATATAGTTTTCAAACGAATTGTATTTGAAAGTATATTTTTTCCCTATTCGACTGTGTAAAAATTGAAAATGTGTGATGTTTAGATGTTTAAAAAATATAAAAACATTCAGTAAAAGCGAAATTTTATCGTCTGCTGCTGTCATTCCCAAAGTGACGTCAGCGTTACGCACGGACACGTTTGACCTTTATAAGATAGATGTTCACTTAAAATATTCTGTAATATTAGCCTTAACACTCTGTTGACCGGCCGCGTCTATACTCGCCTATCTAGCACAACACGTTGTTGACTAAATGTGTGCGTAGGATCCTTAATTCCGAATACGCCATTTTTCTTGAATAAAATATTGGCAAGCTTTTTTCAGAAAGATTACGTTTTATACCAGGATGTTACATTACATGAGCTCTTGTAGTGTAAGTCACATGCTACGAGTTTTGACTACCAGTATTTTAGAACAGGAAAATGCGACTCATTTTATCAGAGATATCTCATTAATTGAATAAGGCGAAGCAAATTTTCGAAAATAACGGTGGAACCAAAACCCATGGAACTAGCCACAATAGATTTTGTCATCTTTTGTTAGACTCAGGGTCGAAACTAGCCTTTTTTGCACCCCGGGCAAACATGGATTTTAGCGCCCCACCCCCTGTTCCAGAAAGTATATTTACAAAGAGAATTTTACTAATTTTATAATAGACGACTTATTTTAAAATTTAAAATGTGTAATAATAAAATATGTAATACTGAACTACGTAATATACAGTGGCGGATCCAAGGGGGAGATCCCTCTGAACATCAGCAAAAATATTCTAAAGGTCATTTTTAAAATGACATATTCAGTAGAGTCCCGATTATCCGAGTCCCGCCTCACCGAGTTTCCGCTTTCACCGAGTTATTTTCTTCTGATGGACTGATGGCTTCCATTATTATGAAACAGCCATTATAAATGAAGTGTTAGGTGAAGATGAAAGCGCAGTCGTAAAAAAGTTAGAACAGTGATTTTCTGGTCCGAATGGGGAAAAAAATGGCCATAATTTTTTTTAAAACTCTGATTTTCTGGTCCGAATGGGAAAAAAAATGGCCATAATTTTTTTAATCAGAGTTCTAACTTTTTACGACTGCTTTTTCATCTTCACCTAACACTTCATTTTTAATGGCTGTTTCATAATAATGAAAGCCATCAGTCCATCAGAAGAAAATGATCCTTTCCAAAGGTATAATCCTTCATTTGGCGCCCCTTCGTTCTGGCGCCCGGGGCACATGCCCCCTCTGCCCCCCTTAGTTTCGGCCCTGGTTAGACTACACCATGGAACTATTAATAAAAAGGAACTGACATATCCTTAAAATAGTAAAGCTTCATCTGTAACCGCTTTCGCATATTCTGATTACCTCTGGTTGAAGCTTCCACCAGTAAATTTATATAATAAATTTCTTTCTATTTAAAGGTTTTACTAATTCAAAATTTTAGTAAGAAATAATGGCAGAAAAAGATTTTAATTTTAACCGTTATAAGTTTACTTTTGCGGTAGCCAGGTCCTTCGTTTCTGCCATATTGTGACAACCGGTGGTGCAATCTGACTGTCTTACCTGTCCAACTGACACCAGAAAATATTTGTGAGAAAATATTTCCATGTATAAGACGCTTAAATAAGATAAAATCTTCTATTCAATTATACTGGTGAAAGTTTGACTCGGCGCTATTTTGAAACTGTAGATCCGATTTTAAAAAATCAGCCGCCATCTTGTGACAACCTCCACAGTTGCACTCGCAACTGGTAGACAGGGGTCGCATATGCAGGGGTCGCAGCATATAGGGCAAATTCTATTGTTCTTACCAGTATATTTTATCAATAATCCTCATGATATAGTCCTATTGCATATCTTATAAAAATGTTTCTAGAAGATTAAAGATAAAAGATACTGGTAAGAACAATAAAATTTGTCCTATATGCTGCGACCCTTGCTATACGTCTCCTCCTCATTAACTCATTAACGCCGGTTGGTACGAAAATCTGCCATTTAAGAAATACGAAAATTTTAAATATGAAAACCAGTATTTTAGTAAGGATATTTTCATATTACCTAATCTCAAACTTTGAGAGATTAAATAAGTTAAAATTTACAATATGGGAAAACTGGTGTCAACTGGTACCGAGTTATTAAAAATGTGTAAAATAAACTCGGCATTAATGGGTTAATCATAACTCCATTGACTATACGAAATTTCATATAATATCCAAACATTTTCGAAAACACAACTGTTTGTGAAAATTAACCCCTTAACGCCCGAATTAAATTACGGTTGAATAATTCAAATTGCTTATTGGCACCACTTTTATGAAAAAGAAATATCCACCTTATTTAATGACAGTAAAAATGATAGTAAAGTATAGCTAATTTCACTATTTTATAAAACTGGTGGGAATCAAACAATTTGAGTAAATTCAGTATGTGCCATATATGTCACAGTAGGCAGGAAGGGGTTAATATTGGACTTATTAAAAGAAATAAATTATGCAATTAATTTAAATGAAGATTTCAATTTAAAAAAGGTGTAGCTCTGATTATGAGTATCACTGATTTTACTTTCTTCGCAAAATAGTTTCTTTGATAGATAATAAAAAGATTGAATGCCAGTAGAATTTCAGAACAAATAAATTTGAAAGAAATCATGTGGTTTTCATCGTGTACATTAAAAAAAAAAAAAAAAAAAAAAAAAAAAAATATTCAAGAAATCTGGAAAAAGTTGGTGTATGGAAATTAAAATTAAGTGGAAAGTGTACTGTGAAACGATTAACCCTTTGAAGGGAAGTGGTATATTTTATATACCATTTTATTTTAATCCTCCAATGCCACATTGGCACCAGAAGTTTGGAATAAAATTACGCTTTTATAACGTACGTAAAGAAAAGCGTTTCCCCAGTTTCTAATAAGTTTGTTCGTGAATTCTGTTGCCATTCAATCATTTTAACATTTTAGCAACATAAGTAATTCGCCTTTGAAAGGGTTAATTTATATATAAGTTTTACAAATATTTTTCTACATTAGGCTTATTCACTGATAATTTTTAATGTCATGGTTCGTATGCATCCTTGAATTTTGCAGATCAGAAAATTTTTCGGCACCAGTATTTTTTTTTTTTTTTTTTTTTATGGAAAATGTGTTCTTAAAAGAAGGCGAAATTTTGCGCGTTTAACCTAATTTCTAGAACATATTCTATTATGGTAATTACAGGGTTAAAGGTCAAATTTTATAAAATAAATAATTATATAAAGTAAGGTATTTGGAGATATACTTATTAAAGTATTTACTAATTTGCATTATTTTAGCGTAAAACAGCCACACGACAGTATTTTTTCTTGTATTACAGATGTGCAACAGAAGAAAAGATTGGCGTATTATATGAAAAATGATCTCTGATTTTTTTTTTTTTCATTATTTTTCCTGTGTAATAAGCCTTTCAGAGAATCATATATAATTTTTTCGAAACAAAATAAAAAATCGCTCATTTAACCCCTTGAGGGGCGCCGTTTGCAGTCAGCAAACGGTTAAATTTAATGCCCAAAATTCCAAATGGCACCAGTAATTTTTTTGTTAAAGTTCGATGTCATAAAAAGAGTGTGTGTGTGTGGGGGGGGGGGGGGGCTTCTGATTATTTGCAGATAAATTTGTTCGTATATTGCGGTGTAAATTAATTATTTGAACATATTTAGAGCAGAAACGTCTTGCCCCTGAAAGGGTTAAGGGTTAAAAGGTGTCTAAGGAAAACGTAAAAGTGACAAGAAAACATCTAAGAGCTTTTTCAATATTACACAATACTAAGAAACCAGTAAAGTTTAAAAGTATGATTACTTATTTTTTTTTAATATATCACTCTATTATTCTTGATAGCGTTTGATTGTAATATCTCCCTTTAGTGTGGGATGCCCAATCTACGGACCACGGTTTACTAAATTGTTTTTGTTAAATACCACTGTTTTACAGATCATTTGCAACAATATCAATATATATTTTAATTAAAAAGACTTTTTCAACTGATTACAAGGTAAATTTATTCATAGAAACTCTTACCTGCCAAACTCCGCTTTAGAAAAATATATAAAACACTTACTTCGAACGAGAGATTGTATCTAATGAATGAAATTATGTCGACTTAACCCTGCAAATACTAGAGAGTTTTATAAAAATATTCTACTCCAGAATTCGTATTTAAAACTATTTAACTTATTTATTTAACCCTTTTAAGGGGCAAGGCACTTCTATCAGTAAATTACTGAAATGAATGAATGACACCGGGATTTACAAAAAAAAAAAAAAAATTATTTAAAAATAAGTAAAAGCCTTTTCCTATTGTACTTAATAAAACGGAAATTTTCAAACCAAAATTCTGGTGTCAATGTCCCGTTTAGGAATTAAAATTAGGTGGTCAAAAAATGTACCAGCGCCCTTGAAGGGGTTAACCTATTCGGGATCATGTGTGCATATATGCACTTTCAAAAAGGTGTTTAAAACGCTTGAATTTGATACTAGTAAAAAAGAAAAATGAAGTTGATTTTATTTAATCACGACATTTTCGGGATTTTTAAATTTAAGTCAAATAATTAACAAAAAGTGGTGCCAAACGAATAGAATTCGTGTAAAAGATGCCGGTCCTGAACGGGTTAAGGGGTTTCAGGACCCTTAAAATTAGAAAAAATGAAAAAAAGGACCATTTTCAATATTTAATATCTTAAAATGTATATGATTTTAAAGCATAATATTTATTGAGATGAAAGATGTAACTATGTTCTTAATGAATGAAACACTCTTCATCAATCAAAGGCCCATGCTCTTATTTATATGAGTGAAATTTCCTTTTATATTAAAGCTACAGTTATAGAAGAACAAAGAAATAGCAACAATTTATGCTTTTGTTCTCTGTAAAACAATCAGCACTTTAATTATTAATTTACACAACCAAATGAATATATTTTAATTTAATCCAGAAATAACACCGAGAACGAAAATCTTTTTATTTAAAAATGAACGATGAAATTACAAACAAGAAAATTATCTCAGTTACATTTAAGTGGAAAATAAAATTGGAGAACAGGAAATAAATTACATTTTATGCATTCTTTCGAATTACGTAAATATCTCCCTGAAAATAAAAAGAGTGAATAAAAAAAAAATATTTTATAAAGTATTTGGTTTTTATTAACGCATTGTACGGGAGAAACGTAAGAATGCGTTTTATATGGATTGGAAGTAGAAATTAAAATTCGTAATTGAAGAGCTTAGTGGAAGAGTATGTTAAGTAACAAAAATTACATTTGAAGAAATTTGAAGTAAAAGTTTTTGTTGTAATAATTAATGATTTATTTTTGTTTTATACCATGTGTTTAAAATATTAACAGCTGTGGTACTAAACTCTCTCAGAAAAACTTATAGTTCAGGCAATAGGGAATTTTACCTAGCAAAATTAAGGGTAGTACTGGAAATCGGCTTTCTAGATTTTTTTGGGTCGCTGAATCCGAATTTGTAACTTCCCACCAAAATTTCCCCCTGGCAACCTCCCCAAATTTTCATAAACAGACCCTTTAAAAAAGGTTTTTATTAATTTTTTTTTTGTTTTTGTTTTAGAGAAAAAGTATCTAGAAATTCAGAAATTAGACATAATTTAAAACAAATTAGGTATATGACATTATGATTTGGGATGAAGGGGAAGGGGGTACCTGCCTCGGAACATGCGCGCGGTGCTGCGTAAACTAAGTTGCGCAATTCCACTTAACCACTCACACGTTTACATTCGCCCTCCCATCTTCCCTACGAACTTTCTGTAAAAGGTTTACTTTAAGTTTTTTGGGTCGCTGAATTCGAATTTTTAACTTACCCCCAAAATTCCCCCCCCCCCAAATAGTTGTTTTTAACTTAAATTTCTTATTGTTTTAGGGGAAAAGCATTACGAAATTCAGAAACTAGACAAAATTTGCAACAAATAGGATATATGACATTATGAATTAGGATGAACGGGGAGGCTGAGGGCTGCCTCGGAACATGCACTGCGGCGCTACGTGCACTAAATGTCCAGGCAATAGGGGATTTTATCTGGCAAAATTAATGGTAGTACTGAAAATCGGCTTTCTAGATGTTTTTTGGGTCGCTGAATCCGCATTTGTAACTTCTCACCAAAATTTCACCCGGCAACCCCCCAAAAAATTTATTTTTTGAAAAAATTTGGTTTTTGAGAAAAGCGCGCGGGGAATGTTCCCAGGCAGCCCCCTCTCTCCCCGTTTATCCTACGTCATAATGTCATATATCCTATTTTTTGCAAATTTTGTCTAGTTTCTGAATTTCGTAATGCTTTTCCCCTAAAACGATAAGAAATTTAAGTTATAAACAACTATTTGGGGGGTTTCGGGGGGGGGATTTTGGGGGTAAGTTAAAAATTCGGATTCAGCGACCCAAAAAACTTAAAGTAAACCTTATAGAGAAAGTTCGGGGGGAAGATGGGAGGTCTAATGTAAACGTGTGAGTGGTTAAGTGGAATTGCGCAAATTAGTCCACGCAGCACTGCGACGCATGTTTCGAGGCAAATCCCCCCCTTGCAAATTTTGTCTACTTTTTGAATTTCTAGCTATTTTTCCCCTAAAACAATAAAAAAAATTGATTTTTTTAATAAAAATCTTTTTTGGGGGGAGGGGGGGCATTTTACCAAAATTTGGGGGGGGGGGGTTGCCGGGGGAAACATTTGGTGGGAAGTTAAAAATTCGGATTCAGCGACCCAAAAAACAGATAGTAAGCCGATTTCCAGTACTACCATTAATTTTACTTGGTAGAGTCTCTATACGGTCTCTATTGCCTGGACTATTATTCATATTTAATTTTATAGTACCGTAATTTCGGGAGTATAAGCCACGGGTAAAATAAGTCTGTTTCAAACCAGAAAATTTATTCAATATATATTGTCAAATAAGTTCGAAGTTGAATAAGCTGCATTATGAGAAATAAAATTTCTGGTCGTAAACAGAATTAATTGAGCTGCGGCTTATACACCGGTAATTACGGTACTAAAAATTATTAATATTATTTACATTACAGTCATTCAGAGTGACTTTGATCCATGGGGTGTAACTTTGCACCACGTCCTAATTTTTAATATGTTTGACTTCAAAAGGCTGGATAAACTCCAGTGCTACACGCTGTTGCCAAGGTTATAAAGTGGGTTTTCTACTCTTTATTTTAGAACATAAATTGGCAACATTATACACAATTAATTGCACCATCCAGCTATTATTGTGAAGTACTGTTTTCAAGTTATTTTTGAATGCTGTTTTGAAGTTGTAATCCAATTAAATTTTTATAGTAAGTAACGATATACTCATTTATCAGATATATTATTAACTAATTGTTATAAACGTGTTAATATTTTAAGATTATGTATTTATTAATAGTCAGTAAAATGTGAAATTAGAAGGCGCTACCATTTTACCTTATTTTCAGGATAACTTTGAGCAGGCTCAAAGTTAGGCATAGGTTTATTATTTACTGATAATAACTGTATAATTTTCTGTTCTTTAAAACTATGTGAAATAATGATTAAAAAAATACAAAAATAAAAATCATATCTTATGGTTACATGAAAATACCATTTTCTTGTCTAAAATTCCCCATATTTGCACGTATATTATGTATGAATGCCGAAAGTGCGCATTTGTAATAACATTGAACATGCAAACAACATGTGTTTGACATGTGTTTGAACATGTGAACATGTGTTTGAACATGAAAATATTTTCACAAATATGTGTAAAATAGATGAAGTTCATTTAAAGACGTTATTTGGGGCTGAGCTACTCAAATTTTACGTTCCATACACTCGACCACGGATGTCAGTTGAGTATCAAATTTTAATCCGACATTTTAAGTTCATACCTGAAATTTAAGAAGAATTTTTACTTTCTATGCTCGTTAAACTTCTTTATTTCTGGTATGAACACTAAAGGGCATAGCGGGATAAGCATTAGAAACATGCCTTTCAATCAATTTTCCTGATTTTTTTTCCCAGATGTGGCTACATATTTGATAATATATTTCCCCTATTATCACCCTGTAAATATTGATATTTAATGAGATAAAAAGGTTTTTTCGATTTTATAAAAAACGGATTTTCTCAAAAACTGCTGCACAGAATTTCATGTCATTAATTGAGGATATATAGATTCCAAAGATGCATAACTGATAATTTTTGTTTATTTTTCTGTTTATAAAAACTATGTGGAATAGCGAAATAAAAATTCAAAAAAATAAATATCATATCTTATAGTTATCCGAAAATTACCCTTTTCTTGTAAAAAATTCTCCACATGTGCCCGTATATTCTATATAAATGCCGAACTTTTGCGTTGGGTACTACGTATAAATATTTACAAAAATGTATACTAAAATTATTGAAATTCATTTTAAGGCGTTATTTGGGGCGGAGCTACTTAACTTCGACATCCGAAGAATTTTTGAAACAAAGTCAGCATACAATATCTCAACTGATGTATTTTTGATTCCATTAAGCATATAAGCCATGCTTGTCAACTTCATGTTCATTTTGATATCGACAGCGTTGAGAATGTTGCTCATGTGTTCATTAAAATTTAAAATACAGCAATTCTGTAACTGTTTATTCCAAAAATTCTTCGGGTGTGGAAGTTGAGTAGCTCCGCCCTAAATAAAGCCTTAAAATAAGTTTCAATAATTTTAATATACATTTTTGTAAATATTTTTATGTAGTACCCAACGCAAACTTTTGGCATTTATATAGAATATATTCGGGCACATATGGGGAATTTTTTACAAGAAAATGGTGATTTTCGGATAAACATAAGATATGATTTTTATTTATTTTTTAATATTTAATTCGCTATTTCACATAGTTTTTGTAAACAGAAAATTATATAAAACTTACCAGTTATGCATCTTTGGTATCTATATATCCTCAATTAATGGCTTGAAATTTCGTGCCGCAGTTTTTGAGAAAATCCGTTTTTTTTTTTTTTTTTTTTTTTTTTTTTTTTTTTTGTTTTTTGTTTAAATCGAGAAAACATTTTTATATAATTAAATATCAATATTTATAGAGTGATAATAGGGGAAATATATTGTCAGATATGTAGCCACATCTGGGGGAAAAAATCAGGAAATATGATTGAAAGGCATGTTTCCAATGCTTATCCGGCTATGCCCTTTCTGAATAAGAATGGAGGCCAATCTGGCAACTCTGCATTCGAAATTTTTTATTCTTGTTTGATTAATACTAGTATCGTAATTTCCGGTATATAGCCCGCAGATCAAACAATTCAGTTTGGACCCAGAAATTTTATTCAGTATTTAAAGACCAATATTTACCGCGATCTAAAACGTTCCTTTTTATTTTTTAAAATTTCTGGGTCAAAACACGATTGTTTGATCCGCGGGCTATACACCCGAAATTACGGTACTAGTATGTACTACTATAACTATGGATATATTATTGAGTTAAAACATTGAAAATTGTTTTTCACTGCATTTTTATATTTTATATGAACAATAAACATTTCTTTTTGCTAAATAGTCATGGTTTTTTTCTTCCACTCTTCCTATGCGTAATATTCGTTGTAATATCATAAATTATACAAATCTTGTGATGTTGGGAAATGTAAATTAGTAGCCTTCAAATATATGAAAAAACATTTTTTTTTTGCTTCAAATTTGTCCTAATGATAATACTTTTTTTTTTTTTTTTTTTTTTTTTTTATAATGTCTTACTTTATATGATATTTATAATTATAATATGGTGCAAAGTTACCCTACGGCTGGATGTCTTTGAACCGGGATAAAAATACATTTTTTTATGTTTATATCATTATTATTCCTTAATTTGTGATAGTCATAAAATAATTTAGGATCGTTTCTTCTATGCCGCTAGTTGCAACATTATTCTTAAAATAAGAGTAGGGCATCTGAAAATAGTGAAAATGCGGAGCGAAGTTACCCTGAATGACTCTATTGAATGTTAAAATATTAAATATTAATGAATAATGTCTTAAATCTTCTATAAAAAATAGAAACTTAGTATTTTAGTATTATCATATGATAGAATACCTCATAACGCCTTCAACCAAAAGATTAAAAAAAAAAATAAGCAGAACTGTAGCATAACACATTCTTCAACTCAGGCTCTTCCTTTTTGTATAGAACAGGGGTGGCCAACTGTGGCACGCCGTATACCACTAAAAGTTTGCAGAAAAAGTCGACTTCTTGTATTGCAGAGATTGGATGATTAGATAAAGAAATGATTACTATGAAATTTTAGTGGTGTGGAGCGTGCCACAGTTGGCCACCCATGGTATAGAAGAAAACTTAACCCATTAAGGACTGACGTTGCGTTTTTGAAACATTATATTTATGATTTTTTTTTTATTTGTTTGATACCAGTAAAAGGGAAAAGTAAAATTTGCCTAATTTAATTAACACATTTTAGTGATTTATAAATTAAAGTAAGTGTTTAAGAAATAGTGGTGTGAAATGAATAAAAGTTCTGTAAAACATGCTGGTCCTCAATGGGTTAAGGTGTAAAGTAAGCTGGGGTAACTGGACCCATGATGTAATTGGGCCATATGCTATTTTATAAGAAACCATTGATGCTTTTTAAGTTTTAGCATTTTTCAACATTGCACCCCCATTTCTACTTCTTACAAAAACGTGTGTCAACTCAATCGTAACTCTGGCTTTGCTGTGATAGGTTGCCGAAAATTTAGGTTTCTTTTTTAAAAACGACTTCCATTTGGTTGAACTTCCTCGGCTTTTTATTAAAATACGATAAGTACTTTTATTAAACAATCTTTTTATTTAAAGATTAGACACATAAATACATTAATAATATTAGGCATCTATATATATTTATTTCATGTTTCAAATGTAAGGTCGATGTTCCAGTTACCCCATAAGTTTTCAAGAATCGGGTAACTAAGACATGTATCAGGGGTACCTGGACCATATGGGATCCAGTTACCCCAACAGTTATAAATATATTTTTGAGATTCTCTTACAACGGGAAATAAATTTCTCCATTGTTTTTTTGCTTGCAATAAAGAAAATTAGACAATACCTTATTGAAATTACATAATAAAATTTTAAAAAAGCATGTTGGGGGTATCAAATAAAATTTCTTAATTGTGATATCTATAGCAAGAAATTTTACGATACAGATGAAGAGGCGTACATAAGGCAAAGTGAGATTATTAGAAAATTATCGAAACGAATAAAAAATAGTTCTGTTCGATATAAAAATATAGTTACATTCTCAACAGGTTTATTGGACATATCGAACTTCCATTGTGGTAAATAAAAAAGAGAATGAGATTCTTAAGTACTTAAGTAGCCGTTTGTTTATAGATTTATCCTGTTATTTTTCTCCTTAAAATACCCATGTAACTTTTATACTTATTGCCTATACTAAAGTACATAAGTACTTACTTAATTTTTATGTTTTTTGTATAAATAAATCTAATATTTTCATTTTTAACGCTTTTTTTAGACACATTCACAGTAAAGGTTTCCCTTATGACGCCCTTTAGTTGATATTTAATGTAGATGATCTGCCTGGTTTAATTTTTTTTTAGTTGTTTATACTTTTTCAAACAGAACCTGATACAGAATTTAAAAAAAAAAAAAAAAAAAAAAAAAAAAAAAAAAAAAAAAAAAAAAAAAAAAAACCGCATGTGGAACATAGACCCTCCCGGTCCACTTGCCCCATTTTTATGGCGCAACTGGACCCATGAGGAAAGAAAGATGAACTATATATATTTTTTTAATTTTTTGATATTAAAATGTAATTTTGAACATTTCTGTCTGATAGAGGGAACCTAACTGAACACATTTATGAAAGTTCAGATATTAATTCAAGTGAATATTAACATTTTAAAGCTGAAATGCCTGAATCTCCAGAGTCACATTGTAAAATCATGGCAAAGTTGCCCCACATAACCTTAATCCAAGCAAGTGTTTTACCATCTGATTGAACGAAGGTTTTAGTTCGTAATGGTTTTTGGTATGAACAAAGACAGTATATATTAACCCTTATCTGCCTATGTCACTTCCTACGTGACATCGGTACTTTGTGTTATCGGTCGTGTGCAGGTCTCGGGGCTGTCACTTTTTATAGAGACTAAATCAAAAATTTTCCTTTTAGATTTATCTTGGAAATGTATGAACCCACGCCGTGTTAAGCTTTTTAATGCAAGTTTTGTAGTAATTTGCCTTGAAAATAATTTTAAGAAATTCGTGGTGGCTAAAAAAGGGACTACTCCGTTGCCTGCGTATGGCATGTGTGTGGTGACCTGAGGTAAGATTCACCTGTTCGGGACTTGCATCTCTTACACGAATTGTATTCGATTGGCACCAGTATTTTTAAGCATCACTTTCATTTGTACTTTGACAACAAGTGCAAGAGAAATATACTACTTAATTTATTTTTTAAGTATAGTGGTGCGAATAGAATATTAAAAAAAGTCGTCTGCGGCAGCCCCGCGAATATTCATTGAATGCAATTATACGAGGGTTGCTATTTATATTTCTGGCCTTGGCATCAAGAAGTGTTACTAGGCAACCGCAGACGATTTCAATTAACAATTTTATATTTTTAACCATAAATTCTTCAGAACGATTTGCTATTTTAGTTTGATTTGTGTTATTTACAGTAAATTTCAAAATTCATCTTGTGAAAAAAGTGGAATTGCGAACATTTCCGTGCGATTATTTTTCATAATTTTCGACGTGGATTGTCAAGACAAGGCTGCTTCCATGAACCTAATTCTTTATACAGCGATAAAGCACCATCCTACAGAACAGTAAAAAAACTGGTATAACGAATTCAATCGTTATTGACGTTCTCTCCAGGATGCATTCCTTGAATCTCGTCCAAAATCAGTTGTTGTGCCAGAAAATGTCGATGTTGTGCGTGAACTGACAAAGCAGAATCGTCATATGCGATTGAGGGATCTTTGGACATTAGTACGACAAGCATCAATAAGATATTACATGAACATTTGGGAGTAAAAAAAATGTTCGAGTTGGATCCCGCATAATCTGACAAACACTCAATAGAAGGCTCATGTCGATCGAAATGTTGAAAAAATACGTTCAAGGCTCATCAAAGGCTGTGTATGACATCTACACAAATGACAAATCATGGATCTATGCATATGAGACGGAAACAAAACAGCAATCGACTGTATGGTTCTTCCAAGATGAGGCAAATCCAACAAAAGTTGTTGGAGGAAGAAGCACATTGAAGCAAACGGTTGCCTGTTTCTTCGGCATTACCTGCCGCGTGGCGACAGCGGTGTTAGAACAAAACAGGACAGTCAATTCTGAATGCCGCACGACCATTTGTTTGCTAGAAGTCTTCGGAGAAATTTGAAAAAAGCAAAAGAACAGGCGAAAAAATTCTTCATCATGACAAGGCGAGCTCTCGCACATCAGCTCAAACAAAGGAATTTCTGAAAGGCCAAAACATCGAATTGATGGGTCATCCACTGTGCAGCTCTGACTTGGCAACTAATGACTATTTTTATTCCAACACATCAAAAATAAATTACGTGCACAACGATTTCCGACACCCGAAGAAGCGGTTGATACAACACGCATGTTTTGGAGTTACCTACATAGTAGTAGAAACATTGCTTCGAAAATTGGTTCAAATGCATGCAAAAGTGTATTGATCTTCATGAAGAATACTTTGAAAAACAATAAATCTAATGTCGATCATAAATATTTTTTTTTTCATTACTAGGACAGAAATTTAAATAGCAACTCTTGTAACCTAGTGACGAATCATCCATAAAAAACTAGCGCCCGTAAGTGTTAATCTTAATTATACTGATTCACATAGGTTTAGACTACAGTTACGCATCTTATATCTTACGGCTTCCTAAGTTTTACATGTACAACTAATCGAAGGCAAGGTGCAAAGGTTGAGACAACTGGAAAACCCAAGAACTGTTTAAATGGAATGTGAATAAAAATCGCGATGACACATAATATAGTGTCTACAGAAGTTATATTTAAAGTATAGTGGTGCGAACAGAATATAAAAATAGTTGCGAGTAGCAGCCCTGTGAATATTCACTGAATACAACTATAATTTAAAGACGAATCAAAAGGCGAACTGTAACTACTCAAAAATTAATTTCATTTATACTCATAGCTGCAACTCTTCCGCTTTTTGGTACCAAAAACTGTAACAGAAATTTTTAACTTACTTAATCGGCAGATTACGTCGATTCAACACGTTAAGCGCCACGTCAGTCACTGGTGACTGACACTGAACTTTCCGTTTAGAACGTGTCTTCTACCGATGACTAACGGTCTAAAATATGATATAAAACTAAATATATATACAGGGTGATTCAGCTCGTCGGTGACAAACTTTAAGGATCGATAGAGCACACCTAGACGAACATTTTTGAATAGGGAATGTAGGGTCCCTGACGCGATGGTAAGGCGCTAGGCGCATTCGAAAATTTGGGTGCCGAAATTCGAAACGTCATAAAAACTAGGGAAATGGTTAGATTTTCTTGCTTGTTGCGTCGAAATGATTCTGTTTGTTTAGACTTTCTTCAGTACCAATTTGATAAGCGTATCTCTTAAAACATGGATAGGGGGCGCTGCAGACTTTGGAGAGCTAGACAACAACTTTAAGCCCGTTATTTTGATAATTTAACACATGCTCGCCAAAGTTTATACTCTAACTTAAAGTTTGAACCCAAAAGTAGAGCCCTGCAAAAAGCGTAAGAGCCGGAATAAAATGTCAAAGTACAGGGTGGTCGAAACTCGAAGGCTCCTAAGAGATAAACAAACAGATTTCTTGACTTATGGCATGCATTTTCATGATTCTGTTTGCTGGGGCTCTCTGAAACTCAGTTGAACGGTACAAAAAGAAACATCGATAGGGGGCGCTTTGGGCAAAAAACATAATTCGTTGACATTTCGGACGCTAACTGGAAACGGGGTGCTACGATCAGTTAGAAACAAAACAAGAGAGTAATTTACTTATCATAAGAAGCTATTAAAACTGCAGTTTTTTTTTTTTTTTTAACAAACATAGCTGGTTTCAATCATGCACAATGCGCGCAATAAAATTTACATAAGGTGCTTTTTGCTGATTTATGCAAAAGATATCGTACCATATCGATATGCAAAAGATACGTAATGCGTAGACGACAACGCGAGATGACGTAGTTGTATGCGCAGACACGTCTTTTGAACGTGCGGTACCTACTTAAGCTTCGGGTTACTTGTCTGCAGATCGGTAGTAGGATGGAACGGTACACAAACTCTGAATTGGCTGACATGCATTTGGCGTATGGCGCTGCTGGTTGTAATGGACGAGCCGCTCAGCGGTTGTACGCCGAGCGTTACCCCAACAGGCAAATCCCCTGCCATGCCTTCTTCGCTCGAGTACACCAGAGGTTGTCCACAACGGGATCTTTCGACGGAGGCAGGCCTGAACGGGAGCGATCAGTGAGCACCCCGACAACGAAGAGGCTGTGCTTAATCTGGTTGAGGACAACCCAGGTCTTAGCACGAGAGATATCGCCAGACATGTTGGCATTTCGCAAGCAACTGCGTGGCGCATCTTACGTTCCCGGAATCTGCACCCCTACCACATCCAGCGGGTGCAGTTGCTCAGAGAGCAGGATTTTGGCCCTCGAGTGGAATTCTCAAGATGGTACTTGGCGATAAGATCCAGGGATCCCCGTTTTGTAAACAGCATTTTGTTAACGGACGAGTCCACCTTCAGCCGGGAGGGAATGTGGAACGCCCACAACAGTCATGTGTGGTGTGATGAAAATCCACATGAAACCAGAAGCCGAGCAGCCCAGGAGCGTTTCTCAGTAAATGTGTGGGCCGGCATTCTGGGGGATTGCCTCATTGGCCCTTATTTGTTACCTGAACGGCTGACAGGTGGAAATTACCTGATTTTCCTGGATCAAGTGCTGCCGCAGCTTCTGGATGAGGCGCACGTACCCGAAGGTTCGCGTCGCCAGATGTGGTTCCAGCACGATGGAGCTCCGGCCCATTACACGAACGACGTGCGTCTCCATCTAAACGCAAGGTATGGCCAGCGGTGGATCGGGCGTGGGGGTCCAGTTCACTGGCCTGCCCGATCACCAGACCTCACCTGCTTGGATTTCTTCCTTTGGGGTTACCTGAAGGCCGAGGTATACCATACACCTGTCAGCAGTGCTGAAGAACTTGTGGCGCGCATTGTGGCAGCTGCAGGGCAGATCAGAGATACTCCTGGCATTGTTGGAAACACACACTCCTCAATGCGACGGAGGTGCGAAGCCTGCATCATGGCCCAAGGTCGAAATTTCGAGCATCTTCTGTAGTGTTATTTTTTGTAAATAAATTTCCAGTATCATTGATGTTTTTGGTCTAAATTTATTCAGAAGTGTTGAGCAGAGGTAGAAAATGTGTTTTCATTATTACTAACTGATCGTAGCGCCCCGTTTCCAGTTAGCGTCCGAAATGTCAACGAATTATGTTTTTTGCCCAAAGCGCCCCCTATCGATGTTTCTTTTTGTACCGTTCAACTGAGTTTCAGAGAGCCCCAGCAAACAGAATCATGAAAATGCATGCCATAAGTCAAGAAATCTGTTTGTTTATCTCTTAGGAGCCTTCGAGTTTCGACCACCCTGTACTTTGACATTTTATTCCGGCTCTTACGCTTTTTGCAGGGCTCTACTTTTGGGTTCAAACTTTAAGTTAGAGTATAAACTTTGGCGAGCATGTGTTAAATTATCAAAATAACGGACTTAAAGTTGTTGTCTAGCTCTCCAAAGTCTGCAGCGCCCCCTATCCATGTTTTAAGAGATACGCTTATCAAATTGGTACTGAAGAAAGTCTAAACAAACAGAATCATTTCGACGCAACAAGCAAGAAAATCTAACCATTTCCCTAGTTTTTATGACGTTTCGAATTTCGGCACCCAAATTTTCGAAAGCGCCTAGCGCCTTACCATCGCGTCAGGGACCCTACATTCCCTATTCAAAAATGTTCGTCTAGGTGTGCTCTATCGATCCTTAAAGTTTGTCACCGACGAGCTGAATCACCCTGTATATATTGTTCTAATTACTAAAAGTTTATTGAAAATTTACTTACCTTTTATTTATTACAGGATTATACTCCCTTAACCCTAGATCTACCGGGAATTTTATTCAAGTTTTAATAAAACGTTCTACACCAGAATTTTTATTTAAAACTATTTAACTTATTTATTTACCTTATTTTTGTCTGGTTTATATACTTAGTTTATTTTAAAGAAATTTCTGGTTTGAATGAATATTTTGTATGTACCTGTTGGGTCCAATGGACCCGTCTGGTAGACGGAGGGTTAAAAATTACTTAAAACATTGTAAATTCTTCAGGTACAGGGTCTGTCACCGTGGCACTCAACGTGTAAAACAGATAAAATTTACTATACAATTTTTCTGGTAAAAAAAGCGTAAGATGTTGACAGCTATGCATAATAATTTATTGTTTTTTATATTTTCGATTTTTACATATATATCTGTTTATTGCACAACTGCCAATTTTTATGCTTTTTTTGTCCCCAAAAATCATCTATTAGAATTATTTCTCTTGTGTAATCGTAGATTTTGTCGGTCCACCAGTGGCCGAGAGGTTCTGCTCTCGAAGCTGGTAGACGGGAAGTGCTGGGTTCGATCCCAATCGCGCCTGTCAGTCTAATAGTTCGTAATTTTCGTGGTTTTCTTCAAACCTTGGATATTCAAGCGTAAATACGGGTTAGGTTCTTTTCGAAAGACCCCCACGGAGGGCACCCCCCCTTTGGGCCTATATCCCTCGTGAAAATAATTGGCCGTCATAAACACAACCAACCAACCGTAGATTTTGTCAACTACATAGCTGCCATCTTTTACGCTTTTTTTTGTGCCACTATCTTTTATCAGAAAAAATTGCCTTACTTAATCCTATGTTTCGAAGATGAAATAAGACAAATTTCTCTGTTAAAAAATAGTGGTAGGAAAAAAAGCATAAAACTTGGCAGCTATACAATTAAATTAGGCAATATTCACTTTTGAATTTAATATGTATGAAAAAAGCCTAATATTTGGTATCTATAATATTTATGTGCGTGTCTATACAATTCCATGCTTCCACAAAATTCCAAACTAAATTATGTACATTAACTACAGTTCTGTTTTCTTATTTATATGCGTAAAAATTCATTTTATTTAAAGCCACTGCTATAAAACAGCAAAGAAATAGCAACACTTACTGATGCACTTGCTCTTTTTAAAATAATCATTTTTTTATTTTTTTCGTTAATTCTGAAAACCAAATGAATGGATTCAAATTTAATTCATAAATAACCCGGAGAACGAAATGTGTTCCAGGTTAAAAAAATATATAAATAAATAATAAACCAGAAAATTAACTGAGTTATATTAAGGCGGAAAATAAAATTGGAGAACACGAAATAAATAACATTTCATGCGTTCTTTTGAATTCCGAATTCACTCAGAGAATAAAATGATATTAAAAAAAATATATTTTGCAAGTGCTTATAAATGTATTTTGTTTTCATTAATCAAGGTGCTTGCCCTCGGTAGAAGAAGGATGGAACAACTATTTTAATAAAGAATTTTTTTTAAATATTTAAACAGCAGAATTTCCAACCACCGTATTTAATTGCAGATCCTGTAATATTACTTTGCGATTAAATAAGGCGAAATTTTCTACGAAAATTTTGTAGTAAAAACAGTGTGCGTGTCCTCGAAATTAATTCATATATAAAAAATATTTTTGCTTAAAGTTAGTCACCAAATCAAGGTTGCCAGATTGGTCTGATTCTTTATTTCGAAATTTCGATTTCATGCCAGGAATTCCGAAAGATGAATTTTTACAGTATGCAGGGCTCCAACTCCGTCCGATTTTTTTAATACCACTTTTTTTTTTCAAAGAACAGTATTCTTTATAAATTTTTTAGAAAAATACCCGGAAAGCATTCTTTTCAATTGTTGCAGAAACCTACCATGATTGTTTTCTTCAAAATTACTGTTTTTTAAAAAGGTACCAGTGAGAGCGCTACCCCCTGAATTCTAGGCCAGAGCGCTGACACAAAAATGGCGGCTGCCGAAGGCGGATTTTTTTCAGCCTATGTACGGTCCCTTGAATTTTGGCACCAATAATTTTTTTTATGTTTTTCTCCTCTAATTTTCTGAGATCAAAGAAAACAAAGAAATATTTTATAAAATACTGGTGTCAAAATTTAAGGGACCGTATAAACGTTAAACGATATCCGCCTTCGACAGTCGCCTTTTTTTGCCAACACTCAGGCCTAGTATCTAGGGTGGTGGTGCTAGATGGCCTGAGTATGTCATCGCAAAATGTCTGTCATTAAATGAAGCAAAAATTAATATTTGGGAATTTCAGAAATCAATTCGGAATTTCTGAATAAAATAAAAAACCAAACTGGCAAACCTGCACCAAACTACCGCTATATGGAAAGGGAAATTAGCCTTAACCCTTTCAGGAGCAAAGTACTTCTGTTAATAACATGTTAAAATAATATAATTGAGTGACACCGGGTTTTACGAGCAAATTTTTATGAAAGTAAGTAAAAGCGTTCCTTTGAGTATATAATATAAAGCGAAATTTAGCTTTAAAATTCTGGTGCAAATGTGGCATTAGAGAATTAAAATTAAGTGGTATATATAATATACCGGCGCCCTTCTAGAGGTTAACAGGTTTGCCTCGCTTCAGGGAATTTCCAGACCAGGAAATTCTTCAGTACTAGTATTTTCTTACAGAAAATCTCTCCTTAAATAAGGCAAAATTTTGTGAATTTAACATGGATTTATAAACAAATACTGATATTTTTCCTGGAAAATTCCGTGAAGCGTAGCAACCCTGCTTAACGAGTTGTTTTTTTTTATGAGAAATCACTCCTTTTTTGTAAAATAATCCTCAATTGTTGCTCGATATTCACAACAATTTGGTTCGTGCATGCCTGCGCCAATATCTATATGCCTAACCGCACGCAAACATTACTGTAGTGCAATGATAATTATACAACTTATTGTCATTTTTGCCATATATTCAATATCAGCTTCGAAGTAACATTTTGATGTTACACCGGAAATGTGCATGAACCTTAAGCCTTAATAGAAACATAAATATCATAAGTTATATTTATTACGCATTTTTCTATTATATAAACCAAGGCATCAAACCCAGGCTTCCCAGGTTACGGAAAATACTTGTCGGTGGGCAGAACATAGGTGAAAAGTCGAAATATTATGTTATTTTGTATCCGAAAAGGCAAAATGCTTTCAGACACAAAAGGAGATAAGTGTTGTGTCTAGTGAGACTTCTGTTCTGGATTTCATGTGCCGTATCTGGTTTAGAAATTTCGTGTAAGCAAAATTAATTTTAGCAATGTACCATATTCTAGACAAACGACTGACGCTGATGGAAACTAAATGATTGCGCTAACTAAAATTCAGCATAATACAACTCGAGATGTCGAAGAATTTCTTGGAATTAGCTGTATCAAGTCGATTATGTCAACTTGGAACGGTCACAAAGATCGATCTATGGATGTCACATGATTTAGTTGAGAAAAATTGTATGCATAAAATTTTATTTGTAATTCTCTAATGAATTGATCCCTTTTTAAACCAAATGTACACAAGTGATGAAAATGGATTGTGTTTATTAATGGCAAGCCTAAGAGATCATGATCTAAGCTCGCAAATGCCCTTCCAACCGGCACAAAAGTCAGTTTACATACGATTAGTCCAAGAGCTGTTAAACATTTTAGGGAAGGTATTTGAGGCACCCTGAAAATTTGTGCAACACTTCTTTTGTAATGCCTGAATACAAAATCGAATGTCTGGCTGAAGGATCGTGGCCCAAAACCTGTGCCAGACAAAAAATGGCACTTGACACGTGTCTGGCACAGTTTTTGTGCCGACTAAAGTGTCTGTCATTTTCAAAATATTTTTTTCTAAGCATAAATATTATTGTGCCTCAATCTCAGCGTGCTTCAAATACCTTTTTTGGGTAGTCAAAAAATGGCACTTGACACGGGTCTGGCACAGTTTTTGGGCCGACTAAAGTGTCTATCATTTTCAAAATATTTTTTTCTAAGTATAAATATTATTCTGTTTCAATCTCAGCGTGCCTCAAATACTTTTTTGGGGTAGTCTAAAAAAAATGGCACTTGACACGTGTCTGGCACAGGTTTTGGGCCACGATCCTTCAGGCAGACATTCGATTTTGTATTCAGGCATTACAAAAGAAATGCTGCACAAATTTTCAGGGTGCCTCAAATACCTACTCAAAAATGTTCAACAGCTCTCCTACTAGATGTGTTTCTGTGCGTGAGACTGGGAAAGATTCGTTTATTGTTAGCAGCTACTTGAAAACCAGACCATTAATTTTGAGAAATACTATTAATTATTAAGTGACTTATAGCTAGCGATTGATCAGAAACGGCTTGTATTAACTACTAGAAAGAGTATCCTGTTAGACGACAATATTGCAGCACATGTTTTTTTGACCTCCTAACACAAACTTTTGCAATTCGGATGCGGCATTTAGATGAGTGTCATTCTCTGAAAAGTGGCTGTTTTTTTTTTTTTTTTAATTGCGGCCAAATAAAATTACCTCAAAAATCTTAAAATTTAGCCTACAAGTACCTTATTGCTATATTTATCAAAAAATAATATGAACCAAACTGTACCTCATAGTTCTTCTGATATTTTAATTTCAAATCACTTCCATTGCTAAAAGGGTCAAATAAATGATTGGCATCGGAATTTAAGAACAAATTTATTTGTAAATAAGAAAAATGCTATATTTCACATACATGTTAAATAGATAAAAGTTTATAAAATGTCTGGTGCCATCGTGGCGCCTGGGAATTAAAATTAAGTGGTTTCATAAACATACGACCGCCCTTTAAAGGGTTAAAAAACGAAAAGAAATTATAATTGAAAGTCATACTGTCAATAAATATAGTTTTTTTTTTTTTTTTTTTTTTTTTTTTTTTTTTTTTTTTTTTTTTGCTCTATGTAAATTGAAAAAATAAAGATAAAGCATTAACATTTAGAAGAGTTAATGTTTATTTGAATTAATACAATTTTTTTTAAACTGCTCCCTGTAAAATAATAAATATTAAAAATGTATTATCTTTACTTACGGTAATTAAAAGTCTTATAATTTTTTTAAATGTGTATTTTATTGCATTAGATTTTCTGAATTTACTGTTTAGTACATATATAAATGGATTCAGATCATTCCCTCACAATTTAAATCATTCCCTCATATTAAAATTAGGAGGGAATGATTGTGAGGGAATGACGAAATACTTCTGAAAACCATGTTATACAAATGTGATTTGTCTTAGGTATATTTTCAGTTACTAAATATGTTTTGAAACACATTTCTAATAATATAACAACATAAAAAGACATTTCAATAGTTTTTATTAAATTTATAATAGATGAGGGAATGACGCGTAATAAAAATACTTACATTCATCTAGTAATTCATAGCCATATACTAATATACTAGAATATTCAAATAAAATAAAAATAAAAGCAGACAATATAAAGGGGAAAGCAGAATAATTAAAAGTGCAAGCATACGTATTATAAATTTAAAAATCTTTAACATGCAAAAAATCGGTTGTAATTTAATTCTGATGCTAATTTTTAATATAATTATGCTTGTTACTTTAAAAACAGAATAATAGTATTATCGCATTGACTTCCTTTGTTAAAGCAATGCGTAAATAATGTTTCTTTAAAATCACGAATTGACACAATTGCTCCATATCATTGCATCTATAAAGAATATATGAAATACATTTTAAAAGTGATTAAAAAAAATTAACAGTTTTATGATGTTTTATACAACTATTTACTTAAAAGTAAAAAATTAAATACGTTAAATTATAATTGATATACAATAGTATAAATTTTAATTCACAATGAGATTATTAAGTTATACTTACAAATATATTTATAAAACAAAAAAGGAGAAAAACAAATGTACCTCGTCCCGGTATCGAACCCGGGCCCGCGGGCAAACACCATACCAAATGAGCTACGACCAACCTGTTCTTCTAGTTACAAAGTAAGTATTTAAGTTGTGTACTACTATTAGACCCCCCCAGGTTTCTCAAGAACTAAGGGGCGTTGGATAAAATCCGTTGAAACTGAGACTATGGGGTCTCTACCCTACAAAATATATTAAAATAATCAAAATCTGTGATTAACAAGGTTGGCCCTCTCCTTATCAAATATATACACCGTATTCTACCAAAGTTATGCCCTTCAATAACAATTTACGTATTTCGATAATCTCAAAACAGCTGTTTAGATGATGAAAACTTTACTTCCTTGGAATACTTGATAAAGGACTTGGATCAGATGTTCAGCCAAAAACATACTCTCAGCTTCAGGATGGGGGTGAGGAGGTGCAAAACAAAATGTCCACACTTTTTCTGAATAGAATTCTGTCCCCCCCCCTATTATTTAAAACACAAATTCTGCGTTTTAAGTATAGTGAATAATACATTCCAAAAAAGCGATGACAATTTGTCTTTGCTTTTTCTGCCTACAGCAAGAAGCTTCAGATTTTTCTGAGCTCGGATTATGCAGGGCTGCCACAGCAACTTTTTTTATATTCTATTCGCACTACTATTTTAATAAAACAGATTTTGTAGTATATTTCTCTTGCAAATGTTCTCGAACAGCGTGTCAATAATTTTGTTTTGAGAATGTGGTATTAGGTAGAATTAAAAAATAGTTGCCTGTGGCAGTCCTTATTAAGCAGCTACCGGATTTATAGAGAAAGTTCATGACTCAAAACACAGGGGATACATATTTTATCAAAAATCTTCAAGAGACATTTTTATAGGATATACAATAGGAATATATCATGAAGACTATTGATAAAAGACACTGGTAAGAACAATAAAATTTGTCCTATATGTTCCGTCCCCTGAAAATAGCATATACTATATCGATTAAAGCTAATTTTTAGTAAATAAAACATTCCCCAATTTTTTTCAAGAAAATAGCACGAACTTTTGTATCAACCCAATGCACATCAGTGGTAACATTTTAATTTTAATTACGGCAATTTATGTGAGAATGAAATGTAAGACCTTCCCGTTTACAATAAATGTTGCAACAAATTCGTTGAATTTAACTCCTTAACCATTGGGGACGAGCGACCGGTATTCGTGCCGCGTATGATGCTCAGAATCGGGGATTATTCTCACCTGTAATTTTTTTATTCTAAATTTTGCATTATTTAATCCGAGCATTTTCCCTATTCAATTAGACAAAAATTTTTGTTTAAAAAAAACGGTGATTAAAGTTTAAAAATTCTGCAAAAAACACTCGTCCCGAAGGAGTTAAGGGACAAAGTACGATTGCTAAAATGTTGAAGTGATTGAGTGACACAAGGATTTACGAACAAACTTATTTCCATAAAAGTAATCATTCGGGCATGCGCAGAAACGTAGCTTCCAACCTTTATATGTATTTTTAGTCAATTTCCACCAAAAATTTAGTAAAATAAAAAGGAACAAAATCATCGTTTCAAACTTTCGCAATTTTTTTAATGAATTTTCTTCAGAAAATTTGAAGATAATAGGAGTTTTTATAATTCTATCGATTTTTTTAATTAATTCTAATTAAAAAAAAAACTTCTTTTTCCATACAAATTTTCTGGTAGAAATAGATTTAAAAAAGAAAACAAAGGTTGGCAGCTATGCTTTTGCGCATGCCCGAAAGAATCATTCGAATACTAAAATCATTCATTCTGCCCATCCCTACCTGAAATTCGTTTAAAATCACTCTTAATCCGAAAGTTAATTTTTGCCGTATTTCATCGCAAAGTTTCTGTCACTAAACCAAACTATTTTTCTTTTCGAGAAACGTGGTATAAGGGTTTCTACTCGGGAACCCCGGTAGAAATCCACCCAGAAGTTTATTTGTATTGTAAATGTTGTAAAAAACATACCACGAAATATATTCTAGGAATTAGTCGTATTCAAAAAGAGGACCAGTGGGAAACACTGTAGTTCCTTGTTGACCCGCGTTCCACTATTTGAATACCCCTAGTTTAAAGTATTTTTACAAAACTATTTTTGTAAGGGGTCTCAGGACTCTTAAATTGGAAAAAATATATAAAAAGGACCATTTTAATCATCTATTATCTTAAAATGTACATGATTTTAAAACATAATTTTTAGAGAGATGAAATATAAAAGTATGTTCTTTTATTTCGTATATTAAAGAAATTACACGATACAGAATTAATACTTATAGGAGGCTTCAAACTGTCAGATATTTTTCAAGTAGAAAATTGGTATGGCAGCTAACGCGCGAGATTGCAAAATAAATTTTGCAACTATAATGAAAATTTTGGCGCCTAATTATACTTAAAATTACGATAATTACACTGAACCTAAATAAATTTGCATTTAAAGCATTTTTATTTTTTTTTAATGCAAAGTTGTATTTACCTAATACAAAATTAAAAAAAAATTCAGCAGTATAATCACCTAAAAAAATATTTTTTGAACAATAAAAAGGAAATTCTACGTTCAGTTTATACAGACTAACATGAGCCATATATTTTGAAAATTTAATAAAAAATATTCAGAAGTTTTTGAGATATCCTGCGCATTATGCCCAAAAACGTCATTTTTAGAAATATGATTTCAAAGTTTCGGAAACGCCGCTTCAGCTGTTGAGTGGGTATAATTCCAAATGTTCTAGATAATTCTTATGTTCAATATAATTCTTATATTCTAATGAAAATTTCAAGAAAACAATTATATCAAAATATTCAGCAAAGATGGGATTGGAACATTTAAAAAAAAAAAAAAAAAAAAAAAAAAAAAACTTTTCGAAAATTTTGAATCGTTAAAATTCCTGAGACCCTAAAAAATTGTATGACCTTGTAGCTATGTACTTTTTAACAATATACCTTTTTGTGATTTTTTTTAATCTTACATACTTACGCATTATGCTAATGATTTTCAAAACGTTTCATATATATATATTATTTTAGATAAATGTACGGTTTATAGAATTTAAACTCACAAATATTCCGTTTTGTTTAAAAATAAAACCAAGATTTTTAACTGTCTCTTTTTACCTTAAATAAATTTTTAAAATGAAGTTGCTTAATTAGCGAATGTCACACGCGGTAGCTGATGTTGTCATAAAATGGGAATTTGATACTTTGAAAGTTTTGAAATTATCAAGAGAATATAGAAGAGATTAGGTTCCTAAACATTTTCATTAAACAACGAGGAATATTTTTACTCGATGACAAAATTTTCCATTCAAAACACTTTTACGGTTTTCTGTTCAGCTCTTAATAATTAGGTAAAATTATAGTTTTATGTTTCTTTACATCACAAGGATAGACTAAATTATATATTATGATACGTTTATGGGTATAAAATGTAATATCAGTAAAATGCACAGATATGTTCCCAGAAACTGATTTTGAATACTAAAAATAACGAAACATGGTAATGTTTAAGATTTTTGAAGCTGTGTTTTTTTAACGATTTAAAATCTGTATTTGTGAATAGAGTTTTATTTTACCTTACACATTCATCATCTTTCCTAGTGATTTTTAAATATGTTTTTTTTTAATATAAATAAAGGTATCATAATAATGTAGAATCGGTCAAAAAAAAAGAACCCCTATCTATTTTATAGCAAAACTGAAGCATATAAAAACGCAAATAGCAATTCGATTGGTAATTGCGTCTTCTTTAACCCGTTCAAGGGTGGTGGTTCATTTTCAACCACTTAGCTTTAATTCCTAAATGCCACACGCTGGCACCAGAATATTGGAATGAAAATTTTCGTTTTATTAAGTATGTGAACAGAAGCTTTTGCTTATTTTGAAATAAACCTGTTGGTAAATTCTGGTGTCATTCACTCATTTCAGCATTTTTCGAATAGAAGTACATTACCCCTGAAGGGGTTAAATTAGTGAGAGTTGGACAGAATGAATGACTGTACTATTGAATGGCTCATTCGGGAATGCGCAAATAGTTTCCAACCTTTGTATATATTTTTAATCAATTACCACCAGAAAGTTTGTAAAAAGAACATAAACAATTGCATGGTTGCCAGCCTGGGTACAATTTTTAATCAATTATCTTCATAAAATTCGAAGAAAAAAATAATGCATATAGGGTTATTAAATTAATTCTAATTGAAACTTCTCTTTCGATACAAAATTTCTGGTAGAAATTAAATTATAAAAAACAAAGGTTGGCAGATCGAATGATTCATTTGAAAAATAAGTTTTTCTTTATTCCTATCACTACGTTAAATGTACCGTAATTTCCGGCGTATAATCCGCTGATAAAACAATTCTGTTTGGACCCAGAAATTTTATTTAGTAATTGAAGCCAAATATTAACCGCGATCTAAAAAGTTACATTTTATTTTTTAAAAATTCTGGGTCGGAAAATGATTGTTTGATCCGCGGATTATACGCCAGAAATTACGGTATGTTGAAAGGAAATTCTTAGGAGTCCTCTTCATATATAAATTGCACCAAACTTTGAAAATTCTAAGAACGAACACCACATTTTGCAATCGTATTTGTTTTTTCGAGAAATTTTACCATAGGGTACCAAACGGAAAGTCATTTGATGAATAAGTTTGAAATTATTCAGGAATAATGTTTTGAAATCATAATGCTATTATTATTTTTTAAGTAATTGTGAAACAAGTTACAATGCAGTTAATTTTTTAAGCATAACTCAAATTGGCGGAATGAGTTATAATTTTGGATTCGAGATAGATATAGTAAACATGGATTCCTTTTAAAGAAGAGAATTTTGTACTGTGTATCATGCATAATATGGCGGATGATTAAAAAATCCTGAGACTTTCGAAAATTTAATAATTACTTAACTATGTACAATTAACCGTTTTGAGGGCGGTGTCCTTAAAAAAAGACACCTAATTTTAATTCCAAAACTGACAAACGGCACCAAGAATATTTGATTAAAATTTTCCTTTTATAATATACGTGAAAATAAGCAAGTTCATATTTTCTAATAACTTCATTTATAAATTCTGGTGCCGTTCTATTATTTCATCAGTTTATAAACAGAATTACTTCGCGCCGGAAAGGGTTAAAAGATGCGGATTTCACAAAAATACTTAGACAGTATACCGCATATTGAAAGATTATGGATATCGATTTCTATTATAATTTTTATAGGATACATTTCATATTTCTTTTTTCAAAAAAAAAAAAAAAAAAATCCAATTCCATATATTTCGAAATTATTTTTTGAAAAAATATAAAATGTAACCAAAGAACTTTTTTAGCCCTTTCTGTCACAGACAAATTCTTTTCATAAAATGATGAAATGAATGACTGACACTAGAATTTACAAACGAACTTCTTCGAAAGTAAAAATTAGTGTTTTAAGCTTTCATTATAAAAGCAAATTTTATTAAAATAATTTTGGTGCGCATAGAAGTTTAGAATTAAAATTAGGTGGTCCCGCCGTGGGATCAGTGTTGCCAGTAGGCTACTTTTTTTAAATTCAGATTTCTTGATTGCCACCACTTTTTTGAAACGGTGAAATTGCCTTTGATTTCGCCTTAATTATTATTCATTAATTAAGGTCCATTTCACCATTTCCAAAAAGGTGGTGCCAATCAAGAATCTGAATTTAAAAAAAAGTAGCCCATCTGGCAACACTGCGTGGGATCACTGCGTTTGAAAGGGTTAACAGAAGTCGATTTCAGGAAGCTTCAAATATGCTAATCCATATTACTTTTTTTTCTGAAAATACGTTTTTGAGTTTCCTTAAAAATCTAACTGCAATGCACTTTGTTTTGCAAATACCTTAGGAGTTCAAAACTTTAAAATTGAATAATTTTTAAACTTCTTCACCGATATGACTTCCCATTTCCCATCTTATAGTAAAATTTTCTGAAATATCCAAATATGGTCAAAATTATGCAATTGTGTTAAAATTTGGTACAATATATAAAAACGAACTATTAAACTTTTTCTTTTAATCTACGTTTAAAAAAGACATAATTTCTAATCAAATAGATATCTTTGCTTTTCTGCGTCTATTTGTGGATAAAATAAACGGGCAAGGAAGACCAGACCGTTTTTTCCTTCCTTCCTTTTTTTTTTTTTTTTTTTTTTTTTTTTTTTTGGCGGGCTATAACATGCTTTCTGCAGTCTAAACTAAACAATAAATAATTCATTTTATTTAAAAAATGAAATCAAGATTTATAATAGTTTATTTTCGCCAATTTATTTTTCTAATAAAATTACCTAATTAGAGACTGTCAGACAGGGTAGTTGATATTCTCAATAAATGAGAATATGATACTTTGAAAGTTTTCAAATTATCAGGAGAACATAGTGAAGATCAGATTTCTAAACAATTTCGTTAAACAACGAGGCATAATTTTACTGTATGACAAAAGTTTTCGTTCAAAACACTTTTAATGTTTTCTATTAAGCTCTAAATAATTAGGTAATGTTATGGTTTTATGTTTCTTTACATCACAAAAATAGACTAATTATATATTATGGAACATTTATGAATATGAAATACATTGTCGATATAATACACATATACGTGGACAGAAAACGGTTTGACAGAAGAGGATTTTGAGCGGCAAAAATAATGAATCCAGGAAATGCTTGGCTGTCTATTTTTGATAAATAGAAGAGTTATCTTAACGGTTTTCCTGCCTGTAAAAGAAGCGAAATTTGATCTGAGTGAGAGTAAATGTATGTAACATAACATAGTTGTCATCTGGAAATCACACTTAAATGAAATATGTGTTAACCTACCATCCGCTGGTGTTGCGTTGACGCAACGGTAAAAATAAATTTGCATGTTTCAATTAGCTATCAAGCTACCACTATTATTTCAATTAAAAAAATTCCCTTATTTAATAACAGAAACTTTGACCATGAAATAAAGCGAAGATCAACTTTCTAAATTTGTTGAGGCAAATTTCTTTGCCGATATGACTTCCCATTTCCCATCTTATAGTAAAATTTCTGAAAGATACAAATATGGTCAAAATTATGTGATTGTTTTAAAAGTTTGGTACAATAGCTATATGAAACCGACCTATCAGTTTTTCAGCAAAAACGTTGAGGATCCCTGTCTTATACTTTCGGCGGTTAATGGGTTATAGTCATTACCACAGCCAATATTTTCCACCATTCCAATATTTTCCAAAGTATTACATTAGGAATCTATGTCAACAAATTAACACGTTTGTGACCAGATAAGTTATTTGATAAAATAGGTCTTGTTTCTTTGGAGTACTAATTTATTTCCTTTTAACCCCTTAACGGTCGCATTAAATTACGGTTTAAAAATTCAAATTGCTTGTTGTACCACTTTTTTTAAACAGAAATATTTACCTTATTTAATGACAGGTAAAATGATACCATAATAAAGCTAATTACACTATATAAAACTGGTGGGACTCAAACAAATCTGAATAAATATGGAAAAAGACACAGCCCGTTAATATGGCGGGAGCGAGAATTAAGGGGTTAACTTAAGGGGTTAAGGCTTAATTTCTGATTAACCCTTTCAGGGGCAAGGTACTTGTATTCATAAAATGTTGAAATAATTTAATGACACCAGTATTTACAAGAGAATTTATTTGTAAACAAGTAAAAGCATATTTTCACGTACTTAATAAAGGTGAAATTTTCATTATGAAATTCCGGTGCGAATGTGGCAATTAGGGATTAAAATTATGTGATGTCGTGACGGCATCACCGCCATTCAAGGGGTTAACACGTTGACTGCGACGCTACGAGTATACTCGTAGATTTAATATTCGTGGCTTTAATTTATTACTTTCTCATCATTATTTTAAAGTAAAAAAAAAAAAAAATGACTTATTTATTGGCAGAAATTTGGCTGTATTAGTAAAGTGAAAATTACCTTTCAGAATTTGGGGTGGCAAACGGCTTTCAGGAAGAAATTTGAAAATTCTTACTTTTTGTGGCAGTGAACGTGTTAAGTGTATATTTATTTGATTTAAATGAAATTGACAAAAGATGAATGTAAATACTTAAATTTTTTTCAAATAGTACGTAAATTCCAAAACATATAAATCATAATCGTATTATATTTCTAGGCTCGCCCTGAAACAATAGGGTAGCCAATTGTGATTGGTAAAGAATCGCCATCTTAAATAATAATAAATTTTCACAGGCGGTCCGGGGACACGGCACTTGCCTCTTGTGCTCTCTTCGGCGTGTCAGGTGGGTCGTTCTGAAGTCTTCTTTCCCGGAGACTGGGGTTCTGGGCTTGTTTCCGCAGGTAGTAAAACTTTTCCCTGCCCTGGGTTTGGGGGGTTACACCTAACCATAAGCCAAAAGCGGGTTCCCAGGGTGGGTGCTTACTTACTTACAATGACACGGAATACATTGGTATGTTGCCAGCTATGGTTAAAGTCCTAAATTGGGTTCTTCAACTTTTTTTCCTGAAAGTAGTTTGCCAACACAAATTCCGAAAAGTAATCGTTATTTAATCTAATAGTAAAATTTCTGTAATTAACTGAGGCAAATTTTTCTATTAAAACATTTGAAGCTTGGTGGCCCGCTGGCCACAAATTGAAGACCCCTAGCTAAAACCATATCTTTATACCTATGTTTGATTAATAAACATACCAGCTGGAAAGAGAAAAATCCTGAATCGATTTTATTCTGAGATCTGTTTGTCATTAATTCTCATAGCATATAAAAACAATATTGTATTTGCTCTATTAAAATTAAATATTAACCTTTCTTCCTAGGCCATACCAATTTTTCTTAAATTGCTTCCGCATTCTAAGTCATACATATCCAATGCCTACCACGGGCTAGTACTTTTTATTCTATTCTTTTGACTGTTTCCAAACGAAAATCTGTGCTATACACTTCTACAACATGTACATGAGGTATGTACCAAAACATTATTTTTAGGAAATACTAGCGCAAATAGAATATAAATATTGTCTCCAGCGTCAGTAACGTACATATTGCCAATTAAACGACTGCATTAATTTGCCAAAAGATTGCTAATCATAATTTTTGACATTTTCGGTGTACAAAACATATTTGACAGGTGACTGGTCGGGCAATTGAAATTGTAACCGTTTTTACAATGTGATAAAGCAACACAAATTGTGAAAACAATTTAGAAGATAAAAGCATCGCATGAATATCATTACTCAACTTTTATAATTATATTTTGTTAAATTGAAATTATTGAAAAAATATCAGCATGTGATATCAACAGTTTGACTAATGGTTGTCCCACTGTATTATTTTTTTAAATTCTATTCGTACCACTTTTTGAAAAATAATCTCCGCCATAGACTTATACTACAATATTTTCAAGAGATATCTTTAAAAAAGAAAAAAAAAATGTCAATTTTGGTATGGCAGAGTATAAAACAAGTCGCAAGTCCTGAACCGCTGGTTAAAGTGTTAAATAAAATGAAAGTATATCCAAATGATATTAAGTTTGTGTACACTCTTTAGAAAAGAGTATATGTCTGACATCGCAGTTAATAACCCTTTCAGAGACAAAGTACTTCCATTCGTGAAATCTTGAAATGATTGAATAACACCAGAATTTAATAAAAAAATTTATGAATAAGTAAAAGCTTTTCTTCAAGTATATAATAAAATGAAAACATTTTATTCCGAAATACAGGAGCCATTTTGGCATTTATATGTTAAAATTGAGTGCTCCAAAATTGAACAACGGCCTTTCAATGATTAAGTTAACAAATTTCCCATTTAATATTTTAATTGAAGAATGTGCAATCGCCTCGCGTCGAAACTTACTTAGGAAGGCACTTTTGTTGCGATTGTTGAAAAAACTTACAAATAATTTTTCTCCTTTAAAATACTGGTTTTCAAAAACGGACGAGTAGGAGACCCTGTCCCTGTTTTGTTAATAAAAGTTTCCTTTGTATTGCTAAATCTGTGCATATAGGTTATCAAATTAAAAAAATAATCCTATTTCGGACATGAATCAAGTAGAGGACTAGTTTATGAATAATATTCTTTACTGTTTTAGACAATGTTTTAGAAAACAAAAGTTCTGTAATCAGTCGCCGTGAAACTTGATACTCGACGTTCCGTTTACGTCAGAATACTTTAAAAAATAAGAAAATATGTGTAGAATTTGTATACGTACATCCACTGAAAATTTATATTAACACTTTCATCGCGAGGGACGAGATAATTCGTCTTCCAGGAATATTAGCTATCAATCATGGAAAATCAATTTGTACCGGAAAAGTCTGTCATTTTATTATTATACATTGATTCCGATATCTAATAACCACACTATTTTAATAGAGAATAATTTACCCAATTTAACAGAAGTTGTGCAACTTATTTATCTTCTGACTGGCCAGCAAAAGAGCAAAATTTTAATTGTGCTTTTTCTGCAATTAAAAAAAATATATATGATTTTTCGAACATGATATAAAAATCTTAGTTACGCATCTGAATATAATCCTTGAGAGCATTAAGCCCTTAACGGTCACATTAAATTACGGTTCAAAAATTCAAATTGCTTATTGGCACCACTTTTTTGAAAAAGAAATATTCACCTGATTTAATGACAGGTAAAATGATACCAAGATAAAGCCAATTGCACAATTTTTTAAAACTGGTGGGAATCAAACAATCTGAATAAAAGACACAACCTGTGAATATCTAGGGAGCGAGAATTAACTTCTTAACGGTCACATTAACCCTTTCAGTTGCAAAGAACTTCTGTTGCTAAAATGTTAAAATGATTGATTAACACCCGTTTTTATGAGCAGATTTATACGAAACTAAGTAAAAGCTTTTCTTCGCGTACATTTTATTAAGCAAAATATGATTATTTTATTCTGGTGCCAATGTGGCATTTGGGAATTAAAATTAAGTGGTACATATATTATATACCGGTGCCCTTCAATGGTTAGATTACGGTTTAATAATTCAAATTGCTTATTGGCACCCCTTTTTTGAAGAAGAGATATTCACCTTATATCGTGGTAGGTAAAGTTATACCATAATAAAGACAATTACACTATTTTATAAAACTGGTGGGAATAAAACAATTTGAATAAAAGACACAGGCCGTGAATATCACGGGAGCGATAATTAAGGAGTTAAATTCCCATTTCTTGATTTGCACTACTTTACTGATATGGGGAAAACCCCCCTCGTTTTCGCCTTAATTGATATGTTAATAAATGAGGCGAATTTTGCTATTTTAAAAAATTGGTACAAATCAAGAAATCTGAATTTAAAAAAAGTAGCATCCTGGCAACACTGCAGGTACAGGCAAAGTTTTGCTTTTTTAATTCCCGAATTTCACAATGGAACTGGAATTTAAGATAAATTTATTTGTAAATAAGTGCGTGCTTTTACTCATGTACATAAGATACAGAAAATTTTGTTTAAAAATACTGGTGTCAGTGTGATATTTGTGGATTAAAATTAAAATCCACGGTGACGGTATCGACTGCAGATGGTTAATTAGGAAATAATAATTACGATGTTACTTGGCGCAGAATGATATAAATTTAAAAACAACGTTAGAAACGCCAGAATAAGCAAACATTCAGCAGACTAGTTTCGGTAGCATTTATCATACCGTCCTCAGTGCCTCAGTGTCTAAAGACGGTACGCTGAACGCTACCGAAACTGGTCTGCTGAATGTTTCTTTTTCTGGCGTTTTTAACGTTTCTTTTAAATTTATATAATTAGGAAGTAGTTGCGTCAAATGGTTTTCCGGAAAAAGATTGGACACCCATGAAGTAATTTTTTTTCGTTGGGAGTAAAATACAATTTACTCATTTTTCATTATCGCATACAATCAAATCTTCAAAATCGAAGGTTTTGTTATTATTTTTGCTTCTACAAGATCGTGTTTGAATACAATTTTCGTATTTCACGGGAGGGGGGGGGGGGAAGCAAACTGTTTTTAATAAGAAAAATATTTTTTATCCTTCAAAAGCAGATTTTGGCAATTTTATCTTGATTGATCTTGGTGAATCAGTAGAAAAGAAATTTTGTTTAGTTGTAAAGGAAAAGTATCGATATTTAACAATTCGAGTTTATAAATACGTACATTGAAAATATCTCCAAAATGGATTAATTTCATATTTCTCTTTATTTTAGAAATATCTAGCTATATATTTGAGCGAATTACAAAAATATTTGAAATTATTAATTCAGCAGATTCATTAAAAATATCAAATTCGTTTTGTCGCAGTAAATGTGGTGTAAAAATGTATTATTAAATTTCTAAAATAATAATTGATTCTTATAAAAGTAGAATGTTATAAAATGGAAATAAAAAATTCGTTTAATTCGGAGAATAGTTTCTAAATACGTCACCAAAAGTAACTTTAAGACAAAAGAAAATTCAAATAGATTACTTTATAGAATAATCCGTATTATACTCGAAGCAATTTCAAAAATGCAGAAAGTAAAAAAAGTTTTAACACAAAATAAAGTGAAGAGTGTAATCAGATAAACTAAGCAAATTAATACGAATACAAGTAGATATCGGAAAAAATGTAATTGAAAAAGAGTTGCTACAGTTAATTAAATATTTTTGATCAAACAAAGGTACATTTTAAAATAAATGTTTTCCAATAACTGTAGTTCGCTTTTTCCGAAGTATTTCCTTTGTAACTAATCAAGCTATTTTATCATGTCTTGGAAAATAAAAGAATCTTAAAACGCAATTTCTATTCGGAAGTGTGCACAAGGTGCTTCAGGTTTTCGGAGAAGTAATCAGTTGACTAAAGTGTATGCAGCACTATTTTGTGAAGGAGCTATTGAAAAATTCCCAAATTTTTATCTGTTAAATTGATTTCTGAAAGAAATTTGTTAACGACGTAACTTTTCAAGGAAAATAATAAAAACGCTATAAAGGAAATATAAAGTTGTTTGTCGGGAGTACAGATTAGTCACATAATTATATTTTAGTCATTATATTGCAATTTGTTTGGTAATATTTTAGCTTGGTATCATTTAAAATATTTTGATACACACACATAAGAAAAGATCTGATATTGTAGCATAGTTAATACGTAACAGATACGCAACTACCGTATATCCTGGCGTATAACACACACCATTATTTTGAGAGTATATATTTTTATTTCAAGCATATACTGCTGCCATCGAAATACTCAAGGCCAGACGACACGAGTGTGACGTCATGACTAATCGACCGACTTCTCACTAACGTTGGAATTCACACAGGAAAATTTTTAATAGCAATTTTCTTTCATTTTATATGTGGAATATCTATCATGTTATAAAACAATGATTACTATTTAAACTTACTGGTGAGAATTTAGAAGCCTGCAATAAAAAAATCAGCCAGATGCGGTAACTCTGTGGCATTCCGCATCTGGCAGAATTTTATTTGTGGATTCCGAATTCTCACCAGTAAGTTTAAATAGTTATTATTGTGTTATAAGATGATAGATATTCTACAAATAAAATAAAAGAAAAACTCTATTCAAAATTTTCCGGTGTGAATTCTAACACTAATGAGAAGTCGGTCGATTGGTGATGACGTCACACTCGTATCCTTTGGCCTTGAGTATTTCGATGGCAGCGGTATAACATCAAGTTTCTAGAAATTTGTCATTGATAAACGAATGGTGAAAACTATGATTTGTCCCAAATAAGAAATATGGGCGAAACGCCAGTAACGTTCGATATAATAGGAATCAAAAGGAGTAAAAACTGTTCCATTTAAAACTACGGGACACAAAGAAACCCACTTCAGAATGCCTCTTTCTTGTTTAGCTAACGGTACCAAATTAAAACCAATGGTAATTTTCAAACGAAAAACAAAGCCAATTGGGAATTTTCCAAATGGAGTTTTGTTCATCTTCATGAGAAGGGCTGGATGGACGAAAGCAAGTTAAAATTACGGATAAAAAATGTTTGGAAACAGCGTAAAGTAGGTTTAAGAAAACCAGAAAGTCTCTTAATTCGGAATATGTTTAGATTCCGTACAACAGTCGGAATTAAATAAAAAAGAAAAGTGCCCCGCTAAACTGATGGCATTGAGCTCACAGGCTATTCACACTAACAGTATATTATACTCTTATTTTAAAGAATAATGCCCCTCAAATAAAATAAGTGAAGGGGGATTAGCCCCCGTTTCCCCCTTTATACTTAACCAATGAACCTCCAAATCTAATCAGGGGAGCTCCTTAACATAATTAATCGGTATACCAAATTTGGAGCAAATCGAATAATCCTGCAAAAAAACCGATTTATATAAATTAAAGGGGTGGACTAGCCCCCCTTTTTCCCCTTTATCCTTAACCAATGAATCCCCAAAACGAATCAGGGAAGCTCCTTAACATAATAAACCGGTATACCAAATTTGGAGCAAATAGAATAATTCTGCATGAAAAACCCATTTATCTGAATTTAGGGGGGTGGACTAACACCTTTTTTCCTCCTTTATCCTTAAACTATGAACCCCCAAAACTAATCAGGGAAGTTCCTTAACATAATAAACCAACCAAGCAGTCTGCAGACCCAGAATGTGGTACACACCGTTTAGAAATATTAGTTTCAAGTACTTGATCGTCAAAAGTAGGTCATTCGTTTTTATTTAGACACACACACACACACATGTATATATATACTATATACAGGGTTGACACAAGTGACTATTTTTATATATTCTGTTCGCACTTTTATTTTTTTTAAATATATTTTGTAGTGTATTTCCCTTGCATACATGCCAATCACCGGCTTTTTTTAAATCAAACAATTATATTCTAACCAGAAATTAATTTACGTAACGGAGTTAAATAAATTTCTAACGACTACCTCATTTAATGCCAGACGCATGTAATTAAATAAATTTTCTGGTTCAAAGTTTGTTTTCGTAACCCTCTGTCTACCAGAAGGGTCCAATGGACCCGACATGTACATTCAAAATATTTATTCAAACCAGAAATTTCTTCAAAACAAACTAAATGTATAAATCAGACAATAATAAGTTAAATAAACAAATTAAATAGTTTTAAGTAAAAATTCTGGTGTAGAATGTTTTTATAAAACTTGAGTAAAATTTCCGGTAGTTCTAGGGTTAATTAAAAAAAAAAAAACCAGAGGTTGGCAACTATGCCCTTGTAAATATTTTTAAAGCGAAAGCAAAAGATTTTTGTTTTGAAAATTTAGTGCAAAATAGAATTAAAAAATAGTCGCCTGTTGCAGCCTTGTATATACATACTATATACAAAATACTAAGATTATATATCCAATTTATGTTTGTGTTAACTTGTTTGTAGTGCGCCATTTTTTGCAGAAATGTGTACATATTGATGACTTAAATTCAATTTAAAGATATTTAAATTTCTTTACAAAAAATCAAAATAATTAACTTTTAAAACCTTTCTTTACAGTTTTGTGCCAATGGATTACATGATTTTCAAGGCAGGAAGCTTTTAAACTTCTTACCTGCTCTAAATTTCTTACCAGCTTTAAAATAATACTTTACAAATCTCTAACAAACTAAAAAAATAAGTTCATTGTGATGGAAAAAGTATGAAAGAATTAAATCATAATTTTATCAGATATTTTTTAGTCACTAACAAAAATATCAACTTCCACCACTTTTGTTAAAACATTCTTATAAATACATGTTTTTGCTTGCTGCAATTAGCATATTGAAGTAAAACCAGGAAGGTTTTTTGTCTCGTTTTGTTACATAGCGCGACTGGACTTCCCTTGAGAGCATAAACCTCTCTGTTCTCAGAGGGAGGAGTTTGAGTTACCACACCTCTTAATCGCAGTCTCTTGCGGTAAGAAAAGAATTTAATATATAAATGCCATAAGATTTCATCCCAAAAACTCCTTATACGTTTACCGTACAGTGCCATAAAAATTACCATACACTTAATGTTTATATGGTTTGCCATAGAATATTTTTTACCTTAGGCAAAAAACCATAAGATTTCACTTATGGTTCATTTTATTGTAATTCTATGTCATTGTTTGCTAAGGGCGGTATACCAAACTGGGAGCAAATCGAATAATTCTGCATGAAAAACTCCTTTAACTTAATTTAGGGGGGTGGACTAACACCCCTTTTCCCCCTTTATCCTTAAACAATGAACCCCCAAAACGAATCAGGGAAGTTCCTTAACATAATAAACCGGTTTACCAAATTCGGAGCAAATCGAATAATTCTGCATGAAAAACACATTTATCTGAATTAAGGGGGTGGGGGGTGGACTAACCCCCCTTTTCCCCCTTTATCCTTAACCAATGAACCCCCAAAACTAATCAGGGAAGCGACTTATCAGAATGCAACTAGACAAAAAATTTGCAGCAAATGGGTTGTTTCTATCAAGAGTTATCGCGTTACGTACGTACATACAGAACCGGCGGGCACATAAGATATCAGGCTTTGAGAGCCTGTGAGTTTAAAAGAATAAATCATAGCTGCCAACTTTTATACTTTTTTGCTACCACTAAAATTTAATAGAGATTTTCGCTTTGTTTAACCGTGAGATTTCGAAGATTATATAAGACAATATTTACTATAAAATTTTTTGTGGTAAGAAAAAAGCGTAAATGTTGGCAGCTGTGGAATAAATGAATCTAATACAGATTTGGCAGTAATTCAAGGTGGACTGACTTCGTTAATTAAGACATCAGATGTTTCCATAAACAAACTTTTTAAATAAAGTTTAAGGCAGCAGTGAAACTCGTAGATGCTAGAATGGAAAAGAAACATTTACGAAAGGAAGAAATGTGCGGCATGCGTCATTAACGCAAATGTTTGAATGGCTTATAACATCATGGAATGAAATCAAACCTGAAATATTTGTTAAATCGTTTTAAAAATGTGGAATAATAAATGAACATGGTGGTACCAAGGATGTCCATTTATGGTTAGTTGAAAGCGATAGTGGGGATAATATACATGATAACGACAGTGGGGATAAAATACATGATAGCAACAGTGGGGAAGAAGATGACATTCCCGAAAATATAAATGAAGATGAGTACAGCGAACTTTTCACGTTATCTCATAAGGAAGATTTTCTTTGTTTATATTGATATATAAATGCATTTAAATATACCTCTAAAAATTTTGAATGTTTTCTGCTTATGATTTTACATCAAACATTTCATATTCGGTGTGTAACACGCACACGGAAAAATGAAAATTTTTTTTTTAGCTAAAAGTGCATGCTATACGCCGAGATATACGGTAATAAAATGGGAGCTTCCATACTTCTTCTAATGCTATTTTGTGTACTATTTATGGTTTTTCATTGGTCTTGAGAATGTAGTGGAGTTAATAATTAAATCAGAAGACACCGTTTCTTTTCGGCATCTGACTTTTTATAGCGTTTTTACGCTACATGTGAATATTTTCTGGAAGTCAGAAACAATAGCATGGGAATATAAGTTTTCACAAATTAATTGTTTGAAAAAAGGGCCCACGAGTGTCGAGTCTTATGCGGACATTTGATTTGAGGGAAAAGTTTTTAGCCTGTCCAGGGCATGGAACATCGAATAAAGAGGAACTGACATATTCTAAATATAGAGAAGATTCAACTGTAACCGGTTTCGCAAAGGTTGCTAACCGCCAAGGAAAACCTCCACCAGTGAATTTAAATAGGAGTTTTCTCCTTATTTAACGCTAGAAAGACCGAGAATTCTACTCAAATTTTTGAAAAATATTTCACACCTGAATTTTTATTTTAAATTAGTAACTTATCCATTTAACTAGTTTTTTCTTTGTTTCTTTCAAACTAGTTTTATACTAAAATTCCTGGTACGAATAGAGATATATTCATTTTGTAGCAGTCAAAATGACTGCTCGCGGGCTTTCTAGTGTTAAACTCCTTATTAATGCAGACTTTCAGTCATAAATAATTGCAAAAATAGATATTCATTTTTAATGGTGGAATGTTTCTTTGGCGATTGTCAGGCCCTGCGTATGCGCTATATTATGACAACCTAAACAACCTCCTATCAATGTCTGTAAAAAAGATTATAATACCTGGGCAAACTTCCACCAGTAAAAACAAATATAAATTTTTAGCATATTTATGACAGAAATTTGGCATGAATAAGGCGCTTAAATAAGACGAAATTTTCTATTATAATTTACTGGTGGAAATTTGCCCCGGAGGTAATCGAAAACTTCTGATCAGATGTAAAAAAACAGCCGTCATCTTGTGACAACCTCCTAAGTTACTTGACTCACTACTGGTAAATAATACTCTACATGTCTCTATCTCTTTATTTATAACTCTATTGTCCAGGGCTCTCACTCTGTCCGTTTTTTGGACACCACATTCTTTCAAAGAAAATAATGCTTGTAATTTTCTTAGAAAATCTCTGCAAAAGGCGTTTTAGTTGCAATTGTTGCGACGAAACCTACCACGAATTTTTTTCTTAGAAAATACTGGTTTTCTAGAAACGGACTAGGAGGAGCCCAGGTCTGCCCTTTATATAATTGAATTCGGATTATTACAAGCAGAGAGCAGCTTTAGCAAAAAAAAAAAAAAAAAAAAAAAAGATGGATCCTTAATATTATCCAGAGTCTTACCTGATTCGGCTATATCTGGGATTTGCACTGACCACAAAGAAGGAAAATTTGTGCATCAATTTTAATCTTAGAGATTGTTCAATTTTGAAGTATGAAAGTAAAAAAATGTTAGGCTGGAAAGCAAAGTTATCAGGGGCATATAAGCTTTCAGCATTAGATTTAAATGTTAGAAAAAGAAGCTGGGAAATTTTCATTTAAATTTTGAACTTTAAATTAAAAATTTGATTTTTTTATCCAGTTATGTATATGCACAGTCGTGGGAAAAAAAGTAATCACCCCCTACTAACTCCTCAACAAATTATCGTAGTCGAAAGTTACTGGCACCGAATGATTGGAAATAAAGTCTACTTTTAAATGATGTATATAAAACTTACTTAGTGGGCCATTTACATATTAAAACGAATCCAAACTTCATTTTTTTCAATAGCAATACCCAATTTTAACCAAATATTTCAAATCTTCGGTTAAAACTATGCCTAGACACCAAATTTCAAGTCATTTGAATGATAAGTTTTTGAATATTAAACATTCAAAATTTAGTTTTTCTAATGTTAAATTACATTTTCATATTTTTATTTATATCTCCTGAAATTATGCTCCTAATGTGCTAATTTTTTGTGTATCAATAATACTAATATACCCAAACATAATACGTTGAATTTGCAATTTTTATAATTTTATGATATGAATTATAAATTATGAAATTAATATTCGAAAAAATTATGAATTGAAACCTACAGTTTTTTTTTTTTTTTTTTTTTTTTGATGGATTTAGTTTTATTAAGTCCTGCTTTATGGAAATCCAAAATTTCACAATTTTCTTCCAAGTAGTTTTTAAATTATGCTTAAAAAACGGCAAAAGGATGTTTTAAGGGGCCGTCTGTGCCAGAAGTGACTAGATATTTTGAAATTTCTTCCGCTGTCGTGTAATCTAGCAGGCTTCATTGACTGCTTGAGTGGGGCTTTCTCCCGGTTAACAATCGAGTACGGAACTTCAATTTGGATACAGCTCTTAAAATACGCTCGTTTTAAAATAATTAATTTTTCGGAAACTTGTGGTACGAATTGCATAAAAATTTGTTTTTAGGCTAATTGAAAGATGTAGAGTTCATTTATGCTGTCAGAATTGCGTACTGCTATTGAAAAAAACAAAGTTATGGTTCGTTTTAAAAAATAGATGTCCCTCTAAGGAAATTTTATATACATCCTTTAAAAGTAGACTTTATTTCTATTCGTTCTTTACTAGTGACTTTCTTCTACGATAATTTGTTGATTAGTTAGTAGGGGGTGGTTACTTTTTTTTTCCACGACTGTACCATTTACGAGGGTCACTCCGAAATTTTTGAGATACAACTAGGTTTTTAAAGTTATACTTACAAAATTTTAGGTGTGTCAAAGTAGTCTCCTCCAGCATCAATGCACTTTTGTAGACGAATTTTCCACAGATTAAATGCCTCAAGCCATTTATTTCTTGGAATAGATGAAAAAATGCATTTATAGCCACATCAATCTCTTCTTCTGAATGAAAACGACGTCCACGTAAGTTCGTTTTTAGATTAAAGAAAAAGCAAAAGTCACACATAGCTAGATCAGGTGAATACGGTGGATGTTTAAGAAACTCAGCTGTTAATCGGGCTGTATGTGAAGATGCATTGTCATGGTGAAGCATTAGTCCCCTAACATTCACTTCTTGTAGAATTTCTGGAAGACATTTAGTGGTATACCAGTTTGATGCTACTATCTTCTGTCCTTCCAACTTGATGGCTTGGACCAATCCCGTACTTCTGAAGAAAACGGCATACATCCTTTTTTTTCAGTGCGCGTTGTCTTTTCACCATTGTCGGCGTGGGATCATCTTCAAAGACCCATACTTTGCTTTCTTGACATGTTGGAGCGTCAAAAAACGGTATGTACTTTTTATCACCCGTTACAATTTTAGAAATAATGCGGTGGCCACCATCATTTAGAAATTTAAGAGTTTCTTTACTGATTCTGACACGTTCCCCTTTTTGGTGCTCAGTTAGATTATGCGGAACAAAACGGCAAACTACTTTTCTCATATGCAGTTCTTCATGAATAATTTTGTGTATGCCTGCGGATCCAATGTTAAGTTCCTTCTGTATCATTTGATAGGTACAGCGATTATCATCCCTTAGCATTTTTCGTATGGCAGACACATTATCCGGGATTACTGCCAACGGTGGCTTTCCTGTGTGTTCTTCATTGTGAAGAAAATTGCGGCCTCTGCTAAATTATTTAAACCATCTGAATACAGTAGCACGAGCTGGAGATTCATCACCAAACGCTAATTTCATTTGCTGAACGCATTCTTCTTGATTTAATCCTGCTTTAAAATCGTAGAAAATCATAGCGCGAAAATGTTCTCGCGTCAACTCCATTTTCTCTTCTGTTTAAAATTTATTCTACGCTAAACAAATTGAAGTAAGTCAGCAAAAAGTCGTCTGCTGTGTTAAAATACTTTGTATTTTAAAATTAAACCGTTCTTTTTATTTTGTAAATTCTCGTCTGCGCGTATCTCAATAATTTCAGAGTAACCCTCGTATTTCGTATTGTATTCCTTTTTTTAAAAAAAATTTGAATAAGGACATATTTTAAGTTAGAAAACTTATTTAATAAATTTAAATTTCATTCATTCCTTTGAATTTACAAGGAATATGGCACAAATACAGTGAATAATTTTTTTTTTTTTTGGTGCATAAAAATTACTTCATTTCATTCAATACGTAAAATTAGAGGTTAAAAATGCGTTTATTTGACTTAATAATTCGAAATATTTTGTCAAATATGCGTAAGCATAATGGAATGTTTAATGTTAAAAAATTTGTTTTCTGCAAACCGAGGTGGTTTCACCATGCTTTTGTAAGCATTTTTTTTGTATAGTGATATTCGCCATATAATCCCTGCGATTAATTAAGGCGGATATGACTAGAAAATAATGGTGGTTTCAGTGTTAACAGTTGAACGATTTTTTATTCATATTGCTTGATTGCTACCACTTTCCTTTAAATACAATATAACCTCGCTTTTACGTTCCCGGATTTCACATTTCTTCCGCAATTTGCTCTTTTCTTGACTTCCTTTGAACATCCGACCCTATATACTGAGTTTATGAAATTTATATAAACTGACAACTTTTCGTCATTAATTGTAGAGGTTCGTGAAGCGAAAATTCACGCTACAATAACAATTTTTGAATCGGTTTAACGCAAATCTAAACTAAGAAAAAAGACGTTATTATGTATTTTTTGGTAATGTAAAATACCATGACCAGAGAAACAAAAATTCCAGTTTTTCTCGTCAAATTATAACATTTGAAACAGAGGTTTTATTTAATAAATTAAATCTAGTGACTACCATATACAAACAATACGCATTTAGCTTAATAGATTTTCTGAATCAAAGTACGAAAACGAAATGTAAAACAAAACAAAACCGGAAGGTCTGGAAGTATGCAACACAAATATGTCCTTATCCGACAGGAAAATAGGGTATAGATACCAGTACTTTTGAACAGTATTTTTTTTTCTTATGTAATCGAAACGTTCTGGGAATAAATAAGTCGAAAATTTAATTTCGAATATAGTGATATCATAACCCTTTCGCTCTGAATACTGCGCTGGAGAAAAATTTAAAGTGCCATTGTATTGCTAATTATTGTACACCAGCTGACCAGCCCGGAGTTGCCCGAGACCGTGATAATATTCTTAAATGGAGCTTAAATCTGTATGTTTTTGTATCTGCTGCGCATGCGCTGCGAAGTGCTACGCACGTACTGCAAAATCTTGTAAAAAAATAAATCTCGAACCAAACAAACCTCGAACCGGGTCCCCGCTACCTACAGCATGGCATAGTAGTCATGCTGCGAGCGCACTGCAGAACCTCATAAAAAGACCCACACTCGAACCGGGTATTCGCTGCCTAGGACGCGGTATAGCAGGCATGCTGCACACGCACTGCAAAATATTGTAAAACAAAAACAATCTCGAGCCGAACGAACCTCGAACCGGATCTCGAATCTTTTAGTTCCACATTCCCCCACCAGGGGATAACTCTATTCTTAACAAAACTGTTCCTGAACGAAACTCCATTAAACAACCTACCCATTGATATATTAGTCAAGGGGATGGCGGACAAAGGCAAGAATTTAGGATATTTGCTGAAATTACAATTAAAAAATAGTGGTAAGTACACTTTTGAAATTTTTGATATTAAATAAGTATTATTTATCTCAGCGTTCAGTCAAAAAACCACATCTAAAACCGTAGAAAAAGATACGGTTTTAAATATTTGATCGCGCCCCCTTCTACCCCCTCTCCCCGAAGTTTGATGCTCCCTACATTTTAAAATCTTTATTATGGATTATAAACTATCTGAAAGTTCCAAACCGATCGGTTCGTCAGTTTTCCTAATTTTAACGAATTCGCATTCCAACAAAACATTTCTTTTCCTTTTTAAAAATAGATTTTTTTATGAGACAAAATCTTTCGGATCGATTTTCATAAAATTTATATATTATTAAACAGTATTTAAAGATGGGGCTAAATGCATAACTTTAAAATCTTTAAATGGTGTATTTTAAAAAATTTGACGGCGTTCCAAAGAATCATAGTATAATAATCATTTTGTGGTTTCGGGAGACTGGCTTATAAAATGAGAGTTTGAATGGAATCATCCAATTAATGAAATAATAATTAGTACCTAAGATTGTATTCAAGCGACCGTGAAGAAATTTACAGATCTGAAATCTGCGAAAAATTCTACATCTTGGTCCATAAAAATTAAATATATAAATTTTATATTAAAAAAAATTCTATTCGTTCAAAAATGTCCACTATTGCAAGGCGTCGGTTATCTGCAATGAACACTTGGCGTCCATGGGAAAGACTTCGAACCTTTCTTTCGAAAGAAATAAAAATATTTCTTATAAATCGATTTTTCGTAGATTTTTTTACTTCCTGATACCGTACCGGAACAATTTTTAGAATTTCTCAAATGGAAAATTTTTTTTGCGTCTGGCTGGGCAATTTTCGAGTTTTTAGGCCCGATAGAATTTAAGATACAGCAATTTTAAAAAGGCCCAGTAACATTTATCACCCTTGCAGCGCGGTAATTCTACTAACCCCTCCCCGTCTCTTCAAGTTATCTAAGAAATTTTCTGCGGTTTAACAAAAATCTATGCTTTTATTGAATTATGAATACTTTTCCATTCTTTTAATTTGGTATTTTCGATAAATTTTTCAACTAATTATATGAAATTTAAAATTATGAAACTCAGGTACACCAGAAGAGGCCTTCAATTATCCTCACAAATATGTTCAGCCTCTTACGTGCCGTAGATTTTGCTAGCCACCGCGAACAGACAGATTAGTATAGATTTCCAACCGCGCAACTACGAGACATAAGAGAGATCAATATTTTCTTATGGTATTCTTCCCCTAAAATTATCGCAGAATTTGAAATACGTATCAGAAATAAAATAAGACAAATATTTTCTACTGCAAGTAGAAAGCGCCATTTCTGCTGAATGAAGAGTTGAGTTGTTCGAAAACCCTGATTCATATATTTATTTAACCCTTTGAGAAGCCAAGTACTTCTGTTTGTAAAATGATTGATTCACACCAGGATTTATAAGAAAATTTATATTAAAGTAACTAAATTCGTTTCTTCGAGTATATAGTGTAAATCAAAATTTAGTTTTAAAATGCTGGTGCCAACGTGGCATTTGGGAATTAAAATTAAGTGATGTATATAATAGACCAGTGCCCTTCAAGGGGTTAAATTGATAATTTTTATTAACATTCCAACATAATTGGAAAGTGTTAATGACTTCATTTTGCCTGTCTGCAGTCTTCCAACTCTCCGTACTCTAACTCTTGTAAATATACACAGATTGTCATGTAATTGTTACATACTATTGATGTTTACTATGACACGTTCGCTATTGAAAATGGAGTGACTAGCATTTGAAGTTCATTTTCATTGGACACTCAAAATAATCCTGGCACATTATAGTCTATGAGGGGGGGGGGGGATTGTTCATGGTGTAGTTATAATGATACTACACTATTTCAAACATATTGAAATTTATGTACAGGCTGGTTCAAATTAAAGTATCCCTGTTTCGGACGCTCTAGTGAGAGAAGCAGTGGATGTAACGTCTTCATATTTGGAGGATATACATATCGAACCATGGGAAACTGATTGGGGAAAAAAAAAAAAAAAAAAGTTCAAACAAAGACTGCTAGGGGAATATGAGGCGGTGCAATCGGCTTAAGGTAAGCAAAATGTAGCGAAACAAATAAGCAAAGAATACAAGGTGTCGGTAATTAACATTAAAAAAAAAATTCCCACCACTAAATTTTTAGTATTCTCTGCCGAATAAGAATGCTAAACAAATTAACCGGAGCATATACTAATAAAATTTAAACGAATCATACTAATAAAATATAAACGAATAATACTAATAAAATTTAAACGAATAACACTAATAAAATTTATTGCTGGGAATCGGCTTATTGGCACCTAGATGTTTACACCTTTGGTCATATTAAATTTTCCAAACCGATCGCAGCGCCTCATTTTCTCCTAGCGGCCTTTGTTTGGACTAATTTTTTTTTTTTTTTTGCACCAATCAGTTTCCCATTGTCTGATATGTATATCCTCCAAATATGAAGTCGTTACATCCACTGCTTCTCTCCCTTGAGCCTCCCAAACAGGGATACTTTAATTTGAACCACCCTGTACATTATTAAGGTACAGTACATGATACATTACTGTAAAACATTTCGTGCGAAAAAATTGTTGTTTATTTACATTTAACACAAAAGATTTCGTTAGTAATATTGTCTACAAGCGATAAACCCGTAAGTCATGGTGACGTCACGGCGACGTCGTTGTGAAGTCACACTGTGATTTTGTGACCGTCGATGTGACGTCACGTGACGTCGATGTGACGTCACAGTGACTAGAATGCGAGGTCGTTATGGCCGTTTTAGAGGACGTTTGTGACGTCACATTGTGACCACTCTGTGAAGTCACGGTGTGACAAATTTGTGAAAAGTGTGTCATTTGTGACTATTTTGGCATTAACTTTGTGACGAACCTGTGACGAAAGCGACAATGCTTTGAAGTCACATTGTGACCAATTTGTGAAATATGTGTCATTTGTGACGAACTTGTCATAAACACTGTGATTTCAAATGAAAATCAAATTTCAAATTAATTGCTTAAAAGACGCAAATAGTGAAAAAGATTCCATGCTGGGACTCGAACCCGGGCCATCAGTACAGCACACTGACATTCTACCGACTAAATCACATGGAACGATACCCAGGCTGGAAAATTTCTCACTATTACATGTTGGCAAGGCTACAAACGCAGCAAAAGATGGAATATTTAGCGTGAGCCACCCACATGATGCAAACACGAAACTTAATTAAATCCAGCATTGATTGAAATTATATTAATACTTGGAAATTTTTCCAGAGAGAACCATTCGCCTTGCATACAATATTTCAAATGAAAGTCAAATTTCAAATTAATTGCTTAAAAGGCAATTTTAATTTGAAATGTTGTATGCAGGGCGAATGTTTCTCCCTGGAAAAATTTCCAATTATTAATATAGTTTCAATCGATGCTGAATTTAATTAAGTTTCGTGTTTACCCCATGTCGGTGGCTCACGATAAATATTCCATCTTATGCTGCGTTTGTAGCCTTGCGAACATGTAATAGTGAAAAATTTTACGGGCTGGGCGTCGTTCCATGTGGTTTAGTCGGTAGAATGTCAGTGTGCTCACTGATGGCCCGGGCTCGAGTCCTGGCATGGAATCTTTTTCACAATGTTAGCCTTTGCGCCTTTTAAGCAATTAATTTGACATTTGATTTTCATTTGAAATATTGTATATAAGGCGAATGATTCTCTCTGGAAAAATTTCTAAGTATTAATACAGCGATGAATTTTAAAATAAAATTTTGCTGTAAATATAAAATCTTATCTTTTTACCGTACTTTTTAGCAAAATATCGCTACTTTGGAGCCCTATTCTTCTAAAACATTTTACATTTTTCCACTTAAAAAACAATGCTTATCAACTGACATATTTTTTTATTAAGTTCTATGCTTGATATTTAGAATGTGTAAGTTTTTTAATTTGTTTTGATTTGTCATTGCTTTATTAAATACGAACATGGAAACTAACGGATATTAATACAACTATTATTTATAGAGCGGCATGATAAGCGATATTTATTTAAATTTTTTATTCCCGTGTATATTGTACTTTGTGAATATGAGCTAAATAGATTTGGTATGTTTTATAGGAAAACACTGATCTGGGAAATAGAAAAAAAAAAAAAAAAAAAAAAAAAAAACGAGTAAGAAAAATCATGCGTTAAGCATAGATTAAAATATACTTTCCAACACTTTCTGAATGCTTTAACAAGACATCGTAATTTAGGGAAATGACGTAAATAAGATAACTAAGTAAACATTTTAGAAAACGCATAAAACATTTGAAAAACTGATTTCAGCAGTTACCGTCCATAGCCAAATATGTTTTCCAATTCTTTTAAACAGCCCTTATTTGATCTGTAGGTTGATACACTGAAAAAAATGAAGTACTCAAAAATGAGCAAACCGACGTACTCATATTGAATTGAATATTTTTGGATCAAAAATGAACCTATGCTTTCTCTATTTTGAAGCATCACATGTTATCAAACCCAAACAAACAAATAGTTTTGTACCCTGTAATGGTTCATTTCATTTATGGCGGCATAAATGATGTTTATTAATGTAAATATTAAATTATGCACAGCATTTTAAAAATAATTGCTTGGAAATAATGTTCTTGTCATAAAAATATTCGATTTGAGTATCTTTTTTAATTAATTTTTCAACTACATTTCAGCAGAGTATCTTGTTAAGAATTTTGCTATTTTTCTTGATAAATAATCAATTAAACAATTCTTGTTAAGAACTTTGGACGGGAAATAAATGTCAGTACATTTTTACTTTACATTTTAGGGGTTTTTTTTGTTTCTTTTTTTGGGGGGGGTGGGTGGGGGGCAGTACATAACGATTCATATTTGATCACAGCCATGGAATAAAAAATGAGTACATGTGTTTCTCAACTTTGAGTACATTTGGATCGGAGCTATTTTGTGCATGTGACGCATTTAAAATTGAGTACTTTTTACTCAATTTTGAGTATCCATTTTTTTAAGTGTATATATACTATATAATGGGAAAATTTAGTTTAGCAAGAAAACGCCTAACAGGTTGAAATTCATTTTCAGCAATTTATACTAATGTATGGAAACATACTTGAATACCTTTGTACAACCCTGTAGTTTACCTAAAATCTTTATTACACGCCACTATTTAGTTAAAATTTAATTCAAACTAAGACACTCTTAAAACTGCTGAAATCACATTTCCAGAAATTATAATATATAGACGGCCATGTATCCAATTCTTTACGTGACCCTGTATATCATTTTATCTATATTCTACAAATATTTCTTGGTAAATTAAATGCAGTTCAGCGAAAAAAAGCATAACTCATTTAAAAACCACCTTTAAGCAATTTGCGCCCATACCCAGTAATCCTTACGAATACTTTTGTGTAGCCTTGTATAGGAATTATAGCATTTATATACACCATACACTATGCATAAATATAGTGAATCATAAAAGTGCATATCATAATTAAAAATATATTTCCAGCAATCATCGCTAATGAACAGTACTTCGGATACAATATGGTATCTGAAAGATTTTGTGTGTTTCTGTAAATGCTATATACGTATTACTCTTATTATACATGAAATAATTTATAGTATGTAAACCTCAGCGACATACATCAATTTCATTATATATGAAATAGATTAACATAATTAAAGTATGCCGCAAACAATTCCCTCCACCTCTATATCATTATGTATTTGAATTCCTTTTTTAGTCCTGTAAATGAACAATAACTATTCTTTGCATCGCGTAGTCAACAGAATGCATATTTTAGTGCACTTCATAAATGCATATAAATTTTATTCTGTTTGAAAGCGTGCGTAAAATCATAAAAAATCATTTGAAACGACTTTTTCCCATAGGTCGTAATGTAACGGAAAAGTTTTGGCTGTCCCTGTAAATGAACAAAGCATGCTACAAACTTCATTACAAATAGGTACCGTGCGATGGTAAACGTCAATACCATCCAAAAATTTCAGGGCAATCCGAGTATATTTTCGAGAGTTAGAGTGCGCACAGACTGCTAGACGGACAGACGGAGAGACAAACCGAAGTCATAAGCACTTTTCAACTTGTGTCCTACATTATGTATCCTGTATTATATGAACTTAAAAAAAAATATATATACTAAAGCAGTTTAATCTATAACTTCCTATCAGGCATGAAAAATACTTTATTTCAATGCTTAAATATCATATTTTACTTTTTAGTGCCAATAATTACCCGAATCATACACGTAGAAAATTAATTTACAATAGAAGAAAATTTAATAACCCATTCAGAATGTCTATAATTAAATGTTTGATTAAAATCACAAACAGAAAAAATGCTTACATACAATTAAAAAAATAAATATACCAATTTGAAAAACACTAAAAATAATAATTAGTATTTATAATTGTACTGTTAAACAACAGCAAACTACAATAGATAAATTAAATGCATTATTAGTTTTAACAATATCTCAAAAATATTTCCATATGGTATAAGGAATTCCTATTATTTTATAATTTTGGCAAATGTTAAATCTGAAAACATTGGTTTGAAGATTTAGGATTTTAAAAGATAATTTAAAATATTATTAGCACTAAAAGAAAATTCTTTCAAATGTTTCACTACTGTAATATGTTAAAAATACATTTTCCCAGTATAATGTTAATTTCTAATCTGAAACAGTTTCGTAATCTCATGATAATCGAACATCATATTTAACCCCAAAATAATAATAACTATAAATGTTAGAAATAAAAAAATAGTAAGAAGCCGATAAAATAATTCCAAATCATTGTCGTTTCATACATTTTTAATCTCAAGTAAGAGTAAATTAATGTTTATATTAATTCCAGTATGAATGTAGGCATGAATGTCTCTGCGCAGTTTTTTTTTTTTTTTTTTTTTTTTTTTTTTTTTTCAAGCGATGGCAGATTAAAATATTTTTCTTCACAGTTATCAAATTGGAAAATAACGCTTCTGACAGTTAAAGATCAGTCTCTTACAAATATAACTATTTAACTCATAATATACAACCAGGAATAAAATATTTAAATTAAATAAAACTTACATGCGCGTTCCATTAATATCCGTGTATCCTAAAATGGTCATTTCCTTATCTTAAAGTGTTGTAGACGTGTTGTTCTAAAACAAGTGAACTATTTCCCGCGTATTCTCATATTTATTTTTCTGTGGGCAGACGATTTTCGAGCAGATGGTTTGTTACAGATTGTTTGTTTTTGTATACAAGTAATGTGGAATTTGAACGCGCAGAAATTTCCTGAAAGTATCATTCATTAAAATTTTGCATTTGAAGAAATGTCCAATGTATTTAATCTTTTCTTTTTTAACCGTACCAAATAATTCAAGTTAAAATGTATTGTAAAGTTCCTTTTTTCTAAATAATTATAATAATAATATTCATAATTAGAGTTTATTAGATAAAACATTGTTTAAATTTTTAAAAGGTGTAAAAATAAATTTAATGTATTAACGACACCCCCCCCCTTTTTTTTTCTATTTTTTTAAAGTAAAGTTTGTTTTCCTTTATTTTCGGAAAATGCTAATTTTATTTTAAAAGTCTGAAAGAAGTAGAATTTATGACTTGAATACAATTTATAAAAATATTCTAAAGCAAGAAATGCATAGATGACTAAACTCTGAAGACTCTTTCTACATGCTCATTAAAAGGTGCAGATTTAACTGTAATAGAAAATTTTTAGTTTGAAACCACAGAAGTGTTTCGAATAATTCTGGTCGGTAAAAAAGAAAGAAAGAGTGAAATTTCCTCCCAGCAAACTAAATATGTAAAGTGTATAAATTTAATATTCGTAATTGTAAATATATTATCCAAATGCTAGATAAAATTGAAATCATGAAAAAGTATACATTCACTGTCTTAGATATCAAATTGATAAAATATAGCCTAAAAATTTAGTTTATTAATGCTTGTATCGAGCACTTTATTTATTATGCCCCCCCCCCCCCCTCCCCTTTAGTGACGGAATTTACCATTTGCTATCCACTAATATATTTTCATTCCTTATGCCGCTGTAACTCGTGGCTGTTTAAAATATTTCTCTTCATTTTCAAAGATTTTTGAAGTTCATATTTTTTGTCACACTGTGACTTACAATATGCTGGTTTTTTTGTCACATATGTGACGTGGCGTACGTTACATAGCAGTGACATAACAGAGACGTCACAATTTTTTTTAATTGACAGAAAAATATAATTTTACAAAAAGTAACATGTTTTGAAGAATTTTCGTAAGTTTTTAAAGTTTTCTAAGAAGTTCACATTTCAGTCACAATGTGACATCACTGAGTGGTGGCATTTCGGTCACAGATGTGACGTGACCACAGTGACTTGCAGTGACGTCACAGTGACGTCACCGTGACCATGCATGCTATGAGGGAATGTTGAAGATGCGTTTTCAGTTTCGATATGGAATTTCATGTTTTACTACATTTTTACATACGACGTCGTGTGTAGCTATTTCTATTGGTCATATATAGGGCTACACAACATAATTCATAAGCATTACTGTACACAGGGTGATTCATAAATATCGAAACAATAGACCATCTCCTTAAATATTGCCCTTAGGAACATACTTCCAATTGCAAAATTGCATAAAAAAGATGCAAAATTTGATGAGATAAGTTTCAACTCCAATGGGAGGTCTATATGAGAAAATATAAAAATTAAATTTTTATACGGCCCCCGTAGAGTAAAATTCCCAATTAGGAAAATTTTCCTTATCCATTCCTGAATTAAACATAAAAAAATTCATCTCGATATCTTCAAAATTCGCAGAGATATCAAAATCCAAAATTCGTGAATTACACCATTTATCCATGCCTCTGAGCGACCAGTTTTTGACTCATTTTGAATGCAAGATAGGTATCATCCACAAATTGTACATTATTAAAAGTCGGTATAAGACAGTGCCTCTCTTTGGACATAAAATAGGCAGCGTATAGATTTTACGTTTAGCCTGTTTTCAAAGTATGCTGGTGGTCTGCACTAGATGTCTGCACGGGTCGAAATATCTAGGTCCGGTCCCGAACCGACCCATAGGAACAAAAGTTCGGCCCTGCCTGGAAAAAAGTTCAAATCGTAGCCTGGCCCGGCCTGACTGAATTTCTACATAGTTTTTTACATCGATATGTTTAAAAGTTGTTTCGTATGGAGGAGTTCTGAACAAAAAAATTCTTATTTATCTTTTCTTTATCTACATTTTTCAATATCTACACGCATTTCAATTTGTGTCTAATCCCTTAAAACCTGATGAATTATTTAAACGGCCATAACTCTGCGAGTTTTTCAGATATGAAGATGCATTCTTTTGTGTTTAATTCAGGAATGGATAAGGAAAGTTTTCCTGATTGGAAATTTTACACTACGGGGGAGGTATAAAAATTTAATTTTCATATTTTTTCAAATAGAACCCCCATGGAGTTGCAACTTATGTCATTAAATTTAGTAACTATTTTTATGAAACCTTGCAATTGGAAGTATGGGTCTAGGGGCAATATTTAAGGAAATAGCCTATTGTTTCGATATTTATGAATCACCCTGTATAAGTATTAATTATTTAAGTATGTTTCTTAACTGAGTTATGCATTTTCCATCTTAAATATATTAATATATTAAGAGATATTTGTAGAACAAAAATAAATTCATATACAGGGATACTTAAAGAACTGGATATATTGCCGTCTATGGATGGTGATTTCTGAAGATAAGTTTTTAGTTGGGCTATGTGTTTATTTTTCCTGAAATAAATTTCAATTTTAGTATGTGGCGTGTTTAAAAATCTATAGATATTATACGAGGCTGTGCAAAATTATTCGAATACATTTCCATCTATTAGTGGAAATTGTTGAATTCCGTTTGTTATCCGTTGTGTTATTCCGTTGTGTTATCCGTTTGGTAAGTAAGCTATATTTTAACATACAATATTGTGTAAATACAGATATATTGATCACATTCAGGGATGCACAAAATAATTCGAGTAGCTTTGCCGCTATTGACCTTAATTTCTGAAATTTAGTTTTCAAATGTGTTATGCGTTACTTAAATTTGATTTTTCAACTTTTTAAATCGTGAAGTTCTGTTACGTAATTCTGGAAGTGCTTGAAAGCGTCTCATCATCTATGCCTGACGAATGATTTTTCTTTCTTTTTAAATTAAAAAACGAAGCTCTTTTCGAATTTCCGTTTCTCTGCAAATACGGAAGTAATCTATACTGCCGAAACCAATTACGTTAGAAGCATGTGTATCTCAGTCAAGGAATAATTACCAGCTGAAAATGAAAGTTTTTTCTGTTGCACTCTCTTTTATTGGTAAAGCTTCTTCACCTCTATTTGTTATTTCTTGTATACACGCTGCTATTACTGTATGTAAGAGTATAATCCTTTTTGAATTTTTTTTTGTTTTAGTTTGCTTTTATTGAATTTCTGAGAACAAGTTGTACAAGCTTAAAATATTGTATTCAGAAGATTTTTTTTATGAAAAGCCACCGTTTTCTGAAAATAAATTTAATACGAATCATACAGAGAATTTTAGTCAGTTTTTAATAAAAATTCCACCTATTTTCACACAAGAATTTTTATTTACAATCGGTTGTATTTAAAATTAAATAATGTATGAATTGTAACCTATTTCAACCTCTATGAGATGAGTTCATTACTGCCAAAAGCGTGTTATGTTAATGGAGTTATGAAAAAAAAAGGAGGAGACAGATATCGTAGTCGTCTAGCAGTTGCCAGTAAAGTAATCGAGGAGGTAGTCACAAAGTGGAGGCTGTAATTTTTTTTTCTTTTACAACGGAGCACATGTTTCTGATCTCCTCCACGGCAACTTCCACCAGTAAATTTGAAAAGAAAATTTCACATTTTTTACGTTCTTTATTCAAGCAAAAGTACTCTCACAGATATCGCAGAAATTTCTCTTTTCTTTTAATGATGAAAGTTTGCTCAAGTATTAGAATCTTTTTCAGAGTCAGTGACAGGAGGTTGTTTAGGTTGTCACAATATGGCGAAAAGGCAGGGCGTGAACACCGCCGGAACAAACTTTCACCAGTAAAAATGAATATCTATTTTTGGCATGAGTAAGCTGTTTTAAAAAAATTCTATTTAAACTTATTGGTGGAAGTTTGCTTCGGCTATAATCATTCCCTGCGAAACCGGTTACAGTTTAAGCTTCACAGTTTTAAGGGTATGCCAATTCTCTTTTATTGATAGTTCCATGGTTTTATTAATTATGAGAGGCAATGATTACAGTTTTGATTAGGGCTAAGGCAAAGAAAGATCAAGAGGAAAAGGCATTGCTGTTTTCGAATGTAATTAGTTTCGAATCTCAAAAATGATCTGTAAGATACTATGGCGTAACCAGCGTGGGTGTGCAGGTAGTCTGGATACCAGTAATTAAGTAAATTTACTTTCCTCTTATTTATTCGTTGAAAAATCTACGAATTGATACGATGAAGATTATTTTTCAAATATTTTCAAAAATAGTGGTAACTGGAGCACCTTAGATCCCCATCCTGTCTACGTCATTGATCATCACAGGCATTCGAAAATAATAACCAATTAAAACTGGAGTTGTGAACCCACGTGCCAGCAAGCCAATTGTCGTACCTATTTCTGAATAGTAATATTTTCATTTTTAAATCGCATAATTTCAGTCGTTAAAAAAGGCGAAGATTTCTATTCTGAAATATATGTTTGCTTGAAAACTGGGCTGCTGGCACGAGGGTTTGCCATCCCTAAACAAATTAAATACTAAAATAGTAACCAATATAGTGCCAAATCTGAACTGCATATGTAAACCTATTTTATATATTAATAATAATTAGTTAATTGATTTAAAATATTTAAAATATAAATCCGATGTTTTAAATATTAATAAAAAAAATTAGATAAATGAAATTGGATTTTTTTGCAACTTTTACAAATAGTGCGTAGAGGAGCTTATATTTAACTGCCACTATTTTCAAATAGCAACCTTTGCCTTTTGTAACAGGGGAATGCTGTCCTTTCAAGTTTCTTACACTAATTATATTTTCAAAGGAGTCTGGCAAAACTCTTTCAGCTCCGAAAATTTATATTTAATATTTAAATCGGAGATTTTGTAATCAGCACGTTTAACCCTTTCAGGGACAAAGTACTTATGTTGTTAACCTGTTCAGATGCTTGATTGACACCGGGATTTACTAAACAAATTTCAAAATAAGTAAAAGCTGTTCTTTACGTACATTAAAATAGCAAATTTTTTATTTCGAAATTCTAGTGGCATTTAGGTATTAAAATTAAGTTTGATGCATAATATCTCACCGCCCTTCAATGGGTTAATCACGGATTTTGTAATATTTTCTACAATTAAAAAAAGTGAAAAATTATATTAAAAATTGTGGTAAGAGTATGCGCACACTTTTTCTTGGAAATGGTGGTTCTCAAATATAAGAACGTCTAAGATTATAGGAAGAAAACTGGGGAAAAATTCACACTAGAAATTAAAAATACATGTAAAATTTCCAAATAAGTTAATCTTATTATTAGAAATATCCAGAAAGTTATAAAAATAAATAAAATCGAATTATTTTGTTTCATTCTAACAACTTTTTTATTCAGTGAAATTTCTCTGAAAAAGTGAACATATTCACCTGATTTCGAGTAGTAATAAAATAATTTTTGCTGTATTTTTTTAAGTTTTTCGCGATTATTGCGAAGAAAATATTTTCAAAGCTGAACAGGCATTTTTCCTACTTTCAAAGATCAATTTCTACATGAACGTTGCTCTTGGTAATAAAGTGGAACATTTTGACAGAGTTCAGCTTTAAACCTTTCTCGAACATTTACTATCAGGATACCACCAGTTTCAGATTTCCTTTCGAAATTTAAACGTATATTGATCTACGCACTGCCATTGTAAGGCATACTCTTAAGCCTTTATTTAAGAGGGGTAAGTATAGTTTAATTACCCCAATCCACCATACCTGTTAAGCTCAAAATGTGGTATTGCTAATAATATGTGTACCTGTAACAACTGAATTTTTCTTTGCATTTTTACTCTTGCTGTATCAAAACTACTTGACTCCCAAAATGTCAGATTGAACTCCAGGTGATAAATACGATTTCTGGTAGTAGTAAAGACATCATTACACAAAAAAATATGGATAGAGTATAAAAATGTATGATTCATGAAAATATATACATTGTCTTACTGTGTACCGTTTGTGATACACAGTGAGACAATTTCCGATACTCCGTTATCATGCTTCTATGCTTTTATAAATAACTTTTTAAAACTATTTATACATTAATGTGTAGCGTATTTTTGGTGCTTTAAGATGTAGCAATTTTTTTTTTAAAAGAATAAAAATAGTCGTCACACGTTAAGTAATAATATTTTTCGTCTCACTGCATACTACCTTCCTCTATATGCACCCTCAAAAAGTGCTTACAACGCTTGAGTTTGATACCAGTAAAAAAGAAAAGTAAAATTGATTACATTTAATTGCGAAATTTTCGTGATTTTTCAAGCTAAGTCAAATAATTAACAAAAAGTGGTGCCAAACATATAAAATTTGTGTAAAAGATGCTGGTCCTGAACGGGTTAAACTGTATTTGAAACGTTTCAATGGAAATTTATTTGACTACTCTCACACAAATATTGCGAATAAGAGGATGAAAAATATGCCAACTGGTTGGTGGGTTAAAACACCATTTTATCATTTTCTAATAACGGAGGGATTACACTAGTCCCGTGATTATATTTATTTAGGACTTGCAATCAGTGTTGCCAGTGGGATACTTTTTTAAAATTCAAACTTCTTGATTGCCACCACTTTTTTGAAAAGGTAAAATTACCTTTGTTTTCGCCTTAATTAATATGTTATTAAATAAGGCCCATTTTACCATTTCAAAAAAGTGGTGCCAATCAAGATTCTGAACTTTTAAAAAGTAGCCCATCTGGCAACACTGCTTGCAATATTCCTAAAATTTTCTCAATTTTCTATCACTGCTTTAAAACTACAATCTTTATTGTAGATTGATCGTATATTGGTAATCATAAAGGTATCTACCACGAAGATTTTTGATTGAAATAGTTGTAATAAATGCAGAAAAATTCAGGAATGCTGCAAGCTCAGACTTACCTCACTTCATCTTAAATATTTTTTTATCAATGAAAAGAGGATTTAATAAGAACTGAATGAAATAAACTCACAAAGGTTGCGTTAGAATCCAAGGAGGAGTAATAAAAAAAAAAAAAAAAAAAAAGAATCAACGTCATCTCCTTTACAGCAAAACCACTCTGAAAATTCGCAATCTCCCATTTCAAGGAACATAAGAACAAGATTCAAGCATGTAAATTTAAAAAGAACCTTTTCGGTGTTATTTTGCTTCAGGCAAATTTTTGCTATTCTTTCCGCAAATTTGCTTTTTGAGGTATAAATTACTAAATTTCTGGGAATTGCTTGAAAATTAAGTCTTCTTTATTAATATAATTGTAGTGATTTCTAAAATGGAAAAAGAAAAAGAAATCAATGTATAAATAGAATTTAATCGAAAAGGTAATTCAAATTTGCAGATGAGCAAATTCTTATAATTCTGAAGAGAATTATTTTAGATATTCAGAAGTTATAATAATCGTTGGACATTTGTCACAGAAAGAGTGGCGCCAAAAAATTTACACAGCACTATTTCCAATTAATAATCTTATTGGTAGATTCCAATTGGAAATGCTTTAAAAATATATCCCAAAGATTACTGTTTGGAGATATTGGTTAAAAAAAATGTATGTCTCTTTTCCTGCATCAAACGCTCAAACCGATGTATAGCAAATTATGATATTTTTAATAAATTGTATTGTGTATATAACATTTTGATTTCTCTTATGAAACAGGGTACCTAATTTGAAAACCTTCCTTTCCTAATAGTATTTTTCGCCTTATTTAAAGTAAGACTTTGTTTCTTTAAAAAATGCGAATATTACTATTCGAAAACATTGGTGTTCAAATAAAGGGTTTTGTGTGTTGTTTATGGCGGCCGATTATCTACATGAGAGATATAGGCACTTAACACGTATTTACGCAAGGTTCCCCAAAGATCGAAGAAAACTACGGAAAACTCCAAACGGTTAGACAGAAGGGCGCGATTGGGATCGAACCCAGCACCTCCCGTCTACCAGTTTGAGAGTAGAACCTCCCAGCCACTAGTGGGGCTGTTCGAATAATGGGATCTGTGAAAAACTTGCGAAAGAAAAGCACAGGAACCCGAAAATGAAGTAACGTTAATGAAATAAATTTTGATGCTTTTATTTTTCTGATATTATATTTTATGATTTTTTTTAAGAGTTACATTATCACTGACAGATGAACCCGAAATAAAAAAAAAGATTAGATTCTCAACAAAAATTATGCTTTCAAATTTAATTTGAGACTAAATTGATAACTTTCATGAAATGTTTACAGATTTTTCGTTGTAAAAATTCTCAATCTTCCACTTAAGCCTTTCAGGACCCAGTAATTATCCTTCTTTAACGTTGAGTTCACACCAGAATAAATAAATAAAAAAAAATTGATAATAAGGAAATAGAATTTTACGGTCCCTACCGCGGCACCTGCTAACCAACGGGGTAGGCTTAAACCTTTCTAAAATATTTGCCATTTGATATGTAAGTGGAATATAGCCTTTTTCATATTTACAAATAAATTTGCTGGACAATTCCGGTGCCAATTATTTACTTCACCACTTTAGCATTGAAAATACTTTGCGCCTGAAAGGGTTAAACCTGTAAAATGAAATACAAATTTATACCTTATTTGTGACAGAAATTCTGCATGAATAACGTGTTCAACCCTTTCGCGAGCGGTGTCCTTCAAAGCGATATAAGTAAGCGTCCTATCTTAAATGGGAGAAGTAACCGCAAGATTAAAAGCTAGGTCACATCAATCAAGGTCATGCGCCACGTAGCGGATGGAGTGTGAACTACAGGTAGATACCTAACTGTTTTCTTACTGACACCACTAAAATTGTAAAGTTTTTTTCATCTTGATTAATAACTGAAGTGTTTCTGATAAGGCGAAGAAAACTCCGTGGTGTCAAGTGCGTCTGGATGCCCCTCTCGCTACGCACATTATTTTGCATCAAATGTGGCAAACAAAACTCATTTCCACGAGTGACTGAAGATTTAGATAATACGCGCCACACTAAAAGCCCGCGTATCTGAATTACACTCCGTCCACAAGGTGGCGCAACTGCGTTAATTTACGCCTGATTCCAGCATTAAGTTTGTTCGCTTACTTATAACGCTTTGGGTGTCCTTAAAAAATGACACCCAGAATATTTCATTAAAATTTTCCTTTCATAACGTACTTGAAAGTAAGCAAGTTCGTAATTTCTAATAAGTTCGTTTATAAATTCTGGCGCTAGTGCGTCATTTCATTTCATTTTATTTCATCAGCTTATAAACAAAATTACCCCGCGCCTGAAAGGGTTAAGCAATACTAAAATTTCTATTAAAACTTAGTGGTGGCAGTTTGCGCGTTAGCGATTCGACCTTGTCCCCCCCCCCCTTTTTTTTTTTCTTCACCAAAAGGTAAAATTTAACTGAACAATTCTGGTACAAATATTGATTAAAATTATTTGTGATAAAATATGTCCAACGACCTTTGAATGGATTAAAGACACATGGAAGAAAGAATTACGAATGAAATTTAATGAAAAACAATATCCATTAATTTTTGCTGCAAGCCAATTCACTATTGCTTTTTCTACGGAGGGTATTTCAGAAATAATTAATTAAATAATCGGAAATTTACTTTTTTTAATATCCACCTTTATTAAAAAAGTATCGTTATTTATAAAAGCATTATATAATGTGAGTTTTATTATTTAACCCTTTCCTGGAAGAAGTACATCGGTTTGTGAAATGTTGAATGGGTGATTGACAGTTGAATTTACAAATTTATTTGAAAAAGTTAAATACATTCTTTGAGTTCTTAATGAAGCGAAATTTTTCACTTTAAGTATCGATGTCAATGTGGCATTTAGATATTAAAATTAAGTGGTACAAAAATGTACCGCTGCTTTTCAAGGTTTAAAGTTTAAGTGGTCTTTAACTTTTTTGCTGAAAAATAATTCCCACTTTGTATAATCTCAATTTTTTTTTTTGTAATTAACCCGTAGACTGCGGGTCAGTACATATACGTACAAGTCGGCAATTTTTTTTTCTATTTATACCGCTTTCTTTAAAATAAATTCTTATAATCTGTTATAAAATAATCTCTTAATTCTTAAATGCGTGATTTTTTATTTTTTTTTTCGAAAAAATAATATATGATTCTCTGAAAAGTTTATTAAACAGGAAAAATAATGAAAAAAATCAAAGATACATTTTTCATAGAATACGTCAATCTTTTCTTCTGTTGCACATCTGCAATACAAGTAAAAACTACCGTCGTGTGACTGTTTTAGGTTAAGATATTGCAAATTAGTAAATATGTTAATAAGTATGTCTCCAAATACCTTATTTTATATAATTATTTTTTTTACAAAACTTAACCTTTAACTCTTTAATGCCCATGATAGAATACCTTCTAGAAATTACGTAGTTCAGAGATTCTGACTTTACACCAGAAAGTTTCAATGGTTAATTTCGCTTTATTTAAATACGGAACGTATGTTATTAATTACAGCAGATAATTCTATTTTAATTTTCCGGTGTGAATCAGGTATATCTGAATAATAATAATAAAAAAAAATCTATTTCATTCAAAGCAATGTTGTTTGCATATATGCAAAGCTGCACACTAAAGGGTTAAAACACTTGTAACAGGATATTTATGAAATAAGTCTACCACAAAGAATTTTTTTGTAAATTGTTGCACGACTGAATATAAAAATAGTTGCCAGTACTTTCCAGTAAAAGGTTCAAAGGGTTCATTCATTTGTCTCCTCTAAAATTGTAATAGCTTGGTGGTTCGCTAGCCGCTGGTTGCGGACCACTGAATTATATAATTCAAGTGAAAAGTTCAGCAACCTACAATTCTGATCAAATTTATCTTAGAAATAAAAAATTCATGAGGAACGAATTATTAAGAAATGTATGCGAATAGACTTAATACGTAAGATTAACAAATTATTTCTTAGTTACAATATTTATTCATACATTTTTAATGTAGCAAATATAACGGGTAACTGTAGTACCAGTAGATGCGAAATAAGCTTACGGTTTCCTCCAGAAGCACAATTTTCTGTGTCAGTCTGCAGCAAACTAAAATTTATCTGCGACCTAACAATGCTAGACTAAACTTACTATCACAAGAAATAACAGAAATCCATAAAATAAACAAAATTTGCATTTATAAAGTAAATATAATAAAGGGATACAACCAATACCATAAATCTACAGACATTAAGGTAAATTTCAGCTATTTTTTAATCCCAGTATGTCTTTTTAAGCTGGTGGATTAATCTGCAAAGTTTAAAATAATCTGCAGCGCCCGCTGCCATGCTGCATTGTTTCTGCTAATGGGGTTTCCTTTCAAATAAAAAACCATTCAGAAATGATCGTATATAAGCAAAGCCCCCAGTGGTCCGTTTTTTTTTCTTTTTTCTTTTTTTTTTTTTTTCAAAACCAATAATTTTTCAGAAAAAACATTCATGGTAAGTTTTGGCAGCAATTGCAAGAAAAACGCGTTTCCAGGTAAGTTTCTACGAAATTTACAAGGAAGATGTTTCTTTGAAAAAAAGTGGAGCTGAAAAAAAGGACCGAGTGAGAGCCCTGTGTAAGGTTTGAATATTTTTCCTTTTCGATCACCACCACAAATTCCTAAAGATAATCTATTGCGGTTTTTAATCGCCCAGCTTCTGTCATCAATTACGTGGAATTTTTCTATTCTGAAATAGTGGTATATTAGTGGGTCACGGTCCTCAGGCTGAAAACACCCAATATGAGATATACTTAGCAAATAGCGCAATTCCTGGCGTATAACGCGCGGATCAAATTCGAATTATAAATTGGAATTTGATGGTATTTTAATTAATATTTAACACTAGAACGCCCGAAAATTTTACTCAAGTTTCATAAAAATATTTCACCCCAGAATTTTTATTTAAAATTATTTAACTAATTTATTTAACATAATTCTGCGTCGCTTAAATTTAACTTATTTTATGAAAAAAATTCTGGCTCCAATGGACATTTAATCATGTGGTCGGAGTCGAATCGACTCCTTCCGGGCGTTCTAGTGTTAAAAGGTTAAACGTTGTTTTAATTACCAGGGTTCGTACGGGTGCTTGAATTTCTTGACTATGAAATTATTCGGCACCAATATTTTCTTATGGAAAATCTGTCCTGAAATAAGGCGAAACTTTGACTGTTTAAACTAGATTTATTTTTCTATAAAAAAATTCTGGTATTGGGCCTTGAAAATAACGGTACCCGTACGAACCTTGATTACTAATCAATTTTTTGTACATAAACTAAAGCGTAATGTCAGGATATTATATGATAATTTTTACATAACGTAAAAATACAAATAAACTTTGCAAAACCGGTTGTTTCAATAGAAAAATTCAAATACTTACAAAATATTAAAAATTACTGTTGCATTCTAATTTCTTTTATATTTCACAAAATGTCTTTGGAAAATAAACAAATCCACGGAAGGATAAATAACAATAAAATAATTTATGCATTAAATCTTTAGATTTCTATCAATGAGAACAAATAATTTTCAAATGTAAAAAGGTTTTTTTTTTCGTTATTTTACTTTCAGATAGCATTTCTACATTAAGAAATATTTCTCGTTAATAAATACTTCCTTTATTTGTTAAAAAAATTTGAAGATTTAATGAAAACCGGAGGAAAATGAAAGTCACAAAGGTTGTGTAATAATCATAAAAGGAATATATTTTATGAAGAATATTCAACGTCATCTCCTTCAAAGTTTTCCATTCTGAAAATTCTGAATCTTCCATTTAAAGAAACATAAGAACAAGAATCACGAATGCAAATTTCAAAAGATCCATTTCCGTTTATTTTGCTCCAGGCAAATTTTGTTATTTGTAAGGTAGCTTTTCTAAGATATAAATTACAAAATTATAGAGAAATGCTTGAAAATTATTATCACTGTTTTTGAATGTCGTGATTTGTAGGGGGGAGGGGGGGAGTAAATGTATCAATTGTACTCAATAAAGATAATTGAAATCACCGGATGAAGAAATTTAATTCTAAAGGGATTTATTTGATGCCGATAAATAAAAAATAAAACATCACAACCCCTCCCAAAAATTACCACTTCGAAATTGAAAATTTTATTCGCATTTTTTAAATTTTGGATCTTCAACCTGGACCGCTGCCATCGAAATACTCAAGGCCAGAGGACAGGAGTGTGACGTCATCACTAATCGACCGACTTCTCACTAGTGTTGAAATTCACACAGTAAAAATTTTAATAGCAATTTTCTTTTCTTTTTTTTGTAGAATATCTGTCATCTTATAAAACAATAATAACTATTTAAACTTAGTGGTGAGAATTTGGAATCCCCCAATAAAAAATCAGCCAGATGCGGCAACACCATTGTATTCCGCATCTGGCTAAATTTTTATTTAACCCCTTGAGGGGCGCCGTTTGCAGCCTGCAAACGGTTAATTTTCATGCCTAAATATTCACGGGCACCAGTAATTTTTTAGTACAATTTCGATCTCATAATAAACGTGAAAAAAGGCTTTTGATTATTTTCAAATAAATTTGTTTGTTAATTGCGATGTGAATTAATTATTTGAAAATTTTTTGAGCAGAAATGCCTTGCCCCTTAAAGGGTTAAGGATTCTGAGTTCTCACCGTTACATTTAACACTAGAAAGCCCGAGAGCAGTCATTTTGACTGCTACCAAATAAATATATCTCGGTTCGAACCAGACATTTTTTTATGAAGCTAGTTTAAAAATTACAAAGAAAAAACTAGTTAAATGGATAAGTTAATAATTTAAAATAAAAATTCTGGTGCGAAATTTTTTTCTAAAATTCGAGTAAACTTCTCGGTCTTTCTAGTGTTAAATAGTTATTGTTTTATAAGATGATAGATATTCGGCAAATAAAATAAAATTGCTATTCAAAAATTTCCGGTGTGAATTCCAACACTAGAGAGAAGTATAATTTTCAAGGCAATATCAAACAAATAATTACACGGAATGCAAAGTTAACCGTCATCGGAAGCTACCTTTTTTCACATGATTGTATTTTTATATTCCAATTGCACCACTATATTTTAAAACTAAGTTTTGCAGTACATTTCTCTTGCACGTGTTGTGAAAGTGCACTTTAAAGTGTTTCTTTAAAATAAAGTGGTGCCGGCCGAATAAAATACGGGTAAGCGATGCTGGTCCGGATGCCACACGGGAAGATTTTCGTTGTTACGAAAGCCATGCCTAGATGAATAGAAGACAGTTTGTGATCGGCCAATTGTACATAATTTTAAATTTGATGTCCAGCCCCCCGAAGTTTAATTCTATTTCAAATGCTGTAAAGACATACTACGATTATTTTTCTTCGGAAATACTTATATTCAGAAAATGAACCCGTTAAAGAGCTGAAACTACTGATAATTCTTGGAACAATATAAATTCTGTTGTTAATGAAATTTTCATAAATAGTAAAAGAAATTCAATATATATACAGGGTTTGTACGCTGCAAGGACTTTCAAGCAGTGTTGCCAGTGTGCTACTTTTTTTAATTTAGATTTCTTGACTGTCACCACCTTTTTGAAATGGTAAAATTCGCCTTATTTAATGACATATTAATTAAGGCAAAATCAAGGGGTAATTTGCCTTTTCAGAAAAAGTGGTGCCAGTTAAGAAATCTTAATTTAAAAAAAGTAGCCCCCTTGCAATACTGATTTCAAGCATTTTCCCCCAGAATTTTCGTAAAATAACATTTGGCTTTTTAATGAAAAAAAAATCTATCTTCAGATATAGAGAACAGTACTTTACGAAATTTCTGGTACTAAAACACTTAAAATTCCCTGAATCTTTTCATGCGTACGAACCCTGTTACAAATACAATTTTATTCAAAACGGGTTCTAATACTTCAGACTAGTGAAAATATGTAATTTGGGTATAATTAATTAGTTCAGTTACCCAGACCCTTTAAGTGAATCATAATTAGAACGAATGGGGTATCTATCAACACTATGACCCCTATCAATAAAATAATATAAAGATATTTTAAAGCCAGATGTTTAAACAAAATGTTAATCAAAATGTTAACTAAAATTAGCAGATCAGCTTGTTCTGAGAATTGTGAAACTTTGTTTTTAAATATCTACAAGTTATAGATAATTTATTATCAGAACAATTACATTACTGATCTACAGGGTACACACAATTCTACCAAAACTTTTTAACAGTTTTTATCTCCTTACTTAATTCAAGAAAAATGTTGCAACTTTTGCGAACACGGCTGTTGCGAATTTTGTGTTTTAAAATTTAAAAAGATATTTTCTTATCATTAATAAGGGTGCTAGATTCCTCGGAAATACTAAGGTGTGTGCACACCTTGCTTTACTGATTACAAATGACTTAAAACTACCGTAATTTCCCGCGTATACGTCGCAGCTCAAATAATTCGATTTCCTACCAGAATTCGTTTTAAATAAAATGTGACTTGGTTTTGCTTAGAATTTAATTGACTTCATTTTTTAAATAAAATTTCCGATATGAAAAAGACTTAACTAATCCGCGACGCATACGCGGGAAATTACGGCATATCTAAATGACTTAATTTCTATATGAGGATATGAGTTTCAAAACTCGCCTTATACAGAAAATAAATTTTAAGAAATCGCAAAACACTTCTGATTGCGCCCATTGATTTTCATTGCAAATCAAGATTTTAAAATGCCAGAAATACAAGATAAAACTACTCTATTTGCCGATTGTAGTGGTTTTTCGATGCAGGGTCAACAATAGCATAGATCGTTAGAGATAACTCGATTTTTTAAATTTGGTATTAAGCGAGTTTTGAAACTCACGTCTTCATATGTAAATTAAAAAAATCAACTAATATTAAATTACTAATAATATTTTTTATTAAGTATGATGCAAATTTAATTTTTTTTTTAAAGAAAATAAAAGTTACACTTCAAATAAATTACGTAAGAATTTCTAAATCTTACAAAAATAAATTTTACACATAACCTTTTCATTGTAGTAAAATTAAGAACTCCACCCATCTAAAATCCAATGATATAGGAACAAGATTAAGGCTGAAAAACTGCTAGTTCGTGGGCAAAAAGATACCGCTATTTTAGGAAAAAATAATTTATCTTATTTAACACTTTCAGGGGCAAAACTGTTCTATTGCTAACTGTTGAAATGAATGACTGACACCGGAACTCACGAACAAATTCATTTAAAAATACGAAAAAGCTATATTTTGCACACTTAATAAACGGAAATATTTATACCAAAATTCTGGCACCATTGTAGTATTTGAGAATTTAAATTACCGTAATTTCCGGCGTATAATCCGCTGATCAAACAATCATTTTTCGAACCAGAAATATTTTAAAACAAAATGTAACTATTTAGATCGCGGAAAATATTTGGCTTCAAATACTAAATAAAATTTCTGTGTCCAAACAGAATTGTTTGATCCGCGGATTATACGCCGGAAATTACGGTAAGTGGTTTCATAAACATACCACCGCCCTTGAAAGGGTTATGGGCATAGCTGCCAATATCTTGCGCTTTTTTGTACCACAAAAATTTTATAGTAAATTTTACCTTTTTAATTCCCCGTAATCTGACGATTAAATAAGGCAAACATTTCTATTAAATATTTGTGGTATGAAAAAGAGTAAGACTTGGCAGCTAATGTAATTGCAAAAACATTGCGATGAATTAAGACAACGATTATATTTTGGAAACTGTCGTGTAAATGAATTTTCAATCCAAAAGTTTGAGCAGCCCTTATCGAAATGGAAAATATAACACGAAAGCAGTGCTGCCATTTGACCATTAAAAAAATGAAACATTAATATTCGCTTTAGTTAATTTGCTATTAAATGAGGCAAATATTTCTATTTCAAAAAAGCTGTAGCAATCAAGTAATATGTATATAAAAAAAATCCTACCCAACAGACAACACCATCCATGAGCTGACTTTACAGTTTGCGACACAGATTGTGAAAAGCTTTTACTTTGCGATCAATATTTACAAATATTTATCTTCGTTTTATTTATTCCAGACATGTGCTAGAAATTCTTCGATAAAATATGTTGATTGTACTTTACCTTTCGTAATTAGGGCTGATGAATTTCAAAAACGTACGCACTGATTGTATACAATACTTTGTGCGTATGCTTCTGGGTTTGTTTCAAACACATATGGAGAAATTCCGTCTTAATTCCTTAGGTATCAGCTCATGTAAATGAATCCATCATGAAATAATTCTAAGCATTATGCCGCAGGTTTAACGAACATAGTAAAGAGCATATCTATTTATCAGTATTTAAATTTTTTGAAGAAAAAACATTTTATATCATGGTAGTGATCACGGATGTGATCATGGCTGTATTCCGAACACCTTCAACTTGAACAAACAACCACAAGTAATTTGGAATTGTAATTTTCACTTTATTTATCTGCGTTGCGCATCTGGTCCTGGTAGTGAGTAACAAATAATGTCACAGTCAGTGGCGTAGCTATGATGGGAATACAGATGCTCTGCAAACCACTATTTTAAATTAATATTCTTAGCCTTATCTACTCGCCGAAATTTTTGCGATTAAATGGAATTTAAATAACTTTACGAAATTAGCGATATTCAGAGCAGCTGGATCTCGAATATGTCTATGACACGCCACTGGTAGTTGTCAGGTGGCAAATTAGCGCTCGAAATGCTCCGTACACCAATAATCCCTTACAGTTTATTTCGCCACCTTTAATCACAGATAATTCTGCCATTAGGTAAGGCGAAGAAAATTATTTTAAAGTACTGGTGTCCAGATTGTGCCACAGCATCGACCACAAATTTCGAAGTTATTGCGCTGATGCTGCCCAAGAGCCCTGTAGATAGAGTAAGATTGCCCGTTTGACCACCTTTTGTACGCCGAAACTCCGAGTTGATTCCGAAAAAGAATTTTTAATTTATGGTAGTGTTGTCAGGTGACCCGCGTAAATTAGCGCTCAAAATGCTCTGCACACCACTAATTCTTTACAGTTTATTTCGCCATCTTTAATCACAGATAATTCTGCCATTAGATAAGGCGAAAAAAATTTCTTTGAAGTACTGGTGCCCAGATTTTATCACAGCATAGACCACAAATGTCGAAGTTATTTCGCTGAGGCTGCCCAACAGCCCTGTAGACAGAGTAAGATTGCCCGTTTGACCACCTTTTGTATTCCGAAACTCCGAGTTGATGCCGAAGATTCCGAAAAAAATATTTTTTACTTTATGCAATCTCAAGATGCCTGATATGAAATAAGGCCAAAACTTTTTTTCGAAATTTCTGGCATGAATTCAGAATTTTTGAGTAAAAATAAACAATCCTGCAAAAGAGTGAGCTCGAACGTTGTGATTTTGATTTTCAGCTCTGAAGTAATGTATCGATTATACCTGGTGCATGTCGCGGTTGGCGATAAGTTAACTGATAAGTAGCGAATTTTTAACTGAATTTCTTCATTAATTAAGGTATTAATTACATTAGCCGCCAGCAAATTTCAGTTTTTCGTTAAATAATTCATTTTCATCAATATTTGCGTCTCTTAAATTATTTCTTTCCTTGTAGAATCGCCAAAAGTTTTAGGGTCATCTGCCAACTTATCGTGGATGAAATATATAAAATCCATCTGCTTTATATTAGATGCAAAAATTTTTATTCGATTCCAAAAAACGGCCATCATATCCTGCGGGTGGAAAATAGCTAATGTTTAACTCTTTGCACTCGAACTTTGCTAACATAAATGATTACATACCTGACAAGTCAAATTTCTGAACAGAAATACTTGCTTTATTTACTGGCAGAAATTTGCGATCAAATAAAACAGACAGCACTAATCTGAAAAATTGGTATTCAACCTAGAATTTTATGTGATTAAAAACTGATGACGAGTGAAACTAGACAGAGGAGAGCAAAGAGTTAACTTCGCTCTATTTCTATCACGTCTTTTTTCAAGAAATTAATTTAAAAGACAGGAATATGTTTAAATTATTTATTGAATAGAAACTTTTCTGATAATTCTTCCTTATAACCACACATCCGCTCGATATGTTAGATTTCTCATTAAGTAAGCAAACATTTCAGAAGCTGCAATTTCAAAAAAAGAACACATCATTAACCCATTAACCGACAAAACTATAACGTTGAAATTTTCAACTTTTTAGCTGAACATTGCTTGCCACCAAACACTCTGAGAGCTAATTTGCGCATTTTATGATCTAAAGATTTTATCTTTTTAACTAAGGCCAACTTTTAATTTAAAAATAGTGGTGGGTATGTAAATAACTTAAACATGTGCATTTATTTTGACGGTCGTGTGAATGGGTTAACCCTTTCAGGGGCAAGGCATTTCTGCTGAAAAATTTTTCAAATAATTAATTCACACCGCAATTAACAAACAAATTTATTTGAAAATAATCAAAAGCCTTTTTTCACGTTTATTATGAGATCGAAATTGTACTAAAAAATTACTGGTGCCTTTGAATATTTAGGCATTAAAATTAACCGTTTGCAGACTGCAAACGGCGCCCCTCAAAGGGTTAAAACAGAGTAAGTTGGCATTTCTTTTACACATGAAGTTTTATTACAAAAAACTAAAAAGAAGGTAAAATAATATTTTATATAATTCAACGGTAAGTTAAGAAAAAAATACGTAAAATAATAAAAATAACTACAAAACGGAATACAAGTATTAGCTTTAGATTCAGTGTACCAATATATTGAACTCTAATATTGATACAATGTTGCATCAGTGCTGGTATTTCAGTTATCATATGTCTTGAAATCCAATATTTCCGAAATATTTCGATATCTAGTCAAAGATTTAATGCAGTAAAAATAAATTCCCATCATCTTCGTTTTATCTATAAAAAGAAAAGATCTCGAGCAACTTCAAAGACAACCAGATAACATTATTATTAGTAGCGATAAACTATTAAAAGAGGTTTGTAACGATTCTTCAAGTGTCAAAAATAGCTGCTTATTGGAAGAATTTTTGAATAATTATGAATCTAAAGCCAATTAGAAAAGTGCAGTAGGATATTTTTACAACTGCGGAGATTAGACTGAAATGGCTTCTTTTAACATATCTGATTTTCAGAATGAAAATGCTTAATATTATTCATGATTTATTTCCTTAAAATTATTCATGGTTTTAATAGCGAAAAAAATATTCTAAGAAAATGTGAAATTATTTTAGTGCTTTGATAAATGGGCTTATATTATAAGTAGATCTCGCTGCATATCGGAAAAAATTTATTGTTCCAACCAGTATCTCTAATCAATAATCTTCAGGATAGTTTTCTTTAACATATACAGTAGAAATATATCATGAAGATATTTTTATCAAAATAGTGATGGGGACAGTAAAATTTCTTCTATACGCTGCGAGGCCTGAAAGTTAACCCCTTGAGGGGCAAGTGATTGCGTTCCTGTAATGTTGAACTCATACCAGAATCTTTGAAAAATTCTATTTCAAAATAAGTAAAAGCAATTTTACGGCTTTTTTCCACCAAAGTTAGAAATGTAAAATTTAATAAAATTTTTCTGGTGTGAAGCTTCATTAATCGTAGATGGTACATAATATAAACCGGCGCCCCTCAAGGGGTTAAACGGAATAAACCGAATTTTCTAAGAAAATACACTTCAATTATCATAAGCAAATGTTTCATTTTACACGAGTGTGAAGTTTACATAATACTATTGAAGATTGCATAAAAGTACATAGTTGCCAACGTCCCGATTTTTTAATACCAGTAAATCCTTACAAAAATTTTCTCTTTATTTAATTGCAGAAATTGTGTGATTATATAAAACAAGTATTTCTGCATAAAAATATTGGTATTAAAAAGATCGGGAGGCTGGCAACTATGCAAATAAAGATGGTGGTTTTTCAATGAATATAGTCGAACAGTGTGCCGACAGTCTAAAGACCAGAAAAAAGTGTCGTCATAAGCAGAGTGTCGTGGTAACCGGAGTTGGAGAACAATATTGATGAATTAAGGTTTGCTTATCCCTAGATGTGCTTCCTATAATTCTTTTTCAATATTATACAATGAATTGAAATCAATATTCGTTGTTTCAGAAATAGATATTAGATAATTTCTGGGGTCATTTATAGTGTGTGGGTTTATTTATTCAGATAAAGGATTAAAGTAAAATTTCGCATTTATCTCAATGGGTATTTTAGACACTTTTGTGAAAAGTTTGGCTAAGACATTTCTTACCGCTTAATTTCCGTGCTCATAAGAAGAATTAACAATTAAAAATGGACAGTTTTCCTTAACTGTCGGGATATCCGGAGTTGAAAATTATTCAACGACGTAAAATCCGGGCTGTATTTACATTAAAATCATATACAGATAATCGGGACTTTGAAAAACTGATGTGATATGCGGAGTGACGTGAAAACCGGGTCCTCGTGATTCGACCTCGCGATAACGAGGTCGAACTATAATATGGGATTTTAATGTGCAGGTAACACATTTCATGTATAAGTATTAACACTAGAACTATCGTGAGCCGTCATTTTGACGGCTACCATATGACTATGTTTCGGTTCAAACCAGAAATTTGATTATGAAATAAGTTTAAAAGATACAAAGAAGAAAAATGTTAATTCATAAAGTTAAACTGTTTTAAATCAAAATTCTGGTGTGAAATATTTTTATAAAACTCGACTCAAATTTCCGGTAGTTCTAGTGTTAAACGAAATGAAGTTCCTATAAGTACAGTGTTGCGAGCGGGCTGATTTTTTATTCAGAATACTACTATTTATCAATAGAAATATTCACTTTATTTAACAACAAATTAATCCTTTAACGGTTAATAGGAATATACTTCCCACTTAATTTTTAATGAATACTGATCGATTCGCGCCGTAATTTTTAGTAATACATTTTTTTTTTTTTTTATAATGCACGTGATGAAAAATCCGCTTTTTATTTTCAAATCATTTTTTTTTGTAGATTCTGGTGGCAGTGAATCTTTTCCAAAATTTTATCCACAGAATTGACTTGCCCGATAAAGTGTAAAATAAGACGAATAATATTGTTTAAAAAATCTTGTATTATTCTGAATAAAAAAAATTGGTCAACTAGTGACACTGTATAAATAAAATATTGAGTAAGGCTGCGCAACATTTTTCTCTGAAAGTCGTTTGCCGAAACGTAATTATCGCCTTATTTAATAGCACTGTTTTTGTAATTACAGAAGACAAATTACTTTAGTCTAAAATAGTGGTAGCTTTGTGGCCACGCGCCACAACTTGGGCAACTTTTACCAAATTAGGGGCAAGTAATTCATAGCTTCCATCATTTGCGCCGTTTTCTTACTACTAAAATATAATAGTAAATTTTAATTTATTTAATCGCAAAAGTCGATTAAATGAGGCAACATTTTCTATTACATTTTAGTGATAAAGAGAAAGCATAAAATTAAGTAAAGTACTCAACTGTGCTACTCCAACTATGAATTTAACACATTACTCCTTTATGTTTTTAAAATAGGCGTCGAGCGAAGGTTGCATACATTTTTATCACAATGTTTCAATAGATTTTTTTATTTTTCTCAATCGCAGATACAGGCTACAACTTCTACGATTAACCCATTAACCGCCAAAACTATAAGATAGTTGTCTTCAACTTTTTGGTTTAAAAACGTGTGCCACCACAAATTTTGAAACATAACCTTCGCTTTATTTTATTGTTAAATTTCTGTCATTAAATAAGAAAATTTATTTATTCAAAAATAGTGGTAGATAGATAGTTAATTTAAGAATGTGAGCTTATTTTTACCGGAGCGTTAACGCAACACACCGTCAATGGGTTGAACAATGGAACTATTAATAAACCGGAACTGACATATCTGTAAAATAGTGAAGCCTCAACTGTAATAGCTATCGTATGGGTTGTTTACCGCCGGTGGAAACTTCCACCAGTAAATTTATATAGGAATTTTCTGCTTACTTAAACTCCTTATTATTGCAAAATTTTAGTCATAAATAATGGTAGATACAGGTTTTCATTTTTACTGGTAAAAACTTAGTTTGGCGGTAGACACGCCCTACGTTTCCGCCATATTGTGACAACCAGAGATTCAAAATGACAGTTTTACAAGGGAATCTGACACCATTAAGACCAGTTAGAAATTTTGGCCACATTTATGAGAAAAAAATTCCATGAATAAGACACTTAAATGAAACGAAATTTTCTATTCAATTTTACTGGTGGGATGTTACGCCTGGCGACAATCAGAAACTGAAGATACGATCTTAAAAAAAGCAGCCGCCATCTTGTAATAACCTCCTCAGTTACTTCACTTGCAGCTGGTTGACAGTACACTATAAGGTTAGTTGGGGCAACTGGGCCATAATTTTACCATGTGACTCTGGAGCTTCTGACAATTCAGCTTCAAAAAGCTAATGTTCATTTGAATTAAAGTCTGAACTTCTGTATATGTGTTCAGTTAGGTTCCCTCTATCAGACAGAAATGCTCAAAATTATATTTTAATATTTAAAAATGTAAAAATATGCATATTTCATCTTTCTTTCCTCATGGATCCAGTTGCCCCATAAAAATGGGGTAAGTGAACCAGGGGGGTCTATTTTCCCCACGCGTATATTTTTTTTTCATATGGAATATCAGGTCCTAATTGAAAAAGTGTAAACAACTTAAAAAAATTTAAACCAGGCAGATCATGTAAATTATATATTAACTACAGAGCGTTCTAAGGGAAACCTTCGATGTCAATGTGTCTAAAAAAAACGCTAAAAGTGAAAATATTAGATTTATTTATACCAAAAACATAAAAATTAAGTAATTACTTATGTACTTTAGTATAGGTAATAAGTATAAAAGTCACATGGGTAATTTAAGGGGATAAAAAGTAAGGTAAATCTATGAATAAACGGCGACGTAAGTAAGTAAGTACTTTATGCGTATCCAGGGGTCGCATTATATAGGGAAAATTTTATTGTTCCTACCAGAACCCTTAATCATGATCATTTTATTTAACATATTCTAAAGAAATGTGCGGTGAAGATATTATTTTAAAATAGTGGTATTAACACCAAAAGTTTCCCTGTAGAATGCGACACCTGTTATCATACAATTTTAAGGTTTGGCTATCTGGATTTCAAGCGCTAGATACTTGCATTCGTAAAATGTTGAAATAATTTACTTACACCAGTATTTACAAGAGAATCTATTTGTAAACAAGTAAAAGTATATTTTCGCGTACTTAATAAAGGTGAAATTTTCATTATTAAATTCCTGTGCCAATGTGGCAATTAGGGATTAAAATTATGCGATGCCATAACGACATCACCGCCTTTCAAGGGGTAAAGAAATTTGGTTTGATACCACACAATATGCTTTTTTTTTATTTTATTACGTAATTTTAATAAGGTATTCTATAATTTTCTTTGTTGTGAGCAAAAAACAATGGAGAAATTTATTTGCCGTAGTAAGATAAACTCAAAAAAATTGTTTATAACTATTGGGGTAACTGGATCCAGCATGGTCCTGTTACCCCGGATACATGTCCCAGTTACCCCATTCTTGAAAAATTTATGGGGTAACTGGGACACCGGGCTTACATTTGAAACATGAAGAAAATATGTATAGATACCTAATAATATTAATGTTGTTATATACCTAATCTTAAAAAAAAAAAAAAGATTGTTTAATAAAAGTACTTATAGTATTTTAATAAAAAGCTGAGGAAGTTCAATCATATTGACGTTGTTTTTTAAAAAAGAAATGTAAATATTTGACACCCTATCACAGCAAAGTGAGAGTTATGATTGAATTGACACACGTTGTTTTAGGAAGCAGATATTAAGGTGCATTGTTCACAAAAACTAAAACTTAAAAAAAATCAACAAGTTTTTATAAAATAGCCTATGGCCTAGTTACCGCGTGGGTCCAGTTGCTCTAACTAACCTTATGTCTCCTCCTTTTTATTAATAACTCCATTGGTTGAACAAGGATCTTGCGAATTGTTCCATTGAAATATTAAATAGAGATTTCCTTTACTGAAATATTGGTGCCAGTCTCCTTGAAAATTCCAAGAAGTTTATGCACCAGAGCATCTCAGGCCTCACAACATATAGGAGAAATTTTATCGTTCCTAACACTATTGTACCACTAAATAATTATCTTCATGATATGTTTCAGTTGCATATATTAAATTAATTCATCATGTTCCGTATATACTCGGGTATCAACTGGCCCCAAATTCGAGAGGAATATCAGATTGAATACCATTATTAAAAAGAATATTATCTTCGTATTATCCAGGGGTGTCAGACTGTGGCCCGCCGGATACCACTATTTTTTTTTTAAGAAATAGTCTTCTTGTGACTTCTTTCGACTTCTTGTGTCGCAGAAATTCGATGATTAGATAAAGCAATGATAAATATAAAATTTTAGTGGTATACGGCGGGCCAAATTTTGACAACTCTGGTCTTATCTAACTGCAGAATTTGCAAAAAAATTCAGATATTTAACCATTTCAGGGCAAGATAATTGTATTTGTAAACTGTTGAAATAATTGAATAACACCAGTGTTTACAAGAAAATTTATTTGTAAAGAAGTAAAGGTATATTTTCGCTCATTTAATAAAAGTGAAGTTTTCATTCAAAAAATCAGGTGCCAATGCGGCAATTAGGGATTAATATTATGTGACGCCGTGACGGCATTACCACCCCTCAAGTGGTTAATAAGGTGAAGATAACTAGTCGAAAAGTCTGACATTCATCATATACGTTTCCTTGAATGTAGAGGTCGGCTTATGCGAGAGTATATACGGTATTATTGATTTGGCATACTGGTGTGAACAATAAAAATTTTCCTGTATGTTACGAGTACTGGCATATTATACAGTTATATCTTTATATAGGAGCACGTTAATTTTTTATTTATATAGGATGCTATGTTTCCGCTGAAACACTCTTTGTGTCGGTCCACTTTCAATAAAATATGCCATATGTTGTTTGATAAATAACAAACACCGCAAAAAGTACAAAAACAAAGACAAAACAATCCCTTGAAGACATTTTTTCCGTTACAACTATTTGTATCTTAATGTTTTATGGTCAAATTGCTGCTTATCTTAAAAAGATGACATTAACATTTTATCTCGCCCTTAGTAATAAAAGCCATGTTTAGAGAAAATGAGAAACATATATATTATATATATTAAACATTGAACTTCAACGATTTATAACATTTTTATCGAGACACCTTAGCAGGCCAATGACAGTGAGACCATATTAAATGAAACAGAAAAATGCAAACTTAGGCAATACATTTTGGAAAACTAATTTATTTTTTAGATATGGAGGCACAGGAAATATCTTTAATATTTTTTTAAGTTGAAATTGTGAAAAATGATGAAAACTAGTTTTAAAATGCCTTACTTGTATCAACATCATCCACAAAAATATGCCATTATTGCGATAAAAAATGAATGATGGATTTATCATAAAATACGATGAGAAAAATGCCGTTTTATCAAGATGATATTCCTTACAAAATATATAAAAGTAAATATAACAAAAAAGCTAAAAGATAATATTTGAGAAGTTGATACATTACGTCATCAGATTTCAAACCTGAAAGTGCAAATAAAAGCATTTTTAGAAAACTGCAGAATAAAAACGTCCATGAAAAATTTATGTTTTCAATTTAAACTCGATACAATACGCTATTTTTGATAAGAAATTGCAAAAATTCTTAAAGAATAAAATACCAGGTGCTAAAACACTGGCATATGCAATGTGCAATTAAAATCAAATATTTCCTTTTATTTGTATACGGTATGCACCGACTTCATTTGCTTAGAATCATTTTCCTTCTATAAGATTTATTTTACTAAAAAATGTGTGTTTATCCTTAAATTGTCAACTTCTTAAAAAAATAAGATACCAGATATTAAACTATTGACATGTGCAATGTGTTAAATTAAACCAAACATTTCCCATTATCTATATACAGTATGCACCGACTTAATTTGTTAAAAGAATGTTTTCATCGTAATCATTTATTTTACCAAAAATGTTCTGTTTTTTTAATAGAAAAATTCTTAAAAAATAACATACCAGATATTAAATGACTGGCATGTGCAATGTGTTAAATTTACTCTTTAGTGCGCAGCTTTGCATATATGCAAACAACAGTGTTTTCAATGTAATGGTTATTTGTATCCATATATACCTAATTCACACCAGAAATTTAAGATTGCAATATTTGCTTTAACCCTCTGTCTACCAGAAGGGTCCAATGGACCCGACATGTACATTCAAAATATTTATTCAAACCAGAAATTTCTTCAAAACAAACGAAATGTATAAATCAGACAATAATAAGTTAAATAAACAAATTAAATAGTTTTAAGTAAAAATTCTGGTGTAGAATGTTTTTATAAAACTTGAGTAAAATTTCCGGTAGTTCTAGGGTTAATTAATAACAGACATTCCGTATTTAGACCAAGAACTATTAATAAAGAGGAACAGACATACCCCTAAAATAGTGAAGCTTCAACTGTGACCGCTATCGCAGACGTTGTTTACTGCCGGTGGAAACTTCCACCAGAAGATTTATACAGAAATCTTCAACTTATTTAAACGCCTTATTATAACAAAATTTCAGTTGTAAATAATGGTAGAAACAGATTTTGATTTTTACTGGTAGGAATTTACTTTGGCGTTCGTTAGGTCTTGCGTTTCCGCCATATTGTGACAACCAGGGAAACAAACTGACATTTTTACAAGCTATGCTGACACCAGTAAAAACAAATAGAAATTTGTACAACATTTTTGAGAAAAATTTCCAAGAAAAAAACGCTTAAATAAGACAAAATCTTCTGTTCAATTGTAGTTGTGCGATGCTTGTCCTGGCGGTAATAGGAAACAGAAGATCCGATTTAAATACAACAGCCGCCATCTTGTGGCAACCTCCTAAGTTACTTCACTCGCAACTGGTAGACAGTACACTATATGTCTCCTCCTCTTTATTCATACCTCCATTATTTAGATAAAGCGAAATTAACCGCTGAAACTTTCTGTTGTAAAGTCAGATTCTCTGAACTACGTAATTTCCAGAACGTATTATACCATGGGAATTAAAGGGTTAAACCAAATAGTTCCAGAGTTGCCTAGTCTCCGGCTTTTTCCACGCCACTATTATTTTTAACAAAATGCTGTTCTTTTAAATCCCTAAATGTTCCAATTAAATAAAAGAACATTTTCTGCATTAAAATACTGATATACAAAAAGCCGGAGACTTGGCAGCTCTGTAGTTCCATTTTGTCTATTTACAGTACGCTTATTTACAGACATATTTTGTTAAAATTGTTTTTCACCCTATAAGATTATTTTACTAAAAATGTTTTGTTTATCTTTAAATATAAACATTTCTTTCTAAACTATCTAGTATTCAGTTTTCGTGTGTATAATGACAATCTCATAACGGCAGGTAACATAAAAGACCCTAAAATGGGTTTTTTATCTGCGTATTTACGTTCAGTAATTGCTAGGTGCTTTACAAAACACCAACAGGGGAAATCGGTTTTATTTTTACTTCTAAAATCGCTTATATTAGCATTTTCCCTCTTTCTTTTGAACCCATAAATTACCTAGCAAAAGCGAAGTAAAAGTGCGTTCAATCGCATTTACATATCGTAAAAGAAGAATAAAAGATTAAAAAGACTTTGTGTTGGCCGCAAATTTTAAAATGATGGAGAAAATGCATTAATCAGTTGAAGTGTTATGCCATTGAGGGTTAAATAGCAATGTCCTGATTTTCAATGCTTTCTTTAGGAAATACGAGACTTATTTAAAGACGATTATCTCTTATATGGCTTCTTATGAAAAAGAAAATACATTTATTTTTGTTAACGATTAGAATGCTAATGTGAAAATACTATTGTAAACAGAATGACAATTTGCCTAAGAAGTGTTAAGATTACGCATGAACAGCTGACGTAAGATAATTAATAGTTACATAACTTTCGGCTTATTCAATGGCTAGTGATTAAATAATGTGAAAATTACTATTTCACAACTGCTAACATTTGGAATTTTTGAGTATCGTTATTTTTTTAACCCTTAAATGCATAGTGATGCATACCTGCATCACTTTTTATTTAAAACTTAGCAACCACTATATTTATATAGAAATATTAATCGCGTAAAAATTACAAAAATGCGCAACTGTATAAAGTTGAAAATCTATTTTAATATTTCTGATGCCTAATCATTAATATAAGAATTAAAAAATAATTCTAAAAGAATAATTCGTACAGATAAGGGTTACGTTTTACAAAATAATATATATTTATATATATATATAATAAGGTATTTAAATTCATACTTATTACAATATTTACTAATTGGCAGTAATCATCCATTTAAGGATTAAATATACTCTTCAATTAATGTAGAGATTCATGGAATTTATTTGACAAATATTACTTTTCGCAAAGAGTTCTATTGAAAAATACAAAGGGTCGGCCTCTCTGTTATTCAGAAATAGCAGTAACAAGTAAGTGATAACGTTACAATCAATAATATCGTGATATTTCCGACAACCTATATGAAATGATAGATTGTAAGGATGATTAAATAATACATATATTTAAAAAAAAAATGAAGTTTAAACATACATAGGCTATGGACAACAGGTTGAGATAGTATATTTGTTAATTTATATCGCCACTATAGCTGCCAATTTCTAAGATATTGCGGCACAACTTTTCCGAATAGTAAACCTTCATCTTTTTTAATTCGAAAATTTCTGTGATTGAATTTGGAGAACATTGCTATTTGAAATCAGTGGTGATAAATATCGTACCAGTTAATGTCGATACATCACGAAAGGTTGAGGATTGTACAGATATTTTTTGACATAAATATAATTCTAAATATTCGTACGCCAAAATATTTATGCAGGCTTCGTATGGGAACCGTTATTTTCAAGGCCAGGCATCAGTATTTTTTTTATAGAAAATTATATCTAGTTTAAACGGACGAAATTTCGCCTTGTTTAACCCTTTCAGGGGCAGAGGAATTCTGTTAGTAAAATGATGAAATAATTGACTGACACCAGAATATTCAAACGAATTTCTTAGTAAATAATAAAACGCTATTTTGCATTTCAATCACGAAAACAACATTTTATTAAAATATTCTTGGTGCCAGTAGTCAGTTTCGGAATTAAAATTAGGTGGCTACACCCTCTATCCACCGCCCTTGAAAGGGTTAAGGAAAGATTTTCCATAAGAAAATACTGGTACTGAAGAATTTCTTAGTCTGGAAATTCAAGGACCCGTACGAACCCTGTTATAGGGAAATTCCATAGAAAATTATATTTTAATTTTTTTTTTTTTTTGGGGGGGGGGGGGGGGATAAAATTTATATGTTTAATTTAAGGGTATTATTGGAAAACTTGATATTTTAATATTCTATAATAAAATCCTAATAGAAGGTATTGGAAATTACTGTTTACAAACTGAGTTAAGTACCATTTTTGTCTTTGTAAAGTAATAATGTTACGTCAATTACACAATAAAAGTTACGTCAGTTACACATGTAAATACTATTTTTTTTCTTTTTTATTATTCAGAAATTAATTAAAGAAGTTACTGTTATAATTTGGCATTACTTAGTGTTGTTGAGAATATTAAATCACTTTTTTTAATGGGATAGCTTTGATAATTTTTACACTTCAATGAAGGCAAAAAAAAAAAAAAAAAAAAAGAAATGTTTGTATGTTTTGTGTTACGTCAGTTACAGAATTTTGAATTGCAATTTTTGAGACTAAAAGAGAGATTGAAATAATTTGAAGGTATTTAGGTGTTTAGTCCGTAGTAAGAAAGATTTTAAATTGTAAAAATTTTTGTGCTACCTTTATTAGTAAATTTTCTACATGGTTTTGAAAACAAATTCGATGATCAAATTTTACGTCAGTTAAGATGGAATTGCCCTATAACATGGTGAAAAAAGGAATTTAAATTCAAAAAGATGAAATTCCAACTGGAATCATAATATTAAACTCGCAAAGGTAATGTAATTACATTTCAAAATTTAGTTAAAGCCTCTGACGTCCGAATGCGGATTTTTTCTCTCCCCAAAGGAATTAGAGCAGGGGTGTTCAACTGTGGTCCGCCGGATACCACTAATTCTTAAGGGGCCAAGGGACCTTCAAAGTAATTGTTTTGCTATTTTTTTTAAATTACACTTTCTACTATATAAAGTCACACTGTATGAATTAATGGCATATATTTATCACCTAAAAAAAAATCGAGAAAAATAAATAATTTTCCGGAGTATTTTAAGCGTTGTGAAGAACTTTTCAAAATGCCCCATGCGAATTCCATATCAGTAAAAATCCCCAAAATTTTTATGCCAGTTTCGTTCACATATAGAAATAAAACTGTGCATCCAATTTTATATATTTAAATATAAAGGTAAAGAAAAAAAAATTCTAAATTTAATGAAATTTTCAGAATTTTTGTATCCTATTTCTGCACTTAACAACACTTAAGCAGCGTTGCCAGTGGGCTACTTTTTTTAAATTCAGATTTCTTGATTCCCACCACTTTTTTGAAACGGTAAAATTACCTTTGTTTTCACCTTAATTAATATGTCATTAAATAAGGTGCATTTTACCATTTGAAAAAAGTGGTGCCAAACAAGAATTTGAATTTTTAAAAAGTAGCCCATCTGGAAACACTGCTTTTAAGGCGACCGTGGACGTTCAAAATCGCAAAAAACATTAAAAAAATCAATTTTTTGTTTTTTGGAAAAAAATGTTCTGGCAATTTTCTACTTTCAAATATAATAAAAATTATTCAAATCCGATAATTTTTTGCAGAGATACAGCTGTTTTTCTAACGTAAACAATCGTTAATCTACACTCTAAATAAAACTTTAAATCCAGTTTTCTCAAAATGAGAATTTTCGCCGACTGGGTAAGTTCAAAATGCTCCATGCGTCTTAATTTTGCACCAATTTTCATAATACTTGGTAATATTGTTGTTGATATACATTATTACAAAACTTGCTATTAAAATGTGTACATTATTTCTTATAAAGGTCAAAAAGTAATATTTTATTATTGAATTTTATCCAAAATGATCAATATTATATTTTTTTAATTTTTTTCTGCCAAGGAATTTAGTATAATTTTAAAATGTATAGCAACTTTTGATATAATATCATAAAGCTATCCTAAAAAAAATTACAAGTTTCTGAAACAAAATTTAATGCGCATGGAGCATTTTTAATTTGTATCACTAATTACCATATTATTAATTAATTACTCATTTGCATATTAATTTTTTTTAATGAAATTAAGAAATTTTCTTAATTATTGCACAAATTATACGTGTATTAAATTTCAAAACAATTGAGCAAAAACTGTAGAAAATGTTTTTGAACGTCCACTGTCGCCTTAAGTTTTCCAAATATATTTAGTTTTAAAAAATTATGCACAGTTTCATTTGTATATGTAAATAAAACTGGCATACTAAATTAAGAAAATGTATAAAAATTTAATAATTTGGCATGACGACATTTTGTATTAACTTACGTGAACATTTTTAGACGATGTATTTAAATTTAAACCAGGGATTTAAGAGAAGCATAACCGCAAAAAACCGCAATTTCAAATAGAAAGAAAAACTGGAACTGAATCGATATCGGTTATTTTAAAGGAAATGTAAGCATGAGCCCGAAACGATATATTTTATTTTAACTAAGCAAAACGATGGCTGAGACAAAATAATTATTACGGTTTAGTGGCCTTTATCGCTAAGGGTTTTCATCACTAAGTAGTGTTAAAAGCAAGATTTATACAGCAACTTCCGAATTATATAAATTAAAAAATTATACGTGAATAATATTGAAAGAGATAGCCATGCATGCCAACATTCGGAATTTTTTTAATGAGAAAACTATATTTTGAACCTGAAACATTATTTAATATATTGAGTCTTGCTCGTATGTAGTTACCATTTAATCCCTTAACCCTTTCAGGAGCAAAGCAATTCCATCGTTGAAAATGATGAAATTAATGAATGACTCCGGAATTTGATTTACACAAATTATTCACAAATTTATTTGTAAATAAGAAAAAGCTATATTTCGCATATATAATAAACTGATTTTTTTTAAACCAAAATCCTGGTGACATTGTAACGCTTGGGCATTAAAATTAAGTGGTTTCATAGAAATACCATTTTTATTAGATATCTGCCAGAAATTCCAAGTACTAATTATCTCGTCCTATAACCCTTTCAGGAGCAGAGTAATTCTGTTACAAAAATACTGAAATGATTGAATGTCACCGGAATTTAACAACAAATCCATTTGAAAATAGATAAGTACTATTATTTACATAAAATATAAACAAGGTGAGCACAGTTCTACCACAAATTTTTAATAGTTTTATTCGCTTTATTTAACTGCAGAAAAACATTGCAAATTCTGTGTATAAACGAAGCAGTTACGAAGTCTGTAATTTAAAAATTAAATAGATAGATTACTGTCATTAACCTCTTGCACTCTGGCGCTGTTAGCGGATATATGTCACTAGCTACCTGTGTTGCCGCATCTAGCAGATTTTTCTTTTTTAGAAATTTTTAATTCACACTTCAAAAATTTAATTGGTACTTTCCTTTTAGTTTATTTATGGAAAATCTATAATCTTGTAAAGGAAAAATAAGGGCTAAAACTTTATGGTGAGAATTAGGAATGTCTATTTAAATAAAAAGAAATGTGCCCAGTTAAACTGATGGCACTGAGCTCACAGGCTATTCACACTAACTGTATATTATACTCTTATTTCATAGAAAAATGCCCCTCAAAAAATAAATGAAGGGGTGTTAGACTCCGTATCCCCCCTTTATACTTAACCAATGAACCTCCAAATGTAATCAGGGAAGCTCCTTAACATAATAAACCGGTATACCAAATTTGAAGCAAATCAAATCTGCATGAAAAAACAATATCGATAAATTAAAGGGGGTGTCTAACCCCTTCCCTTCCTTTATACTTAACTAATGAACCTCCAAATCTAATAGGGAAAGCTCCTTATCAGAAATGACCATAGAAAAATAAATTAAAGTAAATTGGATAGATATGCATGAAAATCCATTTATCTAAATTAAGGGAGGGGACTTGCCCCCTTTCCCCCTTTTATACTTAACAATTGAATCTCCAAATCTAATGAAGGAAGCGCCATAACGGAATAAACTGGTATATCAAATTTGAAGCAAATTGAATAATTCTGCATGAAAAAACCCATTTACCTAAATTAAGGGGGGGGGCTACCCCCCCCTTTTATACTTAACCAATAGACCTCCAAATCTAATCAAGGCAGCTTCTTAACATAATAAACCGGTATACTAAATCTGGAGCAAATCGAATAACTCTACATCAAAAACCCATTTATCTAAATTAAGAGGGGGATCTAGCCGCCCCCCCCCCCTTTCCCCTCTTTGTACTTAACTAATGAGCCTCCAAATCTAATCAAGGCAGCTTCTTAACATAATAAGCCGGTATACCAAATCTGGAGCAAATCGAATAATTCTGCATGAAAAACCCGTTTATTTAAATTAAAGGAGGTCTAGCCCCCCTTTCCCCCCTATATACTTTACTAATGAACCTCCAAATTTAATCAGGGAAGCTGCTTAACATAATAAACTGGTATACCGAATTTGGAGCAAATCGATTAATTCTGCATGAAAAATCCATTTATCTAAATTAAGGGGGGGAGGAGTAGCCCCCTTTCCCCCTTTATATTTAAGCAAGGAACATCCAGAACTAATCAGGAAAGCGCCTTATCAGAATGAACCTAGAAAAAAAAATCGAAGCAAATCGGATGTTTCTATCAAGAGTTATCGCGTTACGTACGTACGTACGTACATACATACATACATACATACAGAACCGGCAGGCACATTAGCTCTCAGGCTTTGATAGCCTGTGAGCTAAAAATCAGCCAGATATCATGACGTACATCATTGTCGGTAATGGCACCGCCCCCTGAATACTAGGCTTGACGCTGACACAAAAATGGCGGCAACCGTAGGCGGATTTTTTTAAACGTATATACAGTCCCTTAAATTTGGACACCGGTATTATATAAAAGATTTCTTTGACTTATTTAATCTTAGAAAAATAAAGCGGAAAAAACTTTTAAAAATTATTGGCACGAATATTTAAGGGACCGTAGACATTGTGAAAAAAATCCGTCTTCAGCAGCCGCCATTTTTGTGTCAGCGATGAAGCCTAGTATTCAGGGGGCGGTGTAATGACCAAAATAGCGTGATGTACGCTGCGTACGTCAAGAAGTTAATCGTGGTGCCAGACAATATAAGTATGAATAAAGAAGAGGAGACAGTTAGTGTAGTGTCTACCGTTTGCAAATGAAGTAACTGAGGAGTTAGTCACAAAATGGCGGCTGCTGATCGTTTATATCGGAAGAGGGCCTTATTAACTCCGGGTTAAACTTCAACCAGTAAAAACAAATATACATTTTTGCCTTATTTATGACATAAATTCTGAATGAATAAGCAATTTAAATAAGGCAAAATTATCTATTCAAATGTACTTGTGGAAAATTACTATGGCGGCAACCAAATTTAGTTATATTAATAGGAGACTTGTTTAGATTGCCAGAATATGGCGAAACCGCAGGGCCTGACTACCGCTGTGCAAAACCACACCATTAAAAATGAATAGATATCTTTCATCAAATTTTCAGATAATTTTGAATAAGTAAGACGTTTAAATAAAGAATGAATTTCTACTCAAATTTATTGGTGGAAGTTTGTCCCGCCGGTGATCAGTCCGGGAGAAACGGATTACATTTGAAGCTTCACCATTTTGAGGATATGTCAATTCCTCTTTTATTTTTAGTTTCTTTTGACAGACGGCTTGGAAATTCTAAGGAAAAAGCAAACGTTGAACAGAAAACAGTAATCATATTTAAAAATTCTGGGTGCCGCTTAGCAGTTCGGAATTAAAATTAAGCTAGTTGCACACAATATATACCACCGTCTTTCAAAATGCCAATAATGTTATGTTGGTCATAACATAAGGCAAAATTATTATTCGGAATTTCTGGTAGATATTTTGAATAAAAAAATTATCTATTAATTGTGCCTGGCAAATCTGACGTGAATTATAGTTACGTTTGTTTTGTAGAAATGTCCGTTGAAGTTTGATTTTGGCAAGAGTTTCTTTTGTATATGAGTAGACTGAGCTACTTACTACGATAGCGCCAATATCTGTCGAGTTTTACACTCCAGTCAGACATTACTGAGTTATAGCTCTGCAATTTTGGGACTAGTCTTCGTACGGAAGTGTAAGCGCTTTCCATGTACTCAGCTTTGTCTACGACGATGATTTTTATTGCTAATGTATAAATCCGTCGAAGCTATCGTTTTTGTCACAAATGTAGTCGAAATATACTCCAGAAATATATATAAATTTTAATTTGGAAATAATAGTATCCACAAATGTGACTGCGCAGTTCTCTGGATTAGTCTAAGCATCTAATTAATCATTTCAAAGGTGATGGTCACTCGGAGATACAACTTAATCTTAATTCCAAACTGCAAAATTGAACCAATAATATTTTAATAATATATTTTTTTATAATGAACATTTATAAAAACAAGTTTCTAGTTTCGAAGAAATTCGTTACTAAATTCTGGTGTTAATCATATCATTTCACTACTTTACGAACAAAATTATTCTGCGCCTGAAAAGGTTAACATGAAATGAATACCGTAAAATCAGTCGTAAAATGCGCGACTCGAAAAACAAAATGATCCGAAAATTAATTTATTTCTTAATTATGAGGAAACAGTATGTTACATTTCATTAAATAATATTTCTATGTCTAGATATGAGTCGCGCTTTATAGGTCGGGATATACAGTGAGCAAAAAAAGTATTTGAACACCAGGTAAAATTGTTGTAGCATATGTATAAAAAAAAATAAAAAGCAACTAAGAATTAAAAATACCAACACTTTTACAAAACAAATAAACATATTTAATATCTGACTTAATAATTATATTTAAAATATGAAAACATAAAAAAGTAGCATTTGTACTGCCAAAAAAATATTTGCACACTAGCAATAAAAATAGAACTAGAGGAATTATTTATATGTTAAAAACAGTGCTAATACTTAGTATGTATGCCCTTTACTTCAATTAGAGCTTGTAATCGCCTGGGCATTGATTCTATTAATTTGTGACATGCTTCACTGCTGATTTGTAGCCATTCTTCCCTAAGAGCTTGCTTAAGTTCTGATTTGTTAGAAATTTTCTTTTTCCTTATTTTCACATCCAAAATATGCCATACATTTTCAATCGGATTGAGGTCTGGTGATATTGGTGGCGTTCTCAATTGATTTTTTACATTATAAAGCAACCATAACCTCGTAATATATGCAGTGTGTTTCGGATCGTTATCCTGTTGGAAATAATATGAATTAGTAATTCCTAATTTCAGAGCACTATTAGATAAATGATCTCGCAATATATTAATATATTGTTTAGCATTCCTATTGCCTTCAGTAAATGTCATTTCGCCAACTCCGTTAGAAGACATGCATCCCCAAATCATAACATGACCACCACCATGTTTTACAGTTGATTTCAAGTTTTTAATTTGAAGAGAAGTATTTGGCTTTCGCCATACAGTTTTCTTACCATCTGAGCCAAAAATATTGAACTTGCTTTCATCGGAAAAAATAACAAATTTTCCAAAACTCTAGTGGTTTACTGACATAAGCTTTTGCAAATTCAAGTTTTTCACCCTATTTGTTTCACTAATAAATGGTTTTTTTCGAGGGGTTCTTCCTCGAATATTTGTATCATGAAGAATATTTCTAATTGATTGTGGTGTAACTACTGTTCCCGACGTTGAAGCGACATCATCAGACAATTCTCGAGCACTTAGAAAAGGGTTTTTTGAAGATTCTTTTATGATGGCTCTCCTTTGCCTGGTATTTAGCTTTCTTGGACGCCCAGTACGCGGCTTATTTATTGTCGAACCAGTTTCTTTTTTCTTCTTAATTACATAACGAATACTAAAAAAGTTTAGATTTAATTTTTTATCTATTCCTCGGTAACTTAATCTAGAATTGTGAAGAAATATAATCTTCTCACGGGTAGCAACAGACAGTTCACATGTTTTCGGCGCCATTAGAACAAAAACTCCCCAGAGTCACTGCTCCAGTTAATATATTAGGTGACTTTAAAGTGCAGGGCTAATGTACTGCGGGACTGATATGCTAAACATTTGCATAATGTTCACATTTAATGCTTTTTTTAACAGTCAATGCTTCTTGTGCAAATACTTTTTAGGTATGAGAAAACATTAATTTATTTTTTAAAATGTGTAATATTACTGTTTAAGGAAAATGGGTAGTTATTTTTATTTTCTTCTTATTTAAATAAATGAATAATTAAGAGAATAGTATCAAATTTGCTTTCTATGGTTACTTATGCAAAAAATCGTCTGCGTGCAAATAGTTTGTTTGCTCACTGTACGATAAATTATTGTGTAAATTTCGAAAATCATCAGATTGTTGACAACTGACGCGAATTCAGGTCTTTTTTCCCATGAACAATTCCGCCTACGGCAGTACTTTTACGTTTTGTAACTTACTTTATTTCTTTATTTCTCAAAAACACACATAAAATTCGTATTTTTACATTTACAGTATATATACAGGGTGTTCCGTTAAAGGGGTCCAATATTAATAGGGGTAATAGAGGAGATCACATGGAGCATAAATCAGTATATAAAGCCTTGTCGGATCTCAATAGTTTTCAAGTTACAGCAAATAGAATGAAAATTCGGAAAATTGTAAAAGAACCCTCATTGCTAAACTATCGATAATGCTACATAAAAACGAAGCACAAATTTAGAAAGAGCAGAAAAAAACTACAAAATGACATCAATTGTATTAAAATAGCAATATTTATTGACGAGTTACAAGCCCTGAAACAGTGAAAAAAGTACGAAATCCAATATACATCAAAATAGTTAATCGTTAATTCCAAAAAGACAACTCTAGCTACAACAAGGAAAATGTAGTAAAATTTGGTCCATTCCGAAAACTTTCGAAAAAGCTTACAATGAACCATATCGGTTTAATTGTGTGAGAGAAATTAATCAGTTTCTTAGTTACAACTCCGCTTTCTTTGACACTAGCAAAGGTTAAACTCCGCCCATCACGATTGGAAACACCGCCTCTCTCAACTATACTCTCAACTATACATTTTCGATCATGCTTCTTCTGAGATGCAACATTTTTAATTATTCAAGAGTTGAATGAACCAAAATAACTTTACAATAATAGTCTACATTTTAAAGTGGTCTTTTATTGATATAAAGCTTAAGTTAAATTCTTTAAAATTAAACTGGTGGTGAAAATTCGGAAATAATTAAAAATATTGCGATTTGTAACTATGCAAGAAGTTTCAGTACATGTTTTACATGGACAATTATTGTATGTATATGTGCATCATAATTTATGATAGGAAATAATAATAACAAATAGCATAATGATTTTATTAATTATAAATTTAAAAAAGACACTAAATTTTAAATTAATTCATACAAACTTTGTAATTTACAATTTGAGTACACCACAGTCTGTGACTTACAAAATACTGTGCCAAAAAGTGTCGAAAATAATAGAAAAATGACAAATAAAGAATTACATTCCACGTACTTTATGACATATGTGAAGCATAGTCTTCTGGCCTGCGCTGCACAGTTCAATGTCGGAAGGCAGACGAACGGACATTATTATAATAGGTGTTCGAAGTTGCGCCCATTAACAGAATCGCACAGCCGACAGCGACGTCGTAAAGATTGGCGAACACGCCGAAAAACTCCGACGGAGTTGGGAATGTCTCCTGCAGCGACAACGATTCGCGCTAGTAAATCCTCCGGTGTATCCACAGGCGTTTCATACACCAGCGATTTAAGGTGTCCCCAAACAAAAAAGTCTAACGGATTGAGGTCTGGAGAGCGTGCAGGGCAAGCAACAGGTCCACTGCGTCCAATCCATTTCCCAGGATATGTTGAATTGAGGTGATTGCGAACACCTATGAAAAAATGTGCCGGTGCGCCATCGTGCATAAACCACATATTGTGGCGCAATGTTGCTGGCACATTTTGCAGTAACTGCGGTAAGATATCCCGTAGGAAAACCAAGTACGTACTGCCATTGAGTACATCTGGGAGTAAATATGGTCCTATGAGATAATCGCCGAGGACACCTGCCCATATGTTCACACTGAAATTTTGTTGTGCTTTCGACGGGAAAACAGTGTGCGGATTTGTATATGACCATGTGTGCATATTGTGCGTGTTTACCACGCCCTCTCTCGTAAATGTTGCTTCATCAGTAAATAAAATATTTTCCAGAAATTGTGGATTATTTTCTGTTACATTAAGCAACCAGCGTACGAATTCTGTCCGCTGAGCACAATCTGTTACTGATAACAGTTGTACCCGCTGCACATGAAAGGGGTGCATGTTTTCTGCACGCAGAACACGCCACACACTTTGGTGAGAAACACCGATTTCAGACGCAGCAGCTCGTGTACTCGTGGAGGGGTTATCTTTAAAAATATTCAGTACATCTTCTTCCATTGCAGGTGTTCGTACATGTCGAGGTTTCCCTGCATCAATGCTTGCTGTATTAAACGATCCAGTTTCCCGTAATCGTCTATCGATTTTTATGAAAAGTTTCGAACTTGGGCAACGTCTCCTTGGAAATTGCTCACGGTACATGCGCTGTGCTAGACATGCATTTCCATCAGCTTGCCCGTACATCAGATGCATGTCCGCATATTCTTCGTTAGAGTATTCCGGCATAATTATTATACATCAACTTACTACAATCCCACTTACAACAGCCTCCCTTTAACATAACGCCCACTGATGACTGCTGTTTTATTACACTTTTCTTCCTATATACATAGAAAATTTGCATAAAAAGTACTTCTTCTTCATCATCCTGAAAGTTCATGGAGGAAACGCAGCAGTCACGGAGTTTGCTTTAAGACAAGGCGAGAGCTGCACAATATGTCATTCACTTGACCAGACTGAATAATGAAAGGGTATTGATAGAGGTTGATCAGAAATGTATAATTGAAAGATATTAAAACGGGGTGTTTACAATCGTCATGGGCGGAGTTTCGCCCTTTCCGAGCGTGCAACAGTACAGAGTTGTAACTAGGGAACTGCTTGATTTCTCCCATACAATTAAACTGATATGGTTTATTGTCAGCTTCTTCGAAAGCTTTCGGAATGGACCAAATTTTATAACATTTTCCTTGATGTTGGTAGAGTTGCATTTTTGGAATTAACGATTATCTATTTTGCTAAATATTTGATTTTGTATTTTTTCACTGTTTCAGAGCTTGTAACTCACCATTAATTCTCAATATTCTAAAACAACTTATGTCATTTCGTAGGATTTTTTCTGCTCTTTCTAAATATGTGCTTCGTTTTTATGTAGCGTTATCGATAGTTTAGCAATGAGGATTTTTTTACAAATTTCCGATTTTTCATTCTATTTGCTGTAACTTGAAAATTATTGAGATCCGGCCAGGCATTATATACTGATTTATGCTCCGTGTGATCTCCTCTATTACCCCTATTAATATTGGACCCCTTTAACGGAACACCCTGTATATACATATATGTATAAGGACGTGAGTTTCAAAACTCGCCTTAGTCAAAATTTTAAAAATCGAGCTTTCTTCATCAATCGGAAGCTATCGGTGAACCTGCGTCGAAAAAACACTATAATCTGAAAAAAATAAAATCCATCGTGTATTTCTGGCATTTTAAATCTTTGTTTACAATGAAAACCAATGGACACAGTCAGAGTTTTTCGCAATTTCCCAAAATTTGATTTTCATGATACGGCGAATTTTGAGACTCACGTCCTCATATACATACATACACACACACGAACACACACACACACATATATATACATACACACACACACATATATATATATATATATATATATATATATATATATATACACAATAATATTAAAAAACTAATTTATGATGCATTAAATCATGGTTTTCCAAAAAAATTCATATATTCTTTAATATATAATTAGTACTTAAATGATCTTAAAAAACAAATTAACACATACGTAAATAAAATTACAAAAAATATATAAAATAAGAAAATAATTATAAAAAATTAAAAATCTTAAAATAATAATAAAAAAAATATTATAGGACGGTTGGGTGGGTACATGTTAGAGTACGGTGGAGGGTGACGTTGTCTGGATAATAAGCAATGTTTAATTAAAGAAGAAAAATGGGGGCATTTGATTTATAACAAGGTTTCTAATACACATTTTATAATGGATGTTAATACGATACTTTTATATGTACAATGGTGTAGTTATATTTATATATTTATCAATTCATATTAAATTTATTCATTATCATTAATATTTAATAAAGTTAACTATTCTAATCGAGAGAGTAATACGAGAGTAATAGATTCTAAAATCATAGATTTATAGATTTATAGAAATCTCAACAGGTGACAAATTTGAGTAAGATTTTCATGCCGAAGTTTTATTTATCATTTGAGCAGTTATGCATCGTTATTGCTAACATTAACTTCGTAAATTATGCGAAACTAAAAAGACTGGAGGCATCAAAAAATAGATTTTTTTACAAAGTTAAGTTTGTATACTTTGCTGTTTTACATTTAGAAAACTGACAGCATTTATGAAAATAAGTAAGTAATTGACAATAATTATGTAATTCTCTGTTTATTGCAGACGTGAAAAGAGTACCTTTTAGTCAATAATTTCTTATTTTTAGGATCTAATTTTTTTTTCTTAATTACATTCTTCAAATCGGAGTTGTTGAGTAACAAAGGGTTAATGTGATGTTTACGTCTTTTCAGTAAAAATTTTAACAGTCATGGTTTTTAATTTAATTAATCATAGTCATTTACATTTTATCATAAAAAATAATAATATCGAGTTTAATAAAACTCTGTAAATCCTTTATCTTCTCATTAAAATTTCTTTTTTCATTTAGCTTCCAAAATTCCTATCACTATGTGCGATAAAACAAATGCCATTTAAAATAATCACAATGCTTTTTTGCGTCGAAAAAAAGATTAAATCAATAAAAAGATTCTTTCCAGAGAAAAAAAAAAAACGGACTTAGTTTTTTTTTTTTTTTTTTTTTTTTTTTTTTTTTTTTTTTTTGTGCAGGCAAAAACAGTTTTTACAATTTTTTCTGCTTATTAAAATTCTTCTGAAAAAATTCGGCGCAAAGATATGAAAGAAAGTATTCTGATAACATTTTCCTTTTAAGAAAAAAAAATATTAAATTTATAATTGATTTAATAATCAAAATGGCGGAAAATATGCAGAAAATGTTATGAAAGTTTGCATTGCTCCTTGGAAGTACCACGGAGTCTGGCACCAATATTATTTACAAGAAAGGTTCATTTAAATTTTTTAAACAAACATTTTCGTAACCACTTCGTTTATTCACAGAATTTGTAATATTCTTCTGTAGTTAACACTTATCGAACGCTAGCTTTTTATACATGGTTCTATTTTTTTATTCTATTCGGACCACTGCATATTTAAAAATAAAATTTTTTAGCACATTCCTCTTCCACATGTATCAAAGTACAAGTAAAAGTGTTTCTTAAAAAAAACCGAATAAAATTCGTGTAAGCGATTTATCCCTCGATGTCACGTGGGAAGTGACATAGCATCGATAAGCGTTAATATTTTATGAGCATTCTCAGTTTTCAGGATTTGAACCAGAAAAGTAATTTAATTTTATTATATGTAACTTCTTCCTACGAGATGTCTAATTGAATTTATACATTAACCAAGATTACACGCGCAGGGTATGCCATACCCAGTGTGGGCACAGCTATTACTTTTCTCACCACTAATTTTCGAAAAGTAATCTTCAAATTCATTTAGCTCAGAATTTGTGAGCAATGTCAACGATTAAATAAAATGGCGATTTTTGTTTGAATTTATTTTTGGCAAAGTATTAATTGTTCATATCCTGGATATACGCGAGCATTCCCGGGATAAGCATATTTTTTTCTGGTTCGAAACAATGAAAACATTAAAATAGAAAAAATCTGCTGTCAAAAAAGACCGAGTAGTACCAGAAAATTAAATTAAATTAAAAAATATGTTAAAAAATTGTGGGAGAGCAGCATGCATCCTGATTATCCCTCAAGATTGTATACTTGATTGATTGCACGAAACTAACACTAAATAACGCCTTATGGTAAGGAACGAGAGAAAGATGTTTTCGATTATAACCCGTGTGGCCAGCGGGCTATTTTTTTAAAATTCAGATTTCTTCATTGGCACCACTTTTTTGAAATGGTAAATTTCCACTTATTTTCGCCTTAATTAATATGTCGTTAAATAAGGCGAATTTTACTATTTCAAAAAAGTTGTGCCAATCAAAAAATCTGAATTAAGAAAAATTATCCCACTGGTAACACTGACCAACACTGACGTTCTCAACATGTGCATAAACAATTTTAATTACAAATGTCACAGTTACATTGTAATACATTTTAGCCATAGCTGACAACTTTTTCGCTCTTTTGCTACCACTAAAATATAATAAAGATTTTCGACTTCTTTAATCGTAAGATTTTGACGATTAAATAAGACAACATTTACTATAAAATTTTAGTGGTAAGAAGAAAGCGTAAAAGTTGGCAGCTATGATTTGAACTATAATTAAATTTAACTATAATTAATTCTAACTTTAATTATTTACATACAATTATTTTCACACACTCTTTTGAATTTCCAAGAGGTGTGGCGCCACTATTTCAGATTAGAAAATTTCTATTTATTATTTAAATCTCTCAGTTTGTAACCCCTTATTAAATCGTACAATTTTAAATATTATTATGAGATTAAACAAGACAAAAAACTCTTTTGAAAAAAATTGTTATAATTGTACGCACACTGTAATTATTTTATGGCTATTATCCTATGTCTATTCATCCAGAATTTCCATCACGAATATGGTGAAAATTTCTATTTGTTTTTACGGGTGGAAGTTCACCCGGGTATTCTATCTTTCACTGACAATGACAGGAGGTTGTTTAAGTTGTCACAATATGGCGGAAACGCAGGACCTGAATACCGCATGGAACTATAAATAAAGCGTAATTGACGTTCTTAAAACAGTGAAGCTTCAAGTGTAACCGCTTTCACAGGTGTTGATTACCGCCGGGGAAAACTTCCACCAGTAAAATTAAATAGAATTTTTCGCATTATTAAAACGCCTTATCAATGCGAAATTTCAGTCATAAATAATGGCAAAAATAGTTTTTCATATTTGCTGGTGGCAGTTTAGTTTGGCGGTAGTCAGGCACTGCGTTTCCGACATATTGTGACAACTTATACAACCTCCTGTTAGTGTCAGTGCAAAAACTTATAATATATTTATAATACCTGGGCAAACTGCCGCCAGTAAAAATAAATAGAAACTTAAAAAAATTTTCAGGAAAAAGCCGCTAAATTAAGACAAAGTTTTCTATTCAAAATTTACTGGTGGAAGTTTGGTCCAGCGGTAATCAGAAACTGCTGATCTGATGTAAGAAATCACCCTCAGTAATCACTAATCACCCACTCGTGAACAGCCAGCCTTTCGGTATAGGAGCTGATTAGTCCACGAAGGGATGATACATATCCAACACCGGTGACCCCAGTACTCGCGAATGAGCCCGGAAGCCCTAGCAGGCCGGAAGACCATGTTTAATGAAAATGATATGATTATAACGGGTAATTTACAATATGTTGCACTATTGGGCAAACCCGAGAAATTTTACAGCTATAGTTGATGATGAATAGTTAAAATAAAGTTAATATAGGTACTTAATTACATCTAATTATTTATTAATTTAACATGTAAAATGTGAGTATTTACACTAAAAATTTAAGATAAGACAATTTATTAAGGTAAAAAATAACTAGTAGGATAATATGTCAGAGCTTGATTATAATGACAAAACAGACAGAATGATTAATAAACAGTATGAAAAAATGAAATGAAATAAAGTAAAATATTTAAACTAAGTGACTTGAAGTAAAAAATTCATCATTCAGATGAGCGTTAAAAGTCTATTTTTTTTTTTTTTAATAAATTAGATACGTATTTAAAATATTATAGTTGGCTTTTAACTTGATATATTTTGTTGGATCGTACATGGTTCGTACGCCTCCTTGAATTTTGCAGACAGAAAGTTTTTTGGCACCAGTATTATCTTATAGAAAATGTCTTCTTAAAAGAAGGCGAAATTTTGCGCGTTTAACGTAGATTTCTTTTTCTATAAAAAATATACTGGTAGATCTCCTGGAAAAATAACGGTATCCGTACGAACCATGAAATAGGATCCTTTTAAGGTTGAAACGTAAAGTTTTGTTTCCTTTAACCCATTAACGCTCAAATTAACACTAGAACGGCGGGAAATTTTACTCAAGTTTTATAAAAATATTTCAGATCAGAATTTTTATTTAAAACTATTTAACTTATTTATTTAAGTTATTTTTGTGCAACATATATTAATCTTAAATTATAAAAAGTTTTCTGGTTAGAATCGACATGTATTCGTTTGGCAGAGGTCAAAATGACCCCTCGCCGCCGTTCTAGTGTTAAATTACGGTTGAAAAATTCAAATTGCTTATTGGCACCACTTTCATGAAAAAAAATATTCTTCTTATTTAATGACAGGAAAAACGATATTTAAATATAGCCAATTTCACTATTTTATAAAACTGGTGGGAATCAAACAATTTGAGTAAAAGACACAGCCCGTGAATATGACGGGAGCAAGAATTAAGGGGTTAAAAATATTGTGACAACCTCCTCAGTTTTTCACTCGCAACTGGTAGAAAGTACAGTATATTTATCTTTATTCACAACTCGATTGACTACCGCTGAAGTAAACTTCCACCAATAAAAAAATATCTCTTTTTGGCCGTAATTATGACTATAATTCTGCAGTAATAAGGCGATTAACTCCTTAACTCTGACTCATTATCTGAGTCTCCCTGTCATTATCACGGGCTGAGGTGTCGTTCATTATTTCTCGTGCCCGTCATATTTCCGGGCTGGAGTTTTATTGCTGGAAAAAATTTCTGAAACCCAGAAAAATTTAACTGGCATTTCCATGTGAAGTTTTAAATAGGAGCGTTTGTGTTCGGCGCTGATTGTGATGTTGGACTTTGTACTGCATGTTTCGAAATATATCACACTTTAAAAAAATATTAATAATCAAAATTTAATGTATGTCATATTATTTCAATTACTATTTGTAAAAATTTGTTTGATGATGATAAATAAAGATCTAAGATGTGAAAAATAAAAGTCTTATTCGCATTAATTTGTATGGTGTAAAACAAACATTCACACGTTCACGCCGGCGCCTATATTCATGTTTTTCGCTCTGAGGTGGCGCTTGAATTCATGTTTTGCATCATCTGGCGGCGCGGTACTTTCGCTTATTCAGACACTGTATGTAATGACACGCCCCTCTCATATTCATTAAATTGAACTCGAATACAACAAGCTGAGTTGATTGTGAATATCTGAAAATTCGTAAGGAGTAAGCAAATTATTTAAAGACATGATTTTATTGGCTGCATATGTACGAATTTAATAAAAAATGTTTTTAAAATCTAAAGAAATATGGACCACATGATATACATGCATTTTCTGCAAGGAAGAAGCCACAAACTTAGTCAACGATATCCTTTGAATAAAAACGACAAATCTCGTTTCCCGTCGTGAATGTATAATTTTTATAATATTGAATTGTTTTTACTACTGAATTTTCGAATATTCAAGTGTGATCCACCTGTAGTGCACACCTTCTATTTAATAGTGGAGTGTGATCCACCGGTGATGCACGTCGCCCGATGCGACAGTCAAGTGTGACACACAAGGTGATGCACGCTGCCCAATGGGGCAGTCAAGCCTGACCCACCGGTAATGCACGCCGGCGTGAACGTGTTAAAACACAGAATTCTTGCATGATGGCTTATCAACAAATGTGAATTTGTTCTATAACATCTTTTTTTTTCGCCTTAAAAAACTAATTTAATATTTTATATAGAAACCTTATTATTATTCAATTTTTGTAATAAAAAAATAGGCATTATTTTGATGATTTTTCCAGATATTAAGCGACCATTAAGGGGTTAAATAACAGGAAAATTTCAATTCAGATTTGCTGCTGGAAATTTGACTTGGCGTTAATGAGTCACCCTTTTGAGACCATGTCCATTTCTCTTTATTCAATTTTCCATAGAAAACATTGGTATTTAACCACCTGAGTGCTTCTTTTTATTTATATACAACAGATTGAAAATATGGTATAAACACAAATTTTTATTAAACTAAAGTGTTCGTAATATTTAGTCTAATAATTTATATCATTAAATAGTATGAAATTGTAATTTAAAGAAAAAGTGGTATCAAAAAGCTTTAAGTGACGGATGAAATAAACACTTCTCTTCCTTACGGCATACGGACAAAACAGTTAAGACAAAGCAGTTAAAAAACGAACCATTTGAGATATCTGATAATTGAAGATTTTTCTTTTAATGATTCGTTTAATCCCCTGAGAGGCGGCGGGATAAACTATATCCCACCTAATTTAAACAAGATTCTCACCAGAAAGTTTTAACTAAATTTTATATTTTTAACTTTGAGGGAAAATCGTTGAAAAATTGCTTTTCCTTATTTAAAAATAAAATTTTTCGATTTTTCCGGTGAGAATTCAACATTTAGAGGCATTTTTGCTTTCCCCTCAGGGGGTTAAAACTTTCCTTTAACCCTCTGTCTACCAGAAGGGTCCAATGGACCCGACATGTATATTCAAAATATCTATTCAAACCAGAAAATTTCTTCAAAACAAACTAAATGTATAAATCAGACAATAATAAGTTAAATAAACAAATTAAATAGTTTTAAGTAAAAATTCTGGTGTAGAATGTTTTTATAAAACTTGAGTAAAATTTCCGGTAGTTCTAGGGTTAAACCAAAACATATCAAAAATAAATTTAAAATGACATTTTACATTAACCCTCTCGCTGCGGAACCCGAGCTTTTCTCGGGGATGCATTTTTCCCGTTTAATTAACCCTCCTTGTTATTCCCACCATTTATTTTTTTATTGTAATTTTAACCTTATTTAATTGGAGCATTTTCCAGATTAAATTAGACAAAAATTTTTGCTTTGAAAAACCGGTGACGAAAGAATAAAAATTCTTAAAATCGCAATTTTTGAAGCTATTTTGATAAAACAATTACGCAGCGAGAGGGTTAACATATCGCAAAGTGATTGATAAGAAATAGTAAATGGCTTGAGTAATTTTCAAGAAATTTTACACAGAAAACTGCGAGTTGAAAATATTAATTAATTTAAAAAAAAAAAAAAAAAAAAAAAAAAAAAAAAAAAAAAAAAAAAAAACGGTAACTTGCAAACCACACTTGATAAAAATCATCATTAAAAATCCCCATTAATCTTAAATAAATGCTAAATAACCCTTACCTCATGCAGGTAACTTTAATTCTTTCAGAGAGATTAATTTTATGCGAATATTTTATACCGCAAAAATGGCTTGATAAGTCTAAATTTTTAAGAAGATTTATGCTTCTTCCATTTCACGAAATTTAACACCATGATTTATGTGCATTTTAAATATATTAGAATACTTAGAAAGGTAAGTTCTCTTAGTATTAGTAAGATCATTTAGCAAAAAAATATGAATTTATGACGAATTGAAGAAGTGAATGGCGAATAACAAAATATTTTTTCTATTTCGAATGGAGATATTTAAAAAAAATTAAACCAGAACATTAGTAGCAATATACTGTGTCTCTAAGACATCAATAAAATTGATTTTTAAGAGAAGTTTCTTTTTTTCATTTCTTTATAACTATTATTGTTATTATTATTATTATTTAACAAAGGAGTGTCAAATATTCTTTTTAAATTCCGAATCTCTCATTCAGTTACGTATTAAATTAGTATAAAGATATAGCTATTTAATTCATTTATATAAATGAAATATTTATCTAGAAAAACCAGTATTTTCATTTTTGATTGATATGTAATTTTACTTGCAATAGTTACATTTTGAAAATATTTTTCCTAAAACGCAAGTTTTACTAGCTATATATATATACATGTAGTTTAGACATCAGAAAAATTCACTTTTAAATTAAATTTCTGTTTTTTATTTACCAAAAAATTATAGTAAACTAGCTGTTTAAGCCGTTCTACGCACGGGGGTTTGTGTTCAATAAATATTCGATTTAGAAAAGTATTTTCCTACTACTGTTTATTTTTGTAACGAAATTTAATTTATGATCTTAGTATGGCAGCAGACGATAAGACGATATATTTGGAATAAGGGAATAAATTGATTAAAAAGTTTTTTGATGTTTGGGATAAAAGGTTTTTCTTTATTTTCAAGAAAAGGTAATAATTAAGCGCAATTAAATGATCTCTAATTATTTCCATGCGAGGTAAAAGAATTACCGTAATAACCGCTAAAGCTTCTTAGTATGTAATATGAATATCTCATATTGCACTAAACATTTATAACTGGTTAGAAATCGCGCGATATGAGCATAAAAAATGGAAAAACTTCGTCAAAAACATTCTAAAAAAATCGAATTTTTTGCCCCAAACTTTCATAAGCCCCTTACCAGCAATCCTTGTTCCAAATTTCATAGCCCTGCGTACTGTGGTTTCCGAGTTTTTAAGGTTACATAGAACTCGCACGGATTTTAATAGGGTAGATATATTTCTTTAATTTGGAATTTTCCGCTGAGTTACTTACATGTTGAAAAGTAAAAATTAATTAGTTGATTAATTTCATTAATGGGTTGTTTTATTTTTTGTATTTAACAAAAAATAACAGAATGTATATTTTTTAATTCTTAACCCTTAAATGCGCGATTTTTTATTTTCTTTCCAAAAAAATTATATATGATTCTCTGAAAGGTTTATTACACAGGTAAAATAATGAGAAAAATCAGAGATATATTTTTTATATAATACGTCAGTCTTTTCTTTAGTTGCACATCTGCAATACAAGTAAAAACTACTGTCGCGTGGCTGTTTAACACTAAAATAATGCAAATTAGTAAATATTTTAATAAATATGTCTCCAATTAATTTATTTTATATAATTATTTATTTTATAAAACTTAACCTTTAACCCTTTAATTCTGATAATAGAATTCGTTCTATAAATCACGTAGTTCAGAGAATCTGACTTTATACCAGAAAGTTTCAAAGGTTAATTTTGCTTTATTTAAATACGCAATCTCTGTCTTTTAATTAAAGCAAATATTGCTATTTTAATTTTCTGGTGTGAATTAGGTATATGCGAATAAAAAAAATCCATTAAATTCAAAACAGCGTTGTTTGCATATATGCAAAGCTGCGCACTAAAGGGTTAACCCTCTGTCTACCAGAAGGGTCCAATGGACCCGCCATGTATATTCAAAATATCTATTCAAACCAGAAATTTCTTCAAAACAAACTAAATGTATAAATCAGACAATAATAAGTTAAATAAACAAATTAAATAGTTTTAAGTAAAAATTCTGGTGTAGAATGTTTTTATAAAACTTGAGTAAAATTTCCGGTAGTTCTAGGGTTAATATAATATTTTCTTTCTGAGACTTACGTCTAAACTAAATTTTTTAATGAATTTAAATATAAATCTAGGAAAACACGATTTTAATTTTTGTTTAGAAAGCAGAGTTCGTACGCCTCGGGGGAGGAATTCCAGATTTTTCGTAAAGTAATGTTTGCCTCATTTAATAGAAACAATTGTGTGTTTAAATATGGCGATCATTGCTTTATGAAATTTCTAAAAGTCAAACTCCTTAAATCCCCTGAAACCCCTGTGGCATATGAGCTCTAGAAAGTATTTGATTCACAAGTACCTTTTTTAATTTCTCATTTTTATTTACACTAAAATATATTTCTAATTGGAAAAGTTATATTCTTCATGAACCACAAATTAGAGTAACAATATTCTGTGTTTTAACCCATTGAGGGGCAAGGAATTGTGTTTCTGTAATGCAAATTCACAATAGCATCAGCAAAAAGATTTATTGCAAAATAAGGAAAAGCAATTTTACGGCTTTTTTCAACCAAAGTTAGAGAAGTAAAATTTAATAAAATTTTTCTGGTGCAAAACTTCTTTAATCGTATGTGGGATAAAATATACCCCCACCGTCCCTCAAGGGGTTAACACATTCACTGACAACTATACATTGATTACTTGTAAACATGATTTTCATATGACTTCGATTGGCGAGTATTTTATTCATATTATGCAACAGAAAATTTTCCCCAAGAAGAAGAAATCTTTTATTTTTCAATTTTCGGAATATTCCATTAAATAAAAAAATATATTATAATTAAATATTCTGGTAGGAATTTTGGCAAAATTGATTAAGACGCACCGGCAGTCGGGTCGTATATCGTGATTGCAAAATCGCTGCCATCGAAATACTGAAGGCCAGAGGACAGGAGTTGTGACGTCATCACTAATCGACCGACTTCTCACAAGTGTTGGCAATTCACAAAGGAAAATTTTGAATAGCAATTTTCTTTTATTTTATTAGTGGAATAACTGTCATTTTATAGCAATAATAACTATTTAAGCTTACTGGTGATAATTTGGAATCCTTCAATAAAAATCAGCCGCATGCGGCAACACTGTGGCATTCCACATCTGGCCGAATTTTTATTTAGGGATTTCGAATTATCACGCAGTGTTGCCAGCTTGGGGACTTTTATTTCTGGTGGTATTTTATTAAAAATATGTACAAAATTTAGAAGCTATGTTTTTGCGCATGCCCTAATGATTCATTAGACAGTGAATTCATTCATTCTGCCGATCGCTAGTCGTATGGCATATTTATTCAGAAATACATATGCATAGCTGCCAACTCTTCCGCTTTTTTGTATCACAAAAATTTAATAGAAATTTTTACCTTAATTAATCGGCAGATTACTGCGATTTTAAAAGGTAAAATTTACTATAAAATTTTTGTGGTACAAAAAAGCGTAATATGTTGGCAGCTATGCATATGTCGGCCGGCAAGTCGTATGGCGATTAACATGTTAACCTTTTCAGGGGCAGGCAATCGTGTTCCTACAATGTTGAATTCACACGGGAAATTTGGAAAATTTCTATTTCAAAATATGGAAAAGCAATTTGTCAGCACTTTTTCACTAAAGTTATAAAACAGAAACTTAATTAAACATTTCTGCTGCGAATCTTAATTAAAATTAGGTGGGATATAATATATTCCACCGCCCCTCAAGGGGTTAAACATCAATAAAATTGATTTTATGCAATGTTTCTTTTTTTTCTGTGTGTGTGTGGGAGGGGTGGGCTTAAGCAAATATAATATAGGAGCTTTTTAACCTGAGAATGCACATGCAGAAAACATACGTGACATACCATGGGCACACAACAAGTTTTTTACATGTTTGAAAACTGATTTTTTGTAATTTGAATATTTTTCAAATAAACAGTTGTAAATGAATTTTTTTAATTCAAAACTTTATTCAAACAAAAACTGGTTTCATTATTGATTAACAAAAAAATTTAATTCGCAATTTTTTATAACATTTTCCCATTTTTAAAAGTAAAAAGTTTCTATTTGGAAGGAGTATTTTTTTATAAACCACACACTTTAGTAGCAGTATCTTAGTAATGACTATGTCTAATTATTACGAAATGTCTTAGAAATCGATAATTTTTATGGTTAACAGCAAAACAAAAATATAAAGTTTACACATCCCACATAAATTATGCAATCACCAGCGTTTTCTTTCCACTTTAAAATTTCCCTTGGATTTTAATTCATTTTGAAGAATTTTATCATGCATATCCTCTGTGCAAAGAAAATTGAGACAGTTGCGTTTGAATTTATTAAAGCAGCGGTACTCTATAAGTGGCCTGAGGGCCACAGGGCTTCTACTGTTTACTAATGCAAATATTCATCTTATTTAATTACAGAATTTCTCTCGTTAAATAAAATGGAACACTATCTTCCGCAATTGTCTCATAAGTATACTTCTCGCGAACAATAGTGAATAGCTTTAGAATTAGAAATGGTTGTGGTCATTTCTACAAAATAATACTTGCAATAAGTGAAAATACCAATAAATATCATATTTTTAATTTGTCGGTAGTAAAGATTCATTTTTAATTTTTTTTTATGAAACTCTGAAAATAAATCAAAAATAGCTTTATTGAAATATACAGGAATGTATTTTAAACACGTGCAGCATTGTGCAAACGTCCACCAGTATTTTGTAATAATAATTTTCTTCATATTAATTTGCGATTAATCCTTTCAGGGGCAAAATACTTCCATTGCTGAGATGTTGAAATGAATGTGTGACACTGGAATTTACGATCAAATTTATTTAGCAATAAGAAAAAAGCCATATTTCACATACATAATTAACCGAAATTTTTTTGACCAAAATTCTGGTGTCAGTGTGGCATTTGGGAATTAAAATTAAGTGGTTTCATAAACGTACCACCGCCCCTGAAAGGTTTAAACTCTTCCCTTACCAATTTTTTTGTTAAAAAATGCAAAAAAAATCATCACTTTTTTTGAAGTCACATCAGTGCATTTCATCATTTGCATTTCACATCACAAAACTTGGAAAAGTGCCAATAAAATATTATATATTATATATTATATAGATTTAATTATTATAATATAAGAATATTTTCTTCCTTTTCAAGCTTCAGACCGAGTGAAAACTTGATAAAACAAATCGCAGTGACATATTATGCCACGTCCGAGTTTTCTCGGAATACTGATTAATTGTAATATATACGAACCTGTGATAACTCGATATCATCAGGGTAGCGGTTAAACAAGTGAAAAATTTCTTTTACAAAACCAGAATGTTGCGGCAGGGGATGCTCGATCATTTTACTACCAGTAGTATTATATATTAAATCTAGCTTTATGAATGTTATACGATTAGAAAAAGCCAAATTTAGAGTATAATAATACTGGTAGTAAAATGATTCAGCAGTCTCTGATTCTAGTCACTGTAGAATATCCTGGTGGAAATTGATACATGTCTCACATAGTTAGACTACTGCCCTAGATGTTTATTTTTGAAGAAAGATAGTTTTGGGGTGCGTGTACTTTAAAATGTCGTCCGGATTGTAATAAGTCTCTTTCCCCTTGAGGTGTAAGCAATTACGTTTGTGAAATGCTGAATTGGCACCGGAATCTTTGAAAACTTCTATTTCAAAATAAGTAAAAGCAATTTTACGGCTTTTTTCCACCAAAGTTAGAAAAGTAAAATTTAATAAAATTTTTCTGGTGTAAAACTTCTTTAATCGTAGGTGGTATATAATATATACCGCTGCTCCTCAAGCGGTTAAAGGCACTTTTAAAGAAAAAAATATCATGGAACATATTGAGGTTCATAACTTCAGACATATGACGCAAAGTTGCCAGTCCGCTACATTTTAGATAGATTTCATAGGAAACTCTACCTATTACAATTCTACCCTATGATGGAATTTCTGAAAACTTTTTGCAGATCTACGCCGATCATGACCTTTAGAACCCAAAACCAGCCCCAGTTGAAAACTTTATATATATTAGGGTTACCGGAAAACTCTGTTGCATAATGTTCTTACCACTACTTTTTTAAAATTCAGATTTCTTCATTGAACCACTTTTTTGAAATGGTAAAATTCCCATTGTTTTCACCTTAACGTGAAATGTGAAAAATGTGGGAATTTTACCATTTCAAAAAAGTGGCGATAATGAAGAAATCAGAATTTTTAAAAAGTACGCGTGAAAGAACATTATGCTACAGAATTTTCCGGTATCTCTAATGTATATCACTTTTTTATGGACACGATAACTTCCATAATTCTGCACAAATCTCTTCCAAACTGATACATAAAAACAAAGGGCAGAAAATCTCGGTCAAGTTCTTTAATGGGCAAAATCGGACGAAAGGGGTGGTAATGGAGAGTGTTTTCTTAAAACAGAGAAAAAAAACACAACTTCTTAATTATGATACATATCGGATTAGTTTAAAGTTTTTATTACTTCTAGGAAATGGACCTAAAATTTATGTATGGCAGATTTTTGATATCATTAAAAATGGCCTCAAGGGGCCCCAAAAATTGGGTTTTAAGAAGAAAAAAAGATCAGAATTTCATCCAATCACAAGATATCAAATCCATTTAAATTTATTATAAATCTTCTTAATATTATCTACAACTTTTATACTGAAACGTTTTTGATAGGACGAACTCTTGAAGAATAAAAAAAAAAAAGGGGGGGGGGGTTGTAGAAGAAAAAAAATCACATCTCCGTTAATCCGCTACTAAGGCGATAAAAAAGTATAATTGCATGATGAAAATTTTTGACAAGCCTAGGAGATGGTGTATATAGAGTTGCACTTAGTTTTTGTTGTTGAAAATAGTATTTAAGTTCGAAATCTACCTGTGCATGTAGGCCGAGCCGGCAAGGATTTTTTTTTATTCAGATTGTTTCATTGCTAGTAATTTTTAACCCCTTGAGGGGCGGTGGGATACATTACATCCAACCCAATTTTATTCAAGGTTTGCACCAGAAACTTTTTATTAAATTTTACTTTTATAAATTTGGTGGTAAAAAGTTGTAAAAATGCTTTTCCTTATTTTGAACAAAAATTTTTAGAATATTCCGGTGTGAATTCAAGATTAAAGAAACACGATTACTTGCCCCTGAAGTGGGTTTAAAGTGTATAATTGGCCTCATTTTTGCATTATTTAATCTATCATTAAATAAGCCGAATATTTGTACTTTAAAAAAGTGGAGGAAATCTTGCAATCTGATTTTTTTTAAAGGTAGCGAATTCACAACACTGATATAATACTACTTATATTTTAACCCTTTAGTGTGCAGATTTGCGCATATGCAAACAACATTGTTTTGAATTTAATAGATTTTTTTTATTCGCATAAACCTAATTCACATCAGAAAATTAATATAGCAATATTTGCTGTAATTGAAAAACAGACATTCCGAATTTAAATAAAGAGAAATTAACCATTGAAACTTTCTAGTGTAAAGTCAGATTCTCTGAACTACTTAATTTCTAGAACGTATTCTATTATTGGAATTAAAGGGTTAAAGAATAAGTTTTATAAAATCAATAATTATATAAAATAAGGTATTTGTAGATATAATTATTAAAGTATTTACTAATTTGCATTATTTTTGCGAATTCGCAACACTGATATAATACTACTTTTATTTTAACCCTTTAGTGCGCAGATTTGCATATATGCAAACAACATTGTTTAGAATTTAATAGATTTTTTTTATTCGCATAAACCTAATTCACATCAGAAAATTAATATAGCAATATTTGCTTTAATTGAAAAACAGACATTCCGTATTTAAATAAAGAGAAATTAACCATTGAAACTTTCTGGTGTAAAGTCAGATTTTCTGACCTACGTAATTTCTAGAACGTATTCTATTATTGGAATTAAAGGATTAAAGAATAAGTTTTATAAAATAAATAATTATATAAAATAAGGTATTTGTAGATATACTTATTAAAGTATTTACTAATTTGCATTATTTTAGCATAAAACAGCCGCATGTCAATAGTTTTTACATGTATTGCAAATGTGCAATAGAAGAAAAGATTGGCGTATTATATGAAAAATATATCACTGATTTTTTTCATTATTTTTCCTGTGTTATAAAACTTTCAGAGTATCATATATAATTTTTTCGAAAAAAAAAAAAAAATTAAAAATCGCGCATTTAAGGGTTAACCCTGTAGCTGCGTTAGTAATTCTTCGCGATGAGCGTCTTTTACTGAATTTTTAATGGTTTATCATCGGTTCTTTAAAGCAGAAATTTTTGACTATCGTAATCGGGGAAAATGCCCTGATTAAATCAGACAAAGTTTTCGCTAAAAAATAACTGTTGGGAATAACCAAATAGTATTAATTTGACGGAAAAATGCATGCCCGAGCATATCTCGGGCTGCGCAGCGAGAGGGTTAATCCGGGAGGACGCGCGACCTGATAGACTCTGAGCGCGTATGGTTTTTTACAGTTGTCACCACTATTTTTTTAACCCTCCGTCTACCAGACGGGTCCATTGGACCCGACAGGTACATACAAAATATTCATTCAAACCAGAAATTTCTTTAAAATAAACTAAGTATATAAACCAGACAAAAATAAGGTAAATAAATAAGTTAAATAGTTTTAAATAAAAATTCTGGTGTAGAACGTTTTATTAAAACTTGAATAAAATTCCCGGTAGATCTAGGGTTAAAGTAATCTTCAACTTATTTTATCGCAGAATTTGTAACAATTGTCACTGACTAAATAAGGTGACGATTATTATTTGTATTTATCGGTGACACAGTAAAAACCATTCATACCCTGGGTGTGCGTGCGTTCTCCCGGGTTAAATATGATAAAATAATACTAAATATTTTTTATTTATAAATAAAAAAGACAAGAAAACCTAACGGCAGTTCTTCCAGTTACAAATAATTTCTCGCGTAAGAAAATAATGTTAATTAAGATATTTCTTTGAAGCATGAAAAATTATATGAGAAAAAATTATGATAAGGAGGAATAATCATGAACTGCAAACCGTAGCGATACTGCCCTAAGGCTTCAAGAACTAGGGAAATTATCTGCTTTCAATTTCAGAGGCGCAGTCTAGCTGTTCCAATATTTAACATGTTTCCTGAAATATGAAACTGGTGTAAAAAAAATACTTTTGTAAAGTAGACGAACCGCCTTGAGAAATCGTAAAAGGAAAGCAGGGAAATTTCAAGTGAAGGACATAGCTGAATAAGAATGGCCAACATGCATTTCAATCAATATTCCGGATCTTTTTCTTAGACGCAGCTGCCTGCCTAACAGTAAATTTTCTGTATCATCACCTGATTAATATTGATATTTATTGAGATAAAAATGTTTCTTCGATTTCTAGAAAAGCCACTTTTCTTATACACTATTAGTTTAATGGTTTTGCGACCACCTACCGTCCAAAAGAGAGCGAGTAGTAGATTTTGATCATATCTTGTTAAGATGAAAAAAAACATTAGCTAACTGCCCAAAGATGGATATAGTAATAAATTTTCGTTCATCATTTATTTTCCTGACTGGAATAAAAATGATCAAACTTATATCTTATAAGGAGCGATTCAAATGTCTATTGATATTGTACTTAAACCGTTGAAAGGCGGTGGTATTTTATATATATAACTTAATTTTAATCCCCAATTTTCACCATGCACCAGAATTTTGGAATACAGTTTTGCTTTTAAATTTTATGTGAAGAAAAGCTTTTACTTATTTTCAAATAATTTTGTTCGTAAATCTTGGTCTAGTTTAATAATTTCAAAAACAGAAGTATCTACCCCTGAAATGGTTATCACTAATCATCCTTAATAAGTGGACTAATTAAATGCAGTTTAACCCCTTGAAGGGCGCCAGTATATTATATACACCACTTAATTTTAATTCCCAAATGCCACACTGGCACCAGAATTTAGAAATTAAATTTTTCTTTGTATAATGTGCCCAAGGAAAAGCTTTTAGTTACATTCTTATAAATCTGTTCGTAAATCACGGTGTCATTCAATCACTTTAGCTACAGAAGTACTTTGCCCCTGAAAGGGATAACAATGTTTCGAAACTAAATTTAACACTAGAAAGCCCGCGAGCAGTCATTTTGATTGTTACCAAATGGATATATCTCGGTTCGTACAGAATTTTTTTTTATAAAACTAGTTCAAAAGATACTACGAAATAAACTAGTTAAACCGATAAGTTAATAATTTAAAATAAAAAATCTGGTATGAAATATTTTTCTAAAATTTGAGTAAAAATCTCGCTCTTTCCAGTACTAATGTCGAGTTTCTTCGTGAAATTTATTTAATTACACTACTTTAAAAAAAATCCTTCTACGAAGCGCGTTAAAGATAGGTCAAATTAACCGACATATTACCAAGGATTAGAGGGAGCTTGGCACCTCTGTCAGAAGTGCCTCTCGATGTACCGACAACCGGTACCAAACGAAAGAATTTCAATTCCAGCCTGAAATTTCTTCATAAAATAAATAGATATAAATCACACGGAAATAAGTGATAAAGTTATAAATTTGTAAATAAAAAATTCTGGTGTCAATTATTTTTATAAAACATTAGTAAAATTCTTGGTATGATTAATGTTAAATCGTTAATTAATTGCTTTTATTTGCAGGTAACAGTGAAACATGTTTACAATAGAGGAAAGAACAACCATCGTTGCGGTTAAATAAATAGCTGTGAGGAAACACGGAGCTCCAAAATGACTTCTATCAAAAATCCAGAAAACCACTTCCTAGCAGATAAGCCGTTAGAGATCAAGGGTTCTTACACATCAAGGGATTCGCGGGATTTTAGGTGTTTTCGTACTAGAAATTTAGTAAAGCACTGCCCGCTATTGCTGAAAATAGATGTTTTTTCATTAATTACGGCAAACATTACTTTACAAAAATTCTTATAAAAGGTGCTTGAAAGTCATTGAAGCGTACGAACCTGAGATCTTGCAGGCGTTCAAAAGAATTGCAAGTGTCGCCAGTGATGATTGTTCTGGAAAGAAAACGACACTTCCAGAGAGGATGCTATAAATCGGAGCACCGCCCTCTGAACACTAAGCCTATGCTCTGACACAAAAATAGCGGGTGTTGTAGGCGGATTTTTATAAGTACCGTAATTTCCGGCGTATAATCCGCGGATCAAACAATTCTGTTTTGACCCAGAAATTTTATTTAGTAATTGATGCCAAATATTTACCGCGATCTGATAAGTTATATTTCATTTTAAAAAGTTTCTGGGTCGAAAAATGATTGTTTGATCCGGGGATTATACGCCGGAAATTACGGTATTTGTACGGCCCCCTGAATTTAGACACAAGTATTTTCTTTAGATACAAGTATATTCTTTGACTTATAAATTCTGAGAAATACAAGCCTGAGAAAACTTTTATAAATTAGCGGTATTGAAATTCCAGGGACGATACAAACGCTAAAGAAAATCCGCCTACGAGAGCTTCCATTTTTATGCCAGGGCACTGGCTGGCTCTGGCTTTTTATTCAGGGTGCGGTGACCGGAGTCCAGGTCCATCAACTGGGATAGTGAACAACGAGTTAAATGTTCTGAACTATTTTGCCTCAGCATTTATAAAGCCAAAAATAAACCAAATAAAATTCAACAGCCTAGACATAGCTGCCAAATCTTACGCTTTTTTGTACCACAAAAATTTAATGGAAATTTTTGCCTTATTTAATCGGCAGATTACGACGATTTAAAAGGGTAAAATTTACTATTAAATTTTTGGGGTACAAAAAACCGCAAGAGTTGGCAGCTATGAATCTAGCTGTAATGTTAATGTTGCAAATAAAATATTTTATCATAGAAGTGACAGGAGTCTCTGGAATCAGTAAAACCAGTAATACACTTACAAAATCCACTCGAAGTAGTTTCATCTGAATCAAGTAAAGCAAATTAGCACATGGAAAATTATTTAATCGTCTAGTTCTTGACCAACGATTTTATGAAATTTTTCCTTTTTAACCCTTAAATGCCGGGTGTTGCCTTTCGGCAACATACCCAATTTATTCTTATAAATACTATTAGAATAATATTGAAGCTATAATGCCTAATGTTGCCAATAAAATACATTCTGAAAATATTATTAAATCGATTTTCAACATGTAGATGACAACACTTGTGCTGTTTAAGAATAAAAATAGATTTATTTTTTCAATTGTTGATACATGTTCTTTTTGTTTTGTTTGGAAGCTTGCGGAATACCCTATTTTGTTCTGCAGTGAGCAAGTAAAATTTATTTCTTATGATAGCTCTAAAAATTCTAGTGTGTTTAATATTATAAAATTTTATCAAGGAAAATTATTTTTTCAAATAAACACCAGTATTGCCGATTAGTAACAAACAATTTTTTTGCCGTAAACCATACTTAAAACAAAATATTATTTTTTAAAGTATTTTTCCCATGATTTATTTAAAAAAAGAAAGCCGAAATTTTTTTTTAAAGGATTTTTGAAAACTCATGCATTTAAGGTTTAACAATATGGTGTACTGCCTGTATCGGTTTTCGACAAAAAAGGTCTTATAATTTATTTTTGTTTATAAAAAACAGACGAATAATAAAATTAAAAGAATGGGTCAAGGACTAGTTAAATATAAAGGCTTTCACGAAAAATTAAAAAAAACAAAAAAAAACAAGGAAAGTTGGAAAATTGCGTTTTGAATATCCTTTCTTTTTTCTTTAGATCGAGAACACTTGACACATTTTTAGTCATAACTAGCGCATATATATTTATAAGCTTCTTTGTACATTTTACTATCAAATAACTAGAAAATATTTCTCTTTTACATAGTTTTCCGATTTTTTTTTTTTTTAATTTAGCGGTCCTATGTCCCATTAAAGCTCTCTCATAGAGCTCACAGCAGATATCTCCAAAAAAGACTTATCTTAGATAAATCAGCTAACTTAAGTCCATTAGAAAAAATAAGATTTTTTCTTCAATAAAACAACTTAACCCTCTGTCTACCAGAAGGGTCCAATGGACCCGACATGTACATTCAAAATATTTATTCAAACCAGAAATTTCTTCAAAACAAACTAAATTTATAAATCAGACAATAATAAGTTAAATAAACAAATTAAATAGTTTTAAGTAAAAATTCTGGTGTAGAATGTTTTTATAAAACTTGAGTAAAATTTTCGGTAGTTCTAGGGTTAATGTAGGGGTAATTATAATAACTCCGTATTTAGCAACTTGATATTTCCCTAAATTGCATAAAAATATTATGAATTTCATTTTGAACTGCAAATTATATAATTCGTCTATTATACATATAAGTCTTTTTTGGCGATATTTGGTGTGAGCTGCATGAGAGAGCTTTAACCCGTTGAGGGGCGCCGTTTGCAGTCTGCAAACGGTTAATTTTAATGCCCAAAATTCAAAGTGGCGCCAGTAATTTGTTTGTACAAATTCGATCTCATAATAAGCGTGAAAAAAAAAGCTTTTGATTATTTGTAAATAAATTTGTTCGTATATTGCGGTATGAATTAATTATTTGAAAACATTCGGAGCAGAAAAGTCTTGCCCCTGAAAGGGTTAATGGACTTAGGACCGCTAAATAAAAGAAAACTTATATTTTCTAAAATATACTATTACACTGCGGCATACCTTCTGGTTATTTTATTAAATAAATATTTGAGCTAGGAAATTTATTTAATGAAATGTTTCTATTTTTTGTGTGTTTATTAACTTTTTAGTTAAAAAAATATGGTTTAGTTCATCAGAAAAAGAATCTGAATCTCTATATTAATATCGAAAGCGAAATTCAAAACTAATTCCTACCGTTTAATTTAATTCTTGAAAATAGCTGATATCGTCAGTACCATGCCAAAATATCCAATATGAGATGAGAACAGGGTTTGCTTTTTTAAATTTCTGATTTTTTGTGTGGCACAACTTTTTGAAATGGTAAAGTTCGGCTTATTTAGCCTTATTTAATGACGTATTAATTAAGGCGAAAGCAAGGAGAATTTCATCATTTCAGAAAAGTGGTGCCGATCAAGAAATCTGAATTTTTTTTTAAAAAAGTAGCCAACTGTCAACACTGTTTTCATATTGGACAGTTTGACATGGTACCGACGATATATCTAATGCTTTTTTTTATCATTTTCTCAAAGGTTAATGGTAGTACCTTCAATCCATTTAACTCTTTGTTTATTTTGCTTTATACGAGTTTTAGTTTGTTGGCGTGAAGAAAATAAAACTGAAAAAAAATTCTACCCAGGGGAATCAATTGAGCGGAGATATTTTGCACAATCTGGCTTCCAGTCTCATTTATAATATAAAGCTAAAACATGTTCATGAGAAACGCGGACGTCATATAAGCGGTGACAACAGTCTAAACAATCCATTTCCTGTTTTCATCAAATTCAATTACATCTAAATACCGCATAATTTTACTTTTTACACTAGGGAACATATGTACTTTGAAATACAATTTTGTTTGAAAACTGAATCTCAATTTATTGAATTTTATAGTTTTAAAATAATTTTGAAGCATGCGTTAAAAAAAAATCTATATCTATCACGCGCAGCTCCATTATGGAAGATTTACCTGTTTGAAATTAACAAAATATAAATAGTTCAGCGTTAGTCTCCTTCTAATATTCCATAAGAAATAAATAACACTTCATCAATCAACAAATAAACAAATAATGTATCATAAAAAATCAAATTTAACAAATATGTCATTGAACTACGCACTCTAACTCAGAAATGAACAAATTCATAAAAGCTGTTGTAAGGAACAAAATCTTTGGTGATTTCTTCGTCTGCTAGCCCGTGGCATGCGGCTACAATGAAAGTATAGTTTTAATAAGTTTCAAACATGATTTGAATACATAATTGAAGAGCTGAGTGGAAGAACATGGTATGCTACATTTTCTTATCCCCTTGAGGGGCACCGGTATGCATTATATACCACCTACGATTAATGCAGTTTTACACCAGAAAAATTTTATTAAATTTTACTTTCCTAACTTTGGTTGAAAAAAGGGCCGTAAAATTGCTTTTACTTATTTTACAATAGAATTTTTCAAAGATTCCGGTGGGAATTCAGCATTTCACAAACGTAACTGCTTGCCCCTCAAGGGGTTAAAAATGATTTTATCTTTTCAACGAAGGTGTTATCAGGTATTCTATCACATGGTAAAGTTAAAATACCAAAGTTCCATTTAGCCTTGAAAATTTAAGACATTATTCATTAATATTTAATATTTTAATATTTAATAATGAAAATAATATTAATATTTTTTAATATTTCAAAATTAAATATGAATAAGTTTTTTTGATAGAGTTTAGTACCACACCTGTTACTATTTTAAACACATGGTATCAAACAGAAAATAAATCATTAAAATTGACAACAAAAACTTTCACATCAAATTTCTCCAAATGTAATTTTTGTTACTTAACATGTTCTTCCACTTAGCTCTTCAATTGATATTTTTTCCTTTAACCCTCTGTCTACCAGAAGGGTCCAATGGACCCGACATGTATATTCAAAATATCTATTCAAACCAGAAAATTTCTTCAAAACAAACTAAATGTATAAATCAGACAATAATAAGTTAAATAAACAAATTAAATAGTTTTAAGTAAAAATTCTGGTGTAGAATGTTTTTATAAAACTTGAGTAAAATTTCCGGTAGATCTAGGGTTAAAATGCTTTTGGAGTTGTTAGTGGGCAATCTAAAGAATTACAGCCTAACTTCTGTGCACCAAGTAGTAAGTTAAGTACCCCGGGAGGTCAGGGTCGAATCCCTTTGTTTCTTGCAAACAGTTCGAAACTTCAAATGAGAATTACCATACCGAAATAAAGTCTTATACACTGGTGGACAAAACTTAAGGACCACTGTTATTTTCAACGATTACAGTTAGAAATAGATCCGCATCAGCACGCGTAAATTTGTATGAATGCGGGAAGTTCACTGTTTTTTTAAACTTATGCAGATTTTGTACTTCCGCTGTTGACGATCACATTACAGCAGAGATAAGAGATTTTAGGCAATCGGCGGGTTGTCATTAGATGTAAAATTTGAAGGAGATGGAGTGAAGCTTGATCATTGAAATTTTGAACATGTCTTCGGGCATCATTTAGATGATATTACTCGTGGTAGAATAATCGGAAAGTTGGAAGAAGGACGCAAAATGAGATATGTTGCCCATGAATTTAACATCGCGATCAGTATTGTTTCTAGGCTATGGGCGGCATTCCAAAAGTGTGGAATATGTACCAGGCGCACGGAAAGAGGTCGTCCTAGCAGTACGATGTCCCAAGAAGATCTCTATATTGTTATTTCGGCAAAAAGTAACAGACGCAGCACAGCTGGTCAATTAGCAAATCAACTTTGTGCTGCCACAGGAACTAAAATATCGCGGCAAACTGTTGCAAGACGTTTGAAAAAGGGTGGACTATACGCTCGAAGACAGGCTGTGTGTGTCCCACTCTCGAGAGTGACAGTGGTGCCGTATGCATTGCAATTGGGCTGATGACGACTGGTCTACCGTACTCTTCTCACATGAGAGTAGATTCAGTCTATCGTCTGATTGTAGACATAAACCAGTGTTCGCACAGTTTTACCACTAAGTTTTAACAGTATTCTGAAAGTATTTCACTGCAGGAAAATATTGCAAAATCTGTGAATAAAGGCCGGGATTGCGACTTCTGTGTTTTAAAAATTAAATGTAAATTTTCTTATCATTAATAGTGGTGTCAGAGTCCTTGGAAATTCTAAGGAGTGTGCGAACCTTGCATAAACTGATATGGCGCGAGATTGGTAGTGCCTACAGATAGATATATGACTATAAGTATCATGGTGTGGGCAGGCATCATATTCAATAGCCGCACGGATCTCTATGTACTTGACCAAGGATCCATGACCGGTAGACGATACATTGAAGACGTCCTGATTCCACATGTTCGACTTTTTCGAGGTGCTGTCGCCGAAAAGTTTCGTTTTATGGACGATAACGCACCTTGACATCGCACACAGTATGTACAAGATTGTATTGAAGCCGAAGATATTCCACGAATACAATGGGCAGCACGTTCCCCTGACCTGAATCCCATTGAAAATGTATGGGATGCCTTGGGGAGACGTATTGCTGCTCGACAATTTCCTTCCACAAACAAGGAAACCCACATCCGTGCGGTGAAGGAGGAATGGAGCAACTTGCCTCAAAAGCTAATGAATCATGTTGTTCTGAGTATGCCACGCCGTGTTGAAAGTTGTGTTGCATTACACGGTGGCCACATCCCTTATCGATATGACACTGACGATTGTTAATTGTGAGTATTTTGCTTTCTTTGTACAGTCATGTTTTCGGACAATATTCACGTTTCAGAAAAAGAACCTCTGGTAATACCCTGTATACATCTTTTCAAGAAAATTTTTATATTAAATCCTGTGTAACATTCTGTTAATATTATTGATTACTTCTTGACCCACAATTTCACGTAAATTCTGATTTACGTGTACATTTCTTCTTGGTTCTTAAGTTTTGTCCACCAGTGTACTTTCATCCAACCACCGCTCCCTGAATTCTAGGCCTGAGCGCTGACACAGAAAGGGCGGCTGCCGAAGATGGATTTTTTCGGTATATGTACGGTCCCTTGAATTTTGGTAACAATAATTTTTAAAGTTTTATCCGCTTTATTTTTCTGAGATTAAACAAGTCAAAGAAATATTTTATTAAATACTGGTGGCTAAATTTAAGGGACCGTAGATCAGTTTAAAAAAATCCGCCAGCAATAGCCGCCATTTTTGTGTCAGCGCTCAGTCCTAGTATTCAGGTGGTGGTGCAATAATGGAGGCCATCGTAGGCGGATTTTTTTAGATCTATGTACAGTCCCCTAAATTTAGACACCAGTATTTTATAAAAGATATATTTGACTTGTTTTATCCCAGAAAAATAAAGCAGAAAATACTTAAAAAAATTATTGACGCCGATATCTAAGTGACCGTACACACGCTGAAAAAAATTCCGCCTACGGCAGCCGCCATTTTTGTGTTAGCGCTCAGACCTAGTATTCAGGGGGCGGTGATCCAACTTATGAGTACCAAAGCTTAATTTTACTGTTATCATTTGCTTTCCACAGATATTTCTACTTATCACATTTTTTTATATATATTTTAACATACTATTCCAACAAACAGGGCTGGCTCGCACTTGGTCCGTTTTTTGAACACCACTTTTATTTAAAGAAAAATCTTTTACAGAAACATACCGCAACGAGCAATTTTCTAGCAATTGTTGCAGGAAACTACCACGAATTTCTTTCTAAAAAATTACGGGTCTTCAAAAAAACGGACCAGTCGGAGCCCTGGACAAAGGATGTTCTGTATCTACCAACTTTTACGCTTATTTGTTACCGTTATCTTAAAAAAGCATTCCCTACCTTATTTAATCATCGAAATTTTATAACTTGATAACACAAAAAATTCAATTCAAAAATAGTGAAAAAAAGGTCAAATTTAGCAGGAACGTTATACAGTTACTTTATATAATTATTTTTTGCGCATAACTTTTGCATGGATAATCCAATTTTTATAATTATTCTTTTTGTTGTTGTGGGAAGAGCTTCCTTCTGGTAATGTTTCCATACAGATTCCATAATTAACCAAAATTGTTTATTTTTGTCTTTCTGTCTTTTTTGTTTTAGGCGATAGGTTTATATCTTAGCTTATATCTAACTTTCATAAAAATTCGCCAATTTTCATAAAATTTTAACATATTGTTAAAGTGCACAGTACTACACGTTTTTTATCATGTATAATTTATTTTACAAGGAAATGTCAAAACTTTTAATACATAGTATACTTCGCGTCAGAATGAGTGATAGTGGTTCCTTTTGACAATGGACTCACAATGGGGTTTAAGTGAATATGAATAACAATACAAGGTACAGTCGTGGAAAAAAAGTAAACACCCCCTACTAACTCCTCAACAAATTATCGTAGACTACAGTTACTGGTACTGAACGATTGGAAATAAAATCTACTTTTAAATGACGGATATAAAATTTGCTTAGGAGGCCATCTACATATTACAACGAATCCAAACTTCATTTTTTTCAATGGCAATACCCAATTTTAACGAGATATTTCAAATCTTTGGTTCAAACTATGCCGAAACACCAAATTTCAAGTCATTTAAATGATAAGTTTTCAGTGGTGGAAAATTGGCGCAGAGGAGGAGCCTATTGACACCACTAATATTTTATGGTATTCTTCATCTTAATAAAAACTGTCATTAGATAAGACGAAAAATTCTGCTAATATTTAGTGGTGTCAATAGGCTCCTCCTCTGCGCCAATTTTCCACCACTGAGTTTTTGAATTATAAATATTCAAAATTGAGTGCTTCTAATGTTAAATTACATTTTCATTTTTTTTTTTTTTATTTATAACTTCTGAAATTATGATCCTAATGTTCTAATTTTTTGTGTAGCAATAATACTAATATACCCAAACATAAATACGTTGAATTTGCAATTTTTATAATTTTATGATATGAATTATAAATTATGAAATTATGAATTGCAATCTACAATTTTTTTGATGGACTGAGATTTATTAAGCCCTGCTTTATGGAAATCCAAAATTTCACATTTTTCTTCAAATTAGTTCTCAAACTATGCTTAAAAAATGGCAAAATGAGGGATTAAGGGGCCATCTATGATAGAAGTGACTAGATATTTTGAAATTTCTTATGCTATCCTGTAATCTAACAGGCTTAATTGACTGCTTATGGTGCCTTGATCAAGAAGGGAGCTCTCGGTTAACAATCGAGTACCAAACTTCAATTTGGATACAACCCTTAAAATACGCTCGTTTTAAAATAATTAATTTCTTGGAAACTTATTGTACGAATTGCATAAAAATTTGTTTTTAGACTAATTGAAGTGTGTAGAGTTTTTATTTATGCTGTCAGAATTGTGAAGTGCTATTGAAGAAAACAAAGTTATGGTTCGTTTTAATATGTAGATGGCTCCCTAAGCAAATTTTATATACATCATTTAAAAGTAGACTTTATTTCCAATCGTTCGGTATCAGTAACTTTCTTCTCCGATAATTTGTTGAGGAGATAGTAGGGGGTGTTTACTGTTTTTTTCCACGACTGTACAAGAAACTCTCTGTTTTGTCAAATGTCTAACACTAAAATACGTGCATTGGTACGAAATAATGTAATAAAAATACTTTTAAGTTGGTTTAATAGTTTTCTGAAAAATTACATGTTTTCTTCAAACATAGCTACCAACTTTTACGCTTTCTTCCTACCACTAAAATTTTATAGCAAATGCTGTTCTATTTGATCGTCAAAATATCGTCATTAATCAAGACGAAAATCCATATTACATTTTACTGGTAGCAAGAAAGCTTAAAAGTTGGCAGCTATGTTCAAGCGGTTTCAAATTAATAGTATTACTTTAATTTACAACAGGAGTGTCAAAGTGTGGCCCGCTGGATACCACTAAAATTTTATAGTAATCATTGCCTTATCTAATCATCGAATTGCTGCAATTCAAAAAGTCGACTATTTCTGTTAAATACTAAGTAATAAACGTCGAGCAACATTTTGATATACTTGATAAACAGGAATGTTCTAAACAAAAAAATAACTATGAAAACTTTTTTTAACCTTTTCAGGTGCAAGTAATTGCGTTTCTCTAATATTGAATTCACACCGGAATATTCGAAAATTTTTGTTTCAAAATAAGTAAAAGTAATTTTTTAACTTTTTTCCACCAAAATTAGAAAGTTAAATTTTAGTTAAAAGTGTCTGGTGTAAATCTTGATTAAAATTAGGTGGGATATAATATATCCCGCCGCCCTTCAAGGGGTTAAATTTTTTTATTATCTTCTGCACACCCAATATAAATTACTTAAGAAAATTTGAAGATTGATACGAAATTGTAATGCTTAAATGAGTTCTTTTGTTTAAATAAAGTCTAATATTCTGGACTCGGGATGGTATTTTTTTTAAATACCGCTATTTACAAACAATACTCATTGAGGTAGGCATTTGTTATGGAAATATATCGTGAAGATTATTGTTTGCAAATAGTGGTATTAAAAAAAGGACCTTTTCGACCCCTGAAAGTTAAAACAACATATTTAACATAAATGGAAAGGTATTTTTTTAAGTTCTTAAAAGAATGATTTCTAATATAATGTGAATCAAATTCCTTGCTGAAAAAAATATAAAATTTCTGCTTGTGTCCCGTCATAGTCATATTTATCTCGAAAATGACACGATTGAGCTTAAATAATTATCAAATACTTATGAAAAAAACTTGCATTCGACTCGTCTTTTGAAAACTCTTTATGAAAACAACGATCTCATTTTAACATGTAACCCGGAAAGGGCATAGCCGGATAAGCATTGGAAACATGCCTTTCAATCAAATTTCCTGATTTTTTTTCCCAGATGTGGCTACATACCTCCCAACATATTTCCCCTATTATCACCCAATAAATATTGATATTTAACCCCTTGAGGGGCGGTGGGATATATTTTATCCCACCTACGATTAATGAAGATTTGCACCGGAAAAAAATTATTAAATTTTGCTTTTCTAACTTTAGTGGAAACAAGATGAAAAATCGCCTTTCCTTATTTTGAAGCAAAATTTTTCGATTTTTCCGGTGTGAATTCAGCATTAGAGGACCGTAACTGCTTGCCCCTCAAAGGGTTATTGACATAAAAATGTCTTTTCGATTTTTTTAAAAAACGGATTTTCTCAAAAACTGCTGCACGGAATTTCATGCCATTAACTGAGGATATATAGGTACCAAAGATGCATAACTGGTAATTTTTGTATAATTTTCTGTTCATAAAAACTGTGTGAAATAGAGAAATAAAAATTCAAAAAATAAAAATCATATCTTATGGTTATTCGAAAATTATCATTTTCTTGTAAAAAATTCTCCATGTGTGCCCGCATATTCTATATAAATGCCGAAAGTTTGCGTTGGGTAATACATATAAATATTTACAAAAATGTATATTAAAATTATTGAAATTCATTTTAAGGCGTTATTTGGGGCGGAGCTACTTCACTTCAACATCTGAAGAATTTTTGGAACAAAGTCAGCAGACAATATGTCAATTGATGCATTTTAGATTCCATTATGCATATAAGCCATGTTTTTCAACATCATGTTAATTTTGATACCGACAGTGTTGAGAATGTTGCTCATGTGTTCATTAAAATTTAAAATACAGCAATTTTGTAACTGTTTATTCCAAAAATTCTTCGGGTGTGGATGTTGAGTAGCTCCGCCCAAAATAACGGCTTAAAATGAATGTCAATAACTTTAATATACATTTTTATAAATATTTATATGTAGTGCCCAACGCAAAATTTCGAAATTTATATAGAATATACGGACACAGATGGAGAATTTTTTACAAGAAAATGGTAATTTTCGGATAACCATAAGATATGATTTTTATTTTTTTAAATTTTTATTTCGCTATTTCACACAGTTTTTATAAACAGAAAATTATACAAAAATTACCAGTTATGCATCTTTGGTATCTATATAGCCTCAATTAATGGCATGAAATTCCGCGCAGCAGTTTTTGAGAAAATCCGTTTTTTAAAAATTCGAAAAAACATTTTTATCTCATTAAATATCAATATTTATAGAGTGATAATAGGAGAAATATCTTGTAGGATATGTAGCTACGTCTGCGAAAAAAAATCAGGAAATTTGGTTAAAAGGCATGTTTCCAATGCTTATCCGGCTCTGCCCTTTTGCAGAAACCTACCAGGAAGGCTTTATCTATTGCATACGTTGTTGAAACCTACTACGAAAATAATTCATTGTAAATACTGGTGGTAAAAAACCGGACCAGTGGGATCCATTGCGTTACAACATTTGCAACAGATTTTTTTTTTATAATTTTTGTTAGATTATCTAATCCAGGGCTGGTCAACTGTGGCACGCCGGTTAACACTAATTTTTAACACTTTCCGACAAAGTTGAAAAATTTTTATTACTTCGGTTTTTCTGTCCGCGTTTTAACTCTCATAAATATACTCGGATCGTTCTGCAATTTTTGAATGTCAGTGACCTCTACCACAGCACTATCCCTATTTCAAACGAAGTTTGTAGCATGTTTAGTTCATTTACAGGGATAGTCAAAAGTATTCCGTTACATCACGACTGATGGGAAAAAATCGTTTCAAATGATTTTTAATGATTTTACACTATTTCAAACATAGTAAAATTGGTATGAATTTATGAATTCCACTAAAATATGCATTCTGTAGAATATGTGGTGCAAAGAATAGTTATTATTCATTTACAGGGCCACACAAAACAATTCCGTTACGTAATGGTATGGGGGGGGGAATTGTTTGCGGCGTATTTGAATTATGTTAAACTCTTTCATATATAATGAGATTTATATACGTCACTGAGCTTTAGTATAAGTTATTCCATGTATAATACGAAGTGCATAGCATTTACAGGGACACACAAAAGATTTCAGATACTATATTGTACCCGAATTACTGTATATTAGCAATGATTGCTCGAAATGCATTTTTAATTATGATATGTGTTTTTAAGTTTCACTATATTTATGCAAACTATATAGTGTGTATAAATGCTATAGTTCGTATACTGGGCAACAGAAAAGAATTCGTAAGGGTTATTGAGTATGAGCGTAAATTGCTTAAAGGTGGTTTTAAATGAGTTATGCATTTTTTCGTTGAAGTGAATTTAGTTTTCTAAGAAATGTTTCTAGAATATAGATAAAATGTTATACAGGGTCACGCAAAGAATTGGATACATGGTTGTCTATTGATGATAATTTCTGGAAATGTGATTTCAGTAGTTTTAAGAATGTTTTAGTTTGAATTAAATTTTAGCTAAGTAGGGGCGTGTAATAAAGGTACTTGGTAAACTAGAGGGCTGTAGAAAAGTACTCAACTACGTTTCCATCTTTTAGTATAAATTGCTGAAAGAGAAATTTCAATCAGCTATGCGTTTTCTTGTTATACTAAATTTTCACATTATATTGTATATATATCAACCTACATATCAAATACAGGGCTGTTCAAAAGAATTGGAATACATATTTGGTTATGTACGGTAACCAATGAAATCAGTTTTTCAAATGTTTTATGCGTTTTATAAAATGTTTACTTAGATATCTTACGTACCTCATTTCCCTAAATAACGAAGTTTTTTAAGCATTCAGGAAATATTGGAAAGTGTTTCATAATCTATGTTTAACGCACGATTTTTCTTTCTTGTTTAAAGAAATAGCCGACTTCTTGAATCGCAGAGATTCGGTGATTAGATAAGGCAATGATTACTATAAAATTTTAGTTGTGTCTAGCGTACCACATTTGGCCACCCCCGATCTAAACACAAAAATTCGTACTCATCAAAATTTCAAATATCCGCGTTTTTATAAAACCCGTGTTCACTAACTTGTATTTTTCATTAGCAAAATGAAAATTTTGATAAAAATATATACGCACTTCGGTTCCTCATTTAATTTCGTATAGGAATCATGTGTTATATTTCATTATCACAAATATCACAATATAGCCAACAAAGATATATGCAGTTAAAATTACGGGACACCATATCGCACTTGTGTGGAGCCCACGGGCTAAAAATCAATTCAGTATTAGTATTTGTTAAATTCTCATATTAACTTTACGCTAGGGAATAATAAGCCTAGCCGTTAGTTTAAAGAGCACAAGTTAATAAAATTCTAAACCGAAGTTTGAAGTTACCAGGAATTACTTTTAGGAAGCACGTAGTGTAACTATAATAAACTGAATACACTTATAATAGTTTGTTTTGTTAATTGGAGCTTTTTCTTAGTAAATGAAAACTTAATATAAAATCTATGGAATATATTTATGCTTTAGAACAGGGGTGCTGAACGGTCTAATTCTTTCCACTGTTTTCGAATAGTAATCTTCGCTTTACCTAATTAAAAAATTTCCGACTAAATAATTCGAAGATAACTATTCAGAAACAGTGAAGAGAATTAGAACTCGGCTTCGCCATCCAGTTAAGAAATTATAGATTTGATGTCGATCACGAAATTATTCCTTTGACTCTTGCGTTATAAAAACTTCATAAATAATTTTATCGGATTTAATCACACTTTAATCATTCTTTATCCGATATATATTAATTTAAAGTACTTAAATAATGGGCTTAATTTATGTAAATTATACCGATGAGATTCGATGTTAACAAAATTAATTATAAAATTATTTCGTTTTGCAAATAAACTACTTTAGCAACAAAAATTTTAACCCGTTTGGGGACATTGTAATTATGCTGCTAATATGTTGAAATGATTGATTAAAACCTGAATTCACGAAAAACTTTATTTGAAATTAATCAATGCTTTTTTCCAAGAGCTTTTGGCATTTAGTGATTAAAAGTAATTGGTATAAATAATATACCAATACAATTTCAATGGTTTACTAGAAAAAAAAATTAAAATTACATTCAACATATTGTGATTCATTATCTATTAAAAAATTAAATTTATTTAATCTGTTTAGATATTAAATAAACTGAAATTTGCTATTTTTAGATTAAACAAATATTTCTATAGCAGGGCAGGGTCGCTAGTTTGACCTTTTTTTTAAAAAAAAAAAATCATAAAATCCGAATTAATAGCGGAAATTTCGAAAGAAAAATAATTAATTAAATTACAAAATATCTGTCATTAAATAAAGCAGAAAATTTTATTTTAATTTTTCTGTTAAGAATTCGGAGTTTCTGAATTTTAAAAAAGGCAAATCTGGCAACCCTGTAGTAGGGAGCAAGAACCAAAACAAACATATAGCATAGCTGCAAACTTTAAAAACTTTTGTTACCACTAACATTTAGTAGAAATTTTTGCCTTATTTAATCGAAATTTTGACGACTTACCCTTAACAGTTTTTGACGAGCACTGCTCGGGCAAAAAGTTGCCAGTCCGCTACTTTTTTAAAATTCAGATATCTTGATTGCCACATTTAAAAAAAAATAATAATACAGTTTGACGTATTTTTGCATTATTTAACCCTTTACGTACTGTATTATGAATTCATGAAAATTTTATCTTCTAATGCATTGTTCGTGAATTTTTGAAAGTACATTAGAAGATTTACATAATCATTCAATAAATTTTAGAAGGATTTTAAAAGTACTGAAGGATTTAGAAGGATTAATTAAATTTGAATTTATAGGGATTTTGTGCAATATTTATAACGCCATAACGCTTTTATTTTAAATATTCTTCTTAGTATTTTGTAGAATTAGGAAATGTACAAATATACTGTTCTTACAATAGAAATATACAAATATTTCCGAATTGAAAAAGCCCCTCCCCCTCCCCCCTCTCAACACCAAGAAAGCTGAAAGAGATACAAAGGCAAAAGAAATCATCATTTAACCCTCTGTCTACCAGAAGGGTCCAATGGACCCGACATGTATATTCAAGATATCTATTCAAACCAGAAAATTTCTTCAAAACAAACTAAATGTATAAATCAGACAATAATAAGTTAAATAAACAAATTAAATAGTTTTAAGTAAAAATTCTGGTGTAGAATGTTTTTATAAAACTTGAGTAAAATTTCCGGTAGTTCTAGGGTTAAAAAAATATTTTTGTTCTGTGTAAGCCATAATGGTTTTGGACCAAGATAAAGTTATGCATCTGTAACTCATTCTAAACTGTATTACTATAACAAGTTATTTAATTTGTACTAGTAAATACCGTCAGTAGATAAAGAGTTAATCTGCCATTAAAAAAGGCAAATATCTTTACTTTAAAACTGCTGTCGCAATCAAACACACCGAATTTGAAAAAAAGTGGAGAAATGTAAACACAGCATAAATTTACAACAAAGCGTTCCCGTTCTATAATACTAGTCAAATCTTCCGTAAAAGATTCCGTATTTTTTTCACTGATAAGTGAATAAATTTTAACCCTTTTGTGACTCAACAACTCCGATTTGTAAATTATTTTGACTTTGACAGATGTTAGATTACATCCTTTTAAGCATGCAAAAAATAATAAAAAAAATTTAGAACATAAAAATGAAAATATATTGACTAAAATGTACCCTTTTTATAGCTGCAATAAACAGAAAATTACACATTTCTCATGAATATTGACGATTTTTTTAATACAAAGTTGTAAAGTATACGATATTTTCTACGTAAAAAATCTATTTTTTGACATCTCCAGTTCATTTTAGCAATAAAAATGCAAAACTGCTCAAATGATAAATAAAACTTGGACATGAAAAATTAACTCAGTATCGCCGTCTATTGAGAATTTTATGAACAATTTATGTTACCTGCTGCGTTAGGAGATAGCAGCAATAATTAAATTCATCTTTTAAAGCCATCTGTATCAGTAAAATTGATTTTTGTGTATGATGCAAACATGCATTGTGGTGATAACAAGGGTTAATACTAATGATGTTTTTACTGTTAGCGAGCGATTAAATTGGTTAAGACATTTGCAAAACGTTTTACTGTTTGGTACTTTTAGCGGGACCCATCTGAAGTAAGCAGGTAACTTTCAATGTTCCACAACTAGTCCATAAAAAGATTAAGGCATAACCAGAAAAGTAAAGGACAAGATAAGGACCTTGTCCCCTTACGGACACGTGCTTACAGCGGCTGATGACGGGCTGTTATATTTTCCCACCAGAAACGCGTCCTATGTATTTTTTTCATTTTATGGTGAATTATGCAAAGTTTTATTATTTAATTGTGATTTATCGCCAGTATTTTGATGCTGTTTTAACAGCATTTGAAACCCTTGCTATAAATGTCATGCTGTCTTTTTCATGTAAAGCTGCAAATTCCTCCAGACAGTGCCGATATTTAGTGCGCAAAATGCTTTTTTTTTTTAGTTTAGTTTTAAACTAAACGCCTCCTTCCTATTTAAAAATGTTTATTCACTCTCTTTGAGATTTTAAGGGATGAGCTCCTAACCAACAAACTTCTGTTTTCCGCCACAATCGCGTTTGCTTAGAAATTGGAATCTGTTTCAAATTTCTATTTTCTAAGCTTTATGAGCATAATTATATAACCTTTAAACAAAAATATGATATTTTCGAAAATAAAATTACAGTACACTGTCACTAAGGTTGCTTAATCCTTTGAAGGGCGGTAGTATATTATTTATACCACTTAATTTTAATTCCAAACTGGCATTTTACACACATAAATTTCTAAATCTTTCCATTATTTATTAGCAATATTACATTATAAATAATGTACCTGAAGAAAGAAGTTATTTGTTTTCAAATGAATTTGTTCATAAAGTCTGGTGACAGTAAATCATTTCATTATTTTAGCAGTATAATTATTATTCCTCTGCTTACATCATTATGCCTCTGCTTACAACATTTCAACAACATAAATATTATATCTGTTTCCAGTGTTGCAAGTGGGCTACTTTTTTTAAATTCAGATTTCTTGATTGGCTCCACTTTTTTGAAATGGTAAAATTCCCCTTGTTTTCAACTTACTTAATATGTCATTAAATAAGGCGAATTTTGCGATTTCAAAAAAGTGGCGCCAATCAAGAAATCTAAATTTTTAAAAAGTAGCCTACTGGCAACACTGTCTGCTTCAGTGCTTAACCATAGCTGCCAACTTGTACGGATTTTTCATACCACAAAAACTTAATAACAAATTTTAGCTGATTGCATCACTGAAATTGAAGACATTTTAACGATTAAATAAGTCAACAATTTCTATTAAGTTTTAGTGGTAAGAAAAATCCGTACAAGTTGGCAGCTATGGCTTAACCGTTTATCGGGCAATGGTAATATATTTACCACTTAATTTTTATTGAAAACTGATCAATTCGCACCGGAATTTTTATTACTATATTCTGTTCTTATAATGCACATGAAGAATTAAACGTTTTTTTATTTTCAAATCAATTTGCAGATTCTGGTGGCAGTGAATCGTTTCGACATTTCAGCTACAGAATTGACTTGCCCGATAAAGGGTTAAAACAAAGTAATAAATACTATATTTATTTAAAAAATTCGATTTTTACAGGAAAAGACATTTTTGACAGTTTTTTTTTTTTTTTTTTTTTTTTGTTCTTTACTATAAATAATTTAAATATTTATATTTAACATTTGATAATAACTCAAGTTTACTCATGTATTAATCTGAGTATTAACTGCACTTTATTAAATGCTTTAATAACATTAATTTTTGTAATTTCTTTTTAATATACAATCATTTTAAAATGATGATAATTTTTAGTTATGTTTCTTGATTCACTGTTAACCAACAGTATTACAATTGGTGGCGAGGGTGTGAATCAGAAATATATTACTATATTCCAATAGTTACATATTTTTAATTTATTGACGATTAAAATAAGGCAAAAATTACTATTCGGAAAAATTGGTTGCTTTTGAATAGATATTCCGCCCAATTGATAACACTGGCAAAGATATCACAACTGCCAACTTCATGGCTTTTTTCCTAACAACATTTTTTAACAGAAAAAAAAAATTGTCTTATTGAACCATAAGTGTTCAATAAGACACTAAGACACTTAAATAAGGAAAGTTTTTCTGCTCAAAAATAAAGGTAATAGAAGAGCGTGAATGTTGTCAGCTATACTACATACATGTGTCATACAACGAAATTAGTCGTATCACAACAGCTTCATCAGGTATTTAATCCACCATAAAATCATTTCTAGCAGGAAGATTTATTATAAAAAATAACCTTTCCATTGATTAAAAAAAAATAAATTCTAAACAAGAATTCTTTTTTTATGGTATTTTCCCAATCCTGAATTTAATATTTTACTTGCAAAAACATTTTTTCATAATACATTCGCTTAATTAAAACTGTGAAGACTATAATTTGATGAAAATATTTTTTATTAATTTAAAATATGGCTCTAAGACAGGGGATAAAAATCTAGGCGCCAGCGGACAGTCTCTCACCACTAAATTTTATTAGTTTTCTTTGCTTAATTTTATTACCATTCTTGCAAAAAATCTAGGAGAAATATTAGACGAAAAATAACGAATAAAATTTTAGGGGTGAGAGACTGCCCGCTGGCGCCTAGATTTTTACACCCCTGCTCTAAGAGACTTTTTCCAACTATTATGATTTAATAAGCATTTAGCCATTTGACTACAGGTCGAGATATATACGCCACAGTAGGCTATTTTTTTAATTCAATTTGTACCACTTTAAAAAAAGTAATAATCTATCCATACACTTATACAAGAACAATTGGTGATGAGCATAAAAATTTGTAAATTGTAGTACGATTGAATATAAAAATAGCCCGCAGTCCAGATCCGAAATGAAAAGGTTAACATTTTCAAAGGCACTCTGAAGTACACTTAATTTTAATTCTCAAGAACCGAAATTGTACGAGGAATTAAAAAAATTGCTTTTATAGTGCATGTGAAAAAAAACTGTTATTCATTTTCAAATGAAACTGTTTATGAAATTCTGATGGCAGTCAATTACTTTTATATTTTAGCAATATAAATATTTTGCCCGTGAAAGGTTTAATATGCGTATAAATTAAAAATATGTGTACACCATAACTGCCAAATTTTACGCTTTTTCATCACCCCTAAAATTTAATTGTAAAATTTGCCTTGTTTAATTGCCAAACTCTGTGATTAAACAAAGCAAAACTGTCTGTTAAATTTTAGGGGTAAAAAAAAGCGTAAAAGTTAGCAGCTATGGTACACGGTACAACAGGGGTGTCAAACTGTGGACCTCCAGATACCATTGAAATTTTATAGCAATGATTTCCGTATAGCCATCGTATAACCATCGAATCTCTAAAATTCAAGAAGTCGACTATATCTTTAAAAAAGTTAATGGTATCCGTTGGGCCCCAGTTTGATACCCCTGCGGTACAACATAACATTTATTGCACTAATATCGTAAAATTGAATAACGAATTTATTATTTTAAATAAGTAAAAAAAATAAGAAAAAACGATTTATGAAAAATAAAAGGTGAAGAAATGAAGAATTCTAGCATATTAATTAAAAAAAGTTTTAAAAAATAATGTTTACTATTCTGAGATCTAGATTTTAGAAAAGTTTATGTCTATTTCTTAACTATGTTGTGATAGCATAAACACCAATTTGTAGATAGATTAATGATTTGTACGCACTGAACAACATAAATTTTATTGCATCAATATCTTAAAATGAAGAATGCTAACATATTCCTTAAATTATGTGGCATTTTCTTTCCCCAGTCATAAAAAATATGTTCATACATCATACAGAACATATATATCTATAGTTAAAAAAATCGCGACTAAACGATTCTATAAAAACTCATTCTAAAAAAAAAATATTTTTTTTCTAAATCTTTGTCTTTAAACTGGACTTTAAATACATGGCTGCCAACTTTTACGCTTTTTTCATTCCATTAAAAATAATATTATGTTTTGACGTATTTAATCGTCAAAATCTGTGATTAGATTAGGTAAAAAATTCTATTAAATTTTAATGGTGTTATAAAAGCGTAAATATTGGCAGATTTTCAAATTTGAAAAGATTTAAAAATCGAAACTCTAATAATTAATTTGCTCCAATGACACTAATTTTAATGAGATTAAAGAAAGAAACAAATATTAGTTTAGAATAATTTGTAATTATATTTTTATTTAAAATGGGTTAGCAGGTTAATTTTTGAAAATAAATTATCGAAATTAAAACGATTGCGTGAGTAACATTCTGTTTGGAATACAGGAGAACGAAGTAGTCATGAGTTTATCATTTGTTATTATTCCATTAAACTTAAATAAACACATTGTTGCTTACAAAACATCTCAAAATATTAAAACATTTTATACGTCCAAAAATAAATAAATAAATAAAACCAGGAAATATTTAGGTAGAAATTTATAAAGTGTGAAAAAAATGTGGTGCTTGAAATGGACTTCACGTCATTACAATGAAAGCTTTTACTGCTACATTTATTAAAAAAAAATCAGCTTTTAATGTTTTAAAATGACAGCATTATATATTCAAATGCTTTATATCTTGTTAAATATATTTGTAAATTTACCACTTTTGCTATTAGTACCTACATCTTATGAAAACAGAAAAATCACTCACATCGATGCGTTTAACAATTTAGCTGTCGGTATTCACAAAAAAACCCCTAAATTTAAGACACCTAATTTTAAGAGTACTGGCACCCAGAATATTTAATTAAAGTTTTCGTTTTATAAAGTACTTCAAAATAATCAAGATTTTATTTTCTAATAAATTCGTTTGTAAATTCTGGTGTCAGTCCATCATTTCATCATTGTACAAACATAACTACTCCATGCCGGAAAAGGTTAAACGTGAAAGTATTTAAATTTAGTGTAAAAAAAAAAAATCGTTTTCAAATTTATAAATCACAGCTATTGAATATTTAAAAACAGCGCAGTGAAAACATCTCGTTGATACATTTATAAAGAAATTAAATTTTTTCTTGTTAACCAGAGGTTCTATTTCTCTGGTGTAAAATTCACGTGATCTTTTACATTTTTTTTTCTTGTTACATAGGAAAGATATGTCACCTTTGGACATTTTTGCATTATATTTATTGACATTTCGCTCATATATTGAAAAAAATGTGTGTAAAAAATAGAATAATACGGCTTCTGTGACGGGCAGTGCCTGCGGGTGCACGCACTGAACTTCCCCTCGTTAAAAGCATCTTAAAAAGATTTGTTCACCAAATCAGTGTTGCCAGTGGGCTACTTTTTTTAATTAAGGTTTTTTGATTATCACCACTTTTTTTAAATCGTAAAATTCGCCTTGTTTAATGACCTATTAATTAAGGCGGAAACAAGAGGAATTTTACCATTTCAAAAAAGTGGTGTCAATTAAGAAATTTGAATTTTAACCCCTTAACCTACAAAAACGTGCGAGACTCGTGGTCTTGTATTCAGGCAAAAGCTGATTATCACGAACCTGGAATGTAGTCAATTATCAAACCAAATGTAAATTCTTCTTACCACTAAAATTTTATAGTAAATATTGTCTTATTTAACCCCTTCAGGGGCTAGCAATTACGTTTGTGAAATGCTGAATTCCTTCCGGAATCTTTGAAAAATTCTATTTCAAAATAAGTAAAAGCAATTCTACGGCTTTTTTCCACCAAAGTTAGAAAAGTAAAATGTAATAATTTTTTTCTGGTGTAAAACTTCATTAATCGTAGGTGGTATATAATATATACCGGTGCCCTTCAAGGGGTTTTAATCGTCGAAATCTCGTGATTAAACAAGGCTTACATCTCTATTAAATTTTAGGGATAGCTATGGATTTGCCAAACCATGGAATGGCTCGAAGGCTCGCGATCCTATATACGTTTTGGGCCCAGGCTGTTGAGGCGTAAATCGTACATTAAGGGGTTAAAAAAGTAGCCCAATTGCAACACTGCACCAAATTATGAAAAGGAATTAAATTCTTTGGAGTTGATACCAACATGTAGTTTTAACCCTTAACGATTGAAGTACTCCTCAAAAGCACAGGCAAAGTTTTGTTTTTTTAATCTTCAAATGCCTCAATGGGACCCGAATTTAAGATAACATTTCCTTGTAAATAAGTAAATGCAGCTATTCTTGTATATAAGAAACCGAAAATTTTGTCCAAAAATACTAGTGTCAATGTGACATTGATGGAGAAAAATTGAATGCCGATATAGTGGCGACATCGACCGAATAGGGTTAAGAGGTGAATTTTGACAAAATAGTGGTCATTTGAACAAAGAAGTTCCTTTCATCGCATTCTTTTACATTTTACATGTTTGGAAAAATAAGTAATCAATGAAAATTATACTTTTCGGTGGTATAAGCTACAGCGATAACGATTACATTTATTTTTCTATAAAAATGAATGAAATCGGTAGAATAATTCTATAGAAAATTGGTCGTTTAGTTTGAAAAACATGGTTTCAAGAAAGAATGCTTAACATTTTACCATAACGTTACGCAGGGATCCCACTTGGTCTGTTTTTTTAACACAACTTTTTTCAAAGAAAAATCTTCTTTATAAGTTTCATAGAAACTTCTTTGGAAGAGAGTTTTTCTTTCAATCGTTGCAGAAACCTACCAAAAATTTTCTTTTTCTTAAAAAATACTATTTAAAAAAAAAAAAAAAAAAAAAAAAAAAACGGACTAGTGAACGGACCTGGGTTACGTTCATCGACCAAATCAGATTCCAAAGAATTGGATTATCGCAAAAGTCCTTTAAAGCAACAATCAAAACTCTTGAGAGTTGCAAAAAATGCAAAAAAAAAAAAAAAAAAAAATCGAAAATTTTGACACAAAACAGTAGAATTTTCCATTGAAACAACACCATTATTTATTAAAGAAATTTGTAATTTGTTAAATACATTTTTGAATTAAATCATGTGTCCCATAACAGTCCAAATTCCTCAAAAACAAACAGAAAAACTTCTTTGCGTAGATATGTGGAGGTGCACGATTGTAACTTTTAATTACTTTTTTATTTCAGAGATATTCAGGTTCTGATATTACTGTTAGTGAATATTTAAAATGAGTAAGAGGAAATCCTTCACAGTTATATAATGCCCACTCACTTATACGCGATTTTCAGTAACTGCTTTTAGTACTACGATTTTAACCCATTAACCGCCAAAACTAGAAAGTAGGAATTTTCAAATTTCTTGCTGAAAGTCGTTTGCGACCACAAATTCAGAAAGTTAATTTTTGCTTTATTAAAATATCAAAATTTCTGCCAATAAATAAAGAAATTTTTTAATTCTAAAAATAGTGGTGGCAAAGTAAATAATTTAAGAATGAGCAATAATTTTGATCGTTGCGTGAACGCAAAACCAGCGGATGATGGGTTAAAATGTAAAATTTGACTTATAAATTCGAGTTAAAAAAATGAAATTTACTTTAAAAAAATACTGGTACATACATCGGAAATAACTAAGAGATCATCGTATTTGTAATGCAAAAAATTTTGACTCTTTTAAACAACTTTACTATATACTTGAGTAATTTGTAATATATTAACTATGTCTGTGAGATAATAATCTTTATTTAAAATGCTCTAAATTTGATTCCAGAGAAAAAAATCACCTCTGAGAAAATATATAACATCATTTCCTCCTTTTAGGCATAGGCGCCGACTTCAATGGGGTGAAATTGACAATCAGGCATACACTTACCACTAGTTCTAAAAAGCTTGCTTGCTCTAATCACTGTGATTAATTAAGACAAAATAACATTTTAAAATTGGTGGTGAAAGTTTGCCTTATTTGCCCCTTGAAGGGCTGTGGGATATTATATATCCCACTTAATTTTAATTCCTAGATGCCACATTGAAACCAGAATTTTTAAGAAAAAAATTGCATTTGAAATTGGAAAATTTGAAAGCATTTGTTGAAAAAATTGCATTTGGAAATATTTTGAAATAAATTTATTGCTAATGCACAGGTGCCAACCTCAAACTTATCTCCCGTAATACGTTTCGAACCAGAAATTTTTTTAAGAAATGAATTTAAATACGATCCATGCAGAAACAATGAATTAAATAAATAAAGATTCATGAAACAAATTTTCTGGTTCTAAAGTGGTTAACCTGGTTTAAATTAATCCAGATATTACGGAAGTTTAGTGGAAGGTTGGCAGCTATGCTAATGTGAATAGCTCATTTCAAAATTTTAACAACAGAGGCACTTTGCTCCTGAAGGGGCTAAGTCGGCCGCTATGCTTTTAGGTAAGAAATAGAGTGACCTGAACTACGCTATGCAAGGGAACAATCCCTTCTGGTGCCCGCAAAATACGACTAATTTTTTGTTTCCTTGTTTAACCCCTTAACGGTTGCGTTAAATTACGGTTTAAAAATTTAAATTGCTTCTTTGCACCACTTTTTAAAAACAGAAATATTCACTTTACTTAATGGCAGGTAAAATGATACCATAATAAAGTCATTTACACTATTATATAAAACTGGGGGAAATAAAAAATGTGAATAAAAGACACAGCCCCTGAATATCACGGAAGCGAGAATTAAGTAGTTAAACTAAGAATTTCTGAAATTAACCCTTTATCTACTGACGGTACTTATAAATACCACTCACTTAGCAGCAGTAGTTCTAGTTTTATTACTTTAGGGAGGAAAGAGGGTATTTTTGACACATTCGATGTGTTTTGTGCCGAAATTTTCTAAAGATTGTCACGCTCGTCTTTTTATTGCTGCAAACACAGTAAAGGATATAAGATGTTGGATTGTTTTTTACGTGTTCATTATGATCTTAGAATACAGTTTGACTAGATATTTTAGGTGAACGGTGTATGTATTTGATTTAGCAGTTGAATTACCCGGTGGTACTTATAAGTACCATCAGTACACTGGGTGTTGGAGAAAAACTTCTTGTTTACTTTTCGTCTGTGTAAATAATATCGTTTTAATCGTTATAATCCGTCGTTTTCATCTGCTTTAACCCTCTGTCTACCAGAAGGGTCCAATGGACCCGACATGTACATTCAAAATATTTATTCAAACCAGAAATTTCTTCAAAACAAACTAAATTTATAAATCAGACAATAATAAGTTAAATAAAGAAATTAAATAGTTTTAAGTAAAAATTCTGGTGTAGAATGTTTTTATAAAACTTGAGTAAAATTTTCGGTAGTTCTAGGGTTAAAATGTAATTACTAAAATGTAGTGCGGTAATGATTTCCCTGGTATTTCTTTTCTGTTTCGTTGTTATTTTTCTATAGGAAATCGAAAAAGTTGTGGCACCGGCTTGTTTTTGCTATGCTAGAAATGGCATATGTAAATTCATATATTGTATATGTGGAGATTTCGAGAGAACATGTTTTCGCTGGAATATAGACGTCACATAACTAAAGGAGTGCTAACAAGTTTTTTTAACCGTTTCAGGGGCAAAACATTTTCAATTGTAAAGTTTTGAAATAAATGTTTGGCACCGGAATTTGCCAAATATTTACCTGTAAATAAGAAAAAGGCCTATATTTCGCATAGTTATTAAATCGAAAATATTTTCTGGTGCCATTTTAAATATCTTGTGGGCTTTCTGTTACGATATTTTAGTCATAGTGTACTGACGGTAATTTAAAGTACCACTTTAATTAATTTCCTCTAAGTAATTAAATTTCTGACGGATGAGTATTTTTTTATGTTTATCCTTTAATTTTCATTGTAGTAATTTAAAAAAAAATACATGGAAAAAATTGCAGTAGATCATAATGCAATATATAAAGGGTTAAATTAGGTGGCAATTACTATTAAAATATTAATGGTATTCACAAGGCTCCCACTCAGTCCGTTTTATGAAAACCACTTTTTTTCAAAGAAAAATCATGTTTGTAATTTTCTACGAAACTCGTTCTTGTTGCAATTGTTGCGAAGACGTATCACGAATTTTTTTCTTAAAAAATACTAGTTTTCATTAAATGGATCAGTCTGAATCCCGTATTTAGCGGGTACCAGATTTTGAGATCTCCGGTATACGAGAATGTCGCTGCCAGCTTTTACGCCTTTTTTACCACTAAAATTTAATAGAATTTTTTTCCCAATTTAATCATCGAAATCTGCAGTTTAAATAAGGCAAAAATTTCTTCTAAATTTTAGTGGTAACAAAAAAAAAAAAAAAAAAAAAAAAAAAAAAAAAACTTAAAAATTGGCGGCTATGCAATATTATTATTGATGTAGACTAATCTGGCCAAATAACCTTTTTTAGAGTACTAAGTTTAGATTTTAAGGCATTTTAATCCATTTTTAAAAAATGAAATTCGGAAACATTGGCTGAAATTAAGATAAGCAGCTTATTCTAATTTCAAACTTTTTAACAGGGGGAAAATGGCTTAAAATTGGCCACCGTGCTCTAAAATAGAGGAAAGCGTTTAGTCACCTTCGCAATATTACTGAACTGCTGGTAGATAATATCTGAATGCATAGCACTAAATTAATCAGTCAAACCGTTAAAATTTAGGAAATAAAGCATTTATTTTAATTGCTTGTATATTTTGCGTGCAAATTTCAAAAGCTAAAGTTTACATTATTTTAACGCTAATAAAATATTCATACCGAAATGGAATTCATATTACAAGTATTTATAAAATTTTGCAAGAAAATATCCTCTTATCTTTAAACTAAAGTCAAAACATGCTAAAAGTGATTAAAGTAATTTAAAAGCATATTTATTAATATTTTTAAAGGCATATGAACAGCTTTATTTCTGATCTACATGCTTTATCGCACAAACGGCGACTTCATTACGATCTTGATTGATAAAAATTATTATATAATAAGAAAAAAACAATTCACTTTCACATGTTCATTTTTATAAGAGAACTTGCTTATATACATTTATATATTATACAGGTATATATTATGCCTGTGATCTTGTTATTTTTGTTTACCTGTTTTATTTTTTTTTTAAAAATACGGAAATAATTTTTATCAATAAAGATCTTGATAATGTCGCCGTTTGTGCGTTGAGACGTGAAGATGAGAATAAAGAGGTATTAATATCCCTTATATGTACTTTTATCACTTTTAGCATGTTTTAGCTTTCGTTAAAACGTATTTAGCCAATAACTTTTATTTTATGTAATAGTACTTGTTTTTAAACCCATGAAATTTTAAGTAATTCATTTTAATTTCCCTTTTACTTAATTTGCGTATGCACAACACAGTTTATCCATTAAATTCCTTAATTACTTTTCAAAGCATGCTTTCTCATATCATGGTATTCGTTTTATTATTATTATTATTATTATTAGAATAGATGCTAATGACTTTAATGCAAGCAGCGACAATTCAAAACATTAGAAATGAATTATGGGTTTCCATATTTGTAGATAAGGTAAAAGATAAAGTCTCATAAGATATCAACGCACGAATTAATGCAGAATCCAGGGCTCGCAGCGTTCCTCAATTTTTCTACCTCGGATATCGATATTTTAAAACAAAAATCTTCTTCGTACATTGCTTTAAGTTATGAAACTGAAAATTTCTGAAAATTTTACGGATCATAAAAGTGATAGCAAAGGTAGACAGTTTTAGGAACTCAGAAAGACCTCTTCAGAATCACATAATGCAATTACATAAAAAAAATATCTTCATTAACCCTCTCGCTGCGTAACTGTTTTATCAAAATAGCTTCAAAAATTGCGCATTTAACTCCTTCGCGACGAGCGTCTTTTAAGAATTTTTATTCATTTGTCACCGGTTTTTCAAAACAAAAATTTTCGCCTGATTTAATCGGGAAAATGTTCCGATTAGATAAGGCAAAATTTGCAATAAAAATTTCCTGGTGGGAATGATCAAGGAGGGTTAATTAGGCGGAAAAATTGCCGATGAAATCTCGGGTTGCTCAAATTTTGCTACATTTACGTTGCCCCGAGAAACTCTCGGGTTGTGCAGCGAGAGGGTTAACCCCTTGAAGGGCACCGGTATATTATATATACCACTTAATTTTAATTCCAAAATGCCACATTGGCACCAGCATTTTAAAAGTAAATTCCGATTTATACTATATACTCGAAGAAGAGCGTTTAGTTACTTAAATATAAATTTTCATGTAAATCCTGGTGTCAGTCAATCATTTTACCATTTTAACAAACGAAGTACTATGCCCCTCAAGGGGTTAAGTGAATAACTCAGGGATGAGATTTCCGACTTTTTGCATACCAGTATAATCTTAGACAAAATATTGTTCGGTTAAATCACAAAAAAGTTCCGATTAAGTGAAATAACATTATCTCTAAGATTATACTGGTATGAAATGAAAAAAGTCGGAAATCTCATCCCTGATAACTAATTTGAGTCTAATCATTACATAAATGTTATACTTTTTGCATATTAGCAACTTAAAAGTCTCATTTTGAGGCTATTTTAACACTCGAAAAACCGCGAGCAGTCATTTTGACTGCTACCAAATGAATTTATCTCGGCTCGAACCAAACATTTTTTTTTTTTATATAAAACTAATTCAAACTTACAAAGAAAAAAAACTAATTAAATGGATAAGTTAATAATTTAAAATAAAAATTCTGGTGTGTAAAATTTTTCTAAAATTTGAGTAAAATTCTTGGTCTTTCTAGTGTTAATAACTAAAAAAGTCCAGTTTTTCATTATATATTTTTAATTTATTGTTCTTTTAACTTGGAAGTCTAATCTGTATCGTAACGCAAAAACTTGTTCGTGAGTGACGCTGACGTCATATTGACGATGCCATCGGTTTAAATAATAAATTGCGTTTCTTTCTTTGTTTCTTTTTATCCTTTTTTTTTCTTTTTATTAATTTTTAAAAACCGTACATTTTAAATGTTTACACCGTCGAATAGAAAAAAAAAATGTTCTTTTAAATGCCATTTTCGATTCATCATTCAATTCATTAATGATACTCAATGTACTATTTTTGTTTTTTATGGTTTTTAAAATAATTGTTAGCACGCTTTAAAAAAATGAATAAAAGAATCGCGTGCAGAACGTACCGTAATTTCCCGCGTATACGCCGCAGCTCAGATAATTCTACTTCGCACCAGAATTCGTTTTAAATAAAATGTGACTTGCTTTTGCTTAGCATTTATTTGATTTCATAAAAAAAAAAAAAAAAAAAAAAAAAAAAAAAAAAAAAAAAAAAAAAAATCCGGTATGAAAAAGACTTAACTAAGCCGCGGCCTATACGCCGGAAATTACGATATATGGAATATTAACCGTTTGGATTTAGCAATTTATATACGCCATTTCTTTCCTGCTAACATTACACAAAAAATTAAAACTTCACCAAAAATAAACAAATAAATAAATAAATAAAAATAGCAATTTAACAAATTACAACGACCATTTGGGAAATGATTTTTTCAAAGACATTTAAGACATAAAAAATCGCACAGAGTTGATCCGACATTACGTACGCCATGGATTAAACGATAACATTCCTGGAACTATCGTGAACAAATTTTAAAAGAAATTTCAGTTTTACAATTTTCGGTACTGTAAATTTTTAAACTTCTACGGAGCTGGTCATACATTACGTACGCCATGAATTAAACATTAACAGTGTTATTACACGTAAAAATTGCAAGATTTCCCGAAACTTGCATATTATCCAAGCATTTCATTGGCTGTTCGGGAAAAGGTTTTTCTATCACCAGATTTCCAAAAAATCTCACGACCAATTTTAAATAAAATTTCATTCTTAAACTTCTAAACATCCGACAATATTACTTTTTATACCGTCGGATAGAGAAAAAAAATGTACTTTTAAATGCAATTTGTTTGAAAGCTGTATCTCAATTTGTTTCTGATTTATTAATTTTTTTTGTAGTTTTTATTACTTTTTTGTCATAGTGGCAACACTCTGTTGTCCATCGTTGTTGAAACCAAAGGGAAATACAGATTACTGTATATACCAATCAGATAACGAATAAGTTGCGGATTAAACCAATGAAAACGTTCAGATATGCTTTTGATTTCTTACCCTGACGAGAACAATAACCATTTTTCCAAATGGCTAATAAATAAATAAATAAATAAATAAAACTTTAACAGATATACGATCTAACTACAGAATTCTACACAAACCACATAATTAGAATAAAAAAGCGTGTGCTAATAATAATGAAACCTTTAGCAATTTCCTTTGCTATTAAAATTTGCGATGCGGCTAATAAGAATGTACCAATTTTAATAAATTTCAAAACTTTATTTGAGCAGATAATTGATAATTTTAACATAAGAGTTTTTTTAGTGTTGTTATTGGGCAATCTAAAACTATAAATTAAATGTAAAAAAAATCTATTAGCGTTTTCACTTAAAATTTATTCTGTATCCCGTGGAACTCGGGTCGGAACCGTTATTTAACACTAGAAAGACGGTAAAGTTTTCTCAAGTTTTATAAAAATATATTTGGCCATAATTTTTATTTAAAACTTTTTAACTTATTTAACTTTTGTTTTCTTTGTATCTTTTAAACTTATTTTATAAAGATATCTGTGTTTCGAACTGAAATATAATTATTTGCTGCGGGCCAAAATGACCATTCACCGACATTCTAATGCTAAAATAATTGGTCGGAATGTTTGTATAAAAATATTTTGTAAAGTTTAGAACAGGGATGACGAACCCACGTCCTAGAGAGCCAATTGCTACCACTATTTCGGAAAAAATATTCTTCGACTTATTTCATGAAAAAAATTCTTAGTTTAAATAAAGCGGAAAAAACTATTCATGGAAAGTGTTTTTTACCAGCGGTTTTTTTGTTTCTAGTTTAAGAGATGTACCTTTTTTAAATTAGAAACTTGCACATCCATAAAAAAAAAAAAAAAAAAAAAAAAAAAAAAAAAAAAAAAAAAAAAACACCGTTGAAGTTATTTTACAAAAACGTTATCGGCCGCATGCTTGACTGTGGATATTGCATAGGTGCTGAAGATTACAGAATTTGAATACTACTATTTCTGAATAGTAATCATAGCCTTATTTAGTCGCAGGTATGAGACTGGTAAATTGTTAAAGCACAGTGTTGATTTGACTTAAAAGTAGATAAAAATGACTTACCACTATTGTCGGTTATTCCATACCAAGTATCTTTTACAAAATTAATGAAACGCTGAAAGATATTGCGAGCAGGTTTTCTTGTTGATGTACCCGCTTGTTCAGTTGATTGTTGACTGAAAGTTTTATGTTTTATACGGGCTCTTGCCCCGGAATGAGAAGATACCATCCCATACATATTTAAGTTTTGGAGCCACTATCTTCCGTTAAAATCTCCTGATGTGAAATTATATTGATATGAATGAAGATGGAATAGATATGTTCGTAACATAGGCTCTTTTAAAGAATCGATTTTAGAGCCTGGAATGTAAAGATATTCATTACTCAGTATGTGCGATACTGTATAGGTGAGAATATTTTTTGGTAAATAGTGGATAAATTTCATAGATAAAGGCCTAAAACTTGTGTACTTTGATCCATTAAGTTGAAGTATATGTAGAAGGTTTAACTCTGCTCCAAAAAATGTGCTATCTTCGTTAACAAGTGAAAGCTGGGTAACAGATATGTTATATTAAATCTTACTTTAAATTTCTACTATAAATAACTTTTCGATAAAAGCAATTCTTCGTAATTCTTGTCGCGAACTTTACACTTCAGGAAAATCTTGAATCCACTGGTAGGCACAGAAAAAAGCTCATAAAACAATGATCTTGAACTACTAAAATTATCACAGAAATTTTGAAAAACGAAGTCGAATAAAAACATTCTTCTTTCTGGATATCTGATTTTTGACTAAAACAGAATCTATTATTTTTCTATTTATATTTTTTCTAACTGAACGACATTTATCACAGATATAAATGGACAAGATGTGTACCAGGTCATGATGATCAAAGTCGGTAGAAATCGGAGGTTTTTCTTCAAATCTTCTCATTTCTCGTTGATTAATATATAAAATATTTTTTTTTTCTTTTCTTTTGGCGACAAGTTTAATATCCGAAGTTTCTATGCACTGAAGATAAATTTAATATTCCCCAAAAGTAGACACCAATCCGAACACTATCCAGCGTGATTGTACAGCTTGTGGGCTAAGCCATGTGTCAAGGCAACGCAAAACACGGGCTTTATTCTGGAGACAAACACGTTTCAACATCGGGGAAAGCTCGGAGAAATCTTGGCGGTGTTCTTAACGCGGGACCAACGAAGTCCGGAGAATTCAAACGGGACAAGTGCCTTAATGACATCATGCAATCTGATCATGTTAAAAAGTTGGTCTCTCGGCTGTGAGGACATTAACTAGCGACATTGAAACGAGGCATGGCTTTGCGGAGAGAAAACTGAGTGAGGGATGAAAAGGATGCGGGGAGGAGAGAGATGCAGGGATGCTGGAGCCTGTTGCGCCCTCCGCTTTACTGCCGAGGAAAACCGGGATCACAATCTCCTGAACAGCCAGAGGGCGCTTGCTAGCCGAACCCGAAACCTGCAGCTAAAGATTCTGCGTGGGCCAATAGCTTTGCGACTCTGACTTTTATTAACTTCTAGAACTCCCGGATAAAGCTTACCCTCCCCTTTTTTTCGTAATCTTGCAATTATTTTTTTAAAAATGCACCAAGAAATCGTTATGACTTTAGATGCAATCCAAACAAAATATATGCTATTATTAAATTTCCTTTAAATATAGATCTTTAAAAGTGCTCCACCGGAAGATTATTATGTTTCTCCTAACAGGAGGGTTTTGTAAGTGCATTTTTTAAAGGATGCAATTTAAAATAAGGAAATGGCATTTATCATAATTTACAAGTTAGAAAATTTAAGGAAGTTGCGATGTTCAAAAATTCATGCATATTATTTTTTCTGAATTTACGCGTATGGAATTCAGATGAAGTATAATTGGAAATACGAGAACGAAAAGAAAATAGTTAAAATATAATCAACAAAATATGCAATAGAGAGGGAAAGGTTCTATGCAATATTTTTAATAGAAATAATATAAAATTAAATGTGTAATGATAATTTTCAATAACGGAGTAATAATCTATTTATTCTTCTCTTTTTGAGGTTATCAAGCGACACTGAAAATTAAGATACAGCTTGATTTATTTTTTGTCATTTAACCGCTTAATTCTCGCTCCCGTGATATTCAGGGGCTGTGTCTTATGTTCAGATTGTTTGATTCCCACAGTTTTATAAATTGTGTAATAGTGTAATTGGCTTTATTATGGTATAATTTTACCTGTCATTAAATAAGGTGAATATTTCGTTTTCAAAAAAGTGGTGCCAATAAGCAATTTCAATTTTTAAACCGTAATTTAATGCGACCGTGAAGGGATTAAGTACGGACTGACAAATAGAAAAGCGGACAAAAAGAAGTAAAAAGTAAATACTTAATATTTTAACAGATTTTAACACTTTAACCCTTTGAGGGGAAAGCAATTGCGTTTGTCTAATGCTGAATTCTTCCCGAAAATTAAAAAAAAAATCATTTCAAAATGAGGAAAAGGAATTTTTTAACTCATTTCCCCCAAAGTTATAAAACTAAAATTTAATTAAAATTTTCTGGTGCAAATCTTAATTAAACTAAGGTGGGATATAATATATCCCACCACCCCTCAAGGGATTAACTATAATTTTGCCACATCCACGTGTACAGGTCTGATAGTGTCTCACAATTTTATGCTTAAAATAGCTGTGTAATAAAATGGAAAAAAAGCCCAAACATTTATAATAACAGGGATGAGATTTCTGACGTTTTGCATACAAGTATACTCTTAGAGAAAACAATGTTCTGTTCAATCGCAAAAATGTTCCAGTTAAATGAAATAACATTTCCTCTAAGATTATAATGGTATGCATAAAGTTGGAATTCTCATGCCTGTAATAAATATTTTTATACTTAACTCTTAACTCCTTGAGGGGCACCGGTATATATTATATACCACCTACCATTAATGAAGTTTTACACCAGAAAAAAATTGATTAAATTTTACTTTTCTAACTTTGGCGGAAAAAAGCTGTAAAATTGCTTTCATTAATTTTGAAATAGAATTTTTCGAAGATCCCGGTGTGAGTTCAACCTTACAGGAACACAATCGCTTGCCCCTCAAGGGGTTAACCACCTCGCGATGAAGGTCTGGTATACATGACAATTATCTTTGCGATAGAATTATGTAAACATTTCTATTTAAAAAACGGTGAATATTGATTAAATGCTATGTAAAGGACGCTGGTTCAGAAAGAATTAAGAAACATCTATCTGTCTTAACACTAAACATTCCGCACAGTTGCCATCCTCCCGATTTTTTGGATACCAGTAAAATCTTGCAAAAATTTTCGCTTTATTTAATTGCTTAAATTATGCGATTATATACAGGAATTATTCTTGCATAAAAATATTGGTATGAAAAAAATAGAGAGGTTGGCAACTACGATTCAGGGATTTTTACTCATGTTTTATAAAATATTTCACGCCAGGATTTTTCTTTAAAATAATTTAACTTTTTTATTTAAATTATTTCTGTGTGATTTATATTTAATTTATTTTATGCAGAAATTTGAGGTTCGAATCGAAATATTTTCATTTAACCCTTAAATTGATGATTTTTTATTTTGTTTCTAAAAAAATTATATATGATTCTCAGAAAGGTTTATTGCACAGGAAAAAGAATGAAAAAAAATCAGAAATACATTTTTTTGTGTAAAACGCCAACCTTTTCTTATGTTGCATATCTGCAATATAAGAAAAAACTAAAATATTCCAAATTAGTAAATATTTTAATAAGTATGTATTACTTATTTTACATAATTTTTTATTTTGTAAAACTTAACCCTTAAATGCATGAATTATTCTTTTAGAATTGTGTTTCTTATTCTTATATTAAAGATTAGACACAAGACATTTTAAGATAGATTTTTAACTTTATTTTTTAGCATATTTTTGTAATTTTTATTGGATTAATATTTCTATATAAATATAGTGTTTTCAATGAGTTAAATAAAAAGTTATGCAGATATGAATCACTTATGCATTTAAGGGCTAATACCATAGCTGCCAACATCTTACGCTTTTTTGTACCACAAAAATTTAATAGCAAATTTTACCTTTTCTCATCGATGATTTCTGCTAATTAAAAAAGAGAGAAATTTTTATTAAATTTTTCTGGTACAAAAAAGCATAAGAGTTGGTAGCTACGGATAATACTCGTCAAAAGATCCATTGTTGGTAAATTTAGTGTTAACAGAAGACCACGATTTTCTAAAATGTTATTTTGGTACTTAAAAAAAAAAAAAAATCTTTTTCTAGTTTTGAGTGTGACATGGATATCACATCTGCAACACATAAACATTTTTCTTTTTAGATAAGAAAATAATGCTTTAAAAATTGTATTTCGGTATTAAGGTAGATAAATATTGATTAAATATAAAAATATTAAATTTAGAAGTTTTAGATTGTAATCCTTTTTGTATCAAGTTTATTTGTGTAAAAAGTTCGAGAAACGCCTCTGTGGGTTGAGCGATTTACAACATTTTTTTTCTAATTAACAGTTTGTACGCCAACTATTAAAGTTTAACAAAAATATCTGGATTGAGAGAAAAAAAATTAAATTCTACTACAGTAAATTCTGAAAGTGTATTCGATAGAATAAAATGTACTTAAGATAAAAATGGGTATATTTCATTATCAGTGTAAGGCCATATTTTCAGTTTATTTGGAAGTCATTATTTGATATAAAATAAGGAAAATTTATCCGTGTGCTTGCTCTGATCCATAAGTAATCTAAAGAGTTTCTAGAACGGTCATTTTTTTGGGGATTTAATTTATTGAGGAATTCAAGTTCTCCTAAGCAATTAATATCGAATTCAATATTAAGAAATCTAATACATTTCCTGCTATGGTTGACTATTTTTAATAAATTTAAAATAACTTTAAATCTGCAGAAATATTCATAAGTTTTTTTAATTGAATCCAATGTTTATTAACACAAATGTTAAATATAATTTTATGATAAAATACGATGAAAATGTGAAAATTGTCATCATCTGATGATAGATATTTTTCATATTGCTACTTATCTTTTTTTACAAATACGAACTGATTATTTCGTGCAAATTTCGACTGTTCTAAAATGAAAACGATATAATTGAATCTAATAATTTCTTAATAGAACTATTGAGATATAAATAACGGTAAAGCTACAATAACAACAAAATCACCATCACTTGATTACCCTTATCTTTCTGTTAACTACTCGAAGTTAAATTGTAGTAAATCTAATATTTTAACACTGAACTTAACGCGAGGGGTTTATTTGATCTGAGCATTAGGTTGTCAAAATCTGCGAGTGTTTGTCCGCACTATTTTACATTAGGTATCTTCGTAATATTTAACCGCAAATATAATCTACGATTGAATAAGGCTGCGATTGAACAGTGTTGCCAGTAGGCTACTTTTTAAAAAAATTCAGATTTCTTGATTGGCACCACTTTTTTGAAATAGTAAGATAATAGTAAAATTCGATATATTTAATGACATATTACTTAGGGCGAAAACAGGTGGAATTTTATCCTTTCAGAAAACTGGTGCCAACCAAGAAAAAGTGAATAAAAAAAAATTAGCCCACCGGCAACACTGAAGGCGAAGATTATTTTACGAAATTCGTGGTGACAAAGTTTGTAGTTATGCACACTACCCACTATATGAAACAATCGGTACTTTTAGGGTTAATGAAGACGTGATTAATCTTCTACAGGAATAATTTATGTATTTAAATAATTTTATTATTATATGGTACTGGTACTCAGGGCCTGATTACCGACGGGGCAAAACTCCACCAGTAAAATGAAATAGAGGATTTTGCTTTAATAGTAATAGAAATTATGCATGCAAAACGCGGTTAAATAAGAATTTATTTTTTATTAAAATTTAGAGGTGGAAGTTTACCCCTTCGGTAATCAGCCCTCCTGGTACTCACTAACAGCATAGCTGCCAACTGTTACGCTTTCATTTACCACAAAAATTTAATAGTAAATTTTACCTTTTTAATTCGTCGTAATCTGTCGATTAACTAAGGCAAAAATTTCCATTAAATTTTTGTGGTACAAAAAAGCGTAAGATATTGGCAGCTGTGACTAAGACGGCTGCCACTGGTGACTATTTTTATATGCGATTCGCACCACTATTTGTAAAAGACAAATTTTGTAGTATATTTCTCTTGCACATACTGTCAAAGTGCATGTGAAAGATTTATGTTTTGAGAAAATGGTGCTAGATAGAATTTAAAAAAATAGTCGCCAGTGGAATCTCTTCACTAAGTGGTCTGCTGGAAAAAGAACTACCACTTTTTCCTTTGAAGAAATACTCAAATTATTCATTAGAAGATTTCCTTTTGTTATATAATGCAACTACTAGCTTCCGCAAATAGTGAGATATAAATACGGAAATAATATTAATTTTTACTATGCTATGACGTACATTAATATTGTTATTATTATTGTTATTGCTGCTATCATTAGCCAAATAATAAAAAAAGACTAAGCAAAACCATAATGGTGTGCTGTAAAGAAACATATCTAAACTTTTTGGATATTTTAAGGTTATTATTTTTTATTGATTGTTAGCTGCGTGACAATTCAATCTGTTGCATTTGCATTTCATGACAGCTTTAAACTTCGGAGGCGGGGTGGAGGAGAAACATAAATTTGTAATAAAAGATTTATAATATTAATTTTACTGAGTACTATAGTTCCCATTAAATATAACCGAAAATTAAGTAATGACACTTTGTAAATTGTTGGATATTGATGCAATTATAATAAAACGTCACAATTGTCTCCGTGAAATACCCGATTTTGATGGCGTAATTTTCAAAAATTATTTCATTTGTCAAAAGCACTTTATTTTTGAAGATTCGATCTTTAAATTTTTACCTGACTAAATACAAATGATTCAGTTTTGACCCAAGTATACAGAAATATTTCAGTATTATAAGTTAAAATACCGTAATTTCCGGCATATAATCCGCGGATCAAACAATTCTGTTTGAACACAGAAATTTTATTTAGCAATTGAAGCCAAATATTTACCGCGATCTAGAAAGTTACATTTTATTTTTTCAAATTTCTGGGTCGAAAAATGATTGTTTGATCCGCGGATTATACGCCGTAAATTACGTTACCTGCTTTCTTTTAATAACGATGTCATTTTAAATCAATAAATGATACTTAAGAAATGAATTATACAGCAATTATTTAGAACGAAATTATTATTATTATTTTTTTTTTCATTTTGATGAAAGAATTGCACCTTAACAATTAATTAACCTTTGTTCTAACAGTTTAGGAATTTTTTGAATAAGCTACGGTAAATTTAAGTTTATACACTGCGGATCAAATAAAATTGTTTAGAACCAGAAATTTTGCTTAAAAAATAAATTCAATATGTACCAGATAGAATCTTTTACTTAAAAAAACTTTATTTAACCTGTGAAATATGGACTGGAAATTAAAATTGCCCCCATAACACGAATTTCTTTAAATAAAAAGATATTATCTGGGAAAGTAATCCGAGTTCGCGAGAGTTACAGTAAATGTCTGGTATCTTTACGAGTAAATGATGTTCGCTTCTCGTAATTCGTTGTATTCCCGTAGGAGTAGACGTGAAATACATATAGAGTCAGAATATAATATATAACATACTAACACAATTCACCTTTAATTGTTTGCACGATTGACGCATTTTAGGAAATTAAACGCTGCGTATTATTACAAAAAAAAAAAAAAGATGTCTACGAAATAAAATATTTTCGTCATTCGTAATAATTTGCCATTCTTATCGATGATTCTTTTTAACCCTTAATTGCATAGTGATGTAAATTTCCATCACCTTTTTATTTAATTTTTAATGCATAAATTAAGTTCTTACAACCACTATATTTATATAGAAATATTATTCCTCTAAAAATTACAAAAATATGCTACTAAAAGTTAAAAATCTATCTTAACCCATTAACCGCCAAAACTATTACGATAGAAATATTGAAATTTCTTGTTGAAAGTAGTTTCCCACCACAAATTCAGTAAGGTAAATTTCGCTTTACTAAAATAGCAAAATTTCTGCCAATAAATAAGACATTTTTTTAAGTTCTAAAACAGTGGTGCCAATGTAATTTGTTCATTGCATGAGCAATTATTTTGACTGTTGCGTGAACGCAACGTCAGCGGTTAATGGGTTAAGATTTCTGACGTCTAATCCTTAATATAAAAATAAAAAACACAATTCTAAAAGAATAATTCATGCAATTAAGGTTTAAACTCATTCTGCTTTTTTCTTTTCAGGTAAAGAAATATAAGTGATTTTCTAATTATGGGTTGTGTTTTAGAGATCAACCACTTTTGCCGGATAATGATCAATATTGATTAATTATAAATTTAAAGAAAATTTCACTCTATTTTTTCACTTTTATTGAAATAAGAGTTCAAAGACCACTGTGAAACAAGCAGCAGTTTCCTATTTCAATTCAGTCAATTATTATTGACGTTCAAATTTAGCGCCAATTATCTTTTGAACTCAATTTACTCCAAATCGAAATTTTGTCACTTGTACCCCTTGGCTTCTGATGTCCTCATATAGTATTGCAATAAACTCAAATGTGCTCATTTTTAATAAAGTAGTTTAAAAAATGCAAGAAGAAAAATTCGTACAAGTAGTTCAGATGCTGCAGGTATGCTGTTTTACTATTTAAGAAAAACTATTTTTGAATAGTAATCTTTCCCTTAATTAATCGACGAATTTCTGTCTCTAAATAAGAAGAAGATTACTAACCGGATATATTGTTTAAATAATCATAATCCACACGAGCCCTAATAAACGTAAATAGTAATAAAATAATATATTTTATATTATTACAACTTTGAATATATTTTATTATTGCGACAAACTCAAAGGTGTTTCTTTTAAATGGGGTTGAAGATCACAAAATTAAGGGAATATAACCATGAATATATGCCAAAATTTTTAAGGTGTAACAATGAATGATTTTTCGAAATTTTATTTTAGCTTATCAAATAAATGAAAGAGAGCTAGCATTAAAATGAGATTTTTAAGAATACTCCTTCGTTAGTGCTTAACTCATATTTTTTCCTTTAGTATACAAATGAGATTGAATTTTTATTTTTTTACCATACTAATGTAATTTGATTTTTAATTTTGTAATAATACTAATGTGATTAAAGTTTTAATTTTTATCATACAAATGGGATTTGATTTATAATTTCGAATCATACTAATGCGACTCAGTTTTTAATTTATTCACCTCAAGATTTTAACCACAAAAACTCAATAATTTTGTCTAGAGAAGTACACAAGATTACTATGATTGATCAAATATTTTAAAATTTTTATCAGAAAATAGTACTTATTTACAGCACGTTTACTCATTGCACAAATATTAACACCTTTCAGGGGCAACTAATTGTATTTCTGTAACGTCAAATTCACACCGGAATCGTCAAAAAATTTATTGCAAAACAAAAAGAAGCAATTTTACGACATTTTTCCCATCAAAGTTAAAAAATTAAAATTTAATAAAAATTTTCTGGTGCAAATCTTCATTAATCGTAGGTGGGATGTAATATATCCCGACGCCTCTCAAAGGGTTAATGTATTTAAATGCAGGGGTCGTACTCTACATGAAAAATATCAGGCAATTATCAGTATTTGTTTAAAGAAAAATAAATCCAGGTTAAACGCGAGAAATATCGCTTTATTTAAGAAAAGAAAAGATTTTCTGTAAAAAAAGAAAAAAAAATAGTCTTACCGAAGAATTTCTTGGTCATGAAATTTCGGGACAAGTACGACCCCTGAGTTAAATGATACTGCAGTGTTGCCAGTGGGCTACAATTTTTTAATTCAGATTTCTTGATTGGCACCACTTTTTTGAAACGGTAAAATTCACTTTGTTTTTGCCGTAATTAATATGTCATTAAATGAGGCACAATTTACCATTTCAAAAAAGTGGTGCCATTCAAGAATCTGATTTTTAAAAAAGTAGCCCATCTGGCTACACTGTGATACTGTGTACCTACCTTGCATATTTCATGTACGTTAAGAATACCTTTTTTGTATATGGATATTTCTGCTTCAAATTTTTTCCACATTCCTTAGAATATGCTTCATACAACTGTGCACGGGCTTTTATATGTACGGGATATTACATTTAATATGAATTTTTTTCTCTCGTGTATAGTAAAAAATCAAGGAATTTCAACAAACTCATGATTTAAATATTTTTTTTAAATAACTGTAAACTTAAATGTTAAATCTATGCACAGAAATCTTAATACACCATGGAAAACAAGAAAAAAAAATTCAAATCTCTATCTGAATTAGCGAAAAGCCTTAGCATTTATCGAACAAGCAAGTTATGAAAATATGAACATGGAGAAAAATTAGTTTAAAGTTTTCATTTGCAAAAATAACATGTTTTAACCTCTGACTTATGTGAAGTTCCTGAACAAATGATCAAACACGTAAATTAAAGTATATATAAACATATGAATGTAATTTAGTTACATATAATAATTGAGGTAATGTTTGAAAATCATTAATCACCGAAAAATTTAAAATGAGAAAATTGTCTCATTTGTCCATCCTTATATAAAATATTACTTACTAATAATATATGTCATGCGAGAACATGAGTAAGTTTCATATACATTTAGTATAAAATTTTAAAAACAGCCAGTCTTTTATGTGAGTGTTTCTCATTTTTTAAGGCATACCTGTGTATGCGAGTGAACTTAATTTTTACCCATGCTAATTCATAAACTGTATTTGTTTTCTTCCTTCTTTGGTACATGCGCCTGTAGTCTTTTTACATGTCCAAATTAACTCAAGTTGTTATAGTTAATTCATACCATGACTTTTCGCCATTAACCCCTTGAAAGGCTGTGGGATATATTTTATACCACCTACGATTAATGAAGATTAGCACCGAAAAAAAATTATTAAATTTTGCTTTTCTAACTTTGGTGGAAACAAGTTAAAAAATCGCCTTTCCTTATTTTGAAGCAAAATTTTTCGATTTTTCCGGTATGAATTCAGCATTAGAGGAACGTAACTGCTTGCCCCTCAAAGGGTTAATTCACTAGTGATCTAAATTAACTAAGATTGCTGAGTGGGCGTGGCGTTCCTTTAATTTCTGTCATCTCGCATAAAATCTTTAATAACTTATTTATTATTAAAGATATATATACCATTAAATTTCACCACTATATTTAAAAAAAATGCAGTTATACTTTAAGCCAATAATAATAAAAAAAAATCGATATTTTGATCATTTTCAAGGCACTGTGTCCCCTTAATTTAACGTAATTTCTTTTTTCGTATTAATTTTAAGTAAAATCAAAATTTAAATAATGCATGCAATTTATTTAAACATTTTCTAGTAATATTTGAGGCACTTTTATTTTCTTCTCGATGTATTCTTACAGCAGTTACTTTCCGTACACATACGGTGTAAAAAAAGTATTGTAATCTTGATAAGAACCCGATTATGAAAATATTGCTATATTTTTTATATTTTGAGGTTTCCTGAAACCGGATTTCCTATTCATTCTGCATTCGTGCATATTGACATTTTGTTATGTTTTCTGGTCTGCGGAGCCCGTTTTTGGTTTTTGGTATATTTAGAACAGGGGTGTCAAACTGTGGCCCGACGGATACCACTAAAATTTTATAGCTATCATTGCCTTATCTAATCGTCGAATTTCTGCGATTCAACTTGTCGACAATTTCTTTAAAATTTTAGTGGTATCCGGCGGGCCACAGTTTGACACCCCTGATTTAGAATAATGTCATTATGCGTAATGGGATTATGGGAAAAGCGTAGGAGACATATGGTAGAGTGTCTACCTGTTGCGAGTGAAGTAACTGAGAATGTAGTCACTTGATGGCAGCTGTTTTTTTTACATAGGATAAATAGTTTCTGATTACCGCAGGGGTAAACTTTCACCAGTAAATTTGAATAGAAATTTAAGCTTTGTTTAAGCGTCTTATTCATAGATAATTTCACTCACAAATATGGTTAAAATTTCTTTTCGTTTTTACTAATGGGAGTTGGCTCCAGTATTATAATATTTTTCACTGACACTGATAGGAGGTTGTTTTGGCTATCACAGTATGACGGTAACGCTGGGCCCCACTACCGCCAGTGTTATCTTTTACCAGTAGAAATGAATGCGTATTTTTAGGACTGAAATTCTGCACGAATAAGGTGCTTAAATACAAAAAAAAAAAAAATGGTATTCAAATTTATTGGTTGATGTTTGCCCCGGCGGTAATGAGCACCTGCGAAACCCGTTACAGTTGAAGCTTCACTATTTTTAGGATATGCCGATTCCTCTTTATTCATAGTTCTATGCTATATAGTAGCTATGAGTCTAAGTAAACACAATAGCATCTAAAATATCCTTACCCCTGAACTCCCATTTCATGAACATGTTGCAGGACACTGTCACAAGAACTGTATTCATTTTCGTATAAATCGATTAGATTTGATACAAAACCATTTTTCAACTATTTTGTGATTAAAAAAATGTATATAAAGTAATTTCTTTATTTAATTCAATTATTCAAATAAATAGTTTTATTGTTCCCGCTCATCTTATTTTCATACAACAGCCATATTTTAATAATACGTGACTTAATTAAGTGAACATATTTTTTTCTTTAAAAAGCGAAGGAAAAATTAAAGGCAGATTTATTAATTTTTTAAAAGCAAAAGGAAATTTCAATACTGTATGCTGTTGGAAAACAATGGAAAAATATATTTTAAACAGAATAAAGTGCCATACGCATGAATATGTAAATTCAATTTCAATATTTATTTTAATTAACCCGTTTTAAATTCATCATGGGTGGAATAAAATTCATTGAAAATTGCGTCATAATTTTAGAAAAAGTTTCAGCTTTATGAAGAAAAATGACGTTTTCTTTAGAATATGTTGTAATTTCAGAAGTGGAAACATTCCAACTTTGTTAAAAAAAGTTCTAACATTTATTTATTTTTATTTACTATTTATTTAAAAGTATAGTATTCCGTAAAATAATCATGAATTCGAGTGGATGCCACAGCACATCTTTTAAAAATAAAATTAAAAAATTATTTGAAATAATAAAATGCATTATTTTTATTTTTATTTTTAAATACTGTTAACCCTTTATCGGGCAATGGTAATATACTTAATTTCTATTGAAACTGGTCGATTCGACCCGGAATGTTTCGAAAAATATTTTGTTTTTATAATGCCACTGATAAAAAAAGCCGAATTTTATTTTCAAATAAATCTGTTTGTAGACAAAACTGCATATGCATATACATTAAGCGTACAATGTCAATGCTGGTGGAGTTTATTGACACAGCTGCGTCATCTGGTGGACGGGGTTGATAATGCAAATACGCGGGTTTGCAGTACGACGTCATATATGACAGAATATCTACTATCTGCGAATCTCTTGCGCATATTTCCTGAATCTTTACTCACTTATGGAAGATGAATCTTGTTTACAAGATATAATGCAAAACATTTTTATTACGGTCTGTTTTGATAAAATTATGTACATTTAAAAAAAAATAGTCACAATATCATTTTAATTTTGGGAGAGAAAGCACTAATGCTACGAAAGCATTTTGCCCTTAAACTAAAATGGCATTACGACATTTTTTTAAATACGCATTTTTTATCAAAACAAGCTGTACCAAAATATTTTGCAATAAATCTGGTACACAAGATTAATCTTCCGTGAGTGAGCGACAATTTGAAATTCATGAATGAATTTTTAACAGGAATTCTCTAAATGGCTTTGTCTGTGTATGGGGCATTCTCACAATCTTTTGACTTTTGGGGGGAAAAAAATCTGACAAAATTAAACTTGCTAAAATAACATTTTAATCTGATAGACGAATGCCTTAATGATTCAAAATAAAGAAAAAAATGGTCAGCAGAGAGAAATTTTTTATTTAACTGAGGTTTAAGTTGTTAAACTTTGGAGTTCAATTTTCCTTACCATTTTACCCCTATAACTTTTTATTTTCTTCTAAATTTTTACTTATAATGAATTTGCATAGTACCCACAGGACATTCAAATAAGAAATAATAAAAATGTAGTACTTTTAATACAGAATTTTTGTATAACATTGTCTTAAAAGGGTATTAAAGAAGGGGCGGTAAGGTAAAAAAAGGGTATGGTATTGGAAAAAAAGGACGAAATGGTAAAAAAAGGGACGGTAAGGACAGAACGGTAAGGAAAATTACCACCTATTTTTAGGAAAATCATGTTAAGACTAAGTGATAGCCATGAATTCATTGATTTTTAGAAACAGTTGTTAACGTTGTATTAAATTATTTTTTGATTATTATTTACCTCGAAAAGTGCAGGAATAAACCTTGGGGACGGTGAGACTGCCAATAAAGCCACGATGCTTGAAATTGATATTTGAATGCTCATTTAAATTTTAGAGTAAATTTCCTGCCAAAGAATTTTAGACATTATTTCTCTAGCGTTCTTCTGCATGAGAAAAAAACTTGAAAAAAAATTCTGTGGCTGCATCTGAAATGATTTTCTGTATAATTTTACAAGAGAGATGGTGAGGAAACTATAACCCAGGGACAGAGTTTAACAAATAATAACAACCCTAAAAATGTGTGCAGGTTAATTTTTAGCTACATATGTATATAAAACAATAGTTCCAGTTTCAGAAAAATGTTACATCGAATTATTTTTTTTGAAGCAATTTTATCCAGACAGCTCCAAACTTTAAAATCAGCATCAGGGACACGAGACGGTATAGGAGTTTTGCAGGTGTTTGGACCCCAAGATCATCGAAAACTTATTTATCTCGTTAATATTGGTGTGCAATCATGCAATGGGATGTTCCTCAGTATATGAAATAAAGAAAAACACAGAAAAGTGTATGAAAATAAAAAAATATTATTCAGGGACATGAAAGTCAAAAGATTGTGAGAATGCCCCGTATGTATTTGATTTGACAGTTGAATTACTTGGTGCATAACTGCCAACTTGTACGGATTTTTGCTACCACTAAAATTTAACAAAAATTTCTGCCTTATTTAATTATCAACATTCACTGAAATTCGGCGATTGAATTAGGCAAAATTTTCTATTACATTTTAGTGGTAGCAAAAATCCGTACAAGTTGGCAGCTATGTTGGTGGTACTTATAAGTACCGTCAGTGCGCTGGGTGTTGGAGAAAAACGTCTTGTTTACTTTTCGTCTGTGTAGTTATCCATCGTTTTCATCTGCTTTAAAATATAATTAATAAATGTAGTGTAGTAATAATTTTCCTAGTGTTCCTTTTCTGTTTAATTTTTATTTTTCATCGGAAATCGAAAAAGTTGTGGCACCGGTTCTTTTTTGCTATGCTAGATATGGGATATGTAAATTCATATGTTGAATATGTGGAGATGCTCGAGAACATGTTGTCACTGGAATATAGAGTTCGCATAATTAAAGACTGCTAACGAGATCAAAACCTAAAAATAAATAGTTTTTTATTTTTCAACCCCCCTCCCAGGGGGGAAGCACTTTCAAAGCTAAAGTGTTGGAATAAATGTATGGCAGCGGAATTTGCGAAAAAAATTTATTTATTTTTAAATGTGAAAAAGGCTATGTTTCAAATACTTATCAAATCGAAAATATTTTACCACAATCCTCGTGCCACTTGAAATAGCTTGTGGTTTTTTGGTTACGATATTTTAGTCATAGTGTACTAACGGTACTTTAAAGTACTACTTTAATTAATTACCTCTAATTAATTAAATTTATCACGGGTGAGTAGTTTTTTTTATCCTTTAATTTTCATTGTTGTAATTGAAAAAAATTACATGAAAAAAACTGCAGTAGATCATAATGCAGTAGATAAAGAATTAAAGTGATTCCGAATATAAAATGAAATGAGTTTTAAATTAAATGAACGAAATATTTGTAAGATATATGCAACATGAGTGCAATACGATCAAATGAATATTGGGAAGTTATCGTATGTGCTTGATAAACAAAGAAAAGGACTTAAAATTGAATATTTTGTTCATTATTAAATTCTATACATACTCTAAGCATTCATAAACATTTTATTCTCATCGGGAATACAACCGTGTATATCATTTTTATAACTTCAGTACATCAGGAATTCCGTAAAAAATGAGACTAGGAAATTCTATCTTTACATATTAACTACTTACTAATTTTTACTAATTTTTTACTAATGCGTCGTTTTTCATTACATTAATAAAACATAATTAAAATCGAACGTATTTAAATCAGCAACATTTATATTATGTAATTAAATAATATTTTATCTTTTTTTATAAATTGAAATAAAAGCACGTAACTAACTTGTTTTACCCTTTGAAAAAGGAAAGAGACGAGTTCTATCAGGAAAAGAATTTTCTTATAATTTCGAAAACTACAGCTATTCGATGGCCAACATTTTGCCATTTGAACAAATAATATTAGTTCTATAAAGAATTGTTTTTATTTAAATAATTAACTACAATAAATAAATTAAATGATCACAAATAAAAAACAATAGAATATTCTATGCTGTCAGAATGTAAATAATACTAACAAATAAATCAGGACGCTTGAGCGTGCGCAGTTATTTCGTAGATGTACAATTAATAGATTATCCATAAGAAGAAAAAAGTTAAGTACATTCCTGTAGTTCAAATTATTACAGTTTGCTTTAAACGTTCATTTTTTAAACTTTGTTTACGTTCTCTTTTTGGATAATCAAAATAGCTATCACAGTTATTTTGTTGTTACTTAGTTATGCAAGTTAACTCACTTAAAACATCACAAGTATTTCTTATTTACATATTTCGAAGGAAAAATATTTTGAAATTACATGACGAAAAATGCAAATCAGGAAGTTGCTTGTAAAACCAGGTTAAGTATGTAAGAAGAAGATTAAAGAAGATAAAATAAAAATAAAAGAAGATAAAATGTATAAGCAGACAAAAATTGTTAAAAAAAAGAATTGAAGAAAGTAAAAGATGCTCAGAGATGAAAATTAATACCAAGTTATCAGCAATAGAAAATAAAAAAATCATCACAATATTTAAACAAAGTAGTGACAAAAGGATGAAACTAATCCAATCTTTAAAATGTCTGCTCGTGTAGCAAAACTTGACTGTATGGAAGCAGGAAACGCAACAAATACAAAATAAAGAAAGAAATTGGAAACTAATTTTAATATAATGAAATCCAACGAAAATTAATGCTTCAAATTTATTCCGGAGCTCTCCAAGCTGTTCCAAGAGTTCACTTCTAAATATGTATCCAACTCTTGACGATTAAAAGGAGTGTAAATAGCTTGCGAATGGTCAATTTCAAACTTATTTCGATGGGGACGGAAGAGGGGGTATCCACCATCTGGCAAATGCTTTGATCAAAGAGTAATAAAAACTTTATTTTTTTTTGGGGGGGGGGGGATGTCTTTCTTCGGATTTTATTATCGTTTTTCTGTCATGCATAAAGTAAAATTAAATTAAATAAATGTATTTCAAAATGAAAATCAAATTTCAAATTAATTGCTTAAGATACGCAAAGGCCAACATAGTGAAAAAGATTCCATGGACTCGAACCAGGGGCATCAGTATAGCGCACTGGCATTCTACCGGCTAAACTACATGGAACGATACCCAAGATTCCATGCCGGGACTCGAACGCGGGCCATCAGTATAGCGCACCAACATTCTACCGACTAAACCGCATGGAACGATACCCCAGATTCCATGCCGGGACTCGAACCAGGGGCATCAGTATAGCGCACTGGCATTCTACCGGCTAAACCACATGGAACGATACCCAAGATTCCATGCCGGGACTCGAACGCGGGCCATCAGTATAGCGCACCAACATTCTACCGACTAAACCACATGAAACGATTGGCCTTTGCAGCAATTAATTTGAAATGTGATTTTCATTTTGAAACATTGTATGCAAGGAGAAAGTTTCTCTCTGGAAAAATTTCCAAGAATTAATAAATAAATGTAATTTATGCATAAACATTGTTTATGTTTAACCATAGATGCAAATATCATTTAATTATTCCGGAGTCTGATCCAGTAAAAACAAGTTTAAAACCGGAAAGTGTTTATAGGAAAATCTGTCTTCTTTCAACATCGTATTTATTAGATTTCTATTTAAGATCGTTCGTTAAATAAAATTTCCGGTTGGAAACACGTTTGTCTTGGATTTGACTCCAGAACAATTAAGAGATGTTGTCATCTATAGTTTAACCCTTTATCGGGCAAATCAATTCTGTGGCTGAAATGTTGAAAAGATTCACTGCCACCAAAATCTACAAACAAATTTTTCTAAAACTGAAAAGCGGCCTTTTTTATCACGTGTATTATAAAAACAAAATGCTTTTTTAGAAAAATTCCGGTGCGAATGGATCAGCTTTCAATAAAAATTAAGCGGGAAGTATATTCCCATTACCCGATAAAAAATTAAACTGGTTATGTTATGCACTGTAAACACGCCAAGGGTGGGGCTTGTAAGTGCTTAACCCTCTCGCTGCGTAATTGTTTTATTAAAATAGCTTCAAAAATTGCGTACTTAATTCCTGCGCGACGAGCGTTTTTTAAGAATTTTTATTCATTTGTCACCGGTTTTTCAAAACAAAAATTTTCGCCTGATTTAATCGGGTAAATGCTCCGATTAGATAAGGCAAAATTTACAATGAAAAGTAACTGGTGGGAATGATCAAGGCGGGTTAATTAAACGGATGAAATGTCGGGTTGCGCAAATTTTGCTACTTTTACGTTGCCCGAGAAACTCTCCGGTTGCGCAGCGAGAGGGTTAAGCCCCTTTTTACGCCTCCCCATCTGGTTGACCCTGTATATACGCCAGGGTTTATCAGGGAGTTTTTTATAATTTTTGTTCGATTTTTGTTCGATTTTCCTCTTATTGATGTTCATTTTAAGCTTTTGTCCTTAGTTTTTGGCTTTTATGTTTAGTGTAGACCAGGGTTGCCAGTTTGGCCTCCAATTATAATCCGAAATTTCAAATTTGTACCGGAAATATTGAAAAAAGAATTACCTCTTTATGTGATCGACAAGTGTATATTATTAAACAAAGCACAAAATACTAATCTTTATTCCTGGTATGAACTCTAAATTTCTCAATACAATTGGAGACCAAACTGGTAATCCTGAGTGAGACTTATCCCTAATCACAAAAACTTAAAGATAAAAAACAACTATTCACAGTTAATAAACATTTCAAGAAATTTGATTAGTTTTTAAGCACATGTTTTTGTTATTAATTTCTTTTCATTTATACTGAAAATATTTATGGAACGAACTAAATATTACTTAATATTATAAAAATAAAATAAAAGTTTATGTTTAACCAGATAAATATGAATAATTTAAATTAACATAAAAAAAGGATGCATACATCTAAATATTCCGTAATCCACTATTTTAAGTTTTACTTCCTTTTTAAGATCATTAGTCAAATAAAAAAGAGAAATAAAGAGTAAAAAAATATTAATCAAATGTGAATAGATATAAAAATTCGCCTTAATTTATAAATAATGCGTGATTCTCTATTTCTTTTTAATCACACTAATGCGTTTCAATTTTTAATTTCTTATCGTCCATGTTAATGTTTTTCAAAGATTAGAACATGCACTGAAGTCATTTTGACACTGAACGTTTTCTTCTAATTGAATTTCGAAGACTTTTTAACTTAATTTCATTTTCACAGAATGTTTAATTACGCCAATTAAAAATGCATGCAGTTATTTCATTATAAATAATGATAATTATAAATATTCTTAAAATAACAGAAAAAGTGTTCAGTAAAATTTTCTGACACAATAGCATAATATTTCGATAAAAATTCTTAAAGTGTTAGAGAAATAGTCAGGTTGCGTATCGTAGTTGTTGAAAAGAACATTGAGCATTTTTTATTACTCATAATTATGCTATTCAATTTTAGTTTCTTTTCATTCGAACTGGTGAGATTTAATATTGAAATAATTAATAAAGTATTATATATTATTACAAAACACACTGCGAAATATTTTATGTTATTCCAAGAAATTTAAATGTGATTCTGTTTATCTAATTAAAATTAAGCCATAAATGCATAATTTTTTATTTTGTTTCGAAAAAATTATATATCGGGTTGGCAACTAAATTCCCGGAGTTAGTTTAAATACACTTTTTCCACCAGAATCTATATTCTGTTTTTTTGATAGAGTTAATTTATGTTAAATTTTTGGTTAATAAAATGTAATGTCAACTATGGAATTCAGAGTGGGTTGGTAAGTGAGTTCCCGCCGTATTTCTGCGTACATTTTTGCTGCAGGATTTTGTTATAGTTTAATACATATCAGTTTTCTGAAAGTGATTACTAAAGCCATTAAATAATAAGCCTGATCAGATGAATGGAAGAATTTTTGCAAGTTGACAATAGCGCCCTCTGGCGTCTGGTGTACTTTTTGCATATTGTAAAATGAAAAATTGACACCAGAAAAATTAAAAATTAAAATTTTGAAATATTAAACCAAAACGACTTACCAACAAGTGGATCAAGCGTGAAATCTTCGACGGAAGTTCATGCGATGCTACGGCCATTGGGTTGACTATGTAACCAAAAGCAGTTTATACCTGTTCTGTTTCTCGCCGCGGTTTTTTTTTATAGGTAATGTGTGGTAGGAGAGGAGAGTGGAACTCATGTATATGAATAAAACTTACATAATGTGCGTTCGCAGGTCATTTCTGTTTTGTACACCAGCCGAAAGGTGGCGCTAGTGTGCGCTAACAAATTTAACACGTACTGAACACGTTCAAAGTATAATGGCTTTGGTGATTACCGTCAACCCATATTGAGTTAGGATGAAACACCCTGTATTTTTTATTAAATACGTGGTTTGCGATCCCATGTTCCATGGTAATTTTTCATCCTCTTCATGCCTACTGTCTCCGCTACGAGGGTTCCCTTTTATGTTTTTACAAACGACCAACAGAAGGCGCAACTGAAATTTGTCTTCGGGATATTCGTAAAATTCACATTTTTGTTTTATCTTGGAATCAGTGGCATCTTAGAAATCGTCTGCGTATTTTGTTTGCAACGAGTGTTCTAAAGAAACAAATGAGTGAAAAAATGGAAATAATTCGTGAAGGTTTCTCTTGGATGATTTTTTATGATTTTAAGGTTAATGACAGACGAACGTCTTTTTGCACGCTTTTTTTCCCTGCATGTCATCCCTACACAATAAATGGTGTTATGAATAAAGAGGAGGAGCCATATAGTGTACTGTCTACCAGTTCCACGTGAAGTAACTGACGAGGGTGTCACAAGATGGCGGCTGCTTTTTTAAAATCGGATCTACAGTTTCAAAATATTGCTGGGGCAAACTTCCCACCAGTGTAATTGAATAGAAAATTTTGTGTTATTTAACACGTTCACGTCGGCGCGGTGGGTCACACTCGACTGTATCGGAGCCGCCAAGTCTCCGGCTCTTTGGATACCGGTATTTTAATATAGAAACTGTTTCTTTACTTAATGAAAACAATTAGGCGATTTAAAGGAACAACATTTTCTCTTAAATAATAGTGGTGTGCAAAAAGCCGGAGATTTGACAACTCTGAGACAGTCGAGTGTGACCCACCGCGCCGGCGTGAACGTGTTAAGCGTCTTATTCATGGAAATATTTTCTCACAAATATTTTCTGGTGTCAGTTTGACAGGTAAATCAGTTAGATTGCATCATCGGTTGTCACAATATGGCAGAAACGAAAGAGCTGACTACCGCAAAAGTAAACTTACACCAGTTAAAATTAAAATCTTTTTCAGCGATTAGTTACGACTGAAATTTCGCATTAATAACGCCTTTAAATACGGAGAAAATGTCTATATAAATTTACTGGTGGAAGCTTCGACAGGCGGTAATCGGCCCTTACAAAAGCGGTTACAGTTGAAGCTTCACTATTTCAAGGATATGTCAGTTCCTTCTTATTAATACACTGCTCAAAACAATTAAAGGATATTGCAGTTTTAGATGGATTTTGTATCTGGTAAACTGTTTAGCTGATTGATACATGGTCGACAGACATAGTAGGTTATATGAGAATAAATTACACATGTTTGGCAGAAAAAAATGCATTTTATTGCGCATTTGTGCACTAAAGGAAAAAAACACAATTTGTGAATATGAGAAAAAAAGAATAAGAAAAGGTGTTTTCTTCATAGAAAATCATTTTCAGTAGGGGGTATGGTTTCCACGGGCGGCCAGCAACGTTGAACACTTTTGAGGCATGGACTCAATGAGGCTATTAAGGACGAGTTGGGGTATTCTGCCCCACTCTTCCAGAAGAGCTCTTTCCAGTTCTTGGAGAGTTTGTGGGGGTTGTTGGCGGCCAGAAACTCGTCTTCCTAGAGCGTCCCAAACGTGCTCGATTGGATTCATGTCTGGAGAACACACTGGCCATTCCATTCGAACGATTCCTTCCTCGAAAAGGAAATCCTCCACCAGGTTTGCACGATGTGGCCTGCAGTTATCGTCCATTAAAATGAAGTTATCTCCAATTGCTGCAGCGTAAGGGACTACAATAGGTCTGAGGATCTCATCCCTATATCGGCGACCAGTCAGAGCTCCATCTCGAATGATGTAGAGGTCCGTGCGCCCGTCAATGGAGATGCCACCATACACCAACACTCCTCCACCGCCAAATCTGACACTTTCGTGCACGAACGCAGGATTATTCCTACTGCCACGGTCCCTCCAGATGAAAATACGCCTATTATCCGGATGCACAGAAAAAGGGGACTCGTCAGAAAACAGAATATTGCTCCATTCATTTCTCCTCCAGTTGACATGCTCGGTTGCCCACTCCCTGCGGTCGCGACGATGCCTTGATGTTAATCTAACACATACCATCGGTCGGCGAGCATACAGACCTACAGCATGGACAGTCTGAGTTGAAATCGTGGTGCCTGTAGCCGAGCGAAGGTGTTGTTGGAGAAGAGTAGCGTTCATGGTTCGGTGTCTCCGAGCTGTTAACGCTAAATACCGATCTTCATTGGGCGTTGTTGCCCGTCTACGACCTTGCCCTGGTCTTCAGCCTGCACATCCACTCTCCAAAAAACGGTTCCAGATCCTGGAAATGACACTTTGTGACACTCCAAGGGCTTGCGCTACTTCGGCTTGAGTTTGGCCCCCCTTCTAACCTACCAACAATTCTCAAAGCTTCTGAATCTGTCAAATGGCTTCGCTGAGACATCGTACTCATCGAAACAAAGCAATCACTGAATGCCGATCATCCTTGTCTTCATTCTCTTTTATCCAGTTGAAAGTCAAATTTCATTCGCTGCCGCTGAAGCGACGTTTTTGACGTCGAACTCAAAATTTGCATACTCCACAGTTTGAAAACGAGAAAAAATTGCATTTGTGATTCTCTTCTTCTATTTTCGGCAAAAAAGCGTGCAAAAAGGCGTTCGTCTGACATTAGCCTTAGTATCGATTCTTGAAACATTTGGTAAGGAAGCACCATCAGAAAAGACTATTTACAATTGGTTTGCAGAATTTCGTCGTGGTCGTGCGCCAGTCAGTGATGAATCTCGTGAAGGACGACTAAAATCGGCAGTGATTCCAAACAACATCGATGCTTTGCGCAAGATGATTGAAGAAGATTGGCATGTCACTTATCGTGAGATAGAAGCATCCCTTGGTATATCTCAGACTGCAATACATTCGATTTTGCGCGAACATTTAGCTGTTAAAAAGATTTGTTCCAGATGGATTCCGCACAATTTGACAGAAGCTCAAAAACAGGCTCGTGCAAATTGGTGTAAGGAAATGCTAAAAAAATTCAAATATGGAACTGCAAAATCCTTATACAACATCGTTACAAGTGACAAAACTTGGATGTATTTGTATGAGCCGGAAACTATACAACAATCCACTATTTCGGTGTTTCCAGATGAACCGAATCCAACGAAATTTGTTCGTTCACGAAGCACTTCCAAGAAAGTGATTGATTATTTCTTCGGCCTTACAGGACATATCGCAACCATTCCTTTAGAGTATCTAAAAACTGTTAACGCTAAATAGTACACAGAAATTCTTTTCCCAAAAGTCATCAGCGCAATCAGGAAAAACAACAAAAAACGCCACAGCATTCTTCCTCATGAAAACGCAAGCTTCCACACAGCACGTGAAACAATTGATTATTTGAAGGATAAAAATATCGAATTAATGTCTCATTGCCCATATTCTCCTGATTTTTCGCCTAACGACTTTTATTTGTTCCCTTATGGCAAACAAAAAATGCGTGGGCAGCGATTTTCATCACCTCAAGAAGCTGTTGATGCCTTCCAAAACTATGTTTCTGAGATATCAACTTCAGAGTGAAAAAACTGTTTCAAGATTTGGTTTGAACGGATGGAAAAGTGTATAAATCTTAAAGGAGAATGTTTTGAAAAGCAGTAAAACAGTTTGTTCACAAAAAAATTCTTTTTCTTCCTACTTTTTGTAGAAACTTAAAATGCAGTCGGTCAAATATTGGAACACCCTATATCATAGCTGCGAACTTTTACGCTTTTTTATTGCCACTAAAATTTTAAAGGAATTTTTGAATTATTGATTTGGGTGGATCGAAAAGTATACGAAAGTTTTTTTTTCGAAGTTACTTTGGGCGCGGGGTGCAAAAGTTACCTTTTATAAATTCTAGTTTACACCTATTTTTTTATTGAAATCCACTCATATCTTCCGGTGCTCCAAAAGTCCCAAAAATATTTAAGAATTGAAATTTTTATGAAAATTTATATATTTTTTGTTTTTACATTTTTTTAAAAGTTGTTTTGGCGCGGGGTGCGAAAGTTTCCTTTTATGTATATTGGTTTACATGTATTTTTAAATTGAAATCCATTCATATCTTCCGGTGCCCCAAGTGCCCCCAAAGTAGTTTAAAAAGTTGAAAATTTTATGAAAATTTATAATTTATAATTTATTTTATTTTATTTAATTTATTTATTTTAAATTACATTTAGAGCCTGGTAAGAAAGTTGTGTATTGGGTGTACTACACATTTGTGTAATTTAGGTAATTCTTTATCTAAATCCATTCATATCTTCCGGCGTCCCAATTATAGTTAAAAATTCTAATTTTTAAGAAAATATATTAAAAATTTTAATTTACAAAAATTGTGTACAAATCTTGCAAAGAGTTTAGTTAATAAAGAATAAACTTATAAATAATAATACTTTTATAATAATACACGAAGTAGAAATTTAAAAATAAAAGCACTAAATTATTATACAAATTATAAAAATTTAACTTACGTAGAAAATTTTTTCCTTCATTGATTTTGAAGATTTACATATTTCTAATGTTTGTAATAATTTTTGGTGTTAAAATGTTTGATATGATTTCTTGATGTTATTCTATTCAATATGAAATCTTGTCTCTTTTCTTGTCCAGATATGCTTCCTGATGCTTCAGACACCAGGCGAATGCACCTTTCAACAGCGTGGGTACGACATGGATATTTTTACCAATCCTCCTCTTTTCCTACTTTTACCATGGCCTCAATTTATTCGCAAGGCCCATTCAACAAATGGTTGTCAAAACATCCAACTCGTTGCCAGTTAATAACTCCATAATAATCCTTTGCTATGAAATGTAACTATAACTATGAAATGTAGATATAAAATGTAAAAAAAAGGACTAAAAAACGGAGATTCTACTGACAATCTAGACGCCAGTACTATTTCCGTATTTTTATGGAATTTTTTTACCACAAATTACAGAAAAATTTCCGTTTTTCAGATTAAAAACGGTAACTTTTCTGTAATTTATTGGGAAAAATTTCCGTAAAAATACGGAAATAGTACTGGCGTCTAGATTGCCAGTAGAATCTCCGTTTTATAGTCCGTGTTTTTTATACAGTGCATGTAAAGAATTTAGTAAATGTCGTAAAGGCAACTAATTTATATAAAGCAAACAAATGACTACTGTAAGAGTCTATTGCGTTCAGCTTCACCAAGCTAATAACTCATTCTTTGTGCCCAATATTTACATTTGTTCCATCGCATCCAATCACTGTAAGCCCATATAACCGTATGTTATTTGATAAAAATAAATATTATTGCTTTTTTGTGGCTTTAGCCTCTCTTGTTGCAACTGAAACGAGTCCAGTATACTGAGAGTAAGGTTCCTTTACAACAGTATATGTTCCTTTTGTATAGAACTGCGTGACCTTCACCACTGGCACTTTTGTTTGGTCTTTTCTATATAGTATGAAAAATAATTTTATACATTTAAAAATAAACGGTAAACGATTTTTCATATTTAGAAATAACTTTTGCGCTATACAAATGATTCTTTATCTCTTATTTTTACTTATATTTTTTGTTCAAAATTTGCATAAAAATCGACTTTCTGGAAATGATTAAGTGTCTTGGGACACCGGAAGAAATTTATCGAATTTGAAATTTGTTGCATGTATGCTAGTATGATTAAAAGACAACTTCCGCACCACGCACAAAAATTGATTTCATAAAAAATACATAAATAACAAAAATATATAATTTTTCATAAAAATTTCAATTTTAACTACATTTGGGGCGTTTGGGGCACCGGAAGATATGAATGGATTTTAATTAAAAAAAAAAATATGTGAACTAATAGACATAAAAGACAACTTTCGCACCCCGCACCAAAAGCATTAAAAATAATTTAAAATCCCGCCCCCCCCCAAAAAAAAAAAAAAAATTGTACATTTTCATGAAAATTACAATTTTTATCTATATTGCAGGCGCTTGGGGCACCGGAAGGTATAAATAGATTCTAATTAAAAAAAAAAAAAAAAAAAAAAAAAAAAAAAAAAAAAAAAAAAAAAAAACATGTAAACTAGTATACATAATGGGCAATTTTTGCACCCCGCGACGATTCGATTATTCACATTTTGATTTTTCGATCCACCCTATTATTGAATCACAGAGTTCACCGACTAAACATGGAAAATTTTACTCTTACATTTAAACTAGAACGCCCGGAAGGAGTCGATCCGATTCCGAGCATACGATTAAATGTCATCTGGAACCAGATATTCTTTCATAAAATAAGTTAAATCTAAACTACGCATATTTACGTAAATCAACCAGTCAAATAATTTTAAATAAAAATTCTGGTGTCAAACATTTCTATGAAACTTGAGTAAAATTTCCGGGCGTTCTAGTGTTAAGTGGTAAGAAAAAAGCGTATAAGTTGGCATCTATGCTATATGCATACATAATTTTCGGATAGGTCCATATTTGGAAATATTCTTCCAAATAGGTAGCCGAAATCTAGTTTTATTTGTAACAATATTCTTTTCAGAACTGTTCCTGCCTCATAAATATAATGTTAAGAATATAATACTTTCTTTATAATGTTTGTAAATTTGCAATTAGGAGAAAAACAATAGATTGTAATATCTATATTTTAATACCTTTCATTGCAATTTTCTTCTAATTTCTCACAACTTTTCCTCTTTTATAAAATTTATATTTGCTGAAATATTTACTGAAGCACATACACTCGGCATTTAAAACAATGCGTCTCTTCTAAACTAGAGAGGGCTGTGTAAGTGCTGGTGGATGTATGTGTTCTTCAAAAGTTTCCTGCCACAAATCTAAAGTTTGTAGAAAATTGCTCAATGTATCGTTTTGTAACTTGATAAAATTTCGATAAAACTTTGCTGAAAATTTTCGCGGCGCACCTGAAGTCTTCTCACGGCGCACCAGTGTGTAGCTGCACGCCAGTTGAGAAACACCGACTTAATCGAATACTGCATTGTAAATTTTACAGAATAAATAATCAAATTTAATAAGGATTTTATTTTCCGGAGAGTCTGGGTTCAGTATTTTATATCAGATCCAAGATCGCACGGTCTTTACTTTAGTAATCCTCTTACTACCGATATTTTCTAAAATAAACTTCTCTTTAGTTAATTGTAAAATATTTTACGACTAAATAAAGAAAATATTTTCATTTGAAAATAGTGGTAGTAAACAGGCCGCGTACAATTCTACCATATTTTTTTAATTGCATTTTTGGCATAAATTAATAGCAGAAAAGGTTACAAATTCTACCATTAAATAAGGCGTCAACAAATCCTTCAATTTAAGTTTTAATTTTAAAATTTCTTATCTGAAATAGCGAAGTCATACTCCTTGGCATTTCTAAGGAATGTACGCATATTGATTAAAGTGCTTACAAATTTAAAGACCTCGGGAACCCAGTCACATGATAGTTAGATTTTGGATAATTTTAATGTATTCTGTTACGATTATTATCTGTTGGTTCTCATGCTTATGGACACAAAAACATGGCTAAAAGGTGCCCATCATATTAGTTTTTAGTTAAAGCTATATGGGTACAAATAGCACGTTGCCAGTTTGGCCTAGATTTTTATTCTGAATTCATGCCAGAAATTTCGAAAGAAGAATTTTACCTATAAGTTATCAGGAAATGCCTGCCCATAAATAAAGCAAAAATTACTATTGAAAATGTATGGTATGAATTCAGAATTTCAGAATAAAAAAGAAGGCAGGTACGGATATTTTGTTGGTGTTGATTTCTGTGCTGGCCGTGGTTCGAAGTGAACTTAATCAACCCGCTCTGCTTGTCGGCAAGGAATAAGCAGACTAAACGCCGAAATATTCCTACCGAAATTAATTTAATTAAAATATAGAGATGAGTCATTCTCTGAAAAGTGGTAATTTTATGTTCTAGGGGTCTTGAAGACATATTTATAAAATTACAAAAAGAAAAAAGTGACTTAAACTATCAATATTAATAACTTATACATATAAACTGTAATTATTTGCTTATTGAAATAGAAATTTGATAAATTAAATGTATTTTTAGTGCAAATATCATTCCCTCACTATGTCCCAATTCACACATGTAAAAAAGAAATTGCTTTCTCTGCCATTGCAGCACGTATGTTTATAATTATTTTTTTTCCCAATCCATTAAACATACTTAAATAAATATTAAGGCATTTAACTATATTTATATTATATACAATGAAAGAATTAGTGCACTTTTTAATGATGTCCCTAGTGTATGTCATCACTCCCTCACACAACTATAAATTTGCCCCTATTTACTTAGTAGAAAGCAGCATATGCTTTATATATGTCTAGGACAGTTTGTACATGCACAAAGTGAAGCAGATATCTTGTTGTTTGCTCAAAAACATTCCTGAATAGCTAGTACATGGTTTTCAAGTACTAGATCAAAGTAAGTATTTTTATTATCCATCATTCCCTCACCCATTATAAATTTAATAAAAACTAATGAAATGTCTCTTTTATGTTCTTATATTGATAGAAATGTGTTTCAAAAGATATTTAGTAACTGAAAATATACGTTAGACTAATCATTTTTGTATAAAATGGTTTTCAGAAGTATTTCATTATTCCTTCACAATTGTAACCCTCATAATTTTAATATATGAAGGAATGATATAAATCCAGTTATATATTTACTAAGCAGTAAAATAAGAAAATCTAATGCAATAAAATACACATTAAAAAGCTCATAAGACTTTTAATTAGCGTAAGTCAAGATTTTTAATTTTTATTATTTTACTGGGAGAAGTTAAAAATAAATAAAAGAAATTTTTGTACAAATTTAAATAAACATTAACTATGCTAAATGTTAATGCGTTATCTTTATTTTTTCAATTGACATATTTTTTATTGACAGTGTGACATCTAATTATAATTTATTTCTTTGTTTATCCCTTTCAAGGGCGGTGGTATGTTTATGAAACCACTTAATTTTAATTCCCAAGCGCCACATTGGCACCAGACTTTTTATAAACTTTTTTCTATTTAACATGCATGTAAAATATAGCATTTTTCTTATTTATAAATAAATTTGTTCTTAAATTCCGGTGCCAATCATTTATTTGAGCATTTTAGCAATGGAAGTGCTTTGAAATTAAAATCTCAGAAGATCTATCATGTACAGTTTAGTTCATATAATTTTTGCTAAATATAGCATTAAGGTACTTGTAGGCTAAATTTTGAGATTTTTGAGGCAATATTATTGGGCCGCAATTTTTTTTTAAACAGCCACTTTTCAGAGAATGACCCAGATATTGTTTTGGGCATAATATGAAAGCTGAAATAAACATCTTTCAATCTTTTTACAATTTATTCTGAATTTAAAAAAAAAATTCCAAGTATTTTACAATTTTCTTACAACTGGAGATGAGAGAAGACTCACGGGCACTACCTGTCATCGTTTTTACAATGACTATTTCCAAACATTAATTTTTGATGTGTGTATCTATAGAAAATGCATAAATATGCAACGAAAATTTTGGTTCAGAAATAATGGTAGCCAAAACAAATAACTGTAGATGCCCTGGATAACATGTTTTCCGGATTTATGGCGGATACCATATAAAAAAAGTCAATTATTGTGTTCTTGGAATTTTCATGTTTGACAGGGTGAGTTTTCTATTTGACCCTTTCAGGGGCAAAGTACTTTTATTCGTAAAATGCTGAAATGACTGTATGCATCAGAATTTCTAAACAAATCTACATGAAAATATGTAAAAGCTTTTCTTAACGAACTTAAGAAAAAAAAACTTTTTATCCCAAAATCCTAGTGCAAATCTGACATTTAGGCATTAAAGTTAAGTGGTCAAAAAATGAACCACCGCCAATCAAGGGGTTAATACAGGGTGAAGAATTTCTACTCAATATTTCACTCGCATAATCCACTAAAACCTCGTTTAACCGTGGCATTTGCACAGTTTACTGCAATTAAATATGACAAATAAATCTGTTAAAAAAAATTTCCGCACACTGGTTTGATTAATATTTCCACATTCAAAGGAAAAACTACGCATATTTTTAGGGCTGTTCTCAATTGCTCTGCTCATCATGCGCAAAACGTTTTGACACATTTACAAATTCATTTTTCAACGGAAAGATATAAAATTGGAAAGCTTGACCATGGAAGTGATTTGGAATCGAACTGTGTTTTCCATTTTTGGATCCATCAATTACCTATTGAGTTAGAAGCGATTTGATCACGGGGCAAACACGTTTTTCGTACTTTCTTGGGTGGTTTTTCCCCTTTCGCTAGAAAATTCGGTTCAAAACGCGCACTTTGACACTATTTTCATAAAGATCTGTTGCGTTTGCGAAAAAACGGAAAAACAGCTTGATGACATAGTTTCTGAACAGCACCACCTGCTAGTTTATGTATTTCCAAACAAAAATAAATTTAAACTTATGTCATAAAAGTGCCCTTTTGGATTTCGTAATTTAAAAGCAAACGGATAGGTTCCAGATAAACATAAGTTAATTTTAAAGTAAGTACACATTTATTAAAACAATATTTAACATAAACAGGATATATTATAAAAAATTATGTTTTTCGGCAGTTTTTATGCAACATTCTAATTTATACAAGTACAATTTAAAAAGAAAAATTAGAATTTAATGCCAATGACAATATATATAGATATATATATAATAAATTTGGAAGAGAGAGAAAGAGAATAGAGACTTTCTTTACGAAGGAAAAAAAAAACCATAAATTGGAAAACGAAAAATCGAAAATACTAAAACAAATAAAGATACATTCTTTATCTTTTGAGCTTTTCAAGAACAAAGAGATACTTTTGGCATTTCATTTTTGTACGTGTTATTATATCTTTGGGACTAGAATTAAATTTTATCGCGTTCCACGATCACGTATTAAAAATTTTCGATATTTCTCAAAGGAAAATAAAGCAGCGTTTTAAGGTAAAAAAGTATGCTTTTGAAAAAATAAAATATATCTAAATTCGTGATTTCAAGACTGTATTTCAGGGTGGACCTTTTGTAGAAAGAAACATGAAAAATTGGAAAAAGGAAATCAGAAAATCGATAGTATGGGAAAAAAATTAGGAAACAATCACGCGAATCAATAGTATTAGAAACTTCAAGAATAAATCGAAATTTACTTAAAATTATATTTATATTTGAGTATTATTCAGCAAGTAAGCATTATGATTTTTTTTGGCATAATTGCAATGGATAACAAATTTTTGATACCAGCTCTTCCTAATTCGCCTCATTTAATTATATATAAGTGTTAATAAATAAAGCGAATATTACAATCCGGAAATAGTGGTATTCAATATCCATAATCCTTTGCAACTATAATTATGATCGATCGCTTGTCGTGGGAAAAAAATGTATCAGAGGTGTCAAACTGTGGCCCGCCAGATACTAGTAAAATTTTACAGAGATAATTGCCTTATCTAATCATCGAATCTCTGCGATTCAAGAAGTCGAATATTTCTTTAAAAAATTAGTGGTGTCCGGTGGGCTACAGTTTGACACTCCTGTTCTAAATGAAAACCATTTTAACACCACTATTTCGGAAGAAAACTTTCTCCTAAATTATTTTCCATAAGCTATAGAAATTTACTATGAAAATTATTGATTAGGAATTGTGCTATTAAACTGATATCTACACAGTCCAGTCACATTAATGTGACCACCTGTCAAAAGTCAGAATATAAACCTTTCGTAGTGAGGACCGCTGCGAGACGTGCAGGAAGAGAGTCAATTATGTTCTTGAAGGTGTTCAATGGGTGTTGAGCCATTCCGACTGCAGTGAGATGGCCAGCTGCGCTAGGTTACGCGGTTGAGGTTCCATGGCGCGAACAACCCGATCCAGTTGGTCCCACTTATTTTCGATTGGGTTTAAGTCCGGGGAGTGTGCCGACCAAGGGAGTACAGTAGACTCATGATGGTTCCCTTCGAATCACGCACGTACACTGCAAGCTGTATGACACCTCGCATTGTCCTGCTGGCAGATGCTATCATTCTGAGGAAAAACAATTCGCATGTAGGGCTGGACATAGTCCGCAAGAACAGATGCGTACTTGCGTTGATCAATCGCGCCTTTCACGGTGATGAGGTCACCCAGAGAATACCACGCAAACATTCCCCAGATCATAATGAAGTCCTACAGCGTTAACCCTTCCGGCAATTGTTGAAGGGTGTTTGCTTTCAGACGTTTCACGCCGTATACGCCAACGTAGTGATGGTCGATTTTCTCGATTGTATGGACATCTCGATATTTTTCGATTGTATAAATTTTTTCTCGATGACTACAGTTTGCAAATTTCTTTTAGAAATCATATATTATGTATTATATACGTCATATATTTATCAAGAATCGTCTGCGGGTGAACTGGAATGAGTCGATGTTAATAAAGACTAGGTGACTTCGACCGCTAGCGGGCCCCTCCTTTAATCGGGACCCCTAATTTATACGTAATCTTGTAATATGAAATCACGAACAGGTTACCCGCTATATACGGCACTGATATATGATAGCAGGCGGGTGTGGTGTGCACGCACTACAAAATCTTGTAAAAAATATAATATCGAAACGAATGAACGTCGGACCAGATCTCTTGGGGGAGGGGTCAAAGCGAGCGGAGGGGCACAGCAGCTGCATAATATGATTAAGTCGTCACAGGTCTTTAGGCCTTTCCAACCATATGTCACATGAGAAGTCTGGATCTGAATTTATAAAAATGCCCTCCCCGTGGGTGGGAAAGGGGGGGAGGGGTGCGGGAGGTGGATAACATGAGTAATTGGTCATAAGCCTTTCCAACAATATGTCACATGAGGGGTCTCGGCTAAATTTAGAAAAACACCCCCGTGGGGGAAAAGTGGGGGGTGGGCGGTCATCGGAGGTGCATTACATCAATAAGTAGTCACAGACCTTTCCAACGATATCTCACATGTGAGGTCTTGGCTAAATTTGGAAAAGTGTCCCCCCGGGGAGGGTTCAAAATGGGGGGATGGACACCGGAGGAGCATAACATCAATAAGTAGTCACAGACCTTGCCAACGATATCTCACATGAGGGGTCTTGGCTAAATTTGAAAAAGTGTCCCCCGGGAGGGGCAAATTGGGGGAGACTGTCACCGGAGGTGCATAACATCAATAAATAGTCACAGACCTTTCCAACGATATCTCACATGACGGGTGTTGGCTAAATTTGGAAAAGTGCCCCCGGTGGGGCAAAGTGGTGGTGGGGACACCGTAGGTACATAACATCAATAAGTAGTCACAGACCTTTCCAACGATATCTCACACGAGGGGTCTTGACTAAATTTGAAAAAGTGTCCCCCAGGGGGGGCAAAGAGTGGGGGGGACTGTCACCGGAAGTGCATAACATCAATCAGTAGTCACAGACCTTTTCAACGATATCTCATAAGAGGGTACTGACTAAATTTGGAAAAGTGTCCTCCGGGGGGGCAAAGTGGAGGGGGGCGGCCACCGGAAGTGCATAGCACTAATAAGTAGTCACAAACCTTTCTAACGATATGTCACATGAGGGGTCTTGGCTAAATTTGGAAAAGTGTCCTGAAATTTCATATATTATAAATAATATTTAGCGGAGGGCTCCATAAAAAAATCCGATCTAAAATGATAAAAGCGGAAAAAACTACCCTCGCAGTGGGGGCCAAATTGGGGAGGGGAGGAAGAAAGTCTCATAATATGAAAGAGTCATCCGGGAGCTTACCGATGACATATCACATGACTGGTCCAAAAAAAGTTTGAAAATTGCTCCCCCTCTCTCCCCCCGTGGGCCCACTCTTTCACCCCGGAATTCACACAGCCACCACTTTAAAATTTTTATGTTTAATAAATAATATTTACCGGAAGACAGCATAAAAAACCCATATTTAAAGTGATATTTAAATTTATTATAGAAATCGGCTACGGTTTTAAAAATTTGTTCGCCCCTTCCCCACCCCCCTTTGAGCGAAGAAAGGTTCACAGTATGAAAGTGTGATCAAAGGGCTTTTCGATTATATGCCACAGGAAGGGTTCGGTAAAATTTTTAAAATTGCACCCCATGAGTCCACTCTCACGTCCTCCTCCCTCGAAATCACCCGACCCACCTTCCTCTTTGAAAATTTTATATTTAATAAATAATTTTTATCGGAGGGTTCCAGGTATGTGACATCTTGGTAGAGCTAAAATAAGAGAAACTTTGAAAATTAGGGCTTCATTTCACAGCTCATTGTCATGCCCCTTTCTCTATCTTGTCCCTTGGTACTCTCGATAAATTTTCTTACTTTTCTTCTCTGCCGAGGACGAGAGAAATCCTCGAAAAGCTTCTCATAGCGAAATGTTGAAAAGCGCGAGAAAAATCCTCGAAAGGCTTTTCATTGGGAGATTTCGAAAAGGACGAGAGTAACAAGCGAGAGGCTTCCCATCGGGAAAGGTTGAAAAGGGCGAGAGGAAACTCTCGAGAGACTTCCCATCCCGAAAGGTTTAAAACCGCGAGAGAACCAACCATCGAGCAACTTGCCATCTGGAAGCGTCGAAATGCTGGAAAAATCATCGAGATGAGATTTGCCGAAATGCGAGATGGAAATGAAGCTTTCAGAGTCAAACTTACCGCATTTCTGGTTTAAGTCATAATTTCTCAAAGGAGTCCATCTGCTTATCCAATCTCTTTTTAGCTCACAGGCTATCTAAGCATGAGAGCTAATGTACCGTCGGTTCTGTGTGTATGCATGTACCGTACGTACGTACGTGCGTATGTATGTACGTAACGCGATAACTCTTGATTAAAATGTACGATTTGCTTCAATTTTTTTTATGTTCATTCTGATAAGGCGTTCCGCTGTTTAGTTTTGACGGTTCATTGGTTAAGGATAAAGGGAGAGAAGGGGGGCTGGTCCCCCCCCCCCTTCCTTAATTTAGATAAATAGGTTTTTCATGCAGAATTCTTCGATTTGCTCCAAATTTCGTATACCGGTTTATTATGTTAAGGAGCTTCCCTGATTAAACTTGGAGGTTCATTAGTTAAGTATGAAGGGGGGAAAGGGAGATAGACCCCCTCCTTAATTTAGATAAATGGGTTTTTCATGCAGAATTATTCGATTTGCTCCAAATTTGGTATACCGGTTCATTATGTTAAGAAGTTGCCTTGATTAGATTTGGAGGTTTACGGGTTAAGTATAAAGGGGGAGAAGGGGGCTAGACCCCCCCCTTAATTTAGATAAATGGGCTTTTCATGCAGAATTATTTGATTTGCTCATAATTTGGTATACCAGTTTATTATGTTAAGGAGCTTCCCTGATTAAACTTGGAAGTTCATTGGTTAAGGATAAAGGGGGAGAAGGGGGCTGGTCCCCCACTTAATTTATATAAATGGGTTTTTCATGCAGAATTACTCGATTTGTTCCAAATTTGGTATACCGGTTTATTATGTTAAGGAGCTTCCCTGATTAAACTTGGAGGTTCATTAGTTAAGTATGAAGGGGGGAAAGGGAGATAGACCCCCTCTTTAATTTAGATAAATGGGTTTTTCATGCAGAATTATTCGATTTGCTCCAAATTTGGTATACCGGTTCATTATGTTAAGAAGTTGCCTTGATTAGATTTGGAGGTTTACGGGTTAAGTATAAAGGGGGAGAAGGGGGCTGGACCCCCCCCTTAATTTAGATAAATGGGCTTTTCATGCAGAATTATTTGATTTGCTCATAATTTGGTATACCAGTTTATTATGTTAAGGAGCTTCCCTGATTAAACTTGGAAGTTCATTGGTTAAGGATAAAGGGGGAGAAGGGGGCTGGTCCCCTCCTTAATTTAGATAAATGGGTTTTTCATGCAGAATTATTCAATTTGCTCCAAATTTGGGATACCGGTTTATTATGTTAAGAAGCTGCCTTGATTAGATTTGGAGGTTTATGGGTTAAGTATAAAGGGGAGGGGCTAGTCTTCCCTTAATTTAGATAAAAGGGTTTTTCATGCAGAATTATTGGATTTGCTTCAAATTTAATATACCGATTTATTCCGATATGGCGCTTCCTTCATTAGATTTGGAGGTTCATTGGTTAAGTATACAAGGGCGAAAAGGGGGCAAGTCCCTTAATTTAGATAAATGGATTTTCATGGAGAATTATTCAATTTACTTATTATTCAATTTACTGATAAGGAGCTTTCCTGATTAGATTTGGAGGTTCATTAGTTAAGTATAAAAGGGTTAAAGGGGTTAGACCACCCTTAATTTAGCGATATGTTTCTTTTTTTCATACAGAATTATCTGATTTGCTTCAAATTTGATATACTGATTTATTATAGTTAAGGAGTTTCCTTGATTAGATTTGGAGGTTCATTGGTTAAGTATAAAAGGGGCAAACGGAGGATATTTCCCTTCATTTATTTTTTGAGGGACATTATTCTTTGAAATAAGAGTATAATATACAGTTAGTGTTAATAACCTGTGAGCTCAATGCCATCAGTTTAACTGGCACTTATCATTTTATTGCTATTAACCGATGTGGGTTATGAAGCATAGTGGTTTATGTATTCAGTTCTGTATAGTCCTAGTTTCAAACTTTACTGTTAAATTTAGTGTCATTTTGCCACGAATTTTCAATGTTTCTCTTATTTTAGCTCTGCCAAGCTGCCCCATACCTGGAGACTAAGATAAATACTATTTATTAAATATAATAAGTTAAAAGAGGAAGGTGAGTGAATTCTGGGGTGCGCGAGAGTGCACAAAGGGAGGGGGGGGGGTAATTTTCAAACTTTTACCAAACCTCTCCTTGACATATCATCGGAAAGTCCTTTCACCACTCTTTCATATTATGAACCTTTCTCCTCCCAGAGTTGAATCCCGGAAGGGGTTCGGGGGGGGGGGGAGCGGTGCGACGGTGACTTTTTTTTTTATTGTAGAGATTTCTACAATAAATATCATTAAATGAGGTTTTTTAATGGAGCTCTCCGATAAATATTATTTATTAAATATAAAATTTTAAAAGTGGGGCTGTGTGATTTCCGGGTATATTCTAGGATAAAAGAGGGAACCCACGTGGGAGGGGTAGATTTCAAACTTTTTTTGGACCAGTCATTTGATCTATCATCGGAAAGTTTTCGGTTATCATCGCAAAGTTTCTCTTTCATATTATGAACCTTTCTTCTTCCTTCCTTAGTTTGGCGCCCCGAGAGAGGCACTTTTCGAACTTTTTTGAAATCGTAGCGTTTTTAAACATTTTAGATCGGATTTTTTTACGGAGCCCTCCGATAAATAATTTTTAATATATGGAAATTTCAAAGAGAAGGATGGGCAGGGTATATTTCGGGGGGGGTGGGGTGGGGGGCACAATAATTGGAATCCTGGGAGTTGGGACTCTTTTCTATCTTTTGCTGACACCCCTCATGTGATATATCATTGGAAAGCTCTGTGACTACTATTTCATTTTATATATCGCCCGCTCCCCTCCCCTTACTTTGCCCCCGAGCGGGGGCACTTTACTAAATTTAGCCGACACCCCTCATGTGCCATATCGTTGGAAAGTCCTGTGACCACTTATTCATATTATGCACTTTCCTTGCCCCTCCCTCCTACTTTGCTCCCCGCGGGAGTTCGTTTAATGTATTCCAGTCGAAGACTTTATAAAAATGGGGAAATTAAAGATCCAATCTCAAATGACGTAGAAAAATCAATAAAAAATTTTGATCCCTTTTATCATCCTTTAGTTCATATTTTTGCCATTAGGGGGTGCTTTTGATTCTTATTTCTTTGGCCATTTTGGTACTAATTGCCGAAAAATTCTAATTTTTGATACTTAAACTCCCCTTACCGCTTCATAGCTACTCGCGTTTTTTCAGCTTTTTTTAACCAGGGGGCACCCTTACAAGACTTTTCCAGTCTTATGGCTCCTTTATAGTTTCCCTTTGGTTTGTTGTTTTTTTATTCCATCTGTTTTCAGTTACCCTATATTTAATAAAATCTGCCTTTTATATATGTAAAAACAATGATTTCAATAATCGATTCTAGAACATCTCCTTTGTAGATTCTCGAAAGTAATCGATGACTGTATCGACTGTGTATTTTACGATAACGATTTTTTTCGATTGGTAAATTTTCGAGAATCGCCCATCACTAAGCCCTATCACTACTATGAAATTGTCGGCCAGAATAATAGCTAAGTTTTCCAATAACTGTTTTTAGCTTTTCTCGTTATAATCGATTGTAAAACATCTCGATTGTAGATTGTATGAATTAATCGATGGCTGTATCGATTGTGATTTTTTACGATGACGATTTTTCTCGATTGTCGAATTCTCGAGAATCGCCCATCACTACGCCAACGTCCATCTGTCCGATGGGTCATAAAACGTGATTCATCTAAAAAATCCATCTGTTGCCACTCAGTGGACGTCCAGTAGAGGTACTGGCGTGGAAATTTCCGCCTTCGTCGCCGATAAACAGCAGTCAGCATAGGTGCATTAACCAGGCGTCTGCTGCTGAGGCCTATACGAAGCCATGTTCGCTTAACCATCGTTGAGGACACACTGTTGGTAGCCCCTTGGCTCATCTGGGCGGTCAGTTGCTCAACGGTTGCACGTCTAATCGCCCGAATGCATCTCCACAGCCATCGTTCACCTCTGTCATCTATGGCCCGTGGTGCCCCACATTTGAGACAGCGCTGACTTTCGATTGAACCATTTTGTCATACATGGTATACCTTTACCATTGCGGCACGCGAACAATTTACAAAATTAGCTGTTTCCGAAATGCTTCCACACTTGGCCCGAAAGCCAATGAACATGCCTTTTTTGGACGTCGGATAAATCGCCCTGTTTCTGCATTATGCCAACGATTGGAATGTTTTCCGATTCCCTCGGACACCCTTTATATACGCTCTACTGCAAGTGCTGTCACCTGTCTCCTGTGATTGGTTATTACACTTTGACGTCGAAAGTAGATGGTGGTCACATTAACCCCTTGAGGGGCGCCGTTTGCAGTCTGCAAACGGCTAATTTTAACACCTAAATGGCAAAATGGCACCAGTAATTTTTTAGTACAATTCCGATCTCATAATATACGTGAAAAAAAGCTTTTAATTATTTGCAAATACATTTGTTCGTTAATTGCGGTGTGAATTAATTATTTGAACATTTTTGGAGCAGAAATGCCTTTCCCCTGAAAGGGTTATTATGACTGGACTGTGTATTTAACCCTTTGATGGGCAAGCATTTGTGTTCCTGTAATTTTGAATTTCTACAGGAAATTTCGAAAAATTTTATTTCAAAATAAAGAAAAGCAATTTTTAGCACATTTTTCACCAAAGTTATAAAAGTAAAATTTTATTAAAAGTTTCTGGTGCAAATCTTAATTAAAATTAGGTGATATCCCACCGCCCTCAAGGGGTTAAAAGGTGTCATATTTTCCTCGACAAATGTTTAACTCTACCCAAGTTTCAATAAATAGCTTCTGACATGTATCTTTTCATATTTAGGCATAGTTTCCAATCGAAAGTTGCCTAGTATAGGGGGAGGGGCGAACCCGCGTGGCAGAGACCAAATTGTTACCAGTATTTCAGAATATTCATCTTTTTTTTCTTTGTAACCGATGACCAGGCCCCTACCTGCCGGGTCTTCCCAGCCGAACGGGTTTGATACCTGGTATCGGGGCGGTGATCGCCTAATTGCCGCGTAGCGGCAATAAATCTGACTGGGGCCTAGATCTTCATCCTATCGACTGTGCCTACTGCTTAGCTGTGAACTTAGTTAAAACGGTTACTTAACATTTTGATCTTGTTGTTGTGTGCCTGCGCTTTGCTACTAAAGTTGGCCTCGTAATTTAGAACCTTGAATAGGTGACGAGACCTTCACCTGGCAAGGCACCTCCAGAGGTATAATTCACAGGTAACTTGGGAGACTTTGCGCCCACGACGTATTTTACATGCACCAAGCGCCATAAGCGTACATGTCGGACACCGGCTGACTCCAGACCGATGACCAGACCCCTAGCTGTCAGATTTCCCTAGCCGAACGAGTATACCTGTCTGGCATCGAGACGGTTGTCCGCTTGGTTGCCGCATGACGGCCATCCAGTAGACCAGTGCCCCGGCCGACCTAATTGCAGAGCCAATAATTTGCTGATTTCTCTGTTGTACCGCTTGCTTAACTAATTGACTTTGTCGATTTGGCTCCTGCACATTACACACACAGCTTGGGGAGTAGGGAAATCTGGATTTTAGATGCCTAATCGGTGGTGGGTAATTGTCGTGAAAAGTGGTTCTTGAACCAATTTAGAGAAAGGAAAAAAAAATATTGGGTGCCGCTGAATGACAAATATCACCATAGGAAATTTTGGGCCGAAATACAAAGCAAGCTCACGATATTGAAGGATGAGACTTCGCCTTTCTACCGCACCCCACCAGGTAAAGAATGGCTTCGTAAACTGTTCCATAGGAGCGAGTTCGGTAGCTCGTGCATATACCGGGTGTCCCAAAAAGGACTGACTGATTTTAAAATTCAATAACTTGCAAACGGTGACAGATATAAAAAAAATTCTTGCAGGAGGGTTATGCATAAGGTCAAAAGTTTTATTACAGTGATTTTCAATTTTAGTTCGATTTACAAACAATAGATGGCGCTGTAAGCAATAGTCGCTAAATACAGGCTCGATTTCTAGTCCTTTCTCTTGTTCCATGCTGAAAAAGGAGATGGAAATGTATTATCCGGGCCACGAAGAACCAAAAATCGAGCCTGAATTCAGCGTCTATTGATCGCAGCGCCATCTATTGTTTGTAATTCGAACTAAAATTGAAAATCACTGTAATAAAACTTTTGACCTTATGTATAACCCTCCTGCAAGAATTTTTTAAATATCTGTCACCGTTTGCAAGTTATTGAATTTTAAAATCAGTCAGTCCTTTTTGGGACACCCGGTATGTACCTAATGAAAAGGCAGCAGTCAAAAAAAAAAAAGAAAAAAAAACACCTGAAAGTGATAGGTGTTAGTTGGACATGTTTATTACACTTTTAACTTTAGGATTAGTTTTAATACTTTGATATAAATCAGGGGTGTCAAACTGTGGCCCGCGGGACAACAATAATTTTTTAAAGAAATATTCGACTTCTTTAATCGCAGAGATTCGATGATTAGATAGGACATTTATTTCTGTAAAATTTTAGTGGTATCCGGTGGGCCACAGTTTGACACGCCTGATATAAATTATAATTATCCTATGCACCAGGCAAGAGCTAGCTAATTGTAAAGGTCGCGATATTACCTAAATTACTAGTAATTGGTTAAGAATACTAACAGACAATAACTTAATTTGACGAGTACTTTGACTACTTACTATGAGGGTGAATCTATAGCTTAGCAGTGGAGATCGGGTGTTGTTTATCTTACCTAGTTGATTAGAAATAGTTTACTGTTTAAGATTAAGCGTTAATTGCTGCAAATAAATATTAGACTAAGATTATTGGGGGAGGGGGTTGCTGGGCCTTTCCCCAGGGTGCATCCTCTGGGGCACGGTGAAGGGTGTATGAGGCGGGGGATGCCTCAGCTCTTCAAAAAAAGGGGGGGGGGCTGAGGTGAGAGTTTTGGGGATGGGACCTTTAGGGGCTGTCATTAACTAATCTGATATTACTTAGTATTTCCTCAGGTAATTTGTTATACGAAATTGATGGTTAGCCTAAATTGTCTTGAATTATCTATATTGACCTAAGTTAATCGGATTACCTATTTATGGTTTACTTTAATTAACTTTGTTAAAATATTTATAATTTACTTACCCGGTGATCTGGCTTTTCTTGGATGTCTTGGTTCGTCTTCTTTGGGGTTTGTTCTCATATTTCATGTATTCGTCCTTGTGAAGGATTTTCTTTAAGTCGTTATTCATGGGAGTTGACACTGTGCGATCTTATCGCCTTTTGGTTTGACTCATTTTTCACTTTGCGAGCTTATCACTGGTGTTGACACATTGCGAAATTGTCGCTGGTGGATTCTTGTTTTGGTCGCATCTTGGTTTATTTCATTTTAGGATATTACTTTGGTACATGAATGCGCTCTTTGCGATCATTCCATTGGAACCTAATGGCTGTTTTCACGATATATTGCAACATCATTGCGAGCTTTGTGGAATGGCTTGTGCACTTCTGGGGTGAAGCATGTTCCTTGGCATTTAGTCCGTCATTATTATTATTTTTTTATGATGTCGGCTATCTCAAGATGTATTGTTGAGTTTTCTCCTTTATTTTTATTGAGTTGTTTTCCTTTGTTCATGGTCTTGCTCTGTTTTATTTGGAGCACATCTTTTCCTTACCACTTGGCAATCTATGTTGATTCGGTGGGGTGGAGTGAATGAGCCGAAGTTATCTGTTCATCATAATTGACTACCTAATGTAACTCGGGCCCTTTTTTTCTTTTTTCTTTTTTCTTTTTTTCCTGTAATTAAGGCAGTTAATTATTTGAGGTGATGATGTCCACTGGGTTGGTTTGTTTTTAACTTTATTCATTTTTCGTTGTGATATTATATCTATGTTTTCTGTTAACCATCTGATGACTGCTTTGCCTTTGTTTTGTATGTATTTATTGCTTGCTAGTTGTTTATGCCAAAGTTCTTCATTGTTTGGTGTGATTTCTGCCAGATGGTGTGTTTGTGTTAGCGGGCAGGACGTTAAGTAGTGTTGTGGGGTTTCCAATTCCCCGCATGCACAATCTGGCCTATCTTTGCGCTTGAATTTTTTTAAGTATTTTAGGAAAGATCCATGTCCTGTGTAAATCTGGCTCATAAGTTTGCAGCTGACTAATCTATCTATACTTACTTTTGGGAAATATTTGTATGTAGTCCTACCCTTTTCCCCGTAATCCCACTCCAACTGCCATTGTTTGATTATTAGCTCTTTTATTGTTCTTTTAAGGTTTGATATTGGTCTTTCCAGGTCATATGGTATTTGTTTTATTTTGTTTCTGCTGCTTGTTTGTCTAATTCGTCGGCATCCTCGTTTCCTTGGATACCCACGTGCGCTTTAACCCAGCTAATCTTGAATTGGTTGTCTGAGAATTTGATTATTTCTAGTATATCATTTACTAGTTGTGTTGTGTTAAATGGTTTGCTTAGTGCTTGAATTGCTGACATGCAGTCCGAACGGATGCTGTAGTCCAACCCTCTTCTGTTACCCCAGTTTGCTGCTTTTAGTATAGCCAGCAGTTCGGCTTGAAAGACACTTGTACTTCCTAAGAGGTGCTGACCATGTTTGAATTTTTTGATCGTTTTTGAAAGCTACGAAAGCCGAACCCTTAGCGCCTGATTCCAATTTCGACCCATCTGTGTAGATGTTTATGTCTTTTGGGTTACGTCCTAGTCTTGGTTCAATTGTGTCTGCTGGATGTGTGGACCACACGTTTATTTTTTTGCGTAGTCTGTATGGTTGATTTTTGACCCGTATAGGTTAACTGATTCATTCATATTCAGAATATTCATCTCATACTATGACAGAACTTATATGATTAAATAGGGCAACGATTACTTTTCTGAAATAGTTGGGAGAACAGGCCCGCAAACACGCGTTGTTCCCCATCCTTAGACAAATAATCTCAAATATTTTTTATTAGCAATCGTTATCATTAAAAACAGAAAAATCGAAACGTTTGTGACGAGAATTAGTTTCTCAGATTTTTTGCACTCTATATAGAAATCTGTACTTTGACGTTTTTTAACACTTCCCAAGATATTTTAAGTGTTTTTGTCTATCTTTCTGCCATCTGTCCGTCTGTCTATCAGTGTTCTAACTAGCGTAAATAAAGTCAGATTGCCGTGAAATTGATACGTAATGGGGTTTTTCTATGAATGTTTTGTAATGAAAATGACGTGTGTAGTATTTACGGTTCGTTCACAGGGACACTCAAAAGAACTCCGTAATATTACGGTTCATGGAGAAAAATCATTTGCGGTGTATTTTAATGTTGTTACACTATTTTAGCACTTTGAAATTTATATATATAACTGAGATATACTACAAGGCGCTAACTGTAGAAAAGGGTGTGCATAGAATTTATCGTTCATTAAAAGGGACAAACAAAACACAGTCGAGTTTTACAGAACTAACTTTTAGCATACTATGTAGTATACATACAAACCTATAGATCATATACAGGGCTCCACAAAAAAATCCGATATTTATCCGTCTATTGATGGTAATTGTAGAAATTGTGCTTTCAAATGCTCTATACGTTTTCCAAGCTGCTTATTTAGGCGTCATCTTTCACCTTAACCAGAGCTTCCAAGTCTCCGGTTTTTGGATACCAGTACTTTAATAAACAAAATGTTGTTTATTTAATTGGAATATTTGGATGATTTGAAAGAACAACATTTTCTTTAAGATAATAGTGGTGTGCAAAAAGCCGGAGACATGGCAACTCTGCCTTAACCCTTTCCGGCACAGAAACATTCTGTTCGTAAAATGATGAAATGACTGACCGACACCAGAATTTACAAACCAAATTCCTACAAATTAAAAACTTGTTATTTTAAACTTTCATTGTAAAAGCAAAATTTTAATAAATATTCTTGGTGCGTATGTAATTTTAGAATTAAATTTAGGTGGTCGTGCAGTGTGATCCGTGCGCCGGAAAGTGTCAATAAACTGTGAAGTTTTGTTACAGTATGATGGAAGTGTTTCATAATATATGCTTGTCAAATGATTTTTTTCGTTCTCGTTTATTTATGCCTGACGTTAAATTTGACATTTATTCTGGAACTATTTTTTCTTTTCTTTTTCCTTTGTCTGTTCAAGAAAACTGTGCAGTAAGGAAGCATTGTCAAACGAGGTCTTAATTCATAGGCCAAGAAATCTTGTAATTAGATTTTAGGAAGAAAACAAAAAATAAATGTTAAAGGTAAATAGTAACTAACAAGTGCCAAAATGAATTGTTGTTGAAATGGTGTATAATGTTCTGCCACAATTTTCATTAGAATTTTTCGCTCTATTTTATTACAGAAAATCATTAAAATTCAGTGATTAAATAAGTCGATTACAAATTCTTCCATTTAAATATTAAATAAAATATTTTTAATCTGAAATAAAGGTAGGTGCCATACTCCTTGAAAACTAAAGAGTGTACGCAACTTGTTTTGTTTTTAATTTCTTTGTATCTGACATAGTTTCTAAAAACAGGATTCGTATGGTTTAACTTTTTATTACCACTATTTTAAAATAGTAATCTTCGCCTTTACAGTAGCTGATTTCTGCCATAAAATAATATATTAATATATATATATATATAGTAAATTTGAAATCACAAATATATGAAGAAATTGATAAAGTTCTAAAGATGATTTAGAAATGAACATATGAAACCAGTATGTAAATGAATAAATATATATATATATATGTATATATATATACATATTGGGGGGGGGGGGGTCGTGACAGGTTTTTACAACATTTCCCATCAAAGTGCTTATGGTATGTTTCTACGAAATTTGCAAGAGAAATATATAAATAAAAAATAACTTTGAAAATAGTTGTGTTCAAAAACGGACCTAGTGGGATCTCTGATTGTGCAACATTTTGAAAATAAAATCTGAAAGAAGCGTGCCAACTTTCGCTTAAAAAAAAAAAAAAAACACATAATTCGAACTTGAAGTGTATTTAACCCCTTAAGGGACAGTGGTATATGTTAGATACCACCTGATTTTGATCTAGATTAGCAACAGAAACTTTTAATTAAGTTTTACTTTTAAAACTTTGGTGGAAAAAAGATGTAAAACTGCTTTTCCTCTCTTTGAAAGGAAATCTTTCGAAAATTCCGGTGTGAATTCAACATTACAGAAACACAATTAACTGCCCTGAAAGGGTTAATAAATAAAATTAAGTACATTTCAAATTATTATTATATTTAATGCAAGAAGCAGTTAATTAAGCAACATGTTTGAAAAAAGTTTTTGACTTCGATATGCCTGTCCGTCTATCCGTGTTCATGATTTCGTACATATTCCCGAATTGCCCTGTAAATATGTTATGTGGTTGGTGTTTATTATAGCATGACCGCTATTGAAAATTATGTATATAACATTTATACTTCGTGTAGAGGGACAGTAAAAATATAGCGTTACATTAAAGTCAATAGGGGAGAAATCGTTAACCCTTAAATGCATAGTGATGCATATCTACATCACATTTTATTTATCCCTTAGCAACCACTAAGTTATATAGAAATATTATTCTTGTAAAAAGTACGAAAATATGCTATTAAATAAAGTTAAAAATCTATCTTAAAATTTCTTGTGTCTAGTCCTTAACCCTCTCGCTGCGTAATTGTTTTATCAAAATGGCTTCAAAAATTGCGCATTTAATTCCTTCGCGACGAGCATCTTTTAAGAATTTTTATTCTTTTGTCACCGGTTTTTCAAAACAAAAATTTTCGTCTGATTTAATCGGGAATGATCAAGGAGAGTTAATATACGGAAAAAATGCATCCCCGATGAAATCTCGGGTTGCGCAAATTTTGCTATTTTTACGTTGCCCGAGAAACTCTCGGGTTGCGCAGCGAGAGAGTTAATATAAGAGTAAAAAACACGATGCTAAAAAAATAATTCATGCATTTATCCCCTTGAATGGCGGTGGTTAATTTTTGGACCACTTCATTTTAATTCCTAAATCCCACATTTGCACCAGAATTTTGGAATGAAAATTTTCTTTTTATCAAGTACGCGAAGAAAAGCTTTTACTTTTTTTCAAATAAATTTGATTTTAAATTCCGGTTCCATTCAATGATTTCTGACTTTTCAACACAGAACTGCTTTGCCCCTGAAAGGGTTAAAGGTTCAAAATAAAATAATATACATAAAAAAGGTATTTAGACTCGTACTTATTACAATATTTACTAATTGGCAATATTTTAGTTATGACAGTAGTTTTTACTTGCATTACAGGTGTGCAACATAAGAAAAGGTTAATATATTGCACGAAAAATGTGTCTGAATTTTTTCAATAATTTTACTGTGGGATAAACCTTTCTGAGAATCATATATAATTTTTTCGAAACAAAATAAAAAATCATGCATTTAAGGGTAACGTTCATTTTGATGATGATACACCATTTCAAAAATTTATATATATTTATGAATGCTGCCAAAACGTGCTTTCTGTAGAATATGGGTTGCAAAGCATTATTATTTATTTATAGTGTCACAGAAAGAATTTTGTTACATAATTATCTACGTGGGGAAAATCGTTTAAAGTATATTTTAATGATATAACTTGTAATCTTGCAACGGAGTGAAAAAGTGTTCAGTCTAAGACTTGAAACAGGGTTCTTTGTCTTAAGGGTGTTCTCAACTGCTCTGCTGCAACAAGCGCAAAACGTTTCGACACATTCCCAAATTCATTTTTTAACGGAAAGATATAAAAATGAAATTCCTGACTATGGAAGCGATTTGGAATCGAACTGTGTTTGCCATTTTTTTATCAATAAATTACCTATCGAGTTATAAGCAAAGTTGATCACGTGACACGGCATTTTTCTCCCGCCTGACTGGATTTTCCACCTTCGTTCGGATGTTCGGTTCAAAATGCCAACTTTGACGGTATTTTCTGAAAGATCTATTGCGTTTACAAGAAAACGGAAAAAACAGCTCGATGGCACAGTTTCTGAATAACAACACCTTCTAGTTTCATGCGTTTCCGAACAAAAATTAATTAAAACTTATGTCAGAAAGTTGACTTTTTGGATTTGAGAACAGCCTTAAGCGGTCAATGCTCTGCCAACTGCGCTATCTTGGACAAATCTGGTATGTACAATTCAATCAGATAACCTTTTGATAAGGGCACCTCATCTGTTATCAGAAAAGGCTCATCCGAATAAATTGCAGGTAATGGAACTTCGAGGCACCGCTAAATACGTAATTATACTTGATTAATTTTAACGCAATTGTTCCTACTGGCAAATAAATCACATAACTTGTAATTTTCAATCTGAATCACATTTGCACCCAGTTGGAAAATTACAAGTTATGTGATTTATTTATCAATTAGAATAATTGTGCTAAATTAGTCAAGTGTATTTTAGTGTCTTTAGATAATATAGAGGGCTGTACAAAAGAATTTGAGTGCATATCCATGAAATGACAAAATATACTAAAAGTAAATTTTCTAACTGAACTAAACTTTAGTATACTATGAAGTATACATGCAAATCCATAAATAATATGCAGGATTTCACAAAATAAATGGGTTATTATTTCTATTATGGAAGGTAATAGCTAAAACTGGGTTTTAAAATTTGTTATATGCTTTCTAAATAGTTTACTTACATATTTCATCTAATTTAACGGTGAAGTTTCGTTACAGTTTTTTGGGTGTGTTTTTGAAAGCGTCTCATAATCTATGCTTGACGCATGACTTTTTGTTCTTTTATTTTTAAGTCGGAGGTTAGTATGCTTTCAGGAGCAAAAATACGCACTATTCTTTTCTAAAACTGTCTCATCTTACATATATCTAAAAATTATTATATCACATTGAGACTTTGTTAACCAATTGAAGGGCACCGGTATATTATATCGTCGGTACCCTGCCAATTTATCCAAAATGAAAACAATGTTGCCAGTGAGCTACTTTTTTAAATTCAGATTTATTTATTTTCTTTTTTTGATTGGCACCACTTTTCTGAAAAGGTAAAATTCCACTTCTTTTCGCCTTACTTAATATGTCATTAAATAAGGCCAATTGTACTATTTTAAAAAAGTGGTGCCAATCAAGAAATCTGAATTTAAAATAAGTAGCCCATTGGCAACACTGTTTTCACATTGGATAGTTTGAAATGGTACCGACGATATATTCCACTTAATTTTAAAGCCCAAATGCCACATTGGCACCAAAATTTAGGAAGCAATTTTTGCTTTGTACAATGTGCGCGAATAAAAGCCTTTACTTACTTTCATAAAAATTTGTTCAAAAATGCAAGCAGTGTTACCAGTGGGCTACTTTTTTTTAAAATTCAGATTTCTTGATTGGCGCCACTTTGTTGAAATCGTAAAGTTCGCCTGATTTACTGACAGATAAATTAAGGCAAAAATAAGGGGAATTTAACCATTTTAAAAAAGTGGTGCCAACCCACATAGCATTTTTAGTTCGCAGAAAATTTGCAGAAGTTTTGCTATGAAAACCTGCAAAGTTGCAGCAAGCTCAGCATAACAAGACTGCAGCAAGACAACGCAAACGCCGAAGTCACAACACTTTGAACTTGCAGCTAACTTGTTGTACAGGTTAAACTCATGCTGTATTAAATTTATTGCAAATTAACGGCAAAAAATTAATCAAAAATACTGCAAAGTAGCAATCTTTCCGTGCCACATAAACTGTTTCACTATCAGTTTAACCCCTTGGAAGGGATTCATAGATCTGATTAGAGGTCTATTGATGCATACGCACCGTTAGGCGCGCCACACACCAGGGAGACATGCAACAAAAAAGCGTGAGGCAAGTGACAATTTCATCCTGTTAACAAAGAAATAACCGGCTTGAACAGCAGAATTTGCCTCATGTTTCACAATTATTGCCGCATGTCTCTCTGGCGTGTGGCGCGCCTTAACCCCTTGAGGGGTAAGTGCTTGCGTTCTGGTGTGTGGCGCGCCTTAACACCTTGAGGGGCAAGTGATTGCGTTCCCGTAATGTGGAACTCACACCGGAATCTTTCAAAAATTCTATTTCAAAATAAGTAAAAGAAATTTTACGGCTTTTTACCACCAAAGTTAGAAAAGTAAAATTTAATAAAATTTTTCTGGTGTAAAACTTCATTAAGCGTAGGTGGTGTATAATATATACCGCCACCCTTCAAGGGGTTAAAATACATGCATCGTTTTTAACCGCATAAACAAGTTAGGGTGATAATTCTACATTCCAGTTCGAGCCTTTTTTTTTTTTTTTTTTTTTTTTTTTTTTTTTTTTTTTTTTGTATTTGGTAAGTATAGCGCTTAGAAAAAGCGGTGCCCACCGAATAAAACTTCTGTAATTGCTGTGTATCTGCTGATTGTCTATTCTCTCAGCCGGGGGATTTTTTGCTTTCGTTACTTTCGTGAATTAAAGACAGTCTTGCCATCAGTTTCACACAAAAATGCTCATGCAAGTGGATGATGGTATGCCTTGCGGGAGATTTGCTGCGAATTTCTCAATTCAAGTTTGTCACGGCAAGATAATATCAGAAAAAATCAAACTTGCTGCTAATGTTCATGCTATCTGGGAATCCAATAATGTGAATATAAAAAAGTAGCCCACTGGCAACACTGAATCCAGGTGTCATTTAATCCTTTTAACATTTCAGCAACAGAAGTAATTTTCCCCTGAAAGGGTTAATGAACAGTACTTTTAATTTCTAAGTTGTCCTGTTCAGAAGATGGTGGAAAATTAATTCTTATTATTTTTGTCTCTAGGCTCTCATTTTTGTTACTAGTTTATTTTTGAAAACACGTTTTAATCAATATAATCAAATCATTAATTAATTCTGTAAAACAGATGTTTTCTTTGAAACATTAAATATCAATTAATTTTTCGAAACTTCAAGAGCTGTAGTTCTGTTTCAACGAAGTAGTCTACCAGCCTTATATCCCACCGTATAACGCACCGGTGAAACATATTTTGATTCCGAAATATAATTTATTAAAAAGTAACCTACTACTGCTTTGCAATTTTTTCATTTAATGTATAAAAAAATACTTTCTGGTTCCATTAAAATACGGAATTAGTACTGACAATCGAGACTCCAATACTATTTCCGTATTTTAACGGAATTTTTTCCCGTAAATTTTGTGAAAAATTGGAATTTGCTCTGGAATTTCCATGGGAAAATCCATTAAAATACGAAAATAGTACAGGCGTCTCGATTGCCAGTACAATTTCCGTATTTTAACGGATTTTCTTTTACAGTGTAACTGCAATACAATTAAAATATTTCTTTAATGATACAAATAAAACAACGCAAACTCTGCGTTAACCCTCTCGCTACGCAACCCGAGAGTTTCTCGGGCAACGTAAATGTCCCAAAATTTGCGCAACCCGAGATTTCATCGGGGACGCATTTTTTCCGTCTAATTAACCCTCCTTTATCATTCCCACCAGTTATTTTTTATTGTAAATTTTACCTTATGTAATCGGAGCATTTTCCCGTGTAAATCAGAAGAAATTTTTGTTTTGAAAAACCGGTGACAAAAGAATAAAAATTCTTAAAAGACGCTCGTCGCGAAGGAGTTAAATACGCAATTTTTGAAGCTATTTTGATAAAACAATTACGCAGCGAGAGGGTTAAATCTAAATTTATTTAAGGAAGATAAATGTTACACTTACGGGTGTGTACTTTTTACCAGAAATTTTAATAAAATATTTCATCTTATTTAATCACAAAATTATATTTTAAATAATGTTCTTAAACGATCCGATTGCATATTATGTGTTTTAATGATTAAAAAAAAAAAAAAATTCTGATGAGAAATATCGATCGCTGATTCTTTTGGAACCTTATATTTTTACTTAAATTTCAAATCAGAAATGTGTGGGAAATTGTTTTTCATCAGATTCTCTTTAGCAAAGCATCTTAAGCTTTTTTGTACCACAAAAATAGAAAAAATTCCCTTATTCATAGCTGCCAACTTTTACGCTTTTTTGCTACCACTAAAATTTAATAGAGATTTTTGCCTTACTTAATCGAGTGATTTCGACGATTAAGTAAGACAACATTTACAATAAAATTTTAGTGGTAAGAAAAAAGCGTAAAAGTTGGCTGCTATGCTTATTTAATCGGCATATTCCGATGTGTTAAGAACGTAAAATTTACTATTACCGTAATTTCCGGCGTATAATCCGCGGATCAACAATTCTGTTTGGACCCAGAAATTTTATTTAGTAATTGAAGTCAAATATTTATCGCGATGTAAAAAGTTACATTTTATTTTTAAAAAATTCTGGGTCAAAAATCATTGTTTGATCCGCGGATTATACGCCGGAAATTACGGTAATTTTTTGTAGTAGAAAAAAGCGAAAGAGTTGGCAGCTATGTCATTAGTGATCGTCAGTGGCGTACCTTAGCCTCACGCTGCGCTACTCGTAGTTTTCTATTTCACCTTATTCCATATAGCGTCCACTTCCGGAATTTGTTAAAGATCAAATTCAAATACCAAACTCTGAACAATACATGGATAAATTCACAGACAGTCGTAAATATATACATTTGAACATGAATAAACATGTGAATGTATGTATATGTGCACAGATCTATACATATTTGTGTATGTATATTGCTATGAACTACAGATTCTCATTAGTAGATATATAAACTGATAACAAATTTCCCAATAAATTCAATAGCTACAATTACATATTATCCAATACCAGATTCTTAGACATTTTCAAAACAACTTTAAAAGCATCTGAAAAAATTACTAGGAATAAAATATATTATGAACATACATTAAATATAATGTTGATTATTTAAGGGGATTCATTCATTTTAAACCTGTAAAACTAGATTTATCTTTAATATTAAAAAAAAAATAAATTATACAATCTTGAATTAAGAGAAACAAACCGTCAGAAATATTCAAATTAGAAGTAGCTCAATATTAAATTAAGTGCAATAACATATACTCCAATTCATTTTTCAACTTTGCATCGCCTTTTCTGAACTCTGCGTTTTTGTAACTTACACGCACTGTTAAATTAAATCGTTTGTAAACAGAAAATTTCTTTTGACAGGTATCTATACTAATAAAATAATTTTTCGTCTTTTGTGTGTGTGTGTGACTGTCTTTGATGGCTAGTGAAATCTACCTCACGCACAAGTCTGAAAATTTGGATGAGGGTAGTCCAAGGCAGGTCCTGATTAGTGTTGCCAGGTATCCAGAGTAAATCGGGTCTCCAAATGCTCTCGACACCAGTACTTTAGCCCCTTCAAGGGCGGTGGTTCATTTTTGGACCACCTAATTTTACCTCCTAAATGCCACATTGACACCAGATTTATGGAATCAAAATTTTCCTTCTATTAAGTACACGTAGAAAAGCTTTTACTTATTTACAAATAAATTTGGTTGCGAATTCTGGTGTCATTCAATCATTTCAGCACTTTACGAGTAAAAGTGCTTTAGCCCTGAGAGGGTTAAAGTGATTTTCTTCCATTTATCTAATGGCAGACTTATCTGCGGTTAAAGATGGCGAAATAAACAGTAAGAAAAAAGTGGTGTACAGAGCATTTGAAGCTCCAATTTACGCGGGATACCTGGCAACACTAGTCCTGATCAAAGCATTATAAGTAAGCGAACAAACTTAATGCTGGAATCAGGTGTAAATTAACACAGTTGCGCCACCTTGTGAACGGAGTGATAAGTCACATACGCGGGCTTTTAGTGTGGCGCGTATTTTCTAAATCTTCAGTCACTCATCGAAATGAATTTCGTTTGCCAAATTAATTGCAAAATAATGGCGTAGCGAGAGAGGCTTGACACCAAGAAGTTTTCTTCGTCTTATCAGAAGCACTTCAGTTATTAATCAAAGTGAAAAAAACTTTACAATTTTAGTGGTGTCAGTGATAAAACAGCTAGGTATCTACCTGTAGTTCACACTCCATCCGCTACGTGGCGCATGACCTTGATTGGTGTGACCTTGCTTTTAATCTTGCGGTTACTTCTCCCATTTAAGATAGGACGCTTACTTATATCGCTTTGGTCCTGATGAACCTAGGCCTCCGATTTTTCTTTTTATTTGATAATTAGACAATATATTAATTTTAAAATTAATTAAAACCGATCTTTTATATAAAAAAAAATCGATGGAGGCTCACGCGCGTATTATCAGTCCCTGCTTCCAAGAGCACGTAGAAGGGAAGAACTAAATGATGTTTTTCTTTGGCCGATTGCAATAACGCCCGTCGACAAAACCTTCCGGGATGCAGAAAGATGGAAGATGAAATCTTTTAATTTCGTACTGTTAATCTGAAACACCGCAATCAGTTCCAACGAATACTGTTGTTAACTATTTGAAATGATTTATTCAAAAATGTTCGTTTTCGCGGTTGAGTTTTCCTACCATTTCTGCGACGTTCACCTAGGGCTCGATTTAAGAGGTACCAATTCACAAAAATACACTTTTAAAACTGAGATATTCTTTTCGACTGTGCACTCGGTTTGAAAAAATACGAACTTTAACAATTTCGAAAAAAATTGCTGCTGCAGGTCACTTTGCGCCTCCCGAAGACAATCTTTTTTCTACGCTAAAAGTAACTACACATAACGCTGTTTCGACACAATCTTTATAGAGCCTCTCGACAGACAGGATTTGCATCACCTACAAAAATTTTGCATTGTTCGGACGATTAGAAGCACTTTCTAAAGAATAAAATGTGAGATTTTTTTTAATGAAACACTGAAACTCTTTTGGTGTGTCTTTTCTCGGCTTGGACTCAAGTTTTCACGAGTAAATTTGCATATGTTTTCACGAAATTTTGAGGAGGACTTGGATATAGTTATATTTATAATCGATTAAAATTTCAAACTGTTCGGTCGGCAAGATTTTTTTTATGGTAAAGGACCCGACAAGAAAACAAACAAACTGCGGTGAAGTCGTTCGAAGCTTTCACTCATCTCAGCTCGTGCATAATTAAAGTTCAAATATAACACGCGGTTTCTTTCCTAAGTTCTTTAATAGAACGATTAAGTTAAAGTTATATAAAAGGAAAATAATATTACAATCAAGCGTGAGACACTCTGACTTTCTTTAAATTATTCTGTACATAAAATACTCCACATGAGTGTGCACTATCGTACTTCATATACAACGTTACGACTATCCAACATCACTCTACTAAATCCAAGTCAGTGTTGCAGATTGGGGACTTTTTTGTCCCCAAATTGTTGATTGTCACCGCTTTTTTGAAATAGAAATATTCGCCCTATTTAAAAATAGATTAAAAATTCTGAAAAATAGTCGAATTATACTACTTAAAAAAAGTGGTGACAGTCAAATAATCTGAATTAAAAAAGTCCCCAATCGGGCAATACTGATCCAAGTCTAACTGTTTAGAGCTCTTCGCTCGCACTCTCTGCCCCTTCTTTTTTTTCTCATTTGCCGCCCGCCAGGGGCTTGACGTGGTCCGCTGCCATTGTTCAGCCACCCGCAATTTCTCAGAGATGTAAAAATTTACCTTCGAGCACTTATCAAATAGACAGATAAACTTCGCTATCTTCTTCCTGCATTCCTTACAACAAAAGGTTATTGTCCTGCCCGGAAATATTTGTTGAATTCCTACTGGTCAATGTGTGCTGAGAACACGATATCAGAAAACAAACAAACAGCTAGAAGAATGCATATTTCTTTTACAACTACATATCAATATTTTTTCACGGAAATGTTATGGTGTCTGAAAAATCGTTATAGTTATAGCCGATAGAAACTTCTAAGAGTTCGGTTGGTTGGTTGGTTGCATTTATGACGGCCAATTATCTGCACGAGGGATATAGGCCCAGGGGGGACTGCCCTTCGTGGGGGTCTTTCTAAGGGAACCTAACCCGTATTAACGCTTGGAAATCCAAGGTTCGAAGAAAACCACGAAAACTCCGAACGATTAGGCCGACGGGAGCGATTGGGATCGAACCCAGCACCTCTCGTCTACCAGCTTCGAGAGCAGAACCTCTCAGCCACTGGTGGGGCTCTAAGAGTTCGGACACAAGAACTATTAAAAAAACTATAAAACGACCCTACGTGAACAAACAAGAAAATGTCTTCTTACCAGCGCTTTTAACACTAAATATCAATTTATATATATTATCAATCCTTTATATATATTGCCGATTATGAAAAAGGTTCAAAATGTCACAATCGGGCTCTTACAAATAATGAGCACAGAAAAATGCGTATACAACAGGGGTGGCCAACTGTGGCACGCCGGATACCACTAAAATTTTACAGAAAAAGTCGACTTCTTGAATCGCAGAGATTCGATGATTAGATAAGGCAATGATTACTACAAAATTTTAGTGGTGTGGCGCGTGCCACAGTTGGCCACCCCTGGTATACAACTTCAGCTTTCTGTTTGTCGTAGCAGTGTTGCCAGTGGGCGACTTTTTTTTTCAATTTAGGTTCATCGATTCGCACCACTTTTTTGAAATGGTAAAATTAGACTTATTTAATTACATATTAATCAAGGCGGAAACAAAGGGAATTTTACCATTTCAAAAGAGTGGTGCCAATGAAGAAGTCTGAATTTAAAAAAAGTAACCACTGGCAACACTGTGTTGGAGAACCATAGAGGTCCTATAAGTTTTGTTTATCAGAAAAGATATAACGCGGATATATCGGTATAAAATAATCTTATAAGGTATACATTTCAGAAATGTTCACTTAGTTCTTTAGACATACTTTATAAGATTGGATTATATTTCAGAAATGTTTACTAATATTTTTGCGCTGAATTTTAGGAACTCAAAGATTGCTCTACTTATGATTTCTAATTCGATAAATCCATTTCTTTCCTTTCCTTTTCTGAACACTAATATTAGAGTCATATATTCTTGATATCTTTAAAGAGCATCTCATATATCAGAGATCCAAAATATTTGCAAGTACAAGAAAAGCTTCAAAATGTCAAAATCGAGCTCTCAAGAATTATAAGCGCAGAAAATAACGCGAAGCCCTCCAGCTACGTGTTTGTTTGGAAAACATAAAACCTATAAATTTTCTTCTTCCAAATATCTCGGCATTATATTTTTAAATCTCAATGCTTTTCAGTGTTCATTATCAGAATAAGAACAAAGACTGCTTCTTCTTGAATATTTTATTCTATGTTTTTATCTGTGTATAAAATGCATAAAAAGTATGTTTTTACTAAATAAAAATAGTTCAGTGAAAAGAAGTGCTCAAAAATATTATATTAACACATAGCTGCCAACATTTACGCTTTTTTCTTACCACTAAAATTTTATAGTAAATATTGTCTTATATAATCTTCGAAATCTCAAGGTTAAACAAAGCGAAAATCTCTATTAAATTTTAGTGGTAGCAAAAAGCGTAAAAGTTGGCAGCTATGTTAATAGAAAACTAAGTGTACCAAAAGGAAGCTATATTATTAAGTGTTTTTATTATTTATCTTCCCAATTTAGAAGACTTGATAATTTATTTTATTTTAAATTTAAATGAAAAATTATTTCACACCAAAAAAAGCATTAACTTGTCAATTAAATCAGTGTTGCCAGTGGGCTACTATTAAAAATTCAGATTGCTTGATCCCCACAACTTTTTTGAAGTAAAAATATGCATCTTACTCAATGACAGTTTAAATATCTCGAGAATAAACCGGATCATACGCTTTTACAAATGTAGTGTGAAACAAGCAATCTGAATTTTTAAAAAGTATCCCACTGGCAGCACTGCGCTTTCGGATACGACATGGGTATCCAAGAACTCAACCGCAGGCCGCAGAGATACCAGTACTTTCTTATGGTAATATTCATTTTAATAACAGAATTCGAAATAAGACGAATACTTTTAACCTTCCGAGCGTCTTGCAAAAGGGTAAAATTGTAATGTTGTTTTCTTTGTATTTTGTTTTAAATGCTAAGAAAATATGATTTTTTCAACATAAAAAAAAAAAAAAAAAAAAAAAAAAATCAATTACAAATATGATCTTTGAGAGTATTAATCATTCTTCAATGTATTTAAAATTCAAAAAATCTGTAGAATTATATTATCTTAAATATTGCCTGTATTGCTGTGAAACCTGGAGCTTAGTGAACGGAATATTACGCCCCAAACACTTAGAGGGTTTTAATGAAGAAAGTGGTATCTCACTGGTACGCGTCTGAATTGCTGGAAACCCCTGAAATAGAAACTGTAACATATTGACATAGGCGGAAAGGATACCACATATTTTATATATTTCGGATACCATTATTAATTCAATTATTTAGCCTCATATTTCTCTAATTAAATAGGGCTAATGTTACTATTTGCAAATAATGGCATAAAATATTCTCAACCCTTGGCACCAATGCAATGATTTCTAATGCGGATTTCAGATTCTTTTATTTCGTTGTAAACTCTCCCATGGGCAATTCGTATACGTAAGCATACATTCAGAAACTAATTTTTCATTAGAAACAGTATGTCTGGACATAACGCATTTAAATTTTGAGGTTCACCAAATTCTGAGTTACAATTTGAATTTTGTCTCATGAAATTAAAATTCAATTTATTATTTTAACAGACAAACGAAATGTAATATAACTTTCCTCCTTTTCTACAAATGTTTTAAAAACGTTTATTGAAGAACTAGATAAATTTTAACACAATTATTCTAATTGGTAAATAAATCATATAAGATGTAAATTTACAACTGGGCGAAAATGCCCGAAGCAGGATTCAAAACAGGGATCTCCTGGTTAAAGCCGCCAGTGCTTTACCATCTGAGCTATCCCGAAGGAATCTGGTGGATCTGATTCACCCAGATAACCTTATTAATTATAGCATCCGGTCTGATATATGAATCAGCTCAACTAAATAAACGCAGGTAATGAAACTCCAGAAAACGCTGGATACGTAATTACATTAGATTATTAGATTAATTTTACCGCCGGTTATTTAACTCAAGTTTTATAAAATGTGTTTCATACCACACTTTTTATTTAGAACTATTTAACTTATTTAATTTGCCAATTTTTGTGCTGCTTATATTTAACATATCTTGAGAAGAAATTTTTGGCTTAAATCGACTATTATCAATCTGGCAGGGGTCAAAATGACCCCTAGTGGCGGTTCTAGTGTTAACACAATTATTCTAATTCGTAAATAACAAATAATAAATAATTGGTGCGGGCATTTTTCGCCTAGTTGGAAACTTACATCTCATAAGATTTATTTATTCAAAATTTTATTTCGAAGAAATATTTCTTGGAAACGTTGGGCAACCCTGCTGCCCATTATTTCCAAGGACAGTTCCTGGATTTCGCTCAACTTCGGCTCACGTTTTCACTACTAAATATGTATATTTTTTCACGATATTGAAAAAAGGGCTTAGATACAGATAAATTTATAGCCGATTAAAATTTTATAGAGTTAAGACTATAAGAACCTTTTGTTGTTATGTCCATTTTTTTAATTAGCATAACTAGTTTTCCACTAAATTTTTCCACGTGCGCAAAACCATTATATTTATAACCGATTAAAATTTCAAAGCGTTCGGAAAACAAGAACTGTTTGTTTTAATATACTATGACAGGGGTAGCCAACTGTGGCACGCGCCACACCACTAAAATTTTGTGGTAATCATTGCCTTATCTAATCATCGAATCTCTGCGATTCAAGAAGTCGACTTTTTCTGTAAAATTTTAGTTGTATCCGGCGTGCCTCAGTTGGCCACCCCTGTACTATGACGTGGACCTACGTAGAAAAAAAAACAAGAAAATGACTTTATACAAGAGCTTTTACCACTAATTATAAATATTTTTTCCCGAATTTTTTATTTAAAAATATAAATCCATGCAAAATCGGGTTAACACTTTCAGCTCTGGGAGTGAATTTCTTCAAAAAGCCCAAATGTCACATTGGCACCATTATTTTGTAAACAAAAGATTCGTCTTATAATATACACGAAAAAATGCATTAATCTATTTTCAAATAAATTTGGATGAATATTCCGGTGCCAATATGACATTTGGAGATTAAACTTAAGAGGGAAGAAATTCACCCATCAGAGCTCAAAGGGAACCCCTTAAATCTCGCTCCCATGATATTCACGGACTGTGTCTTGTATTCAGATTGATTGAATTCCACCAGTTTTATAAAATAGTGTAATTGGCTTTATTATGGCATCATTTTACTTGTCATTAAATACGGTGAATATTTCTTTTTCAAATTGTGGTGCCAAAAAGCAATTTGAATTTCCAAATCGTACTTTAATGCGACCGTTAAGGGGTTAAGGTTATTATCACGGGTCGGAACAACTCCGGAAGGGTCAGCTAGAATAAAATAATAATACACGAATATGAGATAGTAAAAAAAAAAACCAGTTATATTCACATACTTTTAAACCCTTAATTATCACTCCCGTGATATTCACGGGCTGTGCCTTTTATTCAGCTTGTTTGATTCACACTAGTTTTATAAAATAGTGTAAATTGGCTTTATTATGGTACCATTTTACCAGTCATTAACCCTAGAACTACCGGAAATTTTACTCAAGTTTTATAAAAACATTCTGCACCAGAATTTTTACTTAAAACTATTTAATTTGTTTATTTAACTTATTATTGTCTGATTTATACATTTAGTTTGTTTTGAAGAAATTTCTGGTTTGAATAAATATTTTGAATGTACATGTCGGGTCCAATGGACCCGTCTGGTAGACGGAAGGTTAAATAAGGTGAATATTTCTTTTTCAAAAAAGTTTTGCCAATAAGCAATTAGAATTTTTAAACATAATTTAATGCGACCGTTAAGGGGTTAAGCAAGGTATTGTCTTTCAAAATGAAAGCAGGCGTTGCTTTCATCTAATTAGGAATGCTGCTTGCACATAGGTGTCAAATAATGGGAATTTTTAATGCCATTATTTCTGAATAATAACATTACCTAAACACGAATTCTTCTGATAAATAAGGGAAAAATACTATTCGGAAATAGTTATGTTTAATATCCGTAATCCTTTGCTTCTATGCTTTCAGTTTGGGCGAATTTTCCCTCGGTAATATAAATATTAAAGTTTAATTTATATTTCTATGCCAATAACTCCTGCATAGTTTTGTTTTGATAGTAATAAGCATGATTGAAAATTTGACATCAAAAGTAAAAATTTTAAAGATAATATTTTTATTATTTTATTTTTTTAGCTGCATGTTATACGTTCTTCTTTTTGTACCAATTGTTTTCCATCATTACAAATTCTTTTGAATATCTCCTTTTGAAAAACTTTTATTCGAGATCATTATCTTTTTGAATAGCTTTTTTTTTTTACTTTATTATTTGTTGAAAGTCTCCAATTATCATAGTTCTTATCCAATACTCTGTACCCGTAGGATACGGAGATACTGCACTTTTCAAAATTACTGAAATATTAATTTTGTTTACTCAACGTATATTTTAAGTGCATTATCTTTTACTTTGAAGCAGATAATACGATAAGTACATATGAATTTTTTTATTCTGCGACGGTTTATTCAATACAATGTATATTTTAATAATTTAAACAGTTTGATTAAAGGATTGTAAGAAATAAAGAGCTTCAAATTCTTTTTTTTACAAATGTAACTGAAATAAAATTAAATTAACATATAATTAAAATACGCTAAAGAATTGTGTTTATCTGTGTGATTTACCCATATAAACCGAAGGTTGAAATGAAGCCTTATATATTCTGCGATTTCAAGTAGTAAAATCCGACATTTTTTCCACTTTAATGCATGCGCTACTTAATGTAGAGCCTGATTAAGTGATTGCCACAGGTCACAAGTAAGGCAACAATACTATTTAAAAAATGTTGATGGAAATTTTCCCTGTTGTAATCTGGCCAGATTCTACCTGTAGCATTGTGATAGAATGGCGTCTGGTAGATATAATGTAGCAACGAGCTATTCCCGTAATGTTTTAAAAAGTAGTAAAAAATGGAATCCCATAAATGTGGATTGAATCATTATAGAAGGTTTACGTTTGAGCTACCAGATGTCGCTGCGATCGCCATTTATTGTTTAGAATTGATCAAGATTTATGAGATTCAATTTTTAGCACTTTTATGTTGGTCTATTGCTACACCATATCTTCTAGGAATTACAGTCATGGTATGCCTAATTACTCTTTAATAAGGGTACCCTAGTTGTGACGTGAGTTTTTCTTGCGATTGTATTGTTTGCGTTGCTAACTTTGTGCATGAATGAGAAACCTGTTCTCTCTTTTTTAAGTTTCACAAAGTGTGAAAAGATTTCCCAAATTTTGTTATGATTAGTTTTTCTCGAAGAAATGTGATATGTTAAATACGTAACTGTGGTTGTATCCTGGCTATAAATAGTGAAATTTTAGCAAGAGGCTTCGGATTTACAGCGGATCTAACCAACTTCCGAAATTATCGATGCATCAACACGTGTTATCGAAGTACCTTCCTCCTAAGGGTGAAGGACTGAACTTTTGTTTAAAACGTTTGACCAAGAAGAGTAGCGTGCCAGGATCAAAGTGATCCCATATTGGCGGTTAAATCTTGGGCAAAGCCCGCCGAAGCGAATGCAAATCCCATCAGACTGACGAACCCGCTGCCTGTTCCGCCACTCTACAGAGGATGTAGCGATAGAATCAGTCACAACCTGCCAACATCAAGGGATGGTTAGGCAGCCTAAGAGAGACTGCTCAGGGCCGGCTAGGCCTGCCCCTTAGAGCTTAACGTCTCTCCCGGTATGTTCCCCGACACGTTGGGGCTCGTTAGTGAGTACAGCCCTGTCCGGCCGTATGCAGACGGACAAACACAAAATGCTCAAGGGGCGACGCTCACCCGCTAAGGGCGTCTATGCACCACCGACCACAGAACCCAGAATTTATTTTAAAAAGAACAAAGTGGGATTACAAAAATTAGACGAATGCCTTCCCGCCAGGAAAACGCCTACTCGCGACAGAGGGCGGGAGTATGAGAACATTTAAAGTAAAAATAAAATAAAATAAATAATAATAATAAACATCACCGATCCTGGCCGCCGGGGTAGGAACCCCTCTCGCGACAAGGGGCGGCAGGAAGGGAAAAGAATGGAATGCGTGGCACAAGTAAGATGGCACGAGCAAATACTCAAGCGTCCATTGGAGATGTAATGATTTGCGTGGCACAAATAAGATGGCACGAGCAAATACTCAGCGTCCATTGGAGATGTAATGCTTTGTGTGGCACAAGTAAGATGGCACGAGCAGATAAGCAGAACCAGGGCTTAAGTTAAGTTTGTTAAGTATGTAAGGAAATTGTGAATGTGTTTTAATTTGTTGAGTAGGAGGGTGCGGGAAAGGACGTTTTGGAGCCAGTTGACTGGCAGTATGTCTGGACGCCTCAAGTGCCAGCGTTGCGTGAGAGTACAACTGTAGTACGGGTGACTTATAGTGCCATCTTCACCGCAGACGCAAGTGGCAGTGGATCTTATTTTGAAGCGGTCCAGATATGCCATGAAAGGGCCATGTCCTGTTAAGAAGCTAGTGGTGTAGGGTGTTAAGTTATATAGTGTGAGAGAAACTTTAGGAATTAGCTTATATGTGTGCCTGCCCTTTTTTGAAGTATCCCAGTGCTCCTGCCATCGCGTCAGTATCCTTGCTCTAAGGACCCCTTTGACGTATGACTGGGGCACTGGGAGGTGTGTGTCTATTGTTTCTTTCTGTGTGGCCTTCTTCGCTAGGTTGTCTGCTAGTTCATTGCCAAAGATACCTTTGTGAGCCGAGACGTGACCTAGTGAGATACGATGTAGGAGATTCTTAAGTTTTAGTTTGATTTGCAGTACTAGAGGATGTTTTGTCCTGTGTGCCTGTATTGTCTGCAGGCCAGAGAGGCAGTCACTGTAGATGATAATACTATTGCTAGAGTGGGATTCCACCCACTCTAATGCGTTTAGTATTGCGAACAGCTCCGCTTGGAATACGGAGTTATTATCATCTAGCCTTGCAGACCACTGATGGACCACCACCGTGCCCTCCGTGGCGCAGAAGGCTGCGCCCACGCCAGTCTCTGTGCCTGAACCATCAGTGAAGAGTGTGGTGCTAAGGGCAGGTGTGTAGCTGTTGCGTGTTGTGTTTACTTGAAAATGTGAAGTCTCCTCAGCGGGGTGGAGCTGCGAGTTCCTGACTTTGTATTGCAATGTTGTGTTTGGAAAAAGAGAATACTAAAAGAATCGTCCGCAAGCAAAGGCTGTGACGGTAGACCATGATAGCGCCACCCAGTGCCCAAACTTCAAGGCAGAGACCGCCTTCAAGAAGGAATATGAGAAAAGTGACCCGAATTCTTACATACAAGGGAAATCCCTGAAAAACCCTGTGATGTCACTCCGTCTTGAAGCACACGCGATAGTGAGCTCAGACAACTCCTTTAGCCAACAACGAGATACAGCAGTGATATCTCTGCTCCTGTTAGCATCCACACTAAAGTGGCCGAGTCACGATCAAAGAGTACGATGAACACTCCTCTCGTTGACCGCATAGTGAGAAGCGGCATTTGCGTTTTGGGACTAATTTAATCCCTTTAGTTAGACTTTGCCACCATTCCGTTCCAGGTATGAAAGGACCTGGCCCCGACATCCCATATAACAGTCATCTTTCCCAGGATTAGGACCAAGGGATTCTCGCCCATGGACACTACTCCCAGAATCCTTTCACACAGCATCCGGCACGAGAAAGCCCAAGATAGCGCCAGCCAACACCCATACCGCGTGGCATAGACCGCTTTCAAGGAGGACTATGAGAAAAGTGACCCGAATTCTTACACGTCAGGAAAAACCCTGCGCTGTCACCCAAACCGGGCTCCTCGTCATCTTCCGCACCGAATGGGAGCGAGTGGGGACAACCTGAAAGGATGCCAAACTCCAAGCGCCTACTGTCGGTGGCCGGTTAGAGAACACGGTCGGGGACCTGCTCCCGGTCACCTAATACACTTATGTGGCCAGTTCGAACAACATAGTCCTTTGCCTGACTCCTCGTCATCTTCCCCAATTAAGGGCAGATTGAGGACCTCCAGGAGGGGCTCCCCACTTTAGAACGCGTGACGATAAATTTCTGCAAGTCTGTGAGGGTTGTATAAGACATTGATTTTTCTACTTAAACTAAATAGTATTCATATTCACGGAGTCTAGTGATGATCTGAATTATGGTTCAGTGAATTTTGTGGTCCTATTAAAAGAAACTGCGTTATAACATTTCTGAACTAAGTTCTTTGATATTTATGAAATTCAGAAAGACATTCTCCTTTTTCAGTTTTTCTTGATACTTTAGTTGAAGCCATCTAATTAAGTTCATTTGTTCTATTTTTTACGCTGTTTTACATTTTGTTATATAAATTGGTTGTTTTATTTTTAAAATTACGTTATTGCTTATTTCCAAGCTAACGGAACCTAGGTTCCGTCACACATCTTTTTAAGTTGGAAATGTTTTTCGCTAATGGAATTTCTGACTATTCAAGCAATACGCGCCACACTCTGTATAGAAAATTAACAAACTATTAAAAATCTGTAGCATACAAAACTTTACCTTAACTTCATTTTAAATTTTTAGTAATTGCAACATGTTAAAATTTCGATCCCATGTCTGGTTTGGAAAGCCACATCGTTATTTCTACCCCACAGAGTTATAGTCTTATCTATCTGGCTTTTCAGTTTGCTTCTTTTGTCCGAGTTTCATTATTTTCCGGATATTGTATAATTTCTGTGACAGTTTTTATCTATTTGACACGGTACTTTCTTTAATAAATTTTCACTTAAAAAATTCTTCAGGATATTAAAAATGTCTTTCTTTTAAGCAGTAGTTTTTTTTTCTCCAAGAGATAACATTGAAAACATCAACTTGAAAATTATTTTAGTTTTTCTTTGGTTATTTAACATATACTGTATTTTCTGAAAATGGGTTTGGATATAATTCTTTATTAGAACACAAGATCTATCCCAACAAAAATAACTCAATGTTTTTTTCATCCATATAAAACTATTTCAACTTGCTTCAAAAATAGATTTATACTTTTTCTCCAGTAACATCTTAATTAACGCTTGTTAACTGTATATCGTAAGATAATTTCTGGCATGGATAAATTTACGGAAGGATGCTGTAACTTTGGATAAATATCGCATTGTTCGTTAAACCATTACCCACTAGTGTTGCATTGACGCAACAGTAAAAATAAATGCACGTGCTTAAATTAACTGCCCAGCTATCACTATTTTTTAATTAAAAATTTTAATTATTTAATAACAAAAACGTTGACAATTAAATAAAGGGAAGACTATCTTTCAAAATTTGTGGTGGCAAACGTTTTTCAGCAAAAAAGTTGAAGATTCCTATCTTATAGATTTGACGGTTATAGTTGAAGATTCCTATCTCATAATTTTGGCAGTTAATGGGTTGAGAACTAAAAAAATTACCGTAATTTCAGGCGTATAATCCACGGATCAAACAATTCTGTTTGGACCCAAAAATTTGATTTAGTAATTAAAGCCAAATATTTACCGCGATCTAAAAAGTTACATTTTATTTTTAAAAATTTCTGGGTCGAAAACTGATTGTTTGATCCGCGGATTATACGCCGGAAATTACGGTAACTTTCACTTCTGTAGAGAAAATCAGGTATAAAAAATTGAAAGCTATATTGAAATATACAGGGTGTCCGAAAAGTCTGGAAACGATCGAATAACTCGAGAAATACAAAGCAGATTGAAAAACGAAAATATACGTGTTAAATATTTTTAAAAAAGCTACTCAGTGATACCAAATTTGATCCCCGCAACCGACCCCCCAGGGGTCAGAGGGGATCCAACTTTGAAATCTTGAATGATAACCCCCATTTTTTATTGCAGATTCGGATTTTACAGACAAAAATACGCATATTTTGTATTTAACATTTTTTTCTAATCCTCGTTGATCACGGTGTAATTGAGGAAATAAAACAGATACATATTTTGGATTTCAGGTTTTGACATCTCGAAATCTGATTGGCCAGAACTTTTAACGTCAAAGTTGTCGTCTTTTGCGGAAATAGTATGTCTCAAAAACCATACGTGGAGATTGTTTTCATCGCGCTTTATATGCTTTTTCCATAAAAATTAATAGAAATATATTAAATTAGTTTTCTATTTGCATGTCTTTTTTTCAATTCAATTATTTTTAAATAATAAACTGCGTATTTTGATATTTTAACGAATAAATAAGTACCTCCCCTCCCGAACAGAAAAATTATAGTATTCATTATTTGGGGGAGGAGTGTGTTGATATTCTGTGTTTCAATGTCTTCTGCCTTCAAAAAAATCACTTAATTCGGGGCCGGATGGGAAAGTATATATATATTTTTAATTATTACTATAGAATAGCATAAAGGAGCAAAAAAACAAACAAACATATAAAATCTTTTTGTGCTGGTTGATCAAAGGATGGGAAGTAGCGTAAATTTCAGGTGGAGGAGGGTGGTAGTACAGGTTTTGATGATTGATTAGTTACTGCAATTACTGACTAGCAAGTAGGGTAGAAAACATTCTAAAAATTCTAATACATGTAACACTTTTTTGTAAATTAATATATTTTTCCATTTTATCATTTTTTTCCTAATTTTAAATTTATTATTGGGTTGTTCGGGAAGTCGTGTCCGTTTAGGAAAATCAATTCGCACAGGAAAATCCTGCCCGGTAATTATTAGACATTAGATATAGGAATCAATGTCTATTATTAAATGATAGAATTTACCCGTACGAATTGATTTTTCCAAACGGACACGACTTTCCGAAAGACCCAATAATTTTAAACAATTGAAAATTTTTGATCTTTTAAACTTTTGAATTTAAAATATAATTTAACTCTTTAAGTACTGTTGATCATTTCCTGGGGGAGAAGACGTTTTAATTTTCATGGGGGAAGGATATTGTAGAAAAGTATTTAATTATTTATTAATTATTACAATAATATAACAAATGTGAAAAAATATATAAACAAAAAAGTTATTTGCAGAACAAATTAAAAACAAATCAGTTTTTTCCTACATTTTTAAGCTCGAGTAGGGACATTTATTCATATATTTCATTCAGTTACTTCGCTGTTTAATTTTAAAGTTTTGTAACAAATAAGTTAGAGCTTTTGCGGACAGTGTCCTTAAAAAAAGACTCATAATTTTTATTTTACTGGCACCCAGAATATTTAATTAACATTTTCCATTTATAACGTACTTTAAAATAAGAAAGTTTATATTTTCCAATAAACTCGTTTTTAAATTCTGTTGTCAATCTATCATTTCATCAGTTTATAAATAGAATTGCTCCGCGCCGGTAAGGGTTAAACCAAATTAACATTAAAAAATAAAAGCAAAATTTAAACAATATGATAATTTAAATACCCTAAAAATCCCTAAAATTTCCCTTCAAATTAAATCGAAATAGATCTTAGACTTTTAAAAACGTTTTCTTTTTTTTTCTTTCTTTTTTTTTTTTTTTTTTTTGTATTTTACATGTGCCTTATCATTTTGTACACACTTATCATAAGCATAATACAAAATCTGCAATACAAATAATTGCAACTTAAAAAGGAAAGAAAGGTTTAAAATTTATTTAGATATCTTTTTAGCGGAACATAAGTTTTTAATGGGTTTTATGTATCATATTGTTCAATTTTGTTCAATTGGTTTAACTTATTTGTTATAAAAATTTAAGAACGTAGAACTAACTGAATGAAATATATTAATACATGGGGCTTAAAAAATAAAGAAAATAAACTGATCTGTTTTTAATTTGTTCTGCCAATTATGTTTTAGATTATATTTTTTGTCACATAAGTTAATTTATTGTAATAATAAACAAACAAATTTTTACATTATCCTTCTGTTATGAAAATTAACACGTCGTCTACTCCAGCAAATAATCATTACACTTTAACCCTTTCGAGACCGCATCGCGCACACAAATTTTATTTGGAATACACCGTGTTTTTTCAACTGTCCCATTTACTTGTGAAATACCGAAAAATCATTTAATTAAAAAATTAAATAATATTATTCATTTATTAATGACGCCCAAAACAAATTCCTCATGCACCTTTTGACGATGAATATATGTCCCTCAAAAATCCCGACAGAGTTAAAGAGTTAAATTATTTTTTACATTAAAAATTTTCAAATAGCTAAATTTTTCTAATGTTTAAATTTATGAAAAAAAATGTTAAATTGAAAAAAAATATGTTAACAAAAAATTATTGCATTTATTAGAATTATGGAAAATATTTTTGCCCTACTTGTTATATTCTGCTTGCAGTAACTAATCAATGATCTAAATCTCCAATCCGACCACCACCTGAATTTTACACTACTTCCCTTTCTTTGCTCCGCCCGCACACTAAAAAATTATATGCACTTCTTTTTATTTTTTCCTATATGTTACTCCATAGCAATAGTAAAAAAATCCCATACACCCAACTTTTGACCACAATTTACAATATTAAAAAAAAAAAAAAAAAAACAGCAGAAGCCATCGAAATGCCGAATATCCACGCCTATCTCTATCAAATAACGAAGATTATCTTTTTTTTCTGTTCGGAAGAGGAGGGGCATGTTTACACATCAAAATATTTTTAAAAAAACGCAGGTTAATTGATTAGAATGGACTGAATGGATAAAATAAAAACACAAATAGAAATCTAATTCAATATATTTCTGTTAATTTGCATGGCAAAAGCATATAAAGCACAATTGCCATCGAAACAACCTCCATTGATAGTTTTCGACAAACACAATTCCTGCTAAGACGACCCACTTTGGCAACGAAAGCTTTCGCCCATCACATTTCGTGATTGCAAAACATGGTTGAGAAAACAAAGTATGTATCTTTCACATTTTGCTGGATTACACCGTCATCTACAAAGATTCGAAAAAAAATGTTAAAAGCAAAAGTTGCGCATTTTTACCCGTAGAATCGGAATCTGAAATAAAAAATGGGGATTATCATTTACAATTTCAAAGTTGGAACGCCTCTGACCCCCAGGTGGTCGGGATGGGGTGTGAACTTTGGTATCACGGAATAGCTTTTAAAAAATATTTAACGTGTATTTTTTTGTATTTCAAACTTATATGAATTTCTTGAGTTATTCGACCGTTTCAAACTTTTCGGACACCCTGTATTTTGTCACATTTGATATTTTATTGTAATAATTTATAAATAATTAAACAATTTTCTACATCATCGTTCCACTATGAAAATTAAAGCCTCGTCTTCCCCCAAAATAATCAAGAGAGCTTAAAGTGTTTAATTAATTTTTAAATGAAAAAGTTTAAAAGATCAAGAATTTTCAATTGTTCAAAATTATTAATTTTAAAATTATGAAAAAAAATGTTAAATTGGAAAATATTTTAATTTGCAATAAATTATTACGTTTATAAGAATTATTGAAGAAGTGTCTGTCCGACTTGATATTTTGGAATTACAGTAACTAATCAATCATCAAAACATATAACTCCACCGCCACTGAAATTTACGTTACTTCCCCATCCTTTGCTCAGACAGCATAAAAGGTTTTTTTTTTTTTTTTTTTTTTTTTTTTTTTTTTTAATTTTGTCCTATATTTTGTTCTGTAGTAATAATTTTAAAAAACTGTACGCCAGCATCAGCCTCCTGAATTGGGTGATAATAAAAAAAAAAAGCAGAAGCCATCAAAACGCAGAATATCTGCACACTCCGCCCCCAAATAATGAAGATTATCCTTTTTCTGTCCGGGAGGGAAGGTGTATATTTACATGTTAAAAACATCAAAATACGCAGGTTATTATTTTGGAATGATTGACTGGACATAAAAATATGCAAATACACTACCAATTTAATATATTTCTATTAATTTTTATGGAAAAAGCATATAAAGCGTCATCGAAACAACCACCACTGATGGTTTTCGAGAAACACTAATCCCGCAAAAGACGGCTACTTTGACGATGAAAGTTCTGTCCAATCAGATTTCGAGATGTCAAAACTTGGTTGGGAAAACCAAAATATGTATCTGTTTTATTTGCTCGATTACACTGTGCTCAACGAATATTAGAAAAAAAAAATTAAATACAAAAGTTACGTATTTTTGTCCGTAGAATCCGAATCTGCAATAAAAAATGGGGGTTATTATTCAAGATTTCAAAGTTGGACCGCCTCTGAACCCCGGGGGGGTCGGTTGCGAGGGATAAATTTGGTATCATTGAGTAGCTTTTTAAAAAATATTTAACACGTATATTTTCGTTTTTCAATCTGCTTTGTATTTCTCGAAATATTCGACTTTCCAGACTTTTCGGACACCCTGTATATATGTACAAGGGAAGGAAGTAGTTTAAAATTTAATAAAATTTGCAATATCTTCTTTTTATTAAAAATTGCAATGCTTTGAATCCCTAATAATTTCACGCGTAATTTATAAAAATTATTTGCATTATTTCGAATAATATTTTATGTTGTTTTTCATTAAATTATATTTTAACACCTTTAGCCTGCCATCATTTTGAAAAAAATAATAATTTTGTCTATAGCCAAATAAAGAAAAAGATTTGATGATGTATATCAGGGGTGTCGAACTGTAGCCCATCAGATATCACTAATTTTTTAAAGTAAAAGTCGACATCTTGAATTGCAGAGATTTGGTGATTAGCTAAGGCAATGATTACTGTAAAATTTTAGTGCTATCCGGCGGGCCACAGTTTACCACCCCTGATGTAAATGACCACATTAACTCTGTTGAGATTTAAAAAGTTATCTTGGTTTACGTAATGCAGGGCTGCTACAGTCGACTATTTTTTAATTATACCCAGCACCACTTTCTCAAAACAAATATATTTGAGAAACGGTTTGACAACATTTGCAAGAGAAATATACTACTTTTTTTTTAAATAGTGGTGCTAATAGAATAGACAAATAGTCGCTGTAGCAGCCCTGCTAATGAAGATAAACTACATTCTTTTAAAACATGATGTGCACTGTTCATATTTATATTAATCTTAAGATGTTTTCTTTTTCCATTATGTGTTATGCCAGCTTCCATTACACAGAGCTACCAAGTCTCCGGCTTTTTGGATACCAGTATTTTAATAAAGAAAATGTTCTTTTATTTAATTGGAATATTTGTGCAATTTAAAAGAACAAAATTTTCTATAAGATATTTATGGTGTACAAAAAGCCGAAAACTTGGCAACCCTGATTGCATTATATTTTTTCATTTTTGTGTCATTTATTCAATAATTTTTAATATATATATATATTTATGTTATTAATATGTATAGTCTTTCAAGGAAAAACGCACCCCCATGCTATTTTATCAGAAAATTGTTGCCCAGAGATGCAAGAGGTATCATTTGACTAGGAATGTGTATACTTTTTGAATATGTATGCAAGTTTTCAAAATAGGAGTTGTATACGTATTTAAAGTTGTTCCAAATATCCTTTTTTTTAATGGTAACCTCCCACCTCCCATTTAACACTTTATTTGACTTCTTTTGATTAAAGTAGTGTAATAAATGAACAGTTCAGGTATTATAAGGAACTCATAAAGAGTTGGAAATGAACTTCTTGCCTCAAATAACGCCAACAAACATAAGTGTATAATTATCACCCAATAAATAAACGAGTTAAAATAATAAAACTTGTAAAAAATCACCATAAAATCAAAACAATACATGGGACAAGTTTCGAGCTAAAAAAATATAACAGATCGTCATCAGCTACAGTAAACACGTGTCCGTAAGCGGACAATGTCAAAGTTTTATTATTTTAATTGCTTCATATCGCTAGTTTGCGGTGCTGTTTCGCCAAATAAACGAGTTGCTATTCAGTTTTCTGAAATTACCATCGCGTACTGAATACTACGCCTACGCGCTGACCAAAAAATAATTCGTAGAATGATTTTTTAAAACTTTTGTATCGTCCTTAAATTTGAAACCAGTATATTTGAAAAGTATTCTCAATGCACCTTTTTTACGATTAAATAAGGCGAATTACACTTTATGAAAATACTAGCATTAAAATTCAATGGACTGTAGGAAATCTGCAAAAATGTACCTATGACAAACGCCATTTTTGTGTGAGTCCGTAGCCCTAGTATTTAGCAGGTTGTGGTATGGAACTATTAATAAAGAGCAACTGACATGTTCTTAAAATAGTGAAGCTGCAACTGTAACCTCTTTTTCTGCGGTTGATTGCCATCGGCCCAAACTTCCACCAGTAAAATTAAATAGAAATTTTCTCTTTCTTTAAACGCCTTATTAATACAAAATTTCAGTCATAAATAATGGCAAAAACAGATATGCATTTTTACTGACCACAGCCAATGGAGTTATGAATAAGGAGAAGACATATAGTGTATCGTCTAACAGTTGCGAGTGAAGTAACTGAGGAAGTTGTCACAAGATAGCGGCTGATTTTTCCCACCGGAACAAGAATTTCTGATTAACGCCGAAGTACACTTCCACAAGTAAATTTTGAATTGAAAGTTTTGCCTTATTTTAGCGGCTTTTTTACGAAAAATTTCCCTCATAAATATGGTTAAATTTTTTATTTCGTTTTATTGGTGGCAATTTGCCCAGGTATTATGATCTTTATAACTGACATCGATAGGAGGTTATCTAGGTTGTCACACTATGGCGTAAACGCAGAGACTGAATATTGCCGAAGTAAACTGCCACCAGCAAAACCAAATAAAAAATTTAACCATATTTATGAGGGAAATTTTTCGTAAAAAAGCCGCTAAAATAAGGCAAAACTTTCAATGCAAAATTTACTTGTGGAAGTGTACTTCGGCGTTAATCAGAAATTCTTGTTCCGGTGGGAAAAATCAGCCGCCATCTTGTGACAACTTCCTCAGTTACTTCACTCGCAACTGTTAGACGATACACTATATGTCTTCTCCTCTTTATTCATAACTCCATTGGCTGTGGTGTGTTGGAGTCTGACATCTTGAGAAAGTCAAAGAAAAATTGTTTAGTTAAAATCTTCTGGAAGGCAATGGACGTAAATTACACAACAGCATAAATCAGGGGTGGCCAACTGTGGCACGTTCGACACCACTAACATTTTATTGCAATCATTCGCTTATCCAATCATCGAATCTCTGCGATTCAAGAAGTCGACTTTTTCTGTAAAACTTATGTGGTATCCGGCGAGGCACAGTTGGCTACCCCTGGCTTAAACAGTAAACAGCACAAACAAAAATTGTTAAAAATGCTTTGTTAAAAAAAAAGCCGCAATTTGATTTTGTGAACTTACAGTTGCAGAAAATTATGCGCAAGTGTGTAACCATGTGAATGTGAAAATATATTATTCTTTTTTATTATCTTTCTATTATACTTAAATTTATTATTCATAATCAATTTAAAAGAATCGGACTAGATCTACAAGCAGTAAATAACGCAAGCAAACAACATTTACAAAATTCTTTATTAAACAAATATACGAACTGCTATTCGATTTTTTTATATTACTTTTGGCCGTGGCGCAACAAGCGATGATCCACAGGAAAAGCAATATACAATTATTTCTGAACAGTAATCTTTGTCTTGTTTAATCGCAGAACTTTTTTGAAATTCTGCGATTAAAAAAGCGATTGTTCGTAGTGGTACACTGAATACTCATGGCATCGTCTTCGTTACGCCACTGATAAAATTGAAAATATTTGCACTAGCGTGGAACCATGCAAAGCTCAAATATAAATATTTCAATCCTAATCTACTGCAAGGAATTCGATTTACAAACAGTAACAACACAAACAAACAAATAAAAATCACCTTTAATTAATGAAGCTACAATTCGATTATCTAGGATTATATTTGTGGTAAAAAATGTTTGTATCAATGGAGTTTTGAATAAAGAGGAGGAGACATATAGTGTATTGTCTATCAGTTGCGAGTAAAGTAATTGAAGAGGTTGTCAAAAGATGACGGCTGTTTTTTTTAAATCGGATCAACAGCTTCTGATGAACCCCGGGACAAACTTCCACCAGTAAATTTGAATAGAAAATAACTTCGTCTTACTTAAGCGCTTCACCCCCCCCCCCCCCAACAACATTCCTCTCATAAATATGGTAAAAATTTCTATTTGTTTTTACTGGTGGCAGTTTGCCCAGATATTATAATCTTTGCTGAACTGACACTGAAAACAGGTAGTCTAGGTTGTCACAATATGGTGGAAACGCAGAACCTGACTATCGCCGAAGTAAACTTCCATCCGTAAAAATGAATGTATGTTTTTGCCATAATTTATGAGTGAAAGTTGGCATAAATAAAGAGTTTAACCCCTTCGGGACGGGAGCCTTTTACGAAATTTATGATCTTTTGTCACCGTTTTTTAAAAACAGAAATTTATGTTTTCTTGAATCGAGAAAATGCGCTGATGAAATAAGGTAAATTTTTCAGTAAAATTTTACTGGTGAGGAAAAACAAGGATTCTGAACGCTTCATGCGGCACGTATTCGTGTCGCTCGCCCCCAAGGGGTTAAATAAGGAGAAAATTTCTATTTAAATTTACTGCTGGAAGTTTGCCCAGGCGTTAACCCTTTGAAGGACAGGCAATTGTGATTCTGTATTGTTGAATTCCCACCGGAAATTTTGAAAAGTTTTATTTCAAAATAAGGAAAAGCAGTTTTTCAGCTCATTTTTACCAAAGATATACTAATAAAATGTAATTAAATATTTCTGGTGCAAATCATAATTAAAATTAGGTGGGATATAATATACCCCACCGCCCTTCAAGGGGTTAATCAACAATTGCGAAAGCTTTTACAGTTGATGCTTCACTATTTCAAGGATATGTCAATTCCTCAATGTTAATAATTCTATGCTTGCATCATGACTGTTGTTGCCAGGTGTCCCGCATAAATCGAGGCTCCAAATGCTCTGCTCACCAGTATTTTAAAGTAATTTTCTTTGCCTTATCTAAAAGAAGAATTATCTGCGATTAAACATGGCGAAATAAACTGTAAGAAATTAGTGGTGTTACGAGCATTTGGGGCTCCGATTTACGCGGGGCGCCTGACAATAGTAATCATGACAATATCAAAAGCAAATCGCTTAATAATGAATGGGTATTACAAAAAAAAATTATACTAGTCTCAGCCTTTTTTTTTTTTTTTAATCAATTTTTCAGAAAAAATAACCCTCCTGGTAGATTTCTATTGCAAATGCTGTAGAAATCTCCCAGGAAGTTTTTATTATTTGGAAATAAAGTTATTAATAAAGTGGCTTGTATTATCCTGCCATTTTTTCTGCGACAAACGTTAGACGTGCGTTACACCAGTGTTTCCAGTGGAAAAGTTTTTTTTTTCTTTTAATTCAGATTTCTTGATCAGCACCACTTTTTTGAATGGCAAAATTTCCCTTGTTTTTGCCTTAATTAATATGTCATCACATAAGGCAAATTTTATTACTTTAAAAAAGTGGTACCAGCCAAGAAATTTGAATTAAAAATATTAGCCCACTGGCAACACTGCGTTAGTCTCTGATCATATATCCTGCATGCCTTTAGTGTCTCCAATTTAAATATCAAATCCAAGTTATCTTTTAATCAGCTTACATTTCTCTTTACGAGACTTTTAGTTATTTCATCCCTATAAAAAATTAAATCAGAATAGTAGCAAACGTGAAAATATTCCTGACATTTTAATTAAACAGTACATACAGAAAAATTAAAATCTAATATATGCAGAAATTAGCTTTTTTAAGAGCCGTAGTTTCTGATGGACATATTATTCTCTAATTAAATTTATCTTAACTTTACAAGTTAAAATATCATATGAGATTTTTTTTCTTATTTTTCATATAAATAAGTGCTTATGGTAAATAAATTATCTCGACTATCTCTATGTTAATTTTACACAATATTATATTTTACTTTTCCTAAAGGGAAAACACATTTAGTAGTTAACGTTTTTTAATAGTGTAAGTTTTCGCTAAACAAATTGTTACCATTGTTGTGAATTAAATTTTCATTTGTTTCAAAATAAATTTCAAAGCAAAGTAATGTATCTTGCTTTGACTACTGTAAAAACTAGAACTCCTTTATTCCTTAAAGGATTTGGATTTGGACGCATAAAGGATTTGGACCCATAATAATACTCCTTGCGACATTCATATAATTTTTTAAATGTATCATAGAATTTTCAACTAACAGTACTCAATTAAAATTAGTTGAAAATTTAATTTTATCAACTATAAAAATATTATACTTATTAAAAACATTTTTTTTATAAAATGATACTGCATTAAAATTATTCATATATTGAGACTATTTTATTTATTACAGTAAGATAATTATATATATATATTAAACATAAATGTATAAAATATATTATAAAAAAATATTGATCTTGTAAAGGAAAATTTCTACTCATTCAAGCTTTTCAAGCATTTCTTTTCAGATTTTTGAACATGGACTTGTTTCGCAAAATACTTATACCCCAAACATAAACATATATTGAAAAGAAAATATATCTTCGTTCGGTCTATATAGCACAAATAGACTAATATAGAAAATATAAGGGAAAAAAAGGGTTTTCAAGTATGAGTGAATTGACGTAAAAGTTTTATTTTAATATTTTATATATCTGTAACCTACAACATAAATATATGTCAAAATCAAAGACTACCTTCGTTTGCTCTGTGTAGAACAGTTACATTAAACGTGAAAAAAAATAGAAGAATCTTTAAAGAAAAGTTTCTTTCCTCAAGTATACGTGATTGATATTGCAATTGCATTATAATAATTTATAATTTATTATATCTTTAATACTGGAACCACCGTGACGGGTCATTTTGACCCGTACCATATGAATAGACGTCGATTCGAACCAGAAAACACTTTATGAAATAAGTTAAATATGCAATGCATAAAAATAACTTAAATAAATAAGTTAAATACGTTTCAAATAAAAATTCTGATGCGAAAGATTTTAATAAAACTTAAGTAAAATTCCCGCGGTTCTAGGGTTAACATGTTCATAGTTCAAAATAAAAATGGCAGCATCGCTGGCTCTCTGTTGAAAAATTGGATCAAAAGAGAAGGGGGAAAAAATATTAATTCAAATGTTAAATCGAAAAACAACAACAACAAAAATTTCACCTATAAGTGAAATGAAGCACCAATTTTATTTTAATTTATACTATTATATAAGGGGTAGCCAACTGTGGCACGCTCGACAGCACTAAAATTTTATAGTAATCATTGCCTTATCTAATCATCGAATCTCAGCGATTCAAGAAGTCGACTTTTTTTTTGTAAAACTTTAGTGGTGTCCGACTTGCCACAGTTGGCCAACCCTGATTTAGACATTTATCCGACAAATTCTGAAGATTGTTAGAGGGCATAAAGATGAATAAAATCTGCAGTGGAACATGGCGTCGCAAACCACTTATTTATTCACAAATACAGGGTTTTTCACCCTGACTAAACTGGGGTTGACGGCAAAAATTTTGAGAAAAATATAAATATTGCAATATAAATATATATATACCTTATAGATGTAGTTTTCCAACTGGGCGAAAAATTTCCGGACCAGGATTCGAACCAGGGATCTCCTGGCTGAAGCCGCCAGAGCTCTGCCATCTGAGCTATCCGGGAAGAATGTGGTGGAACTTTTTCTCCCAGCTAACCTTAATGATTATAGCAACTGGTCTGAAACCTGGTTCAGCTCAACAGAATAAATCTCAAGGGTGAAAAAGTTCCACCAGATTCATCCGGGATATCTCAGATGGCAGAGCTCTGGCGGCTTCAGCCAGGAGATCCCTGGTTCGAATCCTGGTCCGGACATTTTTTGCCCCGTTGGAAATTTACATTTATTATGATTTATTTACCAATTAGAATAATTGTGTTAAAAATAATCTATATGTACCCTGTTTTGGATGAAATGTGTTAACATCACTAAAAGTTTTGGGAAAAAAAAGGTGCTCGCGCAATCGATGATACCGTAATAACTGATAATCGCAGCACAAAATTTGGAGCGTCAAGTATATAACTGCTGGCGCATATAATGGAAACTTCTACAACTTTTTTATGTTATCACATTTACAACAAAGGTGAGCATGTCTATTAAAAGTTTCATTATAATATACTTCAGTTTTCAGAAAATTATTACCGCCAACCCAAGTTGAGTTAAAGTAGATCCTATCTTTTTGATTTAGGGTTGCGAGTTTGGCCTGCACTTTAACTCAGCAAATTCGGATTTACACCAGACAATACAATAAAAAAGAAAAGTGCCCAGCTAAACTGATGGCATTGAGCTCACAGGCTATTCACACTAATTGTATATTATACTCTTATTTTAAAGAATAATGCCCCTCAAAAAAAATAGGTGAAGGGGAATTAGCCCCCGTTTCCCCCTTTATACTTAACCAGTGAACCTCCAAATCTAATCAGGGAAGCTCCTTATCATAATAAACCGGTAAACCAAATTTGGAGCAAATCGAATAATCCTGCAAAAAAACCCATTTATCTAAATAAAGGGGGTGGACTAGCCCCCCTTTATCCTTAACCAATGAATCCCCAAAACGAATCAGGGAAGCTCCTTAACATAATAAACCGGTATACCAAATTTGGAGCAAAGCGAATAATTCTGCATGAAAAATCCGTTTATATAAATTAAGGGGGGTGGACAAGACCCCTTCCCTCTTTAACCTTAACCAATGAACCCCCAAAACTAATCAGGGAAGTTCCTTAACATAATAAACCGGTATACCAACTTCGGAGCAAATCGAATCATTCTGCATGAAAAACGCATTTATCTAAATTAAGAGGGGCGGGCTAACCTCCCTTTTCCCCCTTTATCCTTAACCAGTGAACCCCCAAAACTAATCAGGGAAGTTCCTTAACATAATAAACCGGTATACCAAATTCGGAGCAAATCGAATCATTCTGCATGAAAGAAACCATTTATCTGAATTAAGGGGGGTGGACTAACCCCGTTTTTCCTCCTTTATCCTTAACCAATGAACACCCAAAACTAATCAGGGAAGTTCCTTAACATAATAAACCGGTATACCAAATTCGGAGCAAACGAATGATTCTTCATGAAAAACCCATTTATCTGAATTAAGGGGGTGGACTAACCCCCCTTTTCCCCCTTTATCCTTAACCAATGAACCCCCCAAAACTAATCAGGGAAGTTCCTTAACATAATAAACCGGTATACCAAATTCGGAGCAAATCGAATCATTCTGCATGAAAAACCCATTTATCTGAATTAAAAGGGGTGGACTAACCCCCCTTTTCCCCCTTCATCCTTAACCAATGAACCGCCAAAACTAATGAGGGAAGTTGCTTAACATAATATACCGGTATACCAAATACGGAGCAAATCGAATGATTCTGCATGAAAAAACCATTTATCTGAATTAAGGGGGTGGACTAACACCCCTTTTCCCCCTTTATCCTTAACCAATGAACCCCCAAAACTAACCAGGGAAGTTCCTTAACATAATAAACCGGTATACCAAATTCGTTGCAAATCGAATGATTCTGCATGAAAAACTCATTTATCTGAATTAAAGGGGTGGACTAACCCCCCTTTTCCCCCTTTATCCTTAACCAATGAACCCCCAAAACTAATCAGGGAAGTTCCTTAACATAATAAACCGGTATACCAAATTCGGAGCAAATCGAATGATTCTGCATGAAAAACTCATTTATCTGAAATAAAAGGGGTGGACTAACCCCCCTTTACCCCCTTTATCCTTAACCAATGAACCCCCAAAACTAACCAGGGAAGTTCCTTAACATAATAAACCGGTATACCAAATTCGGAGCAAATCGAATGATTCTGCATGAAAAACCCATTTATCTGAATTAAGGGGTTGGACTAACCCCGTTTTACCCCCTTTATCCTTAACCAATGAACTCCCAAAACTAATCAGGGAAGCGCCTTGTTACAATGGACCTAGAAAAAATTTTTGAAGCAAATCGGATGTTTCTATCAAGAGTTATTGCGTTACGTACATACATACATACATACATACATACATACGTACATACATACAGAACGGGCGGGCACATTAGCTCTCAGGCTTTGATAGCCTGTGAGTTTAAAATTAATTTAAAAAAATACATAAACTGCGAGTTCATCAGTACTAAAAACGCACGCAGCATAGTAGTGCACGACTAGTATTACCAGGTGTCCCGCGTAAATCAATGTTCCAAAAGCTCTGGACACCACTAATTTCTTATAGTTTATATCGCCATTTATAATCACAGATAATTTTGCCTTTAGATAGGCAAAGAAAATTACATTACCCCTTTAACAGTTGTTCATGAACGCCGCTCAGGAAAGAAGAGTTTGCCTGCTTCTTTACTAAAAGCTTTTGGACGCCACTAATGTTTAACTATAATATTTGCTTTATTAATTTGCAGACATTTTCCATTATACAAGGCAGATATTTTCATGCGAAAAAAGTGGTATCCGTTCATATCTTTAGTTTATTGGGTCAGAAAAATAAACTGATAACCCCTTGAGGGGCGGTGGGATATATTACATCCCACCTCATTTTAATTCAGATTCACACCAGAAAATTTTAATTAAATTTTACTTTTATAACATTGGTGTAAAAAAGTTGAAAGATCACTTTTCCCTATTTTGAAATATTTTTTTTCGAAATTTAAGGTGTGAATTCAAAACTAGAGAAACGTAATTGCTTGCCCCTCAAAGGGTTAAGAGGGAGGTGTCCAGGGCATCTGGATCCCCGGTTTACGCGGTACACCTTTTAATTACAACTGCTTCGCGCGGTCTACTAAGCTATCACTATTTTTATACAGAATTATTTGCCTTACGTACTGACAGAGAATTTTCTATAACATAAGTGGAAGATAACCTTTCAAATATTCTGGTGCCAAATACGTTCGGGCAAAAAAAATTTGCAGCACAACATTAGCACATTAAAATGGCGGACTCTTTTGGAAAATGATCAATTAGCACAGTGTTGTTAGTAGGCTACTTTTTTCTATTAAGATTTCTTGATTGGCACCACTTTTTTGAAATGGTAAAATTTCCCTTTTTTACCCCTTAATTAAGATGTCATTAAATAAGGCGAGTTTTACCATTTCATAAAAAGTTGTGTCAATCAAGAAATCTGAATTTAAAGAATGTAGCAAACTGGCAACACTGCATTAGCATGATTCCTTAAAATTAGTACAATAGCCACCTATAATTTTATAAAAACTATTTTTATGGTAGATTACTACAAGAATTGCTATAAATATCTCACCACGAAGTGCGCTTCCTGTAATACTTACAAAAAAATCTAAAACAAAAATTTTCGTAACGAAATAGTGCTGTTAAAGTTTTAATTTATTCTCTGTAAAAAGAGACCGCTCCTAGACCTGGTATAATCTTCTAATAGGAAAAAATCATAGTTGGGTCATAGCCATAGGTGCCAGCCTTAAACTAATCCTCCGTAATACTTGAGTTAATTTGACCCTGGTTTAATACATTTCGAACCAGAATTTTTTATAAGAAATGAAAATAAGTATGTTCCGCGTAGAAACCTGGATTTAAATAAATAAACATTCATGCAATAAATTTTCTGGTTTTAAATGTGGTTAACCGGGGTCAAATTAATCCAGACATTACGGAAGATTAGCGGAAGGTTGGGAGCTATACATAGCTAATGTTGGCAGGTGTCCAGCGTAAATCAGGTCTCCAAATGCTCATTATACCACTAATTTCTTTCAGTTTATTTCGCCATCTTTAATCGCAGATAAGCTGTTATTAGATAAGGCGAAGAAAATTACTTTAACCTCTTCGGTCCCTGGGTCCCCATACGGGGACCTCTGTTTTTTCCTTATAAAAACTAAAATTAACGACTTTTTTTACATTTTCACATCACTTCTTAATAGCTGAATGTTTTTTGCGTTCAAAGCAAACGAATAAATGACAGCATCTAAGCTGATTCCCACATAAAATAAATGTTATTTTTTTCTGAGTTTGTAAAATGCCTAAAAATGACCAAAAGACAGTATGACCAGGAAAGTGAGAAATTTTCATATTTAACTTAAATCTTTTTCAATAAAAAAATTTTGAGCATGTGTTACTTGTTTAAAGCTCTTAAATTTGTTATTGCGTTAATTTAAGTTAATGGTTATTAAATTGATGTTTTTAGCGGGTTTGTACTTTTAGACCCATATTTTTGAGCCTAAATTACTAAGCGTCTAAAGGACCAATTTCAGAAAATATATTTTTTCTGTCATTTACGATGCCATTTTGTTTGGATAAAACCAACGAATAAGCACCCGTATTATTATTTTATCTTCGGAACTGAAGAGGTTAAAATACGGGTGTCCAGTGCATTTGGAGCCCCGATTTACGCGGGACACCTTGCAACACTACCTCACAACTTTCTAAATACAAGGCATATTCAGCGTTGCCTGTGGCAGTGTTGCCAGTGGGCTACTTTTTTAAAATTCAGATTTCTTGATTGGCACCACTTTTTTGAAACGGTAAAATTCACATTGTTTTCTCCTTAATTAATACGTAATTAAATAAGGCACATTTTACCATTTAAAAATTGTGGTGCCAATCACGAATCTGATTTTTTTAAAAGTAGCCCATCTGGCAAAACTGGCCTGTGGGCTACTTTTTTTTTAATTCAGTTTTTCTTGTTCTCAATTTTTCCACTTTTTTAAAATGGCAAAATTTCTATTGTTTTCTCCTTAATTTGTATGTAATAAAATAAGACGAATTTTACTATTTCAAAAAAGTGGTGCCAATCAAGAAATCTGAATTTTAAAGAAGTAGCCCACTGACAACACTGGACATATTCGCTGACTTTAAGAATGGCGGCTGTCACAGAAGGATTTTTCCTCGTTCTTACGGTTCCTTGAATTTGGGTACCACAATTTTCAAATAGTAATGGTCTTATTTTTCAATGAATAAATAAGGAAACGTTTACTGCACAGAAATAATGGTACTAAAATTAAAAGGACAGAACGAACGCAGAACAAACTCTAATACGACAGCCGCCATTATTTTCTATAGATTTAGATAGAGCAGGGGTGGCCAACAGTGGCACGCCTGATACCACTAAAATTTTACAGAAAAAATCGACTTCTTGAATCGCAGAGATTCGATGATTAGATAAGGCAATGATTAATGTAAAATTTTAGTGGTGTAGCGCGTGCCACAGTTGGCCACCACTGAGATAGTGAGATGGTTTGGTGCAGGGTTGTCAGTTTGGCCTCCATTTTTATTTAGAATTTTCACATTCATACCTGAAATTTTGAAAGAAAAATCTCTACTGTATGTAATCACAAAATTTCTGTCATTAACCTTTAACTGATGTTACCTGTCCCTCAGACCGCGGATTTTTTCAGTTGTTATACTTTAACTTGTAATTTTCAGCTTAACTACAAACACTACCGAAATTTTGTTCTGTTTGGAACTTTAGTACTATCACCAAAGACTTTTGAATAGGGGAATTTTAATTATAAGAGTCCTGTATAAAAGTATAAAAGTAGTACAAATACACCATCCTATGAGTTAATCGCGTCTGTTATTCATCTTTCCATGGAGCGGTCTCACAGACCGCTTCACACTAGTTATGTGACAATTTCTGTGACATCAGTTAAAGGTTAAATAAAGCAAAAAATACTATTTTTGGCCAAAATTGACTGAGGCTAAACTGGCAACCGTGGTTTTGTGATACATTTAAAATAAATAAGGTACTGGTCTTAAAAATTGCATTTAATATCATCAATTGTTTTACTGAATAACAGTTTTTTTTTTTTTTGCAATGATTTTTATTTAAAAAAACATTGCAGCGAACTATATTAAATAATTTCAAATATATCTAAAACAATTATACAGAGGTATTAGTCTATTAACTAATAAACGCATTACATAATGCAACTTAGATAATAAACTAGAAAGAATTACATTACTGAATAAAAATTACGTAATTAGGTCATGCACATTAAATGAGATATTTAATGTTCTGTTATTTAGCAAGCTGAGTCTTTTCATAAAGTCAAGCTATTAGAAAAGATTTATGTAATTAAGACATTAAATAATAAATTAATTAATCAGTTGGGTAATTAGGTCATTAATTAATAAATCTATAAATTTGTTTTAGGGTTTAAATGATCTGCGATTTCAGACATCGAGTATTATATAAAATAAAAACATTCAAAAGATGTTTTTTCATATTATTTATAATAAAACACTTTAGTAATTCTTATTTACTACTTAATTACATATGTTGAAAATCACTGTTAATCAAACGCATAGCTGCCAAAACGCTTTTTTTGTACCACAAAATTTCACTAGAAATTTTTGTCTTGATAAATCAACATATTGCGACGTTTTAAGAAGGTAAAATTTACTATTAAATTTTTGTGGTATAAAAATATGGCTCGTACGCCTCCTTGAATTTTGCAGACCAGAATTTTTTTCGGCCCCAATATTTTCTTATAGAAAATCTCTTCTTAAACGAAGGCGAAATTTTGCGCGTTTAACCTAGATTTCTTTTTCTATAAAAAGATACTGGTAGTTTTCCTGGAGAAATAACGGTATCCGTACGAACCATGAAAAAATCGTAAGTATTGGCAGCTATTCAGACGCATTCACAATTCGAAGCATTAACCCTCTTGCAGCGTAATTGTTATATCAAAATGGCTTCAAAAATTGCATACTTAATTCCTTCGCGACGAGCGTCTTTTAAGAATTTTTATTCTTTTGCCACCGGTTTTTCAAAACAAAAATTTTCGTCTGATTCAATCGGGAAAATGCTCCGATCAGATAAGGCGAAATTTACAATAAAAAGTAACTGGTGGGAATGATCAAGGCGGTTTAATTAGACGGAGAAAATGCATTCCCGTGAAATCTCGGTTTGCGCAAATTTTGCTACTTTTACGTTGCCCGAGAAACTCTCGGGTGGAGCAGCGAGAGGGTTAACCCTTTAGTACACAGCTTTGTATGTATGCAAACAACAGTCTTATGAATTTAATAGATTTTTTTTATTCGTATATACCTACTTCACACCTGAAAATTAAAATAGCAATATTTGCTTTAATTAAAAACTCTAATTTCTAAAAAAGTCCTTTTAAAATTCCGGTGTCAGTCAGTCATTTCATCATTTTACAACAAAAATTGCCCATGCCGGAAAGGGTTAAAGGTTAAGCTTTATAAAAAAAATAATTATATAAAATAAGGTATTTGGAAACATACTTATTAAAATATTTACTAATTTGCAATATTTTAGCATAAAACAGCCACACGACAAATGTTTTTACTTGTATTGCAGATGTGCAACAGCAGAAAAGATTGATGTATTATATGAAAAATGTATCTCTGATTTTTTCATTATTTTTCCTGCGTAATAAACCTTTCAGAGATTTATATGTATTTTTTTCAAAACAAAAAAAAAAAAAAAAAAAAAAAAAATCGCGCATTGAAGAGTTAAAAGAGAATAAAAAATATAGAGGCAATTTAACAGATGCATATAAAATGTTACAATTTAGAGAAATAATAAAGTGCCAAATGAATTTTACAAGAAAAATATTAGAAACATAATGCTGTGTGCAAAACTCGAAATTTAAAACGGAGTTAGAGAAAGAATTCAAATTTTAATGTTCGAAATTACGTGAGAATTTAACATGAAATGTATGATTCTAGAGTGAATATTGAACATATCGTCGGTACCATGTCAAAATATCCAATCTGAAAACAGTGGGCTACTTTTTTAAAATTCAAATTTCTTGATTGGCACAACTTTTTTGAAATGTTAAAATTCGTATTATTTAATTTAACCCTATATAATTGACATATTAACTAAGGCGAAAACAAGGGGAATTTTACCATTTCAGAAAAGTGGTGCCATTCAAGAAATCTGAATTTTAAAAAGGAAACCACAGTTTTAACATTGGATAGTTTGACATGGTACTGACGATATTTTTATCCTCCAGCTACGGGCGACTTTTTCAGTGGGTTACTTTTTAAAAATTAAGATTGTTTGATTCCCACCACTTTTTTGAAATAGAAATAGTCACTTACCGTTTAATCGTAAAGGGAAAGATGCCTTGAAAACTTGAGTTGATTGAGCTGGAACTTCGGAACCAATTTAGATCTGATGTAAATCCGAACCCTTCTTACTAAAACTTCGCCCATTATAGTCGAGATATAATTACAGTTACGTATGTAACGTTTCTTCTGGAAAAACGAATCATAACAAAATCTGGGAAATCTTTTCACACTTAGTGAAATTTAAAAAAGAGAGAACTGGTTTCTCATTCACACGCAAAGTTAGCAACGCAAACAATACAATCGCAAGACAAAACTCAACTTACAACTAGAGTACCCTTATTAGCCTTCCAGCCGCGGGCGACTTTTACAGTGGGTTACTTTTTAGGTAGATTTCGTATGAAATACTACCTATTGGCGTCGTTCCTATGTTGGAATTTCTGAAATATTTTTGCAGATCTACACCGATCATTACACCTAGAGCCCAAAACCACCCTCAGTAAAAAACTGTATATATCTATCTATCTATCCATGTATGTATCTATCTATATATATCACTTTCTTCTGGACACGATAACTTCCACAATTCTGCACCAATCTCTTTCAAACTGATACATAAAATCAAGGGGTATAAAATCTCGGTCAAGTTCGTTAATGGGCAAAATCGGACCAATGAGATGGAAATAGGGAGGGGTTTTGTGAAAACCGAAAAAAACCCATAACTTTTTAAATTTAGTAGATATCGAATCAGTTTAAAGTTTTTATTACTTCTAAAAATAGGGCCAAAAATTTATGTATCACAGATTTTTGATAAAGTTAAAAATGGGCTCAAGGGGCGCAAAAAATAGGGTTTTTGGGAGAAAAAAATTCATAACTTCGTCAATTCTCAAGATATCAAATCCAATTAATTTTATCATGAATCTTCTTAACATTATCTACAACTTTTATATTCACAAGTTTTTGATAGGAGCAATTCGTACTGCAAAAAAAAAAAAAAAAAAAAAAAAAAAAAAAAAAAAAATTAAAACGAAAACAAAAAGGGCGTTTGAAGAAGAAAAAAATCCATAACTCCGTCAATTCAAAAGATATAAAATCCATTTGTGCACAAGATTTTAATGTTTACGGTTAAGGGTTAATAAGTATGAATCTAAATACCCTATTTTATATAGTTTTTATTTTTATTTTGTAAAGCTTAACCCTTAAATGCATAAATTATTTTTTAAGAATTATGTTTTTTACTCTTATTTTAAAGGTGAGACACCAGAAATTTAAGATATATTTTTAAATATATATTTTTGCATTTTTTAGGATTAATATTTCTATATAAATATACTGGTTGCTAGGAATTAAATAAAAAGTGATGTAGACATGCATCACCATGCACTTAACCCTTTCCGGCACACTGTGCCCGGGTCGGGATACCTAATTTTAGTTCCAAACTTTCGATTGGCACCAAGAATATTTTAGTAAAATTTTGCTTTTACAATATTCGTGAAAATAAGCAAGTTCATATTTTCTAATAACTTCATTTATAAATTCTGGTGCCATTCTATATGGTGCCTAATTTCTGAAAAAGTCGTTTTAAAATTTCGGTGTCAGTGGATCATTTCATCATTTTACAACAAAAATTGCCCGTGCCGGAAAGGGTTAAGGTTATGAAAACATGGTACAAACAACTACAAACAAAGGTATGAAAACATGGAGGAATGGGAGCAGGAAAACGCAATGATAAACCTACGAGTCAAACACTGGTGGTATTAATTTTTAGCATATGCACCACTTCACATCCGGCAGACATGGATCATTAGATACCCCTACTTCTACTCTCCCATAAAATAAAGGTTTTTTTTTTTTCTTGTGCTTGATAACATAGGTTTTTGTGCTGTCGGCTCTTGGACTAAAAATTTTGAGTTATAACCAACTGCCCCGAAGGCGTTATTACATTGTTAACCCCTTGAGGGGCACCGGTATATAATATATACCACCTACGATTAATGAAGTTTTATACCAGCAAAATTTTATTAAATTTTACTTTTCTAACTTTGGAGGAAAAAAATCCGTAAAATTGCTTTTACTTATTTTAAAATAGAATTTTTCAAAGATTCCGGTGGGAAATCAGCATTTCACAAACGTAATTGCTTGCCCCTCAAGGGGTTAAAAAAGTTATGTAAACAAATTATAGCAAGTTGCTCGGGCTTTTGTGCCACATCGCATTCTTAGAAGAGAGATATTTTCCAAAAAATGTGCGGGGAAGTCATTGCTATAAAATTTCGCAATGAATCAAAAATCTCTATGTTATATCGGTAAATCGTTGAAAATTTTAATTGTGCCCCTCAGTATAAAATTTCATATCAATCACTAATTTTTCCACCAATCTATAAAACAAAGGTAACTAAAGATTAAAAATCTTGATTCCGTGCTTAACTGAGATTTTCTGTAAAATTAATCAGTATTCCTGTTTCTTTCTGTATATTTACAGAAATTTTAAACGGTGCATAAAATTGCTCCGAAATACATTATTTGTAATTATGATCGTTTTACTTATTCTGTATTACTTTGCGTTTTTCTCTCGTAATATATATTTATGATCCCAGAATCGCGAACTTTATTTTTATTATTAAAAACTCATTCCTGAAAATTTCTGTTCGCTCGAGAACAGGCATCTTCAAAACTTTTCCACGAAAGTCGTTTTCCGCCATAAGGTAATCATTTCCACCCGAAAGGTAATCATTGTCTGATTTAACGGTAATTCTTCTCCCATTCAATAAGTCAAATTTTTCTAATCTAACGTAAAATACTGATAGTTTGGTGGCCTACGGGCCACAGAAGGAAGACTGGAATGTCCATAGATAACTAAGCAGGGGAATTTTCTTTAAAAAAAAATAAATGATATTTTATCCTTCTAGTTCTTTCCTCATATTTTTACGCATATTTTTGCAGCGTAGTTACTGAATGAGGAAATAACCACCAGTATTTCTGGATAGTAATTTTGCTTTATTTCAGACGGAAATTTTAGGACGGACAAGAAATTTTCTGTCATTACAAATTTTATCTGCTTAACTAAAATATTAATACGTCATTAAGATTTATTCCATTTTACAGACCTACAACAATGATTTAAGACACCTGCCAAACTTCCGCTTTTTTGTCAAGTCAAATGAATATACAGCCGAACTCGATTAATACGCGTGCTGCTAAAATGAGGACACGGTTAAGACAAGCAATTTGCAGGTTAAGGAATGTTCATCATAAGGGGGCAGATCACGCTGAACAGACAGAAAATGACCGAATTTAAAGCAATACGAAAAACTCTGTAGTTTCTTACCCAATGAAGAAACTAAACCATTTTTTTCCTTTACTTTCCCACATTCTTATAGATTGATAAAATATTCAAATCACGTATATTTAGTAATATTAATTAATTAAATCATACCGACAAAAGTGCCTTTTGAAAAATATGAATATAGAAATATGCATTTTGCGCGCACGATTTTACACATTCTACAGCAAATATATGTTTAATGTTTCATATTTTGTTACTTATAATACTATGTTTAACACTGAACCTAAATTTGAAAGTATATTCAAAATTTTTTTGCATAATTCATAGCTTTTCTAATCATATTCACTAAATTTCTAAAGATATTTTTAGCCACAGCTTTTGTTCTAATTGGAATTTTTGTAAAATTCTTTTTGTAGTGGGTTTGTAACTTTTGAAGTTCTGAAATCCATTATGAAATTTAAGAAATATAGTTTTTTTTTTAACTGTCAACGTGATCTTCCCCTTAACCCTCTCGCTGCGCAACCCGAAATATTCTCGGGCTGCATTTTACCGTTTAATTAATACTATTTCGTTATTCCGACCAGTTATTTTTTAGCGAAAACTTTGACTGATTTAATCAGGACATTTTCCCCGATTACCATATTCAAAAATGTCTGCTTTAAAGAACCGATGATAAAAGATTAAAAATTCTGTAAAAGACGCTCATCGCGAAGAATTACTTACGCAGCGAGAGGGTTAAAATGTTTTAAGATTGCCATGCTTTTCTCGAGCTACAAAAGCAGGATCACGGCTAAGACGAGCCATTTGTTCATTTCAATTTGATTTTCTGCGAAAAATAAGGTAAATTTATGGAAAAATGTTATATATATATACAATAAATGGAGCAGTCACTACCGCCTGAATACTGAGCCTGAGCGCTGTCAATACAATTGCGGCTATCGTCCAGGGATTTTTTAAAAAGTATTTACGGTCCCATAAATTTAGACACCAGTATTTTATAAAAGATTTTTTTAAAACGTATTTAACCCTCTGTCTACCAGAAGGGTCCAATGGACCCGACATGTATATTCAAAATATCTATTCAAACCAGAAAATTTCTTCAAAACAAACTAAATGTATAAATCAGACAATAATAAGTTAAATAAACAAATTAAATAGTTTTAAGTAAAAATTCTGGTGTAGAATGTTTTTATAAAACTTGAGTAAAATTTCCGGTAGTTCTAGGGTTAATATCTGTAAAATAAAACGAAAAAAAAAAACATTTAACAGTTATTGGATATTGATTATAATATTAACAATAATATTATAATCAATTTTCAGGGACCGTGCAAACGCTGTAAACAATCAGACTACGATAGTCGCCATTTTTGCGTCAGTGCTCCAGCCTAGTATTCAGGGGGCTGTGGCCGTTCCTACACCTTTAGGTCTTCGTCATGCACTGGAGACTGCTGATTGGATTGTTATCGGTCAAAGTCAATATGGCGGACACAGGAGAGAGGGAAATAATTCGTTTTTCGGATTCAAAGCTTTGCACGGTGGAAGAAGATTCCCAAGTTTATGCATCGGTAAATATCTTTCAATGTACGAATGTAATATAAAATGTCATACAATCTAAAAAAATATGTTCTGCATGATATAAATGGATTTTCTGTAAGGTATGGAGACACGCCCTTAGTCAATTATGTTTTTGAATGAAAACGAGAATACTCGTCTCGTTTCCCGTCGTGAATGTGTTAATATCTTTTTTTTTTTTTTTTTTTTTTTTTTTTTAAGTTTATAAAAAAGGATTATTTTCAAATTGAAAAAATAGAATCAATAAAATTATCACTGATTCTCTGTCAATATTTAGTTTTAACACAAAAAAGTGGATTTCTGATAACCGGTTTATTACGATAAAATTAAAAAAGTAAGTATACAATGCATTATAAAATATGCTAAAAATGGTATTATATTTTATTTATCGGTTAGATTACTTTATGTTGATTATTATATTTTTATATGAATCATATTCTTTTAGAAGTTCTCTTTTTTCTAAAGAAAGGTAATGTTGTTCGGGCTTTGGAATGTGAAAATAATTATTTTTACATTTATCGATTTAAAAAGATTTTGTAATATATTATTCATTAACTTTGCCTGCTATTAATTTCCCTTATCTCCTCGCATTTTTAATCTGATAAAAAATATATATGTTGCTATGTATAATATTTTCTGTATTCTACTTTAATGATTAAATCTTTCATTTTTGTTCAAAAAAAGTTTTTCTTGTTGCCTCGACAAAATGAATAGTTGAAAAAGAATTTATTTTGTTTTTTTACTGAAATACTTTGAAAGTATTTTATGATGTTGAGTTTTATTCTTTTATTTACTTACTTTTTTGTTACAAAAGTAATTTTTATGTTTTTACGATTAGGTGAAGTGTCTTTTATTCCTATTCACTAAAGAGGCAAAATGAAAAAAAAAATAATAATGATTATCTGAAAACATCAAGTCAATAGAAAAATTAACTAATTATCTGTCAGTATTTTGTAATATAAATTAAGAAATACCAAGTAAACTTAATATAATAATAAAAAAATGCTTTATATAACGCTTTATATAAGTTTAAACAACCAAAAAATAAAACAATATAAAGCAACAACAAAAAACCATGTATCAGCAAGGCTGCCAAAGGGGAGTATTTAGAAATCTAACGAGCACCACTTTCTCAAAACAAAAATCCTTAACACAAACTTTGACAACATTTGCAAGATAAATATACTTGAAAATTTATATTATATAAATACTGGTGCGAAAAGAATATAAAAATAGTCGCCAGTGGCAACCCTGAATCAGGCGTTATAAAAACTTTAACCCTGAAATGCCCTGGGTAGATTGCGTTCCAGAATTTGCGTAATTCAGAAAATAGGAAATCATATCAGAAAAATCTAGATAGTAAATTTCGATTATTTTATTCTCTCTCTCTGTAAATAAAAAAATTCCCTTCTAAATTTCTGGTGTAAATACGCAATATATGACTAAAAAAATCCAATGAATCAGGAAGACTGATGGTTTCATGAGTAATACCATGAGCATTTAACCCATTAACGCCGGTTGGTACAAAAATCTGCCATTTAAGTAATACGAAAATTTTAAATATGAAAACCAGTATTTTAGTAAGGAAATTTTCATATTACTTAATCTCAAACTTTGAGCGATCAAATAACTTAAAATTACAATATGAGAAAACTGGTGTCAACTGGCACCTAGGTATTAAAAATGGGTAAAACAAACTCGGCATTAATGGGTTAAGGGTTAAAGAAGCCCAGTGGTATAGTGCTCAGAGCACCTGACTGCCGCACCGCAGGTAGAGAGTTCGACTCCCGACTGGGCAAGGTTCACTCAGCCTTTCATCACTTTGCGGTCGATAAAATGAGTACCAAGCTTTCTTGGGAACTAAATCCCGAGGGTCTCGCGTTAGGCTGACCACCTGGCCGGGACGCATGCTGCATAGCACCTCGGAGCCCAGAGTCAAGAAAACAGAGATGGGCACTGCCGGCCCAGATCCTTCATGGATTGTATAGCCAAAGAGTTTAGTTTTTTTTTATTTAACGATTAAACATTTCTAAAAGAAGGATATACAGAAACCATTCAACTAGGCTAAATCTTATCACGAAAGCCACCGGTAGTAGAAAAAAAAATGCTTTACACCAACGGTGGCCAACTGCGGCGCGCTCAACACCACTAAAATTTTATAGTAATCATTCCCTTATCTAATCATCGAATGTCTGCGATTCAAGAAGTCGAATTTTTCTGTAAAATATTAGTTATATCCAGCATGCAGCAGTTGGCCACCCCTGCTTTATACAATGCTTTATAAAAGTAAAAATAAATAAATAAATAAATAAATTAAAAAATTGCATCAGGAAAAAAAAAATTAAACATCTCTATAAAAAAAGGATTTATACGAACCATTCAACAATGCCAGACTAACTCTTATCACGAAGGCCACCGGTAGTAGAAAAGTAATAAACGTAAACTTTACATGTTGTTCTAGTCTTCCCAGACTAGACATGTTTAGTTCTACATTTTCCTTGTCATTGATTGAAGGAGCATACACTGAACTAGGACATACCCTGGAACAGTTGTACATTGTTTATCCTTAAGTTATATCCAAACAAGCCTGACAAAAATGATGAACAAATAATATTTATCACCTAGAAAACGCGAAACTATCCTGGCACCTGGTTTATTTTAACTACACAAGTGCTTCGTTCGTGTCAGACAGAAAACAGGCTGCATCCTTAAAAATGCAGTACAGGATTTATATATTCATATGTATATATTCATAAATGCATGTTTTAAAATTCAAAATTATGTACGTTCATGTACTGAAGCCGAAGTAGAAATGTAACTTTGGCATGTTGAGATAGTCAATCATCTGCGAAAATGATGGCTGTCTGGAATTTGTGTTTCAAATTTGTTTTGACTGGACAACTTAACCATTTCAGGAAAAAGCGTTACTATTTGTAACAGTGTTCCCAGAGGACTACTTTTTTTTAATTCAGATTTATTGATTGGCACAACTTTTTTGAAATGGTAAAATTGCCTTTGTAATCGCCTTAATTAATATGTCATTAAATAAAGCGAATTTTACCATTTCAAAAAAGTGGTGTCAATCAAGAAATCTTAATTTTAAAAAAGTAGCCCACTGACAACACTGGTGTTCAGGATCAAATCAGGTAAACTTGCATAATTAGTTTTAGAATGTTATTTTTGTCTTAATTAATTACAGTGAATAAGTAAGATAACAAACTTTTTTTTTTAATTAGTGGTAGAATTATGTCTTATTGCCTATTTTGCCCGTCTGAATTCGGCAACTATGAAGTAATACCTATATCAAAAGTAATTTTTGGCTTTTAACATGAGCTCATTGTTCATTTTTGCGATTTTAACTTGTTTATTTTATCGCACTTTATCAGATTTTAGGACTAAATAAATTTTGTTATTTTATTTATCTTTTTTATTTCCATTTATTTATTTTATTTTATTTTATTTATTTTATCAAAGTATTTGTTGGAAATTTGGCTGCGAATTTAACTTTTTTATTTATTTTATCAGCTTTTGTATGTCTAATTTACGTGATTTCGGAAACATCGAAACAGTTATATCAAGGGTGTCGAAACTTTTTACATAAAAATCGTTTCAGCCACTATTTCTGAATTAACATGTTTACATTATTAACCCATTCAGGGATGGTGGTATGTTTATGAAACCACTTAATTTTTATTCCCAAACACTACAATAGCACCAGAATTGTGATGAAACATTTTTTATTTGATAAGTAAGTGAAAAATAGCCTTTTTCTTATTTAAAAATACATTTTTTGGTAAATTCCGGTGCCAATCATTTATTTCAAGATTTTAGCATTGAAAATGTTTGCACTTGAAAGGGTTAAATCGCAAAATTTGAGTCATAAAATAAGATACCTTATTCTGTACGTATTTAGTGTTAGCTCTGTGTGCCGCGGGCCATGGGCTGGATAACCCTGTTTTATATGCTTGGTTTGTAACGTAATGTTTCTCTTTAATTCACATTTCATTCACGTTTTGATATTTTACTAATTAAATGTTTCAGAAATCTTTAGTGCTTGATTTCTGTTATACACAAACAAGGTATATTTAAAAAAATAATCTCCGATAAAAAAAAAAAAAAAAAAAAAAAAAAAAAAAAAAAAAAAAATGTCACCACTTTGTGACTCAACAACTCAGATTGGAAAAATATTTACTCAGATGTTAGAATATATCAATTTAATCCCTTAACGGTCGCATTAAATTACGGCTTAAAAATTCAAATTGCTTATTGGCACCCCTTTTTTGAAAAAGAGATATTTAACTTGTTTAATGACAGGTAAAATGATACCATAATAAAGCCAATGACACTATTTTATAAAACTGATGGGAATCAAAGAACCTGGATATAAGACACAGCTAGTGAATATCACGGGAGCGAGAATTAAGGGGTTAACCCTTTCAGGAAAAGGAGTGTCCCCAGTTTGTTGATTGTCACCGCTTTTTTAAAACAGAATTATTCGCCATATTTAAAAATAGATTAAAAATTCTGAAAAATAGGCGAAATAAACTATTTTAAAAAAGTGGTGGCAATAAATTAATCTTAATCAAAAAAGTCCCCAATATGGCAACACTGGGGCCAAGGTACTTGTATTCGTAAAATGTTGAAATAATTCATTGACACCAGTATTCACAAGAAAATTTATTTTTAAACAAGTAAAAGTATATTTTCGCGTATTTAATAAAAGTGACATTTACATTAAAAAATTCGGGTGCGAATGTGGCAATTAGGAATTAAAATTATGTGATGCCATAGCGGCATCACCGTCCTTCAAGGGGTTAAGCATGTAATAAGTAACTAAAAAAATTTAGAACATAAAAAAATATATTGGCTAAAAGTGCAGCTGCTAACTTTTACGCTTTCTTCTTACCACTAAAATTTTATAGTAAACATTGTCTTATTTAACCCTCTCGCTGCGTAGTAATTCTTCGCGATGAGCTTCTTTTACAGAACTTTTTAGTCTTTTATCACCGGTTCTTTAAAGAAGAAATTTTTGACTATCTAATCGAGGAAAGTGTCCTATGAATCAGACAAAGTTTTCGCTAAAAAATAACTGGCGGGACTAACCAAATAGTATTAACTAGATGGAAAAATGCATGCCCGAGAATATTTCGGGTTGCGTAGCGAGAGGGTTAATTATCGAAATCCCACGATTAAACAATGCGAAAACCGCTATTAAATTTGAGTGGTATCAAAAAAGTGTAAATGTTGGCAGCTATGCTAAAAATACTTTTGACAGTTGCAATAAACAGTAAGTTACATAATTCTCATGAATATTCTCAATTATATAATACAAAATTATAAAGTGTATGAACTTACTTTTGTAAAAAATCTATACGTAAACGTCTCAAGTCTTTTCAATTTAAGAAAATTTAGGAAGTTCATTTAAGAAATAACGATGTTAAACTGCCCAAATGATAAATAAAAATGTTGCATAAAAATTAACTCAGTATCGCCGTCTGTTGAGAATTCTATGAATAATTTATATTAATTGCTGTGCCATTATTGTGTGGAAGATAGCAGCAATAAAGAAAATCGTATTTCAATATGTGTAAGTAACATTCGCTTTTGGGTATGTTGCAGATATGCAACGCGGTGATTCAAAGGATTAATTTTTTAATACATAAAAATAAATACCCGAGTCAGAGCTTTTCGAAAAGTAAATATTTCTAAGTAAAACCGAAAAATGTCCAGTTAAACTGATGGCATTGAGCTCACAGGCTATTTACACTAATTGTGCATAATACTCTTATTTATGTCCATTATTCATAAAATAGAACTTACTCTTTTTGAGCAAAACTGTAAATAATCAGGGAAGCGCCTTAACAGAATAAACCGGTATACCAAATTTGAAGCAAATCGGATAATTCTGCATGAAAAACCCATTATCTAAATTAAGTTGGGATTACCCTCCTCCCGCTCTCTCCATTTATACTTAACCAATGAACCTCCAAATCTAATCAGGGAAGCACCTTATCAGAATAAACGGTCTACCAAATTTGAAGAAATTCGGATAATTCTGCATGAAAAACCAATTTATCTAAATTAAGGCGTGGATTATGCCCCCGATCCCTTCTTTATACTTAACCAATGAACTCCAAAACTAATCAGAAAAGCGCCTTATCAGAATGAACCTATTTACAAAATTTGAAGCAAATCGAATGTTTCTATCAAGAGTTATCGCGTCACGTACATACGTTCGTATATACATACGTACATACAGAACCTGCGGGCACATTAGCTCTCAGGATTTGATAACCTGTGAGCTAAAAAATAAATAAAAATATACTACGTTCCGTAAAATGCATTTTAGACAATCATTTTTTAATTAAATATTTGAGGATTCAACATAACATACTCAACTGAACTATTCCGTATCATTTTGCCGAAATAACATCTTTTTAGCAATTTATTTCCAAATATTTTTAGTAAAAAATAGGATTAACGTCTCGAAACGAAAAGAGTCTCGTGAAAGGATACAAAATATTTGGAATTCTTTTCCTTCCGTTGGTTGGAAAGGAATGACAGAAAAAAGGTTTCCCCTGGTAATCCAGCCAAACCATCATAGCTGTTCAGAATTTGAGAAGCTTAAAGAGCTAAAAAAACAAACAATTTTGAAAGACAGTATTTGCTTTCTACAAGCAGCTATTTGTTTATATGTTTTCTATATAAAAGATGTTTACATGCTTTCATTCGTACGTACAAATATAACATAGAGGCAACGTGTTTTTATAAATGAATTTTATCAGATAATAGATTTTTCTGCTAACCATATTTTATTTATATGTTATACACATAAAACATGTTTCCATATTCAGCCGTACGTACAAAAATAATTTAGAGAGAACCTTTATTCAGAAAAGAATTTTATAATATAATAGGCTTTCTTACTAGCAGCTGTTTAGTTATTTCCAGTAGAGTTGCTTATTTTGCTTTTCACTGTCGGAAAATACTCAAATTTATAAAATCCGATGTATTATACCTGGCTATTTCCATAAGTAGGTGTAGTGTATGTAACATGCTATGATTTTAGGCTACCAGTATTTTAGAACGGGAAAAAGTGACTTACTTTATCGGAGATATCTCATTAAATAAGTAAGACCAAGAACACTTTTCGAATATAACGGTAGCCATCAAGCATAGCAGTTATCAGCTATGTGACTTAAACTACAAAAATCCGTGGAATTAGCCACCTTGATTATTTTTCTTTCTTAAAATGTGTTTTTTAATGTCTTTATTAGACGCATGGCAGCATCTTTGGAAATTTAGATTAATGTGGTCCAACTATGGTCTGTGCAGAACAAGTGTTTTCTTACAGACATTTTCGCATAATTTAATTGTAGGAATTCTACTATAAAATAAGACGGAAATTCCTGTTAGAAATTACTGGGTCGCTGTTATACTGCATTGATTTAGGTTATATTAGTGCTTACTAAAATTTCTGCTTATAAATTGTTCGTGTACTCAAATTTCGAAACATATTATTCGCTTTATATTTTGGTAAGTTTGTGATTAAAAAAATAATTATATTATTAAATATTGGTACCTCTATTGCCTGAGGGCCAGAGAATGAGCACCCCTAGGTTATAAGAAAATAGGGACGCATAGAAACTTTAATCAAAACAAAAATTAAATACGCTTGCTAAAAAGGTGCATTTAATACGTTAAAGATGTCACAAAATATAAAATATATTATTACATATTAAAAAAAAAAAGACACAGTTTTAAAAATTTAACACTTCAAATATCATACGCTGAGCGCTTTCGATCAGAACTTGATCATCCACAGGGCTCTTTGATTACGTACTGAAATTTCTTATCATTTACTCCGTCCTCGGCTGGACCGACAGGTGAGTATATTTTTACTGAGGGGGGAGTGAAGGGAAGTCACGGATTTCTTTTTCTAAGGTTAACACATCTTCTGCTATTTTAAAAACTTCAACCATATGTTTGAAATGTTATATGTAAGGTTGTCGTTAACACGTTGAGTGCTATGTCAGTCACCGGTGACTGACACTGAACTTTCCGTTAGGCCGCTTCTGTCATAGGTGACTGACACTTATAGATTGTTTAACGACAATTTTATTTTGTGACCCAAATGGAAAGACAGACAAAATAGATTTGGCATTTAACGTGTTAATTGCATTATTTCCTTTCATTATAATTTCTATAGATTCTTTTATTAATGAGATATGATAATTTGGGGTATGACTAACGACTCTTGCTTCATTAAAACGTATATTTAAATTTTGATTTTGGTTAAGTCTTTTTACCACTGTGCTTTGTCTACCCGGTCATTCCAATACATTTTGTCTTCTTGTGCTTCTGTTAACAATGTACTTATGTAAATGCTTGCGATTTTATCTTTTGGAATAGGGCAAGGGTGGAGGTGTGTGTGTGTGTAGGGGGGGGGGGGGGTTGTATACAAAATTTTAATTTATGTTTTTATATGTATATGTATATTTTATATGTATGTACCTTGTAAAATATATGACTTATCTCAGTGCTCTGTTTGATATGTACGCTTTTTATAATTATAAGTTTCTTTCTAGCAACAGCGATTTAACATATAACTGCCTTAATTTCTACTTTCAATCACTCGGTACAATATTATAAACATTGCACGAATGACAACAAACCCATTAACACTAGAACGCCCGGAAGGAGTCGATTCGACTCCGACCACATGATTAAATGTCCATTGGAGCCAGAATTTTTTTCATAAAATAAGTTAAATTTAAGTGACGCAGAATTGCGTTAAATAAATCAGTTAAATAATTTTAAATAAAAATTCCGGGGTGAAATATTTTTATGAAACTTGAGTAAAATTTCCGGGCGTTTTAGCGTTAATACGCTGAAAACCACGGCGTATTGTATATGCCACTTAATTTTAATCCCTAAATGCCGCAGTGGTACCAGAATTTTAGAGTAAAATTTTGCATTTGTAATTTGCGTGAAGAAAAACTTTTACTTATTTTAAAATAAATTTGTTCGTTAATCTTGGTGTCATTTAATCAGTTCAATATTTTAGCAACAGAAGTACTTTGCTCCTGAAAGGGTTAAAATGATTACCTAAATGTCTTGGTACAATCAATAATACATGGGGCATTTTTCACATTATTTCACATACATTAGCTTTCGTACTAAAAGGATTTAAAGCTCAAAATTTTAAATTAATGTTTTATATTTAAGCAACTTTTATCTGTCTTACAGTAGCTTATAAGTCAATGGGAAAAGTTTATGAGTCAAGGGAAATTTTGGCTTCGAAAAAAAGAATTTTTTTGCTTTGATTTTAATACCCTATATTTTGTGCTAATAAAATGTTTGCGTGTCTAGCATTATGAGAAAAACATCAGCAGAAACGCTGCTATCGAAATACTCAAGGCTAGAGAGCACGAGTTGTGACGTCATCACTAATCGACTGACTTATCACTAGTGTTGGAATTCACAACGGAAAATTTTGAATAGCAATTTTCTTTTATTTTATTTGTGGAATATTTATTATCTTATAAAACAATATTAACTATTTAAGTTTACTGGTGAGAATTTGGAATCCCCCGATAAAATATCAGCCAGATGCGGCAACACTGTGGAATGGCTGAATTTTTATTTAGGGATTCCGAACTCTTACCTCTTCACTAAGTTTAAATAGTTAGTGTTGTTTTATAAGATGATAGATATTCCACAAATAAAATAAAAGAAAATTGCTATTCAAAATTCTCCGGTGTGAATTCCAACACTAGTGAGAAGCGGTCGATTAGTGATGACGTCACAACTCGTGTCCTCTGACCTTAAGTATTTCGATGGCAGCGGCAGAAATCGTTTGCCTGATGTATGGTCAGTGTTGCCAGTAGGCTACTTTTTAAAAATTCATATTTCGTGATTGGGATCACTTTTCTGAAATGGTAAAATTCCCCTCGTTTTGTCCTTAAATAATATGTCACTAAATAAGGCGAATTTTACTATTTAAAACAGTGGTGCCCATCAAGAAATCTGAATTTTAAAAAAAGTAGCCCACTGGCAACACTGTGTATGGCTTTAACACTAGAACTACAGCGCCTAGAATACCTAGTGTGGAAATATGCTATCCAAACAGTGCTAAAAATTTGTATCCCTTAAATATGCGACGATACTGCTAAAATTTCAAGTGTCAATCGCAGCGACATCTACGGGATTTTCGTATTACTAGTATTACATTGTATAGACTAGTAATTTCTTGCAGTTGTAGAAAATATCCTGCAGATGTCGCTGCGATCTTCATATTGCAGCAGTATCATTGCACATTTAAGGGATACAATATTTTAGCGGTTTTTTAAGTATTACAGTGATAGCCGATTTCCACACTATATATTCTAGGCGCTATACTAGAACTACCATGAGCCGTCATTTTGACGGCTACCATATGAATATTTTTCGGTTCAAACCAGAAATTTGATTATGAAATAAGTTTAAAAGATACAAAGAAGAAAAACGTTAAATAATAAAGTTAAACTGTTTTAAATCAAAATTTTGGTGTGAAATATTTTTTATAAAACTTGACTCAAATTTCCGGTAGCTCTAGTGTTTATACTAGAACCGCGTGAATTATTTTTAGGTTTTTGAAAATGTTTTATACCAGAATTTTTGCTTAAAATAATTTAACTTATTTATTTAGCTTATTTCTCTGTAGTACATATTAAATATATATCTAAATAAATTTCTGGTTCGAGTCGAAATATATCGATCTGGTAGGATCAAAAATGGCCCTTATGGTTGTTTTAGTGGTAATTAATAAATTTGATTTCCAGCATGGTATGGTAGTGATATGGGATTATGCAGTTGGATCATTTTTTATTTTATCGCTGTGTTTTCTTTTCCTTTTTCGTTTTTGATGAAACATTTCTTTAGTAGTCAATTCTTTTTCATCTTGCCCATTTTGAGTATTAGAAATAACGGCAAAATTTACAACTAACCTTAAATGTATTGGGAGGTTGAAGAACTCCAATAACACATTTTCTGTATTATGGTTTGGCCTTAAAAGAGTTAAATGAAACTTAGAAAAATAAGAAATTTATCATTTCTATAGTCTCTTTGTCATTACCATGGTTTCAAAAAGACATGGTAATGACATTTTAAATGTTAAGTTTGATTTTAGACTTAATTATAGCGATTGAAGATCTATAGTACGTTTACTTTGAAAATAGTCCCAGAGCTCTTCATAATTCAACCAATAAATTATTAATATCTATTGTTATATTTTAGTAATATGAGACGTACTGACGGCACATAAAAAGACATTGTTCCCAATTTTTTAATAAAAGTATCATAATGAAACTCTACTACCTATTTCAACAAAAGAAGGCACTGCCTTCTTGTAAGGGCATGTGTTACCTACAATATAGTAACATACAGAGTATTCTAGAACGCTCTAGTAATGAGCTAGGAAAGCAAACACATCGCATCATGGTAATGATGAGTAATCCCAGCGACAAATATTTAATTAAAGATAAATAAAATATTTTTTTCTTTGAAGTTAAAATGCTAATTATATGAGAAGCAGAGAGATGAAAGTTTATTCTATTGGTTTTGTTTTGCTCTAAGGCGTTCCAACACTCCAAACTATAACTTTGAACTATTAAATTTGATTTTAGGGGCAGAACATGGTAATGACATTTGCAAAATTTTAATTTTTTTAAACATTCAAATTATTATTTTCTCATGTTCATACTATTTTGCAATGCAGTTCATTACGGTATTTTTAAAAATAAAATTGAAACATTCATATTAGACACATTAAATTTCATTTTTTAGGTCAAGGACAGAAAACTCCCCTTTTCCTGAGAATGACCTTTATACAGCAGTTTAGATTTCTAAAACATCTTTCCCATATCCAGGGGTCGGAGCATATAGGACAAATTTTATTGTTCTTACTGGTAAGAACAATAAAATTTGTCCTATAAGCTCCGACCACTGCATATGTAAAATTGAGAATTTTGTGTGTGGCGGGTTTGACACTGATGTCACACCCACAACGGAAAATAAATAAGTTTTTAAGCATGAAAGTAATGTTTCAGAAAATCGTCACTGTCTTATTAACCCTCTCGCTGCGTAATTGTTTTATCAAAATAGCTTCAAAAATTGCGCATTTAATTCCTTTGCGACGAGCGTCTTTTAAGAATTTTTATTCTTTTGCCACCGGTTGTTTAAAACAATAATTTTCATCTGATTTAATCGGGAAAATGCCACGATTAGTTAAGGAAAAATTTACAATAAGAAGTAACTGGTCGGACTGATCAAGGAGGTTAATTAGGCGGAAAAAATGCATCCCCGATGAAATCTCGGGTTGCGCAAATTTTGCTACTCTTACGTTGCCCGAGAAACTCTCGGGTTGGGCAGTGAGAGGGTTAACTCTTTATCTGGTAATGAAAATATGCTTACCACTTAATTTTCATTGAAAACTGATCGATTCGCACCGCAATTTTAGTAAAATATTTTGTTTTTGTAATGCACATGATGAAAAAACCGCTTTTTATTTTCAAATCAATTTGTTTGTAGATTCTGGTGGCAGTGAATCTTTTCTACATTTCAGCCACAGAATTGACTTACCCGATAAGGGGTTAAGACAAATGAATTTTGCTTAACTATAAAAATATTTAATATAAATATTTCGGCTTTATGCACTTATAGTACAAAGTTCTTTTATGTGTAAAAGTGCGAGACACTTTCATATCCGCACGCATGGATTTGCGCAATGTTCTGAACCTTCAGAGGCAAATTACCGTAATTTCCGGCGTATAATAATAGGATCAGAAAATCATGATTGGATGCAGACATTTTATTTAATAAAATGTAACATATTATATTGCGGTAAATATTTAACTTCAATTGTTAAATATAATTTCTGAATCCAAACTTGATTCTTCGATCAGCGTCTTAAACGCCGAAAATTACCGTACTTGTATTCTTAAAATTCTGAAATAACTGAATAACATCAGAGTTACCTTTTTTTTTTTTTTTTTTTTTTTTTTGAAATAAGTAAAAACTTTTCTTCTCTTACTTAATAAAAGGGAAATTTTCGTTCCAAAATTGTTGTGCCAATACGGCATTTAGAGATTAAAATTAAGTAACTGAAAAATGATCATCGTCTTTCAAAAGGATTTAAGAGATTAGGTTAAAGGGTTCAAAAGGGTTAAAGAGATGAGTATTAACCTCTTGAAGGGCGGTGGGATATATATGTCCCACTTAATTTTAATTACAAAATGCCATGATGGCACCAGAATTTTTAAACTGAATTCTGCTTTTATAATGTGCGTGGAGGAAAAGATTTTACTTAGTTTAAAATGAATTTGTTCGTAAATCCTGGTGTTTGCAGTACGTTGTCCCTGAAAGGGTCAAGTACTTCAGTTTCTAAAATGTTTAAATAATTGAATGATAACAGTTTTTCGAACAGATTTGATTCAAATAAGTAATATTTTTATTTATTTTATTTATTATTATTATAATTATTATTATTATTAATTTTTTCTTCATAGAATGGCTGAGGTCAATCTTTAGAAAGGTCCCATTTTACTTTTTTAATTTTTGTTGCTTTTTTTTTTTTTTTTTTTTTTTTTATCACGATGCTACCTTGAATTTCAGAGCCGATTTCCCACTGAAACCCATATTTTTCAAGCTTCCCTTTTTCGAAATTTACTAATTTCTCGGCCAAAACGCGAATTGATTCCCGCTTTTCAGTTATTTCTCTGAAAATACTCAAATAGTCAAAGTGTAGAATTGCGTTTCAAAATTGCTATGAATCAATATTTCATGAAAAATAGATCTCATCAGGTAAATGTGGGTGAAATTTTATGAAAAATAGTAAAATTCGTTTGATGCCTTTATTGAGTAAAATAATTAAATAACCAAACTACATTATTTTAAACAAAATCTTTTAAAACTTTAGTACTTCATTTTGGTAGGGTAAATATTGTGGAAATTGCGCGTATGTATAGAGCAAGTATTTCTGTATAAAAATATTTTGGTATTAAAAAAATAAGGAGGTTGACAACTATGGGTTAACGAAGTTGAATCATTCCAACTGTATATAATCAGCGTTACTACAACTTTCACCTTAATTGTCTGATGCAGGGTTGCTAGTTTGGCCTCCGTTTTTATATCGAAATTTCGTATAAGGTTAGTTGGGGCATGATTTTACAATCTGACTCTGGAGCTTCTGACAATTCAGCTACAAAAAGCTAATGTTTTTTTGAATTAAAGTCTGAACTTCTGTAAATGTGTTCAGTTAGGTTCCCTCTATCAGAAAGAAATGCTCAAAATTACATTTTAATATTTAAAAATATAAAAATATGCATATTTCATCTTTCTATCCTCATGGGTCCAATTGCCCCATAAAAATGGGGTAAGTGGGCCAGGAGGGTCTATGTTCCATACGAGTTTATTTTTTTTTTTTTCATATGTGATATCAGGTCCTCTTTGAAAAAGTGTAAACAACATAAAAAAATGTAAACCAGGCAGATCATTTAATTATATGCGAATAAAGAGCGTTGTAAGAGAAACCTTCGCTGTCAATGTGTCTAAAAAAAGCACTAAAAGGGAAAATAATGGATTTATTTATACCAAAAACATAAAAATTAAGTACGTACTTATGTATTTTAGTATAGCTAATAAGTATAAAAGTCACATGGGTATTTTAAGGAAAAAATAGCAAAGTAAATCTATCAACAAACGGCTATGTAAGTACTTAAGAACTCTATCTGTATCCAGGGCTCGCATCATATAGGAAAATTTTTATTGTTCCTATTAGAACCCTTAATGGGCCTTACGAACCTTCCTTTCCTTCTTCATTAACCTTCAGGATAATTTTATTTAACATATTCTAAAGAAAGATGCGATGAAGATATTATTTTCAAAATAGTGGTAGGAACTATAAAGGTTTCCCTATAGAATACGACCCCTGTATATCGTACAATTTCAAGGTTTGCCTATCTCACTCTCAGGGTCAAGGTACTTGCATTCGTAAAATGTTGAAATAATTTAATGACACCAGTATTTACAAGAAAATCCATTTGAAAAGATTCAGTAAAAGTGTATTTTCGCGTACTTTATAAAGGTGAGATTTTCATTATAAAATTCCGATGCGAATGTGGCAATTAAGAATAAAAATTATGTGATGTAATAACGGCATCACCGCCTTGCAAGGGGTCAAGAAATTTGGTTTGATACCACCCAATATGCATTTTAAGATTTTTATTACGTAATCTTAATATGGTATTCTATAATTTTCTTTATTATGAACAAAAAATAGTGGAGAAATTTACTACCCGTAGTAAGAGGAACTCAAAAAAAATAAATATTTATAACTATTGGGGTAACTGGATCCAGCATGGTCCTGTTACCCCGGATACATGTCCCAGTTACCCCATTCTCGAAAAATTTATGGGGTAACTGGGACACCAGGCTTAGATTTGAAACATAAAGGAAATATGTATAGATACCTAATAATATAAATGTAGTTATATGTCTAATCTTTAAAAAAAAAGATTTTTTAATAAAAGTACTTACAGTATTTTAATAAAAAGCTGAGACAATTCAACCAAAAGGACGTTATTTTTAAAGAAATAAACCTAAGGGACTTAAGTGGCATGTAGTTTGGTATAAATAGATTTTTTTTTGTAGTTTTTACTGTAATCGGAGGTCGCTAGAACTATGGTAAAGAAAATTGCAAGGAATTCGGATCATTTTGAAAGAAGATACACCAAGCTCCCCAAGAAGATGATTTATATTCAAAATTGGTGGTAGTTGAAGCCTGAAATATTTTTTTGTCGTTCATGTAATAGCTGAAGAACCTAAGATGTTGTAAGAAAAAAAGCTAGTGAATCGGACTACTTTTAAGGGATTTCTAATAGGGGGCCCAAAAGAGGCTAACTGATAGTTCAGAACAGGGCCCTAACATGAAAAAATGTTAAAACGTTTTTGTACTTGGCATTTTAGATCTTCTATTAGTCAAGATTAAGCATAGGGTATGAATTAACCATTAGAATATAATTTGAAAGAAATGTGCAAAAATTTGGGGAAATGCTTAGAGGAAGAGTTCAAGTCTCAACTTTAAAATTACGCACTGGAAGGTGAGAAAATTACGGTGTGAAAAACACATGGAACACAAAAAAGTAAGGAGCCCTGGACCGATCCCTACGAGACCCTAGACAGGCCCATGGTCTTAACTGGAATGTAGAAACGGGAGAATAACTAAATGTAGAAAGTATCCCAAAAATTATGATCAGATAAAAAAAATAATCAATTTATTAACTATTCAGTGCACTATAACGTCAAGGGGCCCTGTACTGGACACCTTGCAAGGTCGCTAAGGTCTTAACTGAAATGTAGAAATGGGCCAGAAACTGAAAGGATAAATTACACCAAAAACGACGAAGATCGGCTGGAAAAGAGGCATGTTATTAACAATTTAGTGCAGTAAAACTTCAAGGGGTCCTGTACTGGGCCTCTTGAAACGGTGCCAGGGTCGTAACTGAAATGTAGAAATGGGGCAGAAACTGAAAGGAGAATTCCCCCCCAAAAAGACGAAGATCGGATAAAAAAGAGGCATGTTATTAACAATTTAGTGCACTAAAACTTCAAGGGGCCCTGTAACGGGCCCCTTGCAAGGGTGCTAGAGTCTTAACTGAAGTGTTGAAATGGGGTAGAAACTGAAAGGAAAATTCACCCCAAAAAACGAAGAAGATTGGATAGAAAAGAGGCATGTTATTAACAATTAAGTGCACTAAAACTTCAAGGGTTCCTGTACTGGGCCTCTTGAAACGGTGCCAGAGTCGTAACTGAAATGTAGAAATGGGGCAGAAACTGAAAGGAGAATTCCTCTCCAAAAAGACGAAGATCGGATACGAAAGAGGCAAGTTATTAACTATTTAGTGCACTAAAACTTCAAGGGGCCCTGTAACGGGCCCCTTGCAAGGGTGCCAGAGTCTTAACTGAAGTGTTGAAATGGGGTAGAAACTGAAAGGAGAATTCACCCCAAAAACGAAGAAGATTGGATAGAAAAGAGGCATGTTATTAACAATTAAGTGCACTAAAACTTCAAGGGTGCCAGAGTCTTAACTTAAATGTAGAAATGGGGCAGAAACTGACAGGAGAATTCACCCCAAAAACGAAGAAGATCGGATAGAAAAGAGGCACGTTATTAACAATTAGTGCAGTAAAACTTCATGGGGCCCTGTACAGGGCATCTTGCAAGGGTGCCAGGGTCTTAACTTAAATGTAGAAATTGGGCAGAAACTGAAAGGAGAATGCACCCCAAAAACGATGAAGATCGTGTAGAAAATAGGCATGTTATTAACAATTTAGTGCATAAAAACTTAAAGGGGCCCAGGGGGCCCGGCCCTTAAGAAATTAAAAATCTGAGCCTCGGGTGGATCAGGACTTGTCTTGGACTAATCACTCCTGAATTTTCAGATTTCTACGTGCGGTAGATTTCGCTAGCCATCGCACACAGACACACAGACACACACACACAGAGCGATTTGTTATTTTATTAGTATAGTTTATAGTAATTGGAAATAGGTGATGATTTGCAATTATACTATGGTTTTATATATATATATGTATGTATATATATATGTGTGTGTGTACAGGGTGTTTCACTACCAGACCGACAAACTTTGAGGGGTGATAGTAGACATGAAGACAGACATTATTAAATAGGAGACCATAGGGCGCAAACGTCTTCTGTAGGAGCTAGGTGCCATTAAAGTTTAAGGCCCAAAACTTCAAACGATGGTAAAAAATTGAAAAAAGGGTCGATTCGTTTGCGGTTTTTGCTAACATCATTCTTTATATCACGATTTTCTTTAAAAAAATTGTAAAGGTTACGTTCAAAAATTGTCGATAGAGGGCGCTTTTGACTTTAGAGTAACGAACAACTACTTTTTATCGTTATTTTTTGTATGGGGTTAAAATTATTCTAAAGTTTAGACATTAACTTAAATTTTAAGCCCAAAATCGAAAACATTGGGATCGGGTAACTAATGAAAATTGAACTGTGAACCGAGGGGGAGGATTTTAAACGCTCATAAACATTGAACAAACTAATCGATTTTGTTGCGATTTGCGTGTAGGTCATTCATTCCCTTGGTAATTATTTTATTCAAAATGACGTACAACTTTGGTGTCCTCATTTTTTGATAGAGGGCGCTTCCGACACATCTCCGACATTTCAACGACATTATTCCTGGGTGTTTTACTACCGGACCAACATACTTCCAGGAAGTGTTAGGGATGGAAAGACGACTCGGAATCACATAGGTATGTAACGTTGGAAATGACTTTTTTGCAAGTTATGGTTAAAAGAAGCAGAGAAAAAAGCAACAGAAAGAAGCAGAGAAACAGCAACACGTTAATGTAACAGAAACCAGATTATTTAAAGGTTTTACTACAAAAGGTCAAAAGAAAAGTTGCGTTTATGAGACTCCCGTACCATCTGTTGAAGACCTCGCGGCTCGTATTTCTGTAGCTGCTAGAAAACTACCAGAGATGCCAGGAATCTTCCGGAGCGTGAGGAATTCTATGCGATACCGCTGTTAAGCTTTCCCGACTACTTCTGGTCGTAATGTAGAACACTTTTTGCAATAAAACCTTTAAATAAACTGTTTTCTGTTACATTAACGTGTTGCTGTTTCTCTGCTTCTTTTAAGCATAACTCGCAAAAAAGGCATTTCCAACGTTACATTCCTATGTGATTCAGGGTCGTCTTTGCATCCCTAACGCTTTCTGGAAGTATGTTGGTCTGGTAGTAAAACACCCAGGAGTAATGTCATTGAAATGTCGGAGAGTTGTCGGAAGCGCCCTCTATCAAAAAATAAGGATACCAAAGCTGTACGTCATTTTGAATAAAATAATTACCAAGGGAATGACCTACACGCAAACCGCAACAAAATCGATTAGTTTGTTCAATGTTTATGAGCATTTAAAATCCTCCCCCTCTGTTCACAATTGAATTTTCTCTAGTCACCCGATCCCAATGATTTCGATTTTGGGCTTAAAATTTAAGTTAAAGTCAAAACTTTAGAATAATTTTAACCCCATACAAAAAATAAAGGTAAAAAGTAGTTGTTCGTTACTCTAAAGTCTAAAGCGCCTTCTATCGACAATTTTTGAACGTAACCTTTTAAAAAAATTTTAAGAAAATCGTGATATAAAGAATGATTTTAGTGAAAACCGCAAACGAATCGAGACTTTTTTCCGTTTTTTATCATCGTTTGAAGTTTTGGACTTTAAACTTTCATGGCCCCTAGCTCCTACAGAAGACGTTTGCACCCCATAGTTTCCTATTTAATAGTGTTTGTCTTCATGTCTACTATCACCCCTCAAAGTTTGTCGGTCTGGTATTGAAACACCCTGTATATATATATATATATATATAAGTAAGCGCTTCCACGGATCCACGGAGGGGGTTTTGGTGTCTGGAGGACATAATCGGCGAAAATATCGCAAAATTTCCCGAAGTGTTTTGCTTCAGACAGCTGCAATAGGTACCTTTTTAGGTCACAGGCTATCAAAGCCTGAGAGATTATGTGCCCGCAAGTTCTGTATGTACGTACGTAACGCGATAACTTTTGATAGAAATGTCCGATTTTCTTCAATTTTTTTTTCTAGGTTCATTCTTATAAGGCGCTTCTCTGGTTAGTTTTTGGATTTCATTGGTTAAGGATAACGGGGGAAAGGGGGCTAGTCCACCCCTTAATTTAGATAAATGGGTTTTTCATGCAGAAATATTCGATTTGCTCCAAATTTGGTATACCGGTTTATTATGTTAAGGAGATTCCCTGATTAGATTTGGAGGTTCATTAGTTACATATAAAGGGAGGAAAGGGGAGCTACCCCCCCCCCCTTAATTCAGATAAATGGGTTTTTCATGCAGAAATATCCGATTAGCTCCAAATTTGGTATACCGGTTAATTATGTTAAGAAGCTTTCCTGATTAGATTTGGAAGTCCATTACTTATGTATAAAGGTGGGAAGGGGGGTTACCCCCCTTAATTTGTGTAAATGGGTTTTTCATGCAGAATTATTCGATTTGCTCCAAATTTGGTATACCGGTTTATTATTTTAAGGAGCTGCCTTGATTAGATTTGGAGGTTCATTAATTTAGTATAAAAGGAGGAAAGGGGGCTTCCCCCCTTAATTTAGATAAATGTTTTTTTTTCATGTAGAATTATTCGATTTGCTCCAAATTTGGTATACCGGTTTATATGTTAAGGAGCTGCCTTGATTAGATTTGGAGGTTCATTAGTTACATATAAAGGGAGTAAAGGGGACTACCCCCCCCCTCCTTAATTTAGATAAATGGTTTTTTGATGCAGAGTTATTCGATTTGCTCCAAATTTCTTATACCGGTTTATTATGTTAAGGAGCACCCTTGATTAGATTTGGAGGTTGTTTGGTTAAGTATAAAAGGTGAACGAAAAGGTTAATTTAGATAAATGGATTTCCATGCACAATTACCTAAATTAGTTTAATTTTTTTTTTCTAGGTTCATTCTGATAAGGAGCTTCTCTGATTAGATTTGAAGGTTCATTGGTTCAGCATAGGGAGAAATGCGGGAGCTAATACTCCGCTTAATTTAGCGAAATGGTTTTTTCATGCAGAATTATCTGATTTGCTTTAAATTTGGTATGCCAATTTATTATGTTAAAGAGCTTCCCTGATTAGATTTGGAGGTTCTTTGGTTAAGTATAAAGCGTGGAATCGGGGGCTAATCCCTTCATTTATTTTTCGAGGGGCATTATTCTTTGAAATAAGAGTATAATATACAATTAGTGTGAGTAGCCTGTGAGCTCAATGCCATCAGTTTAACTCGGCAATATTCTTTTTATTACTTTTTGTAATGAAAGCTACCTAAAAGTGTCCACAATTTTGGCCACCACTGTATGTATTTTCTGGTAAGAGTTTGGAATTTCTGGATAGAAATGGAGGCTGAAATGGCAAACCTGGTTCTGTGATTTTATTTTTCTTAACTTTTTGATTCTATGAAATCGGAAACATTCTTTTTAAATGTTTTTAACATTCTATATAATTATAACAAATTTTCTGCAAAATTGAATCTATATGTCTTGCGAATTGATATTTTATGGTTATAAATATGTTCAGACGTAGTACTATTGTTTGCATCATACCTCACATTAATTGAGCCGTTAAGTGCACAAATCGATTAACTCTATTAAATAGAAATGCTCAGTATAAACAGTTAAATTTATACTAACTATAAAAATATTGTGTCTCTATATTATCTTTTTTCTCGGGATATTTTGATTAAACTAATTTTCTTTTAATCAAGGGTATCTTTTTATCACTGTATAAATATATAGAAAATTTTAATCCTTTGTTTAATCCGTTAATTCTTGCTCCCGTGATATTCACGGGCTTTGTCTTTCATTCAGATTTTTTGATTCCCATCAGTTTTATAAAATAATGTAATTGGCTTTATTACGGTATCATTTTGCCTGTCATTAAATAAGGTGAATATATCTTTTTTCAAAAAGTGGTGCCAATAAGCAATTTGAATTTTTAAACCGTAATTTAATGCGACCGTTAAGGGGGGAAAAAAGACGCCAGTTAGTCGGATTGTCTTTTGAACACCCCAAATAACACTTTTAAAAATATAAACATTGTATCCATAACAAGCCACTCAAAATATGTATTCATCTGTTTTTTTTCATTATCTAAACGTACTTAAAGTTTACTTTTTATAATACCGTAAAAACCCACATAATATTTTCCTGCTACGTTCAAGCGTTTCTCCAAAACTTCTAAAGGGATGTTTTAAGTCACCTATTTATGCATGCATTAAATACACGAGGATTATCTTACTTGAGTGGAATTAAGTGTTATACATACTTATTTATTTATTCTCTTCTTATTTTCTCCGCTCAACTTCAAAGGAATAGCTTAAAGGAAGGCATAACTTTTCAAGTCCCAGAATATATCTGCAAGTCATATTTAAATTCATGTCTATTTCTAAAATTTCCGAGAATTCAAAGAAATTTAAAATAATATGAAATCTTTTTTTTTTTAATTAATGATTAAAAGAAGAATATCTGGCAATTTTGAAATTAAAATCGTTACATTTACTTTTAAGCATTAAAAATAGAAATTAAAAAGTATCCCATTGAGGATTCGTGATTTTTTGAACAGAATGATACATTGCTTTTTGTTCCATATCAGTTTTCATTTTTTAAATGTAAAAACTCAATTCGTTTACATCTCGTAATTTATTAGGCTGTAACGATTTCGGAAAGAAATATGTATTTACTTTTTTATTATTATTTTCTCTTCATATTCAGCCTCTGGTGCGAATTTTAATGCTTCTTTTTTAAATTTGCTTTCAGATTTTTTTTTTTTCAATTATTATAATTGGAAATGTGTTTTGATAATTTACGAAACTGGAAATTTTCAGAGAATCGGTTTGAAAAGGCTATTTCTGTCCCTCTGTAACACACACAAACAGATATACTATATATATATACATATATATATATATATATATATAAATATATATATACAGGGTGCTTCTAAACTCATGGTATAAACTTTAAGGGTAGGTAGAGCACACAGTAACAATCATTTATTGTATAGGAATGTATGGGACCAAGTGACGCATTAAGTTAAAAACACCAGGGGGGCAATTAGGCCCCTTTTTTAATTTTCAAAATGTCTCATTCATACAAGAAAATTTTTATGCTATCCTTTTCTTAACATTTCATAATTACTTAATAATAAAATTCATCTTTGAAAATTTTTGGTATGAAATCGAAATTTTTTGAATTGAAAATAGAAATAGAAATAGAATTTTTTTGAAATAGAAACGGAGTTTTTGATAGATTCCACTAGCGGTAGAGGGCAGTAAGTGACTGATCGCCGTTCAATACCATGCATTCAAGTAGAAGAAATCGCCATTTTTAATTGTGGTATCGTTCGTCATCGAAGACTTTACATATGCCGAAAAAGCCGACCTGCATTTCATGTACGGTCGTGCAAATGGCAATGCCAGAGCTAACCTACGAATGTATCAGGAGCAGTTTCCTCGCAAAAGAATGCCTGATCATAGAATGTTGCAGCGCTTACACCGTCAGCTTTCTGAAACAGGTTCTTTCCACGTCACCAGACAGGAAGCTGGGAGAGAAAGAGCTGCACGCAGTGCAAGCCTGGAAGAAATTATTTTGAATTTTGTGAGTGAAAGGCCCGAATCAAGTACAAGAGCTATTGCACAGAATTTAGGTGCGAGTCATCCGACCGTCTGGAGAGTGTTAAATGAAAATTAACGTGTACAAACTTTGAACCTGGAAAACTATCTTCTGCGGTTGACCTTTTGCCAGTGGGTTTTGCAGAAACATGTATTGCAGCCAGACTTTACTGCTCATATTCTATTTACAGATGAAGCAGTATTTACACGCGAGGGTGCATTGAATGGGCAAAATTTCCATCTTTGGGCAACCAATAATCCACATGTAACGCGGCCACATGCTTATCAACGACTATTTTCGGTGAATTTGTGGGTGGCTATTGTTAATAAATATTTGATTGGCCCGTACCTACTACCAAAGAGGCTGGATGGTCGCTGTTACCTTATTTTTTTGCAACAGGTTTTACCAGAACTGCTGCAAGATGTTCCGATCGCAATCAACATGATGGGGCGCCCGCGCACTTCACCACTGATGTGCGCAGTTACCCGAATGTCACATTTGGGACGCAATGGATTGGGCATGGTAGACCCATTTCTTGGCAACCGCGATCTCCCGATTTATCGAGCCTTCATTTCTTATTATGGGGACATCTGAAGAGTCTTGTTTATGAGACTCCAGTTGACTCAGACGAAAATCTAGTAGCTCGCATATCCGAAGCTGCTGCACGTGTGCGGGAAATGCCTGACATCTTTAGAAGTGTACGCCAATCGTTCCACCGACGCTGCCAAGCATGTATCACAGTTGGTGGGCGCAATTTTGAACACTTATTGTAATATTATTGTATGCCTTATTATTTACTTGTAAACTACATTGCAAATAAACATTTTATCTTTTTTATTCATGTATTTCGTTTGATAAGTTTGCCCGTTTTGCGATTTTTTTTTATTAAAAAATTTCGATTTCATACTAAAAATAAATGAGAAGTTTTAAAAATTAAAAAAGGCGCCTAATTGCCACCCTGGTGTTTTTACCTTAATGCGTCAATTGGTCCCATGCATCTATACAATAAATGATTGTTACTGTGTGCTCTACCTACCCTTAAAGTTTGTACCATGAGTTTAGAAACACCCTGTATATGTATATATGAAGACGTGATTTTCAAAACTCGCATTATCCATAAAATCAAATCTTCGGAAATCGCGGAAAACCTCTTACTACGTCCAGTGGTTTTCATTCTAATCCAAGTTTTTACAATGTTAGAAACAAAAGATAAAATCAGTTTTTTTGCAGATCTTCGTGCCTTTTCGATTCGGGTTTAACAGAAGAATAGAATGATAGAGAAAACATGATTTTTTTTTAATTTTGGATAAGGCGAGTTTTGAAACTCACGTCCTCATGTAGGTTAAGTCTACCGGAAAGTTCTGTCCGATAATGTTTATTCTCGCCTTTTTAAGAAAATTCAGTCATCTTCATTGGCACGACTTTTTTGAAATGGTAAAATTTCTTTTGTTTTCACCTTAATGTGAAATGTGAAAACAATGCGCACCATTTAAAAAAAAAATGGTGAAGAAATTTGAGTATTAAAAAGGTAGGCGTGAAATAACATTATCGGACAGAACTTCCCGGTAGACCTAATATATATATATATATGTATATACAAGGTGATTCTAAATTCTTTTTACAAAATAAGAGGGGTGATAATACCCATCCAGACGAGTATTAATTACCATAGAAAATGGAGTCGCAAATTACTTTAGGCTAATTCCATGCGAACTTGTCATGTCTGTCACACAGCTGAAAACCATTATGCTTGTTGGCCACCATTATTTTCGAAATGTTTGCTTCACTTTATTCAATTCATGAGATATCTCCGATAAAATAAGTCTCATTTTTTCGTTCTAAAACACTGGTAGTCAAAAATCGTAGTATGTGACAGACATGACAAGTTCGCATGGAATTATTCTTTATTGAGTCACAAATACAGGGTATTTCACCTTAGCTGAAGTCGGCTTGTGGGTAATAATTTTGCGAAAAATAAAAATATTGCAACAAAAATATAACGATATGTACCTTGTTTTGTATGAAATTTGATAACATCACAACATTTCTGTAAAAGCAGAGTGCTCACGTAACCGATGATACCATATGAATTGATCATTAGAGTGCTATATGTGGAGCGTCAAGTGCATAATGCTGGCGCGTATAACGGAAACTTTAACACATTTTTTGTGTTATCATATTTACAACAAGATGAGAATATCTATTAAAAGTTTCATTGCAATATATTTCAGTTTTCTGAAAGTGATCACCGTCAACCAAAGTTTGATAAGGGTAGAACATCCTGTTTTTTTTATTAAATGGGTGATTTGCGACCCTATGTTCCATGATAATTATTGCTCATGCGGATGGGTACTATTACCCTTCTTATTTTTTAAAAACAATTTAGAATCACCCTGTATATATATTTATGTATATGATCCACCTGACCTCTTTCTACGTACTCCAATGTTCAGCCTTATCCGAAACCTTTAGCTGTAGAGCAGGGGTTTCCGGCAACTAAACCGCATAGTGTTGAACTACCACTATTTCAAAATAGTAATCACCGACTTATTTAATCGCAGATTTTCTGATATGAATAGCACTATTCAGAAGAAGTGATTGCTCCGCATCTCGCGGTTGCAGATTTGGAAACTCTTGCTTTAAAATTATAGTAGTAATTGCTAAAATGTCTCATATATACTTCACCTTCATTTTTAAAAAGTTTAACGTCGAAGTAGTTTTTTTTTTTTTTTTTTTCTTAAGTTACGATGTTTTCATTTTTGTACGGTATCCAGGATCTATAAGTTACAGGGCTGTCAGAGGCGACTATTTTTATATTCTGCACACACCACTATTTTTAGAAAATGCAATTTGTAGCATATTTCCCTTGCAAATGTAGTCACAGCGTATTTAAACGATTTCTGTTTAGAAAAAGTGGTGCGAAATAGAGTTAAAAAATAGTCGCCTGTGGCAGCCTTGAAGTTATGTTTCGAAAAACGTTCTTTGTAATCTAAAAAATAGGAAAACAATAATTTTTAAACGAACATGACTTACTGATAATTTTTTTTTTAAATTCTAGCACTAAATTCACCTTGAGTAAATAAATACAATTCATATAAAGCATAAATAAAATGTACTAAACTTGCATGTAGTTGCATGCTTAAAATATAAAATTATTTAAAATACACTAAAATAGCTTAAAAATCCATTAAAATCGCAAAATGTTTTCAGACAAATTATTATGGCCGTGTGAATTTGGCTGAAAACGTTTTGGGATTTTAATCTATTTTAAATATTTTTATACTATATGTAGGCGCATACTAACAAGCTTTGTACATTTTATTTGTGCTTTATATGAATTTTAATGACTAACCGAGTTGAGATACCTTTAATTTTATGTATTTTCAGCGTTTTCTGGAGCTAAAAACAAAAGACCTGTTCTGTGTAAGAATAAGGTTAACGCTTTTGCATAAAGCATTGTAAAATGTAAGAAAACGGAGCATGTAAAAACAATGTAAGTAAAACTCTTATCCAGTAAACGATTGAATATTTTTACAAAAAAATCACCCCAGTCTCAAAAATGAACTTAATTTTGCGATAAGTCAGCTAAAGTTGACAAATTGAGCAAGACTCCCAGCATGAAATATTAATGGTTTTGAACAAAATCGGATTTAAATTTATTGCCAAGATCCTCTTATTAACCCTTTCAGGGGCAATGCACTTCTATTCGTAAAATGCTGAAGTCATTGATTGGCACCAGAATTTTAAAACAAATTTACTTCAAAATAGGTAAAAGCTGTTCTGCGTGTATTTAAAATGATAAAATGTTTCATTTCAAATTTCTGATGTCAATGTGGCATTTAGCAGTTGAAATTAATTGGGATAAATTTTATCCCACCACCCTTCAAGGGATTAACACATTGCCGACGAGCATTTTATCAAATCTGAATTTCAAAACAGTAGAAGCTCCTCCATGTCCTGAAAGTTTTTGTAAATTGGTGTTCTAGATAGGTTTCTCAAGTTTATCAATCGGTAAATATCGTTCAATGTACGACTTTAATATAAAATGTCTTAAAATCTAAAAAAATATCGACAACATGATATTAAATGCATTTTCTGTAAGGTAGAAGCCACGCCCTTAGTCAATGATCTTTTTTGAATGAACGCTCGTTCCCCTTCGTGAATGTGTTAATGTCGAATATTTTTCCGGCAACAAATTTGATGATATTTTTCGAATTTTTGCCAAACATGGCATACATTTGGTACGTGAGTGCATGTGTGTGAATGTACATCAGGGTTGCCAGTTTGGCCTCCAATTTTAATCCGAAATTTCGAATTCCACCGGAAATTACAAAAGAGAATTTACTCTTTATTTGATCGTTGAATGTCTCTCATTAAATAAAACATAATTTACTACTTTTTATTTGTGGTATGAACTCAAAAACTCTATTAAAAAATAGAGACCAAACTGGCAACCCTAATATACATATATATAAGACAATATTACTGTAGGTAAGTATATATTCTAATGAAAATTATTAACCCGGGAGGACGCGCGCCGGGCCTGATAGACCCGTATTGCGTACGGTTTTTACAATTGTCACCACTATCTTTTTAAAAGTAATCTTCAACTTCTTTTATCGCAAAATTCTCCCAGATTAAATAAGGTGACGATTATTATTTGTTTTTATTGGTGATTGAGTAAAATCCATTCATACCCTGGGTATATGCGCGTTCTCCCGGGTTAAATAAATTACCATGTTCATTATATATGCAACATCAGATATTAAGTAATGTGATGCAGTAACACAAAATTTTTGGTAGTCTCATATTTCTACTAATTTTCTATTTCATTATATAAGGAGTGAAATAATATAGCAGCAGCCACTTTTTTCTGCTATTATGTGTCTACCACTGTTCCCAAACAATAATCTACATGTTAGATTTTACAAAATTTGTATGGAAAACCGCGAAGAGTGTTAGGCGTAATTTACTTATTTTTAAGAAATTTTCATTTTAAAATATGTTATTTGTACACAGCACGCGCCCCCTCCCCCCATTTTTTTGTATATCATTAATAGCTTAGTTCTAGTCAAAATTTTTCATTGTACACTTTCTTTATTTTTAAGAGTTCAGTTTAAAGTCAGTTGTGTTTTCTAAAATTAATAAAAATAAATAAATAAATAAAAGTAATTTAATAAATTAAGCACCCTTTCTTTTTATTAATTTCTCGTACTTAAATTATGTTACAACATGTAAATGTTGTTATTCAAAAACATTCCTCTATTTTTCTGTAAATAAAACCTTTTCTTTTGGGATACTCTCTCACAAAAAAAAAAATCTCCCTTTTCTCTCTTTTACTAGCAAACGTGGGGTAAATGGTCAGCTGTGTTCAGAAATAATTGGGACCACACACGTTTACATTTTAAACACAGGATTATTGTGTGGGAATGCTATTTTTCTCATAGCATACCAGCCCCTTTTACAATGCAGTTTTATGACTTTGTTTACGAAAAACAATTTTTTAAGCAGGTGCAAGTATTGCCTGGGCTTCTGAGATTTGAGTTCACGTGATCTCCCCGTGGTTAGAGGGACATAGCAACGAGATGTTCTTGGCATTAGGTAGGGAAATTGACCAATGAAAACAGTTTTCGCCTCCACCCTTTATTGCTTCCTGGGAAGTAACGCGGGAAGAATTGAGGGGACGCGAGAAGCGAGCGCGTGGTTTGTTGGACGTGTAGCGTTTTTTTTAGAGGGGTCCTGAGTGCAGTAAGATGTGAAACAACATAAAATTTTGAGGGGCCAAAGGGGCCCGGGAAACCCCCCCCCCCTTTTTTTTTGTCGAGGCATGAAACAATTTTTATTAAGGATTCGCTTTTGAGACCTAAGACAGAGAAGGTAAACTCTTGCGAGTAAACAGTATGAATTGAATTGTAAGTGCTTTTCGCCTTTTTTAAAATTGAACGGTAAGCGAGCGCGGCTTTAGAAGGTGCATCTTTCGACTGTACTGGTAAGCTGGATATACCTGGCTGCTGACCGAGCATCGGACAAGTAAAAAAATGCCCTGATATCAGATTCTGTGAAATAGAGATCCAAGATAAATCGTGAGCATGCGAAGCAAGACGTTAGCGTTCCGCTCCCTTATTTGCTAAACATTGTTTTATCCTAGAAATATATCACGGAGGATGCCGGCTAGTTTAAAGTTGAAGCAAAACAACTCCAGCTACTTCCACGGAGAGCGAGATTGGCTCCTGACTTCAAATTCCAAAACGATTTCCTAACTCATCGAGTAAAGCTGCGTACCGAAGGAAGAGTGTGGGGTGTAGCCCACCCCCTGAAACTATTTTCAAGATAAGGAGTTTTTTCTACTACAGAAAACAAAAAAAAAAAACACTGCCAGTTAAGATATGGTCGTCAAAGAAAAGTCATCTAAAAAATTGTGTTTAAGATAACTACGTTAAAAGAAAATAGAATAATTTGTGGTGTACCATGTCGGAAACCTACTATGGATGACATTGGGTATGTTAAGTTTTTTTTCTCTTGTTCCATTATAACGTAATGATTGATTATCTTTGTTTTAAAAGTTGCAATCTATATAATTGAAGCCAGAAAATGTCAACATGATAAAAATCTGTCCTATTAATGTTAGAATATTTACAATATCATTTGTTAATTGTGTTAACTTGAGAAATAAGTTTTGAAACACCTGTATGTATAAGAGTTTAAACTCCCTATGAAGAATTAAATTTAATTTTAATCTTATTCTCTTGACTTGTATCTATTTTCGCACTGCTAAAAGTATTCTTCAATAAAGTAACTTCACTAGGTTTAAATAAGTAAATATACTTTAAAAAACAGAAATAATGAGAATAAATGTTTCAGTTCAAATTAACCCAAGAAGAAGTAGAAATGGTCTGTTTCTCTAAAATTAATTATATATTAATTTAAAAAAATAAAGATTTAAAAGTAATCATTAATAAATTGAAGAATATAGAGAATATGAACAGTGTTTCTTCTAGTTTTTTGTTGTAATGAAGGTAAACAGCTTAAGTTAACTAAAATTTTCAATTTTACACACCTTTACAATTTAATGGATTTAGCCACATTACGATCACAGCCCATAGAGTTAGATTCTTTTTATGTATGACTTTGAAGCTTGTTTTCATATCTCAGCTCTTGACTGTAAACTTATTCAAACTTCTCAAATTAATCTACCTTTTCAGTTCATTCATATTCCTTTAAGTGATTTGTCTTGCGGTATGTTTAAATTTCATTTAATTAATTATATTCATCTCTTTTTAAGTGATTTTCTCTGGTCATGCATGAATATTCTGACTCTATGACAATTGTTGGGGTTGATCTGAGCAGATAAATTGAGAACCCTGTATTTGCTTTAGTATTCTGTTGCAGTTTTAAAATTCTTTAAGTGTGGCATTGATATCTTAGTGTTAAAGTTTTCTTTTACAGTAATTCTGTAATTCAGCTAGAAGTTATTGTTATGATTTTATATACAGGATTCAATCTAGGTGGAAATTTAACTGCTCAGAGAAAAAAAAAAAAAAACCCATAACAAGAATGGTGCCATGTTATTAAAGGCCTGGTTATTGTATTGAATTTATGTGTGATTTTATATATTACAGTATTTGGTTGGGAATTAACTGTTTGACTGAATTTAGAACTCTATACTTTACAAATTTTCAATGTTTTCCTCTCGCAAAATTCCAGAATTGTCCTTTTTTCTTGTGCGGGTGTGATTTAAAAGTTTAGGTAGTTCATTTTTATTGGTAATTGCCATTAAGTTAGTATACACATTTTGTACAGAGTTCATACGAGTGATAATTCAGTCATTCATTTACCAAAAATTTAGGGGCAAGCTGGACAATAGGTATATATATATATGTGTGTGTTTTTTCATATGTTGTGTATTATAATATATATGTATAAGTGTATGCTCCAAGGTGTGAGGTTTCTAAGTATATGCCCCCCCCCCCTAAGAAGTTTTTCTTTTCTCAAATACTAATTTTTCTGTCATACTTTACATAATTTTATTTTTGTGTAAGTGTTTTAATTGTAATGTGCCCTTGTGTACCGGGTATAATTCTTAAATCTGCATAGGGACGTAATTTTAGTTTACAGTTTAACTTTTATTTCTGTCTAACGTTAAGATTATATATAAAGATTTAATTATGGCAGATGAAGCTACAAAAGAACTTGCACTTGTACAAAAGAAAACGGCCTTAGTCGACAACCTTTCAAGCATCCCCCCTTTTAATGGTGAATCAACAGTTTCATGTTCTGACTTTCTTGAAAAGTGGGAGGAATTAGCAGATTTTTTCGGCTGGGATGAGGGGGAGAAAAAGTTTGCTTTATTAAGCAGAGTTTCGGGAACAGCTGCTAAACTATTGAAACTGCATAAGGGTAAGGATAGTGCAGAACTGGTTAAAATTATTAAAGAGAGGTACATTCATCAGGAAACCCCAGATGTAGCTTTAGCTAAATTTTTAAATTTTAAGCAAACACCTGCTATGTCTGTTCAAGAATTTTTTGACAGGGCTTCTGATCTTTCCCTGAGGGCTCTTGTTATGGATGGGGTATCATCAACAATAGCGCAGCAAAGTAGAGATGCAATGCTACACTCCATGCTGCTGGGAAATTTATTGCCAGAAATCAGGAAGGGGGTAATTTCAAAAGACCCAAAAACACCTGCTGAAATTTTAGCTTATGCCCGATTAGAGGAAAAAGCTTGTAGGAGTGTTAACCCCTTATACTCCCACGATTTGGCACAGGCAACTCAACCGCAACCTATCAATATAGCTTGCGCGGCTACTCAAGCTAAAAAACCGAATGTAAACAATCAGAAGCAGGAAATTGAGGAGCTAAGACAACAATTACAATTGTTAACTGCGAAAATTGATAGTTTAGTGGAGAAAACAGATAATGACAGAAGGTTGTGGAACCCAGAACAAACAAATTTTTCAAATTTTTCTTGCTATACGTGTGGGGGTCTCAACCATTTTGCTCGAGATTGCTCCCAAAACCCCAGAAACCAGTTTTGGAGAGGTAACAATAGGAGTTATCAGGGTCGTAGGAGTATGTCTGGATACCAACAGCCTCAAAGAGGTAGAAGGTATGATAACTCTCAAAGAGGGAATAATTATAGAGGTAGAGGGCAATATACAAGAGGTAGAGGTGGCGACAACAATGTCCCACAACAGGAAACGGGCCAAAATAATGTAACTCAGGAAAATAAAGGTTTAAACGAGTAGGGGCTGAGTCAGAATCAGTCGGACTGACTCATGATAGGCCTAACGACATTCCTCCCTCTGTATATAATGTTTTTTCCCTGTCTGTTTACAATTTGCCTACAATGAAAATTTTTATAAATAATATTTTTTTAAATGTGTTATGTGATACTGGCTCAGGAATTAATCTGATATCCAGGCAAGGCCTTAATCTTATTCCATTTGCAAATACCACTCCATGCAATACCCCGATTTTAACGGTAACAGGTGAAAAGGTTCCACTTACAGAAAAAATAGATTTAAACTTTAAGTTCAATGATGTAAACTGTCAGGCAGAATTTTTCGTGGTACCAGGAAAATTAGCTAATGAATTTGTTGCCATTTTGGGTATGCCCTTTTTAAGTAAATATAGTGCCATTATTAATTGTCAACAAAAATCCATTATCTTGAATGTAAACGAGCAGACTTTGTGTAAAAATAGTGTGCAAAACTCCCTCCCTTCTCCACTGGTTGACAGCAAATGTGAATATAGTAAAATAAACAATGTCAATTTTTACAAAACTGAATCTGTAGCATGTCAAACAAATTTCCCAAAGGAGAATTTTTTTAAACATAAAGCTTCTGGGGAAACTTTGAACTACATGGAGTATAATCATAAAGATGAACTAGAATTAAAAGCAGATAAGGAAGATAGGAAAGTACAGGTTAGGGAGAAAAACATTAATGAAATGAGTAAAGCTGTAATTGGTGATAATTGTCAAAGCAATGTAAATAAAGATGAATGCTCTGTTGTTCAGGATCTCTCAGAGATAAATTCAAATGTAGAAAATTCCCTAAATATGAATGAGATTTTTAATGTAGGGGATAATGTAAATAATAATAAACTGTATGTAGGGTGTATAAGTAGTATTAGTAACAGTAATGATGTAAATAGTAATATAGGTTGCAACAATTCGAATGAAAATGAGATAAGTGTTAATGTAAATATTCATAATGTAAATACTAACGTAAGCTCAGATATAATGCATGAGGAGGAGGAAAAAAGTAAAAATAGGGAAATGCAAAGTGTTTATCCTGTCTGCCAGGTCAATGTAACTAATAGTGAAGTTGCACATTTGAGTGAAACAAGTACCGATACATGTAATGAGGACAAAAATTCAAAAAATCATGAGATTAGTTTTGCGGTACTCACCAGTGTAATAACTATACCGCCCCAATCTAAAGTTATAGCAAAAGTTAAATGTTCAAGAGATAATTTTATTCAAAGTAAAGATAATGTGATTTTGGAACCTCTGGTACAGAAAGTCTGTAATAGTGTATTATCGTCTAGAAGTGTCTGTTCTCAGGAACGTGGGCTGTACATATCTTTTGCAAATTTTTCGGATGATAGTGTAACTTTTAAAAAGGGAATGAGGGTTGCCAAAGTTCGAAAGTGTATCGATGATTCTGATTGTGACTATGATAAATGTAATTTTGCTTTTAATGTAAATACACCCGCCCCAGGTGATGATTTTGACCATGCTGACCTGACATGGAGCACAGATATCAATCTTGATCATTTAGAATCCCCCCTCAAACTTAAGATGCAAGAATTTTTAGATAAGAATAAAGATGTGTTTGCAGCTTCAGTTTTAGACTTACCAGGCTGTGACACTATCCCCCATGTAATTAATTTAACCTCAGATAAACCCGTAAAATGTAAAGCATATAGAGTCCCACATAAGCTTAGAGAAGAGTTAGAAAGTCAACTTGATATCCTTTTAAAAGCTGAAATTATAGCCCCCTCTATGTCTGAATTCGCCTCCCCTGTACTTTTAGTTAAGAAAGCGGATGGTTCTTATAGGCTGGCGGTCGATTTCAGAGCCCTTAATAAAAACTTAGTTAAGGATGCTTATCCCATCCCGAATATAACAGATTCGGTTGATGCACTTTCTGGGTCAAATTTTTTTTCAACCCTTGATTTAACGAGTGGTTTTTTCCAGCAAGTTGTGCGTCCTGAGGATAGACACAAAACAGCAATAATCACCCATAAAGGACTCTTTGAGTGGGCCAGGAATTGCTTCGGATTATCGACATCTGGCAATTCTTTTCAAAGATTAATGAATGCTATTTTTGGTGACTTAGGAAATTTAGGTATCCTAGTTTATATCGACGATATTGTGATTGCTTCGAAAGATGTAGAGTCCCACCTTGAAAAATTAAATTTAGTGTTCAGTAGACTTCGCCAACATAAGTTAAAGTTAAAACCTAGTAAATGTTTTTTCTTATCTGATACAATTCAATATCTTGGTTTTGAGATTAAAAAAGGTAAAGTTGCACCAATCAATAAAAATATTGAAATAATTAAAGATTTCCAACCACCTAAAACTCGTAAGGCAGTTAGATCCTTTATTGGTACAATATCATTTTATAGGAGATTCATTCCCGATTTTTCAAAAAGAGCCAAAAATTTAATTTTACTAACTAAAGATAATGGTCGTTTTGTTTGGAATCAGGAAGCAGAGGCAGAATTTGAAGATTTAAAAAATGCTTTGATATCTAAACCTTGTTTAAACCTCCCTGATTTTAATAAGGAATTTCATTTATATACGGACGCTAGTGGCTCAGCTCTTGGAGCAGTATTGTCGCAATTTGATGATAACAACTGTTTACATCCTGTCGCCTTTGCCAGTAGAAAATTAAAAGACCCCGAGACGAGGTATTCGACCACGGAGCGTGAATTACTGGCTCTAGTATGGGCTACTTCGCATTTTAAGTGTTACTTAGCTAACACACACTTCTTTATTTATACAGATCATGCCCCACTTACATATATGCTCAAAATTCAAGACCCAACATCCCGAATTGCGAAATGGGTTTGCACTCTTGCAGATTTTACCTTTACGATTAAATTTATTAAAGGTCGTTGTAACAGTGTAGCTGATTTCTTATCAAGGTATGTAAATGAGAATGATTTTTCTGAAAATGTGACCAGCTGCAATTTTTGTATTCAAGTGGAAAAAGGAAATATGTTTATACCACAATCTGATTTATTAGAGAGAATCAGGGAATTGCAAAAATCAGATAAAAAGTGTATACAGATTGCTCAAAAATTAGACCAAGGGGTGGAAATTGCACCCAAGTATATGCGATTTTTCTTCCAAGATGATCTTTTAGTGGGCGAGGACACTAGAGATTCTCTTGTGCTGAATAAATTGCCCAGACTTGTGGTACCAAGAGAACTTATCCCCCAGGTGTTTGCACTAACTCACGATTCTCTAGCTGCTTGTCATCAAGCCTTCCAGAAAACCATTGATCGCATTCGCGAAAATTTTTACTGGCCAGGCATGTCCGCTGATGTCAAACATCTAGTAGAGTCCTGCATTAGTTGCCAACAGAGACGTGCACACAAGGCAAAACATCTCGCCCCATTGCAAAGAATGCCTACCCCTGAATTCCCACTCTCAAAGGTAAATTTGGACATCTTGGGTCCCTTGCCCCAGACTTTTTCGGGTAATAAGTTTATTGTTGCATATATTGATGCGTTTTCAAAATGGCCTGAAGCATACGCAGTATCCGATATCACTTCAGATATGATAGCTGATACCCTTGCTGACTTCGTGTCAAGATATGGAGCACCTTCATATATCACAACTGACAAAGGAAAAAATTTAATATCAGAAGCTATAGAGAAAGTCTATAAGAAGTTTGGCACCAAACACATTCAGACAACCCCGTTTCATCCAAGCGGGAATGCACAAGTGGAGCGACAAAATCAGACATTGAAAAATGCCCTATGTCATATCGTCAACCAAAATCAAACAGACTGGGATACAAAACTCAAATTTGCTCTTTTAGCCCTCCGCACAGCAGTACACTCATCCACAAACTTAACCCCCGCTGCAGTAATGTTTGGAAGAAATCTTAACCTTCCGTATAAAATTTTTTCTACCCCTACAACTTTAAATTACAATGATACTCCTTCATATTGTGAACTCTTATTTCCTGCATTGAGAAAAGTATACACGGAAGTACACAGCAGTCTTGTTAAAGTTTCAGAAAAACAAGAGAAGTATCGTGAAAAAACTGCAGTGTGTAAAAATTTCAAAGTAGGGGATTCTGTCTGGTTATTCACACCTTCCGTAAAGCCAGGTCAGTCAAAAAAGCTCTCTAAATTTAATAATGGTCTTTACACTATAACTGAAAAATTAAGTGAAGTAAATTTTAAAATTGCTCTTCAATCTAACTTATCTAAAACGCAAGTTGTACATGTTGACAGACTAACGGAGTTTAAAAGCAGAAATCCCATTTTTGTACCAAAACAACAACAGCAGGATGTCGATTCTATATCGATTGAGTCCAGTCCGATTGTAACTGACGTCCCTTCGACAAGCAACTTCGATTTTCTTGCACCACGGAAGCGCAGGCGCGGACGTAACTTCGTCCCAGTTTTTTCGACCCCACGGAGCACGCCAGATACAGCAGACAGCGCAGAGCAATCGCCCTTAAGTTCAGCAGAGGCAGATAGCGAAAGTATGGCTCATCATTCTTCCCCCCCAGTTTCCAGCGATACGCATGAGGAAAATTCAGGCGACGTTCAGCTCTCAGATCCAGCACCGGGAGGGAATTCAGCTAATCAAGTTACGTCGGATTGTAATGCGGATGCATCGCGTACTTCGAATGTTAGTCACTTACAATCGATACCAACTAAATCGAATGCTGTCCCGACCAGTCAATATGGATTCCGTGAAAGGAGAGATAAGCCAAATTATAGAGTGTAGCAACTTTTTAAGCACTAATCTTTGCCTAGAATAGTTTTTATTTTAATATTTTTTCTGTATATATATATATATATGTTTAGCATTCTTTTAATGTTATTTTGTGCATTTTAGTACGTAATTAATTTTTTGAGGAACTTTAAACTTGTTTTGATTTTGTGTCCGGGTAACGGAAGTTTGTTGTCAATATACTAGATGTTTTCTAACTTAGTTATTATTATTTCTAGTGTGTATTTAGGTTATTTTAATATTAAAACGTACTCCGCACATACATTGTTTAATTTATTATGCATTTTTCCGAATTTTTAGCTGTATTTTCTGAACTTTGAAAATTTTCTGTACATTTTTAATGGAATTATGCATGCATCAAATTCTTCTTATTCGCTTTGTGTTTTATGTATATGCATTGTTTTTTAAGGTAATGGTTTAGCAAGGATAGGTATATTTTATTTAATATACGTAATAAAGTACTTATGTATAAAATTTTGTATATTAGTGTGTAATTTTACTTGGTTTTCTAGGGTAGGTACTAGAATTGTTATTCTTTAGGGAATACACACTTTTAAATACTGTTTGAAATTACACAGATTAGTGTATCTGAGGTGTGAGTTAGTGTATAAGTATAGAAGTATACTATTTGTTTACAACTCAGGTGTATGTATTTCAAACATTTTTCTTGTTTTGAATTAAAGGGGTTTTAGTTCAAAATTTTCTAGTATGTAGGTTGGAACTGAGGTTTGTTTATCTAAATGTAAGTATTAAAATGTTTGGTGTGTATTTACATTAATTCATCTCATTTTAAATCTGTATACCGGTTTTTTTTTTTTTTTTTAATTTTTTTTTGTTGTTTTCTGCCTTCCCTTTTTCGATTTTGGGTGTAATTATTCACCACCACAGTTGGTGTATCAAACTGTTTAATGTTTGTGGATATTTTAGCAAAATTTTGATAACCAAAGTTGGTATATAATTTTTACGTGTTCTTATCTGCAACACACATTGCGGCATACACTTACCAAATGCACAGTGGCCCTGTAAGTGCAGTTGTAAAACTCAGAAAGATCTTATGTGTTTCTAAAATTCAAACGAACAATTTTTCACCAGTCTGAAGAACTCTAATCCACATTTTTCCGAGTGATATGTATTTGTCAAAAATATATACCTAATGTTAATTTTTTTTTGTCTCTGTTTATGTGTATTCTATTGTCCAGTTGTGCACTAGTGTATTGATTTTATGTTTTGTTTATATAACTGTGCATATATATATTTTGTGTCCATATCTGGCTGGCAGTGCTATAAGTCAAAATTAATCCCCCCGGAATAGGTAGTAAGTATATTGCTATACAAAGTTGGGGATATTTGGTTAGTGTTATTAAAGTGGAGTTCGGGTACGGTATAACTAGAGTGAGCTCTAGTGGTAGTTCTCAAGTCGGCGATCTCATATACTAACTTTGCTCGCCATTGTCCAGAAATAAATTGCAGTCATGGTGATTTTCGTCTGTGAATTGTGTGTGGAAAAGTAGATAATTTTTATACGTAGTATAGGTATCTCAGTTTTTGTTTCTAACATTTACAATTTTGGACCTTTTGGGAAGTTTGCTGTAGTCAAACTACTGTTTCACATTTCCGGAGTGTGTTGCAGTAGTGGCGAATGTACAACGGGACTCTGATCTGTCTTTCGGGCTGAAGTTTAGTTTGTTTTGATGGTCAAAGATCCTTGAGTAGATTCACCGAGATTAAGTAAGTGACTCATTGGGACATGTACTGGGTTTTTTTTTAATTTTTTCGTTTTGAAATTTTTGGCCTTGTGTTTCTTCTTTGACATTCAAAAAATAAATTTTTTTTTGTATTTCATTCAAAAAAAATTGATTTTTTTTCAACCGACGGGGAATCCTGTTAGGCGTAATTTACTTATTTTTAAGAAATTTTCATTTTAAAATATGTTATTTGTACACAGCACGCGCCCCCTCCCCCCATTTTTTTGTATATCATTAATAGCTTAGTTCTAGTCAAAATTTTTCATTGTACACTTTCTTTATTTTTAAGAGTTCAGTTTAAAGTCAGTTGTGTTTTCTAAAATTAATAAAAATAAATAAATAAATAAAAGTAATTTAATAAATTAAGCACCCTTTCTTTTTATTAATTTCTCGTACTTAAATTATGTTACAACATGTAAATGTTGTTATTCAAAAACATTCCTCTATTTTTCTGTAAATAAAACCTTTTCTTTTGGGATACTCTCTCACAAAAAAAAAAATCTCCCTTTTCTCTCTTTTACTAGCAAACGTGGGGTAAATGGTCAGCTGTGTTCAGAAATAATTGGGACCACACACGTTTACATTTTAAACACAGGATTATTGTGTGGGAATGCTATTTTTCTCATAGCATACCAGCCCCTTTTACAATGCAGTTTTATGACTTTGTTTACGAAAAACAATTTTTTAAGCAGGTGCAAGTATTGCCTGGGCTTCTGAGATTTGAGTTCACGTGATCTCCCCGTGGTTAGAGGGACATAGCAACGAGATGTTCTTGGCATTAGGTAGGGAAATTGACCAATGAAAACAGTTTTCGCCTCCACCCTTTATTGCTTCCTGGGAAGTAACGCGGGAAGAATTGAGGGGACGCGAGAAGCGAGCGCGTGGTTTGTTGGACGTGTAGCGTTTTTTTTAGAGGGGTCCTGAGTGCAGTAAGATGTGAAACAACATAAAATTTTGAGGGGCCAAAGGGGCCCGGGAAACCCCCCCCCCTTTTTTTTTGTCGAGGCATGAAACAATTTTTATTAAGGATTCGCTTTTGAGACCTAAGACAGAGAAGGTAAACTCTTGCGAGTAAACAGTATGAATTGAATTGTAAGTGCTTTTCGCCTTTTTTAAAATTGAACGGTAAGCGAGCGCGGCTTTAGAAGGTGCATCTTTCGACTGTACTGGTAAGCTGGATATACCTGGCTGCTGACCGAGCATCGGACAAGTAAAAAAATGCCCTGATATCAGATTCTGTGAAATAGAGATCCAAGATAAATCGTGAGCATGCGAAGCAAGACGTTAGCGTTCCGCTCCCTTATTTGCTAAACATTGTTTTATCCTAGAAATATATCACGGAGGATGCCGGCTAGTTTAAAGTTGAAGCAAAACAACTCCAGCTACTTCCACGGAGAGCGAGATTGGCTCCTGACTTCAAATTCCAAAACGATTTCCTAACTCATCGAGTAAAGCTGCGTACCGAAGGAAGAGTGTGGGGTGTAGCCCACCCCCTGAAACTATTTTCAAGATAAGGAGTTTTTTCTACTACAGAAAACAAAACAAAAAAAAACACTGCCAGTTAAGATATGGTCGTCAAAGAAAAGTCATCTAAAAAATTGTGTTTAAGATAACTACGTTAAAAGAAAATAGAATAATTTGTGGTGTACCATGTCGGAAACCTACTATGGATGACATTGGGTATGTTAAGTTTTTTTTCTCTTGTTCCATTATAACGTAATGATTGATTATCTTTGTTTTAAAAGTTGCAATCTATATAATTGAAGCCAGAAAATGTCAACATGATAAAAATCTGTCCTATTAATGTTAGAATATTTACAATATCATTTGTTAATTGTGTTAACTTGAGAAATAAGTTTTGAAACACCTGTATGTATAAGAGTTTAAACTCCCTATGAAGAATTAAATTTAATTTTAATCTTATTCTCTTGACTTGTATCTATTTTCGCACTGCTAAAAGTATTCTTCAATAAAGTAACTTCACTAGGTTTAAATAAGTAAATATACTTTAAAAAACAGAAATAATGAGAATAAATGTTTCAGTTCAAATTAACCCAAGAAGAAGTAGAAATGGTCTGTTTCTCTAAAATTAATTATATATTAATTTAAAAAAATAAAGATTTAAAAGTAATCATTAATAAATTGCAGAATATAGAGAATATGAACAGTGTTTCTTCTAGTTTTTTGTTGTAATGAAGGTAAACAGCTTAAGTTAACTAAAATTTTCAATTTTACACACCTTTACAATTTAATGGATTTAGCCACATTACGATCACAGCCCATAGAGTTAGATTCTTTTTATGTATGACTTTGAAGCTTGTTTTCATATCTCAGCTCTTGACTGTAAACTTATTCAAACTTCTCAAATTAATCTACCTTTTCAGTTCATTCATATTCCTTTAAGTGATTTGTCTTGCGGTATGTTTAAATTTCATTTAATTAATTATATTCATCTCTTTTTAAGTGATTTTCTCTGGTCATGCATGAATATTCTGACTCTATGACAATTGTTGGGGTTGATCTGAGCAGATAAATTGAGAACCCTGTATTTGCTTTAGTATTCTGTTGCAGTTTTAAAATTCTTTAAGTGTGGCATTGATATCTTAGTGTTAAAGTTTTCTTTTACAGTAATTCTGTAATTCAGCTAGAAGTTATTGTTATGATTTTATATACAGGATTCAATCTAGGTGGAAATTTAACTGCTCAGAGAAAAAAAAAAAAAACCCATAACAAGAGGATTTATACAAATTTTTTTCGAGACAAATCTGCAACTAAGATTATTGTTTGGAAATAGTAGCAGCCAAAAACTAGAGTATGCCAATACTTAATATAGTCATCAGAAGCAGTAATCAGTTTAGTAAAAGATATTTGCCTTAATGGAAGCAGTGTTGCCAGATGGGCTACCTTTTTAAAATTCAGATTCTTGATTGACACCACTTTTTTGAAATGGTAAAATGCGCCTTATTTAATAACATATTAATTAAGGCGAAAACAAAGGAAATTTTACCGTTTCAAAAAAGTGGTGGCAATCAAGAAATCTGAATTAAAAAAAAGTAGCCCACTGGCAACACTGAATGGAAGCAGCCCTTCTCACTGGTCGTATTTTTAATAGCCATATTTCTTCGTCCAACTGCTTGTCTAGTAGTTAGGGTACTGGCTACTAGAGCAGGGAAGCTGGGTTCGAGATCCAACTCAGACATGTGTGTTTATAGTGGATCGGACTCCACTTTAAACGGGGGTCCTGCTGTGTTTAGCCCTTGTGTGCAAATGAAATTGATAGCATCCTCAATCAACCAAGCAGCCAGTATTACCGAAGAAATTTTTTTATGTATGTTTTTACAACTATTGAAAAAAAAAAAAAAAATTCATGGTAGCATAGCTGCCAACATTTACGCTATCTTGTTACCAGTAAAATGTAATAGAGATTTTCGTTTTGTCTAATCACGATATTTGATGATTAAATAAGACAACATTTACTATAAAATTTTAGTGGTAGGTAGACAGCGTAAAAGATGGCAGCTATGTGGTAGTTTTCTACAAATGTTGCAATCAGAATCTTAAATGGAGAAAATGAGTATTTTAAACGGCTCGAGTAAAAGAAAAAGTATGATTTCTCTATAAAATGTAAAAGAATTTATTTAAAATATAAATGAATATCTTACTTTTTATTTGGAACAAAAGGATCCCGGTATTTTTTAATCAAGGCAAGTCTTCTTTTACGGAGTTAAAGCAAAAATTGTTCTCTAGTAGTATACTATATAAAATAAAAAGTACCTCGGAGTCTCAAGCGGTTGGTGATGCAGTTAAATTTTTTATTCTCTTTTTGTAGTTCTATGAAATGAAATACCCTCTAACGGAAAAATTTTTTGAAGGGGATAAGATCTGAGGAAAATTTCTCCAAGAATAAAAAAAAAATGCGATGCTTTTTATCGATAGCATCGAGAAGAAAAAAGTACTTTATTAAATAAAACATTTTTGTGTTCACTTTTGAAAAACTAAAGTATGCATAACGCTTTCTTTTCACTGATAATATGTAAGAATGTCACATTCATATGCTTTGCATTTGTGAAGAAAAGTATTTTCATTGAGTTTTCATCATTCTTCTGTTTTTGCTCTCAATGTGTTAAAAGTTGCTCCACGTTCCTGCATACAAATAATGTTTTAGTGTTATACACGTACATTACCACTGGCGTAGCCAGAGAGATAGATTTCAGGAGAGGGAGTGCTCCCACTACTTGTTTAGAAGAGAAATCTTCGCCTTATTTAATGGAAGAAATTTTAAAATCTTTCTGTGGTAAAATAAGGCTGTTCGTAGAAATTGATGGAAAGTCCCCTCTCTTCTCTCGCTTTTACCTTGCTAAGTCACTGTTCATTACTAATTCTAACAAGCACGAAATAAATTCGTGATGTTTATCTCATTCGTGCTGTTTGTAAAAGAGTAGCTATGCTTTTTAGCATAACACCTGGAACTTTAATAAGATTTTTGAAGAATTTCTCGCCAGAAAAGATCGTTTTGGAAAAATTTCATATATGTAATATGATCTAAATGCTGATCAATCATTTTATCTCTTTATTCGTTTCTTATGCTAAGGACACTGCTCTATCAAATAATACTTCTTTTATTATCATATTACAATCACATAAAATTTTTCCATTCTAAGTAACAAAATTTTTTGTTTTATTTTTCATGGGGGAATTATTTACTACGCTGCAGAAAACGGAAATTAAAGAACAATTTTTACTTTCCAAACACAAAGCGTAAGAAAAATGTTTTAGTCATGATTGGTAGTCTGTAAAAAACGAAAAATGTTTCTTAGTCTAGGACAATATGATATAAACCATAACTAAAATATGCAATAACTTCTTCATAATTAACCACGCTTCCCAAAAGCGTTCTTTACCTGTAGAAGCCTCGGACGTCAATACACAGTGTGCCCGCTTAAATCCATTATCAACCAAATAATTTCTGAAGGGCAAGAGCTATAGTCATAAAAGTGGAGTCCAGGTATAGTAAAGCAGCCATGCGCTACTGAATGAAACCGACTACGGCGCTACTTGGTGAAAAACTGCGGAATTAGCATTCCTATCTCGAAAACGGAAAGAGATAGGAGAAAAAAGTAATTTACAAAGAGAGTAAGTTAAAGTAATTTACAAAGAGCTCGTTGTAGAGCATCATCGATTTAGTACGAAAAGACCTCTTGTGGAAATTCATGCGAAGAATAGAACGGTTCAAAATGCGTATTTGTTTTTTCGTGATTTCTTAAATTGTGACGTGATAAAACGATCTTATAAACAAAAAAATAACTAGTTATAACAATATATCTTTATTTGAGTTGTTCAAACTGCTCACTGTCAGCTGCAATGCACATTTCGATGCACATGTGTCCGAAAGATAACCACTTCGCTTTCCGTTGAAGTTTCGTGACGTCACAGTGTAGGAAATCACAAAAAAAACAAATGCGCATTTTAACCGTTCTATTCTGCACATTAATGTCCACAGGGTGTCTTTTCTTACTAAATCGATGATGCTCTACAACTTTGTAAATCACTTTTTTTTCCTTATCTCTTTCCGCTTTCAAGATAGGAATGCTAACTCAGCAGTTTTCCACCAGGTGGTGCTGTAGACGGTGTCATTCAGTAGCGCATAGCAACTTTACTATACCTAGATGCCACTTTTATGAGCATACCTCTTGCCGTTCAGAAATTATTGGTGTAACAACGGGCTTTAGCGGCCGCACTGTATATTATTTTCAAAATATAAAGAAGCATTTATATATTTTTTAAAAAAGTTTCTTTTGCAGTCACTGATTTTCGGAAATGTTTTCGAGTTTTTGTACAGTATTAACACTAGAACGCCCGGAAGGAGTCCTTTCGACTCCGACCACATGATTAAATGTCCATTGGAGCCAGAATTTTTTTCATAAAATAAGTTTAATTTAAGCGACGCAGAATTACGTTAAATAAATAAGAAAAAAAATGAAATAAAAATTTTGGAGTGAAATGTTTTTATGAAACTTGAGTAAAATTTCCGGGCGTTGTAGTATTAATCCGTTTTTTCATCCCTAAAGACAGGCTTTTTTCGGATTCTATTAATATTCAAGTAAACATTTCCGCGTTTAACAAATTTATCTCGTATTATTGTGTGTAATGTCGTAAATGTCCGCCAGTTAATAAAACAAAAAATATAGTTAAAAATTAATGGTGTTCAAAAGCTTTTAGTAACGAAGCAAGCAAAGTTTCTTGCCCGAGCAGCGATCGAGGAAAACCGTTAACTCATTAACGCCGGTTGGCAAGAAAACTTGACACTTAAGCTGCGAAATAGCTGCGAACTCTTCCGCTATTTTGTACCACAAAAATGTAATACAAATTTTTGCCTTATTTATTGGGTCGTTCGGAAAGTCGCGTCCGTTTGGGAAAATCAATTCGTACCGGAAAATTCTGCAGAGTAATTATTAGATATCGGAATCAATGTCTAATAATTAAATGATAGAATTTTCCAGTACGAACTGATTTTCCCAAACAGACACGACTTTCCGAACGACCGAATAATTAGCAGATTACGGCGATTTAAAAAGGAAAAATTTACTGTAAAATTTTCTGGAACAAAAAAAGCGAAAGATGTTGGAAGCTATGCTCAACCCCATATCGGTCGCATGATATTACGGTTTAAAAATTCAGATTGCTTATTGCCACCACTTTTTTGGAAGAAAAATATTCACCTATTTTAACACGTTCACGCCGGCGAGGTGGGTCAAACTCGACTGTCTCGGAGTTGCCAAGTCTCCGGCGTTTTGATTACACAAGCGTCTAGCGATCACACTTTTTGATTGTGATCCTGCAAGATCAGCATGCTCCGCGCATTTCGTTCCGCGCATGACGTAGCGATGTTTGTGTAAAATAATATTCTAAGCAAAATTCTTTAAGGAACCTTCTGGTTTAGTGGTATGACGTTCAACTTCAGATTAGATGGCATGGGTTCGATTCCTTACGGAGCTGAATGAAAATGAATGTCAAGATTGTTTTTAAAAACTAAATTTTTTTGAAGAGAAAAATTAAAAATTTATATTTTTCAATATTTGTACCACTATTAACATTTTTTTTTATATTGAAATTTCCAAATACTTAATTGGTGATCGTAGTTTTCAGATTTAATGCCACTTAATTAGTTTTTAAGTTATTAGTATTTTATTTTGTTTCAAATTAATTAAACTCTAAAATTATTTTAAAAGGACGAAAAAATTATAAAATTGTAATTAAAAAAAAGAAATTATTAAATTCAAAATTTTGAAAAAAAAACAATTTAAACATTGTGAAAAAAATATTAAATTTAAATTTAAAAAACCGAAATTATTAAATTCAAAATTTTGAAAAAAAAAAACAATTTAAACAATGTGAAAAAAATATTAAATTTAAATTTAAAAAACCGAAATTATTAAATTCAAAATTTTGAAAAATACAATTTAAACATTATGAAAAAATATTTAATTTAAATTATTAAACGTAAAATTACTAGAAACATATAAAAAATTATTATATTCAGAATTTAAAGTGCCTTTAAATGATAAAAAAAAAATTAAATTACTAAATCATTATAAAATTTATTATATTCAGAATTTAAAGTGCATTTAAAGTTGATTAAAAAAAATAAATTACTAAATCATTATAAAATTTAAAATTATGAAAAAAAATATTAACAATTATTATTTATTCAAAATTAAAAGTTCTTTTAAAATGATGATAAAAATTAAAATTATTAAATTTAAAATTATGAAAAAATATTTAATTATTATTAAATTTAAAGCATTGTTTATGATTTGCTTATCTTTACACAACTAGATGGCGATAGGCATTAAATCTGTTAAAATTACGATTACCATATCAAATATTTGGAAAATTCACAATAAAAAAAATGTTAATAGTGGTACAAATATTGAAAAATATAAATTTTCAATTTTTATCTTCAAAAAAATTTAAATTTTGAAAGGAATCTTGACATTTATTTTCATTCAGCTCCGTAAGGAATCGAACCCATCCCATCTAATCTGAAGTTGAACGTCATAGCAATACACCATACAGTTCCTTAACGAATCTTGCTTAGAATATTATTTTACACAAACATCGCTACGCCATGCGAGGAACGATATGCGCGGAGCACGCTGATCCCGCAGGATCACAGGATCAAAATAAAAAAGTGTGATCGCTAGACGCTTGTTTTGGACACCAGGATTTTAACACAGAAAATGTTGTTTTAGATAATAAGAAATAATGGTCGATTTAAAGGACAGCATTTTCTCTAAAATAATAGTGGTCTGCAAAGAGCCGGAGACTTGACAACTCTGAAACAGTCGAGTGTGACCCACCGCGCCGGCGTGAACGTCTTAATGACAGGTAAAGATACCACATTAAGCCAATTACACTATTTTATAAAACTGGCGGGAATCAAACAATCTGAATACAAGTAAGAAAAAATCATGCGTCAAGCATAGATTATGAAACACTTTCCAACACATTCAGTATAACGTAACAAAACTGCACCGTTTTAAAAATTAAAATATTACGTCTAATTCAACTATATGGAAACGCATAATACATTCCAAAACCCAATTTCAGCTGTTCCCGTCTACAATCGGAAAATTATGCGAATTTTTTCAGCAGCCCTGTATATGATTTATAGATTTGAATCTATTAGCTACATGCAAGCCAAAATTTAGTTCACTTAAGAGATACATATACTTCAGTTGAAAATTTACCTTCAGCAATTTTCTCTAATAAGGAGAACAGTACGTGAATACTTTTGTGCAGCCCTGAATTTGAGGTATGGAATTTATATGTAACGAGTAAGATGCAAAAAATTAATTAAATTTAAAAGCGCATACCGAATTTTAAACCGTGCACGCCAGCAATTATTATTCAAAGACAGTACTGTACTGCAACCGATTTCTTTTGTGTGTCCCTGTAAATGAATAAAAAATGCTATGAATGCCCTGTTCTAACGTCATCGTAGTGAAATTCAGTGATTTATATCAGTTTCATTACATTTGAAATAGCATAATGTCATTAAAATACTCTGCAAACGATTTTTCCCCATATATCAAAATGTAATGGAATACTTTTAAGTGCCCCTGTAAATGAACGATTAATCCTGCATACTTCATATACATTACCAAATATGCTTTGGTGACCCTAAATAACCTTTATCAATTTGATGAAATTCTGAGTATATTTACGGGAGTTATTCCCCATATACCATAATGTAATGGAATAGTTTTGAGTGCCCCTGTAAATGAACGATTAATCTTACATGCTTCATATACAATACCAAACATGCTTTCGTGACTCTAAACAACCATTATCAATTTCATGAAAATTCGAGTATATTTACGGGAGTTATTCCCCATATACCATAATGTAATGGAATATTTTTGAGTGCCCCTGTAAATGAAGGATTAAGACTACATATTTCATATACAATACCAAGCATGCTTTGGTGACCCTAAATAACCATTATCAATTTCGTGAAAATCCGAGTATATTTACAGGAGTTATTCCCCATATACCATAATGTAATGGAATACTTTTGAGTGCCCCTGTAAATGAACGATTAATCCTACATACTTCATATACAATACCAAACATGCTTTGGTGACCCTAAATAACTTTCATCAATTTGATGAAATTCTGAGTATATTTACGGGAGTTATTCCCTATATACCATAATGTAATGGAATACTTTTGAGTGCCCCTGTAAATGAACGAATAAGCCTACATATTTCATATACAATACCAAACATGCTTTGGTGACGCTAAATAACCTGTATCAATTTGATGAAATTCTGAGTATATTTACGGGAGTTAGAGCGTGGACAGATGGGCAAACGGACTGACGGCCAGAGAAACCGAATGTATAAACACTTTTCAACTTTGTTGGAAAGTGTTAAAAACTGAATAAAACGCACAGCCCGTGAATATCACTGGCAGTGTTGCCAGTGGGCTACTTTTTTTAAAATTCAAATTTTTTGATTGGCACCACTTTTTTGAAACGTTAAAATTTCCTTAATTAATATGTCATTAAATAAGCGGAATTTTACCATTTCAAAAAAGTGGTGCCAATCAAAAATCTGAATTTAAAAAAAAAAGTAGCACATCTGGCAACACTGATCTTGGGAGCCAGAATTAAGGTGTTAAGTAGTACGAAACTTTTAAAAATAAACTACTGCACTTCAGTACGGAAATTTTCATACCACCTAATCTCAAACTTTGAGAGATTAAATGAATTAAAATTACAGTTTGGAAAATCCGGCGTCAACTGGTATCGATGTATTAAAAGAAGATTAAAAGAAACTCGTCGTTAATGGGTTAACCCCTTCAGGACAGGCGGCTCTCGCACAAATTTTATTTGGTTGACAAAACTTTTTTTTTAAGTTACCTTTACTTAAATAATCACGAAAATGCTTTAATTAACGAAAGAAAATATCCCTTTTGTTTTTTACTGGTACCAAAAATAATTTATCCATGCACTTTTTGAAGGTGCATATCGTCGGTACAGTGTCAAACTATCCAATGTTAAAACAGTGGGCTACTTTTTCTAAATTCAGATTTCTTGATTGGCACAACTTTTCTGAAATGGTAAAATTCCCCTTGCTTTCACCTTAATTAATATGTTATTAAATAAGGTTAAATAAGGTGAATTTTGCTATTTCAAAAAAGTGGTGCCGATCAAGAAATCTGAAAAAAAAAAAAAAAAAAAAGTAGCTGACTGTTTTCACATTGGATAGTTCGACATGGTACCGTCGATATATGCACCCATAGTCTCGAATGGGTAAATGGGTTAAATAATATAAATAAAACAGAAATTTAACAGATATATAATCAAACTAAGCTCTTAAACCTTTCACCAATTAGTTGAAAACAGATACTCATTTTTATTCGTAGAAGCTTACTTCTGCGGTAGTCAGGCCCTGCGTGTACCCCATATTGTGGCAACCAAAACAATTTCCTGTCAGTGTTAGTGAAAATGATTATAGTACCTGGTCAAACTGCCAGCGGTAAATACAGTGACAAATTTTTATCACATTTGTGAATACAAATTTTGCATGAATAAGGCGCTTAAATAAGACGAAGTTTTCTATTCAAATTTACTGGTGGAAGTTTTCCCCGGCGGGAATCGGAAATTGTATATCCTATTTAATAAAATCATCCGCCATCTTGTAACAACCTCCTCAGTTACTTCAATCGAAACAGTAGTCATTACACTATAATGTCTCCTCCTCTTTATTCATAACTCCATTGAGGAGACAGGTTATAATCATGTATTGTCTACCGGTTGCGAGAGAAGTAACTGAGGATGTAGTCATCCGATGGTGTCTGTTGTTTGTTTACATCTGATCGGAAATGATTAACCCTCTCGCAGCGCAACCCGAGATTTTCTCGGGCATGCATTTTCCCGTCTAATTACCCAGATAGCATTTTTAATTTTCAGAAAATTTGCAGCAATCTTGCTTTGAAAACCTGCAAATTTACAGCAAGCTCAGCATGACAAGACTGAAAATTCATAACAAGACTGAAGTAAGATTATGCAAACGCAGAAGTCACCACACTTTGAACTTGCAGTTAACTTGCCGTGCAAGTTAAATTCATAGTGTATCAAATTTATTGCAAATTAACGGCAAAGGAGTAACCAAAGATGCTGCAAACTTACTGCAAAGTAGTAATCTTCCCACGCCCAACTATCTGTTGACGACTGTTACACTATAAGTTTAACCCCTTTGGAACGGTCCATAGACCTGGTCAGGTCTATTGATGCGAACACGCCTTCAGATGGCGTAAGCATCGTTTTCATCACCATAAACATGTTAAGGTAATATTTGTACTATTCAATACGATCCTTTTTTGGTATTTGATAAGCATAGCGTTTAGAAAAAGCGGTACCAACCGAATAAAATTTCTGCAATTTCTGCGTATGTGCTCATTGTCTATTCTCTCAACAGAGGGATATTTTGCTTTCGTCACTTTCGGGAATTAAAGACAATCTTGCCATCAGTTTCACAACAAACTACTCATGCAAGTAGGGGATGGTATACCTTGCTGTAAATTTGCTGCGAATTTCCCAATTCAAATTTGTCACGGCATGATAATGTCAGAAAAAATCAAACTTGCTGCCAATGTTCATGCTATCTGGGTAATCGTCCTTGATTATTCCTACCAGTTATTTTATTTTATTTTATTTTTTTGTAAATTTTGCCTTGTTTAATCGGAGCATTTTCCTGATTAAATTAGACAAAAGTTTTTGTTTTGAAAAACCAGTGGCAAAGAAGCTATTTTAATTATTTTGAAGTTATTTTAATAAAACAATTACGCAGACAGAGGGTTAACTCTAGACAAACTTCCACCAGTAAAAACGAATCGAAATTTTTATTTTACTTACGGCATAAATTCTGAATAAATAGGATAATTAAATAAGGGAAAAATATCTTTTCAAATTTGTTGATGGGAAAATTTCTATGGTGGCAATCAAATTGTCTGACATTGGTAGGATGATTGTTTGGGTTGTCTCAATATGGGGGAAGCGCAGGGCTTGACTACCGCTGTGGCGAACTTCAACCAGTACAAAAATAGATATAATTGCCTGAATTATTACACACATTTTTCTTCAATAAGGCATTTAAACAAGGAGGAAATTTCTATTCAAATTTACTGGTTGACGTTTGTGATGTAATCAAGCGGTGCGAAACCGATTACAGTTGAATCTTCAACATTTTGAGGATATATCAATTTCTCTTTATTCATAATTCTATGATATTAGTGTTGTCAAAAGTGGCAGATGCTTAACAATAACTCTCCTTCCCTCCAAAGTAGCTTATTTCATACCAAGTAATAAAAAGATATATATATATAATATTTTATAAAAAAACATAATATTTTGAAATTGCATTTTTATTAACAGAAATTAACTTTTAACTAATCATGTAAATTGCTTTCATATCATGAATTGTCATTAGACTATTTTGTTGCAGCATTTTGAATTGTATGCGAATATTCCACGCTTAACTTTTTAGTTGATATATTGGTATACACTACAACATGTTGTAGGATGTTGATATACCCTAAAACATGTTTCCTAAAGTAGTGTTCTTAGCACTTATTGTTCATTTACAGGGACATACAAATTAATTCTATTCCATTGCTCTCACTACACTGTTAAAACTTTGCAGCATTCTAGTAGGTCATTTGACCGTTTTATCCGAAAACGATTACACAACCGCAATTTTAACACTATTCTGACCATATTATTGGCCATTTTATGGTCAGAATATAGTTAAATTATGGTTATGGAACCGTTTTTTTTTAAAAACGGTCGAATGGCCTGCCAGAATGCTGCAAAATTTTTAACAGTGTAGACAATGGCTGTTTGAAGTGCGTTTTTTGAAATTGGTACACGTTATTGAAGCACATGGTAACGTCTTCCACTGGGAAAATAGCATAAGTAACATTTAATGTTAATTCGCAGGGCCACACACACAAAAATGTAGGTTTGTAATCGTCTGCGAGCAATAATTGCATGAAGAATGTTTTCAGTTGTGTTATGCGTTTTACGCTTAAATAAATATTACTATGTTTTATGGGATGTAAAAATTATATAAAACATATTCATGAATTCCCAAAATAATTCTTTTCATTCACAGTTATTTTGCGTGGGCAGGATGTGCTAAAATACGTTTTAAAATATGCTACACGTTTTTAACGGAACTATAAGGGCGATCAAAAAGTTTCCGTTCGAAGGCTGGACAGTCCAGATTTGGTTTGCCAGTCATGCAAAATCGTCTTCAGCATTTAGGCAGGCACCCCACTGCTTCACCGGGTTGAATATACCTCTTTGGTAAAATTCCTCTTTCTGCTGCTTGAAGAAGCCGGAAACTGCATGCTGCACTTCTCCGTCCGACAGGAACCAGGAACCGTTGACCTTTCAAGGACTTTTTGAATCTTTTGACTTTGGATCTTTTGAAAGATATGTGACGTTCCGACCTAATCGCATCTTCAATTGCCCGCTTATTATTTTTGGTCCTGTATGTCGATAACATCCGAAATCGACTTTCATCTTAAGTCGAACCGCGACCAGCTCTGAATTTTGCGCACCATTCCACTACGGTGTTTTTCGACAGGCATATTTCCCACACATACATTCTTCATTTCTGCTGAATGTCTACCGGTTTTTGTCCTTCGGAGGCCAAAAAATATAATAATAATAACAGCACGTTGGTTCTGTTTGGACGCATTTGGAACTAACGTCGCCATTGTTCAGCATTTTCTACTCATATTTCGAAAATAAACAAACGCCACATAATAATCCCTTGCCTCAATGTCGGTGCTTATATACCCGCTTCGGCGACGCACTAATTTGCATATAAGCTGCAGAAGCGACCTCAAACGGAAACATTTTGATAGCTCGTTATAAGTTTTAATATACACCGAGGGTGTCAAACTGTGGCCTGTCGGATGCTACTAATTTTTCAGAGAAATAGTCGTCTGCTTGAATAGCAGAGATTCGATGATTATATAAGAATATGATTACTATAAAATTTTATTGGTTAACCGGCGCGACGGTCCACAGTTTGACATCCCTTCTATACACCGTGATGTGATTAATATAAATTAACCCTCTCGCTGCGTAATTGTTTATCAAAACCCCTTCGCGACGAGCGTCTTTTAAGAATTTTTTTCTTTTGTCACCGGTTTTTGAAAATAAAAATTTTTATCTAATTTAATTAGGAAAATGCGCCATTAAATACGACAAAATTTACAATAAAAAAATTACTGGTGGGAATAATAAATGAGGGTCAATTAGACGGAAAAATACATGCCCGAGAAAATCTCGGGTTGCGCAGCAAGAGGGTTAATATTCAAGTTTGCAGACTGGCAAATGGATATGCTGTTGTGTATAAATCATATGCCCATGGAGAATAATGGCTTAAAAAGAGGTTTTGACTGCTTTTTGTGTTTTCTAAATTGTTTATGTGGACATCTCTGTTTATTCTATGAAATTTTGTTGTTGTTTAGGAATTGGACAGGGCTTGTTTGAAAGTGGTTTGTAATCTATGCTGGATGAATGACTTTAAGTTCTTTTAATTTTTAAATTCACTTTTCATTTCCACATTACTTATTAATTGCATTTCATGTTAAAATGGATAAGAGAGTGAAATGAATTGTATTGAGACTTTCATACTCTGAATAAACTTATACTGATCCATCTTAAATTAATCTTTCAAATGTGTTTATCAAGCCTTTCAGGGAAATGTATTTCTATTCGTAAAATGCAGAAATCATTGACTGACACAATAATTTAAAAGCAAATTTACTTCAAAACAGGAAAAAGCTTTTCTTCGTCTACTTAATAAAATTAATATTTTCATTCTGAAATTCTAGTGTCAATGTGGCCTTTCGCAATTAAAATTTAGCGGGGTATATCATATCCCACCGACTTTCAAGGGGTTAACCCTTAAATGCATATTGGTGCAAATTTGCATCACTTTTTATTTAACTTTTAATAAGTAAATCAAGTTCTGCGCTACCACTATATTTATATAGAAATAATAATTCTGTAAAAATTCACATAAATATGCTACTAAATAAAGTTACAAATCTATCTTAAAATTTCTGGTTTCTAATCCTTAATATAAGAAAAAAAAGTACAATCTAAAAGAATATTTCATGCATTTAACCTATTCGCTGCCAACCACGAGTATACTCGTGGCCTTAATTTATTAATTACTTTGTCACCTATATTTTAGAAATAAAAAAATGACTTATTTATTGGCAGAAATTTCGCTGTATTAGCAAAGCTAAATTTAGCTTTCGGAATTTGTATTGGCAAAGGACTTTCTACAAGAAATTGTAAAATTCTTACTTTATAGTTTTGGTAGTGAACCTGTTAATGGGTCAACGCATTGTTCTGAACGAAACGTAAAAATATGCTCATATAGACTGATAATAAGAATTGGTTCCCGAACCGAAAATTTTGCAAAGAAAAAACTAATGCGTAATCCAAACGTACATGCCGCCAATGGAGTTATGAATAAAGAAGAGTAGACATATAGTGTACTGTCTACCAGTTGCGAGTGAAGTAACTGAGGAGGTTGTCACAAGATGGCGGCTGCTTTTTTTAAAAATCGTATCTTTAGTTTCTGATTATCACCAGGGCTAACGTACCACCAGTAAAATTGAATAGAAAATTTCTTTTCATTTAAGCGTCTTATTCATGGATTTTTTTTTTTTTTCTCACAAATGTGGCCAAAATTTCTATTTGTTCTTACTGGTGTCAGTTTCCCTTGTAAAACTGTCATTTTGTTTCCCTGGTTGTCACAATATGGTGGAAACTTAGGGCGTGACTACCGTCAAACTAAACTTCTACCAGTAAAAATGAAAACCTGTTTCTACCATTATTTATGACTAAAATTTTGCAATATTAAGGCATTTAAATAAGCAGAACATTTCTATATAATTTTACTGGTGGAAGTTTCCACCGGCGGTAAACAACCCGTGCGATAGCGGTTACAGTTGAAGCTTCACTATTTTACGGATATATCAGTTCCTGTTTATTAACCCTTTGCACTCGACGACTCCGCTGCGGAGACATAATCTTTCTTTGCAAAATTTGTTTTTGGCACCAGTGATCAGGGAAAATGAAATGTGCTTTATTTAATCAGAGCATTTTTGAAATTGTGTACTTGAACGAAACTTCTTTTTAAAAAAATGTTGGCGATCGAATAAAATTTGTGTAAGAGACGCCGAGCGCCAAGGGTTAATAGTTCCATGATGCCGCCAAATGGTTTTCAGAAGGGTTCTAATTTCAGGGCTCCCAAATGATCCGCCAAGTGAACACCAATATTATTTTAGAAAAAAGTTCTTACAAATCGCCCCGGAAACACCTTTGATAGTTAATTCTCGCTCAAACCTACCATAAAATTTTCTGTTGAAATTTACTGGTATTCAGTTGGCGGACCATTTGGGAGCCCTGAATTCTAGTCTTTTGTATGAATGTAATTTGCGTTTATTTTCAAAAAATCGCCTGCATACATTGTATTAGTATAGCAATAATTTTAGTATGAAAAATACAGGTCTCGTGTAATTTTATTCTGAGTGTTGTTTAATACAGTATGAAATACAAGCAACAAAAAAAGTATCATTTCACAGACAGAAATAAGTAACTTTACGCAATATTTCAAGGATCAATAAATGATATCTATCTGATAAGACCATTGCGTGCCGTAAGATTATAAATTTCTTCTCTATGTTTTGAGACATGAATAATGTGCATGATATTTTCAAATATCCTAGACTTATTTTTTCAGGCATATCTCTAAAGGTTTTAAAAATTTAAATGCCAATATTGTAATGTTTCCTAGAAAATTTTAGCTGATTAGCAGGTGAACAATTCAACCTTTGAAAAATTTTATCCAAGAATAAAAAATGATTTCGTACATTTAAATTTGAAATACCATTTTTTCTAGCGTATAATCCGAGTATCAAATAAACATTATTAGAAGCAGGAATTTTATGTAATAAACGGTCATTTATTTGCATGTACAACTTATTTGACTTCATTATTTAATAAAAATGTCTTATTCAAAACATGCTTATTTGAGTTGTGGATTTTAAGCCAAAAAGTACGATAAGGCAGTGTCGGCAATCTAAATGGAAAATTTCGGATTTTTTAAATTTTAAAATGATGATGGTATTGATGACAATTGCTCTGACGGCAATAAATAACCCCGTTATTGAAACTAGTACGCACTGATGTACAGATGTAACCAGTACGCATTATTTTTGTCTAATTAAAATAAAAATTAATAAAAATTAATAAAATTAAATTAAATTAAATTAATTAAAATTAGTAAAGATTAATAAAAAAACCCGCATTCCAGCGAGCAAATTGTCACCGCTATCTCAGAATAGTACTCTTCGTTTTTTAATGGCAGATGGTTTGCGTTTAAATAAGGTGAAGATTACAATTCCGCAAAAGAGGTTGTTACAACTGGTCGTTGGAATCGGGTTTGCTACAACTGCTTTAGTATATATTAGATTAAACATAAAACTGCTTAGCTAAAATAGAAATCATACATTATGTTATGGAAACTGCTTTTAGTTGACATGGAGCTATGTTTTAACACGAATAAATTTCATGGATATTTGGAAGATCAATGTTACCGTAATTTCCGGCGTATAATCCGCGAATCAAACAATCATTTTTTGACCAAGAAATTTTTTAAGTAAAATGTAACTTTTTAAATCGCGGTAAGTATTTGGTCTCGATAACTAAATAAAATTTCTGGGTCCAAACAGAATTGTTTGATCGGCGGATTATACGTCGGAAATTACGGTAGTTTGATATCTTTAAGCACATGATTACAACATTCATAGCTGCCAAATTTTACGCTTTTTTGTTACCACTAAAATTTAATAGAAATCTTCCTAGTTTAATCTTGAGATTTCGGCGATGAAATAAGACAAAATTTGCTATTAAATTTTTGTGGTATGAAGAAAGCGTAAAAGTTGGCAGCTATGCAATATTCAACCGTCATAATCTGAATATATGCATTTAAAATTTCTAAAATATATGGCTCTGTAGAATGCTTTTACCTTGCCTCTTGAAAAATAGCCAAAGATTTCATGAAGACTTAATTTCCGGCTGTTAATTAAAGGCAATCTGCAATAGCTGGGGACCTGAGACATGCGGCAGGGTTGCCAGTTTGGCAACATTTTTGTTCCAAAAATTCGAATTCGTGCCAGAAATTAAGAGTAGTATTATTTTTAGCTCACAGGCCATCAAAGCCTGAGAGCTAATGTGCACGCCCGTTCTGTATGTATGTATGTACGTATGTATGTATGTATGTATGTATGTACGTAACGCGATAACTCTTGATAGAAACATCCGATTTGCTTCAAAAATTTTTTCTAGGTTTATTGTGATAAAGCACTTACCTGATTAGTTTTGGGAGTTCATTGGTTAAGGATAAAGGGGGGAAAAACGGGGTTAGTCCAACCCCTCAATTCAGATAAATGGGTTTTTCATGCAGAATCATTCGATTTGTTCCGAATTTGATGTACCGGTTTATTATGTTAAGGAACTTCCCTAATTAGTTTTGGGGGTTCATTGGTTAAGGATAAAGGGGGAAAAGGGGAGCTAGTCCACACCCTTAATTCAGATAAATGGGTATTTCATGCAGAATCATTCGATTTGCCCCGAATTTGGTATACCGGTTTATTATGTTCAGGAACTTCCCTGATTAGTTTTGAGGGTTCATTGGTTAAGGATAAAGGGGGAAAAGGGGGGGTTAGTCCACCCCCCTAATTCAGATAAATGGGTTTTTCATGCAGAATGATTCGATTTGCTCCGAATTTGGTATATCGGTTTATTATGTTAAGGAACTTCCCTGATTAGTTTTGAGGGTTCATTGGTTAAGGATAAAGGGGGGGAAAGGGAGGTTTGCCCGCCCCCCTTAAATTAGATAAATGGGTTTTTCATGCAGAATGATTCGATTTGCTCCGAAGTTGGTATACCGGTTTATTATGTTAAGGAACTTCCCTGATTAGTTTTGGGAGTTCATTGGTTACGGATAAAGAGGGAAGGGGGGTTAGTCCACCCCCCTTAATTGATATAAACTGGTTTTTCATCGAGAATTATTCGCTTTGCTCCAAATTTGGTATGCCGGTTTATTATGTTAAGGAGCTTCCCTGATTCGTTATGGAATTCATTGGTTAAGGATAAAGGGGGGGGGGGTAGTTCACCCCCTTAATTTAGATAAATGTTTTTTTTTTGCAGGATTATTGGATTTGCTCCAAATTTGGTATACCGGTTTATTATGTTTAGGAACTTCCCTGATTAGATTTGGAGGTTCACTGGTTAAGTATAAAGGGGGAAACGGGGGCTAATTCCCCTTCACTTATTTTTTTGATTGGCATTATTCTTTAAAATAAGAGTATGATATACAATTAGTGTGAATAGCCTGAGAGCTCAATGCCATCAGTTTAGCTGGGCACTTTTCTTTTTTATTTCTTTATTTAATGACAGGAATTTTGTGATTACATAAAGTGAAGATTCTTCTTCAAAATTTCCGGTATGAATGTAAAATTTCGAAGGAAAAATGGAGGCCAAACTGGCAACCCTGATAAGCGGAACGTAGGTCTGACAAGGAAGGTCTCCATACGGGCATACTCAGAAAAATCTGAAAAAATTACAGAATGTTCTTCACATATGGATATATATGTTTAAAAAAAATTTTTTGGCGGAAACCCTATACAGCGGCCGTAAAAAAATTACGAAATTTTCTTTTATTTGGCGATTTAGCACCGGTTGGCGATGAACAAAAAATACGTTTTTATGCAGGAAAAAACTTTTTATGTTGAATTTGTTTACATAAGTTTAATTTAAATAACATTAGTTTTGTCATTTTTAATTTGTTTTAACTATAGTTTTGTCATTTTTAGTTTATTTTAACTATAGTTTGTGATGTATATTTATATGTATTTATAATAAAATTTAAATATCATATTTTACGATTTAAATTGTTTCAAGCTCAAAAATAAGGCAGACAGAACTCTGTCGATTTGATTTTGTTGCTATGGAAACGACTTCGTCTTCGATACGGAAATGTATTATGGCAATTAAATGTCAGCTGGCTCTAACTTAAAATAGCTATTTGCAACTTGCAAAGCATGAAAAATATTTTTACAGTGATAAATTAAACAACTAAAGCAACGAACAACATATATATGTAATGTAAAAAATATATAATAACCTCTTTCATTGATTAAGTGTATTATTCCTTAAAAACAGTGCATTCTAAAAAAACAATTAATAAACAATTTTCGGATGCATTAAAATCGTTTGCTTTTGGCGAGGAAAAATCCTGCTCCCCAAATCGCGTGTCATTTTCGTATTTTTGCGCCAAATATTAGAAAGTATTTTATTTTTTTTACAGATTTTCTACTGAAATTCCGCCGTTAAATTTAACTGATCCCTTATTACATACATGAGTAGTTTCACTAGTATTTTTTTTCAACATATTCTGAGTATGCCCTGTAAGGAGACCTTCCTTGTGAGTACGTCATGGGATGCCGCCGACTTGCGGTTGGTCCGCTCACCCCCAGCGGCATTTGAGATAATGAAAGTTTTCGAAGCGTTGTGGTTCCTGATGGAGCAAGCTCGCTCCAGCCTTCACTCCAGTTTCCATGTCTTTTTCATAAAGTTCTTTTTTTTTTTTTTTTTTTTTTTTTTTTTTTTTTTTTTCTGTGAGTCACCGTAGCCTGGGGTTTCTTGTAGCACATTTCCGTAGTGGGAGTTCCTTTCGAACACGAACTACGATGATTATTGATTGCGATATTAACCCCTTAATTCTCGCCCCCGTGATATTCACGGGCTATGTATTTTATTCAGATTGTTTGATTCCCACTAGTTTTATGAAACAGTGTAATTGGCTTTAATTTGGCATCATTTTACCTGTAATTATATAAGGTGACTATTTCTTTTTCAAAAAAGTGGTGCCAATAAGCAATTTGAAATTTTTAAACCGTAATTTAATGCGACCATTAACCCCTTAACCTACGATTTACGTCTCAACAGCTCCACGGTTTGGCAAATCCATAGCTACCACTAAAGTTTAATTGAGATTTTCGCCTTGTTTAGTCATGGAATTTCGACGATTAAATTAAACTATATTTACTGTGAAATTTTAGTGGTAAGAAGAATTTACATTTGGCTCGATCATCGTACGCGGGCTATGCCCGTCATTGTAGATTAAGGGGTTAAGGGGACCAGGAAAGAGAAATTCGACCAAAAAATCAATTTTTACTGTTTTATATCATTAAATAGTTTAAACTTTTATCTTTTCAACGATGTATTACACATGTTTATAGATAAAAAAGTGTTGGATTTCTTCATTCTTTCTAAGAGCATTTCACAGCAGTGGGCTACTTTTTTAAAATTCAGATTTCTTGATTGGAACCACTTTTCTGAAGTGGTAAAATTCTCATTGTTTTCGCATTAATAAAAATGTTATTAAATAGGGCGAATTTTACCTTTTCAAAAAAGTGGTGCCAATCAAGAAATCAGAAATTAGAAAAAGTAGCCCACTGGCAACACTGCTTCACAGCTTTAATTGACTTTTTCTCAAAACTTCGATTTTTCAGGTTTGTGTTCCTTTTTTTCAATATCTATTAAACTTAAGAACTCAGATTTTTCTAAATACATATATTATGTTATATTGTATACTTTAACACAGGGATTTAATGATTTGTTGAGAATTAGTTACTTTAGGCAGTGTAATCTTACCGAAAATGCTAGTTTAAAAATGTTTTTCAATAAATAATTAATAATTAATTTTCAGTCTCACTTAGAAAGAAAATGGTCTGTTAAAATACTTAAAGCATGTTATTCAAACTACTCTAAAAAAACTAGACCTCAATCTTTAACCATTTCTGAGAAAAAGGTTCATAAAGTTGGTGTATTTTAACATGGCGAGATAGAACTTACCCGGTCCCCTTAAGGGGTTAACAATCACAATCATAGCTCCCAACTTTTACGCTTTCTTTAAACCCCTAAATTTTAAAACTAAATTTTTTCTTATTGCATCGCCGAAATATCAAGATTAAGGCGAAGATTTCTATTAAATTTTAGTGGTAACAAAAAAGCTTAAAAGTTGGCAGCTATGATCAAAATCATTTGGTATAATTTATATTGAAAATAATTTTGAAAATGTTTTCGTTCAACATATTAAAAAAATGATGTTTAAACAGTACTACATTTAACTACAAATATTTTAGCGTATTTTCTTTTTCTATCATTGAAATAATAGAATACCACCCATTCTTACTTTCTTTTCATCATTTCCTTATCAGTATTCAACAACATTTAATTAGGGAGATTTAATGCGTCTCCTACAAGCCGGAAATATTTCTCTATGTTAGCGTTTTTTAATCTGCGTAATGCTATTTTCGAAAATCTTTAGGGAAAAATTTTGACGATTGATTGAAATATTGCCTATGTTTTTTATCTGTATAGTGCACTCTAAAACAGGATAACAGTAATTTATTAACTGTGATTTCTATTTTTTCATTCGATCTGGGAATTGTGATAGAAATACTGTTTTTTATAATCAGATATTTTTTATAAATGTTACTCCAAATCCATTCGTTTGATATAATTTCAGAGAAAAAAATTTATTAGTTCTTTTTAGAAAATATATTTTTTACATTTGTATTTTATAATTACTTATTGGAACATATATGTTAATAATAACAATGTTTATATCTCTTAAAATGATGTGAAGAATCACCGTAATTTCCAGCATATAACACATGGATCAAACAAACATGTTTGTACCCAAAATTATTATTTAATAATTAAAGTCAAATATTCACCGCGAGTTAAGAAGTTAGATTTTATCAAATAAAATTTCTACGTCCAAACATTATTGTTTCATCCGCGGATTATACGCCAGAAATTACGGTATCTTACAGAAGGGCTTATTTTTTATTACCATTATCACCTAACAGTCATCCATCTATGCAATTATTGCTAGTAAAAAAAAAAAAAAAAAAAAAAAAAAAAATCAAATATATTAATTACAATTTACTTCAAACGGTTTTTTTGTTCACTTTATAAATAAGGATTTAGAAGTTAGTTTAATTTATTTAAACGGTATAACTTTAGCATATTTGATAGCGTAAGTTTGCTAATATAGCTCTAGAAAACTTTACGCCATTTCATATTTCTTCCACCAGAGACCCTAACAGACCGGAAACTTCAATATTTAATACGTTGAAAGCCATTGGAATATTATTTTACTATTTAACATTAATCCCGACTACAAAAATTGTAACAAAGTACTTAGAAAAAGGTTTTAGGATGCGCGTAAAGAAAAGCTTTTCTAAATACTCAAAACAATTTGTTCGTAATTTCTGGTGACAGTCAATTTTATTTTAACATATTAGATGCAGAATTACTTTGCTTATGAAAGGGTTAACCCTCACGCTGCGTAATTGTTTTATCAATATGTGTTCAAAAATTGCGCAATTTTTTTTTATTACGTATTACAAATCTAGATATGTTTTAGAGTTAAAATAAGTAAAAAAGTTTTGTAAAAGATTTTTTTCAATATAGAATTAGATCATAAAAGAAGGTTGTCAGAAAGAGCGTCTTGTACAGAATTTTTAATATTTTATTACAGGTTTTTCAAAACAGAAATTTATGTCTAATTTAATCGGGAAAATGACAGGCAAAATTTACAATAAAAAATAACTGGTGGGAATAATCAAGGAGGGTTAATCAGACGAAGAAAATGCATCCCCGCGGAAATCGCGGGTTGCGCAAATTTTGCTACATTTACGTAGCCCGTGTAAATCGCGGGATGAACAGCGAGTTAATACTATACTGGAGAAAGTTTTCTTTTTGGAGTATATATTTTTATACTCATATATAATGTGAAAATAATCTCATTTTAAATCCTGATTCCTTGTCATATATAATTGAAGTTTTCTGCGATAACATAAGTCTATTCAAATATAGTAGCAGTATGCGATTGAATAGATTTATTAACCCGTTCGGGACATGGGTTCATATATGCACTCTCAAAAAATGCTTAACCCCTTAACGCTCGAATTAAATTACGATTTAAAAATTCAAATTGCTTATTGGCACCACTTTTATGAAAAAGAAATATTCATCTTATTTAATGACGGGTAAAACGATAACTAAAATATAGTCAATTTCACTATTTTATAAAACTTGAATCAAACAATTTGAGTAAAATACACAGCCCGTGAATATGACGGGCGCGAGAATTAAGGGGTTAAAACGCTTGTGTTTGATACCAGTAAAAAAGAAAAGTAAAATTGATTTTATTTAATTACGGCATTTTCGTGATTTACAAAGCTAAGTCAAATAATTAACAAAAAGTGGTGTCAAGAATAAAATTCGTGTAAAAGATGCCGGTCCTTAGCGGGTTAATGTTTGAATTTTAATTTCATTCATATGTGCATTACTGCGCAGTGTCGGGTTAAATATTGAGATAAAAGTGATAAATCAATATTTCGTAAAAATCCGACGCAATTCACTTGTAAAACATGCGACTTTATAGAATATATTTTTTAAAAGATCAATTTGATTGATTGATAATTTTTTGAGTTTAACCCATTTGTGCCTGAATTTTTGTTTTCTCAAATTTTTTGGTAAAATCACTTTTAAATGTTGCAAAATGAACTGGAAAAATACTAAAAAAAAATTAAGCTTAATTTTTTTTGTATTTATTTGATAAAATGTAAAAGAACTAAATATGAGTATTTCTAGTAGAATAATATGCATAATTATATATTTGACCTACATTTATATTTAAAATGTTTTTAAATTGTATATTATGTACTATAATTAGTACTTTTATGAACTAAAAATAGGCTTGAAAATTTAATTTCGCAATTTAAAAAAATACGTATTTCAAAAACGTCTACAAGCAAAGATTATAACTTGCGATTTTGCATCCTTCATAGAAAAAATACAAATAAACTTACTTTTTACATTTTGCCATCTTGAAACATTAAAAATCTATAAACACCGAAAAAAGCCTTAATTTAAGCAAAAAAATATCCAGCTTATGCTGTCATCTCTCGGTTACAGATAAAGACATTTATAAATAATGATTTCATGCAATTTTGATGTTATAAAGGAGAAAAAAAATTATACAAATTCATTCAAATTTGAAACGTCCCAAAAATGGGACTCTAGGCATAAATGGGTTAAGTATAAACCGTTTTTGGAGATGCTGTTCTGAAAATAAAAATCACTGAAAGCTTTTCGTTACAGTTTACTGGCTGTGGTGCACACTACTTACAATTTTTTTCTTCGAAATATGTCCTGTGGTCGGATGCGTATTCTGATTGATTATTGCTGTTAACCCCTTGATGGGCGGTGGTTCATTTTTGGACCACTTAATTTTATTTCCTAAATGCCACATTGACACCAGGATTATGAAATAAAAATTTTCCTTTTATCAAGTGCATAAAGAAAAGCTTTTACTATTTTTCAAATAAATTTGGTTGTAAATTCTGGTGTCAGTCAATCATTTCAGCATGTTACAAGTAGAAGTTCTTTGCCCCTCAAAGGGTTAAGTTGTTTGGCGAGACTTGATTTTGGCGAAAAACATTACGAGGTTATAATTTAATGACAAAATGTACAGATCAGTGTTGCCGGTTGGCTACGTTTTTTTAATTCAGATATGTTCAGAAGGACCACTTTTTTGAAAAGGTAAAATTCCCCTTGCTTTCACCTTAATTAATATCACATTAAATGAGGCGAATTTTACCATTTCAAAAAAGTGACGCCAATGAAGAAACCTGAATTTAAAAAAAGTACTCACTGGCAACACTGTGTCACATGTTCGTATAAAATAACTCCGTTTTAATTAAGAGGTCATTAAGATAGAAAACAAAGTTAATTAAAAAAATAAATACCTTCATTAAAAAAAAAAAATAGATCGGTTAATTATGCAATTTTCTACATATTATAACATTTTCTCGCCGTCAGTATGAAAAAATATGAATCACTAAAAATATAAAGGATTTTATAACCGCTATCACTATAACGCGTCTTCGAATCAATGAAAAAAAAAAACAAAATCAGCGGATTCATCTATGTCGCAGTATTGCCAGATTAGGGAGTTTTTAAACTCAGATTATTTGACTGTCACCACTTTTTTAAAATAGTATAATTCTCCTTAATTTTCAGAATTTTTAATCTATTTTTAAATATACCGAATATTTCTATTTCAAAAAAAGCGGTGACAATCAACAATCTGGGGACAAAAACGTCCCCAATTTGGTAACACTGCTAAGTCGTTGTATTGTAATCTCTTCAAATGTAATTTTTTTTTAAATAGCTGCTATCATCATAAGGCTTGTATGAGGGCTTCGCGTCTGTAAAAGCCAAAACAAAAATCAGTGAATTGGGCTAAATCATTGTATTGGAAATTCTAAAATGCAGATTTATTTTTAGCTGCTATCACTATAACACAGGGGTGGCCAACTGTGGAACGCGGATACCACTAAAATGTTATAGAAAAAGTCGACTTCTTGAATCTCAGAGATTCGATGATTAGATAAGGCAATGATTACTATAAACTTTTAGTGGTGTCGATCGTGCCACAGTTGGTCATCCCTGCTATAACACGTGCATATGCGCTCCAAACGAATAATAATAATAAAACAAAACAAATCATGAATGTATTGAAAATCGTTGTATTAGTGTTTACAACATTAAGAAAAATTCGTTAGTTTCGCAATCACTATAACAAATAAAAAAAAAAAAAAAGATTATATAAGTTTGTAATATTTTTACAAATTATCTTTTGTAGCCTAATTAAATATTGAAAAAATAGAAACTTTCCATTTTTTCTTCAAACTTTCCGCTGCTGTTAATCGAAGTGTCGTTTACAGAACTGGAGTAAACGACGTATCACGGAGCTACTATGCACTCATTGCGAGATAGCTTAGAACAAAATTTTAAATGGTGACACCAGAAGAATTTTTCGTCTATTAGGTTTAGTGCCAAAATAATCGATAGCAATGGCAAGACCAAGAAACACAGGGCTTCCACAGTCGGCTGTTTTTTAATTCGAATTGGCACCAATTTCTCAAAACAGAAATCCTTAGCATTCACTTTGCAGCATTTCCAATCAAATATACTTCAAAAATTTTATTATAAAAATGTTGGTGCAAAGAGAATATAAAAATAGTTGCGTTTGTCGGCATTTCCAAACAAATATACTTCAAAAATTTTATTATAAAAATGTTGGTGCAAACAGAATATAAAAAAAGTTGCCGGTGGCAGCCCGACAATCAATCAAATTGCAAGCTACGGTTCCGACTGCGGAATATATTTGGAAAGGAAATATTATATGCTCTGCTTTTATAATACCAAAATTGCCCATGCACTTTTGATATCAATTTCTAAATAATAAAATATGTCTTTCGGAATTATAATGGTGCTTTAAGCAATTTTTTTTTGACATTTTGAATTGGCGAAAGAGCTGTTACCCCTTAAAGCTTGCTTTATTTATCATCCATATTTGTTTTTTTTTTTTTTAAATCTTTCATTTAATTTTTCCTGTGTTCATTTTTAATGCTTTTCATGCAAAAATAGCTATTTTAATAATTTTGTTTAGTGTAATTTAAAAAATTGATATAATCGTGATGTAGATATTTCGTGTGCCTTAATCGAACTGGAATGAACTGATAAACTTATTCCTGGTGATTCCGTTAATGTTACAAAATCTATCAACGCTTTGTAAGAAGATAATATCGTAACATATTTTATTCGTTTCACTACTAATGTAGTTTTAGGTTCTTTCTTCCAGGCGGGTAATAACAGGAATTATTTTTAAATATGTGGAAATAGTTTGAGGAAATACAGGTGAATTTTCTCATTCTTCTATCTTAAACGCACTATGCTTTTTTAATAAAAGACATATCAATTTGCTTATGATATTTTTATAGTAGTGTTTAGTTATATTTCTGTGTAGTTTTAGTTCTTTTATACTAGAAAACAGCTGCAGATAACATAATGACTAATCACAACTTATACCAATTTTATTTTTTCATTTTCGCTTGCAACAATAACAGATCTGACGATGGTTGTATAAATGACAAATAAAAGTGAATGAATTTTAAAATTATTGCGTTTGATTTTGAACCAGGGTTGACGAATGCAGTGCTACCAGATGGGGTACTTTTTTTAAAAATCAGATTCTTGATTGGCACCACTTTTTTGAAATGGTAAAATGTGCCTTATTTAATTACATATTAATTAAGGCAAAAGCAAAATGAATTTTACCGTTTCAGAAAAGTGGTGCCAATCAAGAAATCTGAATTTAAAAAAAGTACTCCACTGGCAACACTGGTCGAATGGCAATTATTATATCTATGTAGTAATCTTCGAATTATTTAATCGCAGAATTTATGGTATGCACGGCGTCTACAATCTATTTAATTGCTGATTTTTTGCGGTTAAGTAACGCAAATAATGCTATTCTGAAATAATGGTAACAAAAAGCGCACCGGTTGCGTACAGTATTTTTAACCCCTTGAGGGGCAAGCCATTGCGTTTGTGAAATGATGAATTCCCACCGGAATCTTAGAAAAATTCTATTTCAAAATAAGTAAAAGCAATTTTACGACCTTTTTCCCACCAAAGTTAGAAAAGTAAAATTTAATAATTTTTTTCTGGTGTAAACTTCATTAATCATAGGTGGTATATAATATATACCGGTGCCCCTCAAGGGGTTAAGTAACACATTAAAATTTTATTCATTTATAACGTTAACGTGGTGGAAAATATTCTAGAAAACGTGCAATATACACGGCTGACTGAAATATAATATAAAAGTAATAAAAAAATATGTCTTTGGAATGACATAGTTCTAACTGATAAAATGATCTAAAATGAGTTAATATTATATTATATCTTATACTGAGAGTCCACAGCTCCCTAAATATTAGACAAACGCGACGATTCAAAAATGGAGTCAGTTGAAGTCGGATAATTCCTAGCATCCGTACATTCCTTTGAATTTGAGAACAGTGTTGCCAGTGAGCTACTTTTTTAAAATTCAGATTTCTTGGTTGGCACCATTTTTTTGAAATAGTAAAATTCGCCTTATTAATGACACATTAATTAGGGCGAAAAGAAGGAGAATTTTCCCATTTTAGAAAAGTGGTGCCAATCAAGAAATCTGAATTTTAAAAAAGTTGCCCACTCGCAACACTGTTTGAGAAACCACAATTTACGAATTCGCCTTATTTTTCTCGGATTAAATAAGGCGAATATTTGTTTGAAGTCCAAATTGGATAGCCATCATTTTTTGCGTCATCGCGAATATTACAATATATATGGAATATTACAAAATATACAATAAGAATTATAGACGTCGACTTAATGGGGGCGATGAGGCAAACTTCCACCACTAATTTAAAAATGTAATTTTTTATTAATAAATCACAGAGATTAATAATTATAATTTTGTTTTTAAAGTTACTGGTTAAAGTATGCCTGATTATCTTTTTGTGCGCGTGTATCCCGCGTCTATGATAAGAATATTTACATATATCCATTTAACCTCTTCGCATGGCAAATAACGGAGGTCCACATATGTGAACCTAGGGAGTAAAGAAGTTAATTATAATAATAATAATAATAATAATAATAACAAATAATAATGATAATAAATAATAATGATAGTGATTATTAAATTATAATTTTTAATATTAGATATTAAAAATATATATTATTCATACGACTTGTCCCAAAAATGATGGTTGCATTTGAAAAATGAAATAAAGAAAAACGAAAAGTGATACAAATTACCGTTTGCTGCATTCTACTTCGGAAAACAGTAAGTTTTTATTCACGCAGAATTAGAAGTAGTTACAAAATTCACCAACAGATGGCGCGTTAAATTGAAAATAATAAACAAAAACTGTATGATAATCTTGCGAAGAAGTATGCAAAGCTAATTAACGATATTTTCAATATATCCATCATTTTTAGCAACAACATAGAAATATCTATGAAACAAATTTGCAAAATCTCATTCCATTGTAATGTTACAGCCAAAATGGTTTCACATGCAGAACAGATTTACCGTTTCCATTAGGCAGTCGTTTTCGAATTTGAGTTATGCAATATGTCTTTCAGGTACATCCCACTCACTGCAATACGCCAAACTGAAACCAGAGGCTGCTGTTTGATCATTTGCTGAAAGACTTCAACATTCTCCTCTGTAAATGCCGAGCCCGGTTCATCGACATTTTCAGCGCAATCGTCAGAAACGCTGTAATTCCGTTAACAAAATTCAAACAGAACCTTTGCTGTATCCCTTTTCTGATTTTTTGTAACGTTAAACTTCCTCTAAAAACTTTGCCTTCTTTCAACACTGCTGTGGTTCAGCCAGTGGAATTACAAGACAATAAATAAACAATTTCTGTACACCAACTTTCAAAACTCTGAGCAGCACATACTGTTAAGGGACGATGAAGTACAGAATGAATATCTAACTCAAAGCGGTTTCATACAGCTTTTGGAGATCTACTGCAGTGCCATCTGTTGGCAAACTTCGTAACTAAATTTGCATATCTATGTGTGTTGTGGTTACTTACAACCACTGCCATATTTTTATTTAATTTCATTTAGAAAATATTTTTATTAATCTTGTATTCATTTAATTTTAATATTCGCATTCCAAAATTATTTTAATTCCCTTTTTTTTCAACTTTCCCCTGTAAGTTTTTCTTTCTGGCATAGCATTTCATTCATTTTAAAATCATAAACGTCGTTTTGAAATCTGTACTTCCGGTAAAAGAATTATCTGGAAAGTTCCATATCTTTCTATTTGCGAAGTCATATCCTTTTGTAGCTCTGCCCCTTAGCCAATAATATTTAAATCAGTTTAATTCGTAATTTCAAACTTTGTAACTCTTTACTACTGTTTGGCATCTTATCTCAGTGAAATCTATCAAATTTCCTTTTTTAAAGCAGTTTTTTATATTCTTTAGCATTGCATTTTATGCCAATGCAGGGCGCCTGTATGTTCGTTCCGCCAAAGTTGGCGTGTTTCAAGAATTATAGCACGCCCCTTTACTCCTCTTTTCGGAGAGCTCGTGCGCATTCAGTGGAGTTGGGATTTCAATGCAGGATGGCTGACCTTTTTGCCGTTCTGCGAAGAATTATGTCCGAGCCTGCATGAGTGTTCTGTAACGAACGCAGAAAATGGGTGGATGCCTCTACCCCTTCAACAAAAAAAATAATAAACGGATTTCATATCTACAGTAAGAAATATTAAAAGTGCAAGAATATTTCTTTATGATTGTGTAATCGGCTGCATAGTTTAGTCTTTTTTTTTTTTTTTTTTTTTTTTTTTTTTTTGTGGCGAGATTCTTTGATCAGTTACTTCTGATTCTTCAGCAAGATGTGGATAAAAATTCTGTTGACGGCATTAGTATTATTTTTATTCAAATGGTGCTTTTATTTCGAATCGTAGAATTGTGATGCTAAAAAAATCATCTAAATGCTTGTGCCTCCATACTCCCCAAAGGAAAGAAATTATTTTATTTTCTTTAGTAAGAACGTAGAATGAACGTAGATTGTATGTGTCCATCATAAAAAAAGTACATCTAAAAGAATAAGAGATGTACTCTACGATAATTCGCTATGTTCTGCAAGAAAAATTGCTTCATAAATAAAAAAATTTCAAGGAAGATTTGTCATCTGTTTATTTCCTTTCTGCAAATGTCTCCATCATTTTCTGTTCTATCAGGTGAATGCAGGTAATGCTTTTACCTTTTATTTTTGTGTTCTCAATTTCCAAATGTATGATAAGTAAACTAAGATTTTTTTTAATTAATGACTGTTATGTCAAAGTGGTCTTTTGTGGCCGCAACAAAATGTTATAACACGATCCTAAAAAAATGATTTCTAGAATTTTAATTGGAATTTCAATATCCAAAATATCTTTACAATACTATTCTTTCACCTCCTATCTCCAAACCCAACAATGTGAATGAAAATTTACTGGTTTCCCAAGTAGAATGCAGCAAACGGTGCATTTCTATCGCTTTACCAGTTTCTTTAATTCATTTTCCAAATGCTCCCGTCGTCGTTTGTGGGACATCCTCTATACTTATTACATCATATATGAGGGGTGGTCAACTGTGGCACGCTCAACATCACTAAAATTTTATAGTAATCATTGCCTTATCTAATCATCGAATCTCTGCGATTCAAAAAGTCGACTTTTTCTGTAAAATTTTAGTGATATCCGACGTGCCACCGTTGACCATCCATATTATATATTATCATAGATGCCAAATATTATGGTGTTTTTGTACCACAAAAATTTAATAGACATTTTTGGCTTATTTAATTGTCAGATTACGGCTATTTAAAAAGGTAACATTTACAATTATTTTTGTGGTACAAAAAAAGCATAAGAGTTGTCAGCTATGTACTATATAAATTATATTGTATATAATATCAATTAAAAAAAAACCTTAACGGTTTAAAAGTTTGTGATGCAGCACTTTATCTTATTGCTATAAGAATTTTAAATATGGAACTTAAAAATAATGATATCAAATTTTAAGTGACGCTATATTATTTATTTCATCATTTTATTTTCGTTTTATTTATAATTGCATGCGTAAGAATTATGTTAAATTTCAAAGGATGTATAAAAATTTATTCATTGATGCGTTATCATTCACATTTTTCATAAATTCAAACTATGAGTTTTAAAATATATGATGTCAAAATTTAAGTGACGCCTTGATGTAGCCGTAAACAATTTGTTTTAAAATTCAATTTTAATTGTTTTCGATTTGGCTAAATATATTTAAACATGTAACCAAACCTTTTAATTTTCCAATACACTGTTAAAAATACCACTTTCACAGTACCTGTACATTGCACTGTAATGTATTTATATGAATAAATTGATTTATCTTTTATGCCACGCTATCCAAAATGAAAAGTAAAATTTATGTAAGTGGTTTCTTTCCGTCATAATATCCATTTGCATATATTTCGCTTAGCTTGGATACAATGACGCAAAGAAATCACTCAGTATTTAACATGTTTTTTTTTTTTAAATATATGTTCAACTTTTAGTTGTATTGGGGTGGTAGGATATTAGATTTATTGGATACAACTGTATAAAATGCATAAAATACATTATTATTGCTCCCATTATTGAAAAGAAAATTTTATTGTGATCCCCCCCCCATTTATTGTTAATGCTGAATTGAGCCAATAGATGGCGATACCATGCAGAGAAGCATGTAATTATGGATGTATTTAACTGATCATGTAACAAGCAACTTAAATTACTTCAAAAACAGATTTTAATTATATTTTGTACCTTGAAATTTTTAATGCTAGGCAACGGTTTAATAATCTAGTGAGCCAACTGAATTATTTAATTTGAGATTTTATTTCACCTAATTTTTTCTGTCAATACATTTCCCATTTATTGTTAATGCTGAATTTAGCAATAGATGGAGATACCATGCAGAAAATCATTTAATTATTGATGTATTTAACTAGAGGAGGAATTGAATAGAGAACGAATCCCTTTGTTATATCCGCCGAACACTGAAGCACTCATGTCGGAGATCTTATTGCCAAAAGGCTGTCGTTTTTTGGCGGTGATCCCTTTCTTGGCAATTTTCTGTTTTCATTCTCGTGATAAAAGAAACGCTCCAAAACGAACGCATTGAAAATTGGTCTTGGTGGGGGCTGGAAAAACAGGTTTGGCGGGCATTCTCCCCACCATCGCGTGATGGTGGGAAGCATGATATGTGCTTCAAGAAAAGGTTGCTATTTCTGCGTCCAGTTATATTAGAAGTCTATGATTTAACTAGCAACTTAAATTATTTCAGAAACAGATTTGAATTATATTTTGTACCTTGTAATTTTTTTAATGCTAGGCAATGGTTTAATAATTTATTTAGCCAACTGAATTATTTAATTTCAGGTTTTATTTAGTTTATTTTTTTCTGTGAATACATGGGAAGTTTGCAAGGTATTTTTGTTGTTGTTGTTGTTGTAAACTAAAAAAATAATTTAAATATATTTAAAAAATAAATTTACATGACAAATTTGCATTTTATGCTCTTTTGATTTAAAGAGATGGTTTAATAAACCTTTGTTTGAGCCCCTCTCCCTCCCCTAAAGATAAAAGTATAAAAATGCAATTTATTTGCATGCCAATTTATGCAACAGTACAAAAATTTAAAAATTTTTAAAAATTTAATTTTTTTTTAATTTACTTTTTTAAAATCTCGTAGTCTTCCATTTACAGTTAGAATAACAGCATGCATTTATTATTATTATTATTATTATTATTATAAAGGTAATGGAAGAATTACGGCCTGTTTTTTTCGTTTTTTTATTATAAGGGTAATGGAAAAAATAAAAACGCATAATTTAAATTTATGTACCGTAGAAAAACAGAAATTTATTTGTGTTAAAAATTGTAAATAAAAAGAAACTGTTGTAGATTGAACAAATACAAACTGCGTATTTTCTTTTCCTTATTATTTCTTTCTTTTCCTATTAAATCTGAAAAATTTCAAAATTAAAATTCTCTCAATGTAAACAAATGAATGCGTAAAAATGTGCTTTTATTTATATTTGTATTTTATATGTATTTATTTATTATATGTATTTGATCTATCTATTAGTTTTAAAGTTCCATTTACCTAATGCTTTTCCGTTTTAAAATATTCTTTTTTCTATCTTATGTAAAAATTGGCTTTCGGCGGACCTTACAAAACTTCCCGTTTCCGCGTTAGGCAGATTCCGGCTTATGGAGCACGTTTTAATGTTATTTTCAATGGATTCGCCGGGACCGGCAGATTTCCGGCTTACACAGTGTCCGCCTTAGACAGATTTTACAGTATTTTTACTGTCTGAAAAATTGTCACGAAATAGTGATATGTGAAACTCTTAAAGAAAAAAATCAAAATAAATAAATACATTTTTATAGCAATATAAAATCAAATTTAATTTGATTAAAAAAATGCTTACTGCTTCAAAGAGGACAGACCTCGCAACCTATGTATTGCGTGGCCCGCACTTAACCGACTTAGCTACGGAAGGTTCGTAAATCTTTCCACTAAACGTTGATCAGAAGAAATTAAGCGCATGAATACAGTACATAAACTTCGGTGAAATTCCCATAAATGGTGGAAAAATATAGTTCGAATTTCCATGCTTATAATAAAACGAATAAGAGTCCTCCTGGAAACAAACATGGTCTTATTCGATTCATCTAAAACAGATTCATATTATATATTAATTTTAATAAGATCATTTTCTGATGGAAAAAATGTGAATTAAAAAGAAAATTAGAGTTTTCCCGGAAACAAATGTTATCTTATTCCCTTCACATAAAACAGATTCCTATTATATATCAATTTAAAGAAAATCGCCGGGCCATTTTCAAGTAATCGACATTAGGAGTTTGTAACATCTCTTTTACTTTAAAAATGGGTATTTAGATCTCAAAATATACTGCACGTAGAAATGTAAAAATTTCAGAATAACATTAGACTGCAAAAATAAGATTGTTCTAAAAAAATCAGAATAATAAGAGCTATATTCGCTGAGTTATTGAAAGGCGGCATTTCGCTGAAGTCGAGTTAGCTGTATATATGAGTTCCGCCATCTACGAATTCTACGATACGATACGATACGATTTTAGGCTTAAGGCTGCGTCACGGGAATACTATCGTCTTCCATGATATTATGTATCATTATATTATACATAATATATTATTGTATATCATGTATCATTATAGTATACAGTGCGTCCCAAAAGTTTATAGACAACGGATTTTTTTACTTTTCCAATTCAATACTAGGAGTAACAGTTTCAAAACTATTTATAGTTATAAATAATAGCAAGACAATAATAATACTTTACACAAATAATATTACACAATCATAGATTTTGTGAGAAAAATTAAAACTTAAATTTGACTGTCCCAAAAGCTTATAGACAACTCATTTTTTTCTTTAAAGTTAAAATTTTTAAGCCGTTTGTTCTAATCACTTCAAAAACTGGATCAGGCATACTCAAAACAAGAGTTTGAAGAATTTCTGACTTTAAGGAAAATCAGCTTCGTTCAAATTCCAGCTTTAGATCTTGTACCGTTGCAAATCGACGCCTTTTAGCATATACGTCTCTAGCGAATCTTCCCGAGAGGTTCTCTAATTGGATTCATGTCAAGACTAAGGGCTTGTCAGTCCATATGTTAATTTGGTTTGTCTAAACCACTGCATTGTAGAATTGGACACGAGAATGGTGCGCTGGTCCAGCTGGTACATACAGTTGTCCCCTCCCTAACAACTTTCCAAATGGAAGTAACTGTACTTCGAGCCTTTTCCGGTAATCATCTGAACATTGACAACCTTTCAAAAAAGCAATATGGGTTGTCCATTATGAGAAGTTACTACCCACAACACCATGAGTGAACCCCCCCCCCGCCCCTTGTTGGCTACTAAACAAAGTTCGTGGTTCCTGGCAAATATCGTGCCAGTAATATGCCCATCCATCGGGGCCATTTAAATTGAATTTCTTTTTATCACTGACAAGAACACTCAACCATTCGTCTGACCAATTCCTGTGATTCGGGGTCCTCTTAACACGAGCGTCTTTTATTCCGTTTTGTAAACTTTGGCAAATCATGCATTTTGCGAAAATAAAGAAATGTACTTGCTAGCAGCCATCGATGGACAGTGGATATTGGTACTGGAATGTTTACTTCTATAGAAACTGACCGTACACTCAGGGTTTGAGTTGAAACTAATGTCAAAATTTCTCTGTTTTATAATTTAGTTGTTTTATTTCGGTCGTCGAGAACGAGATTTTGTTTCAGATTGTCACCTTTTGACAGAATTCAGTAAATACCAACCCTGCTGTGTCCAGTTTTTTTTAAATGCTCACAACTTTTCATCCACAAGCCTTTAAGCGTTAGATTTCGAAAATTACCTGTTTGGAAAACTGCACATTGCGAGGCATCTTTGCAATCAGTCGGAAACGGAAAGACAAATTCGATTTAATCTCAGAAATCTATTGTATCACAAGTACATTACCTTGGAATATGCAATTTTTGGACAACAGTACTTAAATCAGCTTTTAACACCGGTTGTCTACATATTTTTGGGACAGCATTTTTTTTGTTTTTAATTTTCAATATTACTGCTAAAAGTTGTTTGAGTATTTTATTATTTTTATTTCATCAATATACATTTTCATAATTTATTTCGTCTTTTTTACTCGTTTAGTTAGCTTTTAAATCCAAAAAAATGGTTGTCTATAACTTTTTGGGAGGCGCTGTATATATTATACACATACATTATATATATCATACATATTTCGTGGGATGTATTTTTTAAATTTTAGCCATCCTATAAGATGTGGCTAATATATTTCTTCAATCATATCAAATGAAAATAGTGAAGATTTCATTTTCAGATCGATATGAAGGAACAAAAATTCATAATCATTTCACGGTGCTTAATGGAACACGTGTAACAAAAGAATAAAAACTATCCTAGAAGAATCAGTCATCCGTTTAATTTATTCACTAAATTCTCTGGTCCATTAGAACACGGGGAATTTCTAGATAAAAATGTTAGCATTTGCATAAAGAAAAAAAAAATCACACCTACTTATTCAGCCACAAATTATCATAAAAGAAAAGGTAAAGGTACAATTCCTCAGGGACTATGGATGCAGTTTTATGAATGCAGTATGATTGGAAGACCTCATATTGGAAAAAAAGTAAGAATATTTTAACAGGACAGTTTCCCAGTCTTGATACCGTGGTTGAAAGTTAAAGTAAACTTTAATTATCTCTACTGGTTTCGCACACTTTGTGCTGGATGTTATTAGAAATATATAAAATTTTGAGCTTCTAAAGCTAAATTATATTTCAATATATTTATTCACATTTTTACACAAAATATTTATTGTTTTATTTTTGCTGTTATTATTTTATCCTTTAACCATAGACGCCAACATCCCTTAATTGTTCCGGAGTCTGATCCAAGATAAGTATGTTTTCAACCGGAAATTTTATTTACCGAAATTTCCGGGGTATAATTCGCGGATCAAACAATCATATTTCGACCCAGAAATTTTTTCAAAATAAACTTTAACCTTTTAAATCGTGGTTAATATTTGTCTTCAATTACTGAATGAAATTTCTGAGTTCATACAGAATTGTTTGGTCTGCGGGTTATACACCGGAAATTACGGTAATCAAAAATTTTAAAACGAAATGTAATAAGTACCTTATAAAAAAAGAGACACATTTCCTTATATAAACTTTTCGGTTTTAAATATGTTTGTCTTGGGTCAGAACCCGGAATAATTAATCACTTCAAGGGTGGTGTTTCATTTCTGGACCACTTAATTTAAATTCCCAAATGCCACATTGACGCCAGAATATTGTAATCAAAATTTTCCTTTTATTAAGTACGTGAGCAACTTACTGAGTTTTTTTTTTGGTGGACTTTTGCCGGGCTGTTATCCACATAGTGCCTTGCTAATCTTTCTGCCTTCACGCATTTTTGAGTTGTTTCTCGACTTTCAGGGTCTGGTGGTCTTTTGTAACTTGAATTGACCTAAATTGTTTTATTGGCTTAATGTTTTATCTTGTCTTGATTATTAGTATAAATAGTACTTAGTTTTAAGATATCCTTATACAACCATTTGTAGCTAAAAATGACTTAAAAGTTTGTTTTGCAGTTTCATTCAGTTTTAGCTTAAGTTTTCTTTTTAGTTTAATGTTATAGTAACTAGGGTTACAGTCATATGTTTAAAGCTTGTACATGACTTTAATTTTTGTATTTTATTTCCTTGGCAGAGTGTGTCATATTTTTGTGACTTTTTAGTTTTATTAATTGTCGCAGATTCCGGGTCTGTTTCAGCGGCTGGGGCTGAGTTGGATGGTGGAGGGCGTTTTTCTGAGAAATAACTTTTGATTATATTGAAATAAATTTGTTTTAAATTCTGGTGTTGAACACTCATTTCAGCATTTTACGAACAGAAGTATTTTGCATCTGAAAGGGTTAAGAGATGTTGGCATGTATGCCTTAACCTTTTAAAGGTGCGGTGGTCACACAGCGTGACCACATAATTTTAATTCCAAATTCACAAACGGCACCAATAATTTTTTACTAATTTTTTATTTTAAAATGAAAGTTTGGAAAAACAGGTTTTTAATTTCTAAGAAATTCGTTTTTACATTCTGGTGCCAGTCAGTCATGTCATCATTTTATAAACGGAATACTCCTGCGCTTGAAAGGGTTAACCCCTTAAAGGGCGTTTGTGCATTACTTAATTTTAATTTTAATGCCTAAATACTACATTGGCAACAGACTTTTAGAATGGAAATTTTCTATTAATTCAGTACAGTAATCCCTTAACATTCGCGAAGGTTAGGTTCCGCGAATATCAAAACCACGAATGTCAAAACCGCGACTGCAAAATTGTTATTATTATATTCTGTTCGCATTACTTTAAAAAAATGCATTTTTATTATAATTTTCTTGCAAATGTTGTCAACGCGTATTTAAAAGATTTTTCTTTTAAAAAAGTGGTTCGAATGTTAAAATGTTCTGCATTTTCTATTTCAAAACCCGCGAATGTTTACCCTTTGTGGGGCAAGTAAATGTGTTTCTGTAATGTCGAACTCATATCGGAATCTTCAAAAAGATTTATTGCAAAATAAGGAAAATCAATTTTACGACTTTTTTTCTTCCACCAAGGTTAGAAATTAAAAAAAAAAAAAAAATCTGGTGCAAATCTTCTTTAATTGTGTGTGCGACAAAGTACATCCCACCGCCTCTAAAGGGGTTAAGGGATAACTGTACGTGAATGAACACTTTTACTTATTTCCAATTAAATTCGTTTATAAATTCTGGTGTCATTTGATGGTTTTAGTATTTTAGGAATAGAAGTACTTTGACCCGGAAAGGGTTAAGGGGCTGGTTCTCTCCCGCGAAAACACCCGCTCGGTAATATTAAGCCTATGACACACATTTTGAAAAATATCTCGTTTGCATTTCAATATTTTAAAATGATTTTTTTTGCATTGGGTAGCTGACGTCGATTTGTACAATTTCCGTTTTTAACTTTTTTGATTTTGGTTGCAGGGTTTTTTTTTTTTTTTTTTTTTTTTTTTTTTTTTTTGTTTTTTGTTTTTTGTGATGGCACTTTCACTTTCGAAACCTGTTCCAAAAGGGAAATTATCCTCATAAAAAAAGACTTACCGAGAAAATCCAAAATATAAAAGAAGTGTTTTTGTAGAGATCGACCTCAAGTATCCCATGCAACAAAATCACTTAAAAATATTGAAATACTAACGAGATATTTTTAAAAATATGTCCCTTAGGATTAACATTACGGAGCGGATGTTTTCCGTGATCGAAGCACATACTTAACCCTTTCGGGCTCAGTGGTCCTACGTCTGGACCATCTAAATTTAACTCCAAACTTAAATACGGTACCCAGAATATTTTAATAAAATTTTGCTTTTACAATGAATGTTAAAAAAAGTTTTTAATTACTAAAAAAGTTTGTAAATAATTACGATGTCAGTCGATCAGTTTTTTTGATCATACGAACATAATTTTTCTGTGCTGGAAACGGTTAACCCTTTCAGGGGCTAAGTGCTTCTGCTGCTTAAGCCTTTCAGAGGCAAAGCACTTCCATTGCAAAAATTTTGAAATGAATAAATGACACAGATTATTTACGCACAAATTTATTTGGAAATAAGATAAAGCTATTTTCACGTACATACAAATGGAAAAAAATCATACCAAAATTATTGTGCCATTGTGATATTTGGGAATTAAAATTAAGTGCTTTCATAAACATAACGCCGCCCTTGAAAGGGTTAAAATGTTAAAATTTACGAATAATCTTGTTTGAAAATAATTAAAAGGTTTTATTCAGGTATATTATAATAGCAAAATTTTCTAAAAAAATATTTGTGCAACTTGGCAGATTGGAATTAAAACTAAGTTTATGCATCTTGCAAGCGCCAACTTTGAAACAAAATTACAAACAAATGCGACCATATTCACGACAACCAATTTTTATTGTCCAAATGTGTTGTTTCAAATAATTATTTTTTTGGGCACCACTTTTCCTTGAAAACTTTTTTTGTATTAACTAATTTCTGAAATTTTGAAATTAGATAAGGCGAATATTTCTGTGCAAAATTACTGGTCGGTATTTTGTCTTTAAAAGTTAGTACAGAAAATTTAAAAAATAATTATTTACTATTTACTTATATACAAGATGATTAAAAATTCCATAGACAAATTTTTAACGTATGTCAGACATATATAAAAAAGTAATTTTCACCAAAGAAAATGTAGTCACAACCACTTATACAGTCAAAAATACAAGTGTGCAACTCTATCCGAACTCTGGTTTTTGTTAAGAACTTTTTAAAAAGTGAAGATATTGTAATGAAAATTTGTAGAGACTTACTTTGCTTTGTCTGAAATGTGATGTCTTGATAAAAGATGCTGCGAAAGTACAGTTATTTAATCAATGATGACGTATGAATGTGATGGAGAACAGGGTTGACATTTGTTACCACTGCTTCAGAATAGTAAACTTCGCCTTAATTAATAACATAATTTCTGCCATTATAATTCAATGATTATTATTCGGAAATAACGGTGACAAGTGGTGATCTGGAATGCAGGTTCGCCACATGCACTAGCAATATTATCCCAAAACTTGGAGTATCAGCTTGTGTTCTTTCGGCGCAGCAGAGAGTGAAAATTGCTAGTACATATCTTGATGGTTTTTAGTTAATTATTATTATTATTATTATTATTATTTATAAAATAAGGTAAGTTTCTGCAATTTTTTATTCAAATAGTTTCACTTTTCTCAAAGTTACTAAGGAAGTATAATCTCGGTTAGAATGAAATTCCCTATATTTTTCTTTCAATAAGACAATTGCATTTTTTAACAACGACATGTTTTTTTTTTATGTTTAACCCCTTAATTCTCGCTCCACTTATATTCACGGGCTGTGTATTTTATTCAGATTGTTTGATTCACACCAGTTTTATAAAATAGCGTAATTGGCTTTATTATGGTATCATTTTACATGTCATTAAAAAGGTGTATATTTCGTTTTCAAAAAAGTGGTGTCAATAAGCAATTTGAAATTTTAAACCGTAATTTAATGCGACCGTTAAGGGGTTAACTGTTTTTTATACCTACCCTTAAAGTTTTTCTAAATACTTTTGAATAACCTTCCATATTGTGTTACATTTTATGAAATAATAAATCATACAATAACATACTAATATATTAAGACTTGCACAGTATAAATTTTTGCGGAATTTGGTGTATAATGTCTTTTACGCATACAGTGTTGCCAGTGGGCTACTTTTTTTAAAATTGAGATTTCTTGTTCGGCACCACTTTTTTGAAATAGTAAAATTCGCCTTATTTAATGACACATTAATTAAGGCGAAAATATTGGGAAATTTACTATTTCAGAAAAATGATGCCAATCAAAATATTTGAATTTAAAAAAAGTAGCCCACTGGCAAGTACGTGTATAACAATTTGTTTTCCAAAATACGTTTTATATTTCTACATAAAAAGTCATCTGCCATCTGCCCATTGACTTGGAGAATATAAGCTGGAAATTAGTATCGAATTTTGTTTCTTATACTGTGAAAGCGGTGCTATTTGGAATAGAAAATCGATAAAGTTGTATATTTTAGATATGTGTTATGCTGGAAGGGGATTTATAAAAGATATATTTTTACAATAATGAAAAGTGTATTAGTATGTTTTATTTTAAAAACATTGTTGTTGCTGATGAGCTCATTTTGCTAAACAGAATTCATATAATGGGATAAGGTGAATAATTTCGAACACAGAATGTGGTGTTAAATTAAATAATTTATATTTTAACGTCTTTACCTAAGTGGGATAATTTCTTTAACCCTCCGTCTACCAGACGGGTCCATTGGACCCGACAGGTACATACAAAATATTCATTCAAACCAGAAATTTCTTTAAAATAAACTAAGTATATAAACCAGACAAAAATAAGGTAAATAAATAAGTTAAATAGTTTTAAATAAAAATTCTGGTGTAGAACGTTTTATTAAAACTTGAATAAAATTCCCGGTAGATCTAGGGTTAATCCTTTCAGACGAAAGTAATTGTGTTTTTGTAATGTCGAATTCACACCGGAATTTTCGAATAAAATTACACGGTTAAAAATTTTCCGGTGAAATTACAGAGAATCTGCGGGTAATCCATTATCTTAAGTCTTATGTAAAATTACAGGGATTAGAAAAGCAGAGATTATGTTAAATAACAGAGAAGTTATTCGGTAAATTTACAGTAGACTCTGTAAATTAGCATCCTTAAAAATGCACAAGACTCTGTAAATTTATTGTTAATGATAATAATTTAATTTAGTTCTTAAAATTAGTAAATCAATTTTTAGCGAGCTTCGAAGAGTTTGAATATTTCGAGTAAATTTGAACATCTGTATCATTTAAGATTTACACAATTTGTTTCTAGCCGTCCTGGTGTTTGAACCCAAGCCCCCCAGGTAGTAGAAGAACACAATACTGACTGAGCTATAGGATCTGTTGATGTTTAGTTCAAAGTATGTCTATGATTCAGCGGGGAAAAATCTATCGTGCTTTTCACAGATTTAGCTTCAAATATATTCGTTAGAAAATTCGTAGACAGTTTATTTTAATTTATTTTAGACCGATACATAATACCTATTATTATTTTTAATCAATTTTAATTTTTTAACTAGTTTAAGTAATAAATAAAAAATTTCAATGGAAAAAATTTGAATCTAATTCATTTTTTACAACAATATGTTTTAGAGAATTTTTCTAAATTGTCGCGCACTATTTATTTTTTAATGCGCTAATATTTTTTAAAAGAATTTTTTTATGAAATAAGAGAAAAATAAACAGAATAAATTTAATTTATTATTTAAAAGTGATTTTTTTACGTTTTCATTATTATATTAATTTTGTGTAACATGTTTCTAGAAAATGAATGTATTTTTTATAACGCATTTACCAATAAAATACTACTACTAATAATAGCATTGTAATAATAACAGATTTGAAATAATACTACGCAATTTACTTTTAATATTACCAAGCTTCTGCCATATGTTGAAGGTAACAACTGCAAAGTGATTGTCGATAAAAATCCCCACCAACTTCGAGGAGATGATTTTTCCCTTTCTAAGTTATTCTAAGTTTTAAAAAAACAATTTTTAAACAAAATTTTCTTCTTTAATATTTCAAATAAAATTGCGAAAGAATTTAAAAATGTGTATTTTGAATTATAAGTTTAACAAAGAGAAAAATATCTTTAAATAAAGAGAAATCCCTACAGGGATTTAGATATAAGATAAGGGAAATATCTGTAAAATGGTGATCGAAAAACTCAATCGAATGCATTTAATCGAGAACTAGTGTAAATTCTCGCCTTTTTTCGGTGTTTTTACCGAAATTTTTAACAGTGTATTCCAAAATAAGGAAAAGCAAATTTTCAAATTTTTTCCACCAAAGTTATAAAAGAAAAATTCAATTAAAAGTTTCTGGTGCAAATATCGGTTAAAATTATTATGTGGGATATGATATATCCCACAGCCCCCTCAAAGCGTCTAGAATCTTTTAGCTACTTAATTTTCGCGCTCGTGACTTTCACAGGCAGCGTAAACTACTTCTTTTTAATTCAAATTGTTTGACACGCCCCCCCCCACCCCCGAGTTTCTTTAAATAGTGTATTTGGCTTTATTCTAGCATCATTTTATCTACCATTATATAAGGTGGTTATTTCTACTCGAAAAAGGTGGTGGCAATCAAACAATCTGAGTTAAAAAAAAAAAAAAAAAAAAAAAAAAAAAAAAAAAGAAGCTTACATATCGGGCGCAACTATTAAGGGGATAATAATGATGCTAAATATGTACCTGGTGCAGAATGTACATAGAACCATATACTGTATACAGAAATTTTCTGAAATTCTGCAACATAATGCAATTTAATGCCATTTTACCGTAATTTACGATGTCAAACACAGACTTAAAAAATGTTTAAAACAAGAAATTTTATCAAATAAAATGTGACTTACTATTAAGTGATAGTTAATTTACATCATTAATTAAGTAAAATTTCCTGTTGAATGCACGCTTGGTTAATCCGCGAATTTTAAGACGAAACCTACATTACAAAGGATATCCAACTAAAATTACGTTCAAATTCCGTCAGTGAAGATTGCAGACAAAGCACCGTTATTTTAAAATGTTATCCCGTTAGGTATACGGGTTTTATCCTTAAAGACGCGGCAGCATTCTAAAGTGATGCTTTCACGACGTGGTATTTTATTGAGCCGTTTAGCTTGAAATTGTGGCATTTTCGGTAAAATTATAGGTATGAATTAAGTACCCATGAATTTATTATTATTTTTATTTCAGTATAAATGGAGATATTAATAAAGAGGAGGAGACATATAGTGCATTATCTACCAGTTGTGAGCGAAGTAACTGATGTAGTTATAACAAGATAGCGGCTGTTTTTTTAACTCTTTCAGGGGCAAAGTACTTCTATTCGTAAAATGTGGAAATACTTAAGTAACACCAGGATTTACAAACAAATTAATTTTAAAGTATGTAAAAGCTTTTCCGCATGTACTGAATAAATGGAAAATTTCTTTTCAAAATTCTGGTGTGAAAGGGCATTTAGGAATAAAGAGGAATGAATATGAATAAATTGAATAAATTGAATGAGATATTTATGAATAAAGATGAGGACACATGCAGTTTGTCGTCTGCCAGTTGCGAGTGAAGTAAATGATGAGGTTGTCACAAGATGACAGTTGATTTTTGACATCGGAACAACGGTTTCTGGTTGCCGCCATAAAAATACTTCCCCCAGTAAATTTTGAATAGAAAATTTTGCCTTATTTTAGCGGTTTTTTCCCGTAAAATTTCTTTTATAAATATGGTTATATTTTCTATTAGTTTTTACTAGTGGCAGTTTGCCTAAGTATTACAGTGCTCAGCAAAAGTTTAGACAATGATCTATTATGCTTGTGTGCCGAGAAGTATGTAACGAATTGTTGTAATTCAACTGTCATATATTACTGGGGACTTATCCTTCACTCTCAGAAATAAAACTCTCAAGTTTGACGATTCAGCAGTCCTCGAGCTATATTTCGTTGTTTTTGACAATCATTTCGTATCAAAATCACGTGACTTTTAACGACACGTAAACTCTAAAATATTTGACGAAGGTGTTTCTTCACTCACGACCAGACTCAATGCATTTTAAGGAAACCGTACCTCCTCAAATCCTGCCACTTTAAAAAGCAAGTATTTGCTTGTTTATGTTATTCCTGTCATAATTTATTTAAAAAAATTATGTTATTCCTGTCATAATTTATTTAAAAAATTGCACTTTTTAGCGCTTTTCAGAAAATGCTGAAACACAGGTAGTTATTGTTTCTGCATTAGTTATTTTTTTAGCTGTTAAAGTTTTTAAGAATGTTTATTATTATTTATATTATTATTATTATTATTATTATTATTATTATTTTACTTTGCTGGCTATGGTTTAATTCGAAAAGAATAAATTTCCTGTGTTTTACAAAATCGTTCAAAAAGAAAATTTGGTCAATAAAGTTTCAAAATTCCAAGATCTCTTTTTCATTTAAGAAATATATTCATATAACTGTCAAATTAAATATGCATAATTGATCCCTCTCTCTTCTCTTCTGTAAACAGTAAAGTGTTAAAGTCTTAACCAACTACTCAAATTGATAAAATCTCCCCCATATGTACTTTAAAATTCGTTATTTCTGAGCAACGAATTAACCAGACCATATTTTAATCATTCATCGACCAAAGAAAAATTTCCTAATAAATTATATTAATCAAGCCATATTATAATTATTCATATTATAATTATTCATATTAACCATAGGAAATAATAATAATAAATTATAGTCTTACTAATTAAAACTTGCAAGAATTATAAGTATAACACCATCGATAAAATTACAACCAACCTTATAAAAGTATAAATATACAGTAGAATCCATTACATGCATGTAAAATCGTAACTGTTCGAGGACTCAATAGCGTAATAGCTAGAGTGACCGTCTCCCACACCGGAGGTCGTGAGTTCGAATCAACCCGAAGACCGAAGCTATTATTTTTTTTCTCCTGTCGATACAAGAGCTTCCAAACTGTTCAATAGGTGGCACCACCAGCCCTCTGATTGCATTTTTCAAATAAGCACTTTTGACGAAATTGTTATCCTCAAACAAGCGAAGAAAGTAATTTTCTCAATATGACGAAATATTCGCTCGGAGCATATCCCAGGAAATGGTTTCGTCAAAAATGAAGAAAATTTCGTGAAATCTGAGTATCCATTTCTGAGAGTGTTCATACACAAACAATAAATTTTAATTTATACACTTTACATAATATATAATGACAAGAAAATGAATTTAACATTGTTGCAAAAGTATAAACAATCTGTCTGTTAACAGAAAAATATCCATAAATTAACATCGAACTGCACCTTCATTGTCTGCTATTAATGCAAAAATGTGACTTTCCATCGAAGAAACTAAATCCTGCATCACTTGGGGGTCTATTTCGTGCCAAACACGTTCAACATCTGGTCGAAGTTCATTTACGGAGGAGTATTGTTAAAAAATTGCATAAACCGTATGAGATATGATGCCACAAAAGTTTTCGATTGGGTTCAGATCAGGGCTACACGCGGGCCAGTCGAAAACAGTAATATTTTGAGAGTTAAACCAATTTTTTGATTTGTATGCAATATGAATAGAAGCATTATCTTGCTCAAATACTTACTTTGGAAGAGATAAAAGTTCACCAAATGGCTGTAAATTGTTTTCCAATGTATGTATGTAGTCTTACGTCGCTTGGCGACCATTGAGAAACTCCAGAGATACTTGAGTATTAAAACAAAGTGAGGCCTAAGTCATCAACCCTTTCGAGGGCAAAGGACACATAATTTTAATTCCAAAAATGGCAAGAATATTTAATTAAAATTTTCCTTTTATAATATAAGTGAAAATAAGCAATTTCATATTTTCTAATAACTTCGTTTATAAATTCTGGTATCAGTCCATTATTTCATCCGTTTATAAATAGAATTAATCCGCGACAGGAAAGGGGTCAATTTGTTGTGAGATTTCAAGGCTGGTGGTTTTATCATTTTCATGTAAACTAATGTACATCTTTCTTTAATGCGTCTAAGAAATTATCCGTCGACACAGAAAGCTCTAACTCACTTTTAATGCGATTAGCAGTCATCATTTGTCTAGATGCCAGTTTTCGGATCCTTCTAGAATCTCGTTTTCTGGCCACACGAGTCCTTCCAGATCTATGTTTTGCTTTGAAAGAGTCACCCGTAGACAGTACTTAATAGACAGACTTCTTTGGCCGATTGAAAGTAGCTGAAATTTCCGCAACATTCTTCCCTTTCGATTTCAACTTCCATGCTTTAATTATTTCATCTGACTGAAAATTTCTTGCTCGCGCATCTTTACTAACCGATGCTATCGCGAGGTGCACTTAAATACTCCATGCATGTGACGTCATAAGTTTGAAATATGTGGTTTTCGGTGAACAATATCCAAAAAATCACAAAAGTATCTAAATTTTGCAATATGCAAATTTCACTTTTTTCAGTTAAATGAAATAATATCCTACATTAAAACCGCTATTTCTTTTCGTATTTTAGTTTTCGTATTTTTTATTTAAAGGTTAAAAATCACCAGTGTCTAAACTTTTGCTGAGGAGTGTATAATATTTTTGACTGAAACTGATAGGAGGTTGTCTAGGTTGTCACAATATGGTAGAAACGCAGGGCCAGAAAACCGCCAAAGTAATCTGCCACCAGTAAAAATGAATATCTGTTTTTGCAATTTTTTATGACTGAAATTTTGAATTGTAAGGCGTTTAAATAGAAAGAAAATTTCTATTTAAATTTACTGGTGGAATTTTACACAGATGGGTATCAACCACAGCGAAAGCAGTTACAGTTGAAGCTTCACTCTTTTAAGGATGTGTCAATTCCTCTTTATTAATCGTTCCATGCCAAAAACGATCCACCACCCGTGAAAAGGTTAAATCAGATAAACAATTCCTGTTAACCGCCGGGGACCCGTGTTGCCAGTGGGCTACTTTTTTAAAATTCAGATTTCTTGGTTGACACCACTTTTTTGAAAAAGTAAAACTAACTTTGCTTTTGCCTTAATTAATATGTCTTTAAATAAGGTGCATTTTACCATTTCAAAAAAGTGGTGCCAATCAAGAATCTGATTTTTAAAAAAGTAGCCCACCTGGCAACACTGCCGGGGATGGGTGTGGCAGCAAACATCCACAAGTAAATCTGAATAGAAAATTTCATTTTATTTAAGCGCCTTTTTCTCACAAAATTTCTCTCACAAGTGTGGTAAAAATTTCTATTTGCTTCTACTGGTGACAGTTTGACCATGTATTATAATTCTGTTCACTGACACTGACAGGAGGTTGTTTAGGATGTCACAATATAACAGAAATACAGGGTTTGACTACCGCCGAAGTAAAGTTGTACCAGTAAAAATAAATATCTATTTTTGCCATAATTTATGACTGAAATTCTGGAGTAATAAGGCGTTTAAATAACGAGAAAATTTATTTTTAAATTTACTGGTGGAAATTATCCCATGTGGTGATCAACACCACCAAAAGTGGTTACAGTTGAAGCTTCGCTATTTGAAGGATTTGCCAGTTCCTCTTTAACCCTCCGTCTACCAGACGGGTCCAATGGGCCCGATGGGTACATTCGAAATATTTATTCTAACCAGAAATTTCTTTAAAATAAACTAAATATCTAAACCAGACAATAATGAGTTAAGTAAATAAGTTCAATAGTTTTAAATAAGAATTCTGATGTGTAATATTTTTTATAAAACTTGAGTAAAATTTTCGGTAGTTCTAGGGTTAATCATAGCTCCATGACTGTATATGATAATAAAATTTATGTTTTCAAATGGAAACTAAAAATGCAAAACTGATAAGAAATTAAAATATGATGGTATTTTGATGTTTAAATATTTTGCTTTTTTCCTGATATCAATAGTAACGTTTTGGATAAAACTTAAAAAATGTATACATAATATATTTTTGTAAAACAATAGATTATCAATCAAGCTATTATTTTAAAGAACTAAAAATTAAAAATAATATTTATGTGAGTATTTTTAAGAATGCATAAAAACATATCTTCGCCCAATTGTTATCCATAACCACGTGATTTCATTTCAAAACATAAATACATATTCAAAATATTTCAAACTGTTTTTGAAATCAATATATTCGCATTATATATTATACAAGGCCTGTTAAGCCTGGCACCCTGTATATAGTACGACTAATTATGTACAGAAATTTTCGTTTTATTTAACTGCAGATATTATGCGATTGAATAAGGTGAAAATTAATATTAGAAACGTGATAAGTTGCGTGTACCATGCTGGATACAGAAGAGACGTTACAAATTTTGCAAAAAATAAAAGCAAAAACAAAAAAATTAAGGGGAGATTTACTTTCTTTCGGTTGAAAAAATCGATTTTTTTTTTTTTTTTTTTTTTTTTTTTTTTTTTACATTTTTGTATTCCCTATAGTCTGTAGATTATTCCTCTGAAACAATTTGGCCAAATTCAAAGTTCTTTCGTAATTATGTAGTGCTTTAGCGCAACGCGTCTGTCGGCTTACTCTGTTTTGAAACGCTATAAAGCATATTACGCAAAGTAGCTTTTTACAACTGGGTGTGATCAGAACTCAAAAACTATTAAACCATTCTTCCTAATTTTTTTAATTAAAAGTAATATAATTTATTGGATCTTGGACCACTGTCAACCATTTTCATAAAAAATAAATATTTTGAGAAGCATACAAAAGTGCAACAAAAAAAGTGTCGGAAATAGACTTTTTTCCAAATGGCTACCACTTTGTTGATTTTCAGGTTTTTGACCTCAAAGTGCTTGAAACTCCAGACAGTATTATCTATTTTCGTAATCCTTAACCCTTTCAAGGGCGGTGGTTCATTTTTGGACCACTTAATTTGAATTCCTAAATGCCACATTGCCACCAGAATATTAGAATGGAAATTTTCCTCATATTAAGCGCGTGAACTAAAGTTTTTGCTTATTTTGAAATAAATTTGATTGGAAATTCTAGTGTCATTCACTCATTACAGAATTTCACGAATAAAAGTTCCTTGCCCCTGAAAGGGCTAACGGAAATTGATGGCAAATAACTCTGGTGATCCATCGGGTACCGCCCGATTGGAAGTGCATGGCATATATGCTAAGACATCCACCCACATGCAACTCGAGCTACATCATCATTTTTTTATTAAATTTTTTTTAAATGTTCTTAAAATTATACAGTAGCGCTCAAAAGTATTTTGACAACCTTATATGCTCTCTTATTTTATTTAATATAAAAATGTAAAAGAAAATATTTTCCCTATAATTGAGAATACTATGACTGCAGTTATTCAAATGTATCAGGTTCAACTTGTTTGTTTACATTTGCGCCGCCGAAGAAATATGACTCCTCCTAAGCTCAAAAGTATTTTGGCAATTAGTTTGCATTTAATTGTTGAAGGTTTCAGTGGCGCTATAACTTCGATTAGTGTTGACTTATTGTGATTATTTTTAAATGCTGAAATGTAAAAAATATTGAAGTGATCCTAGAAAAGCCGTTGTAAATGCACTTAAGAAAGGTAGACTGCAAGCAGAATTATCTCGTTCTTTTAACGTGTCTTGGCAACTTGTTATTACATGGAATAATGTTTTTAATAAACAGAAATACATCGAAAATAAGCCTCAAAGTGGCCATCCGAAAAAAACAACTTACAATGTTGACTGTATTATAAAAATGATACCTACAAGTGATTGTCGTAAGTCCGCAGTAATAATAAAAAATGAATTGAAAGAAAATTACGGCACAGGCATACACGTTTCATCTGTCAAACGACGCCTATACCTCTTTGGTTTACATGGCTTGAAATTTTGTGTACTTATAGCTGAACACCTCAAATCAAATAACAAATCATAAAATTTTGAAAAAGTCGGTAATTAACCGAATTACGGGCTAATTAATTTCTGAAATTAACCAGTCAACCTTTTGAACGCAGGTGCGAACGCACTTTATCGAAATCCTCCTCAGTTTCTCCTAAGGGTTGCCAGTAAATTCAGCGGATGCTCCGTCAAATCAGTCGATGCAGGGTTACCACGGAGTAATTTAAGCAATAAATGAAGTGGACGTTTAAAAAGCAAAATCGCATCTGCCGAAGTATCAGTCGCACAAACTTGTAACAAGTGTAGAAACACGCGGAAAAAATTCTACTTTATTTTGGTATAAATTTCAAATTTCTGCGTAGGTTAAAACCAAAAAATCCACTAAAAATCGATCGATAAAAATTTAATTTCTGTATTTGAAAGAATATGAAAACAGATTTCCATTCACCGGAACGCACCTGTCGTCATCTCTCAGACATATCGGCGCGAGATAAATTTAAGGGGAGGAAAGTCTAATACGAAATTTAAACCTTTTTAAATATTAAATTTTTCGATTAAATTTTTTGACATCCGGGCTGGAAATCTCTCGCAGATTTCATACATACCCGGTTCAAAGAGATAGCTTAATTACGAGCTGAGATATTAATTATTTATTTAATTAATCGGTTTCATTTCTCTCTCTAATGAATAGAATAAAATGTCGGCAAATGCTTTTTTAGCCACGAAATAATTTAAATTAGGAAATCTATCAATTTGCGCGAGGTTCAGCTCTATCAGACAGGTATACCTTTCGAGGGGTGGCAAAAGCGTGCTTCGCCCGTATCGCATATTTTTTATTTGTTAGGTTTGTGTCAATGGAAAGGGGGAGGGGGGAAAAGGAAATACTTTTGATTAAATATCCGGGTTAGTTCGCATTACAGATATTATTATGATGTGCTTCGCCCGCTATCGGATAATTTCAGTGCGTGATAGCTTAATTAAAAGCTGAAATATTAATTATTATTTAATTAATCTGTATGTGTAGTGGACAATGAGGTGCGTTTTGGATCCTTTTTAGGCAGATTATTCAATTCCAGCAATGCCAACAACGTATTTCCTTAAGTGTTGAAGAAAATATTGTCTCAGGGGGTAATACATTATTATTTAATTAATCTGTATGTGTAGTAGAAAATGAGGTGCGTTTCGGATACTTTTTAGGCAGATTATTCAATTCCAGCAATGCCAACAACGTATTTCCTTAAGAGTTGAAGAAAATATTATCTCAGGGGGTATTACATTATTATTTAATTAATCTGTATGTGTAGTGGACAATGAGGTGCGTTTCGGATCCTTTTTAGGCAGATTATTCAATTCCAGCAATGCCAACAACGTATTTCCTTAATAGTTGAAGAAAATATTGTCTCAGGGTGTAACGCATATTTATTACCATCAAGTTAAACCCAAAAATTACAATACTATCCTTATTACAGCAGCTACTCCTTCACTTTAAAAATTTCCAAAAAATCCCAACTTTGAGGGCCTGCCCGGGAGGAGCGGGGGGGGGGGCGTACCTCCCCATTATACACCTTAAATTTTATTAATCCCCATTATACACCTTAAATCGCTCATTATTTTTACTATCGTTCTATAACAAATTGTTAGTAGCTACGGGGCACCCCTGGGGCTGTGCCCCTACCCTATTGGTTACACACTCAAAAAGGGCTGATTCTTCAGTTCACTTCAATCTTTAACAGCTTATAAGTTTGTTTCTATTGGAGCCGCAGGGGAGGGATTGCTCCCAGCCTGGCACCCCTGTTCCAACTTGTATTTTTGCATCTTCTGTTTTTCGGTTTTAAACATAGGACCGAAGATAGGGGGCGGGGCGAAAGTCATTTTTGGATGTAGCATGTCTACTAAAAGCTTTCACCTCACAGATCTCAGAAATAATGTTTAAAATTTTGTTTAGTCATTTTGAGCCACCTTACTCGTCCAAATAATGGTTTTCCTCCAAATTTACTTTCATCCTCCTGCACCGTTCATTACAGATATTAAAAGATTAGCATTTCTGACCTTTTTAGATGTCCTTTTTTGAGGACTATGATATACTCAGATATATGCTACTTATTAAATATACAAAAGTCAGAATTTTAGTTACCACTATTTCCGAATAGTACTTTCAGCAAATTTCTTAATTTTACGCTTAAGACCGCCACCAACTCGAGTAACATATCCAGTGATAGGTTGTTTAACCCAGTTTCGTTCAGATTAGCTTTTGTTAAGAATAGAGTGCGCTCCCTGGTGGAGGAATGCGGAACTAACGTAACTCAATTTTGTTAAAATTAGGAAATATGGCAAGTCAATCTGTGTGAAACTTTAAGATATTTTATAACACATAAGATAAATTTTATAAAAAAGACCGCGTGAAATTTCAGGCATATGGAGGTAGGGGGGAGAGACGAAATGCCAGTTTTTGCAGTGCGTGCGTAGCACGCCTGCTATACGGTGCCGTAGCCAGCGGGGACCCGGTTGGAGGTTCGTTCGAGCGAGATTGCCTTTTTTACAAGATTTTGCAGGTGTACGCAGCACGCCTGCTGTACGGTGCCGTAGGCAGCGGGGACCCGGTGCGACTTTCGTTCGGGGACGATAGGTTTTTTAAAAAGAGTTTGCAGTGCATGCGCAGCACGCCTGCTATAAGGTACCGAAGCAGCGAGGACCAGGTTCAACTTTCGTTATAGCGAAATGCTTTTTTAAAAGAGTTTGCTGTGCGTGCGCAGCACGCCTGCTATACGGCGCCGAAGGCAGCGGGGACCCGGTTTGACTTTCATTCGAGCGCGATACGCTTTGTTTTAAGAGCTTGCAGTGTGTGCGCAGCACGCCTGCTATACGGTGCATTAGGCAGCGTGGACCCGGGTCGAGGTTCGTTCGCTTCGAGATTTTATAAAAAAAGGAATGGTTCATGAAAAGAAAGGGCCCGCTAGCGGGCGAAGCCAGCTAGTCTTTTATCATTTACCTATCTGGCCTCTAACTTGTGTATTTTAAGGAATTTTTCTAACCTCCGTCCTTTTAACCCGGGGAGAAATTTTCCAACTTTAGCCGACACCCATTTGACCATTCTTTCATATTATGCACATAGCCTTACATATTTTAGTTTCTTTTTTTTCCGCCGGGTGCGCCTACTTATCTCGGGGGCTATGGGCTCAATCCCCTCGACTAATATATCTACGGATAGTATGTAAAACGGATTTTCGTTCGGATACAGGTTTGTTTAGAATCAAGTGCGCCCCCTGGTTGGGAAATGTGGAACTAACAGATTTTTCAAAAGGATAAATTGTTTTGAAAGGAATATTAAACGAAACTCTCTGTGCGATCTGTGATCACACTTACCCACTTGTTTATTATTACAGCGGAATTACGATAGTCACTTGTAGATATCATTTTTATAATACAGTCAACATTGCAAGTTGTTTTTTTTTCGGATGGTTACTTTGAGGCTTATTTTCGATGTATTTCTGTTTATTAAAAACTTTATTCCATGTAATAACAAGTTGTCGAGACACGTTGAAAGAACGAGCTAATTCTGCTTGCAGTCTACCATTCTTAAGTGCATTTACAGCGGCTTTTCTAGAATCACTTCAATATTTTTTTACAATTCGGCATTTAAAAATAATCACAATAAGTCAATATAAACACTAATCGAAGCTATAGTGCCACTGATACCTTCAACAATTAAATGGAAACTAATTGTCAAAATACTTTTGAGCTAAGGAGGAGTCATATTTCTTCGGTGGCGCCGAATGTAAACAAACAAGTTGAAACTTGATACATTTGAATAACTGCAGTCATAGTGTTCTCAATTATAGGGAAAATATTTTCTTTTACATTTTTATATTAAATAAAATAAGAGAGAATATAAGGTTGTCAAAATACTTTTGAGCGCTATTGTAATAAATAATATGCAAAAAACCCACGGCTAAAAAGTTAATTTTTTTTCCTGAAAAAATATGGTAAAAAACGTACTTTTCCGGCCTTCTAGAGGCAGCCCCTCCCTTAAATGAAGATATTTCATAACAATTTAATCATCAAATTATTCTAATTTTTAGACGATAAGCAATAGGTGAAAGCGTACCGTAATTGAAGACCATCCCGTTTTTTTGTGTAACACTATTTCTGAATAGAAATATAAATTTATTTAACACGCTGAATGCCACGCTACAAGTATGCTCGTAGCTTTAATTTATTACTTTCTCACCATTATTTTAAAATTAAAAAAAATTCCTTATTTATTGGCAGAAATTTCGATGTATTAGTAAAGCGAAATTTACCTTTCAGAATTTGTGGAGGCAAAAGTCTTTCAACAAGTAATTTTAAAATTATTACTTTTTGCGGCAGTGAACGTGTTAACAGAAATCTCTAATTAAAATAAAGATTACTATTAGTACATAGGAAATTAGGTACATGGATTGGTACATGATTGGAAACTATGGTACAACCTACAAGAGGGAAAATTGTCCATTTTACACCTAATTAACACCTTAACAGTGTGACCCGAACTGGATTCGGGCAAGAACACTTTGCTTGCTTCGTTATTAAAAACATTTTGATACCACTAATTTGTAACTGTAAATTTATCTTTATTGATTGTCAGATATTTTTCTATTAAGTAAGGTAAATATTTTAGTATGGAAAAAGTGGTGTCCAGCCCCATTTTTTATTTATTTATTTATTTATTTATTTATTTATTTATTTTTTTTTTGTAATAAAAGAAATGTCACTGTTAAGGGTTTAAGAAAAAATAAAAAGATTCCTACTCGCAGATTAAAAACCGTTTTTAATTTCTTGAACTGCAGGATTTTGCAGATAAAAATATCAAATTAGAACCATCCTGCAGTCAAAACAAGAAATAACACAAATCTCTGGAAGATTTTACCGTCTAAGGATAATCCACAATTTTAATAACTTTATACGTTTGGAGAAAAATATCGATTTGATTTATCTGATGCAGTTAGAATTTATATTCACAAAAGGAAAAAATATTTTTATTTAAAGAAATTTATATTGTATGAACGTATGTAAAACAAAATGTCTTTCCATAAACCGGATCAAATTTTATGGCTCTTTTTTTTCCTTTTAAAGGGAAAAGATACTTCACGAAATCCATAACTATCTGTTATTTTACCAAGACCAGCGAAATAAGGAATTACACCATATTCATAATTTTTTTTTTAAGCATTCATCAACCATTTAAATATCTAATGACATCATATTACACGTGTATTATCGTAAAATATTTTACTTCCATCATAATTTTTATATTGAGTAACAGTCAATAAAATCTATTTTTAAAATCAATATGTTCGCATTATTTATACAGTTGACATTTTCCAATGAAGTGATTTTAATAAAGAACTTGTTAGTACAAAGAAGAAGTACAAGGTGATGAGCACAATGAATTTCAATGTGGTTGCCCTGTAAGTCTAGGCTTCACCTTTCTTGGCTTGCGCGACACACATCTGCAAGCATACGTGGTGTTGTTTCTGCTCCTGCATGCGTTATTCGTTGTTTTAGTAGTTCAACTGTGTGGATTTTCCCTGAGTACACCTTCGACTTCATGAACACCCACACAAAAAAGTCTAGGGGTGTTTAGGCAGGAGAGCGCTGCGCCCGCAGTCTGTGTGAACAATGGAGTAATGAATAAAGAATAGAATACATTCAGTGTATTGTCTACCAGTTGCGAGTGGAGTAACTGAGGATATTATCACAATATGGCAGCCGATTTTTTAAACCCTTTATCTACTGACGGTACTTATCTGTACCACTCACTTTAAATTTTCATCCCATAGTGAATATTACTAATATTCTAATGGTACTTTGCAAAAACACACTTTTAACACCACTTTATCAGGTTACATGGCAGCAGTAGTTTTAGGTTTGTTATTTTAGCAAGGAAGGAGACTAACTTTCAAACACTCGATGTGTTTTGTGCGAATATTTTGTACAGATTCTCGCGCTCGTCATTTTATTGCTGCAAACACAGTAAAGGATATAAGTTGAGTGTTGGACTTTTTTTATGTGTTCATTATGATCTTAGAATACAATGTGACTAGCTATTTTATGTGAACGGTGTATGTATTTGATTTAACAGTTGAATTATTCTTTGGTACTTGTAAATACCGTCAGTACATTGGGTGTTGGAAAAAAACTTTGTGTTTGCTTTTCGTCTGTGTAGTTATCCATCGTTTCACCTGCTTTAAAATGTAATTATACTAAAATGTAGTGTAGTAATAATTTTCCAAATATTTCTTTACTGTTTCATTAATATTTTTTATAGGAAATCGAAAAATTTGCGGCGCCGGCTCTTTTTAGCTATGCTAGAAATTACATATGTAAATTCAAATATTGCATATGTGGAGATGCGAGAGAACACGTTGTCCCGGGAATATAGACGTCGCATAACTAAAGGACTGCTAACAAAAACCTAAAAAAAAAATAAAAGTTTTTAATAATAATAATTTTAGTAAATAAAAGTAAAAACAAAAAAAAAAAATAGTTTTTTTTTAACCCTTTCAGGGGCAAAGCATTTTCAATGCTAAAGAGTTGAAATAAATGATTGGCGACAGAATTTGCCAAAACATTTATTTGTATATATGAAAAAGGCTATATTTCAAATACTTAATAAATCGAAAATATTTTACCACCATTTGAAAAACCTTGTGGATTTTCTGTTACTATTTATTAGTCATAGTGTACTGACGGTATTTTAAAGTACCACTTTAATTAATTACCTCTAAGGAATTAAATTTCTCATGGGTGAGTATTTTATTTTATGAATATCCTTTCATTTTCATTGTAGTAACCGAATATAAATTACATGAAAAAAATTGCAGTAAGATCATAATGCAGTAGATAAATCGGGTTAAATCACGTAAACAATTTTTCATAACCGCCGAAGCAAAATCCCACCAGTAAATTTTGAATAGCAAATTTTGCATTACGTTAGCGGCAAAATCAAGAGAAATTCTTCTCACAAATATGGTTAAAATTCCTATTTGATTTTACTGGTGGCAATTTTACCAGGTATTATAATAAATTTCACTGACAATGACAGGAGGTTGTCTAGGTTGTCATAATATGGCGGAAATGTATGCCAGACTACCGCCAAAGTATTCTTCCACCAGTAAAAATTAATATCTGTTATTGCCATTATTTATGGCTGAAATTTTGCCTTAGAAAGGTGTTTAAATAACAAGAAAATTTCTATGGGAAGGATAATAATCTACTGGTGGAAGTTTGAAACGTCGGTAATCATCCCCTGCGAAAGCGGTTACAGTTGAAACTTCATTATTTGAACACTAGAACGCCCGGAAAATTTACTCAAGTTTCATAAAAGTATTTTATCCCAGAATTTTTATTTAAAATTATTTAACTGATTTATTTAATGCAATTCTGAGTCTCTTAAATGTAACTTATTTTATGAAAAAATTCTGGCTCCAATGAACATTTAATCATGCGGACCGGAATCTAATCGACTCCTTCCGGGCGTTTTAGCAGTGTTGCCAGTGGGCTACTTATTTTAAATTCAGATTTCTTGGCTGGCACCACTTTTCTGAAATGGTAAAATTCCTTTGTTTTACCCTTAATTATTATGCCATTAAATAAGGCGAATTTCACTATTTCAAAAAAGTGGTGCCAATCAACAAATCTGAATTTTAAAATGTAGCCCACTGGCAACACTGCGTTCCAGTGCAAAGCCATATAAGTAAGCGTCCTATCTTAAATGTGAGAGGTAACCGCAAGATTAAAGGCGAGGTCACATCAATCAAGGTCGCACGCCACGTAGCGGACGGGGTTAAACTACAGGAAGATGCCCAACAGTTTCTTACTTCAAACCACTAAAATTATAAAGTTTTTTTCACCTTGATTAATAGCTAAAATGACTTTGATAGAGCGAAGAAAACTACGTGGTGTCAGATGCGTCTGGATGCCTCGCTCTCTGCGCCATTATTTTGCAATAAATGTAGTAAACAAAATTCGGTTCCGTGAGTGACTAATAATTTAGGAAATGTGCGCAGATGGCCGATATCCTGTCATATATGACGTCGCACTAAAAGCTCACGTATGTGGATTATCACACCGTCCACAAGAAGGCGCAACTGTGTTAATTTACGCCCGATTCCCGTATTAAGTTTATGCGCTTACTTGTATCGTATAATATTCCTATTTAATAATACCTCTATGGTGTGAACTATGGAACTATTAGCAAAGAGGACCTGACATAGCCTTAAAACAAGCTATTAACAATGCAAAATTTCAGTCATAAATAATGACAGAAACAGAATTTCATTTTTACTGGTGGAAGATTACTTTGGTAGAAGTCAAGCCCTGCTTTTTCGCCATATTGTGACAACCAGTGAAACATACTGACTGTTTTACAAGGCAAAGTGACACCAGAAAAAGCAAAAATAAAATTTTACCATATTTATGAGAAAATATTTCCAAGAACAAGACGCTTAAATAAGACGAAATTTTCTATTTAATTTTACTGGTGGGAAGTTTGCAACGACGGTAATCAGAAACTGTAGATCCGATTAAAAATAAACATCCGCCATCTTCTGACAACCTTCTCAGTTACTTTATTCACTCGCAACTAGTAGAGAGTATAGTATGTGTCCCCTCCTCTTTATTCATAACTCCATTGTGTGAACAAATGTCTGTGTGAACAAAAGGGTGTGTTTCAAAAGTTTCTTGACATTTCCTGAAAAGTGCTTTAAACAAAGAACTTCTTAGTTCAAATAAGAAATACAAGGTCTATTCAATGCATTTCAATATGGTTGCAGTGTAAGTCTAAGCGTAGGCTCCACCTTTCTTGGATTGCGCAAAAGACATCTGAAAGCAAGCATATGTGGTGTTGTCTGTGCTGCTGCATTAGTTATTCGTTGTTTAAGTTGTTCAACTGTGTGAATATTCACTGCGTACACCTTCGACGTCATAAACCCACACACAAAAAATTCTAGGTGTATTAAGTCAGGAGAAGGCAGCGCCCACAGTCTGTGTGAACTGCGACCTATCCACCTATCCGGTAATTGTTCGTTGAGGTAGTTTCGAAAAATTCGTGCGAAATGGGGTGGTTCTTTCACTGCGAACATTTTTTAAATAACCTGGAAAACAAATGAAACATTATAAAACGTTTTTACATGAAAATGTCAAGAGGCTTTTGAAACGTATTATCGGTTTTGAAATTTTCGTTAGAAAAAAACTAAACTAACCTCCCTACCCTGTTGAAATTTTACTCAACCTTGATAAAAACATTTCACAACAGAATGTTTGCTTAAAGCTATTTAAACCATACAATTTAGTTCTCTGAGTCTTTTATTTAACTTTATGAAGAAATTTCTGGTTTGAACTGCATAAAAAAATATATAGAAACCGATCGATTACCACATTCAGGGTAGGAAGATTAAAATGATACTACAAAATTTTAGTCATCAAATGATTCTAAATTTTCGAAGGTAATTAACCCTTAAAGTACCAAGTCATAATATCTTATGAGCATTCTTATTTTTGCATGATTTTTACCAGAAATGTAATTTTATTATATGTAACTTCTTCCTACGAGTTGGCTATTTTTTTTTATATATTAACTTCTTCGTTCCCTGGGTCTGCATATGTGGACCTCTTTTTTGCAATGATACTTGAACATAATTACAATTTCGGTATCAGAATGATATGTTTCGAAGTCTAAGGTTCGAACTAATGCAAATAAAGTCTCGATCTGAAGTCAAATTGGATAAGAAATAATTCAGCAATAATCAATAATATCGCATTAACCCTCTCGCTGCGTAAGTAATTCTTCGCGATAAGCGTCTTTTAAAGAATTTTTAATCTTTCATCACCGGTTCTTTAAAGCAGAAATTTTTGACTATCATAATCGGGGAAAATGTCCTGATTAAATCAGACAAAGTTTTCGCTAAAAAATAACTGGTGGGAATAACCAAATAGTATTAATTAGTCGGAAAAATGCTTGCCCGAGTGTATCTCGGTTTGCGCAGCGAGAGGTTTAATACTCGGTAATGAAGAGGTTACGCATGAACTGATATTTTCTTTTCTGATTCGAAAATTTCAAATAAGAAAAATAAATAAACTTTGATCAAAAAAGACCCCAATGGTACTAGGAAACAGGACCTGATTGCCAGTGGGGCAAACTTCCACCAGTAGAAACAAATAGATATTTTTTTGCTTATTTTCGACAGAATTTCTGCATGAATAATGCATTTAAATAAGATGAAAATTTGTACTTAAATTTACGGGTGGAAGTTTGTCTCGCTGGTAATCAGACCCTGCTAGGAGAGTTAATAGATGACTGGAAAACTATGGACAAAAATAATTTAACATAATTTATCTTAATTTATCTTAAAGGTGAAAAGTTAAGATGACTTCTTAATGGAAATCTAAAACTGCCCAGCAAACACAGAGCTATCGGTAAGTAATCAACCGACAGCACGCCGATAGCTATCTATATAAATGCCGGCCGCAGCCCGACATCATCATCGACTGCAAAAAAAAAAAAAAAAATGTTTTGACGACGCCATCTATGAGCCATCGTGGAATGCATATTTAAAAGGAACGTTGGGAGAGGCTGGGTTTGATCCAAAGCACCCAAGGACAGGAAGTAGACGCCTTAACCACTTGGCCACTCCATGGAACTATTAATAAAGAAGAACTGACACATCCTTAAAATAGTGAAGCTTCAACTGTAACCGCTATCGCAGGAGATGTTTACCGCCGGTGGAAGCTACCACCAGTAGATTTATGTAGATTTCTTCAACTTATTTAAACACATTATTGTTACAAAATGTCAGTCATAAATAATGGTAGAAACAGATTTTCATTTTTACTGGTAGGAGTTTACTTTGGCGATAGTTAGGGCCTACGTTTCCGCCATATTGTGACAACCAGGGAAACAAACTGACAGTTTTACAATGCATACTGACACCACAAAAAACAAATAGAGATTTTTACGACAGTTTTGAGAAAAAATTCCATGAATAAGACGCTTAATTAAGACGAAATTTTCCATTCAAATTTATTGGTGTGAAGTTTGCCCTGGTGGTAATCAGAAACTGAAGATCCGCTTTAAAAAAAAGCAGCCGCCATCTTCTGACAACATCCTCAGTTACTTCACTTGCAAATGGTAGACAGTACACTATATGTCTCCTCCTGTTTATTCATAACTCCATTGGCCACTCAGACTTGATCATGGGAGGATTCTATGAGGTAATAAGGGGAAGACATATCGATACGTAATGGCTTGTTGTTGAAGGTAAATGGTAGATGAAAAAATTAGAATTTTGAAGTGTTTGGCTTAGATGCCGTATATTCCCTTGGCTGCGATCTTGGATGTTCTCAGATTTCTTGGCGATTTTATGTTGGCGACCTTTATCGATATGGAACCCGTTTGGCGTGTATGTTCTGGCGTGACGTGTTCTGGCAACCTCTTTTTTCAGCGAGATTGTGCTTGAGAAGGATTTCGTTTGGGATATTGTGCATGTGCTTTGTGCATCGTGTTGTATCGTTCTGTTTTTTTTATTTTTATGTTAAATTTATTGGATTTGATTGACTATGGATTCTGTAGTCGGTTTAAAAGCTCTTGCTGATGTAATTAAGAAATATGATAAAATTTTGAATGATAAAGGAGGTTTGTTTGCAATGCGTAGTCATAAGCCTATTTTGGGAAATGAAAATGATGCTAGGAGGTATTTCGTGCTTGAGCTTTCAAGGAAGATGTCTGTTAAGGTATGTTGATAATTTTATGTATATTTTGTTGTTTTATTTTATAGTAATGTTTTTTATTAGTCGTTTATTCCATATTTCTCACGCATTTCGGAGATTGGTGCAGAGCAACATATGTGCGTTTACTAAGTGCTGCTTTAACGAGTTTTGTGCTTTCCTGTGATTGCTGCAGAAGGAGTTAGCTGAATCCAGTGATGTTTTTTTTTTTGGTTAATGAGCGCATAGCGCTCATACGACTATTACAGATTGCCACTTTAACGAGTTTCGTGCATTTTTGTTTTCGCAGCAGAAGGAGTTAGCTGAATCCAGTGATGTTTTTTTTTCCGGTTAATGAGCGCGTAAAACTCATACGACGTTTTGTCATTGCCACTTTAACGATTTTTGTTTATTATTTACATTTTATTTTCGTTAAGCCTAACATGCGTATAAATCGGTGCTTGGCGACATTTACTTCTTGGCGGAAAAAGGGTTTTCATTTTCCAAGTGTTTTTATTTTATTTTTTATTTTTTTATTTCTAATTGTCTTACGTGCGTGTATTTAAAAATTATTTTAATATCTAAATGAATGAAATAAATAGCTTAGCGAATTCTTTAAAGCAAACGAATTTAAGAATAAATTTAAGAATAATTAAGATAGAGATATAATAAAGAATAATTAACAATAGATATAAATTTAAGAATAATTAAGTACCGTAATTTCCGGTGTATAGCCCGCAGATAAACAATTCAGTTTGGACCCAGAAATTTTATTCAGTATTTGAAGTCAAATATTTACCGTGATCTAAAAAGTTACATTTTATTTTTAAAAAATTCTATGTCGAAACACGGTTGTTTGATCCGCGGGCTATACACCCGAAATTACGGTACTAAAAAATATTTTTAGATATTTTGTACAGTTAATCTAATTTTCTTATTAGGAATTATGATGTAGTTACATGCGTGGCGTTAATTTATCAAATATGTATTTTTAACATGGAAAAAAATATTTTAATATATAAAAAGTTGGTAATTAATAACTCTTAATTAGAATAAGGATTCATTTTATGTCGTTTTAATGATTTAAAGTAGAACATATATTTAATGAGTATGTTGTAATATCAATTTGTTACTTATCAATATTTTTCATTTAAAAATAAAATAAAAATATTAATTTACATATTTGTTTTTCTTTTGGAATATAACTTTTAAATGAGGGATATTTCTGAATCTTTCTTATAAATTTAAGAATGCTTATTAAATAAAATAAGTGAATTTCAGAGGTTTTCTCTTAATACATTTTTCTCTTTAGGAATTATAGTGTAATTAAATGTGTTAATTCAAGAAATATATATTTGTAACATAGTAAAACTAATTTTAATACAAAAATAAGTTGGTAATTAATCACGTTTAATTAGAATAACAGTTCTTTTTTGTCATTTGATGATTTAATGTAGAATATATTTTTAGTGATTATCTGGCAATGATGATTCTTTTACTTATCAACATTTTTTAATCATCAAATAAAATAGAAATATTAATTTATCTTTTTTTTTTTTTTTTTTTTTTTTTTTTTTTTTTTTTTTTTAGAAGTGGGAGATTTCTGAATCTTTCTTTTAAATTTTAATGCTAAAAAGCTAGGTAGTTATTTTTAAAATATTTTTATACAGCTTGTAAAATAATTTTAAACACTTTTTTAATAATTTGATTTTTAAATAAAATAAGAAACCTGGCTATTGCTTTTAAAATGAATATATAGTTAGAAAATAATTAATTTATGAAGTTTTTTTTTCTACGATTAAATTTATGATGAATAATAATTTTAAAAGGAGCGATTTAAAAAACTTTTGCTGATTCAAATAATTGTAAGTCCTTTTTAAAATTAATTGAATAACACTTTTTTTTAAATAAATAAATATAGGCTAATTTTGACTTTTTTTTTCTTTTTTGTTTATCACTGTTAGGATTTTATATGAAATACATGAGCTATAGATATCTTATCAAAACTCAAACTCAAATAAAATTAAGAAAAAGAAAAAAAAAATGTCGGCTAAGCCTAAAATTTCCGAATTCGGGCCGATGTTGGCATATCTAATCGGACCACTATCAGAAATCACATATTGGTCCTGCGTCACTTGCCGGTGTAAGTCGCTTGAAGATATATAATCGTAAGGGGACCTATTACGGTAACCGGCAGTCGAAAAAACAGATTCTTAAGTTTCAGTTGCCGACATGCTGCCGGAACTTCACCGACACTGCCGGCTGCTGTCCGATCGTGTGCAGAAAGGTATGTATTTGCTGGGTGCTTTTAATTTATACACTTGCAAAATTTCAAGGATTAAAATCTTAATTTAGAAACATTTTGCAGTCAAAACAAGAGATTAAATAAAACTGAGTGGATTCTATCTACTAAAGAAAAGACAAAAATTTTCATACGTTTGAGGTATAACGTAGAATGTATTTATTTAGTGCCAGTAGAATTTAAATTCACATAATGAAAATTATTTTTATCGAAAGAAAATGATTTTGTATACAAATATGTAATACAAAATGTCTTTCCATAAAACCGATCAAAATTTACGGCTCTTTTCTTTTCCTTTTAGAGGCAAAATACATACTTCACGAAATCCATAAGCATCTGTCAAAATTATTTTACGAAAGCCTACGAAATAAAGAATTATATTAGACTCATGATTTGCCATTGAAACAGACGTCAAATATTTAAATATGCCATAAAAATTAATTTCACTTCCGTAGAAATGTTTTACTTTCGTCTTAATTTCTATATTGTAAGGTCTATTTTCATAATTAGTATTTTCATAATTACTAACTCAGCATTTTATTTCATATTAAAATTAACAGTTTTGGTCCGAGGTTCATAAAATCTGTTTTTAAAATAAATTACAGGGGGGTCGTACTTGTCCTGAAATTTCAAGGCCAGGTAATTCTTCGGTACCAGTATAATCTTATAAAAAATCTCTTCGTGAATAAGGCGAAATTTTGCGCGTTTAATCTCCATTTATTTTTCTATAAAAAAATTATGATATTTGTCCTGAAAAATTCCCTGAAGCGTACGACATATGTAAATATGTTGCCATTTTTATATTATCGATTTTGTAGTTTTAGTTAAAAAAAATAAATAAAAGAAAAGTAAAACAGTGAAATAAAAATGATTCTACAATGTTTTAATCCTCAAATGATTCTAAATTTTAGATGGTAGTTAATAGACGCGTAGAAAACTTTGGACGAAAAACAGTTCATTTTCCTTCTAAAAGTGAAAAGTTAAAATGACTTCTAAACGGAGTTATAAAACTGTTTCTAATTTCTACACTTTCAAAATTTCAAAGATTAAATCCTTGATTTAGAAACATTATGTAGTCAGAACAAGAAATAAAGTAAAACACAGGAACATTCTATTTTCTGAAGATAAGCCACATTTCAGATAACACTATACGTGTGAGGGGAAATTTAGAATTTAGTTACTTTATGCTAGTCGAAATTAAACTTACATAAGGAAAAATGCTTTTATCTAAAGAAAATTATATTTATGAAAATATGTAATACAAGATATGTTTCCATTAATCCAATAAAAAAGTATAGCTCTTTTTCTTCCCAGATGCAAAATATACTTCACGAAATCAATAAACATTTGTCAATTTTGTTTAAATAAAACCTAAAAAATAAGGAATTAGATCAAATTCATAATTTTTAATTGAAGCAGACATCAACCGTTTAACCCCTCAAAGGGCGGTGGTTCATTTTTGGACACCCTAATTTTAATCCTTAAATGCCACATTGGCACTGGAAAATTGAAATGAAAAATTTCATTTTATAAAGTACGTAAAAAAACCTTTCGCTTATTTTGAAATAAATTCGCTTGTCATTTCTGATGTCAATTACTCATTTCAGCATTTTGAAAATAGAAGTACCTTGCCCCTGAAAGGGTTAAAAGTGGGATGATATTTCATCACGCTTTTGTACAAATGTTTTACTTTCATATTAATTTTTAATTTAATAGTAGTGTATAACAAGGGTCGCCAACTGTGGCACGCCGGATAATACTAAAATTTTACAGAAAATGTCAACTTCTTGAATCGCAGAGATTCGATGATTAGATAAGGCAATGATTACTATAAAATTTTAGTGGTGTCGAGCGTGCCACAGTTGGTCAACCCTGATGTATAATATACATTTTAAAGATGAATGCGTTCCTATTTTTTATATTAGGGTATTTCCACGAGCACTTGTCATGTAAGTCACAAACTATGCTTGTTTACCACCGTTATTTTATAAAAGTTTGCTTTGCCTTCTTCAATTAATGAGATATCTCCCATAAAAAAAGTCAAATTTTCCGTTCTAAAAACTGGTATAAAAAATCACTGTATGTGACTTACACAACAAGTGCGCGTGGAAATGCCCATTAGCGGATTTCTAGTTTTTGCTTTAAAAAACTAAACTAAAAACAATGAAATAAAAAAATCTAAAATATTTTAACCCTTTAATGCATCATTTTTTATTTTGTAACACTATATTTCAGACTGTTTTTGTTGCTTGACCACTATAAAAATAGTGAAAAAAAATATTTATGCTTCTGTTGGACATAATGTCATAATGTCACTCTTAAGTTACATAGCAAAAATTGTTCAAAAAAAGGATGATTTTAAATTATATACTTACTTTCAAGTGTTTAGGAGTGAAACAAAAAAATTATCCCTTTCATGTCAACAATTAAAATTATTTTTTTCTGTGTAAAATGGTAAATAACACTTTTTACTTTTTTGTTTCCATTAAAATAATCAGCAAGAACTTCATCAAAAAAAGAAAAAAGTTTAAAAAGATTTTTTTTAATTTAAATTATCCATTTTTTATTCATCTTGACTAACAAAACAATCTGTCCAAATAACTGTAGGCATAGTTTTCAATTTAAGTTTTTAACGAATAATATTTAAAATCACATTTTTAACTGGTTTTATGTAATCATGGAGCCTATTATATTAACTAGTTAGGCCCGAAACACTAAAATATTTATTTTATATTATGATATTTTGAGACTACATTTTGTACTTTGAAATTGTAACCTCTGTTACTGTAACTTTCCTTACCAAAGAAATGATTTCCATTGTCCCCAACAGAGGTTACTACTCCGCTTACTTGTAGGTAAAAATATCAGAAAAGATATGCTACAACCATTTTGAATTTGTACTGCACGCATATAGTCAGTAAGCTGAAACATCTGAATTCCAGGTTAGTGTGTTTTCTGTTTGTAACCTCTGTTACACAAATTTTAAAATTAAATATCGTCATTTTAATTAAAGCTTTATTTTTATTGTATGAAATTAAGTTAATTTAATTCAAATAAATGCATTATTTACATATTTTCATAAAGATATAGAAAATACAATTTTTTCCTTGTTAAATGTTACAACTGTTACCTGTAAGTTCTGTTACTACATATTTGTAACAGATGTAGATAAATTAACAAAAATGTAGTTTAAAATTCATATGCGTAATAAAAATCCATCAAAGTGATTCAATGGTGCCATTGTTGTTAGATTCATGTAAATACATTTCTACTGTCTAATTTGTGTTACTCTATACAACGTCTGTTACTAATTATATAATTTCTTTTTCTCGCACTTTTTTTCTTGTTGTATATGATAAGCTCTTAAAAAATGTTCCGAAAACATCACAGGCATCTCTTTTTTTAATATAGTAAAACTATTTGTCTATTTAAAAATATATTCTGTACTGGGCACTGAAAAGTTTGGCTGTAATGCTGAATACAAGTAAGAGGGGTTACATATTGTTATATAAATTAATCTACATTACATAAAAAGTAGAAAACCAACGTTTAAAAATGCACAAATAATGCGTGAAAAGCAGCAAATAGCTGTTTCGTATCTACTCGCGTGCTTCTTCTTCATTGCAAGATAGAGCAAGACACGGCGTGCCAGAAAAAGCAAGGCTGATCAAAATGACAGAGACCGGCTAATATACCCGATACGGGTAGCGAATGCGCCAAAAACAACCAATGAGACAGAAGCAGATGAAACGAATGAGTGCACAAGTAGCAGCGTCTACCGGAGAACGAGAGAAAAAGAAACCAAAAAAGGGGAAATTAAATTAATGCTTTCCAAATACTTGGAAAATCAGGAGTACAAGATAAGTCATTAACTAAAGAGTGAGAATTTTTAATTATGTGGTAAGCTTTCCAAAAATCAAGATCAAGGTTAGAAGAACATTTCTCGATAATGATGGCTGAAGAAAAATTGAACCTATGTTGTAAATACCAACAATGTTGAACAATAGAAGAACGTTTAAGCTCCTGATTTTTAACACAACCTTCATGCTCTTTTAAAGAAATCTAAGAGCGCGTTTATTCTGGCCAATATAAGATAAACCACACTGGCAAGAGATTTGGTAAATACCCCAGTTAACTACTCGATAAATGGGGTGTTTGAGAATTGAAAAAGAGATTTTATTAACAGGAGAAAAAAAATAAAATTAAAATCAAACCTTCTTAAGATTTTAGCAACTTGCTGACTGACTTTAAGAAAAAATGGCAACACAACTGTAGTATTCGAGTTGGAATTACAATGCTTTTTAGAATGAACGGGTTTCGTCAATTTCTTATAAATAGAATCTATGATATCAGAGGAATAACCACGATCAACAGCAATAGTTTTCAGGTAATTAAGTTCAGCACTGAGTAACTGAGGAGTAGAACAAATATTGGTAGCCCGAAAAACAAAAGTCTTGAAAGCAGCGAATTTCTGGTTAGGAGGATGAGAAGAATATCTGTGAGGTGGGAGACTGACAGCAAAAGGTTTACGAAAGACGGTAGTCTGAAAACCATTTTCACAACGAATAACAAGGACATCCAGGAAAGAAAGACAATTATTGGTCTCCATTTCAGAGGTAAATCGAATGCCTTTGAAATTGAGACCAATAATTGTCTTTTATGTACTTAATAAAGAGAAAATTTTCATTCCAATATTCTGGTGCCTATGTGGCATTTAGGAATTAAAATTAAGTTAGGTGTTAATGTTAAGACATTTTCAGGTGACTGTATTTTTATCCTAACTCTGAGTTCAGTTATGCTGGAACCAATTTTATATAAGTTGCATACATATAAACACAACAAAAATTATATTTGGTGAAAACTGAATACTTAAAAAAAGTATATTGGAAAAATGACATATATATTTTTTTTATTTTACCCTTATACTGCACAATAACAACTATTCAACGATATAATATTTTTTATAATTATTTTAGTAGTTTTCAGAATTAATAGTTACAACCTTATAAAGATAGAGAAAAAATGCCAGCAGAGCACATTGCAAGTGGAATCGACAAAAGATGTCATATCCTACCGTGATAACAAATCAGAGCAAAAACATACTTCACGACATTAAATGCATGTTATCTCACGTAACACATAATAATTCACCGAAAGACCAATAGAAAGCGCCAAATGGCAAAAAAAGGTCATGTGACTCTTGAGTTACACTATGCATTTAACTCCTTCAATGGCGACGGTTCATTTTTGTACCACATAATTTTAATTCCAAAACGTCACATTGGCACCAGAATATTGAAAGTAAATGTTTTCCTTCCGTTAAGTACGCGAATAAATGCTTTCGCTTATTTTGAAATAATTTTGTTTGTAGTCTCTGGTGTCAGTCACTAATTTCAGCCTTTTACCAGTGGAAGTACCTTGCCCCTGTAAAGGTTAAACCTTTGAGGGGCAAGCAATCGCGTTTGTTTAATGCCGAATTCCCACCAAGAATTTCGAAGAATTTCATTTCAAAATAAGGAAAAGCTATTTTTCAACTTTTCCCCCCAAAGTTATAAAAGTAAAACTTAATTAAAAGTAAAACTTAATTAAAAAACTTAGTTAAACTTAGGTGGGATTTAATGTATCCCACCGCCCCTCAAGTGATTAATCATCCAATGATTCTAAATTTTACACGGTAATAAACCCTTTCAGGGGCAAAGCACTTCTTTTCGTAAAATGCTGAAATAATTGATTGACACAGAATTTAAAAACAGATGTAATTGAAAACAGGTAAAAAAATTTTTCCAGTTGTTAAGAAAATTAAAAATGTAATTCAAAAATTTTTGTGTCAATGTGGTATTTCAAAATTAAACATGCGTGGGGTATATTATATTCCACCGCTCTTCAAGTGGTTAATAGATAAATAAAAATATTTGACAAAAAATAAAAAAGAAAGAAGCTTATTTTCCACTTAAAGGTGAAAAATTAAAAGGACTTCATAAGGCTGTTCTCAAATCCAAAAGGGGAACTTTCTGACATAAGTTTTAATTTATTTTTGTTAGGAAATGCATGAAACAAGCAGGTGTTGTTGTTCAGAAATTATGTCATCGAGCTGTTTTTTCGTTTTTTTGCAAACTCAATAGATCTTTCAGAAATAGTGTCGAAATGGGCGTTTTGAACCGCGTTTCCGCTCGAACGGAGAAAAAGCACTCAAGAAAGGTTAAAAACGTGTTTGTCACCTGATCAAAATCGCTTATAACTCAATTGGTATTTGATAGATCCAAAAATGGAAAACACAGTTCGATTTTCAAATCGTTTCCAAGGTCAGGCTTTCCAATTTTATATCTTTCCGTTAAAATTGAGTTTGCAAATCTGTCAAAAAGTTTTGCACTTGTTGAGCAGAGCAGTTAAGAACAGCCTTAATGGAAGCCTAAAACTGATTTTAATTTATAATCTTGCCAAATTTTAAAGATTAAAACCTTGATTAGAAATACTGAAAACATGAGATAACGTAAAAATCAGTAGAATTCTAACTACTAATGAAAAGTCAAATTGTTTTCAACTTTATACGCTTTGGATAAAATGTAGTTTTTTTTTTTATTTAATGCTACTAGAATTTAAATTCATAATGAAAAAAAAAAATCCAAACTAATATAATCTATAAAGTATGCAATACAAAATGTCTTTCCATAAATCCCATCAAAAATGGTCCCCCCCCCCCCCCTTTTAGAAGAAAAGGATATTTTTCGAAATCCGTAAGCATAAGTAAAAGTTATTTAAAAAAAACCTATAAAATAACGAATTACACCAAATTCATAATTCTCCATTGAAGCAGACGTAAACGGTTTAAATGTTACCAGTGGGCTACTTTTTTTTAAAATTCAGATTTCTCAAATAGCACCACTTTTCTGAAAAGGTAAAATTCCCTTTGTTTTCGCTTAATTAATATGTCATTAAATAAGACGAATTATACTATTTAAAAAATGTGGTGCTAATGAAGAAATCTGAATTTAAAAAAGTAGCCCATTGGCAACACTGAACAGCTTAACACTTTCATGGGCAAAGCATTCACATTGCTAAAATATTGAAATGGATGAATAATACCGGAATTTACGTTCAAAATTATTTGCAAATATGAAAAGGGCGCATACATAATAAATGAAAAAAAATTATACCATAATTCTGGTGCCGAAGTGGCATTTGTGAATTAAAATTAAGTGACACTTGTGAATTAAAGTTAAATCACACTTTTGTACAAATGTTATACTTTCATATTGAGTTTTATTTTTAATAACAGTGTATAATGCATAGATGAAACATTTACGCTTTTCTCTTACCACTATTTTTTAACAGATAAATTTGTCTTATTTAATCATCGAATACATGGCATTAAATAAGGCGAATTTTTTCTATCAAAATTAGTATTATGGAAATAGCGAAGTTGACAGCTACGATAATGTATATTTTTAAGATGAATGTGTTCGCAATTTTTATATTAGAGGCTTTCTAGATTTGTTTTTAAAAAATAAACTAAAAACAGTGAAATAAAAAAGATTCTATGTTCTTTTAATCATCCAATGATTCTAAATTTATTTGTAATTAACAGAAAAGTGCAAACTTTTGACAAAAAAAAGCTTATTTTTCACTTACAGGTGCAAAATTAAAATGACTTTTAAATGGAAATCTGAATCTGCTTCTAATTTATGGACTTGTAAAATTTCAAAAATTAAAACCTTGATTTAGAAAAATTATGAGCTAAAAACAAGTGATAAAATAAAACTCTGGAGAATTCTGTCTACTAATGAAAAGCCAAATTCGTTACAACTTTATACGCTTTGGATAAAATGTAGATTTTTTTTTTTTATTCAATGCTAGTGGAATTTAAATTCACATAATGAAAAATACTTTTATCTAAAAATATTATATATTTTAAATATGCAATGCATAATCTCTTTCCATAAATCCCATAAAAATTTACGGCTCTTTTTTTTCATTTGAAAACAAAAGATATTTCTGGAAAACCGTAATCGTCTATGAAAGTTATTTTACCAAAAAACCTACGAAATAAGGAATTGCACTAAGATCGCCATCTTCCATTCAAGATGACGTCAACCGTTTAAATATTGCAGCGATAATTTATTAGTTTTGTAAAAATATTTTACTGTTACCTTAATTTTCATATTGAATAATAGACTATTTTTAAAATCAATATACAGGGTGATTCTAAATTCATGGCACAAACTTGAAGGATTTGTACAGGACACAGTAACAATCATTTATTGTATAGAAATGTATCGGCGCAAGTGACGCGTTGAGGTACAAACACCAGGAGGCCAATTTGGCCCTTTTTTTAATTTCAAAATTTTTCATTTAACCCTTTCAGAGGCAAGTTACTTATATTCATAAAATGTTGAAATATTTTATTGACACCAGTATTTACAAGAGAATTTATTTGTAAAAAAGTAAAAGCATTTTTTCGCGTACTTAATAAAGGTGAAATTTTCATTATAAATTTCCGGTGCCAATGTGGCAATTAGGGATTAAAATTATGTGATTCCGTGACGGCATCACCACCATTCAAGTGCATAAGACAGTTCACGTTTATTCCAACGGAGCGAAAGATGTCCAGACCCGGACTCGAACCTGATCACCTCGGCTTGCCGTGCTAAAGCCTTTTCAGCTATCCAGACGGTACCTAGCTGGATATTTTTCGCGCTGTTGGATTTCTGGATCATGTCGGATTCTGTACTCAACTTGGCTACTAGAACCTTGAATATGATTTATCAAGTAGCGCATTCATCAAGTATGATTTATCAAGGCGGTGATGCCGTGACGGTATCACCGCCAAGGGGTTATACCAGAAAATTCCTATATTATTTTTTTCTTAAGACAGATATTTCATGATTACATAAAGAAAAAATTGTTTGATAATTTCCGGTATGAAATCTAAATTTTTGAATTTAAAAAAAACTCCATTTTTATTTCTTAAGGGAGCTAGTAACTCAGCCTCGGAATTCTCCTCCGAAATGGAGAATATGGGCTCTTGATGCATTCATATATTCAAAATATCTGCTCGGGAAATTCATATTTTAACATCTTTTTTCCGTGTTCCCTTCTTAAATAATGCCTCATTTTTTCTTAGTTCTCAAATCAATGCTGAAAGTTCTAAAATCTATGCTGAATTTAATATTTGATGTGTTAAAAGCGGGAGAACTGTGGATAAGATTTTAACACTTCCTATAAAATTAATGGCTTAGATGCTGTATATTCCCAGGGCCGCCATCTTGGATGTTTTGAGATTTCTGGATGATTTTATGTTGGCGATCTTTATCGATATGGAACCAGTGTGACGTGTGTGCTCTGGCGTGACATGTTCTGGCAACCCCGTTTTTCAGCGAGATTATGCTGTGAGTACCTGGAAAGCTGTTTTTTGCTTGGGATTTTGTGCATGTGGTTTCATATCGTATTGTATATTTCTGTCTTTTTATTTTTATGTTAAATTTATTGGATTTATTTGATTGACTATGGGTTTTGTAGTCCGTTTAAACGCTCTTGCTGATGTAATTAAGAAATATGAGGAAATTTTAAAGGATAAAGAAGGTTTGTTTACAGTGCGTAGTAATAAGCCTATTTTGGAAAATAAAGGTGATGCTAACAGGTATTTCGTGCTTGAGCTTTCAAGAAAGGAGATGTCTGTTAAGGTATGTTGATAATTTTATGTATATTTTTATAGTAACGTTTTCTATTAGCCGTTTATAGTAATGTTTTCTATTAGCCGTTTATTGTATATTTCCCATGCATTTTGTGCATTTTTGAAATTGGTGCACAGCAACATACGTGCATTTACTAACTGCTGCTTTAACCCTGTCAGGGGCAAGGTACTTATATTCATAAAATATTGAAATATTTCAGTGACACCAGTATTTACAAGAGAATTTATTTATAAATAAGTAAAAACATATTTCCGCGTACTTAATATAGGTGAAATTTTCATTATAAAATTCCGGTGCCAATGTGGCAATTAGGGATTAAAATTATATGATACCGTGACGGCATCACCGCCCTTCAAGGGGTTAACGAGTTTTGTGCATTTTTGTGATTGCTGCAGAAGGAGTTTGCTGAATCCAATAACGTTTTTTTCGGTTAATGAACGCGTAGCGTTCATACGACGTTTACTGATTGCCATTTAACGAGTTTCGTGCATTTTCCAGGTGGCTGCAAAAGTAGTTTGCTGAATCCAGTGTTGTTTTTTTTTGGGGGGGGGGGGGGGGTCTGAACACAAAGCGTTCATATGTTTGTTTACTGGTTACTGCTTTAATGCGTTTTGTTTATTATTTACATTTTATTTTCATTAAGCCTAACATGCGTATAAATCGGTTCTTGGCGACATTTACTACTTGGCGGAAAAGGGGTTTTCACGCCTAGAAATATTCCAAGATAGCGGCCACAGGAATTTATGACATCTGTTCCAAATTAAATCTATACTTTAGAAATATTTTGAGAGTTTGAAAAAAAGAGACATCTTTTAGGAAGTGTACACAAAAAATAGAAGTTAAAAACATTAATTTCCTTCCGACGAGATATTTTAAATATACGAATGCATCTAATGCTCATAGACTTTACATTAATGAAGGGAAATCGGAAGCTGAGTGACCAGCCCCCTTAAACGCAAAATTGGCAAATCTGTCAATCACAGGAAATACATGAAAAGAAATATAAATGGATTTTTTTTATTCCAAAATTTCGATTTCATACCGAAAAATTTTAAAGAAGATTTTTTTTCTTTATTTAATCATGAAATGTCTGTCTTAAATAAAGAAAATAATAGTATAGAATTTTTCTGGTATGAATGAGAAAATTGTAAACAAAAAAAGGGCAAAATTAGCCTCCTGGTATTTGTACCTCATCGTGTCATTTGCGCCCATACATTCCTATATAATAAATGATTGTTACAGTGTCCTGTACCAACCCTTAAAGTTTGTACCATGAATTTAGAATCACCCTGTAAACGCCATTTTTAGATTATAGGCTTTGCAGTTTTCGTTTTTAAATAATTAAACCATTGGTGGCCAACTGTGGCACGCTCTACACTACTAAAATTTTATGGTAATCATTGCGTTATCTAATCGTCGAATATCTGCTTTTCAAGAAGTCGACTTTTTTGTAAAATTTTTAGGGTACCCTGCGTGCCACAGTTGGCCACCCCTGAATTAAAATAAAAACATTAAAAAAATTACAATAATTTAATTGTTAAATGATTCTAAATTTTCTGCGGTAATTACCCGGTGGGTACTTTCTAACTTTTGCTGACACCCCTTTGAACACCCTTTCATATTATGCGCATAGCGTTACATCTTTCAGTTCCACTTTATGCCGCCAGGTGCGTCTACCTATCTCGGGTGCTATGTGCCCGATCCCCTCGACTAATATATCTACGGATAGTTTGTAAAACGAAGTTTCGTTCGGATAGAGTTTTGTGTAGAATAGAGTGCGCCCCTGGTTGCGAAATGTGGAGCTAACTGATTTTGCAAAAGGATAACGTGTTTTGAAAGGAATATGAAACGAAACCCTCTGTGCGATCTGCGATCACACTTACCCACTTATTTTTACCTCAAAGTGAAAAATGAAAATGAATTCTAAATGGAGATCTAAAACTGCTTTCTAATTTCTAAACTTGTAAAATTTTAGAAATTAAAACCTTGATCTAGAAACAATGTGTGCTTAAAATAATGAATAAAATAAAACTAATGATGATTATATCTTCTCATGAAATGCAAATTTTTGATAACTTAAAACGTTTAGAAAAAAAAATAGAATTCATTTAATGCAGTTAGAATTTAAATTCACATAAGGAAAAATGCTTTTGTCTAAAGAAAATGATAATGCTTAAAAGTATGTAATACGAAATGGTCTTTTCATATATCCGATCAAAATTTATGGCCCTATTTTTAGAACAAAATATACTTCACGAAATCCATAAGCATCTGACAAAGATTTTTTACCAAGGCTACAAAATAAAGAATTACACAAAATTGATAATTTTCCATAAAAGCAGACATTCAACGTTTAAATATGAAATATCTCATCATATTTTTGTGAAATGTTTTACTTTCAAAGTGAATTTATATCGAATTGCAGCGTATAATGTATATTTTAGAAATGTGTAAGTTCGCTCAATTTATTTATTGGGTTTTCAGTTTCCTTTTATAACCAAGCTAAACTAAAGTATGTGATATAACAAGAAACAAAAATCTCGCGTAAATCGTAGATCATGAAACATTGTCCAACACTTCCAGAATGCGTTATTAAGAGTTCACACCGTTTAACTCTTTCCGGCACAGAGAAATTCTGTCCATAAAATGATGAAATGATTGACCGACACCAGAATTTACAGACGAACTTCTTAGAAAGTAAAAACTTGTATTATTAATTTTAAAATTTTATTAAAATATTCTTGCTGCAATTTGTAAGTTTGGAATTAACATTATCTGGTCCCGCAGTGGTATCACTGTGCCGGAAAGCGTTAATATGGCGAAAGATGATGTCTAAGTAAACACTTTGGAAAACGCATAACACAATTAAAACCTAATTTAAGGAATTATAATAAATAGTCATAAAAATATCTGAATGCTTTTGAGCAGCCCTGTAAATGATCTATAGATTTGCATCTATACTTCATAGTATGATGCAAAAAATTTAGTTCAGTTAGTAAACGCATAAAACAGTTGAAAATTTTCCTTTTGCTGTTTCTGTCAATGTCTTTAAAATTTTTTATGCAGCCCTGTATACGATCTATAAAATTTGCACGGACCGGTGAGAACAAAAAAAAAAATAGCTACATTTAAAAACTCAAAAAAAAAAAAGACTGAAAAACGGAGATTCTACTGGCAGTCTAGACGCCAGTACTATTTCCGTATTTTTACGGAAATTTTTCCCATAAATTACAGAAATATTTCAGTTTTTAATCAGAAAAACGGACATTTTTCTGTTATTTATGGGGGAAATTTTCCGTAAAAATACGGAGATAGTACTGGAGTCTATATTGCTAGTAGAATCTCCGTTTTTTAGTCCTTTTTTTTTATAGTGACCACAACTGAAAACGCACGTCCAGCAATTATTGCTCTTTGACAGTGCTGTAACCGAATGTTCTTGTGTGTCCCTGTAAACGAACGATAAATACTACGCTCATCATATTATACAGTAAACCACTTGCTCTTCAGATATATATATGTATCAATTTAAATATATTCTTATTCAAGGTTGGAGTAGCACAGTTGAGGATTATTCCAACAGAGCGAAAAATGTCTATACCAGGAATCGAAACTGGATATTTAGCGTGCCGTGCCAATACTTTATCTGTTACGCTACCCGGAGGATACGTGGCTGACGTAATTCACTCTTATTTGTTAAGCATGGCTTCGAAATATTCGTTCTCTTCATTGCGACCAATTTAAATATTTTTGAAATAGTATATATATATAAACTCGGTTTATGGCGTCAGATGCCGCCATCCGAAGAATCTACAAGAGACTTTTTCCATTTTTTCCGGTCAAGGGTCCATTCCTCTTCTAGACCTCTATCCCTCATTGCCTTTAATATATCATCCATCCAGTTCTTTCGTGGTCTTCCCCGTTTCCTTTTTTTGTTTGTTTCATAATTGAATGTGATTTTATGTAGTCTTTCCTCATTCATTCTTTTGACATGATCATACCAGATTAATTGTTTTTTTTTTTTTTAATATCATCTAATATGGTTCCCTTAATTTTCATCATATCCTTGACTCTGTCATTTCTTATTCATTCTATTCTTGATATCCGGCTGATCTTCTTAGGGCGTCCATTTCTACTGCCGCTAATTTCTTTCTTTCTGTCTGCAATATGCTCTTTACAATAGAGTTGTATATATTATACTTTCTTTTTGAAATAGTGTAAGATAAATAAAATTCACTACAAACGATTTTCCCCAAAGACCGCAAGGTAACAAAACTCTTTTGAATTCCCCTTTAACACCTTGAGGGGCGGTGGGATTAATGTACTTTTGTACCAGAAAAATTTTATTAAACTTTACTTTTCTAACTTTAGTGGGGGGAAAAAAAAGGTCGTAAAATTACTTTCCTTATTTTGCAATAAAATTTTTGAAGATTCCGGTGTGAATTCGACATTACAGAAACGTAGTTATTTGCGACGGACTGAGCCTCTGAAAGGGTTAACACTTTCAGGGGCAAGGAATCTCTATTCGTAAAATGCGGAAATGGTTATGCGACACCAGGATTATCAAACAAATTTATTTTAAAATAAATAAAATCTTTACTTTATATATTGAATAAAAGGGAATTTTTCATTTTTGAATTCTGGTGGCAATGTGACATTTAGGGGTTAAAATTAGGTGGTCCACAAATGAACCATCGCCCTTGGAAGGGTTACATGAAATGTAAACGCTACGTACTTCATTTTCAATACCGAACATGTGATAGTAAAAATCATTAACATATATCAACTGCATGGCAATCCGAGTACATTTACGCGAGTTAGAATATGGACAGACGACAGACAGACATACAGATGGGTGACAAAATAATACGGACACCCATGAAAAAGGCATGGTCCATTTCAGAGAAGCAGAACGCGCATGTCACTTTGCACTCAATTCTGCCACCAAGTGTTTATGAAAGGTAAGGAATCAGTCGCTCAACATCAGTCACAGCTGTTGCATGCGCTTACCATACGCTATGGAAAATTCAATAATGAATGACCTGTCAGAGTTTGAAAAAGGAATGATTGTTGGAATGCGGTGAGCCGGTTGCTCCATGACGGAAACAGGCAATTACTTGGGGCATACAAGGAGTACTGTGTCAGGCGTTATGACAGTGTACACGAAGTGCGGTAAAGTGTCGTCTGCGAAGTACAACAGTGGACGGAAAAGAAAGCTTTCTGAGAGGGATAAAAGATAGTTGACCCGCATAGCGGGCTGAAGGCACAGGCAATCTTTATCTCAGACAACGTCAGAGACAGATAGTTATCTCCAGAATTCCATTTCAGCAAGAACTGTCTAAAGGGAACTTCATGCTTCGAACATTTATGGAAGAGTTGCAATTCGTAAGCCATTGGTGACATAGGTGTTCGTATTACTTTGTCACCCATGTGTACAAACTGAATTCATAAACCCCTTTCATCTATGTTGGAAAGTATTAAAATATATTCTACAAGATTTTAATCATTTAAAGACCGAAATTAATAATGGAGTTATTAATAAAGAGGAGGAGACATATAGTGTACTGTCCACCAGTTGCGAGTGAAATAACTGGCAGGGCTCCCACTCGGTCCGTTTTTTGAACACCACAATTTTTATAAGAAAAATCACTTTTATAAATTTCGTAGAAACTTACCAGGAAAGGCGTTTTTCTTCCAATTGTTGCCGAAACCTACCAAAAATTTTTTTCTTTAATTAGACTGGTGTTCAAAAATAGGACCAGTGGGAGGCCTGAACTGGGGACTTTTCATAAGATGGCGGCTGATTGTTTTTATAACGGATCAACAGTTTCTGATTACCGCTTTACCAAACTTACACCAGTAAATTTTGAATAGAAATTTTGCCTTATTTTAGCGGCCTTTTTCATGAAAAATTTCTATCGCGAATAATTTTAAGATTTCTATTTCTTTTTACTGGTGGCAGTTTGACAGGTTTTATCATTTTTTTTTTTTTTACTGACACTAACATTAGGTTGTCTAGCTTGTCACAATATGTCGGAAGGGCCTGACTATCGCCAAAGTAAATTGTCGCCAGTAAAAATGAAAATCTGTTTTGCCATTATTTATGACTGAAATTTCGCAGTAATAGGGGCGTTTAAAAAGGGCGAAAATTTCTAATTAAATATGCTGGTTCATGCTTGCCCCGGGGGAAATAAACCCCTGAGAAAGCAGTTTCAGTTAAAGGTTCTATATTTGAATGATGTGTCAGTTCCTCTTTATTAATAGTTCGGTGTAATTAATAGGTGATTGCAAAACTTTTGACAATAAATAGTTTTCATTCTGCATAAAGGGAAAATTTTAAATTACTTCTAATGGGACATATAAAACTTCTTTTAATTTTACCAGTTGGAAAAATTTCAAAGATAAAAACCTCGATTTAGTTACATTATGTAGTCCGAACAAGAAATAAAATAAAACTTAGACAGATTTTAAATTGATACGTTTGAATAAAAAATTATATTTCAGGTTTTTAATGTTAGTTGTATTTAAACACCACGTGAGGAAAATGTTTTCATCTATAGAAAATGATATAGTAAGAAAATATGTAATACAAAATGTCTTTCCAAAAACCCGATAAAAATCCATGACTTTTTTCTTTTCTTTTAGAAACAAAAGATGTTTCACGAAATCCAAAAGCGCCTGTCAAAGTTATTTTACCAAAACCTACGAAATAAGGTATTACATGAAATTCATAATCATCCATTGCACCAAATGTCAACCGTTTAAATATGTAATGATATATTATTAAACTTTTCTTGGACTTTTTATTTTGAGCTTGATTTTTATATTGAATAATAGTTTAATGCAAACTAAAGTGCAAGGAGTTATTACAAAAAGCTTATCTTATTTATATTGCAAAGGGATTGTTCATATAATGCGGGGATTTTGAAAGAGAAAGTCGTGTTTTTCCAAAATGAAAAAAAAAACAACACCAGAACGGAAATGTGTAATTATTTGAATCAATAATATATATTAAACATTTTTAGGACGTTTTTATTTTGAGCTTGATTTCTATATTGAATAATATTTTAACACTAGAACGCCCGGATATTTTACCCAAGCTTCACAAAAATATTTCACACCAGAATTTTTATTTAAAATTATTTAAGTCATTTATTTAACGTATTTATGCGTGGTTTAAATTTAACTTATTTTATGAAAACATTTCTGGCTCCAATTGGCATTTAATTATTTGGTCAGAGTCGATTCGACTCCTTCCGGGCGTTCTAGTGTTAACCCTAGAACTACCGAAAATTTTACTCAAGTTTTATAAAAACATTCTATACCAGAATTTTTACTTAAAACTATTTAATTTGTTTATTTAACTTATTATTGTCTGATTTATAAATTTAGTTTGTTTTGAAGAAATTTCTGGTTTGAATAAATATTTTGAATGTACATGTCGGGTCCATTGGACCCTTCTGGTAGACAGAGGGTTAATACAAACTAAAGTGCAAGAAGTTATTACGAAAAGCTTATTTTATTTATATTGCAAAGGGAATGTTCATATAATGCGAGAATTTGGAAAGAGTAAGTCGAGTAATTTTTTCAAAAAAAAAAAAAAAAAAAAAAAAAAAAAAAAAAGCAACAACACTAGAACGGCCACGTGTAACTCTTTTAATCAAGTCATATAAGCATATATAACCCCTTAATCGTCGAATAATTTTCGGAAAATTCCTTCAAAAATCGCAGTTTTTTTATTGCCCGTTTTATTGTTCACAAAATTTTGAGTTCATTAGTAAAAGAAACGGTGTATTTTTTTTCAAATTTAACTCTCCAATGCCCCATTGGCACCATAAAATTGGAACAAAAATGTGCCTTTACAGTTTACGTGAATTTTAGCTTTTTCTTATTTCGAAATAAATTTGTTCGTAAATTACGGTGTCACTCATTCATTTCAACATTTTAGAAATGGACGTTCTTCGCTGCCCCTGAAATTGTGAAACTGCGCAGGATTGATAAAATTTTTAAAACTCACAGTTTTACTTATCTTGTATTTGGCCATTTTTTTACTCACATGACGTGCAGGGAATATTCAATACAACGCTGTAACGTGTGGCTTCACTTTGAATAAAGGTAAAGACATATATAAATAAAATAATTTGTTATATTACCAAAAAGACTATAATTTTATACAAATTTAATTTCCAAATCGGCATTTGATATATTTTTCAAAATTTAGTAATTTACCAATGTATAAGAAACTTTGAAATATGGTATGCGCAGTCGCACATTACTGCACTATATACACTGTACATTACATACACTGCAGTCCTTGCAATAACATCTAGTTTCTTTTTGAATTCTTTCCATTTTCATTCACATGGGATGAACAAACTTCACATTTTCTGTGATTTTTTTTTCCCGTAGGGTGTATAACATCCAGAAAATATCGTTCATACAAACGACATGATGTTGCGTCTTCGAAAGGACGGCCCCGTTTGCGGAAAGTGCCTTCTGTATGATATTTTTCAACGCTTTCATCTACTAAATCTAGTCTGATCTTTCGATAAGATTTTCTGCCACCTTGTTGCTTATTAACTTGAAAAGCATTGAAAACTGCTTAGTTCAAAAGGTGGAAGAATACCTTTTTATAATGTTCTTCGCACCATCTCTAGTTACATAGTAACTTGAAAGAATTTTATCTACTGCATCAATACCTCCCATAGAATTGTTCGTATGTACAGGGGTGTAAAAATCTAGGCGCCAGCGGTCAGTCTCTCACCACTAAATTTTTATTTGTTTTCTTCGCTTAATTGTTATTAGCGTTCTTACAAAAATTTAGGCGAAATATTAGACTAAAAATAATGAATAAAATTTAGTGGTGGGAGACTGCCCGCTGGCGCCTAGATTTTTACACCCCTTCTTATGTACAACAGCTTTTGGATTCCTTTTCAGCCTGTTACTTTCAGTTGTAATCTCAATAATTTCGGAATTATGTATTGATGATAACAAATTTACACACTTTTTGTTTTTCATTTCAGCGCGATAAAATTTCCTAGTCTGAACGCATGAATTGCACCAGTTTTTAACTTTTTTCTCTCAGTGCTGCTGGCATATCTTTTATTTTTTTTATTACAGTTCTAATTACACTTGTTTGATACTGCAAAAGAATATCACATAACTCCGGTGATGTATAATAATTGTCCATTGTAATACAATGTCCCTTTCTCAGTAATGACGTCAATGCTATCATAATGACCTGAGAAGGTATCGAGAGCATTTCGAAGATTTTGCTGAACAAAACTCCCTTGACTGTATAAATAATAAAAGACCATATTTACCCAATACTAGATTCGCACAGCATATACGATTTTATGACAAATTTCGCTTTTTTCATTGGTATGTACTATCATTATGATAGAGGCCGTTTGTATAACATCAAATTTTCCTCTATAGTGACATCTCTTTCAAGTGTAACTGTACTTCTATGAAAATTATTCAGATGCTCACAAACAGTACAAATTTTGTACAGTTTTGGATTAGGATGATTTTGAGGATCGTTAGCTTCATTATTTGCAAAATGTAAATACTTTATTTTGCTGTACCTATTGTTTGTCATAATATCGTGAAAAAATCGTGTATCAACAAATATTTTTTAGTCATATACATATTTTCTTCCGTCTTTTTTACAATTCTTTCGATAACAGTAACAGCAAGGAGCAATTGCATCTCATTTCGAGAGACAGGTTGCCATTCCGGTCTGCCTTTCACTCTTTTTTCTCAAATAACATTTCCCAATTGCTCAGCATATCGATTAGTTCCTATTACAATATTATCCACTTATTCATCATTTATAAAATGTTCATAGTAATGCAGAACACCCAAAATTGCATCAAACTAAACGTTAGCCTTCGGCTCCGATTTGAATTGAAAGCGTGGTAGTGTGTAATCAGGAAATTTTCCAGAAATTTTATGCCACTGATGGGCTGGTAAATAAATAACGGCGCAACATCAATATCTTCAGTTTCCGATTTTTCGGAGTCAAAAACATCTAAGTAAAATAGAACCTTTTGATTCATTTCCAGATATCTCAACACTAAAACCTTCCTCTTCACTTTAGCTACACAAAATTAAAATTTATAAAGCCGTAACCCTGATGTATTCAGATTTGAAACAAATAAAACACGTATTCTAACTCGTACAATTTCTTAACATTAACCCTTAGACGCATGATTTTACATTTTGCTTCGAAAAAATTATATATGGTTCTCAGAAAGGTTTATTACACAGGAAAAATATTAAAAAAAAATCAGAGATACATTTTTCGTATAATACGTTAACCTTTTCTTATGTTGCACATCTGATATACAAGTAAAAACTACTATCACAACTAAAATATTGCAAATTAGTAAATATTTTAACAAGTATGAATCTAAATACCTTATTTTATATAATTTTTTATTTTGTAAAACTTAACCCTTAAATGCATGAATTATTCTTTTAGAATTGTGTTTTTTATTCTTATATTAAAGATTACAAACCAGAAATTTTGAGACAGATTTTTAACTATATTTAGTAGCATATTTTTGTAATTTTTACAGGATTAATATTTCTATATAAATATAGCGGTTGCTAAGATTTAAGTAAAAAGTGATGCAGATATGCATCACTATGCATTTAAGGTTTAAGCATTACGATCTAAATACCAAATTCGTCAGTTCTGTGCTTCCATGTTTTAACCCATTAAAAACGGAATTGTTTTTTTCTTTTTAAAATACAAATTCGGCTTTCGTTTGTCTTTTTAAGAAAAGTAATATTTATCTTATTTTATATCAGAGTTTCTGTCATTAAAGAAAGTGGAAATTCTTGTTCTAAATTATTGGTATTCAAACAGAAAAAGGACTGGAAGCTATGCTTAAACATTTAACCCTTAACGGACAAATGCCGCCATATTGGAATTGGCATTGGTACCCTTAACCAAATTTATTCGCTTAACACCGTTTTTTTTAAGAAACACTTTTACTTGTACTTTGAAAAAATATGCAAGGGAAATTTACTAAAAAAATTACTTTTAAAATATAGTGGTGCGAATTGAATATAAAAATTGATTCATGTATATAAGTGTGAAAATATTTTCGGGAGAGAAAAATTCAAAGAAGATATCTTAAGATATTAGCTAAAGTCATGAGAAATCCAGCCCGTGAATGTCACGGTCGAGACGAAATTTGTTCGTACAAGACTGCCCGTGAATGTATCCGGCGCAAAGATTATGGGGTTAACCCCTTGAAGTGCGGTGGTTTATTTTTGGACCACGTAGTTTTAATCCTTTACCCTTAAATGCACAGTGATGCATATCTAAATCACTTTTTATTTAATTCTTAACAACCAATATATTTATATAGAAATATTAATCCTGTAAAAATTACAAAATATAAATTTAAAATTCTATCTTAAAATTTCTGGTGTCAGGCATTTAATATAAGAGTAAAAAACATAATTCTAAAAAATAATTCGTGCATTAAGGGTTAAGTTTTACACAATAAAGAGTTATATAAAATATGGTATTTAGATTCATATTGATTAAAATATTTACTAATTTGCAATATTTCAGTTTTTACTTATATTGCAGATGCGCAATATAAGAAAAGGTTGACGTATTCAGGAGTCGCATTATATAAGGAAAATTTTATTGTTCCTACCTGAACCCTTGATGAGTTACCTTAACCCCTTAATTCTCGCTCCCGTCAATATCACGGGCTGAGGTGTCGTTCGTTATTTCTCGTGCCCGTCATATTTCCGGGCTGGAGATTTATTGCTGGAAAAAACTTCTGAAACCAGAAAATTTTAACTGGCATTTCCCTGTGAAGTCTTTGAATATTAGTCTTGGGATTGGATTTTGGCGCTGATTGTGTTGTTGGACTTTGTACTGCATGTTTCGAACTATATTACACTCAATAAATTATTAATAATAAAAAATTTGTAGTATGTTATATGATTTCAAATATTATTTGTAAAAATTTGTTTGATGGTGATAAATAAAGTTCTAAGATGTGAAAAATAAAGGTCTTATTCGCATTAATTTGTATGGTGTAAAACAAATATTAAAACTCAGAATTCTCGCATGATGGCTTTTCCACAAATGTGAATTTGTTCTATATCATCTTTTTTTTTTTTTTCACCTTAAAAAAATCTAATTGTATATTTTATATGGAAACCATATAATTATTCAATTTCTGTAATAAAAAAATAGGTACTTTTTTGATGGTTTTTCCAAATATTAAGTGACCGTTAAGGCGTTAATGATAATTTTATTTATAGTATTGTAAAAAAAGGTGCGATGAAGGTATTATTTTCAAAATAGTGGTAGGTACAATAAAAGTTTCCCAATAGAATGCGATCCCTGCATATTATACGAAAAATTTATCTCTATTTTTTTTTAAATTATTTTTCCTATGCTATATCCTGTGTTATAAGTGGAAATATATATAATTTTTACGAAACAAAATTAAAAATTATGCATTTAAGTGTTAAATGCCACATTGGCACTAGAATTTTGGAATGAAAAATTTCCTTTTACAAAGTAATTGAAGAAAAGCTTTTACTTGTTCCTTAATAAATTTGTTTGTATATTCCGGTGTTATTCAATCATTTCAGTATTTTTCAAATCAAAGTACATTGCCTCTGAAAGGGTTAAACAAAATATTATTTAACTTTTTTCCATGTAGTATATCTTCCATCCCTTTTACTAAGAAATTTCTGGTTCAATGCGTAAGTTTTTTAATGCTAGTGGAATTTAAATGCATTTAAGGAAAAATGTTTTTATCTATAGAAAATGATATTGTACGAAAATATGTAATACAAAATGTTTTTCCATGAACCCGATCAAAATTGATGACTCTTTTTTTCCCTTTTAGAGGCAAAAGATATTTCACGAAATCCAACAGCTGTCAAATTTATTTTACAAAAACCTACGAAATAAGGTATTACACGAAATTCATAATCATTCATTGAAGCAGACGTCAACCGTTTAAATATGTAATGATATATTTTCACATTTTTCTGGACCGTTTTTATTTAGAGCTTGATTTTTATATTGAATAATATTTTAATTCAAACTGAAGTGCAAGAAAATTACAAAAACCTTATTTCATTTACTTTGTATGTTGAATTTTAAAATAATGCGGCTATTTCAAAAGAGCAAGTCGCCTTTTTTTTTCAAAAAACTAAATTAACACTAGAACGGCCACATGAAATATATGGCTCAAGATATAAAACATATTTTAAGCCAAACCTGTTATTTAAATGATTTCTGTGTGGTATATATTTCATTTGACTTACAAAGAAATTTCTAGTTCGATATGTAAGTTTTACAATGCTAGTGGGATTTAAATTCACTTAAGGAAAAATATTTTATCTATAGAAAATGATATTGTACGAAAATATGTAATACAAAATGTCTTTCCATGAACTCGATCAAAATTTATGACTCTTTCTTTTTTCCCTTTTAGGGGCGAAAGATATTTCACGAAATCCAACAGCATCTGTCAAATTTATTTTACCAAAACTTACGAAATAAGGTATTACACAAAATTCATAAGCATCCACTGAAGCAGACGTCAACTGTTTAAATATGTATTGATATATTTTCATATTTTTCAAGAACGTTTTTATTTAGAGCTTGATTTTTATATTGAATAATATTTTAATTCAAACTGAAGTGCAAGGAGATTACAAAAAGCTCATTTCATTTACGTTGTAAAGGGAATGTTCAAATAATGTGGGGATTTCGAAAGAGCAAGTTGCGTTTTTTTTTTTTTTCCAAAAAACCAAATTAACACTAGAACGGCCACATGGAAATATTTGGCTCAAGATATAACAGCAAATTTAAAGCCAGATCTGTTATTTAAATTATTTCTGTGTGGTATATATTTCATTTCTCTAACTAAAAAATTTCTGGTTCGATATGTAAGTTTTTTAATGCTAGTGAAATTTAAATTCACTTAACCCCTTAATACTCGCTCCCGTGATATTCACGGGCTGTGTCTTTGATTCAGATTGTTTGATTCCCACCAGTTTTATAAAATAGTGTAATTGGCTTTATTATAGTATCATTTTAACTGTCATTAAAGTAGGTGAATATTTCTTTTTCAAAAAAGTGGTGTCAAATAGTAATTTGAATTTTTGAAAAGTAATTTTATGCGACCGTTAAGGGATTAAGGAAAAAAAATTATCTATAGAAAATGATATTGTACGAAAATATGTAATACAAAATGTCTTTCCATGAACCCGATCAAAATTTATGACTCTTTTTTTTTTTTTTTTTTTTTTTTCCTTTTAGAGGCAAAAGATATTTTACGAAATCCAAAAGCACCTATCAAAGTTATTTAAAGCCAAAAACTACGAAATAAGGTACTAAACGAAATTCATAATCATCCATTGAAGCAAATGGCAATCGTTTGAATATGTAATGATATATATTTACATTTTTCTAGAACGTTTTTATTTAGAGCTTCACTTTTATCTTGAACAACACTTTAATTCAAACTGGAGAGAAGGAATATATTACAAAATCTTATTTCATTTTTGTTGAAAAAGTAATGTTCATATATTGCGGGCATTTCGAAAGAGTAATTCGTGTTTTTTAAAAAATAAAAATAAATAAACAACACTAAATCTGGCAATGGATTTATGAATAAAGAGGAAGAGATATACAGTGTATTGTGTACCAGTTGCGAGTAACTGGAGATGCTGTCAAAGATGGCGGCTGCTTTTTTTAAATTGGACCTATAGTTTCCGATTACCTCCGGGGCAAGCTTCCCACCAGTAAAACTGAATAGAAAATTTCGTCATTTTTATGCGTCTTAGTCATGGAAATATTTTCTCACAAATATGCTAAAATTTTCCATTTCCTTTTACTGGTGTCAGTTTGTATGGTAAAACAGTCAGTTTGTTTCACTGTTTGCCACAATATGGTGCAAATGCAAGGCCTGACTCCCGCCAAAGTAAACTTCCACCAGTAAACAAGAAAAATCAGTTTTTGCTATTATTTATCACTTAAATTTTGCATGAATAAGGCGTTTAACTAAGGAGACAATTTCTATATAAATTTACCGATGGAAGTTTCTACTGGGGGTAATCAACCCCCTCGAAAGCGGTTACAGTTGAAGCTTCACTATTTTAAGGATATGTCAGTTCCTCTTTATTTATAGTTCCATGGATCGGCCACGTGTAAATATTTGAATCAAGTCATTTAAAAATATTTTAACACCTTTAAGTGCGGGGGTTCATTTTTGGACCACTTACATTTAATCCTTAAATGCCACATTGGCACCATAATTTGGAATGGAAAATTTCCAATTATTGAGTACGTGCAGAAAAGCTTTTACCAGTTCTCCCCAAAAAAGTTCCTAAATTCAAATGTCACTCAATTTTTTCAGCATTTTAGGAATACAACTAAATTTTAATTTATTGAGCAGGAGGAAAAAGGCTTTTACTTATTTCTTCATAAATTTTATTGCAAATTCTGGTGGCATTCAATCATTTCCGTATTTTACAAATGAAAGTACTTTGCCTCTGAATAGGTTAACCTTTTCGAGGGCGGTGTCCTTAAAAAAGGACACAATTTTAATTCCAAAACTGACAATCGGCACCAAGAATAGTTAATAAAAATTTTTCATTTATAATGTACATGAAAATAAGCAAGTTCATATTTTCTAATAAATTCGTTCATAAATTCTGGAGCCAGTCCATTGTTTCATCAGTTTATAAACAGAATTACTCCGCTCCGGAAAGGGTTAAAACAAAATATTATTTAACTTTTTTCTGTGTGGTATAGATTTCATTTCTTTTACTAAGAAATTTCTGCTTCGATATGTAAGTCTTTTAATGCTAGTGGAATTTAAATTTATTCCAGGAAAAATGTTTTTATCTATAGAAAATGATATTTTACGAAAATATGTAATACAAAATGTCTTTCCATGAAACCGATCAAAATTTATGACTCTTGTTTCCTTTTCTTTTAAAGGCAAAATATATTTCACGAAATCCAAAAGCACCTGTCAAAGTTATTTTACCAAAACCTACGAAATAAAATAAAACACGAAATTCATAATCATCCATTGAAGAAGACGTCAACCGTTTAAATATGTAATGATATATTTTTACATTTTTCTAGAATGTTTTTATATGCAGCTTGATTTTTATATTGAATAATATTTTAACCCTCCTAGTACCAGGTTTTAGTGCTTTCGGAGCATTCTTAGTTTTACATGATTTGAACTACAAATTTAATTTTATTATGTGTGACTTCTTCCTAGGAGGTGTCTATTTAATTTCATATATTAAGTATAACTTATTCATGTTTTCTAGTTTGAAACATTAAAATTTTCAAAATAGATAACAACTGGGGTAAAATAAGATACAGTGGTACTAGGAGGGTTAATTCAAACTGAAGTGCAAGGAGATATTATAGTTTATTTCAATTGGGTTGTAAAGGGAATGTTCAAATAATGCGGGATTTTGAAAGAGAAAGCCCTGTTTTCTTCCGCAAAAATAACTTAACACTAAAACGACCACATGAAAATATTTGGTTTCCAGATATAATAAAAAAGAAAAGTGCCCAGCTAAACTGATGGCATTGAGCTCTCAGGCTATTCACAGTAATTGTATATTATACACTTATTTTAAAGAATAATGCCCCTCAAAAAAATAAGTGAAGGGGAATTAGCCCCCTTTTTCCCCTTTATACTTAACCAATGAACCTCCAAATCTAATCAGGGAAGCCCCTTATCATAATAAACCGGTATACCAAATTTGGAGCAAATCGAATAATCCTGCAAAAAAAAAAAAACATTTATCTAAATTAAGGGGGTAGACTAGCCCCCCTTTATCTTTAACCAATGAATCGCAGAAACGAATCAGGGAAGCTCCTTAACATAATAAACCGGTATACCAAATTTGGAGCAAAGCGAATAATTCTGCATGAAAAACCCGTTTATATAAATTAAGGGGGGAGGCCCAGCCCCCCTTCCCCCTTTATCTTTAACCAATAAACCCCCAAAACTAATCAAGGAAGTTCCTTAACATAATAAACCGGTATACCAACTTCGGAGCAAATCGAATCATTCTGCATGAAAACCAATGAATCGCCAAAACGAATCAGGGAAGCTCTTTAACATAATAAACCGGTATACCAAATTAGGAGCAAAGTGAATAATTCTGCATGAAAAACCCGTTTATATAAATTAAGGAGGGTGGCCTAGCCCCCCTTCCCCCTTTATCTTTAACCAATAAACCCCCAAAACTAATCAAGGAAGTTCCTTAACATAATAAACCGGTATACCAACTTCGGAGCAAATCGAATCATTCTGCATGAAAAACCCATTTATCTGAATTAAAAGGGGTGGACTAGCCCCCTTTCCCCCCCTTTATTCTTAACTAACGAACCCCCAAAACTAATCAGGGAAGTTCCTTAACATAATAAACCGGTATACCAAATTCGGAGCAAATCGAATCGTTCTACATGAAAAACCCAATTATCTGAATTAAGGAGGTGGACTAGCCCCCCTTTTCACTTTATTCTTAACCAATGAACCCCCAAAACTAATCAGGGAAGTTCCTTAACATAATAAACTGGTATACCAAATTCGGAGCAAATCGAATAATTCTGCATGAAATACCCATTTATCTGAATTAAAAGGGGTGGACTAGCCCCCTTTATTCTTAACTAATGAACCCCCAAAACTAATCAGGGAAGTTCCTTAACATAATAAACCGGTATAACAAATTCGGAGGAAATCGAATCATTCTGCATGAAAAACCCATTTCTCTGAATTAAAAGGGATGAACTAACCCCGTTTTCCCCCCTTTATCCTTAACCAATGAACTCCCAAAACTAATCAGGGAAGTTTCTTAACATAATAAACCGGTATACCAAATTCGGAGGAAATCGAATCATTCTGCATGAAAAACACATTTATCTCAATTAAGAGGGGTGGGCTAACCTCCCTTTACCCTTAACCAATGAACCCCCAAAACTAATCAGGGAAGTTCCTTAACATAATAAACCGGTATACCAAATTCGGAGCAAATCGAATCATTCTGCATGAAAAACACATTTATCTGAATTAAGGGGGGTGGACTAACAAAGTTTTTCCACCTTTATCCTTAACCAATGAACTCACAAAACTGATCAGGGAAGTTCATTAACATAATAAACCGGTATACCAAATTCGGAGCAAATCGAATCATTCTGCATGAAAAACCCATTTATCTGAATTAAGGGGGGGGGGGTAGACTAACCCCGTTTTCCCCCTTTATCCTTAACCAATGATCCCCCAAAACTAATCAGGTATGTTCCTTAACATAATAAACCGGTATACCAAATTCGGAGCAAATCGAATGATTCTGTATGAAAAACTTTTTTTTCTGAATTAAGGGGGTTTGGACTAACCCCGTTTTCCCCCCTTTATCCTTAACCAATGAACCCCCAAAACTAATCATGGATGTTCCTTAACATAATAAACCGGCATACCAAATTCGGAGCAAATCGAATGATTCTGCATGAAAAACCCTTTTTTCTGAATTAAGGGGGGGTGACTAACCCCGTTTTTCCCCCTTTATCCTTAACCAATTAACTCCCAAAACTAATCAGGGAAGCGCCTTATCACAATGAACCTAGGAAAAAATTTTGAAGCAAATCGGATGTTTCTATCAAGAGTTATCGCGTTACGTACATACATACATACATACATACAGAACGGGCGGGCCCATTAGCTCTCAGGCTTTGATAGCCTGTGAGCTAAAAATGTATTTTAAACGAAACCTATTATTAAAATTATTTTTGCGAAGTGTATATTTCATTTCTTTTACTAAGATTTTTCTGGTTCGAAATGTTTTGCAATGCTAGTGGAATTTAAATTCACTTAAGGAAAAAAAAATATCTATAGAAAATTATATTGTGCGAAAGTATGCAATAAAAAATGTCTTTCCATGAACCGATCATAATTTATGACTCTTTTTTTTTTCATTTTAGATGCATTTTAGATATTTCACGAAATCCAAAAGCATCTGTCAAAGTTGTTCTATCAAAACCTACGAAATAAGGTATTACACGAAATTCATAATCATCCATTGTAGGAAATGTCAACCGTTTAAATATGTAATGATATATTTTTTTAGTTTTTCTAGAACATTTCTATTTAGAACTTGATTTTTATATTGAATAATATTTTAATTAAAACAGAAGTGAAGGAGATAATACAAAAAGGTTATTTCATTTATGTTGCAAAGGAAATGTTCAAATAATGCGGGTATTTCGAAAGGCGTGTTTTTTCAAAAAATAACTTAACACTCAAACGGCCACGTGGAAATACTTGACGCTTTTATAATGTACGTGAAAAAACTTTTACTTATTTTAAAATAAATTTGTTTGTAAATCCTGGTGCTAATCAATTATTTCAACATTTTAATAACAGAAGTACTTACACTGCTCAAAACAATTAAAGGATATTGCAGTTTTAGGTGGATTTTGTATCTGGTAAACTGTTTAGCTGATTGATACATGGTCGACAGACATAGTAGGTTATATGAGAATAAATTACACATGTTTGGCAGAAAAAATGTATTTTATTGCGCATTTGTGTACTAAAGGAAAAAAACACAATTTGTGCATATGAGAAAAAAAGAATAAGAAAAGGTGTTTTCTTCAAAGAAAATCATTTTCAGTAGGGGGTATGGTTTCCACGTGCGGCCAGCAAAGTTGAACACCTTTGAGGCATGGACTCAATGAGGCTATTAATGACGAGTTGGGGTATTCTGCCCCACTCTTCCAGAAGAGCTCTTTCCAGTTCTTGGAGAGTTTGTGGGGGTTGTTGGCGGCCAGAAACTCGTCTTCCTAGAGCGTCCCAAACGTGCTCGATTGGATTCATGTCTGGAGAACACGCTGGCCATTCCATTCGAACGATTCCTTCCTCGAAAAGGAAATCCTCCACCAGGTTTGCACGATGTGGCCTGCAGTTATCGTCCATTAAAATGAAGTTATCTCCGATTGCTGCAGCGTAAGGGACTACAATAGGTCTGAGGATCTCATCCCTATATCGGCGACCAGTCAGAGCTCCATCTCGAATGATGTAGAGGTCAGTGCGCCCGTCAATGGAGATGCCACCATACACCAACACTCCTCCACCGCCAAATCTGACACTTTCGTGCACGAACGCAGGATTATTCCTACTGCCACGGCCCCTCCAGATAAAAATACGCCTATTATCCGGATGCACAGAAAAAACGGGACTCGTCAGAAAACAGAATATTGCTCCATTCATTTCTCCTCCAGTTGACATGCTCGGTTGCCCACTCCCTGCGGTCGCGACGATGCCTTGATGTTAATCTAACACATATCATCGGTCGGCGAGCATACAGACCTACAGCATGGAGCCGGTTTCGGACAGTCTGAGTTGAAATCGTGGTGCCTGTAGCCGAGCGAAGGTGTTGTTGGAGAAGAGTAGCGTTCATGGTTCGGTGTCTCCGAGCTGTTAACGCTAAATACCGATCTTCATTGGGCGTTGTTGCCCGTCTACGACCTTGCCCTAGTCTCCGGCTTGCACATCCACTCTCCAAAAAACGGTTCCAGATCCTGGAAATGACACTTTGTGACACTCCAATGGCTTGCGCTACTTCGGCTTGAGTTTGGCCCCCTTCTAACCTACCAACAATTCTCAAAGCTTCTGAATCTGTCAAATGACTTCGCTGAGACATCGTACTCATCGAAACAAAGCAATCACTGAATGCCGATCATCCTTGTCTTCATTCTCTTTTATCCAGTTGAAAGTCAAATTTCATTCGCTGCCGCTGAAGCGACGTTTTTGACGTCGAACTCAAAATTTGCTTACTCCACAGTTTGAAAACCAGAAAAATTTGCATTTGTGATTCTCTTCTTCTATTTTCGGCAAAAAAAAATTCGTTTATATCTTTATTTTATATAAAACTTCAAATATCCTTTAATTGTTTTGAGCAGTGTATATTGAGTCATTCGGAAACAGTGTTGCCAGATGGGCTACTTTTTAAAATTCAGATTTCTTGAATGGCACCACTTCTTTGAAATTGTAAAATGCGCCTTATTTAATGACAAATTAATTAAGGCAAAAGCAAAGGGAATTTTACCGTTTCAAAAAAGTGGTGCCAATCAAGAAATCTGAATTTTAAAAAAGTAGCCCCCTGGCAACTCTGTTCGCAAAGTCGTGTCCGTTTGGGAAATTCAATTCGTACCGGAAAATTCTATCATTTAAATATTAGACATTGATTCCGATATCTAATAATTACCGGTCAGGACTTTCCGGTACTAATTAATTTTCCCAAATGGACACGACTTTCCAAACGACCCAATACTTCACCCTTGTGCGTGAAATGTATTCTGCCCTACAGGCTCTCTAAATTCCAAGTATGGAATGAATTTGTTGGAGAGAAAATCTCGATAACGGAGATATCAGTGTATACATTATCCACAATGTATGAAAAACAGGCATGCATGCTTAGGCAATATATAGAATGCCTGGCATTTTGCATAAAACATCACAATTATTTTTATATTTTATACACTTTGCCTAATCATTGTATGTAATATGTCTAGGAATTATATAAAATGACAAATGCTATTTACTGAAAGTATCAAAAGACAGTCCAAAGAAAACAATTATTGAAAAGGCGGGTATTAAGTAGAATAACAAATGCTCTTAAGATAAAGTAAAACAAGAAAGAAGAATCATGTACCAAACGTAGAATATGAAACACTTTACACTTCCAGAATGCTTTAACAAAACGTCGCCTTTTAACCCCTTGAGGGGCAAGCAATTACGTTTGTGAAATGCTGAATTCCCACCGGAATCTTTGAAAAATTCTATTTCAAAATAAGTAAAAGCAATTTTAAGGCTATTTTCTACCAAAGTTAGAAAAGTAAAATTTAATAAAATTTTTCTGGTGTAAATCTTTATTAATCGTAGGTGGTATATAATATATACCGGTGCCCCTCAAGGGGTTAATAAGGTAAAAAAGATTCTCAAATAAAAAAGTACTTTTTTTTTTAGCAAATTTCTCTTGCACATGTTGTGAAAGTGAAAGTAAAAATGTTTCTTAATAAAAGTGGTACCAACCGAATAAATTCGTGTAAGAGATGCCTGTGCCAAGGAGGTTTACTACGACCGCAAACGGTTAGGGTTTTAATCCATTATCAGGTAATGGGAATACACTTCCCACTTAATTTTTATTGAAAACTGATCGACACACACCGGATTTTTTTTTTTTAATATAAATATAACGCACCTGATGAAAAAGCCAGTTTTTATTTTCAAATTAACCCTTTGATCTCGAGGGCGCCACTGCGGAGACATAATCTTTCTTTGCAAAATTTGTTTTCGGCACCAGTAATAAAGGAAAATAAAATGTACCTTATTTAATCACAGCATTTTTGAAATTGTGTAGTTGAACGAAACTTCTTTTAAAAAAGTGGTGTCGATCGAATAAAATTTATGTAAGAGACTCCGAGCGCAAAGGGTTAATTTGTTTATAGATTCTGGTGGCAATAAATCTTTTCATCATTTCAGCCATAGAATTGACTTGCCTGATAAAGAGTTAACAGGATATAACAGTTTACTTTTGTATTCTACTGACATCGCGTTATAGCATTTCATCAGCCAAAAGTAAAGTGATTTTGCCTTAGTAATCATATTAGATATTTTTTAATTATTGCTCACTAATTTCTAGTAACTAATTTTATTTAGACAAACACCGTTTTTGCAGCATTGACTCACATTTTAGACAGTTTATTGTAGAACTGTCGTGGCATGTCAACATGACATGATTCCTTCTCGGATACTACACATTGCTGTTTCATTTCCATACAACCCACTTTGTTGAAAAAATTCCTAGCAGCGTTTTCATCTTTTCTAAACAATTCTGAAATAGAGAAGGGAAATTCCTCGCCAGAACGATCATTTCTAGTGCCTTGCACACGGCATTAGAAACATTACTACTGGAAGTATTTTATACTTTGTCGGTTTGTCTTTTATTCTTATTAACCATCTCTCGCGTATTTTTTTAAAAAACAAAATAGTTTCAAAATTTTCGCATTTATTTTATTACATATATCAAATCTGCATACATTTTAGAGTTAAACTATGTAAAAAATGTTTTTGTAAAAGTTTTATTAATTTAATATAGAATTAGATCATAAAAAAAAGAAAATCGCGGAAATCGTGAGTTGCGCAAATTTTGCTACTTTTACGTTGCCCGTGGAAATCGCGGGATACGCAGCGAGATAGGGTTAAAGAATAGATTTGTTCCTGTGCCTGAGGTTTTTTGGCATCATATAGAATGCCTAGAAATGTGTGATGTAATAATCGTTTCATACTTTGACGTCCAATATTCGGCATTCTATACAATGTAGAACTTTATACTTTGCCGGTAACATACAAAAACGCTCTCTTATGTTTGAAATAAATAAATTTGAAGTGTTTAAAATACTTTTAAACACTAACATCAGTGTTGCCCTTTTACTAATTTTTTAAATTGAGATTGCTTGAATGTCACTAGTTTTTGAAGTAGAAATTTTTGCCTTATTTAATAACATTATAAATAATGTGAGCATAAGGCAGGTTATGCTATTTAAAAAAAATTGGTGGCAATGACGCAATCTAAATTTAAGGCTTTCAGGTCTGAGGGAACTGTCTGAACTTTTAGGTTGGTCCGCTTGGATTGTGCCTGATACTTCAAATTTATTTTTTAGTGTTTCCAGCAGCGGTATTTTGTTGAAATACCGATCGAAGTACATAAAACTAGACCTGAGCAAGAGTAGATCCTAAGCCTAGATCCTTGTGAATCAGGTCTGTACTTTCCCACTGGTACACTACAAAATTTAAAACTATCCCAGATGATGCTGTTACCACAGAGTGTGGTTTGTTTTTACATACTGCTTTACTGAGGTACGTCCTAAAAAAGGAATCGCCTGCTCACTATTGAAAATTTTCCCTGATCTCCTGGTAAATTCAAGCAGACACTACGGAATCTGTCTAGCATTTGCTGGACTTTCCATAATTTATTATTCATTCCTGGTGGTTTACTTGCTGTGTCGAGAAAATGGAGCGAATTTATCAAATTTAAAAATCTATCTCGTGGTATACATATAACTCATATAAAACTTATGAATCATATATGGCATCTATAACTCAGAGCAGAAACATACAGTTCGTTACATGTGCATATTATATATCTAATACTATCCATTTTAAATAGAAATCATAAATAGTACAAACCTATTAATTTAAAATTATTCCTCTTTAAAAATGTAATTAATAAAAAATAAATTGCTAAAAACACGAGTTAAAAAAAAATCACTTAAAAATAAAAATTTTATATATTAGGTATTGTACCTATTTTGGAAATGATAAATGGCGGACCCCCAAAATTGTGTGGGACATTTGTTTTTCAACTTTTGTAAAGCCTAATTAAATTTATCAAGGACAAAATCAATTAAAATCATGAATAAAGTATATAAAAAGAAAAATTAAATCTAAACAAACACTAAAAATCATATTTAAAAGAAATTACGACAGTACACACTTTTTGTCTATTGCTGTCAGATGATGTTCTTTTTAAAAGCAGAAAGTCCAACCCTGTATTGTAGTTGGTGCCCTCTTATTTGTGTCTTATCAAAACATCTCAAGCCATTTAACTCTTATAAATGTGCAGATGTGGTTTTAAATCTCACAAAAACAGGAAATAGGCTTTTTCTTTTACTTTAGTATCACCCACACAATTGTGTGGGTCAGGGCTTAAAAGGTAAGCTGCGAGGCTTGCTTTCGTAACTAGTTTTTAACACAAGAATACCAGCGCCCTTATTTAGAACAATATTGGCCGTGTTCGGTCTTCTAAATGTCTTATAAATTGAATATTATAGAAAATAAATATTTAACCCCTTGAGGGACACCGGTATATATTATATACCACCTACGATTAATGAAGTTTTACACCAGGAAAATTTTATTAAATTTTACTTTTCTAACTTTGGTGGAAAAAAGCCGTTAAATTGCTTTTACTTATTTTGAAATAGAATTTTTCAAAGATTCCGGTGGGAATTCAGTATTTCACAAACGTAATTGCTTGCCCCTCAAGGGGTTAATACCAGCTACGTGTAATTTCCGATAGTAATTTTAAGGATTGATGGGTTATGTAAAGTTGACTGATATGGATGAAGAAGAACCGACATATGACTACAACCAGGTTAATAAAGCATATATTTAGTTCACAGAGCTCCAATCTTTGCATCGAAATTCCCAGAGGGCGATGTGCATGCACTGTAAAAAACACTCCGCTAAAATACGGATATTGTACTATTTCCGTATTTTAGTGGAAATTTCTCCCCAGAAATTCCAGAAAAACGGAAAATTTTTCGGAATTTACGGGGGAAAATTCCGTTAAAATACGGAAATATTACTGGCGTCTCGATTGCCAGTACAATTTCCGTATTTTAGCTGAATTTATTTTACAGTATGCCACTGTTTTTGAATAAAATCTTCGCATTCATTAGCAGAATTCAACAATTAATATTGCAAAAAAATACTACTTACTAAGGAAGTGCAAGAAGTATTAAGTGCCGATTTTGACGAGAGGGGAATCATTAGAAAGATCTCGTTGTGGGAATAAAAAACTCAATGGAACAACCCGTCGCAAATTAGCCGTTTTCGAAATATCTGAGAATTTATATCATGCAATTTGTATATTTATTATAATCTATTTATGCTGTAACATTTCTTATGTCATTAAATTCATAATTTTTGCTGTTAAATGACTTCCTGAACACTTCTATATAGAAGAGCATAACCCTCAGTGAACACTACAAACGTCTAGCACAAACAAACACACACATACGAAACAGTGCATTTACAAGGTTACCATTCTGGACTAATTTTTAATTAATTTCGCACCACTTTCTCAAATAAATGTCTTTCCCATGTACTTGTACAACATGCGCAAGAGTATTGTACACAAGAATAAATGTACTACAAAATTTATTTTTTCAAAAATAGCGGTACGAATAGAATATATAAATAGTCGCCCGTGATAGCCCTGTATTTACAGCCATTATAGCCATTATAGCACAGCTTATCTTCATTTCTTTTCCAAGTTTCTTTTTTTTTCAATTTTCTTTTATTTTACTCGTGGAATATCTATCATCTTATAAAACAACAATAACTACAGTGTTGCCAGTGGGCTACTTTTTTTAAATTGAGATTTCTTAATTGGCACCACGTTTTTGAAATAGTAAAATTCGTCTTATTTAATAACATATTAACTAAGGTGAAAACATTGGAAATTTTACTATTTCAGAAAAGTGGTGCCAATCAAGAAATCTGAATTTTAGAAAAGTAGCCTACTGGCAACACTGAATAACTATTTAAGGGGACGGTGGAGTTTAAAATCCTTAAAAATATTTTTTTTTTTAATTTTGTAAATTTCAACTTAAATATTATTCAAGGGTACATTATATACATTATAACATGCATTTATCACAAAACAATTTAAAAAAAAATTTATTTTTGAGAAAAAAATGGAATTTTACGCGTCGTGTTAGAAATCTTCGAAATGCCCCATGCGTCTTCCATATCAATGAAAATCCCCAATATTTTTTTATAAAAGTTTGGTTTATATATAGAAATAAAATAGAGCACCGAATTTTACATATTTAAATTTAAAGGTTATAAAAAAAAGTTGAAAAAAATTGAAATTTTTTCGAAAAAATTTCAAAATTTCAAATTTTTTCAATTTTTTTTTTGTAAATTTCATCTTAAATATTATTCAAGGGTACATTATATGCATTATGGCATGTATTTATCACAAAAAAAGATTAAAACAAATTTATTTTTGAGAAAAAAATGGAATTTTATGCGTCGTCTTAGAAATCTTCGAAGTGCCCCCTGCGCGTTCCATATCAATGAAAATCCCCAATATTTTTTATAAAAGTTTGATTTATATATAGAAATAAAATAGAGCATCGATTTTTTTATATTTGAATTTAAAGGTTAAAAAAAAAGTTTTTTTTGAAAAATTTTGAAATTTTTTCGAAAAATTTTTGAATTTTTGAATTTTTTTTTTTTAAACCTTTAAATTCAAATATATAAAATTCGATGCTTGATTTTATTTATATATATAAACCAAACTTTTATAAAAAATATTGGGGATTTTCATTGATATTGAAGACGCATGGGGCATTTCGAAGATTTCTAAGACGACGCGTAAAATTCCATTTTTTTCTCAAAAATAATTTTTTTTTAAATATTTTGTGATAAATGCATGCCATAATGTATATAATGTACCCTTGAATAATATTTAAGTTGAAATTTACAAAAATAAAAAAAAAAATTATTTTTAAGGATTTTAAGCTCCACCGTCCCCTTAAACTTATAGTGAGAATTTGGAATCCCCGAATAAAAAATCAGCCAAATGTGACAACCCTGCAGTGTTGGCAGACGAATACTAATTTTTTTTTTTTTTTTTTTTTTTTTTTTTTTTTTTTTTTTTTTAATACCGTTCTTTTCATAGAGAGTTAGTCGCCTTATTTATTTATTTACAAAAATTTTGCGATTGAATCAAGCGAATAATACCGTACGAAAATAGTGATATTCAAAATAAAATTTTAGTATTGATCTGCAACACTGCGGAATCCGCATCTGGCTGAATTTTTATTTAGGGATTCCGAATTATCACGAGTAAGTTTAAATGGTTATTATTCTTAAGATGACAGATATGCCACAAATAAAATTAAAGAAAATTTTTATTCAAAAATTTCCTATGTGAATTACAACACTAGTGAGAAGTCGGTTGATTAGTGATGACGTTGCACTCGTGTCCTCTGGTCTTGAGCATTTCGATGGCAGTGGCACAGCTTGTTACACCCATCAAAGCTATAATAAATATATAAAGGAACAGAAAATACTTCATACTTAATATATAGCGAAGTCTTCAATATCCTTTAATTTTTTTTAACAGGGTATTTCATATACAAGATCAATTGTTATTTATTGAAATATATACACATCCGAGCATCTCTTTTGTTGAATGAACAAACATTATTTTTTGTATTATATTGGAAAGCAAATCACAAGTCAATCATACATATGATATATTTCGACTCTGCCCTACAAGAATTACAAAAATATATCATGCATTTTTTTTATTGTTTAATCAATAACTATTCTCAGTATTTTCAATTCACAAAAAACCATTTCGATCGTATATGGGTCATTCTCTGAAAAGTGGCTGTTTAAAAAAAAAAAAAAAAAAAAAAAAAAAAAAAATGCGGCCTAATAAAATTGCCTCAAAAATATCAAAATTTAGCCTGCATGTACCTTATTGCTATATTTATCAAAATATAATATGAACCAAACTGTGCCTCATAGTTCTGAAATTTTAATTTCAAAGCACGTCCATTGCTAAAATGTTCAAATAAATTATTGACACAGGAATTTAAAAAGAAATTTATTTGTAAATAAGAAAAATGCTATATTTCACACACATGTTAAATAGAAAACAGTTTACAAAAAGTCTAGTGCCATTCTGCGGTTGGGTTTAAAATTAAGTGGTTTCATAAGCATACCATCGCCCTTGAAAGGGTTAAAAAAGAAAAGAAATTATAATTAGAAGTCATACTGTCAATAAATAATATTTTTTTTACTCTATGTTAATTGAAAAAATAAAGATAAAGCATTAACATTTAGAAGAGTTAATGTTTATTTGAATTAGTACAATTAATTTTTTTATTTATTTTTAACTTCTCCGTGTAAAATAATAAAAATTAAAAATGTATTATCTTTGCTTATGGTAATTAAAAGTGTTATGAGTTTTTAATGTGTATTTTACTGCATTAGATTGTCTTATTTCACTGTTTAGTACATATATAAATGGATTCAGATCATTCCCTCACAATTTATATCATTCTCTTATACTAAAATTATGAGGGAATGATTGTGACGGAATGCCGAAATACTTCTGAAAACCATGTTATACAAAAGTGATTAGTCTTAGGTATATTTTCTTTCAGGTTACTAAATATCATTTGAAACACATTTCCAATAATATAACAACATAAAAATACATTTCATTAGTTTTTATTAAATTTGTAATAGATGAGGGATTGACGCGAAAAAAAAAAAATACATTGATCTAGTACTTCAAAACTGTTCAAGAAAGTTTTTGAGCAAACAACAAGATTGATACTTCACTTTACTCTTATACAAACTGTCGTAGACCTATATAATGCATGTGTTGCCATGTACTAAATAAATAGGGGCAAATTTATAGTTATGTGTGGGAATGATGACAAATTATAGGGACATCAATAAACAGTGCCATAATTCTTTCATTACATAAAATATAAATATAATTAAAAGGCTAAATATTTATTTAAGTATGTTTAATCGATTGAGAAAAAAATAAGTATAAACACACATGCTGCAATGGCAGAAAAATCATTTTCTTTCCTACATGTGTGAGTGGGAACATAGTGAGGGAAAGATATTTGCATTAAAAAATACGTTTAATTTATCACATTTCAATTTCAATAAGCAAATAATTACAGTTTATATGTATAACTGATTAATATTGGTAGTTTAAATCACTTTTTCATTTTGCAGGGCTCCCAAATGGTCCGCCAACTGAATACCAGTATTATTTTAGAAATATTTTATTTTTAGATTTATCTTACAAACTGCCCCGGAACCACCTTTGAAAGTAAATTCTAGCGCTAAATTACCATAAATTTTTTGTTAAAATTTATTGGTATACAGTTGGCGGACCATTTGGGAGCACTGTTTTTGTAATTTAAAAAATATATCTTCAAGACCCCTGGGATATAAAATTGCCACTTTTCAGAGAATGAGTAATATATGTTTAAAAGGAATTATCTCATTAAATATCAAATATAATTTGTTAAAGTAAATGACCGTAATTCAACTGCTGCTTGAATATTCTAATATAGAAAGTTATACCGTATAATCAAATCAATTCAATGAAAAATGTATGAATGAAAAGAAACAATTACGGAAATTGAAATACTGATGTTGAATTTGTTGGGCAGTTTTCCCTGGGTAAGAGATTTACCACGCGCTACGGATGAAATGATATAAAATCGATAACAAAACCGAAAAAAAATATGAAAGTGATAAGATCTCCTGCTTTTCTCTAGACTTATCAATTATGAATTTTTGGGACTTGTAAATATAAAGAGTTATTTACAGACTTATTTGTTACATTTTTAAATGCCTATTATGAAAATACCATAATTGGAGGTAATTCAACCATCATCAAACCATGAGTAATTTCAGTTATATGCTCTTAAAAGGATAAAAAAGTTTGCTGTTGTTAAAAAAAATATTCAAAAATTAATATACGACAAATGCATTGATAACAGCACTTTCGTCGGCATGCCGGTAACTTCAAGTGGGACATTGTTTACAAAGAAGTGATTAGAGAGTAGTACGGATTATAAGGAAACAAGTGTCTAACAATCATTATAATATTATAAATGCGAATACCTGTCTGAATGTTTGAATAAGTCAACATCAAATGGATGAATTAATGTTATCTTTGCATATAGAATAGGTTATAGACCGGAAGAGAACATAGGCTAATTTTTATTTATTTTATTCAAATAATTTTATTAATATTGTAATATTTCATTATTTTCATAGTGAATTCAATTGACATTTTTTTCTTTTAACATTTAATCATCTTTCTTTTTCGTTACTAAAAATGAAAATGGAACAGATGTCATAAGTTCCCCCCGGCCGCCATCTTGGAATTCTTCTTGGCGTGAAAACCCCATTTCCGCCAAGTAGTAAATGTCGCCAAGCACCGGTTTATACGCATGTTTGGCTTAACGAAAATAAAATGTAAAAAACAAAATTCGCTAAACTGGCAATCAGTAATCCTTGTATGAGCGCTTCGCGCACATTTACCGAAAAAAAAACATCGCCGAATTCAGCATTTCTCGCGATATAGCATTCTCAAAATTCAGCAGTTCTCGTCTTGTAGCAATCTCAAAATCTAAAAAACTCTTAAAGCAGCAAAATATACCTAAAAAACGAAACTCGCTAAAGTGGCAATCAGCAATAGTTGTATGATCGCCTCGCGCTCATTTACCGAAAACAAACATCGCCGAATTCAGCATTTTTCGCGGTATAGCATTCTCAAAATTCAGCAGTTCTCGTTTTGTAGCAATCTCAAAATGTAAAAAACTCTTAAAGCAACAAAATATACATAAAATTATCAACATACCTTAACAGACATCTGCTTTCTTGAAACCTACAGCACAAAATATAATACCGGCGTCATTTTCCGAAATAGGCTTAATACGCATTGACACGCTGTAAACAAACCTCCCTTTCATGTCAAAATTTCCTCATATTTCTTAATTACTTCAGCAAGAACGTTTAAACGGACTACAGAAACTATAGTCAGTGAAATACATCCAATAAATTTAACAAAAATAAAAGGACAACCATAAACACGATATCAAAATCAAAATACATCCATAAAATCTAAGCTTCTCAGGGGTTGCTAGAACACGACACGTCACAACACATGCGTCACACGGGGTTTCCATATCGAGTTTGTCATATCCGTAAACACCGCCAACACGCCAACAAAAAATTGCCAAACAATTCAAAACAACAACGGCTGAGGGAACATACGGCATCTATGCCATAAAAATCCACAATAATAACTTCTTCCCCAATAATTAATTTTCAATTGAAAGGTTTTCTCGTAAAAAAGGAAAATGAAATATTAGAAAATTAAGAATTGATGCTTTCAGTATGATGTCAATCATGACATTTTGCTTGAAAACTGATTCCAAACAGCCCGTTGCTAAGTTGTATTTTCTATTTCGTCTGTATATTATCGCTATAATTTATAGCTATATCTCATAGATAATTTTTTTAACCCTTTAGTGCTCAGCTTTGCATATATGCAAACAACAATGTTTTGAATTTAATAGATTTTTTTATTCGTATACACCTAATTCACACCAGAAAATTGAAATAGCAATATGTGCTTTAATTAATAACAGACATTCAGTTTTTAAATAAAACGAAATTAACTAGTGAAACTTTCTGGTATAAAGTCAGATTCAGTGAACTACGTAATATCTAGAACGTATTCTATCATGGGAATTAAAGGGTTAAATCTTAAGTTTTATAAAATAAATAATTACACAGATCTGCGATGAAAAAAATACAAGGGTACTGATGTCTGAACTTTATGTATTTTTTGGTGCTAGTTAAAAAACAAATAATGAAAAAATTCTATCACGTCACATTTTCTTGAAAAATATTGGGTCGATTGGAAAGTCGTGTCGTGTAGGAAAAATCAATTCGTACCGGTAAATTCTGTCAGGTAATTATTAGACATTAGATATCAGAATCAATGTCTAATAATTAAATGATAGAATTTTCCGGTACGAATTGATTTTCCCAACACGACACAACTTTCCGATAGACCAAGTTGTTTTAACCCCTTGAGGGGCGGTGGGATATATTTTATCCCACCTACGATTAATGAAGATTTGCACCAGAAAAAAATTATGAAATTTTACTTTTCTAACTTTAGTGGAAAAAAGCCGTAAAATTGCTTTTCCTTATTTTGCAATAATTTTTTCCTAAATTTCCGGTGGGAATTCAGCATTATACAAACGCAATTGTTTGCCCCTCAAGGGTTTAAACCTTTTAAACCTATAACAAAATAATCGATTACTGAAAAATCAATTTGCCTCACCGAGAATCGATTTTTTTTACATAGATTTACATGGATAAAATCACTGTTGCCAGATAGTACATGCAAAAATTTCCGAGAGAATTCCATTTCAAATAGGATTTTAGCAAAAATATCAATATCGATGTTACGAAAAATTCTGATGTGATGGGGGAAAATTAAGGTCATTTTCGAAACAAGCCCAACAAATAACATAAAAATCAGCGAAAACTTCTATTGTATTTTTCAAAAATTTCAATTTCGCAGGCCTGTGTTATATAAAATTATATATTTGGAGACATACTTATTAAATTATTTACTAATTTGCATCATTTTAGCGTAAAAAAAGCCACACGACAGTAGTTTTTACTTATATTGCAGATGTGTAACAGAAGAAAAGATTGACTTATTATATGAAAATGTATCTCTGATATTTTTCCTGTGTAATAAACCTTTCAGAGAATCACATATAATTTTTTCGAAACAAAATAAAAAATGGCGCATTTAAGGGTTAATATGATTTCTGGAAATAGAAAAACGCGGGCCAGACGGTGATAGGGTTTGTAGGGGGGGGGGGGGGATGGTTGGGAAAAATATGAACTGTTGCAACTCTATAATATCTGTTGATGAGATTTTTATTATAGCTTTATTAGAATTACCCTAATTTCCGGCGTATAGTTCGAGAACCAAGCAAACATGTTTAGAGTCAAAACTGTTAACTCACCAACGACGAGAACCTTTTACACTTCTTTTAATTCTTCGAGACCAGATACCCATATTGTAATTTTGAAATATTCAATCTCACAAAATTTGAGATTAGATAAAGTGAAAAATTTCATACTAAAATACTGATATTTAAATTTAAATGTTTTCTTGCCAGTCGGCGTTAATCCTTTCATTTAAGGGTTATTAATTTATAAGCAGTGATAACATTATGTACGATTTATATTAAATAAGAAATGAAATATAGCAACCGTTTCTTTGGAATCAGTTTCCAAGCAAAACGTCAGGATTGACATCACGAATGAAAGCGTCTTAAAAAAAATTGTATATGTCGTCATATTGGAAATAAAATAGAAATTGTCAAGTATTTCTTAATAATACAGATGCATAAATATGAGTACGTATAGAAAGCTGACGAATATGACGCATATATGTAAAATAAAACGAATATGCTGAATATGATGTTGAAAGAAAATGCTTTTGGGTTATTACATTAAGACCAATGTCGGACGGGCGTCTTTTTTCCTGCTTTTTTGCTTAAGACCAATGTCAGACGGGCGTCTTTTTTGCTGCTTTTTTACTTAAGTATTATCCATTCAGAATGCTATAGCATTGTGAATGGATAATACTTAAGCAAAAAAGCATCAGAAAAGACACCCGTCTGACATTGGGCTAAGTATTATCCATTCACAAAGCTATAGCATTGTGAATCTATAATACTTAAGCAAAAAAGCAGAAAAAAAGACGCCAGTCAGACATTGGTCTCATTCTGTTTATTTAAAGATTATTATCAATACTTGATGGTTTATCGTCTGTGCATTTATAACGTAAAAATTTAATTTTTAATTTAATATGGAAAAAAGCTTTAAAAGAAGCTTGGAAAGTAAATGTATAGTAAATGGCAATAATATGTACCGTAAAATTATCCGTGTCGAAAATCACGTCATGATTAGCATCAAAACCGGGAATAAAAATAACCGGGCTCTTCTCTTTAATTGGATCAGCTGTTTCTGATTAACGTCGGTACAAACTTTCCCCCAGTAAATTTCGATAGAAAATTTCGTCTCAGCTAAGCGCCTTATTCCTGCAAAATTTATCTCAGAAATTATGAAAAATTCTGTTTCTTTTTGCTGTTGGCAGTTTGTCCAGATATTATAATATTTTTTCACTGACACTGACAGGATGTTGTTTATGTTGTAACAATATGTCGGAAACGCTTGGATGACTACCGGCCAAATAAACTTCCATCAGTAAAAATGAATATATGTTTTTGCCATAATTTATGACCGAAATTCTGCATTAATAAGGCGCTTAAATAAGGAGACATTTTCTATTTAAATTTACCGGTGGAAGTTTGCCACAGCGGTAATCAATCCCTTCAAAAAGCTTTACTATTTGAAGGATATTCCTCAGTTCCACTTTATTCATAATTCGATGCTATTAAACTGCAGTGATAACAATAATGAGTAAATGATAGCAGATATGCATGTTGTTCACTTCAGTAAAAAAATTATATCCTTATAAATTTGAAAAAGGAACATAAGTCATTCAAAATCATGAACATTAAAGTTGTTTTTAGCAATTTCATATATAAATATTTTCAGAGTTTATTCTTGCTCTTTATTATCATGATTATTATTGAAAATTAAGAAATACAATTTTCATTTTCGCTTTCCAGTATTGATGTAGAAACTAAATGCTTAGCCTACTTATAAAGTTTGCCGTCATATTCAAATGTAAAACAATGCCTCTTTTGTTAAAGTGTTGAATTTATAATTGTGCATCACAAAAGAATTGTTTGTTTAGAAGATTAAATGTTTTTACAACACAAAAAGAACGCGGAATTACTATCTATGCAATGAGTTTTAAAATCTCTTTTTCATTACACATTAAACATTTTAACGATTGTTATTACGTGAATAACTATTATTTCACCACAAAGATATTTTTTTAAACGTGTTACTTCATGAACCTTTATATTTAATACTAAAGTATTTAAATACCCGGGTCCGTACGCTTCACGAACTAGTACACTGTAGAAAAAGGGACTATAGTTACACTTAATTTGAGTTTATGAAATGCAAAATGAGGATTAAATATACTCAAAGCTTGGTGTAAACACCGAATAAAGTGTCATTATACACTCAAAACGATTTAATTTTTATCTTTTAAAGAAATTGTGGAAACCGAACACAAGTTCGGGTGTAAAGTTTTAACCCTTTATCTACTGACGGTACTTATAAGTACCACTCACTTTAAACTTTCATCCCACAGTAAATATTGCTAATATTCTAATGGTACTTTGCAAAAACACTCTTTTAACTCCACTTTATCCGGATACATGGCAGCAGTAGTTCTAGGTTTGTTATTTTAGCGAGGAAGGGGTTATCTTTGACACAGATGATGGGTTTTGTGCCGACATTTTGTACAGATTGTCACGCTCGCCTTTTTACTGCTGCAAACACAGTAACGGATATAAGATAAGTGTTGGATTTTTTTTATGTGTTCATTATGATCTTAGAATACAGTTTGACTAGGTATTTTAGGTGAACGGTGTATGTATTTGATTTAGCAGTTGAATTATTCTTTGGTACTTGTAAATACCGTCAGTACATTGGGTGTTGGAGAAAAACTTTGTGTTTGCTTTTCGTCTGTGTAGTTATCCATCGTTTTACTCTGCTTTAAAATGTAATTACTAAAATGTAGTGTAGTAATGATTTCCCTGTTATTTCTTTCCTGTTTCATTGTTATTTTTTTATAGGAAATCGAAAATGTTTTGGCACCGGCTCACTTTGCTATGCTAGAAATGGCATATGTAAATCATATATTGCATATGTGGAGATGCGAGAGAACATGTTGTCCCTGGAATACAGACGTCACATAACTAAAGGATTGCTAACAAGATCGAAATCTAAAAATAACTAGTTTTCTTTTAACCCTTTCAGGGTCAAAGCATTTTCAATTCTAAAGTGTTGAAATAAATGATTGGCACCGGAATTTGCCAAAAAAATTATTTATAACTAAGAAAAGGACTAAGTTTTACATACTTATTAAGTCGAAAATATTTTCTAGTGCCATTTGAAATAACCCTGTGGATTTTCTGTTATGATATTATAGTCCTAGTGTACTGACGGTACTTTAAAGTACCGCCTTAATTAATTACCTCTAAATAATTAATTTTTTCACGGGTGAGTATTTTTTTTACGTTTATCCTTTAATTTTCATTGTAGTAACTGAAAAAAATATTACATAAAAAAATTGCAGTAGATCATAATGCAGTAGATAAAGTGTTACAGCGACATGTATGATTCAATCCGCCATTTTGAAATCTATTTACATGGCTGTGTTCCAGGGCTCGGATTTTGTTCGAAAATGTTTCTCAGTAATGATCAATAAATAAAAAGCAGTTAACCAGATTACGTTGCAGTATCCGAGCTGAAAGGTTCCTTCATAGCTGAAAAAATTCTCGTCTTCTTTGGCTAATTTCTTTGGAATAGGGTAAGAACTTAAAACTTATGTTTAACTTCATATTTTTTGAAAAATTCCTGTTTATTGTTAACTAGCAGACCCGCCCGGCGTTGCTCGGTATTTGTAAATAATAGCCTTAAACAAAACTCAAGTTATGATTTTATATCTTTTGAAATACTTTTAAATGAACCTAATTTTGGAGTCCGCATTGCCTTCTGCAGCATCTAGTGTGTTCCAAACAAACTTCTTTCCGAACGAACCTGTAACCTGAGTCCCCGCTACGTATGGCAGCATTTACCGGAAGTGCTCCGCACGTGCCGGAGACAATCGAAAACCAAGTTGAGTGAGCGAAACCTCGTAGTAATCAAGCCGATAGAATAAAAAAAAAGAATGCACCATTAATCATTAATGTTAGAAAATGTTGGCAACTGAAGTCTAAGGATAAAATTTCATAATACAGAAAGTAGCTGAATTGTAATTTAAGTTGAATGAACCAAATCCCGTTGAAAGTGGCTCTTTAGAACCCGAGTGAAGAATGCGTCCCCAAGCGGTGAAAGATGCCACTACCCCTAATAAATTTCACGAATTACTCTTAACATTAACATGATATTTAATAAACGGATGAAATCCCTTACCTAAAGTTACCTTTAAAGTAACGCGACTTTCAATTTACGGCTGTGGTGAGTAGACGTAAGTTGATGCTGAAAAAGGATATTAATGTTCGAAAAATGTGGTAGCTGAGGTATAAAGAATGACATAATTAGAATAGTATTTTAAAGAAATGCGCAAAAAATGGGGTAAATGCTTAAAAATGGCCCTAGGGGCACAATAAATATATGCGGGTGTTGGTCTAGGTAGAAGAGTTCGAGATTCCATTTTAACATTATGCAATGGGAAGGTGATAAAATTAGGGGGTGAAAAATACATGGCACACAAAAAGTTCAAGAGGCCCCGGATCGGGCCAAACGGGACTCTATGTTGCCCCAAGATTTTAACTGGAATATAGAAACGGGAGAATAACTAAATGGAAAAAATGAAGCGGCCAAAAATGAAGATTAAGAGGGGCAATTTATTGACAATTTATACTGAAAAATCATCAAGGGGCCCCGCATGTAGTTTGGTAAAAGGTACTTTTGAGTAATTTTTAAAGTAATCAGAAGACACTAAAACTATGTTAAAGAAAGTTGCAACCAATTCGGTTCATTTTTAAAGAATCTGCACCAGGGGCCCAAGAAGGCAATTAATATTCAAAATTGGTGGTAGATGAAGACTTAAAATTTTTTGTCGTTCATGTAGTAGTTGGGGGACCTAAGAAGTTAGAAAAAAAAGCTTGGGAATCGAAAGCATTTTTAAGGTGGCTATAATAGAGAGCCGCCAACTGATAGTTAAAAGCAGGGCCCTAACATGGAAACATGTTAAAATGTCTCAGTACTTAACGCTTTAGATCTATAGATAGTCAAAATTAAGCATAGGGTGTTAATTTTTCGTTAGAATAATATTTTAATTAAATGCGTAAAAAAATGAGTAAATGCTTTTAAAAAAGGCTCAAAGGCCCCAATAAAAATATAAGTGTGTTCGTCCTAGAAGAAGAGCCCAAGACTCAACTTTAAAATTATGCACTGAAGGGTGAGGAAATTAGTTGGTGCAATATGCATGGCGCACAAAAAGTTCAAGGGCCCTGGACCGTGCCCTCGGGCCCTACGGGACCATTGGGGCCACAGGGTCTTAACTGGTATGTATAGACGTGAACTAAACTAAGTGGAAAAAGAGTTCCAAAAATGAAGATTCCTTGAATGAAACGAAATTGTGAATTTAACCTTCTATTTTAAAGCAGTAAAGACCATCACCTGGAATGTCCTTCCGCATTGTTGAAAGCAATGCGAATTCCATTGGGATATTATACACTCTTGTGCCTTGGACAAAATTTGGGCAATTAAGGAACAACCCTTTTAGTTGATCATTTAAAGCAGGGTTTGGTACTGAAATGATACAGTTATGACAACAGGAATTAAACTTTCTCTAGTCATAACACTATTAAATTAGTGAGCATTACAATGATTGCAGAGATTGATTATTGAACTTTAAAAACATTCGGACCGTTCATTTTCATTTGTTTGTTGTTGAACTCCCGGCCTCTCAACTTGCGCTATATGAGATTCTGGTAGCTTAAATTCAATCTCATTACATGTTGCATTAATTTTTTTAATAAACGTCCTCTTCTGTCAGGTCTGCTGCTGTTTTCAGTCTGTCGATTCCAGCAGATTAAATAGAATCAAAAACACAGGACAACAAACGAATAGGACAATAGGACAACAAACCGACGTGTTTTTACCGTAAAGCATGTTGAAAAATATTTTAAATGTCTGAAATTAAATGATTTAATCACATGTGCGAGAGGCGGTGGAGGGGGGGGGGGGGGCACACATTTAATCTAAAATTTAAATATTAGGTAGTTTCATTACAAAAAACTACCTATTGCAGCCGTTCGGAGGAAAGCGATTTCAAAAAATTTTGGTATATTTTTATCGATCATGACCCCCAGACCCCGAAACCACCCTCCGTTCAAAATTGATATATATATACAGTCGGCTCTCGTTAATTCGAACTCGTCGGGACCACAAGAAATGTTCGAGTTATCCAGAGTTCGAATTATGGAAAGTATGAGAGAAAACATGTTTAAAGGAGTACTATTACAAAGGAATTAATGTTATAGTATTTTTTTTTTTTTTTCGGATGTTATCGTTAGAATGACTTAATATTAAATTAAAAGATATAAATACATAAAATAATTAATAACATTAAAATAATATAAATAAAACATAAAAATTAATAATACACTGTAGAACAACGGCATTTAAAATTACATTTTAATTGTACTATAATTTTCTTACCTGAAATTAGATGAACATTTAAGAAATTATTTACACTTATTTATCATCTCTATGAAAAAAAATATCAATTGTTGTTTGCTTAGTCCTATTCATTTTTGACTTTTTAGCCAGTTTTTCTATTTGTAACAAACAGTTAAGTTCTTTGTCTGATGACGGCTGCATCAGGATAAATGTACGCAAACACTCAATTGATTGTGCAGTTGACTTTCCTGTGGGTAAGGAAAGCACTTGGGACATAGTAGCAGAATCACCAGAATCCGATTCCATCTCGTCATTGCATTTTTTCGTGAATTGTTTCAACAATTTCTTCCACAGTTAGGGGTCCAGATACTTCTAAACTATTGTCAGCTGCTACATACTTTGCGAACGTAATATCGCATTGGAACTTTTCAGAAAAGTTTAGAAATTCTATTTCTTCAAAAGGTCTCTCGTTTTGGTCATTTGCATTATAACCACTCTTTTTAGATGGATGGATAAATCCGGCATGTCGAAAGCATTTTTCTATTGTTTCAGGTTGTACGGCGTCCCACGCCGCATATAAATCGTTGATGGCCGTGAGTCAAATGCTACTGGTTCAAATGCTACAGAAGGGATTAGGAAAAGCACAATGGAAGAAAGGGCGGATGTGTCATTGATGGATAGACAGGGCGCACTAAGAAAGCGGATTTCAAATGCATGGAATTATTATACTAGATCAGAACAATTCTGACAAAAATGAAAGAAAGAAAGTTATTTCAAGGATTTGAAGTCCGCGAGAAAGTAAGGAAAAAGAAAAAATGGAATTCTCATTAGTTCGAATTAAACGAATTCAAGAGAAAATGAGTTCGAATAAAGGAAAAGTTTTAACGTTATTCTGCCATTGAAAATTTCAGGACTTCATGTTTAGTTCGAATTAAGCGAAGACTCGATTTATCCGATTTCGAATTAACGAGAACCGACTGTATATATATATATATATATATATATATATATATATATATACGAGGGTCACTCTGAAATTTTTGAGATACAACTAGGTTTTTAAAGTTATACTTACAAAATTTTAGGTGTGTTCAAAGTAGTCTCCTCCAGCATCAATGCACTTTTGTAGACGAATTTTCTACAGATTAAATGCCTCAAGCCATTCATTTCTTGGAATGGATGAAAAAATGCATTTATAGCCACATCAATCACTTCTTCTGAATGAAAACGACGTCCACGTAAGTTCGTTTTTCGATTAAAGAATAACCAAAAGTCACACATAGCTAGATCAGGGGAATACGGTGGATGTTCTATCACTTTAATTCGTTTTTGTTTAAGAAACTCAACTGTTAATCCGGCTGTATGTGAAGATGCATTGTCATGGTGAAGCATTAGTCCCCTAACATTCACTTTTTGTAGAATTTCAGGAAGACATTTAGTGGTATACCAGTTTGCTGTTACTGTCTTCTGTCCTTCCAACTTGATGGCTTTGACCAATCCCGTACTTCTGAAGGAAAACGGCATACATCACTTTTTTCAGTACGCGTTGTCTTTTCACCATTGTCGCCGTCGGATCATCTTCAAAGACCCATACTTTGCTTTCTTGACGTGTTGGAACATCAAAAAACGGTATCTACGTTTAATCATCCGTTATAATTTCAGAAATGATGTGGTGGCCACCATCATATAGCAATTTAAGAGTTTCTTTACAGTTTCTGACACGCTCCTCTTTTTGGTGCTCAGTTAGATTATGGGGAACCCAACGGCAAACTACTTTTTCCATATGCAGTTATTCATGAATAATTTTGTGTATGGCTGCGGATCCAATGCTAAGTTCCTTCTGTATCATTTGATAGGTACAGCGATTATCATCCATTAACATTTTTCGTATGGCAGACACATTATCCGGGATTACTGCCGACGGCGGCCTTCCTGTGTGTTCTTCATCCTGAAGAAAATTGCGACCTCTGCTAAATTCTTTAAACCATCTTAATACAGTAGCACGAGCTGGAGATTCACCACCAAATACTAATTTCAACCGTTGAACGCATTCTTCTTGATTTAATCCTGCTTTAAAATCGTAGAAAATCAGAGCGCGAAAATGTTCTCGCGTCAACTCCATTTTCTCTTCTGTTTAAAATTTATTCTACGCTAAACAAGTTGAAGTAAGTCAGTAAAATTCGTCTGCTGTGTTAAAATACTTTGTATTTTAAAATTAAACCGTTTCTTTTATTTTTTAAATTCTCGTCTGTGCGTATCTCAATAATTTCAGAGTTACCCTCGTATATATATCTGACATATGTCACACTCTAACTCTCGTAATTATAAACCGATTTCAATGTAATTCGGATTGTACGTAGTACATACCAATGTTTCGACCGAGTTCGTTGGCCAGCTTCATCCGCCGTTTTGTTTCAAAATGGCGGCCATTTAAAATTTTTTAAAAAAATTAAAATTTGAAATGTGGTACCAAAAAATTAAAAATGGAAAAATATTTTTTTCTTATGTATTTGATCTTTATACAAAGATTCTGGAGCAGTTTTTGTTTCGTCTAAAAAATCTTAAAAAATGGCTGAGTTATAGCATTTTGAATTTCTAGCGTGGCTGGCATTTTGAAACGTCCTGAAATTTGTCACGCGATAAAAGGCGTATTTATGAACCGATTTCGATGTAATTCGGTGCGTACATAGTACATACCAATGTCTCGACCGAGTTCGTTGGCCAGCTTCATCCGCCACTTTGTTTCAAAATGGCGGCCATTTAAAAAATAAAACAATTAAAATGACATACCAAAAAATTGGAAAATGAAAAAGATTTTTTTGTATGTGTTTGACCTTAATACAAAGATTCCGGAACAGTTTTTGTTTCGTCTATATCTAAACAAATGGCTGAGTAATAGCATTTTGAATTTCTATTGTGGCTGGCATTTTAAAACGACCTGATTTTTGTCACGCGATAACAGGCGTATTTATGAACCAATTTGGATGTAACTTGGTCTGTACATAGTACATACTAATGTCTCGACCGAGTTCGTTGGACAGCTTCATTCGCCATCTTGTATCAAAAGGGTTGCCTTTTAAAAATAAACTAAATTTAAAATTTAACTAAATTTAAAATTTAAAATAAGGTATTAAAAAATTGGAAAATGAAAAAGATTTTTTTATGTGTTTGGCCTTGATACAAAGATTCCGCAGCAGTTTTTATTTCTGAAAATTTGTTCTTTTGTTCATATCTTAAAAAATGTTTGAATTCTAGCACTTTGAATTTCTAGCATGGCTAACATTTTGAAACGATCTTGTATTTGTCACTCAATAACACACGTATTCGCCTATTTCGATGTAAGAAGGCATGCGGATAGTATACATCAATACCTCGACCAAGTTCGCTGGCCAGATTCATCAGCCATCTTGTTTCAAAATGGCGGCCATTAAATAAAAAAATATATATATATTTAAAGTGAGGTGCAAAAAAATTAGAAATTGAAAAGGTTTCTTTCTTAAGTATTTGACCTTGATATAAGGATTCAGGAGCATTTTTTTTTGTCTTTATGTTAAAAAATGTCTCAGATATAGAAGTTTCAATTTCTATTGTGGGTGATATTTTGAAAAATCTGATTTTTTGCATACGACAGCACTCGTATATATCAACCGATTCCGATGTGAGTGAGCATGTGCACAGCAATTACTAAGATCTCGACTAAGTTCACTGGTTAGCCTCATCCACCATGTTGTCTTAAAATGGCAGGCACTTTAAGAAATCGACGAATTTGGCAGCCAAATATAAGTTACTTTAAAGAAAAGCAGCTTGGATAAAGCTGACTAATTTCGCGAAATTCTCATTCATTATATTGATAAAAACTAGTATTGAATCTCCTATATTCGGTTTCCACTAAATTGAGCTTCGTGTGTTTGAATGATATAAGTTGGCTTTTTTAAAATAAGGAATATGAAAGCTACCTCTTCCTCCCGGCACCACTGGCCGGAAGGAATTTTTTACTTAACAATCATAATGTTAACTGCTTTTTATATAATTTACATTTGAATATAAAACTTTACTTCGAAATGTGCTGATAAACTTAAAAAATAATATTATTGTGAGCGTTGTTCGGGCCTATGTCTCTCTTCTGCCTTTTTGGCTTAAAATCGCAAAAAAATGTTTGGCGACCAAGGTAATAAACGAATAGAATGCAACTCACAAGTATATCCATTTTTACAATTACTGCTGCCAGTTTCTCTTGTAAGACACACATACACACACACATGTATATAAAACATTTTATTTACATATTATTATTATTATTATTATTATTATTATTATAAACAAATTAGGTACTACTTGATTATGCCGTCGACCAATTTCTCCAAATTATTAGCCAAATTATGGAAAGGATATAATTTTTATTTTAAATAACGAAAGAAAAAATAAATCAGTAAAACATTAACCCATTAACCGCCAAAACTATAAGGGGTTAAAAATTTTTTATACAAATGATACTGGTTATTCATTTGAACATATATAAAATTAATTTATAGTGGAAATAACAAAATTTGTGTTAACTTACGAAAAATGGAGTGTTGCGTTCACGCAACGTCAGCGGAATAAGAGTGCTGATGTTTATTGAGCTCAATTGAGCATCAGCAGGGTTTTCTTGCATATATGGGCGCGGTAAGATTTTTTTTACCTTTGTTACAATTTAGACAGCAAGCAATCACTTTAATGTAATTAATTTATTATTAAAATTAATTATTTTTTATTTTTTAAAATTACTGATCTTATCCAGAAAACAGTTTCAAGTATAAAAATATTCGCTACACTTATGATGTAAATCAACATCAAATGTACTGAAGCGATAAATATTTTGGCTATGGCATTTTTTGCAATGCAGTCTTCGGCTGTCATCGGACTTGACAATTAACCCTTTCAGGGGCAGTAGTATGTTTATGAAGCCAATTAATTTCATTTCCCTAATGCCACAATTGCACCAGAATTGTGGTAAAGTAATTGTCCTTTATTATGTAATTGTTCGTAAATACCGGTGTCATTCATTCATTTCAACATTTTAGAAATTTAATTGCATTGCCCCGGAGAGGGTTAAATTTCCGCGTTCTGTCTGTAATGGCTTTTGCATGGAGAACTTACTATGCCTTCTTTTGGCTGATTTGTTTATGGCTAACTCTTTACTTTCAAAGGGTGTTTGCAAACGGTACAATGCAACTTCATGTCTGAAATCTAAGTGACAGTATTTATTTTCGAACATAATCTTTATACCTTCTCGCATTAGTCAAGGTTTTATTTTTTCTTCATTTTTTGGCTGAGTCATAATCAATTTTTCTACCTTTATCCTCCCAAATCTCCGGGTTTTTTTTTTTATTTGTATGTCTGATTTGCACTACTTTTAGAGGGCACAAACTTCTCTTTCACGCACATTTCAATTTCGGCAGCAGTATCGAAAGGTAAAATATCATTATCACTTTTTGATATATTATTATTTCCTTCTTCATCAATAATTTCCGCTATTTCTGACGAAATAACGATATTATTTGTTTCGTTCCCATCATAATTATATGAATCTTTATTAATAATTCTTTGAAGACCTTCTAAGAACGTAAGATATGTATTTGAAGCATTTCTGTGAGCACAGAATAAGAAAAAAATCCACAGAGTCGAACGATACGAGTGAGTACTGGAACTACCTCTTTTCCGCTGACGTTGCGTAAACGCAGAGGTGCCAAGTTCGCGCTAATCTTCCGTAATGCGAGGATTAATTTAACCCAGTTTAACAAAGTTTCGAACCAGAAAAATTATTTGATGAATCTTTATTTATTTAATTCCAGTTTTCTATTTGGAACTTATTTAATTTCATCTCTGAAAAAAAATTCCGGTACGAAATGTATTAAACCAGGGTTAAATTAACCCACATATTACGGAGGATTAGTGGCAACTTGGCACCTATGTAAACGCAACACCTATTGTCTCTTCCTCTCCCATTAAAACGAAAGCAACTGATTCGTTGAATGTTCTAATGTATTTTGACCTTGTCTAAAAATAGATTTACTCTAAAGCTTACGTTTGTCTAACTATATTTTTTCTGCGAAAAAGACCACGTGAAAGTTTTCGTTTAAAAATGCTTTAAGTTTCGAACTTGTTATTAAATAGAAAAAAAAATGTTGAAAGAAAATATTTTTCTATTGAATTAGTAACCATAATATACCCTACTCAAAAAGTACTATTAATATAAAATTCATTTGATAGCTAATTTTTTATACGCATTTATTTTGACTGTTGCGTGAACGCAACAACAGCGGTTAATGGGTTAATAAGAATAAAACGTCGAATTAAAAATCATTTGATGACGTAACAAACACGTGTAAAGTGTTTACTGTCAAGTAAGTTTGAAATTTACAATCACTCATTATTGGCATTTAATTTTATAGTTTGGCGATACTTTTTAGGTCGACGGCAAAATCAAGTAGTACCAAAAAATATTTCTGTTCGAATTTAAATGCAGATAAATAGCTCTTCTTTATATTAAATAAATATCATAAATATTGAAAAGAATGCTTGCATGTATATGAAAAATTAATAGGTTGCCAGTAAATATACAAAAAAATCCCTTCACTCGCTGAAGCCATTTTCTCTATCTCGGCAAAGCCCATATAATAAAAATATACCAAATACTCTTCAATCTGTTGTTTGATACTAAGTAATCACAATAATGTAACTGTTAGGCACAGATATCATATACATACCTGGTTTGCCGCGCTTCTTTTTCACGCCAATTTGGCAAAAACATCGTTTTCGAATACCAGTTACATATTTATTTTTAAATTATTTTCTATTATTTTAAAAGGAAAAAACAATAAATAAAAAAAGTAGAATTAATAACTATAGAACAAAACAATTTATATAATTGTAAAAAAGAAAATAAAAGTCAATAAACAATTTATTAATAAATATACAACAATTGCCGGGTTACCATGTTAGGCAAAATAACGCCATTTTGGAGCCCATTAGGTACCATGGAGCGTTTATGACATCTGTGCCAACAAAACTTCCAATAATATAGTAAACATTGCATTTGGCGGTGGCTTGATTATCGGAGATTATAAAATAATCAATAATAATAAAAATAATAACAGTTAATAAATAATAATAATAATAATAATAATAATAATAATAATAATAATAATAATATAGAATTGGAATTCAGACGTTAATTTATGTGCTTTTACGTATCTAAGATTAGTCCAATATCTTTTAAAATATTACCTAACAGAAGGGAAAATATGAAGAAATAACAAATATAAAAAGATTTGTAATTTTTTTTTCAGAAAGCAATTATTATTTCAAAATGTTGAATTTTTTTATAGTAATAACACATAAATTTCCTTAAGAATAATTTTCAGTTCCTAAATTTTTAAATTGTGAATTTTCCGTACTACTTAGTTATCCCGTCGTCCAATTTCGCCAAATCACCAAACCACTCGCCAAATTGTACAAATTGACGTAATGATTATTTTAAATAATGAAAGAAAAAATAAATTGGTATAACAATAATAAAAATACAAATAAAACGTCGAAATAAAAATCACTTGATGATGTAACTTGCTTAAAATCAAATGATTGTGACATTTACGATCAACCATTATTGGCATTTAATCTTATAGTTTGGCGATAGATTTTTGGTCGACGGGATAACCAAGCAGTACCGAATTTTCCTATACGTGAAACTGGCGTTATAAAAAAAATAAACAATAATATTTTCTAAAAAAAAAAAAAAAAAAAAAAAAAAAGAAACGAAAATAAGGGTTAATATTCGTTGATCTGAGTTGGAATGTATAAAAATCACATGCTTCCGTAATTACGGCGATTTTTTTTTTAAATATGAAATTATTTTACAATATGTATGTGTGGCAGAAATTCACACTAAAATTTAGACATTTGATTCCATTTTTAAAATATTAACTGATATCTATGTATCTTATAATTGAATATATAAATGTACTCCAAAAATGCCAAAAATGATCTTGGTCAATTGAGAAAAACACTATTATGCGAAAATCCTCAAGCTAATGCATTTTTGGCTTTAAAAAAATGGCTAAACATTGTTTGGTGACAAACGCAAATTAGAAATCGTAAAGAAAGAAATAATATATAATTCACAATTTTAGTAACTTTTACAGTTACATCTGTTTGTTTATACTGTAAATCACATGATGTGGTGTTCATGGAACTATTAATAAAGAGGAACTGACATATCCTTAAAATAGTTAAGCTTCAACTGTAACCGCTATCGCAGGCATTGCTTACTGCCGGCGAAAATTTCCACCAGTAGAATTATATAGAAATTATCATCTTATTTAAACACCTTATTATTACAAAATTTCAGTCATAGAGAATGGTAGAAACAAATTTTCTTTTTTACTGGTAGGAGTTTACTTTGGCGGTAGTTAGGCCCTGCGTTTCCGCCATATTGTGACAACCAGGGAAACAAACTGACAGTTTTACAAGGCACACTGACACCAGTAAAAACAAATATAAATTTTTATATCATTTTTGATTTAAAAAAAAAAAAAATTCTATAAATAAGACGCTTAAATAAGACGAAATTTTCTATTCAATTTTCCTGGTGGGAAGTTCGTCTTTGCGATAGTCAGAAACTGAAGATCCGATTAAAAAAAAGCAGCCGCCATCTTGTGACAACCTCCTCAGTTACTTCAGTTGCAACTAGTAGACAGTATACTAAATGTCTCCCCCTCTTTATTCTTAACTCCATTGTGGAGTTAGATAAAATTAAAAAGAAAAGAACTAAAAATAAAAAAAAATGTAATTCAAAATTAGTCTAATCAATTTTTCAGATTCATTTTTTTAACGTAATGCAGGCGGTAATCCGCCAAATATTGTATCAATTGTAAAATTTCACAATAATTTATACGTTAAGCATTAAAAATATTTATTCCATGTTTAAATTAAATATTTTCGTTTTATAATACTATGTCTTATTAAAACTTTTCTTGTTGCTGCTTTTTAAATTAAATATCAGTTTTTTTTTTCATTTATTCGCGAGGTGTTTGTATTATTTTCTAACCCTCTTAATTCTTTAATCAACAAACCTTTCGCCAAAAGATAATCACTGGCAACCTTTTCGTTCAAAATAGCAGTAAAATACGAAATTTATTATCAAAATCATAGCTATCCCAGTATATTTTCTCATAAACCACCCCGGGAATATTTACTATTGAATGATACAATTTGGAAAAAAATCCAACAGGTAGTTTTTGAAAACACTCGAGCGGAACTTTCAGATCTTACTGCTTTATAATATATATGATACTACAATCATTTTCCAACATTTTTATACCTTCTAGCTGCTATATTTATAATTTTATGAGTATATGAAGTCAACCACCTTTTACAGTGTATTGGTGCCATTTTCAAATTTTGGCATTTTTGTCACTTTTGAGAGGTGGGCAACTTAGTTGCCACCCTTATTGGTGTAAAGTAAGGGAATTTTTTTTTACAGTGTAAGGCTGTTGTACCAGAATTTTTGTAATGTGATATTTGTCTTATTTCATGAAACAAAATCCTATCTTTAGATATAGCGGCCAGTACTTTCAGAAATTTCTGGTACGAAAGCAATTAAAATCAGCTGAATCCCTTGACGCGTACGAACCCTGAATATACGAGACCTGGTATAAAATATTCAACACATGCTCAATTTATGCGAACGAGTGTAGGCGTATCTGATACTCTATACACCTAAATTAACTTTTATTTAACCCTTTCAGGGGCAAGCAGTTGTATTTGTGTAATGTTGAACTCAGACCAGAATTTAAAAAAAAATACCTTAAAAGGAGGAAAAGCATTGTTTGAACTTTTTTAACAAAATTAAATTAAAAGAGTAAATTTTAATTACAAGTTTCTTGTGCGAATCTTCATTAAAATTAGGTGGGCTATAATATACCCACCGCCCAGCGGTGGTTTAAAGATTATAAACATCAGGAATTTAAGTTGAAGAGTTTTATGCTTAACCAACATTTATCTATGATAATACAGTAGTTTCAATTTTCTTAACATTATTTTCATATTTAAAATATTCACCCAATTCTGCTTTTATACAACTATGGATTTAAATGGGAAACGGAAATTAAGTGCTATTAGAGTAATTTACGGCGTATAAGTTTCTGCTAAAATAAAACTTTTTCAAGCCAGAAATTCTATTTAACAAATGAAGTCAAATAAGTACGAAGTAAAATTATGTTATTTTTTATTATTTAAAAATTCTGATTGGAAATAAATTTATTTGAGCGACGGCTTTCATGCCGGTAATTACGGTATTTTTTAATAATATACTTCGCTAATTAAATCACAGAAATCTGAGCATTAAATAAAGTGATCATTACTATTAAAAAATATTGGTATGCAATTTCCGTCAACCTTAGGGTGTAAAACACAATTAGGTGTATTTCTTTTTCATTAGAATTCTTATTTTTAGGTAGGCAAATTTTTATTTTAGAAATCGATACTGCTTTATTAACCTTTTCATCGGCGTCACCGTTTGCAAGGTGCGAACTTTTAATTTTAATCCCCAAACTGCCAAACGACACCAAAAACCTTTTAGTACAATTTTGCTCTCAAAATATACGTGAATAAAAGTTTTTGATTATTTTCAAATAAATTTGTTCATTAATTGTGGTGACAATCTATTATTTCAACATTTTTCGAGTAGAAATGCCCATGAAAGGGTTAGCACATTGAAGACCAGCAATTTTGTATGAAATCTGGATTTTAAATTACTAGAAGCTCCCCTCCTCTTCTCAATATCTTTTTTTTTAATTGGTTCCTACACAGGTTTTTCAAGTTTATGCATCAATATATATATATTTTAATTTGCGAATACAATATAAAATTCCTCGCAATCTAAACAAGAAAGAAAAAATAATGCGTCAAGCATAGATTATAAAACACTTTCCAACACATTCAGAATAATGCAGCAAAGCTTCAACGTTTAATAAGATGAAATAAGATGCCTAATTGAACCATTTGGAAACGCATAACACATTTGAAAACCCAATTTCAGCAATTCCCATCTACAATAGGAAAATTATCCAAATTATTTGAGCAGCGTTGTATATGATATATGGATTTGTATCTATAAATGACATGCATGAAAAAATTTAGTTCAGTTAGAAAATACACGCCACAATTTAAAATTCCCCATCGGCAATTTCAGCTAATAAGGAGAATGTTACGTGAATTCTTTTGTGCACCCCTGTGCACGAGGTGCAGAAATTATACACAACGAGTAACATGCAAAAAATTAGATAAAGTTAAAAGCGCATACCGAAATTTAAAATGCATTTCCAGCAATTATTGCTGAAAGACAATACTGTAACCGATTTCTTTTGTATGTTCCTGTAAATGAAAGATAAATGCTATGAATGCCCTATTCTATAGTAATCATCTTGCGGGTAAATTCAGTGATTTATCTGAATTTCAATACATTTGAAATAGCGTAATGTCATTAAAATACACTGCAAATGATTTTTCACCATTGACCATAAAATAACTGAATACTTTTGAGTGTTCTTGTAAATGTACTATTAATGCTACACACTTCACATTCAATACAGAGCATCCCATTGTAAACAACATTAACCTATATCAATTGCATAAAAATCCCAGTCTATTTAAGCGAGTTAGGGGCATCCCACTCTAAGGCGACACATAAGACATGTCGCTTGAATTCGCTGGAAAAACTGGTTTAAAACAGGTTTGAAACAACTTAGTTCTTTGTTTCGACCGGTTAATGCGCTACATGTTGCTGCTACATGTCGCGTGTCGCCTTAGTGTGGGATGCCCCTAAGGCGACAAGCGACATGTAGCAGCAACATGTAGCGCAAAAACGGTCGAAACGAAGAACTAAGTTGTTTAAAACCTGTTTTAAACCAGTTTTTCCAGCGAATTCAAGCGACATGTCTTATGTGTCGCCTTAGTGTGGGATGCCTCTTAGAGCGTGGACAGACAGACATAGAGATGTACGGCCAGACGCCCATACAAACCGAATTCATAAACAATTTTCAACTTTGATGGGAAGTGTTAAGAAATGTGGACAACATTATGTAAATGCCTTTTCTGTAAGGTAGTCAATGATGTTTGTTTAAATAAAAAAGAGAATTTTTATTTCCTGTCTGCAATGTCAGGGCTCCCAAATGGTCCGCCAACTGAATACCGATATTTTTTTAGAAAAAATTTCTTTTTATATTTTTCTTGCGAACCGCCCCGAAAACCCCTTTGAAAATTAATTCTAGCGCAAACCTACCATAAAATGTTCTGTTAAAATTTATTGGTATTCAGTTGGCGGACCATTTGGGAGACCTGTAATGTGTTAACACTAGAACGCCCACCAGGAGTCGATTCGGCTCCCACCAAATGATTAAATGTCGATTCGAACCAGAAAATTTTTCATAGAATAAGTTAAATATAAAATACATAGTAAAACCTTAAATAATGGAGTTATAAATAATGAGGAGGAGACATACGATGCGTTCAGAAGACAATCCGACTAACTCCATTTTAACCCCTTAATTTTCGCTCCCGTGATATTCACGGGCTGTGTATTTTATTCAGATTGTTTGATTCCCACCAGTTTTATAAAATAGTGTAATTTGCTTTATTATGGTATCATTTAACCTGTCATTAAATAAGAAGAATATTTCTTTTTTCAAAAAAGTGGTGCCACTAAGTAATTTGAATTCTTAAACCGTAATTTAATGGCACCGTTAAGGGGTCAAGTGGCCTTTTTCTAAACAAAGGAACTTTGATGAATTTCTATATATTTATACAGTGATAAAAAGTTACCCTTGATTAAAACAAAATTAACCCTCTGTCTACCAGAAAGGTCCAATGGACCCGACATGTACATTCAAAATATTTATTCAAACCAGAAATTTCTTCAAAACAAACTAAATGTATAAATCAGACAATAATAAGTTAAATAAACAAATTAAATAGTTTTAAGTAAAAATTCTGGTGTAGAATGTTTTTATAAAACTTGAGTAAAATTTCCGGTAGTTCTAGGGTTAATGAGTTCAATCAAAATATTCCGATAAAAAATTTTATATAGATACAATATTTTTATAGTTACATAATAACTTTAACTGCTTATACTGAACATTTTTATTTGATGGAGTTAATCGATTTGTGGACTGAACGGCTCATATACTGTACAGTCAACCAGTTGCGAGTGAAGTAAGTGAGGTTGTCACATGCTGGCGTCTGATTTTTTACACCGTATCAACAGTTTCTGATTACCGCCGAAGCAAACTTCACAAGTAATATTTGAATAAAATATTTCGCCTTATTTTAACGACTTATCCATGCACAATTTCTCTCAGAAATATGGTAAAGATTTCTATTCGTTTTTACTTGTGTAAGTTGGCCCAGGTATTATAATGTCTTTGCTGACACCGACGGGAAGTTGTTTATGTTCTCACAATATGGCAGAAACGTAGAGTGTCTGACCACCGCCGAAGTAAACTTCCATAATAATAATAATAATAAATATGTGTTTTTGGCCATAATTATGTCTGAAATTCTGCATGAATAAGGCGTTTATATAAGGAGAAAATCTGTATTAAAATTAACTGGTGAAAGTTTTCCCCGGCAGTAATGAGCCACTGCGAAACTGGTTATAGTTGAAGCTTCACCATTTTTAGGATATGTGATTGCCTCTTTATCCATAGTTCCATGTGTAAAATAAGTTAAATCGTTTTAAATATATACTCTGATGTAATAATTTTTAAAAAGCTCGAGTAAATTTTCTGGGCGTTCTAGTGCTAAAATACATAAATGTTAAATAATAATAAATATGTTTTTTAAAAGTAAAAGACTTAATTGTTTTTAAGTAATAAGCTAATTTCGGTGAAAATGTGTGAGACATGACTCCATAGATTGAACCTATAACACATTTAGCACTGGAACGCCCGGAAGTTTTACTCAAGTGTCATAAAAATATTTCACACCAGAATTTTTACTTAAAATTACTTGACTGATTTATTTAACGTAAATCTGCATTTTTTTAAATTTAACTTATTTTGTGAAAGAATTTCTGGTTCCAACTGACATTTAATCATACGGCCGGAGTCGAGTCGACTCCTTCCGAGCGTTCTAGTCTTAACTTTCACCATTGTTAACTCTTTGAGCTCTGATGGGTGAATTTCTTCCCACTTAATTTTAATCTCCAAATGTTGCATTGGCACCGGAATATTCAACCAAACTTATTTCAAAATAGATCAATGCATTTTTTCGTGCATATTTGTAAGGCGGATCTTTTTTTCACAAAGTACTGGTGCCAATGTGATATATGGGCATTTTGAAGAAATTCACCCGCAGAGTTCATAGGGTTAAAATGACATATCCTGGCCTCAGACCAACAGTAGGACATCTAGTAATAATAAAAAATGAGGTCTGACCTACTACTATGAATAACTGTGTTTGCTTCTAGTGAAACAACTTCTGAAATACAAAGTTACGTTTAACGCTTTCCGGCACAGACAAATTTTGAAAAATTTGAAACAAAAGATTAAAAATTAAGCAAAGAGCTCTCTCGTCGCGAAGGGTTCAACCCTTTCCGGCACGAGCAATTTTTGTTGTAAAATGATGAAATCATTGACTGCCACTGGAATTTACATACGACTTTTTTAGAAATTAAAAAATATTGCTACTTTTTGCTTTCATTGTTAAAGCAAAATTTTGTTTAAATATTCTTGGTGCCGTTTGTAATGTTGGAATTAAAATTAGGTATCCCGACCCGGGCACACTGTGCCAGAAAATGTTAACACTATATCTCAGATGTGTTTTATAAAAATTCCCTACTATTCAACTAGATGCAGACACAGCTTTTCATAGTAGTAAGCCAGACATCTCACTTTCGATTATTACTAGATGTCCTACTGTTGCTGTGAGGCGAGCATATAAAAACCTTATTTGAAGCTTTCAGAAAAGAATGAGTATGAAATATCTGTGAACGTAAATTTTCTGAACAATTGGCGTACCCGGAGAAAATATGTGGTGGGGTTTAGCAGGCCTCGGGGCGGTCATTTTTCAGCTACTAATAATTTCATAAAATTATTTTTATGGCAAATTACAGAAAGAACTATAATAAAAAGCTCATTACGGGGCGGGTTTCTTGGACATTTGCAAGATAAATCTAAAACGAAAAAGCTCGTAACTAAGTAGAGGTGGTGAAAGTTTTGATTTAGCCTCTATAAAAAGAGACCGCTTCGTGGCCTGAATTTGGACACCATTATTTTTGAACCAAATATTCCCATTATTTAACACTAGAAAGACGGTGAGCGGTCATTTTGACCGCTACCAAATGAATATATTTCAGTTCAAACCAGAAAATTCTTTATAAAACTAGTTTAAAAGGTAATGAGGAACACAATAAACTAAAATTTTCTTAATTTCGTGCGTATAATCCGCGGAACAAATAAATACGTTTTCAACCAAACATTCTGTTTAAAAAAATGTAGTCTAATCTATACTGGAATAGCTTTAACACAATTATTTTCATTAGTAAATAAATCATATGAGATGCAAATTTCCAAGTGGGCGAATAATATCCGGACCAGATTCGAACCAGCGATCTCTTGGCTGAAGCCGCCAATGCTCTACTATCTAAGCTATCCCGGTCGAATCCGTTGGATTTAATTCACCCAGCTAACCTTATGGATTATAGCATCTAGTCTGATATCTGAATCAGCTCAACAGAATAAATCGCAGGTAATGGAAATCCAGAAAACGCTGGATATGTAATTATACTAGATTACACAATTACTAGATACACAATTATTCTAATTAGTAAATAAATCATATGATTCATCCAGATTTGTCACCAAATTCGTCACCAGATTCGTCCGGGATAGCATAGATCATGAAGTTATGAATAAAGAGGAGGATACTTATAGTGTACTGTCTACCAGTTGCGAGTGAAGTAACTGAGGAGGTTGTCACAAGATGGCAGCTGCTTTTTCTAAATCGAATCTACAATTTCTGAATACCGCCGGGGCAAACTTCCAACCAGTCAAATAGAATAGAAAATTTTGCCTTATTTAAGCGTCTTATCCATGGAATTTTTTTTCTCACAAATGTGGTAAAAACTTCTATTTATTTTTACTGGTGTCAGTTTGACTGGTAAAGCAGTAAGTTTCATTCACCGGTTGTCACAATATGGCGGAAACAAAGGGTGTGACTACCGCAAAAGCAAACTTACACCAGTAAAATTGAAAATATGTTTCTACCATTATTATTTTTAAATGAATTTTTGCATTAATAAGGCCTTTAAATACGGAGAAAATTTCTATATAAACTTAATGGTGGAAATTTCACTGGAGGTAATCAGCTCTTGCGAAAGCGGTTACAATTGAAGCTTCACTATTTTAAGAATATGCCAGTCCCTCTTTATTAATAGTTCCATGGTTCAGATAGTAGAGCATTGGCGGCTCAGCCCAGAGATCCCTGATTCGAATCCTGGTCAAGATATTATTTGCTAAGTTGGAAATTTACATCCCATATGCTTTATTTACTGATTAGAATAATTGTGCTGAAATTAATCCAGTATGATTACGTATCCAGCGTTTTCTGGAGTTCCATTACCTGTGATTTATTCTGTTGTGCTGCTTCAGATATCAGACCATTTTCTATAATCAAGAAAGTTAGCTGGTTGAATTAATCCATCAGATTCATCCGGGATAGCTCAGATGGTAGAGCATAGACGGCTTCAACCAAGAGTCCCTGGTTTGAATCTGACCCGGTCGTTTTACTGATTTTAAAAAAATTAAATGTGTTAATATTTCACAAAATATTATAACATTGACATTTGTTATGAATATGAACAAAAATAAGTTGTTTAAATGTTACCACTATAAGCATATTAACATCCTTGAAAATCCACATTCAAAATGACTGAAATGAAGCCAATGTTTAGCGAAAATGTTTTACCCTATGGCACCATTACTCCAATATTTGAACTCAAGTGTTGCTCTAAAATGATGACGATTAAAGAAGTATTATGCGACGAATATATGTCATTTGAAATGAATTACTAACAAAAAAAAAAATCTATCATAACCAAAAAAGGAAAATAATTTTATCGGATGCATAGCTGCCAACTTTTACGCTTTTTTCTTCCCACTAAAGTTTTATAGTAAATATTGTCTTATATTATCGTCCAAATCTCACTGTTAAACAAAGCGAAAATCTCTATTAAATTTTAGTGGTAGCAAAAAAGCGTAAAAGTTGGCAGCTATGCGAATGTTAAAATTATAACAAACATTTTTTTATAATTATTATTTTTTAAACAGACACTTGAGTTTCAGTTTTTGTAATTGAAATTTGCATAGCTGCCAACATGTTATGCTTTTCTGTAGCACAAAAAAATTATAGTAAATTTTACCTTTTTAAATCGCCGAAATCTGCCGATTAAATAAGGCAAACATTTCTATTAAATTTTTGTGGCACAAAAAGGCGGAATAGTTGGCAGCTATGCATTTGTAATATTTTCTTTGTCGTTACTGTTATAACCTTTTAAAACGATTATTTATACTGCCTTTTATATTATAATCCTTTTATTTAACCCCTTGGATACATATTTTTATTGAGGGCAGCTACCGGCGTTTTTTTATTTAAATTCCATCGCACACCACTTTCTCAAAATAAAAATCTCTCATTCACCGTTTGACAACTTGTGCAAAAGAAATATACTGCAAAAAAGTTTTCTTTAAATAGTGGTACGAATAGAAAATAAATAATAAGAGACAGTGGACAAATGCATGACGAATCTCAGTCGTCAAATGTAACCAAGGGGTTAAAATTGAATAATATTTATCAGAAGGAATTAAATTTTTCCGAAAATGTGACAATCTTTTCATTCTTCAGTTGAAATCTCTCCTCAAAAGTACACACACACACACACACCAAAAAAAAAAAAAAAAAAAAAAAAAACATTTTTTCTTAAATCTCATTTCAAGGAAAATCGCATAATAGGCAATGTTGGACGTTGAAATTTCGATATTTCTGTTAACCCTTTCCGGCTTGGTGAGTTAAATTCTGTCCCACTTAATTTTAATCCCCAAATGCCACATCGGCACAAATGTTTTGAAATGAATTTTTGCCTTTAGATTATCCTTGAAGGAACGATTTTACATATTTTCAAATAAATTTGTTCGCAAGTCCCAGGGTACAGTCAATTATTTCAACATTATAACAACAGAAGTACTTTGAGCCGGAAAGGGTTAATGATTAAAATCTTGATACAATTTGAAAAAATTTTCGCGGCACACCCGAGGTCCTTTCATTGCATACCACTTTGTCGCGGCACACAAGTTAAGAGCCATGGCTTTAATTATTTTATTTTTCGAATAAAAAAATATAATATTTATACCTATTTTCTACTTTTCAAATTAAAATTAACAAATAAGTTTTTTAATAATTACAGGAACATTATGAGAAGGAATTATTAAATCCAAACCTGTGGTTAAGATTTCTATAAGTATTATCTAGTTCTATAGTATAGTATATCATTAGGACAGTTTATATCAAACAGTCAATGAAAATATTCATTTTTAAATGCTTTAACTTAAAACAAGCATTATTATGCTAAAGATGTGCAAAGAAAAAACTTTTTAAATAAATTGTTAACATAAATGTGCAAAAAAAAAAAAATAATAATAACATGCAATAAAAGATGTGACTTACCTATCGATGAAAACAGAGACCCGAGACTATTTTTTCTGATGGGTTTGGCGGAGACGGTTAAACTTCTAAAGGCATAAGTTACTGAAAATAAATAAATAAGTATATTAAACGTTGATCCCAAAAACCTTTAAAAAAAGGTTTACTATCACAAAGTTAATTAACTCCCGAACGTGCTAAAACACAATATTTATAGCCGCAATAACGTAATAAATTATTATAATTAAAGTGAACCTTTTTATATAACAGTTCAAGTTTTTTTATTTTGTTTTTTGCAAGGCTATTTTTACCCGGTATTTAATTAAAAATTCAATTAATTTTGTTATCGTATGTTTGAGGTAATTCTTTAATTACGAGGGACGCTTTCCAATTAAAAAATAAATTTCGTTTACTTTATGAAATGCGTTTAATGTCCGGATATTTGTTGAAAACATATTCTGTTTATTTCTATATAATAGCAAGAAAAATTTTAAATGAATTACTAATTTTTATAAGTTATTTATTAATAATTTGATGTTAAGTAGGATTCCGCAAACTTTCTTCATGAAAGTCGTTTGCTACCACAAATTCCGAAATATAATCTACAGCCTTATTTTGCCCTTAATCGTCTCCCATTAACTTACGCAATTTTTTGTGGTCAAAAATAGGTGAGTGTGGCCGTTGCCATCGAAATATTCAAGGCTTGAGGACACAAGTTGTGACGTCATCACTAATGGACCGACTTCTCACTAGTGTTGGAATTCACACCGGGAAATTTTGAATAGCAATTTCCTTTTATTTTATTTGTGGAATATCTATCATCTTGTAAAACAATAGTATCTATTAAAACTTACTGGTTAGAATTTGGAATCCCCTAATAAAATATCAGCCAGATGCAGCAACACTGTGGTATTCCGCATCTGGCTGAATTTTTATTTAGGGTTTCCGAATACTTACCAGTTAGTTTAATTAGTTACTATTGTTTTATAAGATGATAGATATTCCTCAAATAAAATAAAATGAAATTGCTGTTCAAAATTTCCCGGTGTGAATTAGAACATTAGTGAGAAGTCGGTCGATTAGTGATGACGTCACAACGTGTGTCCTCAGGCCTTGAGTATTTCGATAGCAACGGTGTGGCCCGCAAAAAATGGTTGAGATCTTCCAGTTATAAACATGATTTATTTATAAATCGAAAAATGTTCTAAAAATTCACGAACTGATAATTTTTCAGTATTTTCATATTTGCCAACCAGTGTTGTCAGAGTGCTATTATTTTTAAATTAAGATTTCTGTAGAGACACCACTTTTTTGAAATGGTAAAATTCCTCCTATTTTCACCTTGGCCCGCGAGGACTCGCGCCGGGCCTGATAGACCCCGAGTGCTCATGGTTTTTACAATTGTCACCACTATATTTTTTAAGTAATCTTCTACTTATTTTATCGCAGAACTTGTAACACTTGTCTTCGACTAAATAAGGTAACGATTAGTACATGTATTTATTGTTGACAAAGTAAAAACCATTCACACCCTGGGTATGCGCGCGTTCTCCCGGGTTAATTAACATTTCATTTAAGTCGAAATTATAAGGCCAATGTCAGACCGATGTTTTTTTGAACGATTTTTTCCTTACGTATTATCCCTACACAATGCCGCTAGCATTGTGTTGTGATAATACGTAAGGAAAAAAGCGTGCAAAAAAGAAGCTCGTCTGACATTAGCCTAAGCATTTAAAAAAGCGGTGACACAGGTCGTACTTGTCCTGAAATTTCACGACCAGGAAATGCTACGGTACCAGTATTTTACTATGGAAAAATCTCTTTATAAATAAGGCGAAATTTCGCGCGTTTTACCTTGATTTATTGTATAAACAAATAGTGGTATTTTCCTGAAGAGTATGACCAAAGCGATATAAGTAAGCGTCCTATCTTAACCCCTTGAGGGGCACCGGTATATATTATATACCACCTACGATTAATGAAGTTTTACACCAGAAAAATTTTATTAACTTTTACTTTTCTAACTTTGGTGGGAAAAAGGCCGTAAAATTGCTTTTACTTATATTGAAATAGAATTTTTCAAAGATTCCGGTAGGAATTCAGCATTTCACAAACGTAATTGCTTGCCCCTCAAGAGATTAAATGAGAGAGGTAACTGCAAGTTTAAAGGGGAGGTCACATCAGTCAAGGTCGCACGCCACCTAGCGGAGGTGGTTAAACTACAGGAAGATGCCTAACTGTTTTCTAGTCAAGCACTAAAATTGTAAAGTTTTTTTCACCTTGATTATAGCTGAAAGATTTCTGACAAGGCAAAGAAAACTTCGTGGTGTCAAGTGCATCTGGACGCCCTCTTGCTACGCCATTATTTTGCAATAAATGTGGTAAACAAAATTCAGCTCCATGAGTGACTAAAGATTTATAAAATGGCAGATGGTAGATGTCCTGTCGTATATGACGTCACAGTAAATGACCGCGTATGTGGTTATCACCCCGTCCACAAGATGGCGCAACTGTGTTAAAATTACGCCCGATTCCACTATTAAGTTACCCCCTGCGGTGACAATCGAGATATCTGAATTTTAAAAAAGTAGCCCACTGGCAACACTGTTGCCAACCATCGAATAATGAACGAAGAAGAATCGATATATCCTCTAAAGGGTAAAGCTTCAACTGTAACTAGTTTCGAAGTAACTCATTACCACAGGGCAAACTTCCATCGGTAAATTTAAACGGAAGTTTTTTCGTTATTTAAACGCGTTATTAATGCAGAATTTCAGCCCTAATTATGGCTAAAAACATATATCTATTTTTACTGGTGGAAATTTACTTCGGAGGCTGTCAGGCCCTGAGTTTCTGCCATATTGTGACAAGCTATACAGCATGCTTTCGGTATCAATGAACGAGATTTTGATACCCGGGCCAACTGCCACCAGTAAATACGAATACGAATTTTTATCACATTTGTTTGAGAAGTTTTGCACGAATAAGCCGCTAGAAACGCGCAATTTACCTTTCAAAATTTACTGGTGGAAGTTTGCTTCTACGGTAATAAGGATCTGTTGATCCGAAGTAAAAAATCAGTCGCCATCTTATGACAACCTCCCCAGTCACTTCACTCGCAACTTGTAGACTCTACACTATATCCTCGATACCATGTGAAACTACCCTATCCTCCAAAAGTTAGTAGGGCTCCCAAATGGTCCGCCAACTGAATACCAATATTTTTTTAGAAAAATTTTCTTTTTAGATTTTGCTTACAAACCGCCCCGAAAACACCTTTGAAAGTTAATTCTAGCGCAAACCTACCATAAAATTTTCTGTTAAAATTTATTGGTATTCAGTTGGCGGACCATTTGAGAGCCCTGAGTTAAGGAACAGGCACTGGATACTTTCGATTGTACACGGTCTGTCAAATATCTACCAAAATTATCGGCGAATTCTTCTTGAAATTCTGGGATGTAAAGAACATGTTTGATTTCATATTTCTCGGTGAAGATTTAGTTGGGAGGGCAATTACGGGGCTAATAATAAATTAAATAATAAAATAAAATTTGCGGTCAGCTATGAAACAGAAAAGGCTGAAAATGGTTTTTCACTGTGTTCAATGAATATTTGGATCATGGGTAACGTTTGTGTGCATTTGTGTAAGCACAGCACTCATAATCGTGAAGATGTTATTGTTTTTGTGAAAAATTCAAAAGTTTTGTGTTTATAGATATACAGTTTTCAATCGAATTTAACACAAATTTCCGAAAACCTGACAAAGAACAGTTGGAGTAGTATACTGCAGTTAAAACATGATTATATTGAATAGTTGAAGAGACATGGACACTTGTATGAAAAATGTTTTATCCCTTAAATGTGCGATTTTTTATTTTGTTTCGAAAAAAATATATATGATTCTCTAAATGGTTTATTACATAGGAAAAATAAAGAAAAAATTCATAAATATATTTTTCATATAATACGTCAATCTTTTCTTCTGTTGCACATCTGCAATGCAAGTAAAAACCACTGTCGTGTAGCTGTTTTACGTTGAAATAATGCAAATTGGTAAATATTTAATAAGTATGTCTCCAAATACCTTATTTTATATGGTTATTTATTTTATAAAGCTTAACCTTTACCCCTTTAATTCCAGTGATAGAAAACGTTCTAGAATTTACGTAGTTCAGAGAATCTGACTTTACACCAGAAATTTTCGTTGGTTATTTTTGCTTTATTTAAATACGGAATGTCAGTTGTTAATTAAAGCAAATATTGCTATTTTAATTTTCTGGTGTGAATTAGGTATATACGTATAAAAAAAATTTTTAAATTCAAAACACTGTTGTTTGCATATATGCAAACCTGCGCACTAAAGGGTTAACCGCGCATGCGTGGAAGATTCTAAATTTTTTATTTTATAATTTGGTAGTCAGCTATTAATGGCAACTTATATAAAAAGTCCAGTCAAATATCGCGAAAAATCACAAAGACAGGGGCGATATGTGAGTTGCTTTCTAAAAATAGCTTCTTTATTAGAAGGGATTTTTCACAACTTTTCAATGGGCTCGCTTTAGCTTTCTGAGTTTTCACAATATTTGACTGGACTTTATTGAAGTTGCAAGAAATAGCTGACTACCAAATTATGAAATAAAAATTTTGAAATATTTCATGCATGCGCAGGTAAAAGTTTATCATACAAATGACCATATCTGATCAAATGTTCAATATATTTATGTTTTAATTATAATACTGTTAATAATAATACTGTTAATACTGTTCTTTGTCAGGATTTCGGAAAGTTGTGTTAAATTTGGGTTGAATACTCTGTATGCTATAAACAAAAAACTTTTGAATTTTTCTCAGACACATTAACATCTTCACGAATATGAGTGCTATGCTTACACAAATGCACACAAACGTTGAACAGGGCTCAAATAGCAATCTAATACAGTGACAAACTATTTTCAGCATTTTCTGTTACATACATGATAGCAAATATTGTTTTATTATTAAATTGATTATTAGCCCCATAATTGTCCTCCCGACTAAATATTTACCAAGAAATATAAAATCAAAAATGTTCTTTACATCCCAGAAGCAGTGTTGCCAGTAGGCTACTTTTTAAAATTCAGATTTCATGATTGGTACCTCTTTTCTGAAATGATAAAATTCCCCTTGTTTTCGTCTCCATTAATATATCATTAAATAAGGCGAACTTTACTATTTCAAAAAAGTGGTGCCAATCAAGAAATCTGAATTTTAAAAAAGTAGCCCACTGGCAACACTGACCAGAAGTTCAAGAAAAATTCGGCAATAATTTTGGTAGATATTCGACAAATCATGTACAATCGAAAGCATCCAGTCTCTGTTCCTTATCATTTGGAGGTCAGCGTATCTGATGTGAAAACCAATGTTGCCAGTGGGCTACTTTTTTTTAATTCAGATTTCTTGATTGGCATCACTTTTTTAAACGGTAAAATTCACTTTGTTTTTGCCTTAATTAATATGTCATTAAATAAGGCACATTTTACCATTTCCAAAAAGTGGTGTCAATCAAGAATATGACTTTAACCCTCCGTCTACCAGACGGGTCCATTGGACCCGACAGGTACATACAAAATATTCATTCAAACCAGAAATTTCTTTAAAATAAACTAAGTATATAAACCAGACAAAAATAAGGTAAATAAATAAGTTAAATAGTTTTAAATAAAAATTCTGGTGTAGAACGTTTTATTAAAACTTGAATAAAATTCCCGGTAGATCTAGGGTTAAAAAAAGTAGCCCATCTGGCAACACTTGTGAAAACAGTGAGCTATACAGCTACCAACTTTTATGCTTTCTTCATACCACTAAAATTTTATAGTAAATATTACCTTATTTAATCGTCAAACTCTCACGATTAAAAATGGCAAAAATATCTGCTACATTTTAGTGGTAGCAGAAAAGCGTAAACGTGGGCAGCTATACTTTTTTAAAATTCAGGTTTCTTGATTGGCGCCACTTTTTTGAAATAGTAAAATTCGCCTTATTTAACATTATTTAATGACGCATTAATTAAGGCTAAAAGAAGGGGATTTTACCATTTCAGAAATTGGTGCCAATCAAGAAATCTGAATTAAAAAATAGTAGCCTGCTGTTTTCACATTGGATAGTTTGACATGGTACCGGCCAGGGGTCGTAACCTTAACAGATTTTTTCAGGTCAAATATCACTATTTGTTTATAGAAAAATTAATCTAGGTTAAACGTGCGAAATTTCGCCTTATTTAAGAAGAGATTTTTGCATAAGAAAATACTGGTACCGAAGAATATCCCGGTCGTGAAATTTCAGGACAAGTACGACCCCTGACGGGCGATATGTCTCCTCCTCTTTATTCGTAAATCCATTCTGCCAACTGTTATGATTTTTGGCTGCCTATAATTCCTAAAAGCTTTACTTGGTTTCAGAATTATACGATTAAAAGTGCAAGATCTTGAAAATAAAGGTAGCCAAAAATTATAGCAATCGGCAGATCAGATACTATTGTATTTTTATATAATATTCATAGGTACCAAGGGTTACTGATAATAATTTTAAACTATTAAAAAAATACTCTTCGTCTTATTTCATAGTAAAAATTAAAAAAATATATTGGTTTTGAAAACCCATTTCCGTTGTTACCTATGATAATATTTTAAGAATTTAATGGGACCTAAGAATTTTCCGGCTTGTAAGATGCGCATAATTTAGAAAGTTTGTTTCAGGTTTAAGAATGAGGTTGAAGTATATAGATTTTTCATATAATACACAGATTTTATGAACACGACAATTTTATGAAACATCGCACTTTTTATAGAATAGCGGACTGCTAAATTGAACCCTACACCCCGCAGTGATGCATTTATATATCAATTGAAAACTTAGCCTTTAATAATTATAATCAGTTCTATGCACTAACTATATTTAAATAAAAATATCCGCATTATATAATAACAGAAATCCGCTACTAAAAATTTCAAAGAACTGCTATTTAAAAAATTTAATATCTAGCCCGCAAATGAAAATATACTAAATTAAGCCCATAAGAAATAATTATGTGCAACGTAGTTTTAATGCAGAGGTGCCAAGTTCGCACTAATCTTCCGTAATGCGTGGATTAATTTAACCCAGTTTAACAAAGTTTCGAACCAGAAAAATTATTTGATGAATCTTTATTTATTTAATTCCAGTTTTCTACGTGGAACTTATTGAATTTAATCTGTGAAAAAAAATTCTGGTGAGAAATGTATTAAACCAGGGTTATATTAACCCACATATTACGGAGGATTAGTGGCAACTTGGCATCTATGTTAATGTATCGGTTTTCAAGAAAAAAAACTTGATTTTAGTATATTTACATAGCTGCCAACTTCTACGGATTTTTGCTACCACTAAAATTTAATAGAAAATTTTGCCTAATTCAATGGCCAAATTGCAGTGGATGTTGCTAATTAAATAAGGCAGAAATTTCTGTTAAATTTTAGTGGTAACAAAAATTCCGTACAAGTTGGCATCTATGTATTTATATAAAAAGAGAACAAATGAATTTTTTTCAATAACATGTTTGAAGGACTAGGGAATACAAAAACTTTCATTAAAATAAATAAATACACAAGGAAATCGTTTCATCCCCATGCTGAGATATTCCTCATACCAACCAAAGTCCCCTGAATACTAAACCCTGATCACTGGCACAAAAATGGCGGCTGTCGTAGACGATTTTTTTCAGCGTTTGTACAACCCTTGAAATTGTATACCAATAAATTTTGAAAGATTTTTCCGCTTTATTTTACGGACATTAAGTAAGTTAAAGAAAACTTCTGGAAAATACTGATGTCTAAACACATTGGACTGTACAAACGCTTAAAAAAAATAGCCTCCGACAGCCGCCATTTTAACGTCAGTGCTTAGGCCTAGTATTCAGGAGGCGTTGTACCAACTTATATAGACGTAGCATCAGGGGGGTGGAGAGGGGGAGTTAGAGACAAACTTACTACCGCATTTACTGAAAAGTAGTGTTCGTTGAATGTAAAAATGCAAAATTTCTCTCTTAACCCCTTAATTCTCGCTCACGTGACATTCACGGGCTATGTCTCTTATTCATATTGTTCGATTTCCACCAGTTTTATAAAATAGTGTAATTGGCTTTATTATGGTATCATTTTACATGTCATTATATAAGGTGAATACATCTTTTTTTTAAAAAGTGGTGCCAATAAGCAATATGAATTTTTAAACCGTAATTCATTGTGAACATTAAGGGGTTAAATAACACTAAAAATTCTATTCGAAAAAGTGGGTAGGAAGCAGAGTTGCCAGTTTGGCCTCCATTTTCATTCCTAAATTCAGAATTTACATCGGAACTTCCTAAAGAAGAATCTTTACTTTAAGGAATCACGAAATGTCTGCCTTTGAATAAATCAGAAAATACTGTTCGTATTTTCTGGTATGAATTCGAAATTTCGGAATAAAAACGAAGGCCAAACTAGCAACTCTGGTGGGAAGTTTGCTTCGCCCTCTCACCTGCAGGGAGTGTTGCCAGACGGGCTACTTTTTTAAAATTCAGATTCTTATTTGGCACCGCTTTTTTGAAATGGTAAAATGCACCTTATTTAATGACATATTAATTAAAGTGAAAATAAAGGTAATTTTACCGTTTCAAAAAAGTGGTGGCAATCAAGAAATCTGAATTAAAAAAAAGTAGCCCACTGGCAACACTGCCTGCAGGTTGCCAGTTTGGCCTCCATTTTTATTCAGAAAACACGAATAAACACCAGAAATTAAAAATAGTACTTTTTATTTTATTTGATGGGGTGCATTTCTCAATTAATTAAAGAAAAAGATTTTTTTTTAAATTTCTTGTATGAATTTGAAATTTCAAAATAAAAATGGAGGCCAAAGTGGCAACCCTGCTTACCTGTCGCAGACTTAAAAAACATTGCTTCGAGAAAATCATGTTTACATTTTTGAAACAAATGAAACTCGCTGCATGAACTGTGCTAAAAGAAAATGCTATATATTGTCTATATTTAAAAATAAAATTATAAACTGTTCCCACAGAAAGTTTGTAAAATGTGAGACATTCAGAAAAAAAAAAAAAAAAAAAAAGAATCTTTTGTAGCCTAAAATCTTCCATGACCGCTTAATTTACTATTTGATTTCTAAAATAAAGAATGTCAAATGGTGGCCAAATACATGCTATTTTTTATTACCGTCATTTTTCTTGTTAAATAAGAATATACTTTAGTACGCAATATTTGATATTGTTCAATTTATTTTATTGCTACTTTATGTCCTTTATCAATACATAAAAGTACAGGTTAGCATAGAAAAAATGTTAAAATTTATGACTACATTGAATATGAAAATATCCAAAGAATTCTTATATAAAATCTCTTCAATAAAAACAGCATTGGAGATTGAATAACAGAGATCATAAAAATGTCTTTAAGTTTCTGATTTAAATTTTTCTGAGCAGTTTTCTTTTGAATGTTGATAGACGAAATGTATATCATAAACAAACATCAAGATAAAATTGAATAAAAAAATCCCTTATTCTGAAATACAGGGTTCGAGCTATAAAGTGACAATAATCGTTCATATCCTTGATCATTGTGTTTGCCTATTCTTTCCTGCCACAAATCCATAATAAAAATACTCGCTATTTTTAATTGCAGAAATCTGCGATTCCGTAAAACGAATATTTATATATGGAAAAATGGTGGTGGTCAGAATATGCGAGACTTGTAAACTATGCTTTATTTCACGTTCTTCTTATTAGTTTTGAAAACTATGCTTCCAATTTTATTTAACATTTTTTATTGTGAGATATAATTGTTAAGTGAAGTAGAAATCATTAAGTATAAAAAATAAGAAGTTAAATTAACCATAGTTTTTAGGCTGATTGCAGGGCTAAATCAATCATATTCGACAACGCATCTGCTGGTGGCAGGTACACGAGTAATTTTGTGGAGTTATCTTCATCTTATTTAATCGGAGGATTTGAGTAACCTTTCTGTGATCAAATAAGATGAATATTACCCGACAATATTATTGGTATGTCTGTGGATCGCGGCTGAAGTGTAGGAAACTCCTTGGTTAAATGCTAAGAAAATTGCCTGCAGTAACATCCTTTAACGTGAAGTTTGAAATGTGAAAATATTAGATGTGGATCTTGGTTTTACTACGCCTGCAAGGAAAAAGTACTCAATGCCCGCACAAATCCAGATAATTTTTAGTAATGCTAAATGTTTGTGTATCTTATACATTTTACTGGCTATTTCTGGTGACATCTGCATAACTGCCAACATTTACGCTTTTTTTTACCACTAAAATGTTATAGTAAATGTTCTCTTATTAAATGTCGAAAACTCAAGATTAAAAAAGACGAAAATCTCTGTTAAATTTTAGTGGTAGCAAAAAAGCGCAAAAGTTAGCAGCTATGAATCTGGATCATCTAACATCAGGAGTGTCAAACTGTGGCCCGGATGATACCACTGATTTTCTTAAGAAATAGTAAACTTCAGGATACGCAGAGATTCGATGATTACATAAGGCAATGATTACTATAAAATTTTCGTGGTATCCGGTGGGCCACAGTTTGACACCCATGCTTTACACCATCCAGGTTTCCTACAGGTCAGAAAATTTTTTGTCAGGAAATACCAGTATTTTCTTTGAGAAAAACTCGCCTTTTGGAATCGCGTAATTATATAAGTTAATTTTTGAACATAAAATTACTGGTATTCAGGGCCGGATTACTAACGGGACAAACTTACATGAGTAAAAATGAATATTTTTTTTCTTATTCGTGAATAGGGCATTTAAATAAGACGAAAATTTCTGTTACAATTTACTGGTGGAAGTTTGCCTCGTTGCTAATCTCGCCTTGCTGGTATTTTAGCTGGAAGTGTAGAAATCCTGAACTTCTTTGTTGTAAACTGTCTTAAAACGGATGTTGTTGAAATCTGTAATTCCTTTGTAACTTAAACTGCACGCTGTTCAGAAAACACGGTGCGATCTAACTTCTTATTCTTTTGAAATGAGCATTGCTATGAATATATAAAAGAAATATGATGTTAAACCATAAGCTTGGAAATAAAATTGATAAGAAACACGCGATGCATAATAAAAGTACAATTTTAATACGTTTACTGCCGCAAAAAGTAAGAATTTTCAAATATCTTCTTGAAAGTCGTTTGCCACCACAAATTCTGAAAGGTAAAGGGCATAGCCGGATAAGCATTGGACACATGCATTTCAATCAAATTTCCTGATATTTTTTCCCAGATGCGGCTACATATTTGACAATATATTTCCCTTATTATCACCCTATAAATATTGATATTTAATGAGATAAAAATGATTTCTCGATTTTTTTAAAAACGGATTTTCTCAAAAACTGCTGCACGGAATTTCATGCCATAAATTGAGGATATATACATACCAAAGATGCATAACTGGTAATTTTTGTATAATTTTCTGTTAATAAAAACTGTGTGAAATAGCGAAATAAAAATTACAAAAAAAAAATCATATCTTATGGTTAGCCAAAAATTACTATTTTCTGGAAAAAATGTCCCAAATGTTCCCGTATATTCTATATAAATGCCGAGAGTTTGCGTTGGGTACTACATATAAATATTTACAAAAATGTATATTAAAAAATTATTGAAATTCATTTTAAGGCGTTATTTGGGGCGGAGCTACTCAACTTCCACACCCGAAGAATTTTTGGAATAAACAGTTACATAATTGCTGTATTTAAAATTTTTATGAACACTTGCGCAACATTCTCAACGCTGTCGATATCAAAATGAACATCAAATTGAAAAACATGACTTATATGCTTAACACTAGAACGGCGGCGAGGGGTCATTTTGACACTTTCTGAATGAATACATGTCGATTCGAACCAGAAAATTCTTTGTAATATAAGATTAATATATGCTGCACAAAAATAACTTAAATAAATAAGTTAAATAGTTTTAAGAAAAAGTTCTGATGTGAAATATTTTTTTTTAACTTGAGTGAAAATTCCCGCCGTTCTAGTGTTAATGGAATCTAAAATACACCAGTTGACATATTGTCGGCTGACTTTGTTCCAAAAATTCTTCGGATGTCGAAGTTAAGTAGCTCCGCCCCAAATTACGCCTTAAAATGAATTTCAATAATTTTAATAAACATTTTTGTAAATATTTATATGTAGTACCCAACGCAAACTTTCGGCATTTATATAGAATATATGAGCCCATATGGAGAAATTTTTACAAGAAAATGGTAATTTTCGGATAAGCATAAGATATGATTTTTATTTTTTTTTAATTTTTATTTCGCTATTTCACAGAGTTTTTATGAACAGGAAATTATACAAAAAATACAAGTTATGCACCTTTGGTATCTATATATCCGCAGTCAATGGCATGAAATTCCGCGAAGCAGTTTTTGAGAAAATCCGTTTTTAAAAAAAAATCGAAAAAACATTTTTATCTCATTAAATATCAATATTTATAGGGTGATAATAGGGGAAAGATATAGTGAAACATGTAGCCACATCTGGGAAAAAAATCAGGAAATTCGTTTGAAAGGCATGCTGCCAATGCTTATCCGGCTATGCCCTTTCGCTTTACTAATACAGCGAAATTTCTGCCAATAAATAAGGCACTTTGTTTTAAATAATGGTGAGAAAGTAATAAATTAAAGCCACGAATATTAAAGCTACGAGTATACTCGTAGCGTGGCAGTCAACGTGTTAAGTACCATAAAAAAGATAAAATGAAAATGAAATATTTTAAGAAAAAAGTGGCAGTACATACCTAGATAGCCTTTTTAATTTTCAGAAAATTTGCAGCAATCTCGCTTTGAAAATGATAAGACTGAAAGTTCATAACAAGACAGAAAAAAGATAACGCAAACGCCGAAGTCACCACACTTGCAGCTAAATCCGCGTGCAAGTTAAATTCATATTGTATCAAATTTATTGCAAACGGCAAAAGCGTAATCAAAAATACCCCAAATTTACTGCAAAGTACAAGGGGTGATCAAATGAAAAGGTACAAAACGACACGGTGGGTACAAATGTAGACTTTATTCAAAATATTCACCATAGGCCTGAGCACAACGATCCCACTGATGAACAAGCCGCAGGATTTCTTGTTCCCAGAATTCCTGTGGCCGTGACGAGACCCAGTCCTTCACAGCGTCCTTGAGTACGTCGTCCGAGTTGAAGGACTTTACTTTCAGGTGTTTCTTCAGTGTACCAAACACATGGAAATCACAGGCGACATGTCCGGACTGTAGGGCGGATGGTCCAACGTCTCCCACTTGAACTGGTCTCGGGTCATCACCCAGACTGTCACGGCCTGCACGAAAATGGGCACTCCATTTTCTGACAGACTTGTCAGAGACACATTTCTCCCCGTAAACTGGCACCATCCGGCGATGAATAGCTGCCGGTTTCTCACCTTCCGCTGTCAGAAATCGCATAACACCTCGCTGCTCCTCAATCGTCGAATTTTGCAACGCGAACGCCATCCTGTGCTCATACGAACTGCCGCATCATTTGGACGCCGCTTTTGATAAGAGCCTCTGCTCTCTACTGCGCATTCGGGCGCCCGCGCATGCTCCGATCCCAGTCAGAGGATCCAATCACATCCCGAGATGTCTCGCTACGTTTTCCCATGGCGGAATATGCAAATATTTAACTGTTACGTTTTTACGTACCTTTTCATTTGATCACCCCTTGCAGTAATCTTCCCACGCCCAACTACGTGTTTACAACTATTACACTATGAATTTAACCTCTTCGGAGGAGTCCACGGAACAGATCATGCCTAGTGATGCAAACACACCGTCAGAAGTTGCATACATCGTTTTTATCACCATAAACAAGTTAAGGTAATATTTGCACTCTCTAATACGAGGCTTTCTTGGTATTTCATAAGTACAGAGTTTAGAAAGAGCGGTGCCAACAGAATAAAATTTCTGCAATTACTGTGTATGTGCTGATTGTCTATTCTCTCAACAGAGGGATTTTTTGCTTTCGTCATTTTCGTGAATTAAAGACAGTCTTGCCATCAGTTTCACAACAAAATAATCATGCAAGTAGGGGATGGTATACCTTGCTGGAAATTTGCTGCGAATTTCTCAATTCAAATTTGTCCCGGCAAGATAACGTCAGAAAAAATCAAAATTGCTACCAATGTTCATGCAGTCTGGGTAATGAAGTTTGACACACCAAGTTGCCAAGAAGTCGTACTGAAGGTCAAAGCAGGTGACTGCGGAACTATATTGCGTAACACATTTCCTAAAGTTCCAGTACCAGTATTCTAAAATTGTAAATTTTAGAAACCATTAGTAGTAACTTTCTACGATTAAACGCGAAGATTCCATTCGGGAAAAAGAGCAATAGGAACACTCGTTTTTTGCTTATTTTGTGTAAATGTTTACTAAATTTCGATATACGCATTCTTGCAAGCGGGTTACTTTTTCTATTCGGATTGTTTCAGCACCACGTTTTTGAAATGGTATAGTAAACTTTACTTTCGTCGTATTTAATCTGTCATTAACCCTAGATCTACCGGGAATTTTATTCAAGTTTTAATAAAACGTTCTACACCAGAATTTTTATTTAAAACTATTTAACTTATTTATTTACCTTATTTTTGTCTGGTTTATATACTTAGTTTATTTTAAAGAAATTTCTGGTTTGAATGAATATTTTGTATGTACCTGTCGGGTCCAATGGACCCGTCTGGTAGACGGAGGGTTAAATAAGGCGAATTTCACTATTTCAAAAACTGGTGGCAATCATCCAATCTTAATGGAAAACAGTAGTCTACTAGCAACACTGGATACATGGTTGCCAGTTTGGCCTCCTCTTTTATTCAGAAAATCTGAAAGAATAATTCGGGAATTTCTGTCATCAAATGAAGCAAAAAACAGTATTCAGAATTCCTGCATAAGAAAGGATTGCAAACTGGCAACCACCCTGTGTCAATCGTGGCCAAAGTCTACGCTGATGAATGGAATAAATTTAACTTTTTGAAAATAGTGGCCTCTTACGATGAATGTCTTACTTGTCTTTTTGCATACTGGTAAAGGGAAACGAGTAAACCAGAAAACCTAGAAGGATTAATTCCAAAATGTTAATCGAGACACAGATTCGTAAGTAGGCGCCAGAGCGATTGTACTTAGAGCGTGTGCTGTGCGTGTGAAATTTGTACACTAGCACTACTTTCCACTTCTGCGGCCAGTACCCAAAACAGAAGTGACCTCCAAGCACAGCGATTATACTTTGAGCGTGTACAGAACGTATTAAATTTACTAGCGCCACCTTGCGGCCAGTGTGCAAAATAAAAATGACCTGCAAACGTACGTTATGTAACTATTGTTCCGATATATCGTCTATACCAGAGTTGGCCAACGGTGGCACGCCGGATACCACTATAATTTTACATAAAAAGAAGACTTCTTGAATCTCAGAGATTCGATGATTAGATAAGGCAATAATTACTATGGAATTTTAGTTGTGTGGAGCGTACCACAGTTGGCCACCCCTGGTCTATACCATATCAAACTATCCAATGTGAAAACAGTGGGCTACTTTTTTTAAAATTCAGAATTCTTTATTGGCACCACATTTTTTAAATAGTAAAATTCGCCTTATTTAACCTTATTTAATCATATATTAATTAAGGAGAAAACAAACGGAATTTTACCATTTCAAAAAAGTGGTGCTAATCAAGAATTCTGAATTTTAAAAAGTAGCCCACTCTTTTCACATTGGACAGCTTGACATGGTACCGGCGATTTGAGCTCTACTCTCCTCTACTATCACAAGTTATCAATAAAAAAGCCGCGGAGGGAAACAGAATAGCTAGGAGTTGTTCTTAGATTACAAAGTCCATCACACTGATCTTAGCTCAGCTCGAGTTCCCGATCTAAGTGTCACGGTGGACCCACCTGGGTTGCCAGTTTGGCCTCTACTTTCAATTTAAAAACTTCTAATTCACGGCGGAAATTTTGAAAGAAGACTTCTTAGTTTAGGTAATCACGAAACGTCTAGCATTAAATAACGAAAACAATACTATACAGAATTTCTGGTGTGAAGAAAAAATTTCAGAATTAAAAAAAATTCAAATTATTTCAAATTATTATTGGATTAATATTTTATAATTTCTCTTTATTTTCTGGTGTGAAATTTTCATTTTATAGCATGTAAAAAGAACACCAGACGTTAGAGGGCGCTCGTGTCAACATGCGAAATTTCTTCCTTTCATCTGATCAGGCTTATTATTTAATGGATTTGCTTTCAAGCGAGCATTATGTAAATTTTGTTTACATTCTTCAGCGCCGCTCTCCACTCCTGCGTCGAGTTGACTAAGTAAAAGCTGTAGATGAGGGTTGCCAGTTTACCCCTTCATTTTTATTCAGAAATTTCGAGTTCATACCAGAAATAAATAGTAGTATTTTATGCCTTATTTAATCTCTTCTGGAGGAGCAACATGTACACATGCCGAGCTCAGAATCCGTGATCACTTCCACCAGTTATTTTTTATCGTAAATTTTGCCTTATTTAATCAAGACATTTTCTCGATTCATTTAGCCCAATATTTCTGTTGCGAAAAACCGGTGATAAAATATTAAAAATTTTGTAAAAGACGCCCCCCCCCCCCCCCAAAGGAGTTCATCAGAGACATTTAGCGATCACATAAAGGAAAGTCCTTCTTTAGAAATTTACGGTGTGAATTTAAAATTTTGGATTAACCCTCTGAGGGGCAAGCAATTGTGTTCCTGTAATGTTGAATTCCCACCGGAAATTTGGAAAAAATATGCAAAAGCAATTTTTCAGCTCTTTTTCACCAAAGTTATAAAAGTAAAGCTTAATTAAAATTAGGTGGGATATAATATAACCCACCTCCACTCAAGCGGTTAAAATTGGCGGCCAACACTGCTGTTTGTTTCGGTCTAGGGCCCACGCTTGACTCAGATCAAAATTCTTACTTTTATTACTATTTGATGTTTTCTTTTTCTAATTCTTATGATGACAACTTTTCATTTTGCAGCATTCAAAACGAACACCAGACGTAAGAGAGCGCTATTTTCAACTTGCGAAATTTCTTGCATTCATATTCGCAGGCTTATTATATAATGGCTTTTCTAAGCGTAAAAATGCCATTATATAATTATGCCCATTATGGGCCTGGATTGAAAACCAATGTTTCTGTAATTTAAATGGGATTCTGTGACCGACCAGTGTTGCCAGTGGGCTACTTTTTTAAAATTCATATTACTTAATTGGCATCAGTTTTTTGAAATAGTAAAATTCGCCTTATTTAATGACATATTAATTAAAGCGAAAACAAGGAGAATTTTACTATTTCAGAAAAGTGGTGACAATCAAGAAATCTTAATTTTTAAAAAGTAGCCCACTGTGAACGGCTCGAAAAGTTTCGGCTGTGACTTTATATAAACGAATGATAATTAAACCTGTGAATTATTAGTAGCTGATTTTTTATAATAAACTTCTGGTTCGACAATTCGCCGAAGAAGAGGACTGCAAGGCTCATGTGTACGAAAAAAAATTACATGCGATGCGTACGCTTTAAAATAGATTGTTTTTATCGTGAAGAATTTCTCCTCTCCTTCTGATAGACATACGCTTTAAGATGCCTCCTTAATTTCACAAATTTCAAATGCTGAGCAATACTTTTGTTTGTAGCTCTGCAATCTTGCGATCTGTCAGAATGAGAGAGTCAACGTTTATTATGTACAGCGCTTGAGCATTTCCACAATTATTAGCATGTGTGAGCTGATATGGGCTGAAAAAAAAATTGACTTATGAGTAGTTGAAAAATAATATATTTAATCCTTAAGAACCAGATTTTGAGAAAAATGCATTTTTTTGTTCCATAAAATTGGCGGAATCCAGGGTTCGAAGTGAAGTTAAACTAGAATTTGGATGCTTCTAATTGTTTTAGAGAGGGAAAAAATCCATTTTTAAAGGTAACTATCCAGAGAATTATAAAATAAAATAAATACTTTCATAAGTTTAGTCGAGTTTATCTAAAATATATTTTCACATAAATACTGAGGTTTTATCAAAAGTAAGTCCAATTGAGCTCTACAATGACGTTTTAAGGAACATGCCATAAATTAAACTAAAATTAATTCTTTACTTGTTCTAGGGTACCAATCAGAGTCAAAAGCCCATTATACAATTTCTGCTATACAGTTCATTAAACAGAATGTTCCAATCTACAAAGTAAACCTTCAGTTCAAAACGTGACTACTGTACAAGAAAACCTCGGAAGATTTAATATTCTGAAGTTTTCTTTTGTAAATTTTGTGTGAGACTACACAGCATTATGAATAAAAGAAAATGTACAAAATATTTCTCTGTAACAGAAAGACAAGAAACTCTTTTTAAATGTGAATTTATTTTATTTTATTAAAACCAGTAAGAAATCAGTAATAGCCGCTAAACGTTTTGAATTTCATCACCACGATTCAAAAATTGTGGTACTGAATTTTGTTTCGACAGAAATTTGCGATTAAATAGTACAAATGTTAGTATTTTGAATTTGGTATAAAAAATTGGATGATTTGGAAGGTATACCATTAGTACTAATGGAATGGTTGATTTAAGCTTGTTTCTCGCAGAAGGTTTATTTAATTTCATTTATAATTAGTTTCCTTATGTTTGTCTTCAAATGTATACTTTTTATAAATCTGTTTTCAAGTACAAGATTCTTAAAATGTACCCAAATTACGGTTAAAAATAAATAAATTTTCAAACATTAGCCATTTTTAAATATGATATATATTTTCAAAGAATATCTCTTTTTGCATACTTTTCATTTTTGAATATAGAAAGAAATGTATATATCAACCCTTAAAGCTCCGGCGTCTCTTACACAAATTTTATTCGATCGGCACCACTTTTTGAAAAGCAGTTTCCTTCAAGTACACAATTTCAAAAATGCACGGATTAAATAAGGTGAATTTTATTTTCCTTTATTACTGGTACCAAAAACAAATTTTGCAAAGACTAAGAATGTCTCCGCAGCGGAGCCAACGGAGTGGGAAGGGTTAAGACATAGATGCCAACATCTCTTAATTATTCCGGAGTCCGATGCAAAATTTGCATGTTCAAACCGGAAAAAAATATAAGAAAATGTGCCTTCTTTCTATGAGGAGTATTTTCTGTTTCATTTTGAAATTTTTGGTTAAATAAAATTTCCGGTTGAAAACATGTTCATCTTGGATCAGACTCCGGAATAATTAAGATATGTTGGCATCTATGGTTAAGATGTCTTCGTGGTTTAAAAAATCTATATATTTAAAACGCTAAACGTTTTCTTTCGACAGTCCGTGAGAAGAAACTACTGCATCAAATTACACCTATCTTTTTTTTTTAAAGAAAGATATTAGGCCACAGATTTGTTATCGTACATTCGCTTGTTCAATTATTTTATTAATTAGCCGTAATTTCAAATTAAAATTCTACAGTTGCACATGTTTAGTATATTAGTATAAGTCTGCCTTTGGAGTGACGCGCTGCATATGCGCAAAGATGATCGCTCAGTTGAACTATCACATCACAGGTAGATGTTGTTTTAAGTTCTTCTTCTGATCTTACTGTAAACAAGATTTTTTATTTCTCAAAGTTAATATTATTTGGCTCTTTCAGAATTATTAACAATTCAAAAATTTATTGTGTCGGTATTAAGAGGTAGATACGGTTTATTTCGGGGACCTATTGTTTGGTTCACACACAAAAGATAAACACAGTTGTTTGAGGCTAAAAGCTATGGCTGGTGATCCGTCTTATGAATTGCGAATAGTTACACACGAAGATTGGGAAACTAGCATGTTAATTTGTAGCTCCTTCTTTGAAAAAATAAGGTATCATAAATATTAAAACGCAAAACTATTTCTGTAAGATCAGAACTCAAATTTGAGACAATTGCGTGATAATGATAATAAATGTAAAATAAAATTCAAGTAATAAAAAATATATATTATAAATCGTTAGCTGCATCTAGTTTCAAATTTTGGTTTTTAGAGAATGAGACAGATAAAAATAAAATTCATTGCAACTTTTAATGGTCATGTAAAAATATAAAATGGGTGTAAAAATCTACGCGCCAGCGGGCAGTCTCTCACCACTAATTTTTTTTTAGTTTTCTTCGTTTAAACTTTATAAGAATTCTTGCAAAAAAAAAATGTAGACGAAATATTAGACGAAAAATAACGAATAAAATTTAGTGGTGAGAGACTGCCCGCTGGCACCTAGATTTTTACATCCCTGGTCGTATAGTTTTAATTCCTTAACGGTCTTATTAAATCACGGTTTAAAAATTTAAATTGCTCATCGGCACCACTTCTTTGAAAAAAAAATATTCACCTTATTTATTGATAATTAAAATGATACCAGAGTAAACGCAATTACACTATTTTATAAAACTGGTGGGAATTAAACAATCTGAATATAAGACCGAGCCCATGAATATCACGTGAGCGAGAATTAAGGGGTTCAAAAATAAATAAATAAAAGAAAATAAATTTTGTTATTTTTTCAAAAAGAAAATAATACCGTAGTAAGTAAAAATAAATTCTCTACCGGTACTTTTAGGTAAATTTCTGATAAAAAGCAAGCATAAGTGGTTGTAAATTATAAACTTAAAATTCTTTCACTTCATTGAATAGGTTAGACCGACAGCACCATCTATCGCCTTGATGAAATAGGAATCACTTATGCAATATAGAAACTGGTCACGTAATTCGTCATTGAATAATTAATTTAAAAGAAACATTAAAATTTCAAGAATTTTTCTAATGAAACATTCAAGTTATTTACCGTCAAATCTTGACGGGCACTATCTAGTATATATTTTAAATCATTAAAAATAAAAAAGATATATATCTACATAGCTGCCAACTTGTACGGATTTTTCTTACCACTAAAATTTAATAGAAATCTTTGACTTACTCGAACGTTAAAATTGCTTGAATTTCAGGGATACAATTAGCTAAAATTTACTATAAAATTTTAATGGTATGAAAAATCCGTACAACTTGGCCACTATGTATCTATTACTTTGACTACAGGTGTGCTATGCCCAATTTTTCTAATTCGACTCAAATAATAGTACCGTAATTTCCGGCGTATAATCCGCGGATCAAACAATCATTTTTCGACCCAGAAACTTTTTAAAATGAAATATAACTTATCAGATCGCGGTAAATATTTGGCATCAATTACTAAATAAAATTTCTGGGTCAAACAAAATTGTTTGATCCGCGGATTATACGCCGGAAATTACGGTAATAATAATAAAAGTTTAGTTTCTTCTATAACTCAATATCTTAACGCTAGAATGCCTGGAAGGAGTCGATCCGACTCCGACCTAATGGTTAAATGCCCATTGGAGACAGAATTTTTTAAATAAAATAAGTTAAATTAAATTCACACAGAAATGCGTTAAATGGATCAATTAAATAATTTTAAATAAAAATTCTGGTATGAAATATTTTTCTGAAACTTGAGTAAAATTTCCGGGCGTTCTAGTGGTAAAGCAATATTCCTTTTTTAGGGCTCATTATGTATATATTCCAATATTGCACAAGAGATATTAACACTAGCTGTCATTTTGACGGCTACCATATGAATATGTTTCGGTTCAAACCAGAAATTTGATTACGAAATAAGTTTAAAAGACACAAAGAAGAAAAACGTTAAATATTAAAGTTAAACTGTTTTAAATCAAAAGTCTGGTGTGAAATATTTTTATTAAACTTGACTCAAATTTCCGGTAGCTCTAGTGTTAAAACCATGGAACTATTAATAAAGAGGAACTGACATATCCTTAAAATAGTGAAGCATCAACTGCAACCGCTATCGCAGGCGTTGTTTACTGTCGGTGGAAACTTCCGCCAGTAGATTTATATAGAAATTTTCAACTTATTTAAACGCCTTAATATTACAAAATTTCAGTCATACAAAATGGTAGAAACAGATTTTCATTTTTACTGGTAGGAGTTTACTATGGCAATAGTTAGGTACTGCGTTTCCGCCATATTGTGACAACCATGGAAACAAACTGACAGTTTTACAAGGCATACTGACACCAGTAAAAACAAATAAAACTTTTTACGACATTTTTGAGAAAGAATTCCATGAATAAGACGTTAGAAATATGACGAAGTTTTCTATTCAATTTTACTGGTGGGATGTTCGGCCTAGTGGTAATCAGAAACTGAAGATCCTATTTTAAAAAAGCCGCCGCCATCTTGTGACAACCTCCTCAGTTACTTCACTCGCAACTGGTAGACAGCACACTACATGTCTCCTCCTCTTTATTCATAACTCCATTGTTAAAACAAGAACCAGGTGTTTACAGGGTTTGTACCGAGGCTAACGAAAAAGACAGGCTACCGCGGTGCATTCCAGGTTTCTTTTTTTACACACCGCTAGAGTGACGTGATGCTCTTTTCTTATATCTGCATTTGTACATTCGAGCACCACGTGACTCCAGCGGTCTAAAAATTATACGCGTAAAACACCGCGGTAGCCTTTCTTTTTCGTTAACCTCGGTTCGTAAGCGTAAAGGGATTCAGGGGATTTTAAATGTTTTAGTACCAGAAATTTCGTAGAGTACTGATTGCTATATCTGTAGATAGATTTTTGTTTCATTAAATAAGAAAAATATTACTTTATAAAATTCTGGTAAAACGTCCTTGAAAGTCATTAAAGCTTACGAACCCTGGTTTAGTGATATTTAAACCTACAAAGTATAATTTAATAATGTAATAAATATAAATTAATAGCTGACCCGTATCGTAATTTCCAGCCTATATTTTTCGGATTATAAAAGTATGTTTTGAACAAGATATTTTAATTTATAAAGGGCTATTCACTCATAATATGCTTCAAATATTCTGTAATAACATTCGCTAGGATGAAGGAATATTGTACCAAAAAAAATACGCTACATACCTCGAAGTATGACATATCAAACAGTGCATTACCTGCAATGTTAAAAGAGATCTGCATTTTCTTCCAGACACAATGGAGCTATGAATAATGAGGACGAGACTGAAAGTATAGAGTAGTGTTGAGTGGTTACGAACGAGCAAACTGACGAGGTGGTCACAAGATGTTGTTTGTTTACATCAGGTTAGAACCGGATTAACGCCGAGGAAATTTTCCATCAGTAAAAACAAATAGAAAATTTTACCTTATTTAGAACACAAATTCTGCACGAATAAGGTGTTGAAATAAGGCGAAATTTTCTATTAAAATTTACTGATGAAAGTTTTCCTGGCGATAAGCAAATTCATTGACATTGACAGGAGGACTGTGTAAGTTGTCACATTATGGCGGAGTCACAGAGCCTGACTCCCGCCGGGGTAATGTTCCACCAGTAAAAGGAATAGATGTTTCTGCCTTAATCTGTGACAGAAATTTAGCTTGAATAAGGCTTTTAAATAAGAAAGAAATTTCTATTCAAATTTACTGGTGGAAATTTACTTCGGTGATAATCAGACCCTGTGGAACTGATTACAATTGAAGCTTCACCATTTTGAGGATATGTCAATTCCAATTTATTCATAGTTTCCTGTCAGACTCATTTCGACGCGGCGCTCCATGTTCTCCAAATCACTTGCTTTGGAGCTCCTGAACGGCAGAGACACAATACGCATACATGTTTTTCCTTTTTGAAGCTGTCTGATATGTTACATTAGACCGCCAAGTCTTTTGAGTAAGGCGTCTCAGAGATTTCGCAGGTAATACCCCGATTACACATACTTCCAGGTATAGAGCGTACATTTAGGTTTATATTGCTTCATCGTAGAGGAAGTTATTCAAGAATATTTGGGGCCTGTTACGAGTGACCCAACCTGCATATGAAGTCAAATAAATGGTATGGAATATAACCTTACTTTTTATTAATAGAAATTCATGCATAAACATTTTTATGTGATCTGGAAACCAGAAATTTCGAAAAATTAAAAAAGTTTATTCATATGACATCTCCACTGCGAAATATTTAAATTCCATTTGCACACATCCCTGTTAATACTTAACCTTCCGTCTACCAGACGGGTCCATTGGACCCGACATGTACATTCAAAATATTTATTCAAACCAGAAATTTCTTCAAAACAAACTAAATGTATAAATCAGACAATAATAAGTTAAATAAAGAAATTAAATAGTTTTAAGTAAAAATTCTGGTGTAGAATGTTTTTATAAAACTTGAGTAAAATTTCCGGTAGTTCTAGGGTTAATGAATTACAAGCCTTTTCATCTTTGTTTACCTCAATGTGTTCGCGTTTTTCAACTAGCTTTGTGTGTCTTGTTGAAAAATACGCTAAATACCGCGTGTTGTACTAATTTTTAGATACTACAGGTAAATAGACGAAATTATGTCTTCTTGTTCTTCAGTGGTTCTATTCTATCTGTTTACAGGTAGCTATGGCAACTTTCCATGAATTTCAGGCAGTAACAACCCAATTACCAATAGTGAAAGTACATGTTGACTAAAGAAACCTGAAAATGTATTTTGTTTAAGATTTTGCCCAACGGATGTATCCGCTTAGAACACAACATGCTTAATTTTTCATGGACATGGTCATCACAGGCGGGTATTTTTTTTTAAAGTTTGAATACCACTATTTTTGATCTATAAACTTCATCTGTCAGATTTCTAATAGACTGTTTCCATTCTTGGACATGGCGCAATTGTGTACAGGGTTGCTAGTTTCAGGGTTGCCAGTTTGGCCGGAACTTTCAGAGCGATTATACTTTGAGCGTGTTCAGTACGTGTCAAATTTATTAGCGCCACCTTGCGGCCGGTGTGCAAAATAAAAATGACCGGCAAACGTACGTTATGTAGATTTTGTTTGGATACATGAGCTCCACTCTCCTCCCACGAGTTATAAATAAAATGCTGCGGAGGGTAACAGAATAGCTATAATGCGCGACCGGATTACACAGTTAATCACACTGAACTTAGCTCGGCCATAGCTTTCGACCCACGTTCTACGATTGTCCCACTTACTTTCAGGTTGTTTTTGGATTAATATATGATAATTTTTCTTTTCAATTTTTCTGGTGTCAAGTTTTCATTTTACAGAATGCAAAAAGTACACCAGACGTTAGAGGGCGCTATTGCCAACTTGCGAAATTTCTTCCATTCATCTGATCAGGCTTATTATTAAACGGCTTTGGGTACTTTCTGTTTGAAAATTCGAATACGCAGCAGTAAAACCAAGAAGTATTTTCAGATATATTTAATGACAAACATTTCTTGAATACATAAATTAAAAATTCGTCTTCAGGAAGTTCTGGCCCAGCGTTGCCAGTGAGCTACTTTTTTAAAAATTCAGATTTCTTGATTGGCACTACTTTTTTGAGATAGTAAAATTAGTCTTATTTAATGACATTATAATTAAGACAACGGGAATTTTACCATTTCAGAAAAGTGAAGTAAAATCACGAAATCTAAATTTTAAAAAAGTAGCCCACTGGCAATACTGTTCCGGATGAAGTCGGAATTTCTGGATGATTAAAATGGAGGCCAATCTGGTAACCCTGGCCAGTTTGACGTTTTTTAATTTAGAAATTACAAATTCTTGCCAAAAAATTGAAATAAAATTTTGTGGTTTATTTAATGACTGACATTCTGTAATTATATTAAGTAATTACTTTTGTTTTATAATTTCCAGTATTAGGTGATATTTTCAAAATTAAAAAAGTCCATAGTAGCAACCCTGATTATGTATTTAGTACTAAACAAACCTGGAATTTTATTCAATGCTTACAAAAAAATTCCAAACCAGAATTTTTATTTAAAACTATTTACCTTTTTTTTATTTAACATATCCCCCCCCACCCCTTAACCGTTGCATTAAATTATGGTTTTAAAATTCAAATTGCTCATTGGCACCATATTTTTGAAAAAGAAGTATTCATCTTATTTAATGACAGGTAAAATGATACCATAATAAAGCCAATTACACTATTTTATAAAACTGGCGAGGAATCAAACAATCTGAATAAAAGACACAGCCCGTGAATATCACGGGACCGAGAATTAAGGGGTTAATTCGGTTTAATTCCGCGTTATTTAATCATGCGTTAAAAGGGACAAATATTTCTACTTCAAAAACGTAATGGTAAACAATGGAGTCATGAATAAACAGGAGGAGACATATTGTGCATTGTCTACCATTTGCGAGTGACGTAACTGAGGAGGTTGTCACAAGATGGCGGCTGTTTTTGAACAGTTTCTGATTACCTCCGGGACAAACTTCCATCAGTAAATTTGAATAGAAAATTTCGTCTTATTTAAGCGCTTTATTAATGCAAAATTTCTCTCACAAATATGGTAAAAATTTTCAATTTGGTTTTACTGGTGGCAGCTTGCTGAAGTATTATAATCTTTTCACTGACACTAACAGGAGGTACTCTAAGCAGGGCTCGCACCGTTCCTAAAAGTTTCTTACTTTGCTACCACTAAATAAAAACGATAATCTTTGTTGTATAGTTCTATTATAGATGTTCAAGGAATGTACCGCGAAGAATTCTTATTTAAAATACTGGCAGCAAAGTGCGAAAATTTTAGGAACGGTGCGAGCCCTGTCTAAGGTTTTCACAATATGGCGGGGACGCAGGGTCGAGCAATCACCGAAGTAAACTCCCACCATTAAAAATGAGTATAAGTTTTTGCCCTGATTTATTACTGCAAATTTGCATTAATAAGGCGTTTAAATAAAGAGAAAATTTCTATTTAAATTTACTGGTGGAAGCTTGCCCCGGCGGTAATCAACCCCTGCAAAAGAGGTTACAGTTCAAACTTCATTATTTTAATGATCTGTCAGTTCCTTTTTTATTAATAGTTCCATGGGTTATACACGGGTATATAATATGGTAAATCAAAAGATCATGCAACGTATCACGACGTTATCTGTCACAGAATTTTGGATAAACCCAAGAAACTATTAGAAATATAGAACAATACATTCTGAGATAAATGTATTTAAATCCGGGAAAAAACTGAAACCACACACAATACAAAATAATTCGTAAATATTTTATCTATCTTTCATATTTACACGGGGGGCTCACGTCGTTTCATTGTAAAAACATTAGAGTGTTTATTCAACCAAATATGTAAAAGAGAAATTCTTTCCGAAATTTTTGTTTTTCGGACCACCTTTAGACCAATGAAGTAACTTTTAATTAGACGAAAGTTCCAGTAATATTAATTTGAAAAATTAGGACTGGGTATTTCCTTTTGAAGAATTTGTATATTTAATTTTCATTTTGTTAAAAGCTGTAAAAGGTTTATTTGTATATTTTAATTAATATCAATATAACTTTTTAAAAACTAATTATGAAATAGCCTTTTTTCTTTTTTTAGTTAAGGGTGCCAACTAGAGTCAAAAGAGCATTTTACAGTTTTTGTCTTTAAAGTTCATTAAACGGAATGTTTTAATCTACAAAGTAAACATTCTTTTCAAAACGTGACTCTTATACATGAAAACCTCGCAAGAATTAATATTCTGAAGTTTTCTTTTGTACATTTTCTGTGAGACTACATGGCTTTATAAATGAAAAAAATAAATGAAAAGAGATTCCTTCTTAAGGAAATGCAAAATATCTTTTAAAAAATATAGAAATTTTTCATTTTCTTTTATTAAAATATTAGAATTCAACCTGTCTCACGCAGATCGCAGAGATATCCCTATTTTAGAATAGAATAATTTTCATTATTTAATGAAAGAAACTCCAAGATTAAATAAGGTAAATATTACTTTTCGGAAATTTTCATAACAAACGATTTTCAAAGAAAACGTTTCAAGAAACCCATATTAAAGCAAGTAGGAAACCATTGATCCTATCTTTTGATATACCGTATATACTCGCGTATAAGCCGACCCTAAATTCGAGAGGAATAATAGATTGAATATCAGTATTTAAGAAAAATTATCTTAGCCTTATTTAATACCAGAATTGTTTTGCAATTTCTGAGGTTAGATAAGACGAATATAACTTTTTTTTAAGTACTGGTATTCAGTCTGTTTTTCCTCGGGAATTTGGGGTCGGCTTATACGCGAGGATATACGGTAATTTTTTTTTTTAAACCTGAACTCCCCGAAAGGCACTGGTATATTATATATACCACTTAATTTTAATTCCCAAATGCCACATTCACAACAGAATTTAAGAATTAAATTTTGCTTTGTATAATTACGCGAAGAAAAGCTTTTACTTACTTACATATAAATTTGTTCATAAATCCCGGAGGCATTCAATCATTTTAACATTTTAGTAACAGAAGTACTTTGCCCCTGAAAGGGTTAAACGGGTTTATTTCACTTAAATCCAAGGGAGTATATTTTTAGTTTGTAAAAAGTTTCATTAAATGTATTTAATAGCATGGGTGCCACATTTCCAGATGTTTTCAGTACCAAGAATTTATATTTGTCATTTATTTTCAGAATTTCTACATTAATCTTTCAGAGGCAAAGTACATCTGTTGCTAAAATGTTAAATTGATTGATTGACACCGGGATTTATGAACAAGTTTTTATGAATGTAAGTAAAAGCTTTTCTTCGCAGACCCTATACAAAGCAAACTTTAATTCCCAAATTCTGGTGCCGAAGTGGCATTTGAGAATTAAAATTAAGTGGTATATATACTATACCGGTGCCTTTCAAAGGGTTAACCCCTTGAAGGACGCCGGTATATTATATATATCATTTAATTTTAATCCGAAAATGGCACAATAACGCCAGAATTTTGCAATTAAATTTTGCACTTATAATGTACATGAACAAAAACTTGTAATTATTTTCAAATAGATTTGTTCTTAAATCCTCGTGTCATTCAGTCATTTCAAGATTTTAGCAACAGAAGTACTTTTTTCCTGAAAGGGTTAAAGGGAGGTTCTACTTCTTTTGGACAAAATTCTCCCTTTTTAGGTGCGTTCGTAATTATATAAATACGTAGCACCTATAGGTCCGTTTGTCAGCTTATAACAGCACAAAAACTACCCAACCGAATAGTTTGAAATTTAATATATATAATCATTTCAGAGTTTTATCGAATCCTTTGAAATTTTATGAAAATCGAATCAAAACTTTAAAAAATATTAATAAATTTTTTCTTCATGCTATTAGTTCATATCATACGTAATTAATTCAATGATATCCTAGGATAGGTAATAATTTTAGGTTGCCATGGTGATTACGTCCTTTTTAAGATGAAGTTCTATTATTTCCGTATTACTGAATTTAATATATATAATGGTAATAAATTTTGTAGTCATGCATTTTTGCATAAGAGTGCAACAGCTATTGCACCAAGATCTCAATATTTATAAAACTAGTTATAGTACGAACGCACCTCATCTGCCACGTTTGACATAATATTTCCGACTTTTTTTTTCTTGCATCCCTCAAACTTACCTGTAACGGTTTCGAGATATTTCAATTCCTTATAGTATTTTTTGCCCACTGAATGTAAAGCGTCTCGTTGAACGTAATGTTTCTCCTATTGTAACGTTTTAAATATTTGTTCTTCTCGAAATCCTGTTCTTGAAACTGAGCGACTGTTTTTCTCAAGAACTGTTGGTCCGATTACCTCTATTTTTTATTTATCACTTGAAAGACGGCGAATTTTACTCAAAGTTTGAAAAAAATATATTACACCAGAATTTAATTAACTTATTAACTTATTAACTTATTTATTTAACTAGTTTTTTTTTTTTTTTTTTTTTTTTTTTTTTTTTTTTTTTTTTTTTAAATCTGATTTGTATCTTTTAAACTAATTTTACAAAGAAATTTCTGGTTAGAACCGTAATATATTAATTTGGTAGCGGTCAAAATGCCCGCTCGCCGTCTTTCTAGTGTTAACCCTTTGAGGGGCACCGGTATATATTATATACCACCTACGATTAAGAAAGTTTTACACCAGAAAATTTTATTAAATTTTATGTTTCTATATTTGGTGGAAAAAAACCGTAAAATTGCTTTTACTTATTTTGAAATAGAATTTTCCAAAGATTCCGGTAGGAATTCAGTATTTCACAAACGTAATTACTCGCCCCTTAAGGGGTTAAAAGAAAGCTAATAGTCATACGCTTCAGTGAACTTTTCAGGACAAGTATCAGTATTTTTTTATAGAAAAAGAAATTTTGCTTACATGCGCGAAATTTCGTTTTATTTAAGAACAGACGTTCTATAAGAAAATACTGGTGCCGCAGAATTTCCTGTTCTTGAAATTTTAGGACAAGTACGACCCCTGTAATTGTTATTATTTTTTATTTTTAGCTTATACCTCCGAAAAGTATAATTTGCATTTATTAACCTTTTCGTCTAGAGCAGGAACTCTCACTCATCGGTGAGTGAGTGTCTCTACTCTAGTACAAAGGGCTAAATATTTTTTAGAACTCTCAAAGGTTAAAAAAAAAATCGAAAAAGGACATTTTGGTTCAAGTGAAAGCCATTTTGCAAAAAATCAATTTTTAAAACTAAATGTTGATATCAGAGTTGGGCAAATTTATAATTGCAATTATCCGCAAAGAAATTACAAGTTAATTGCCTGTAATTAATTAAAGTTAAAATTACATGCCGTAAAAAATTCTTTCAGCACTGCAGCCTGAACCGCCCCCATCTCATTGTATGACGAAATTTCTGCGTTTGAATGGGTGTAACTATAATCAATTACATGCAATTACCGTAATTTCCTGCGTATAATCCGCGGATCAAACAAAATTGTTTGGACCAAGAAATTTTATTTAGTTATTGAAGCCAAATTTTTACCGCGATTTAAAAAGTTACAGGTTATTTTTAAAAATTTCTGGGTCGAAAAATGATTGTTTGATCCGCGATTATACGCCAGAAATTACGGTAACTCGTAATTTCATTGCGAAAAATTGAGATTACAAATTTGCCCAACTCTGTTTGATACAAGCTCCAGAGAATTTAGTGCCTTTTCACAATATGGGGACGTAATATTTTCAGATGCTTAAGTGACAGGAGAAAAACAGTCGCCCGATTGGAAGTCCATGCCGCTCATCTGTACTCGCACAGGATATAATATTAACTTTTTACACACAAAAATAAATATATAAAACATTTACATATATCAGAAAAAAATAAGCATATAAATAAAATGTCAAAATATATAATGCAAAATGTCCGAATGTGATATCACTTTTCTATTTGTAACCGAAAACAAACCTTAAAAATCACGTAAATTTTAAAACAAAGAAATAGATCCTCCCCTGAAACAAAGGAAAAATTCCTATTCCAAAATAATGGTTCTAAAAACACCGGGTGTCGGCAGCTGTGAATTCTAATTGAATGTCTCTAACACGGTTACCAGTTTAGCTTTTTTAATTTCAAAATTTCCGTATTCATCCAGGAAATTTTGAAATAATGATATTTATTACCGTAATTTTCAGCGTATAATCCGCGGATAAAAGAATTCTGTTTGGACCCAGAAATTTTATTTAGTAATTGAAGCCAAATATTTACTGCGATCTATGAAGTTACATTTTATTTTTAAAAATTTCTGCGTCGAAAAGTGATTGTTTGATCCGCGGATTATACGCCGGAAATTACGGTAATTTAATCATGAAATCTCTGTCATTAAATAAGCAAAAATTATTATTAAGAATTTCTGGAATGAATCCAGAATTTCTTAATTAGAAAAACGCTAAACTCTCGACGTTGGTGTCCCACTCATTTCGTTTTTTTATAATATCATTGCTTGCAAAGGAAAACCTTCTTTAAATTTTTTCTTAGAAATTAACCTATTCGGGATAATGGGTGCACATATGCACCTTGAAAACATGCATATATAATATGTTTTTGGTACCGGTAACATAAAAAGTTAATATTTACCTTATTTAATTAAAGCATTTTTGGGATTACAAAAGTAAAAGTAACTTTAAAAAAAGGTGGTGCAAACCGAAATAAATTTGTGTAACAGAAGCCGGTCCTGAAGGGATTAAAGAAGCAAATTCAGAACGGGGTTGCCAGTTTGGCCTCCAATTTTAACTCGAAATTTCAAATTCATACCTGAAATTTCGAAAGAAGATTTTTTGCTTCATGTGATCGCTAAATGTCTCTCATTAAATAAAGCATAAAATACGAGGGTGAGTTGGAAAATAACTTTCCCCTGGCAACTGCGTACAGAGGTGTGCATGAAAGACAAAAAATGTAATGAAACATTAAAGTTAAGACGTAACTTTATTTTTCTACATAAATGCCAAGTGAGTTGGGACATTTGTCATACCCTTTATAAGCGCCATAAAGCCCTCCAGGAAAAAAAAAAAAAAAACAGGGCTCTGCATACAAAAGAAGCGGTGAATGGTTTGTTTGACTTCAGCATTGTTTACAAAGAAGTAGTCAATCATTGCTTTCGTCTGTAGTGGCCGTGCACGTCCGTTCAGGTCTTGCTGGTGCCCCTTTCTGAATTGGCGGCACCATCTCCGCACCATTTGTTTCGACATCACACCTAGCCCATAGACTCCCACGTGGTGGTTATGGATTTCTGCTCCCGATACTCCACGTGCCAATTCATAGCGGACAACCGCTCTCACTTCCTCCTTTGACCACGATTTCACAACGCATTTTCTCTCCATATCTACCGGGAACAGAATGATGCAAAGCCCTGATTTTTTCAAAGAGCGCTTTTTGAAGCTTATAAAAAAGTATGACAAATGTCTCAACTCACTCGGCACTTACGTAGAAAAATAAAGTTACGTCTTATCTTTAACGTTTCATTAATTTTTTTGTCTTTCATACACGCCTCTGTCCACAGTTGCCAGGGGAAACTTATTTTCCGACTCACCCTCGTACTATTGTTTAACTCTGGTATTAACTCAAAATTTCTGAATATAATAGGAGGCCAAACGAGGAACCCTAACCCAGACGGCTCTTTTCCTGACAAATCTTATTAAAACCTCGTGCGAAAAATATTCTTCACAAATACTGGTATTCAAATCATATAAATGGGATTTTTCGCAATTCTTTCTTCTGAAAGAAATATTTTTATATAAAATATAGTGTTGAGATATCTTGTAGTAACATAGTTAACTATGGATTTGTTTCACTTGTTTCTTTAGTTGTGATACCTACGCGATCAAGGTTACAGCTAACTAATAAGGTATATTTATTTCGTAAAATTCTAAATTTTTTTGTATGCGTGACTTCAAATAGACAAACTTTAATACAGGCAGAGCTGCCCAGGCGGCTATTTTTCTATTCTATTCGCACAACTATTAAAAAAAACCCAGACATTGTAGTATATTTCTCTTGCAAAATGTTATCGAATGGTATGTCAATAATTTCTGTTTTGTGAAGGTGGTGTGAGGTAGAATTAAAAAATAGTCGCTTCTGGCAGCGCTGTACAGGCATGAGTTAACATTCTTATTTCGCAACACTTAACAATTTCAGGTGCAAGATACTTCTGTTGTTAAAATGATGAATGATTGAAGCATACCAGAATTTATGAACCAATTTATTGGAAAATAAGTAAAAAGCTTTTTTTTACGTACATTTTAGAAGGAGAGTTTTATTGCAAAATTCTGATGTCATTTCGAGATGAAATTTAAGTGGTATAAATGATATGCCACAGCCCTTCAAGGGGTTAAAGAGATTCTTTTCTAATACTCTTTCATTTGCGCGCTGCAAAAACATTTACAGAATGAGACCTAAAACCCATTTATGATTTTTGCCGCTGGAAGTAGAGTATTTGCTGCATTAGTAGATTAGCCATTTTTGATAGACTATTCTCTAGTGATTTGAAGTTTATTTAAAGATATACAAAGGAATTATATTGAAACTACGCCTTGTTTTGAAAAAAGGCACAAAATACTACATATCAAAAAGAAATACATGGAAAAATTTATTCACATTCTGTTATTGCTTGTAGAAATATTATTTCATCAGGGCTCCCATTGGTCGATTTTTTTAAACCAGTAATTTTTTTTGAAAGAAATTCGTGGTGTATTTCTGCAACAGTTTTATAAAATCTCTCTTCCTGGTATATGTTTCTACGAAATTTATAAAAAAGATTTTTCTTTAAATAAAAGCGGTGCTCAAAAAACGGGACCGAGAGGGAGCATGGCATTAATTAGTTTACTCTTTTGGATGGACGTTTAAAAAGAAATATTACGTATTATTGAGTGATTAACAGTACGTTTTATATTAGATGTAAATTTCCAACTGGGCGAAAAATGTCCGGACCAGGATTCGAACCAGGGATCCCCTGGCTGAAGCCACCAGTGTTCCACCAGATTCGTCCGGGATAGCTCAGATGGCAGAGCACTGGTGGCTTCAGCCAGGAGATCCCTGGTTCGAATCCTGGTCCGGACATTTTTCGCCCAGTTGGAAATTTACATCTAATATGATTTATTTACCAATTAGTATAATTGTGTTAAAATTAATCTAGTGTAATTTCGTATCCAGCGATTTCTGGAGTTCCATTACCTGAGATTTATTCTGTTGAGCTGAACCAGGTTTCAGACCAGATGCTATAATCATTAAGGTTAGCTGGGTGAAAAAGTTCCACCAGATTCGTCCAGGATAGCTCAGATGGCAGAGAACTGGTGGCTTCAGCCCAGTGTTGCCAGATGGACTTCTTTTTTAAAAATCAGATTCTTTATTGGCACCACTTTTCTGAAATGGTAAAATATGCCTTATTTAATGACATATTAATCAAGGCAAAAACAAAGTGAATTTTACCGTTTCAGAAAAGTGGTGCGAATCAAGAAATCTGAATTTAAAAAAAGTAGCCCACTGGCAACACTGCTCCAGCCAGGGGATCCCTGGTTCAAATCCTGGTCCGGACATTTTTCGCCCAGTTGGAAATTTACATCTAATATGATTTATTTACCAATTAGAATAATTGTGTTAAAATTAATCTAGTACGTTTTGTTCAAACAATCTCTTTATTTTTGGAAACAGTGTTTTTTATTTACATTAGAGAGTGTTTATTAGTAAGTTATTATATTTCAAAAAGATTCTATACTAATTACCCATGATAGGGGAATCTTGGATATATATACGAATACACAGAGATAATTTCTTTAAAACGCTCTGCTTATTTGTTATTTTGTGATCTGTTGTCAATAGCTTGAAATAAACTCATCTTTGCTTAATCTTCCACTTCGCAAAGCACACTTCAGGGTTCGAATCTTTTTATAACGTAATTTTTGAAAAATAACCACAGACACCCCTTTTTTCATTCTAGGTTGAAAAAATATGCCTAGGTCTCGTCTTCACACTGAAATTGGACCTAACTGTGTAATTTTTAATACGAACACCTACATTTGACATCGTATTTGGCTTTTACGGTAAATTTTACATTAGGTTACTGAGAATGGAGGTCATTCGGTCAAGAAGTTTAAGAATTAACACTGCAAAGTTTGCAAAGTGGATAGTTTTTAAAAATATATTTTAAACCTTTCAGGGGCAAGCAATTGTGTTTCTGTAATGTTGATTTCCCACTGGAAATTTAGAAAAAATTTACTTTAAAATAATGAAAAGCAAATTTCCATCTTTTTTTTACCAGAGTTATAAAAATAAACCTTAATTAAAAGTTCCTGGTGCTAATCTTAATTAAAATTTCGTGGGATATAATATATCCCACCGCCCCTCAAGGGGTTAAAAACTAATTGGCGCAATGAGATGCAACGGCAATATGGATTTGAATATATGAAGCTTCTAGAAATTTATTTCTATTGAAAAATCCATAGGTTAGAATATACAATGCTTTCGAAAATTTATTTCAAGAATATATATTACTTGAAATGAATTTTCGAAACAATATATGAAGTGTAACCTATGAATTTTTTAACAGAAGTCGATTTCTACAAGCTTCAAGTATGCGAATCCTAAATTACAGCTCATCCCACCAAGTAGTTTTTGAGTTACGCATGAAAACTAACCGCATTGCAATCTGTATTGTGACAGTTAGAAAATAATTAACGTTAGAAGTTCCAAACTTTAACCCTTCATATATCGAAATTCAGAGCTTGGTACAATTTCAGTATGAAAACGACCCGAAGCATATTTTTAAACATAGATTGAATAAAGACATAATTTGCAGGCGAATGGCTATTTACGTTTTAAATTAGGACAAATTGGCGTTAGACCATTTGCATCCGAAGCGTGCATTTAACACGTTGAGTGGCACGATGACTGACACTGAAGCGCTGAAAATTTACAATGTTTAAAGTAATTATTAAGAAAGTATAATCCTGTAATAAATAAAAGGTAGGTAAATTTTAAATATTTGCTCAGTAATTATTTAAAACAATGTATATTTTTTCAGTTTTGTATCATATTTTAGACGTCAGCCACCGGTGAATGACACGTTTAAAACGGAAAGTTCGCTGTCAGCCACCGGTGGCTGACGTGGCGCTTAACGTGTTAAGGAATGTCTTTTTTACTCAGAATTTTTAATAGTAATTTTTGCCTTTGGAAATGGCAGCGGTTTAGTTATTGCATAAATTAAAAATTCTTATTTGAAAATTTTTAACATGGATGCGTAATTTCTGAATAAAGGAGAAGTTCCTAAAATGACGCATAAAAACACTAATGACGCAAATGCGTAAAAATGTATGAAAAAAAAATCTTTTTTTTCTAAAAGTTAAAAAAAAAATATTAATCATTGTAAAGGTAAGATTACGAACTGTTTCTTTCAATTATTAATTTGACTGAATTTGAATGGATCTCAAATATTTTCATACATATATGTAAGGAAATATTAAATTGGCCGTTTAGGAGTAGCTCTTACAAAATTTTTCACATCTTTACTACCAAAACAACCGAATAGATATTTTCAAAAATACAATCGATCCCAAAATACTAAAAATTATTACAAGAAAAGATAATTTTTTTGTGTATTTTAATGGGCGTTGAAGATTATTAGTTTTCAAAGCATTCACTAATCACGATGGTATGAGCTCAAATAAATTTAATGCCTTTTTTATGTAATAAAGGTACACTGAACTTATTTAAAGGACAACTATATGTAAATTTGCAAAATTGTGTGCAGAAATCGTGAACATTTTTAAAGAGTTTTGGCCAGTATTTTTAGATATTCCACTACTGTGATATCAGAATATCACAGAAATTTATAGTCACAGTATAGTCAGAATATCACAGTTTATAGAAAAAATTCAGAGTTGTTTAACACTAGAACGCCGGGAAATTTTACTCAAGTTTCATAAAAATATTTGACACCAGAATTTTTATTTAGAATTATTTGATTGATTTATTTAACGTAAATCTGCGTAGTTAAATTTAACTTATTTTGTGAAATAATTTCTGGTTCCAGTTGATCATATGGTCGGAGTCGTATCGGCTCCTTCCGGGCGTTCTAGTGTTAATATTAACACTAGAACCGCCGACTATTTTACTCAAGTTTCATAAAAAGTGTTTCACACCAGAATTTGTATTTAAAATTATTCAACTTATTTAATTTACCTATTTTTGTGCTGGATACATTTAACATATCTTATGAAGAAATTTATGGTTCGAATCGACTATTATAAATTTGGGCCGGGGTCAAAATGGCCCCTAATGGCGGTTCTAGTGTTAATTATTACCATAAAGTAAATAATGTTTGTCATACACAGGTGCCAACCTCAAACTAATTTTCCGTAATACACGAGTTAATTTGACCCTGGTTTAATACATTTCGAACCAGAATTTTTTTAAAGAAATGAAATTAAATACGATCCGTCTAGAAATCTTTTATTAATAATAAATAAAGGTCATGAAATAAATTTTCTGGTTCGACAGTGGTTAACCTGGGTCAGATTAATCCCGATATTACGGAAGATTAGTGCGAGGTTGGCAGCTATGGCAGTTACCATTTTTAAACCTTTATTTTCAGTAGGATTACGAATCCTACTGAAAATAAAAGTTTAAAAAATGCTTTGTTTTTCTATTTTATAATGCATTAGTTGGAGTTTAAAAATTAAAGTTATATACCCTTTCCAAAAAGGAAGCAGTTTCACAATAATTTTCATTCTAGTACTTTAACGAATTTATCTAAAAGTATGACATTTAAACACAGGATATATTTCTTACTAAAGTACAGCACAATTTTTGCCGTAAAACAAAATAACTGCCAACTTTTACTCTTTTAACTTACCACTATATTTTAAGAGAAATCTTTTCCTTAATTAATGGCCGAAGTTTGCGATTAATTAAGGAAAAAAAATTTTAACTCTACATTGCGCAGTGATGCACATATGGATCAATTAAGTTTTAAGTTTTAATACTAAATAAATTCAGTTCACAGCATAAAACTATTAACCCGGGGGAAGTCGCGCGTGCTCAGACTGTGAATGGTTTATACTTTGCACCAGTAAATACAAATAGTAATCTTAATCTTACAAGGTCTATAAATCCTGAATTAAATTAATTTAAAGAATATTTTTTGAAAAATAGTGGTGCCAGTTGTAAAAAACCCTACGCACCCGGGGTATATCACACCCCGTGCGACTACTCACGGGTTAATAAAAAGGAACTGACATATCTTAAACTGTAAACATTTTCGCCGGTGTTGATTGCCGCCAGGTGAAACTTCCACCAATAAATTTAAATAGAAATTTTCTCCTTATTTCAACGCCTTATAAACATAGCTGCCAACTCTTACGCTTTTTTGCTACAGCTAAAATTTAATAGAGATTTCGACAATGAAAAAAGACAAAATTTACTATAAATTTTAGTGGTAAGGAAAACGCGTAAATGTTGGCAGCTATGCTTATAAATGAATAAATTTCAGTGATAAATAATGGCGCAAACAATTATACATTTTTACTGGTGGAAGTTTAGTTTGGCAGTAGTCATGCCCTGCGTTTCCTCCCTATTATGACAACCCAGACAACCTCCTGTCAGTGTCATTGAAAAAGATTATAATACCTGGTTACAGCGTCTAGAATACGTAGTGTGGAAGCATGCTATCAAAAAATGCTAAAAATTTGTATTCCTTAAATGTGCGACGATACTGCTAAAATCCCAAGTATCGATCGCAGCGACATCTGCGGGATTTTCGTATTACACTGTATAGACTAGCAAAATCTTACAGTTGTAGAAAATATCCAGCAGATGTCGCTGCGATCTTTATATTTCAGCAGCATCGTTGCGCATTTAAGGGATACAATATTTTAGCGCTTTTTTAACCCTAGATCTACCGGGAATTTTATTCAAGTTTTAATAAAACGTTCTACACCAGAATTTTTATTTAAAACTATTTAACTTATTTATTTACCTTATTTTTGTCTGGTTTATATACTTAGTTTATTTTAAAGAAATTTCTGGTTTGAATGAATGTTTTGTATGTACCTGTCGGGTCCAATGGACCCGTCTGGTAGACGGAGGGTTAAGGGTTAAAGGGATAGCCGACTTCCACACTGTATATTCCAGGCGCTATAACCTGGGCAAATCGACACCAATAAAATAAAATAGAAATTTTTACCATTTTTGTGAGAAAAACTTAACATGAGTAAGGCACTTAAATAAGAAGAAATTTTCTATTAAAATTTACTGGTAGGAAGTTTTCTCCGGCGGTAATCAGAAACTATCTATCCTATGTAAACAATGGAGTTATGAATAAAGAGGAGGAGACATATAGTGTACTGTCTACCAGTTGTGAGTGAAGTAACTGAGGAGGTTGTCACAAGATGGCGGCTGCTTTTTTTAAATCGGATCTTCAGTTTCTGATTACCGCCAAGGCAAACATCCCACCAGTAAAATTGAATAAAAAATTCCGTCTTAATTAAGCCTCTTATTCTTGGAAATTTTCCTCAAAAAATATCGTAAAAATTTCTATTTGTTTTTACTGGTGTCAGTATGCCTTGTAAAACTGTCAGTTTGTTTCCCTGGTTGTCACAATATGGCGGAAACGCAGGGCCTAACTACCGCCAAAGTAAACTCCTACCAGTAAAAATGAAAACCTCTTTCTACCATTATTTATGACTGAAATTTTGTAATAACAAGGCGTTTAAATAAGTTGAAAATTTTTATATAAATCTATTGGTGGAAGATTCTACCGGCGGTAAACAACTCCTGCAATAGCGGTTACAGTTGAATCTTCACTATTTTAAGGATATGTCAGTTCCTGTTTATTAATAGTTCCATGATGTAAACATTAAGCCGCCATCTTGTGACAACCTCCTCAGTTACTTCACTCCGCAACTGGTACACTCTACACTATATGTCTCCACCTCTTTATTCATAACTCCACTGTTACAATTAACTACTATTATCTACAGAGAATGGAGTTATGAATAAAGAGGGGGAGACATATAATGCTTTGTCTGGTGCCAATGTGGTATTTAGGGGTTAAAATAAAGGAGTTGCGAATAAAGGGGAGGAGATATATTGTGTATTGTCTACCAGTTACGAGTGAAGTAACTGAGGAGATTGTCACACGATGACAACTGTTTTTTTCAATCGGATCAGTGGTTTCTAATTACCGCCAGGACAAACTTCCACCAGTAATTTTGAATGGAAATTTTAAAGTTAGTTAAGCACCTTCTTGAGGAAAATTTCTCTCATTAATATGGAAAAAAAATTCTATTTGTTTTTACTGGTGGCAGTTTGTCCATGCATTATAATCATTTTTCACTGACACTGACAGGAAGTTTTTTATGTTGTCACAATATGGCGGAAACGCTTGGCCTGACTACCACCGAACTGAACTTCCACGTGTAAATATGAATTTCTGTTTCTGCTTTAATATATGACCGAAATTCTGAATTAAAGCGCTTAAATAAGAAGAAAATTTCTATTTAATTTTATTGGTTGAAGTTTGCTCCGGCGGTATTCAATCCCGGAAAAGCTTTTACAGTTGAAGCTTCCCTATTTGAAGGATATGTCAGTTCCTGTTTATTTATAGTATTATCTGCATAGCTACCAGAGTCTAAGCCATATGATAGGCCACCCAACCCGGCTGACCCTGACCGTGCAAATATACCATGCTCTCACTAATCTTTCGTAATATGTGGAATAATTTAACCAAGTTTAACAAAGTTTGGAATCAAAAAAATTATATATTCAATCTTTATTTATTTATAATCAGTTTTCTATAAGCAACTTATTTAATTTCAGTTAAAAAAAAAACCTCTGGTACAAAACTTTTTAAATCTGAGTTAAATTTAACCACATATGACGGAAGGTTAGCGAGATCTTGGCGCCTCCGTATCTATAATAATATGGAAAGAAGTTTGTGTGTGTGTGTGTGTGTGTGTGTGTTCGCTGTTACAACATTTGGCAGGAAGGTATCTGCACATATGTAGTTATGAACCTAGGACACCTATCTAGAATTTTTTTTAATTCATATTTCTTTTCTTGAAAATTTCAATGTGATTTATAGCGTTTTTTCAGGTTCCGAGGTGATTTTCTACATTAGTAAAAGGACTTCGGTTTCAAACTTTTAGCCTAATATAGCGCAAATCTTCTTGTGCGATTTTCGATACAAGTTTTAGCATTTATTGCATTCCGTGGTGAATTTTTGAAATTCGTAAAATGGACTCGGTTTGACACATTTAACCTAATTCATAGCTGCTTCAGCTTTTTACGAAAAAGCGTAAGATTTTGGCAGCTATGCCGATATAGTGCAATTTGTCTTACATGATTTTCAATCTGATTTTTAGCGTTTTTTCGCATTTCGCGTCAATTTTTAAATTCATAAACGAATTCCCGTTACAATGTTTCGGTCCACTGTAGCAAATTTTGTCGTTTGTGATTTTTGAATTTTTAACAATTTTTATGAGAGTTTTAGGGGTTTTTTTTTAAAGTTTCGTGGTGATTTTCCTGCATTAGTAAAAATAAATCATTTTTAATCATTTAGCACAATACTATATTATTTTTCCTCTTAACAATAAAGTTTATTCACAGAACAAAGTTTAACCATACACAATAGCTGCTTTTTTGCTACCACTAAAATTTAATAGATATTTTCGTTTTGTCTAATCGTGAGATTCTGACGATTAATTAACCCCTTGCAAGCCGAGAAAAACTTACGAGATTCACTCCCCAGTGTCACAGTTAGAACTTAGCGGCTTTACAAAATGGGGCGTGGCTTAAGAGCGTGCGAGCTCTGTAAATAATCATTGAGAGATAGAAGATGTTCATTCAATTTTTAATTTTTGTGATTTCTCTAATAACTGAAAGCTGTGCCCTTAAGCTACCGATAGGGAACTATTGTATATATCTCGAACAAAAGAGTCAGATTGAGTTTTACGTGAACAAAACCATATTTCCGAAAAAAAAAAAATTATGTAAAAATTCATCTAGGTAAATAATTCATATTTTTCGAATATGATTTATTGATTCTCTTCCGATAAATAAGTACGCTTTAGAACCAACAATTTGTCGGTAACAATATTGGTTCTATTCGTTTCATTATACGAAAAAAGTTTTTCTTGCGTTCATTTTAGTCGGAATCTTTATGTCATGTCTTTATGCATTATTTGATTTTTTTTTTCAAAAAAATGATATGTGATTTAATGGAAGGTTTATTGCACTGCAAAAATAATGATAAAATCAGAGATGTGTTTTTCGTATAACGTCAACTTTTTTCTTGTACTGCACATCTGCAACACGAGCAAAAATTACTGTCGTAAGTAAAATATTAAACAATTAGTAGTTATTGTAATCTCTTACCTGACGAGAAAAACTTACGAGATTCATTCCCCGTGCCACAGTTTTCCAAACAGGTGCACGTAGTTATGCGGTGTATTGGGGGAAATAAGAGACAAGCTTTTAATATAAACATTGTGTACTTCCACGAAAATATAAAAAGAAACGAAAATACAAAAATTATGTACAAAAATTATACCAAAAATGTAAAATTATAGTGTAACAATATGATAAAAAAGATGTTAGAACTTAGTGGCCGCGTGATATATCCTGAAATATGGTTGGACACATAAACCAACATCACATTCAGTGCATTGATAGCGGGGTTCGCGGCAAATTTTTTTCACTGAACAAACCGCACTTCTTCTCGATGCATTTTTCTTTGAAGACGTTGATGTTACTAAGTCCGGAAAGTGTCTAGCAGAAAGTCGTAAAGGACAGCCACTTTCTAATTTCTGTCGTTTGGCACGTTGTGGGGGTGTAATATGAAATTTCTCAAACATACGTTCCACCAAATTCATACGGAAGTTGTAATTATCAACGTTACGGAGTTGCTTCTTTTGTAATGTGAAGGCATTCCAAATAGCCATATCTAATAGATGGCGAAATATTGTTAAATAATACCTCTTCTGTCTTTTTCGTGTTGTTGAATAACAAACTAACGCCTGATACGCTCTATCAACCCCACCCATCTTCAAGTTATAATCTATAACAATAGACATGACATTTTTTTCAGTTTCAGAGCAATTTGCTGTATGGATAGAACGAAGAAGCGAAACATCTTTTTTGTCACGCCATCTCAACACGGAAATTTTGCCTCTTTGGAAAACGGCTATTTCGCCTTTCTTCAAAGTAAGTTTAATGAAAATTTCCGGCAAATCACGTCGATTAGGACGAAGAGTTCCATATAAGTCAGTTGAATTTTGGATAAGAAGGTCTGCTAATTCTGGTGAGAGATAAAAATTGTCCGCAATTACACAATAACCTTTTCCCAAAAAAGGTTCAATAAGTGTCCTCACTCTTTTGTTGCGACTCCATAGTTCTCATACTTTTTATCAAAGATTGTACTCTGCCCTGTGTACACGATCGTATTGTGAATATATCCTGTCTCTGCTTCAGCAAGTACAAAGAGTTTTACTCCAAAGCGAGCTCTTTTCTTTGGTATGTATTGTACCCATGATAGACTGCCTTTGAAAAGCATCAGGCTCTCACCAATGCTCAGGTCCCTTTCAAGTGTATAGACACTTGAAAATTTCTTCATCATGTCAGAAAAAACAGGCCATATTTTACTTAGTTTTGGATTTGGATGTGATTTTTTATCAAAAGTACTGTTATCAGAAAAGTGCAGAAATTTCATGATTGTTGAAAGCGATTTCTGCTCATAAATTTTCCAAAAATTGGAGTTTCGATTAATTTGTTTTTAAATCAGTAAAGCGCAACGTGAGGTTTTACAAGTATTCCTTGCAGAATAAGTATATCTAAAATAACATATATTTCTTCTAATGTTGTCGGACGCCACAACTTCGTCCTTGATTTCTCTTTTCCAGGATGCTGGTTGTTATACTGGTCTGCAAAAGGTTAGTTTCTGTAACAATATGAAGCACCAGCTTCTGATCAAAAAATAATTAAAAAAATAAAAGTGGGTTCGTAACATCTGTTACATTTTTACATATTCCTGGTTGTCCCTAAAATGGAAACCGTGAAGTGAAGGTGGCATAGGTAAAATTTTTATATCCAATCGTACCCAGTTTCTGGCATCTTTCATAGAATAGTCGTTATCTGAATCCTCTTCATCTGACATATCATATTCTGACGTCTCTGGTCCAGAAGTTGACGGAAAGTGGTCGTCCAACTCACTATCATCAGTATTGGACATACTCCTACGAAATTCTAGAAACTGCACGACTAAAGCCATGAGACTAAGGTAGTGACATCAAAATAGCAATGCGATAGAAACGCGAAAAGTGAACGGCAAACTAAACAATATTTTCTCTAAAATAATAGTGGTGTACAAAAAGGGCGGAGCCTTGTCAAATTTGGAAAAAAATCGCTTGTATTTTCACGTCACTAGCTCAGTGCGATAGCCTTTATGAAGGTAGTTCCTTCTACCCCCCTTCTCCTCTGAAATAGGTCAGTCTTTCATAAACACCTTCAAAGTCTTTTTTCTTTTTCTTTCTTTTTAATTCCAAAGCCGTGGGCGTGGATTTACTGGTATAGCGTAGTATAAAGGACAATATTTTGGACTGACGTATATATACGTCAATGGCACTTAACGCATAGACTATGCGCGACGGATATATACGTCTGGGGCACTTAAGGGGTTAAGCTTTCTTTTTATCACTAAAATTTTATAGTAAATACTATAAATTTTTTTGTAATTTTTATAGGATTAATATTTCTGTATAAATATAGTGATTGCTAAGGGTTAAATAAAAAGTGATGCAGATATGCATCACTATGCATTTAAGTGTTAACCCTTTGAAAAGCAGTGGGACATCACATAAAGTATTCCACATACTTTTAATTGCCAAATGAAACATTAGCACCAGAATTTTGAAATAAAGGTTTGCTTTAATAATGTACAAGGGAAAAAAAGAATTGGTTTAATTCCAAATAAATTTGTCTGAAATACTGATGTCAGACAAACATTTCAATATTTTAGCAACAGAAGAACATTTTCACCGAAAATATTATACAATAAGCCATACGCCGCACAGCGGGCAAAATCCCAAAAAGCTGGCCAAAAGTCGAAAAATAAAGTTGTTATTTAGGAAATTTTCACTATACAGATCGCTAGAATAGTGTTTGGAGGGTCAGAATCTACATTTATAAAAAGGTTTTTGTTTTGCTTTGGCTACCTGTATCATTTCAGAAGTGACGCTTGGAGGATTATCATCTGAGGCGAACAAAAAGATCAAAACAATGGTTCTTCTAAACACGTGCTACATTTTTTTCATATCATCCGATTTTAATGCTTTAAAATGGATTCACACGATGATAGTGCGTACTTTTTTGCGCATGTTATAAAAATTATATTAAGCGCATAAAAATTTAAAATTACATGATTATTTTTGATAATTAAAAATAATATATGTATTATTTTTTTTGCATTCAAACATCAAAAAGTTTATAAGTTCCACGGTGTTCCGCAACGACATATAATGGAAACAATAGCCTGAACTATTATCTAATGAATCATGAAAAAACCAGCTGCCAAAAACTGCCATTCTGCATTTCGTGTGGGTTTTTGAAATCACAAATAAAAATATCACTTTTTTAGTTTCTTCAAATGCTATGACATTTATCACTTTTCACAGTAATTTAGCTGGCAAACATTTTTGATTTTTTTAGATTATTCATTTTTGTGATAGATTATTATGTATTAAATTACAAATAAGTATTATAATCATAAGCATAAGGGAATTTGAAAAACAAGGTTAGTAACAAAAAAAAAAAAAAAAAAGAATTCTCCATCATCGATACAATAGAGATATATTTTCTTATCTTTATAGCTAATAATTTTGTGTATTATATCGTAATTAGAAAAATTATCTTATCAATTGCAATCTTTGTTAGATCATACTGCTGAAAGTATTTTATTAATGCAAACAGAAATTATTAGAATCTGACTTCCGAGAATATTAACAATCTGAATTTGATTTGCAATTGGGAATGTGATAGTACATCTGGTCAAGGTACTTTTAAACAAAAATTTAGCGTTGATGATGGTAGAAATTGGGTTTAAATAGCTTTTTCAGTTCTCTAGTGTCAATAGAACTTAAGTGTTGCGAATAATTCAAAAATCGTTACCTGGAAAAATTTAAGATCTTCATCTCCTCGGTTTTTTAGGCCCATCCAAATTCCTTTTTTGCACGAACAACTACTCTCAGTGAAATGGATTATATTACAGATCAGGAGAGTAAACTTATTCCTTTTAAAACAATCATTGATAGAAAATAAGTAGGCGTTAATTACAAGCTAGCTTTAACGATGATTGATTGTAAAATTTTTAATGTCATTACTAGTTATTTGTCAACTCAACGTTGATACCTATATCAGGCAACTTCGAAACAGTTTAATAATCTTCATGACATTCTCAAACTAAAAGCGGATGAAACTCATTTACAATTCGGGATGTCCACGTCACATTCTTGTATAAGGTCTTTTGAGTGTACCTTGCATTTGGCATACAAACGGGATATTAAAGTATGCAAGTGTGCACTCCTGACGAAAAAAATTAAATTTGCAAAACAAAATTTACAAAAAAGATTTCGTTTACAATTAGGACTTCCCGTCGATAAATCAGAACTCTGATTTGGAAGCACAATTGATTACAATACAGCTCGTCGATTCTTTGAAAACGCAACTATTTCTGCTTTCATAAAGAACGTAGACGAAGATTTGATCAAATGATTACACGTCATATTACAAGTAATTTCTTAAAATTCATTTGATACATTTCGTGGATTATTGCTCATAAACACCTTGTAAATTCGTCCGAAGTGTATTTCTAGTTCTATATGCCAACTTCGGTGCACAAACTACTTATTCATGGCACAGAAATAATAGCTTCCACATTATTGTCTGTTGGGCAAATGTCGGGAAACACTCAAGAAACGTGCAACAAATTGCTCAAAAGGTATAGAGAAGATTTCTCCCTAAAATGCAGTAGGACGCAAATAATGGAAGATTTTTTTACGGCTTTTAATGTTATCAGGTCCCTTCATTTCAAGCTTACGTAAATTACCATTAAAGAAACTAATATCCTTGTATCCTAACTTCTGTAAAATATTTCGACACCCCGCCCCCCCTTCTAAAGAGTATACTACAGAAGGGGACTACAGATGATTCAAAGGATGAATTTTAGAATATCCTTTCGTTTCATTTTAATAATATATAGAAATTAAACTTTGTAGTATTTTATTTTTCATTAATGTATTTAATTGCAAAATAAATAGTCATCGTTTAATTTCGATTAAAAACATCTTAGTTCCTTGAAAACACGTTGTAACGTGTAGCCTCGAAACTTTTTAATTTAGAAAGTCGAAATTTTTTATTTAAATATAATTGTTTTTATTTTTAATTCGCCATTTCTTAAAATTTAATTCTTGAACCTTACTTAGCATCCTTAAAAGCACCTGCATACGAAATTTCATAGAAATTGAATAACTTTCAAAGCATTTTAATATTTTGTCCGCCATACTGAATCCGCCATTTTGTTTTTTGGAATTTTAATTTTAGAATTGAGATCAGCATCCTGAAAAACACATGTGTACGAAATTTCGTGGCATTTAAATAACATTTTCATATTTTGGCCAGCTTTTCGGGATTTTGCCCCACTGTGCGCCGGTTCGAAGACTGTTTGCTCGAGGAGCCTGGGGCCCTTACCCCACATCTCCGACACATAAGATGATGCAAGTGAAATGGTATAGCAAATTCACAGCTGGTAGCATTGGAAAGGGTGGGCATAAAAAGTGAAAAACCTAACCGAAATTGCATAAGGAAATAGCTCAAAAAATAAGAAATAAAAGTCTAGAAGGAAGTTTAAGTATAGCATTGCAACAATAAGATATATTTTTGTATTTAAAATTTTTTTAAATTTTTGTAAGATTTTTTCATATATTTTTTAAGATTTTTTGAAGATTTTTTTTATATTTTTTAAATAAGGAATAGATGAAACTAAGGGAAGTGAGAGTGTTAGTAGTGAAAGGGAAAAGTGTAGCCTAGGCCTAATGGGCGATGAAAGTGCGTTTTGGATTCTCACGGGGTGCCATAAATTTGCTGGAGTCTATGCCGTTCAAGAGTCAAGGCAATGCCGGGAACGGCCATACGCAAATAGATTAAATAAGTAAATTAAATAGTTTAGAATAAAAGTTCCTTTGTAAAGTATTTTTATAAAACTTGAATAAAACTTTCGACTGTTCTAGTGTTAAAAAATTTAGTCTTTATAAAAAAGCGTAAACGTTGGCAGCTATGAAATACATATTTTTAAGTTAAACAGTTTGTACTATGACTGAAAAATTTGTAAAAATTACGCTGCCTCTTTTTGCACAATACTCTTCAATTGAAAATAAAATAAAATTAGATTCTATATGAAAACTGAAGTGGTAAGAAGACATTTGTAAGAGCAGAAAATAAATACGAGTCGATTTAAAAATACAAACTCAATTTTACTCAGTAACACCCCTTTCATCGTATGGAAAGACATGCAGATAATTTGCAAGATGGTGTTCAAAAATTTGGAATACCGCTTCAAGTGTCTAGTGCATAGTTGCTTCATCAACCGTTCCCTGGATACTAGGCCTACGCGTCGTAAGCATTTTATTTTCAGTTTTTTTACGGTCTTTGATATTAATCCCTTGAAGGGCAGTGAATTTGCTATGGCATCACCTCATTTTAATCCTTAATTTTCACACTGGAACACGAAATTTTACATGAAAATTGCACTTTTATTAAGAGTGCGAAAGTATACTTTTAATTGTTTACAAATAAATTTTCTTGTAAATACTGGTGTCGCCAATTATTTCAACATTTTACGAATACAATTACATTGCCCCTGAAAGGGTTAAATAAAAATAAATTCTAAAAGTTTTCCCGCTTTTTTCTGAGATTAAAGAAGTCAATGAAAACTTTTGGTAAATACTGGTGCCTAAATTCAGGGTACTATCCAAACGCTTAAAAAAGAACCCGCCTACGACAGCCGCAATTTTTGTGTCAGCGCGTTGTCCTAGTATTTAGGTGGAAGTGCTTCTGTGAGCAAGACACCTTTTACGTAGCATAATATGTTTTGCATTCGTTAGTTCAGTAAAATCATGATTTATTTCCTCTAGGAGCTCGTAAAAGAGACGATTATGTAACAATTCAAGGAACAATTTTGAATGATAGTATCACAGCCGCGGTTCAGATGCGGATAATAAATCTTCTTCTTGTTTGGAATGAATTCAGTGACTGTCCAGATTGGGTCACTAATCATGCAGTTCAGGGTTGCCAGTTTGGCCTCCAAGTTTAATCCGAAATTTCAAATTCATTTCGTAAATTTCGAAGAAAGAATTTTTACTTTGGCTGATAGCTGAATGTCTCTTATTAAATAAAACATAAAATACTAATCTTTATTTCTGGTGTGAACTTGAAATTTCTGAATAAAAAGGAAGGCCAAACTCGTAACCCTGATGCACTTACGGACGAATTTGCAGTCAAATATAAAGTGTTTTGCACCAACGAAGCTTCTGTAATCTTTTTGAGCTTCCCTATACATCGATCCATTTCTTTAAATACACTCTCCTTCGTCTCCTTTTGTAAAAACAGCTAATAAATACAATGTGCTCTCAATTTCATGTAGTTACAACTTACAAACTATACATTTTATGTGAATTGCCTACTGTTTTTCACTTGTGGATGAACTAAATTTTGAAATGACCACTAAAGTGTCTAGAAGACAGGAGTTTGAGCTGTGAGAAATAAATGTATTATATATTTCTACAAAGTTGTTGCACTATTAGACGACCAGTAGATGTACCCTGTTCAAAAATTGCATTCATTTTATGAAAGAAGACAATATACTCCGAATCTAGTAATAATTTTTCTGTGATTTTAACATAAATTGTCGGCGAATAAAAGCAGGTGCATCGATTTTTTTATGCTGATGTGTATTTACCGTAATTTACGGCGTATAATCCGCGGATCAAACAATTCTGTTTGGACCCAGAAATTTTATTTAGTAATTGAAGCCAAATATTTACTGCGATCTAAAATGTTACAGTTTATTTTTAAAAAATTCTGGGTCGAAAAATGATTATTTAATCCGCGGATTATACGCCGGAAATTGCGGTATATTAGATATGACAAAACATGTATGTATTATTGCTTCAGATAGGGGAAGATTAAAAATAAAAAAACAAAGAACTCGCGTGAGAATACGAGACAGACAGTAAAAGAAATAAAAAGGAACTGACCCGTCGGTCTGAGCAAAATGTTTGAGAATGTATCAATCTGTACCAGTAATGATCTTTTTATTTGTTTTCAAGTTTACAATGCATTCGGAAGGCATGTTCTGAAATCACGTCATGTCCTTAAAAGTTTTTTCATATACAGAATTACGTGATAGTGGTTTTATTTTTTTCACAAATCATTTGATTCCATTTTTGTTTTTATTTATATACATTGTTTTTATTTTTTTTAATCATTCCATTAACCCTTTCCGGCGCGAAGTAATTCTGTTTGTAAACTGGTGAAATAATGGATTGGCATCAGAATTTATAAACGAATTTATTAGAAAATATGAACTTGCTTATTTTCACGTACATTATAAATGGAAAATTTTAATTAACTATTCTTGGTGCCGTTTGCCAGTTTTGGAATTAAAATTAGGTGTCCTTTTTTTAAAGACACCGCCATCGAAAGGGGTCATCCCTTTCAAGGGCGGTGGCTAGAGGGTCTAGCCACCTAATTTTAATTCCAAAACTGACAACTGGTACCAATCAGGGGGGTACCATTCGTGCGATGCGCCAACTGTAAAGATTCCTTAACTGCTCGCGCATTACGTCACGTGGCGGACAGATTCGCCTCGCTTCGCTCGTTTCAATAGTATTCTGTATGCTGTTCTGCGTTGGATTTTTTTTCTGTGAATGATTTTAATTTTTATATTATTTTAACAGCCTTTTTTTAAAAAAACCTAGTGAATGCACTATATCAACGTGTTCTAATAACTCTCGGAGAACACGTATACAGACTTAACAATACAGTACAGAGTCTCAAATCCGGAAGTCGAAATTTCGAATTCTTCAAAATCCGGGCATTTTGTTAACTGGCGATTATTATTCTGGAAAATCGCAAAGAAAAACACTAAAATCGCAAAGGACAAAATTTACTATACTAAGCTACAATTTCAAAACCGAATTCCTTTTACGAGCGTCAAAGAATTCCTGCAGAACGCGAAAATCTCTAAAAACTGCATAAAAGAATCGTGAGAAATTCAGAATAACTTTAATGAAAGCAAAAAAAAAAAAGAGGATAGCATTTACTATATTAGAATAAAAGATTAAAACCAGATTTCTTTCACAAATGCAGACAAATCGCCATGAAGTGCGGGAAAAAAAGTTCGAAACTCGCAGAGGAGAAAATTTATTATATTTCGCTAAAAGTTGGTAACCGAGTTCCTTTTATAAATCTCAAAATTCTAAAAATCGCATAAAAAATTCGAGAAAAATGCGAAAATCTCTGTACGAACTCCGAATAAACTTTATTGAAAAAAAATGACAAGATTTAATACAATAGTGGGTTAAAAAAATAAAGCCGGATTCCTTTTACTCATATGGAAAAATCGCCGCAAAAATGTAAAAAAGGAAACGTCAAAAATTGCATAAAATATTTAAAAATTTTCTTTTGTTATAGTGATTTTTTTTACCTTTAAAAAAAATCCTCTATTAAAATATTTGCTTTAGCATTATCTTTTTTTTTTTTTTTACTTTCTTTTATCTATAACAGAGGAACGTATTGTAGTCGAATTTTTGTTCGACTTCCAGTTTTCGACGGATTTACACGTTTTAAATGTCAGAGATCCCGAAAAACATGTTTTTACAAAATATCTGTCTGTCCGTATATATGTATGTCTCATTATATCATCGGAAAGTACACGAAGCTATGTACTTTTGACTATGGCCAGCATGTCAAGGTTAAATTTGGGGATATTCCGCCGGGAGGGGGCGCTGTAATAGCGATTTTTGTTCCATTTTCATTATTAATTCACCGGAAAGCATACAAAGTTAGGCATAGATTTGAACCAAACTTCATACGCATATTTTTGGCTATTGACGCCAGATCCCAGTTGAAAATGGATATGTAACCCGGAAGGAAGCGCTCTGATAACGATGTTTGTGCGATTTTCTCGATTTTTCGTAGTTTTGTTGTACATCGGTTGCTGATGCAGCGACATGCACTTCGTATCTAGCTAACCCGGCGATTCGCAAACAGAATAACGATGATATTTATTTTATTAAATATTATATTCTTGTTACTCTTATTAATAAAATGAAGCAGAAATTTAAGATGAAAATTAATGTAGGGTTGAAGTATTAGCCTATAAGCAGTGCTTAATTTGCGTTGGATATTATCGTTAATATATTCTGTTTGATTCTCAGCTCGGCTACTTCTTTGTTTTTAGTGGAAATTTAAATATTGGTCTGAATTCACCGGCGCTCACTCCGAAATTTAGCGGAAATAGTGTTTATAAAAAATCAAAGCCTAAATTTTTATATCTTTTTTTTCCCATCTCTAATCTTTTGCGTTCTTTCCTACCAAAGCGCTTACGTATGTGACATAGTGTGTCCTGTGTAGAGCTTTTTTTTTTTTTTTTCAATGGTTTCAGAATGGCGATGCGGAATGTCAGAATTAGTCGCAACTGTTTCTGCCGTTTTTACTCGCTGCTTTTTGTTCGTGTTTTTAAAATATTCTCTCTGATTAACTTTCTAGTTCTACACGGTGTTTAATTTGCTCCGAATACCACAGGAGCGCAACTCCAGTACTTCTTTATTTTTAGTGAATATTTAAATATTAGTCAGAACAGACCAGAGTTTATAAATACTGCGCACCAATACAAAGAAGCCCCTGACGAGTAGGATTTTCTGAAAATTTCCCACTCCTGATTTTAATGTTTTTGCTCTGTTCATTTATTAGAATTTATTAGATATTAATGCCTAAAGGTATGTCAAAAACATAAATTTCTTTTTGAGGAAGACAAAATTGCTTTAAAATTTGAAATAGTGTATGAAATATAAATATGCGTATGTGGGGGGGTGGGGGGGCAGGGGATTATAAACTTTGTTGTTATTACTGCAGAATATTAGAGCTCCGGTACTTTTTTTTTTGCTATAAACTAAGCCCTGTGTATATATATTGTTACAGATATTGGAATCATATTGATTTTGATCCTGAATAAGCATAGTGACATTCGAAATTTTTTGAAAACTTATATCTAGTAATCGGACAATGGATTATTGTTAAAAGTTTTGTTTAATTTATTCTGTTTGTTAATTCTAGTCTTTTTATTATTACTGCTGTGCCATCATATTCATATAATTCATCCATTAATTTTATTTTACAATAGTTTAAAAGTTTTCATTTGTACTTTTACGCATTAAAAATGTAATTTTTTTCGCGAATTTACTGAAGTATTTGAATGAAACAAATGTATCGCGATATTATTTAACCATTATGTATGTTATATTTAACTAACTCCAATCAGTGTTTGAACAAATTATTTTAAGAAAAAGTGATTTCGTTCAATTTACTTTCGAGGATCTGTTTTTTTAAAATTATTTACTTCATATTCCGTTCTTTTACTCATCTATTTACATTGTCACGGCCGGTCTTTCTCCGATCTTGTCCGCCACGTGACGTTTCAGTCCTGCTCTACTCTGATTGGCTATCCTTCAAATGGAACAACCTTATGTAGAAGAACCTTGGTACCAATAATATATTACTAATTTTTTTCTTTTATAATAAACGTGCAAAATAGCAGGTTTTTATTTTCTAAGAAATTCTTATGATTATTCTGGTGTCAGTCAATTATTTCATCATTTTACGAACATAATTCTTCTGCCCCTGAAAGGGTTAAACCATTAACCCCTTAATCGTCGCGTAATTTTGGGAAAATCCCTTCGAAATTCGTCGATTTTTTATTGCCCGATTTTATTATTCATAAAATTCTAAGTTCATTAGTAAAAGAAACAGGGTATTACCTTAATATTTAACCCTTTTTAAGGTGATTTGAAGTGTATGAAATCCCTTAATTTTAGTACCTAAAAGTCCATTAATCACAGAAATTTAATACAAAAATGCTTCTTTAGTAAATTTGCAAAATTTGGCTCTTTCTTATTTCGAAAAAAATCTGTTCATAAATTCCGATGTCAATCCTTTATTTCGACATTTAAGCAATGTTCCTGAAAGTGATCAGGATGCATTCATATTTGGTTTATTTTATAATTTTGTTTCCATATTTATTCTCATGGTTAGAAGAAAAATTTCATTGTGTAAGGTTTTGTCCGAAGTGGTCATAACATCCAGAAAAGGGTGTTCACATAAACGACATGATGTTGATAAATGTTCTTCTATACAAATCATTCAGATGCGCACAAACAGTTGAAGTTCTTTACAGTTTTGGATTAGGTGGATTTTGAAGATCGTGAGCTTCATTATTCCAAAAATGTAATTTTTTTTTAATTCGCTGTACCTATTCTACGTCATAATATCGCGAAAAAATGAGGTTTTAAGAAATAAAGTGTAGTCCAAATTATAATTTCTTTAACTTTTACTTTTAACCTTTTTTTTTTTTTTTTTTTTTTTTTTTTTTTTGACACTTGTAAGAGCAAGAAACAACAGCATTTTATTTTAAGAAATAGGTGGCTGTCATTCCAATCTGCTTTTTCTCTTTCTTCTCAAACAATATTTCCCCCATTTCTCATCATACCTATTAGTTTCGATTACAATATTATCCGTCAATTCATCATTTATAAAATATTCATAGTACTGCAGAATACCCGAAATAGCTTCAAAAGAAACGTTAATCTTAGGCTCCGATTTGAATTGCAAGCATGGAGGTGCGTAATATTGGGTCATCATCCCTATCTTCAGTTTCCGATTTTTTGGAGTCAAAAAATCTGAAAAAATGGAATCTTCTGATTCCTTTCCAGATATCTCAACACTGAAATATTTCTCTTCATTTAAGCTACCCAACATAGAAATTAATAAAACCGTAACCCAGATGTATTCACATTTGAAACAAGTAAAACATGTGTTTCAACTAGTACAGTTCCTTAAATTAAGCATTACGATCTTAAAAACAAACTTGTCATTTCAGAGTTTCCCATCTTTTAAGCGTTTAAGACTTCCTTAACGGACCGATGCTGCAATATCGGATTAAGACAATTTATTTCGGCACCATTATTTGTTTAAGGAATAATTGCACTTGATTTCCGACAAGAAGTGCAAGAGAAATTTACTAAAAACTATACTTTAAAATATATACTGGTACGGACAGAATATAAAAATAGAATCACGTATTTAAAGCTTAAAAATATTTTCGGGAAAGAAAAATGCAAAGTAGATACCAGAAAAAATTACATAAAGTCATGAGACGTGCAGCCCGTGAGGGTCACGGGCGCGACGAAATTTCTTCATACGGCTTTGCCCGTGAATATCTCGAGCGCGACGTTTAAGGGGTTAATCATACAATTATTACAATAAACTGAATAGATAAAGGTACACCATTTAAAAAAATTGAAGGTTGAAATTCCAGGTTATAAAATACGCGGAACACAGTTTAACGTTTTTTAAAAGATTATTTTATTTTCGACAGAAAATAAAATGTTATTTAACCCATTAATGCCCGAATTGTTTTCTTCGTTGAAATTTAAATTTTGGATTTCCCTACACTTTTAAAAGAAGAGCAATTTTCATCTTATTTTATGAAGGAATTTGTCTCGTGAAAAAAAGTACATATATTTTTATATTATTTATTCAGAGGTGCCAAGCTCGCACTAATCTTCCGTAATGCGTGGATTAATTTAACCCAGTTTAACAAAGTTTCAAACCAGAAAAATTATTTCATGAATCTGTATTTATTTAATTACAGTTTTATACGTGGAACTTATTTAATTTTATCTTTGATAAAAAATTCCGGTACGAAATGCATTAAACCAGGTTTAAATTAACCGACATATTTCGGAGGATTAGTGGCAACTTGGCACCTATGTTTATTATATATTATATTATATTATATTATATTATATTATAATTATATATACATATTTAATTATATATATATAAATTTAACTCCATATTTACTTGTGTGAAAAGCGCTTTCTTACCACTAAATCTGGCAATCTAAAAATTTGCCGCTGGGCATTAATGGGTTAACCCCTTTATTCTCGATCAAGTGATATTCACGGGCTGTTTCTTTCATTCAGATTGTTTGATTCCCACCAGTTTTATAAAATAATGTAAATGGCTTTATTATGGTATCATTTTACCTGTCATTAAAGAAGGTGAATATTTCTTTTTCAGAAAAGTGGTGCCAGCAATTAATTTGAATTTTTAAACCATAATTAAATGCGATCGTTAAGGGGTTAAATAACTTTCTAAGCATTCACCTACTAAATCACAAAAACAAGTCACTTTCATATTTCAATTTCCAATACCGTTAATATGTGAAATAAACCATGCGTTAACAAAAATTTACCGCAAATGTTTTCTATTTTGTAAGTACACATACTGCTTATTTATTTTTCCAATTTATTTGTAAGTCTTTAAGAAAAGACATCTATTGAATAAAACAAAGATTTATTATTAATTGCCTTCATTAAAGAGGTAGTTTATATTCAACCACAACACATACACAGTTGGAGAGAACTCCGTTCTTTTGAACAGTTTTAGAAAATCATAAATGAATAACAGCTTTATAAAATCATAAAAAAAAAAACGACGAAGAATAAATCGCAATTTGCACTAAAGATAAATTACAGAGCCTGGTATTTCTGGCAAAGAAAAAAAATCAATTCGAAGCGCTGTTACTTCCGCATAAAAAGATTAATGAGAAATATCGAGAGGGAGATGAAATTACATTCATTCATTTCCAGTAATTAGATTAAACCGATTTTCTTTGAAGCAATTCCAGGTTTTAGATCTTCATTTCATTGGTCGAGATTTGCATATTTTTGATATAGTTTCAAATGTTTCGCTTTCTCAACGATAAAAACATTGGTAAGCGAAGCAATTACATATCTTATTTGATTAGGAGTATGTTTCCATCTTATGTTAGGGTGCTTACAGATATACTACAAATTTTTAATAGAATTTTTTGCCTTATTTAATTGCAGAAAAACAGTATAAGCTCTAGGAGTAGATAAGTTGACTGAAAATTCTGCCAATTAAATATTAAGAAGAAAATTTTTAACCTGAACTAGTGGCGCAATACTCATTGCAATTCCAGGAAGAAAAAATACATTTAACCCTTTCAGGTCGACATACTTATGTTGCTAAAATGTTAAAATGATTGAATAACACCGGGATTTTTGAAGAAATTTATATGCATGTAAGTAAAAGCTTTTCTTGCGTACATTATATAAAGCAAAATTTAATTCCTAAATTATGGTGCGAAAGTGGTATTTCGGAATTAAAGTTAAGGTTTATATATAATAAACCGGTGTCCTTCAAGGTGTTAAAAAGTAGTTATAGGAAAAAAGAGTAAATATTGGCAGGTAACTATGTAATATATCTTTATGTATAAACCGAATTCTGATACTCAGATTGTTTAGAATAACTAAAACATGTCTAAAAAAGAACACATTAGCTATGTATACCCAATTACCACAAGATGAACCTAAAACATACATACATAAATATACACTCATATAAAAAATTGTGATACGCTTGCCTTTATTCACAGAACAATTAGGATAAAATCATACAAACGGTATAATTCCATTAGCAGGGCTGCTACTAGCGACTATTTTTATATTCTGTTCACACCAGTATTTTTTTATTTAAGTTTTGAAGCGTATTTCTCTTGCAAATGGTGTCAGAGTGTCTGATAAGCATTTCTGTTTTGAGAAAGTGGTGCTAGCTAGAATTACAAAATAGTCGCCTGTGGCAGCGCAGCATTAGGAATATTGACTTATTTCCGAGTATGAATAAAATTATTGATAGAGGGGTCGTCTACATCTTAACCCTTCGAGGGGCTAAGTAAAACTGTTGCTAAAATGGTGAAATGATTGATTGACACCAGGATTTAAAAAGAAGTTTTTCGAAAATAAGCAAATGTTTTTATCCACGTACTTTATAAATGCAAAAATTTTTATTCAAATTTCTGGTGTCAACGTGGCATTTGAGAACGAAAATTAAGAGGGACGTGTTATATCCCACCGCCCTTCAAGAGGTTGATCCTTTCAGAGGACAAAATACGTAAAATGCTAAAATGATTGAATGATACCCGAATTTGCAAACATATTTATTTGAAAATATGTTAAAGATTTTACTTGTGTGCTTAAATTTTCATTTTAAAATTCTGGTGTCAATGTGGTCTTAAAATAATGTGCTTAAAAATAAACCACGATCCTTTAACTCTCTCGCTGCGCAACCGAGATATTCTCGGGCATGCATTTATCCGTCTAATTAATACTATTTGGTTGATCCCACCAGTTATTTTTTAGTGAAAACTTTCTCTGATTTAATCAGGACATTTTCCCCGATTACGATAGTCAAAAATTTCTGCTTTAACCCTAGAACTACCGAAAATTTTACTCAAGTTTTATAAAAATATTGCACATCAGAATTCTTATTTAAAACTATGGAACTTATTTACTTAACTCATTATTGTCTGGTTTACACATTTAGTTTATTTTAAAGAAATTTCTGGTTAGAATAAATATTTCGAATGTACCCATCGGGCCCATTGGACCCGTCTGGTAGACGGAGGGTTAAAGAACCTGTGATAAAAGATTAAAAATTCTGTAATAGACGCTCATCGCGCAGAATTACTGACGCAGCGAGAGGGTTAAGGCGTTAAAAATTTGACCAACATTGATTATGTAAATAGTAATACTCTTTTTGATGCTTTATTTGCGTTCCTTATATCAAATTAGCACAAAAAAGAATATTCTTTCTGTATTTTTGTTACATATTTATAGAGTTAGAAGTGGTCAAAATTCTGCTAACGTTAAGTTTTAATGTTGTTCTGAAGCTTAAGTTACATTCAAGTGACTGATATTATTTTATATCTGGACAACAAATCATTTTATTTAATTTTTTCTTTTTAGTCAGGGTGAGAGTTAAAGGACAGAAACATATTTTATGCATTTTTTTTTCTCAAGAGCTCAATTTTAACTTTTTGACGGGCGGTGGGATATATTATACCCAATATTTAGGTGGGATCCCACCTACTTTTAATCAAGTTTTACGTTTAATTAATATTTACTTTTATAACTTTGGTGGAAAAAGTTGTAAAATTGCTTTTACTTATTTTGAAATAAAATTTTTCGAAAATTCCAGTGAGAATTCAACATTACAGAAGTACAATTACTTGCACCTGAAAAGATTAATTATGAAAATTATCAGTAAATTCATATTTAAAAAAATATGAACTCTGTCATAGATCACTTTTTATATAAACGGAATAGGCATAATCAAAAACATGAGTTTTTAATACAGGTCATTCAAAAGTCATTATATGTTAAGCACGAAGAGATGAATGAAAGAAATTTCGTAAGTTGAAAATAGTGCCCTCTTACGACTGATAATATTTTTTGCATGCTGAAAAATGAATATATTACACTAGAAAAATCACAAAGAGAAATTATGAAATATTAATCCAGGTAAGAAAGGGGAACTAGAATAAGTGTGAATCCTTGATCGAAAACTCGCGTTTTCGGGGACCCAGGGGTGTAAAAATCTAGGCACAAGCGCGCAGTTTCTCAGCCGTAAATAATTTTATTCTTTATTTTTCGTCTACTATTTCGCCTAATTTTTTTGTAAGAATACTAATAAAACTTAAGCGAAGAAAACTAATAAAATTTACTTGCTCGCTGGCGCCTAGATTTTTACACTCCTGCCGCCACCACTTTTTTTTTACTAAAATATCTGGCTTTGTACCGTCGAAAAATGTATGCCATTCAACGAACCAAAGATCACATTTAAAATTAAGTGGTATCCTAAAGCTTTTAGTATCGAATATAGCAAACTCGTTTTGCCCGAGCGGCACTCGGGAGAAAAGCTGTTAATGGGTGGTTTAGTTTTCCTTGAAGGGACAATTTGAGAACATGTATTGTTTTTTTTAAGTTTCTTTATGAGTACAAATTTTAAAAGCTGATAATATATATTTTATCATTCTCTCACTATTCATTCCCTCATGTGAGGGAATCATTCTTATGTGAGAGAATTGTTCTAATTAAAAAAAAAAAAAAAAAAAAAAAAAAAAAAAAAACTTGTAGAAAAGATATTTTTGTTGAAAATTTAATGCTTTTGATGACAGCAAAAGCGTATTTTTAAGCAAATCGGGGTATAAAATGTTATTTATAATGTAAAAGGTAAAAAAAAAAAAAAATCACCAAGGAAACCTAAAATAAAAGTTCGTGGAGAAATTTCTTCAAAAGAACTTGTGTAAGAATTTAGCATTCAGTTAATAATATTCCTGGTACACAGCAGAAATGTAATCAATATGAAGCAATTAAGAAAATAAAGTAATCTTAAGCTCAAAACTATATTTTATTGCATATAGATTTTAGAGAAAAAATTATTTGTAAATTCACCGAAGAAATTCAGGCTTTACATTTCGAAATCCATCGGAACAAAGAATTCTCCATTTAGGTATTATGCATACAAACAATGGGACTCAATACATTTTATTTAACAGGGCCCTTAAAGCATTTGGATTGGATAATTTTGGAGCATGAAATTGAAATGTATCTCGGTGAACTATTGGAAATTGATGACAAATCAAGCAAAGTAAATGCTGTTAAATCTACAGGAAATGGAAAGTTTAAGTGGCATACGAAAGAGGATATTTATGACTACCCTATATGTGACATTGTTAAAAAAATAATAATTTCTAGAGCCCGAATGATGTTAATGTTAATCCAGAATGATGATAGCACAGAATGTAGATTTAATTTTTCTGAATGAAAGTTTTCTTTAAAATGTTACATGAAATTGTTTTTCACAAAATTGTCATTTCCTCATATCCCTATGTCACCATCACATTGTCATTCCCTCACATTCTAACAAATATTTAAAAATCTATTTGTGATAGAATTTTTAATCCTTTTCGGGACCGGTGGCTTTTACATAAATTTTATTCGACTGGTTACCACAATTTTTTAAAAAGTTACCTTTACTTAAATATTCTCGAAAATTGTATAATTAAAGAAGGCAAATATTACAGTTCTTTTATACTGGTATCAAAAAGAAATTCTGTATGCACTTTTTGAAGGAGCATATATGAACCCATATTCCCGAATGGGTTAATAGTAACCCTAACGGTGATTTTCTTTTTCCACTAAGTCTCTTTTCTAGTGTCTTGTTGCAAAAAGGTTAGAAACTTCTAACATGATTTATTTTTTCTTTCTCACTATGATGAAAATGGCCTATTTGGCCACAATCACCCATATAATTAGTTACATGTATTGTTTCGGTTTTGGGAAAGTGACACATTCGTCAATGTTCAACAATGTTTTAATTATATAGCAAGGTATATAGATATTAAAAATAAAGTTTTTTTTTTTTTAATTTAGGTCACGTTAAGTTTAAGTTGGTTAAATATTACATGTTTTCTATAAATGTCATGTATCATGTGTTTTGAACTGTCCACACATAGCCTGATAACCGCGGGAGAAAACTTCCACCAGTAAATTTTAATATTAATTTTTGCCTTATTTAAATTAGTTATTCGGGCAAGATATCATGAATACGGCTAAATGTTCTATTCCTTTTTACTGGTGGAAGTTTGCCCCGCTGGTAATAGGGCCCTAAGTCCACACACGAGAATATGTGCATAAAAAAGGTTGCCTTGAACGGAAGACTTATTCCGAATAGCTCTCAAAATCAAGTTATATTATTAAAATAATATTTTTTTGTTTTGTTCTCCACAAAAATCTGAACCTAAGTCTACTAGGGCATTTCTGGTACTGCTGTATCATAAACCATGGCTGCCAGCTATTACGCTTTTTCTTTGCAATTAAAATGTATCAGTGAATTTTGACTCATTTAATCGCTGCAAACAGCGGATAAATAAGGAAGAAAAGAAAAAAATTCTAATGCTGCTAGATACACCTAAACGCATTTTTGTAAAGTTCAGCTATTCATAATCCAGCCCCCAGATATAAGTAACTATACATTTTTAAAAATTTACTTTTCAGTAACTATTAATATACCCCATGTTACATATTATAGATTCAGACAGAAATTTTTAAATAAATGTGCATGGGCAATTTGAACCCATAGTATAAAGAATAATGATTGAGCATTCCACATATACAATACAATGAATAGCTCGCAATGGCGAAAGTACTGTATACATGCACTGCAAATTGAAATGTCTGAAATTCAGACACTTAAGTGTCTGAAACGGAGTGTTCGATTTTCAGACATTTTAAAATGTCTGAATTTTTTCAGACACTTCAAACGTCTGCATTTCAGACAATTCAAACGTCTTAATTGCAACCATTTTTTTAAGCATTATACGCAGCCATGTTTGACCACGTTGAATCCTAGAAAAATTTTTGGCCGTGGTCCTGCCCCCTCCACCCCCATACAGTGCGATTTTAGGGGCTCTGAAAGTTGATATGCAATTTTCTTAAAGCTGATAATTTAAATATTTTTCAACAATGTACATTATAATCAGTATTTTGAACTTCTAGAGTAGAATACGATTAAAAACAACAGAAAAAAAAATCTAAATGCAATAAAAACCTCTCAATATGGGTTTGAAGGGAATTTACCCACCATTCGTTGCCGAGGTGCATGTGATTGAGAGTTTTTGCTGTATTTAGATTTTTTTTTTTTAGTTTTTAATCTTAGTCGGCCTTAAATGTTCAAGATTTTTATTATACTCGGCCCACTATCGAAAAAATTTAAAATATAAACTTTACAATAATTGCATATCTAATTCGGGGCTACTAAAATTGTAGGGAGGGTGTAGGGGACACTGCCCAGTTTGCCCATGCTTCAATCAAATCCTTCTTCTGCAAAAAAATCCAACCCTGCATTATGTTTGCTAAATAGAGATGTCCGGTATTCGGAAGTGTTCGTTATTGAAACTAATGGACATTCCCTAATACCGGACAGCTCTATTTAACAAAAATTTTTAAAAAGCAAAACGCATGCACATTTGTTTATTTTTACCTAAAAAAAAACAGACATTTCTGATTCATTGGTCGGCACCAAAATCTTCTCTGTAAAAAATAATAGTTGATTCTTATAGATTTTAATCTTCTAAATAAAAATATGGTAACGAAATTACTGTATCACGTACCATTTTTTTGGTAGGAGAGTTTTGCTTTTAAATTTAAATTTAAGATATTTTATATCTTTCTAAAACATGAGTGAAAAATATTTAAACCATAAAATATAGATAATAATAGGTAAATTACCTGCAAATAAATGTATAAATATGATTACCAGATTTTCAGCGGCATAAGGAATGAAAATATATTAGTGGATAGCAAATAGTAAATTCGGAAACGAAAAAGGGAGGGGGGATAAAAAAATGCTTTACACAAGTATCAACAAATAAAATTTCCATGCTATATTTTGTCACTTTGATATCTAAGACAGTCAAAACATTTCTTTCATGATTTCAATTTTATCTAGCATTGCAAATTAATATAATGATCCTCCCATGTTTGTTATTATTATAAAACTGTTTCTCGGAAAAATGGCACTTGCTGGAGCATTTTCAATAACATATTTAGACACTTTACATATTTAGTTTGCAGGGAGAAAAATTTTAATTTTTTTACCGGCCAGTGATTATCGAACAAATTCCACAGTCCAATAGTGTCCACTATTGAAGGCAGGGCCTTTACGGTATTCGGATAAATATATATTTTTTGTTTCTAATCTTATCCTGTTCTAAAAGTTCAAAATACTCATTATAAACAGAGCAATGTCGAAAGAGATTTAAAATATCAGCTTTACAAAATTGCACAAAAATTCCCCCCGCCCCTTCAGAAAAAAGAAAATATCATTTAAAAATTAAATTCTTCTTTTAAATTTATATTGCTACATAGACAAGTTTTTTATTCATCAGATGAGAATCTCAAGAGCTATTTATTTAATAATAAATAAAAAATAAATAAATATTCTATTTTAAATAACATGCAGAAAAAATTACTTCTAATTTCTAAACTTCTTTTGTCTTAAACATACATTTTAATATCTAATTGTCATTTTTTTTTAAATACTTCATGTAAGTGATGATAAATAAAATGATAAAAACCGCAATTTTAATCAAAACTAGTTATGAAAGTAAATGTATATAATTCTAGCTTTTTAAATTTCGAATCTATTTTTTGCTAAAAATAATTAAGGATCAATATTAAAATTGACTTCAAATGAAATATACATGTATATCTTTAAGGATTTTTAAGTTACAGTAACATGCATAATTACATGAATGTAAGAATATATATTTCTAGAATTAGCTGTTTTTTCGCAAACAGATTCAAACCTAACTTATATTTCATGCAATATTTTATGTGGTACTATAAACAAAATATCAAAACCACTTATCGATATCCTTGACTTGAGTTAAAATAACTGTCATAGTGAATGAGTAACAAAATACTTGAATCTTTAAAAAAAAGACACCCCTTCATATATCCTACTAGTTGTGTTAAAATAATGAAAATTTTCCATTCTTAAAACACAATCCGTGGGACTAGTTTGTAAGTCTGGGGCTAGTTCTTATTCACGAAGTTTTGAAGTGATGAATAAACCTATATTATCGATGAAAAGCAATAAAAAGGCGCGCTCTTTGTAGAATTCTTGGATGTAATTTTCAAGTGTTTCTTTTCCGTTGTTATATCAGTATTTGAAACACATATGATTCACGCAGAAATCCAAAATATAAGAAACTTCTAAATATAACACTTCCAGAAATGACGCAGCCACAGTAGAATTATAATGACAAAACTTTTCAAAGTAAAAAATAGGATCGGTTAAAGATGTGAACTGTTGGGAAACGTTTCGATTTGAAAGCGACATTCGAATCAGAACTCGAATTCGGCTGAGAAAGGGAAAAAAGATTGAGTCAGCATTACGTCAGTCATTACGTCAGCATACGGTTTACAGTATGATAAGTTCATTAAAACTTTTTTATTAGCGGGAAATGGAACGTTGTACAAGAAGAAATCAGAAGCATTTTACATTCTTTATTTGGCATTTTTCGTAATGCTTACACTTATAAATTATCTGAATATAATTATTACAGTTTTTATACTTTCAGGCAGAGGGTGAAAAACATATGATAAATTAAAAAAATCGTCGTAACGCACCTAAATAATACATTTATTATGCACAATCACAGACAGGAGGGTGGTTGCAGGCCATTTCTCTTCCCTGTATTTTGAAATTTACTGAATTAAATTGTCTTTATATTTAAAAAAAATAATAAAATTTATTCTTCCAAATTATTACATAATTAAAGACTAAGACAAAAAGGAACTAATAAATTTTTGTAAAAGAAACACCGACCCCCCCCCCTCCCTTCCTAAACCACTAATAGAAATAAATTTTTAATTATTTCCTTTTGACGTTCATATATTTTAATTTATCTTAAATTGGAAGATAAGGGGTGTTTATAAGGGCAATACCCTCCACCAGAAGGAAAGAAATGTTCTGCATTTTGAAAAATGTTGTTAGAAATTTAATTTTGAATATTTATTACTTCTTACTTCTTAATTTTTTTATATTTCTTTTATATAAAAATTCTTGTACGAGGTGTTCTGACAAAAGATTCTTAGTTTAACTTATTTCATGTTTATATTTTGCATTTTAGTTAGGCGAACTAGGCAGGGGACTCCAGGCACATCTGTTCAACTTTTCCCCTCCATACATTTTTTTTGAGAGCAATCATATCTCTTTGTATTTAGGGAGCGGCCTTTACGTATACAGATGAGTGGAAGTAGTTTTTGAGAAACTTTATATTTTGTGAAAAGTTTCTTTAGCTTGTACTTTTGCACCAAACATAATTTAATTCGAAAGTTAGTAAACGGGCATTTACAATTTTGGCAGACGTCCTCATGGTCAAATCAAGCTGCTTATTTTTTACACTAATACCAAATTTAGTAAATGGCAATGCATTTCATCCATTCGAAAACATTTTCTGATGGTGCTGCCAGATATATTGCGATACAATTGCATATTAGAACACCAGAAGCGAAGGGGTATAAGTCACAAAATTGAAAAAACTGAGATAAGTTCACAGGCTATCTGGAAATATTGCTATTTGTTTTCTGATTGCTCTCAGAAAAAAAAAAATGTAGGGAGGGAAAACGTTGGACAGATGTGCCTGGAGTCCCTTGCCTAGTTCGCCAAACTAAAACGCAAAATATAAGAGATTTTCTAATTATCTGTTGCGTTCTAGAGGTCAACTACTCAAGCTCTATAAATTACTTAACCTCCTTAATCTCTACTTAAAATTTAAAAAATATATTGTACTCCACTTTTCTTCCACAGTTATTGAAATAAGAGTTCAAAGAACGCTATGAAATTAGGAACAGTTTCATATCTGAAGTCAGACACATACTATTGATGTTCATCTTTAAATTCAATTTACTCCAAATCTAAAGTTTGTCACTTGTATCCCTTGGCCTCTGGGGTCCTCATATACAATCATCGTTTCTTCATATATACAGTATGATACAATTGTATTACATTCAGACATACAAGTGTCTGAATTTCTACATGTCTTAATTTCAGACACATGATCATTATTCAGACATTTTCCTCAGTTCATTTATACCATGATCACAGTAAGACACTTAAGTGCCTTAAATTTAGACACTTATGATGTCTGAAATTTCATATTCAGACGTTTAAGTGTCTGAATTTCTTTTCAGTCGCATATGTGTCTGAATTTAAGACGCCTCTATTTGCAGTGTGCGTCACAGTATCTGTCTCGTTTCATTCACATTCCTGGTGGAACAATGACTTATCACGGCAGTGTTGCCAGAGGGCTACTTTTTTAAAATTCAAATTTCTTGATTGGCACAACTTTTTTGAAATGGCAAAATTCGTGTTATTTAACCCTCCAGTCGCGGGAAACGATATTTTCGCTTTCCAATGGGCTACCTTTTTTTACCCCTTAATTCTCGCTCCCGTGATATTCACGGGCTGTGTCTTTTACTCAGATTGTTTATTCCCTCCAGTTTTATAAAATAGTGTAATTGGCTTTGTTATCGTGCCATTTTACCTGTCATTAAATAAGCGGACTATTTCTTTTACAAAAAAGAGGTGCCAATGAGCAATTTGAATTTTTAAACCGTAATTTAATGCGACCGCTAAGGGGTTAACTTGAGATTGCTTGATACCCATCAATTTTTTAAGAGCATATAATTCGGTTTATTCTTGCATTATTTAATCTACAATTAAATAAAGTGACTATTTCTACTTCAAAAAAGTGGTGGGAATCAAACAAGCTTAATTTTAAAAAAGTAACCTAAGGAAAAAGTCGCCAGCGGCTGGAATGTTAATGACGTATTAATTAAGGCTAAAACAAGGGGAATTTTACCATTTGAAAAAAGTTGGGCCAATCAAGAATCCTAAAGTTATAAAAAGTAGCCTACTGGCGACACTATACCATGGGTGTGTTTCTAAAGTGAAGTTCAAAATAAAAGTGAAATGAAGTTTAAATTAGTGGTAATAATTGGTGTAACAATGGTAACAATGGTAAGGGTAACAATGGTAATAATTGTGTAAGTATCAATGTTACATAAAAGTATGTATTCACGGTTCAAACTAGAAGCCTGATACTCTTAACCCTTTCAGGGGCAAATAATTGTGTTTCTATGATGTTGAATTCGCAACAGAATTTTTGGAAAACTTTGTCTGAAACGGGAAAATGAGTTTACAACTTTTTCCCACCAAAGTTTTAAAAGTAAAACTTAATTAAAAGTTACTGGTGCATATCTAGATTAAAAATAGGTGGGATGTAATATGCCCCACTGTCTTTTAAGGTGTTAAACCATGTCTAAATCTATGAAGTTTTGGAAGGAATGTCTGTTTATATTAAAACGACTATGTACTCCATTAGTGTCGAAAGGAATATTGATCCTATCTCGAAAACTACGATAAATAGTGAAAATTAGTTACTGAATAGCTGCCAACTTTTACGCTTTCTTCCTACCACTAAAATTTTATAGTAAATATTGCCTTATTTAATCGCCGAAATATCCCGAATAAACAATACGAAAATCTCTACTAAATTTTAATGGTAGCAAAAAGGCGTAAAAATAGGCATCTATGGTTACTTACTAAAGAGTAGAGTGTCTATGATTTAACCCTTACCGGCGCGGAGTAATTCTGTTTATAAACTGATGACAGGATTGACACCGCAATTTATAAACTAATTTATTAGAAAATATGGACTTATTTTCATCTGCATTATAATAGGAAGATTTTAGTTAAATATTCTTGGTGCCGTTTGTCAGTTTTGGAATTAAAATTAGGTGTCCTTTTTTAAGGCCACCACACCGGAAAGGGTTAATAAGGGATGTGGTCTTGCATATAAAGGTAAAACTTGTTTGCAATATGGAAAGTTAGTACCTTTAAATTAATTTTTTTAACGTTTTATTTTTATTTCAAAATGCAACGCATTATTCTGTAGCAGTGCTTTATACATTCATTATTCAACTTTATGATTATAATCGTCTAATTACGTTCTAGTTTTGAATTCCCATATGTCGCTCTCAAATTATTTCTTCTGTAGTCTGTGGTAGTAATCCGATCGGATTTACGGAAGCTCTTACGCAATTAGCAAATTACACATTAGAGCAGAATATAAATTTATATATATAGCATGTAGAAAATATTAGGGATTTCTAAACACGTTGAACAATATAATACTTAATAAAGATACCGGTTGTGTCTAATTTCAAATAGCTAAAGTTTATTATCCAATGTCACATTAGCAGATCTTCCAAATGGTCCACCAATTTAATACCAAAATTTTTTAACAGAAAATTTCATGGTAGGCTTCTACAATATTTGCGATAGAATTAACCGCCAGAGGTGGTTTCTGCACAATTTGCAAGAAAAATGTAAAAAAGAAAAATTTTCTAAGAAAATATTGGTATTCAGTTGGGGACCATTTAGGAGCCCTGCATTAGAAAACCAATCCAGACATTTATTACGCCAAACTCTACGATCTTTGGTAGCCAGTAATTTTGAAAATGAGTCTTCGCTTTATTCCCTCACCTTTGAGAGATTGAATAAAGCGAAGAATTTTATTGGAATTCACTGGTTACAAAAATCATAGCAGTTGGCAGCTATGGTTACATAGCTGAGCAATGTAGATTTTATCTCGAATGATCTACATCTCCTTTCCTAATACTTCTTTTTATACGAAAATAATAGTAGTTGAAATCACAACCCCCTGAATACAAGGCCTGAGCACTGATACAAAAATGGCTGTTGCCGAAGGAGGATTTTTTTTTTATCGTATGCACTGTCTCTTACATTTAGACACCAGTATTTTATAAAAGATTTCTTTAACTTGTTTAATATCAAAAAATGAAGCAGAAATTTTTTAAAAAAATTATTGGTACCACAGTTAAAGGGAACGTACACTTGCTGGACAAAAAATCTCTTTCGGCAGCCACCATTATCGTGTCCGCGGTGGGGCCCCGTATTCAGGGGGCTATGGTTGAAACAGCGCTGACACAGGCAACTAATTTCATATTCTGTTTACACCGGTGTTATTCTAATATAAATTTTGAAGTTAATTTCTCTTATAAAAGTTGTCAAAGTGTGTGTTAAGGATTACTGTTTTGAGAAAGTGGTGCAACCTAGAATTAAAAAATAGTCGCCCGTGGCAGTCCTGTTAAAATAATGAATGAAGGTGAATTAACGCCTTGAGGGGCAAGCAATTACGTTTGTGAAATGCTAAATTCCCACCGGAATCTTTGAAAAATTCTATTTCAAAATAAGTAAAAGCAATTTTACAGCTTTTTTCCACCAAAGTTAGAAAGGTAAAATTTCATAAAATTTTTCTGGTGTAAAACTTCATTAATCGTAGGTGGTATATAATATATACCGGTGCCCCTCATGGAGTTAACACTAGAACCGCCACAGCGATCATTTTGACCGGCAAAATATGAAAATATTTTGATTCCAACCAGATTTTTATTTCTAAAATATGTTAAATATGTACCACAGAGAAATAAGTTAAATAGTTTCAAAGAAAAATTCTGGTATAAAATAGTTTTATAACACTTGAGTAAAATTTCCGGCGGTTCTAGTGTTAAACTGAGTATAGTTTAGATATATGTGTTTATGTGTGCTATTATGAGCAGAGTTGAACATTAGTTGAAAAAAGAAGACAGGAGTCCCCCTGTTTGCATATTTAATACCACTGTTTCAAAATAATGCTATTTGTAGTGGATTTCTACAATATTTGCGCTAGAAATCTACCAAAAACAATATTGTTTTGTAATTAGAAGTAATAAAAAAACGTTACCGGTTGCGCCGCTGCCATCGAAATACTCAAGGCCAGAGGACACGAGTTCTGACGTCATCACTAGTCGACTGACTTTTCACTAGTGTTGGTATTCACACAGGAAAATTTTGAGTAGCAATTTTCTTTTATTTGTAGAATATATATCATCTTATAAAACAATAATAAATATTTAAACTTACTGGTGAGAATTCGGAATCCCTTAATAAAAATTCAGCCACATGCAGAATGCCAAAGTGTTGCCACATATGACTGTTTTTTTTATTTGGGGATTCCAAATTCTCACCAGTAAGTTTAAATATTATTGTTTTATAAAATGATAGATATTCCACAAATAAAAGAAAATTGCTATTCAAAAATTTTCGCCATGATTTCCAGCCCTAGTGTGAAGTCGGCCGATTAGTGATGACGTCACAGCTCGTGTTCTCTGGCCTTGAGTATTTCAATGGCAGTGGTTGGGCCCCTGCCATCATTTTCGCCACAAACGTTAACCGCTTTCCAAAAAGCATATTTTACAGAATTTTTATTCTTTTATCACCCGTTTTCAAAACAGAAAATATCCTGATTAAATCGGGCAAATTTACAATAAAAAATAACTGGTTGGAATAGTGAAGGATCTTGAGCATCTCATGCGTCACCTATAAGTAGTGTTCCCAGGTGTCCCGTGTAAGTGGTGTCCAGAGTATTTGAAGCCCTGATTCACTCGAGGCACTTGACAACACTACGTATACGTGACGCTCCTCTCGAACAGACTAACCCTTTCAGGGACAAAGTACTTTTATTCAGAAAATGATGAAACGATTGGATGACACCAGGATTTACAAAAATAAATATTTGAAAATAAATTAAAGCTTTTCTTTACGTACTTAGATAAAGGAAAAGTTTCGTTCCGGAATTCTGGTGGCAATGCGGCACTTAGGGATTAAAATTAAGTGGTCCAAAAATGAACCACCTACCTTCAAGGGTTAAATTCCAGTTATTAGACATCAAACAATTTCTCTATGTGGAATTCCTCCAACAGAGGATTTTTAAAATGAAAATCATTTAAATTCAACAGGGCGTCTCGAAAAGATTGAAAAGTGCTTTAGTTCATTATCTGTTCGAAAAAAGGTAGGAATTAGGTTATGAGGCGAAATAATATTTAAAAAATTACACATTGTAGATTTTTATGCGGCATCTAGGTCCTATAAGATACACATACAATGTGTTCACGTATAACCTGACCGACCTTTATTTTCTCAACCGTTGGTCCCAGATGCATACTTCCAATTACAAAAATGGTCAAAATTAGGTGCAGTGTTAAGATAAACAAAAGTTTGAAGCGAAAAAACAATTTAGTGAAGAATTACAGAATCTAAATTTTTATACGGTTCCCCGGTCCTATAAGTTATATTTAGCAAAATTTCCCTGTTACACTGGCAAGTAAGGCAAAAAAAGTCTCGTTATTCTACGATTAAAATTGACCGAGTAATAGCTGTTTAAAGTTGGAGTATATTTTTTGCTGCATATTAGGGGTCATTCACAAATTTAGTAGAAATATAATTTCGTCAGACATATTAAAGAAATGGTTGAGAGTAAAATTAGCATTGCAATATAAATTTGAAATATTTAATCATTCTTACATATTACCGCAAAATGTACAATTTGTACTGAACGTTATAAGAGGAAAAAAATAACAGATTTTTTGTTAAATAAAAGGATGAAAAACAACAGCCTCAAATCTTTACAAAATAATACATCTTTTAAAATGCTGTTAGATTACACTGTCTTTAAATTTTGGGTTGTTGCATGTTTTTTAGCTTTTGAAAATTGATTATTATGTATTTTTTAGCACTGAATCCGAAAATGACCTTCATTTTAAACCATCACGTCAGGAATTTTCTCAAATTGCAAAGTTCAAAGTTCAAAAGCTAAAATTGATCCCCCTCCCCTCCCAGCCTCATCGGACCCCCGAGCTGTTTAGCTCTAAGAAACCCAGTATAAGCCAAAAAATCTAATGAATTATTGAATTAAATAAAATTAAACTGAATAAAAATGTCTCACATCTATTTTATAGTATCAGATTTTTCGCTATTTTTTAACCTTGAAATTCACGATGATGTTTAAGAGTGAAGGTAATTTTTTGATTCAGCGTTAAAAAGTACATAAAATGTAATTATAAAAGTTAAAAAACACATCCATTGCAGGGTTATGTTATCTAATCTAAAACTCTTTCTTAAACTTCTTCACGGTAATCTATTCGAATTTTTTTGTGTTATCCTCTAATATAAGTATGTATAAGATGGTAAGAGTCGAAAATCATAATAATATTGCATTGTCGTCGGATGTATGTCAGTATGTAAAATTTAACTCCGATAGGACATTTGAAAGAATGTTAAAGTTCGAGTACAAATTTCAAACTGGAAAGACGATCATTGCAAGTTAGATAAAACTTTAGGAAAATAACATAATTTTAGTTAAAAGAAATCATAGCCTCAAATCCTTACAAAATAGAACATATGTTAAAATACAATTATTTTAACTAATCTGAAACTTAACTAATAAAAGTTAATCGTAATATTTGTACGATTTCTTTCAAAGCGCAGATACCTTGAAATAATATGTTTAAGTACTTTATACACGACCACTGAAAGTATGGTCGAAATCATCTGTTTTGATATCCAAAAAAGTGGTATAAGTCATGCATTTCAAAGTTTCATAACTCGGTAAATTTTAATGTTAGACGAATGGGACTCTTTTTGTCTTACTTGTTAGTCTCACAGTAAATTTTTAGTAAATATCACTTATAGGACCGGTGGACCGTATAAAAATTTAAATTTCGTAATTTTTTAATAAATGTTTTTCTTCACCAAAATCGCTTTAAAAATAATTATTTACCTTATTTAAACCGTTTTTGTAATTGGAAGTATGCATTTAGGACCAACGGTTGCAAAAATAAAGGTCGGTGAGGTTATACGCGGACACACTGTATAAATAGGTTTACTATACTCTGAAATTTTATCTTAATTTTTTCAAACTTTTTACCTTAACACTAGAACCACCACAGCGGTCATTTTGACCGGTAAAAAGTGAAAACATTTCTATTCGAACCAGATTTTTTTTTTCTAAAATAAATTAAATACGTGTACCACGGAGAAATAAATTGGATAAATAAGTTAAATAATTTTAAATAAAAATTCTCGTTTAAAATAGTTTTATAACACTTGAGTAAAATTTCCGGTGGTTCTAGTGTTAAACAAGCCGAAAATCTCTCTTAGAAAATGCAGCAGTGTGAAAGTGTGTTTTTACTGTAATTTCCCGCAATTTTCAGATTTTGTGTAACATCTGTTGAAAGGTTAAATTACGGGATTCTGCCGTGTTCACAAAATATGAAATCAGCGTAACCTAAACATAAAAATAGTTTTGTTTCGAGGTTTGCCTACTGGATCCTGATCTCTCCTTGCACATTTATTATTCGTTTGATAATTACTCCATTACCTTACGCAAACTGAAATACAGTAGAAGTGAAAACGGTGAAAAAAACAGAAATCTATCCCCTTTTCAGCGGTAAAAAATTGTAGCATATTAACAACAAAATGTACCTTAAAATTGTTTTTTTTTTATTCGTCTTTTTTAATTGCAGAATTCTGACAAGAAGAAATAAAACATAAGAGAAAACGGAAAATGTAACCAAAGTCTGCTGGTAATTATTTGCCAGACTTTCTTGCTTTAAAACGTTGTCGCAAATTAGAAGTAAAATGTTCCTTGAAATAATTTTTCTTCGGAAATATACAACAAAAACGGCTCTAAGCTTACAAAGTTTCATAGCAAAGCTGGTAACTAAATTTATGGGCTATATTGCTGGTATTTTCTTCGTTTTATCTTACGATGTGTAAATTGTAAAACTATAGATGTCAACTTTTACACCTTTTTGTTAAGATTTTTTTCTCGCTTTGCCTTATTTAATAGCAGAATTATGCGATTAACTAAGGCGAAGAATTCTGTTAAATGAAGTTCACAATAGAGCATAAACTTTTGGAGCCGTGCAAATACGAAGCTTGTTGGTTGCAGTGACATAAAGACATTGTTTTTATTTTACCTTTTTCTAAGAATTTGGCTTTCAATGATTGCTCAGCCGTCTCAATAATTTTGTTGCCGGTTGATTGTTCGGGTCCTGGAAGGAGAAGTAATTCTTTCTACTTATAAGCTCACTAAAATAAACATACATTGAATATATTAAAAAATATATAGTAAACTTATGCAGTAGAAACTCGGTTGTAGAATTTCCTATTTGTCGAGTATGAAATTCCCACAAAATTTTATTCAGCCTTTGAAGACAATATCGTTATCCAAAGGCTAATTACGGCTGGGCACACAGGCATTAATAACTCCGAAGTAGTTATTTTCAACTTATTTTAACACGTTTCCGGCCGATAATTTTTATTATATCTGGCTAGTTCTATGGGTTTTTGTAGTGTAAGTCACATAAATGATAACTGCTATGCTTTCTGGCCACCGTTATGTTCAAAAATTTTGCTTGGTCTTATTTAATTAATAAGATATCTCTGGTAAATTAAGTCACATTTTTCCGTTCTAAAATACAGTAAAAAATTGTAGCATGTGACTTACACTAAAAGTACTCATGGAATTAGCCATCTGTATCTTAAAGCAGTAGAAGCCCCTCCCTCTTCTGAAAGTTTTACGTAAATTGATTTTTTAGATAGATTTCTCTAGTTTATGCATCAGTTCATATCTTTCAGTGTAAAGGATTTAATATAAATGAGTTACAATCTAGAAAAAATAAGGACAACATCATACAAATGCAGTTTCTATAAGATAGGAGTCCCTCCTTTAGACAATGATGTTTGGTTAATTAAAAACGAGAATTCCATACCCAGTCGGCAATGTGTTAAAGCAGAATTTCTTCAAAATAGGCTGTAGGCTCCATGCATGTCAAAATTTTCTTTTTAAATAAGGTGCGAATTCCCATTCGAGAGTAACTGCGCCTTTGTACCCCTATGTATAGCTGCCAAAATCCCACGCTTTTTTGTACCTCTAAAAATAGTATCATAGTATATTTTACTTTTTTGAATCGCCATAATCTGAAGATTAAGTAAATCAAAAATTTCTATTAAAGTTTTCTCGTACAAAAAAGCGTACGAGTTTGCAGTTATACCTATGGAAATCAGGCTGAATTCTCGAACAGTAAGAGTGTTGACGCAATACCGACAGAATTAACCCTTCTGGCTCAGTGGACCCACGTCTGGACAATGGAGTTATGAATAAAGAGGAGGAGACATATAGTGTACTGTCTACCAGTTGCGAGTGAAGTAACTGAGGAGGTTGTCACAAGATGGCGGCTGCTTTTTTTAAATCGGATCTTCAGTTTCTGATTACCGCCAAGGCAAACATACCACCAGTAAAATTTAATAGAAAATTCCGTCTTAATTACGCGTCTCATTCTTGGAAATTTTTCTCAAAAAATATCGTAAAAATTGCTATTTGTTTTTACTGGTGTCAGTATGCCTTGTAAAACTGTCAGTTTGTTTCCCTGGTTGTCACAATATGGCGGAAACGGAGGGCCTAACTACCGCCAAAGTAAACTCCTACCAGTAAAAATGAAAAACTCTTTCTACCATTATTTATGACTGAAATTTTGTAATAACAAGTCGTTTAAATAAGTTGAAAATTTTTATGTAAATCTATTGGTGGAAGATTCTACCGGCGGTAAACAACTCCTGCGATAGCGGTTACAGTTGAAGCTTCACTATTTTAAGGATATGTAAGTTCCTTTTTATTAATAGTTCCATGGTCTGGACCACCTAATTTTAATTCCAAACTTACAAACGACACCAAGAATATTTTAACAAAATTTTGCTTTTATAATGAGAATTTAAAATAACGAGTTTTCAATTTCTAAAAATGTCGTTTGTAAAGTACGGCTTCAATCAATCATTTCATCATTTTACGATCAGAATTTTTCTGTGAGGAAAGGGTTTAGTAGTGTATCCAAACCGACCGCCTTGATTTTGTTTCTCATTTTCACGGGCGCGAAACGCAAATACTTGAAATATAACAATAGCATCGTTAACAAAATTAATAAAATGGAGCTATGAATAAAGAGGAGGAGACATATAGTGTATTGTCTACCAGTTGCGAGTGAAGTAACTGAGGAGGTTGTCACAAGATGGCGGCTGTTGTTTTTAATCGGATCCACTGTTTCTGATTACCGCCGGTGAAAACTTCCGCCAGTAAACTTGAACAGAATATTTCGTCTTATTTAAGCGTCTTATTCATGGGAAATTTCTCTCACAAATATGGTAAAAAAAAATTCCATTTATTTTTACTGGTGTTAGTTTGCCCAGGTATTGTAATATTTTCACTGACACTGACAGGAGGTTGTCTTCGTTGTCACAATATGACGGAACTACTACCGCTGAAGTAAACGCCTACCAATAAAAATGAATATCAGTTATCATTTTTGACTAAATTTTTCCATTAATAAAGAGTTTGAATAATAAGAAAATTTCTACTTAAATTTACTGGTGGAAGTTAGCCACGGAGGTAATAAACCTCTGAGAAAGTCGTTACTGTTGAAACCTCACTCTTTTTATGATATGCAGAGGTGCCAAGTATCTGGCTTTTTGGATACCAGTATTTTAACCCCTTGAGGGGCAGCGGTATATATTATATACAACCTACCTACGATTAATGAAGTTTTACACCAGAAAAATTTTATTAAATTTTACTTTTCTAACTTTGGTGGAAAAAAGGCCGTAAAATTGCTTTTACTTATTTTGAAATAGAATTTTTCAAAGATTCCGGTGTGAGTTCAACATTACGGGAACACAATCAGTTGCTTCTCAAGGGGTTAATGCAGAAAACGTTGCTTTATTTAATTGTAACTTTTGGGCGGTTTAAAAGACGCAGATTTTCTCTAAGATTATAGTGGTGTGCAAAAAGCCAGAGACTTAGCAACTCTGGATATGTCAGTTCCTCTTTCTTAACCCTCTCGCGGCGTAATTGTTTTGGTAATATAGCTTCGAAATAATTAAAATAACTTCTTTTGCCACCGGTTTTTCAAAATTTTTTTTTTTTATTTATTTAATCGGAAAAATGCCCCTATTAAATAAGGCAAAATTGACAAAAAAAAAATAATAATAAAAATAACTGGTGGGAATAATCAAGGAGGATTAATTAGACGGAAAAATGCATGCCCGAGAAAATCTCGGGTTGCGCAGTGAGAGGGTTAATAGTTCCATGATTAATAAATGCTGTGATCCCTGAACAGCGATGTTGCTTGAATCCCCAGATTTTAACGTTCTTTTCTTTATTTCATTTTCTTTATTTTTTTTTTTTACTTTTTTGATTTTTTTTTTTTTTTGGGGGGGGGGGGGGGGGGCGACGACAAATAAGCATACATGTGCTACAATGATCCCATAATTTTATGCTCCTTAGGACTCATAAACAACTAGTTGGCCCGGTAGTACTAGTTGGTCTAAAATTCAAAATAGATTCCCCTACCTCCTTGTCCTTCGTTTCAAGTCGTCAAATTCTCACCAATAAAGGTATGTGTACGGGTTTTGTTAAATTTTCTATTAAAATTTTATGAAATTGCACATATTATTTACACTAATCTAATATGGTTTTATAGTTACCGCACTGTTCATATAATGCTTTGTTTAAAATAGGTAAATATAGGAAAATTTTCGGAAGTGGAAAACAATGAAACGTACCGTAATTTCCGGTGTATAGCCCGCAGATCAAACAATTCAGTTTGGACACAGAAATTTTATTCAGTATTTGAAGACCAATATTTACCGCGATCTAAAAAGTTCCTTTTTATTTTTAAAAATTTCTGGGTCGAAACACGATTGTTTGATCCGCGGTTTATACATTCGAAATTACGGTATTTTTATTATTTCTTATGAGAAAATTTGATACGATTCTCCAACAAGTTTTTAGAAGGAATTTTGTTTGGAAACAGAGATACCACTGTATTCCAATAACTGAAAAATAAATAAATAAATAAAAAATTCATCAAAAAATAATAAAATAAAACACAGCTTAGAGCATGCAGGTCGCAACCTATCCCTTTAATGTAAGTCAAAATATATACTTCCTTTTTATTAATATCTTTCTCTTTTGCATTCATTTTATGGTCTTAGATAAACTAAACTGTCATGAAATGTAAAAATAAAAGACGTGTAAAATGTTGTTTTCTAAAAGCGTTCTTTTGAAAGTGTATCTTTATAAAACTTTTATGATACAAAACAAAATTTATACTGCAGAAAAATGTCGGAATTTTACATTTTATGTCAGATATAACTGAAATATGAGAAGGTAAAGAAAACTGTTTAAGAAAATAAATTTAAAAAAGCTATATATTATTTTGTTGTTCAGTTTGCTCGTAGGTTTATGTAGCATATGATACTTATGTATGACACGTATTTCATTTTATACACTGAACTTAATTTAACCTTTTTCATTCGATGTTATCTGAAAATACCCAAGCTGTTAAGTATCTACTAGATAAGCCTACATTTTACAGCAAATATAAACAGTTATTGACTTTCTTGCTTTTAAAAAAATTACACATTATCTCCTATTACTTTTATCTACAAGACATGACATGACTACAACAAATTTTACATCATTTTTGGGAACCGGGACATACACCCACCACTATTTTGTGAATAAAAATTTCTCCTTACTTATGACAGAATTTTTGAGTTTTAAATAAGGTAAAAATTAGTATTCGTCAATAGTGGTATTAATTCAACGAGGTTTATGTCCCGTGTGCATATGCCTTAATCTGGTTTTAGCTGTTTAGATTATAAATTTATTCCTATCCTATTAGTCGTATGTGAACGTGGTGCGGCACGTAAGTTTCCGGTATGCATTTAGCATAGCTGCCAGCTATTACGCTTTTTTCCTAAGACTATTTTTTCTAAAGAAAAAATTGGCTGTTGTAATTCAAAATTTTCGTCGGTTAAATAAGTCAATTTTGTTTGTTCAAAAACAATAATAGGAAAAAAGCATAAAAGTTGGCGGTTATACTTTTAGTAGTAAATCTGAAATTCAATTAACCCTGTATGAAAAGATACGTTTTACATAGCAATTGAACATGCGAGCAGCAAAAGCATATTAAAAGTAAAACTTGGTAAATGAAGTCAAATAAATATCACAAACAACAGTTACATTTCATTACATAGAACATCTTGTTCTAAATATGTTCTAAATATGCCGTACTTGTCTTGAAATTTCGAGACCAGGAAATCCTTTGGTATCAGTATTTTCTTATAGAAATTCTCTTTTTAAATAAGACGAAATTTCGGGCGTTTAACCTAGATATATTTTTCTATAAAAAAGAATACTGATATTGCCCTCAAAAATTTCCTGAAGCGTACGACCCATATTATAGGCATAAGTGGAATTTTTTAATTGCACCCTTATACTTCCAGATACAAATATGATTTAAATCAGGAAAAGTCAAATATTTTAAAATCTCTGAGGCGAGGCACGTGTCATTGTGCTACAGTTTTAGAACAGATTATTTTGCTTTACCATTAGCAGAAAAAAACGATAGTTTTTGCTATGAAATAAGGGGATTACAAATTCTACGATTTAAATAAAAAAATTCAAATTTGAAATAGTAGTGCCATACACCTTGTTAAGTCTATGGAGTGTACGCTCCTTGCATTTTGGTCCACAAATACAGTTCTTGAAAGAACTTGTCTTTTATACACATTTCTGTCATTTCATTAAAATAAGGCAAATGAATATTGCTAATCAAATTCAAGAATCGTACAAATTCAGTATAACTAACCAAAACTCCCGGTAGATATTTTTGAATTTATATGTTTAGAGAAAGATAGATGATAATCTTTATAACTATCATTAAATAAATATATTTTTACTTATAAATTTATATCTATAACTATTATAGCAAGATGAGTGGTAATATTCCTTCTTTTCAGTTCTGTTTAGACATTATACCCACCGGAACGAACGACAGGTATACGTGCCACTTAAGGTGCTCAGAATCGTTCAATATTCCCACCAGTTTATTTTTTGTTATAAAGTTTACCTTATTTAATCGGAATATTTTCGCGATTCAATTACAGAAAATTTTCTGTTTTGAAAAATTGGTAACAAAAGATTAAAAATTAAGCAAAGAGCTCTCTCGTCGCGAAGGGTTTAACCCTTTCCGGCACGAGCAATTTTTGTTGTAAAATAATGAAATGATTGACTGACACCGGAATTTTAAAACGACTTTTTTAGAAATTAAAAACAGGTTACTTTTAATGTTCATTGTAAAAACAAAATTTTACTAAAATATTCTTGGTGTCGTTCGTAAGTTTGGAATTAAAATTAGGTATCCCGACCCGGGCACAGTGTGCCGTAAAGGGTTAAGTGCAAACAAAGACTTTAGTGCTGTTGCTTGGAGATAAACCCATTACTTTTTATATTCATTTCTTGTCTTTTTCTTGAAATTGCATGACTGATACCACTTTTTTAAAATAGTAATATTAACTTTATCTAATCATCCATTAAATAAAACATTGAATACGAATGGAGTTATTAATAAAGAGGAGGAGACATATAGCGTAATGTCTACCAGTTGCGAGTGAAGTAACTGAGGAGGTAGTGGTAAGACGATGACTGTTTATAACACATAAACTGTTTCTCATTACCGCCAGGGCAAACATCCACCAGTAGAGTTAAAGAGAAAATTTTGCCTTTTTTAAGTGCTTTGTTCATGCAAAATTTCTCTCTCAAATATGGTAAAAATTCCGATTTGTTTTTGCTGATGGAAGTTGGCTTGGTGTTATAATGTCTTTCACTTACACTGACAGGAGGTTGTTTAGGTTGTCACAATATGGAGGAAATGCAGGGCTTGAGTACCGCAGGAGTAAAATTCCACCATTAAAAATGAATATCTATTTTTGACATAATTATGATTGAAATTCTACATAAATAAGCCGTTTAAATAAGGTCAAAATTCATATATTTACTGGTACAATTCGATTCATGTATGCTGGTGGAAGATTTACCCGGCGGTAATCAGCCCTACGAAACCGGTTTCGGTTGGAGCTTCACCATTTTGTGGGTATGTCAATTCCTCTTTATTCGTGGTTCCATGATATATGTCCATAAAACAATCTGGAATGACTGCACTTGACTTTCTAAACACTGTTCTAGAAAGTGAAAAAAAAAAAAAAATTTTTTTCTCTAATTTTTAATGCATTTACGGCTCAATTTCAACGCTTTTATTCTTCCCGTTTGGAATCCGGAGACGTTGCTTTTGCGACACTAATACTCAATTACATTACCTCAATTATTGCTTATACTCTGTCGCATTTCCTTGGTGCTTTTATAAAAATATAGAATCGGTCGCAAGATGATTTGAAAATGAATTAAACACTTAATCCGTCGGCCGACTTTTATAAAATCTGTACAGTTCTTGCGACTATGATGTATAATATATTCGCCAAATGAAGCCGCAGTCGGAAGTTCCACTTGTGAGTTGTCTTGTTCACTCACACACACACACAAATATTGATTGCAATACTTTCCTTACACTATGTGTTCTGAAAGCATGGCTGCCAACTTATACGCTTTCTTCCTATCACTAAACTTTTATAGTAAATGCTATCTTATTTAACCCTTTCAGGGGTAAACGATTGTGGTTCTGTAATGTCGAATTCACACTGGAATCTTCCAAAAGTTTTATTGCAAAAATTAAAAAAGCAATTTTACGATTTTTTTTTCTTTTTTTTGCCAAATTTAGAAAAGTAAAATTTAATAAACTTTTTCAGGTACAAATCTTCATTAATCGTAGGTTGGATAAAATATATCCCTCTGTCCCTCAAGAAAATTGAAAATCGAAACCAAAAACTTTACGTGAAAATTTCTCTTAACCCTTTGAGGGGCAAGTAATTGTGTTTCGGTAATGTTGAATTCACACCGGAATCTGTAAAAAACATTTATTGCAAAATAAAGAAACGCAATTTTGCGACCATTTTCTCACCAGAGCTAGAGAGGTAGAATTTAATAACCATTTTTCGGATGCATTATGTACCACCGCCCGCAAGGGATCAATCGGTGAAATGTCATGATTAAAAAAGATGATAACTCTATTAAATTTTAGTGGTAGCAAAAAAGTGTAAAAGTTCGCAGCTATGGGAAAGTAATAAATTTTAAGTTAAGCAAAATGTTTAACCTTTTAGAGCGCAGCTTTGCATATATGCAAGCAACACTATTTTGAATTTAATAGTGTTTTTTTTTTTTTTGCATATACCTAATTCACATCGTAAAATTAAAATAGCAATATTTGCTTTAATTAAAAAACAGACATTCCGTATTTAAATAAAGCGAAATTATACATTGAAACTTTCTGATGAAAAGTCAGATTCTCTGAACTACTTAATTTCTAGAGCGTATTCTATTATGGGATTTAAAGGGTTAAAGGTTAAGCTTTATAAAATAAATAATTATATAAAATAAGGTATTTGGAGACATTCCTATTAAAGTATTTACTAATTTGCATTATTTTAGCGTAAAACAGCCACACGACAGTAGTTTTTACTTATATTGCAGATGTGCAACAGGAAAAAAGATTGACGTATTATATGAAAGATATATCTCTGATTTTTTTCATTACTTTTATATATTATGTTATTCAGTTTTTTCATTATCTTGAAGGGCATCGGCATATTTTATATACCACTTAATTTTAATTCCAAAATGCTACATTGGCACCAGAATTTACGGATTAAATTTTCCCTTGTATAATGTACGAAAAGAAAAGATTTTATTTACTTTCCAATAAATTTGTTTATAAATACCGGTGTCATTTAATCATTTTAAAGTTTTAGCAACAAAATTACTTTGCCAACCTTTTCAGGGGTAAAGTACTTCTTTTACTAAAATATTGAAATGATTGATTGACACCAGGCTTTGCGAACATATATATATATTTTAAATAATAAAAGCCCTCCTTTGTGTACATTATAAACGCAAAATTTAATTCCAAAATCCTCGTGTCGTTGTGGCATTTTGGGATTAAAATTAAGTCTTATATACAATATACCGGTGTCTTTCAAAGGGTTAAAAGACGTTCGTGTTCAGTGGCATAGCGTCAGGGGGGAGGTGAGGGGGATCAATCGTTTTACTACCAATGTTATTGTGAGCTAGATTTTGATTTGTTTAATTGTATAACGTTCAATCTTTAAATGAAGTTCAATTTTCTATAAAAAATAATTTAAATTAGTTAAATTTTCTATAAAAAATTAATTTAAATTAGTTAAATTTTCATAATTTTCGCAGCAAAATGATCGTGCCCTCCCCCCCTAACGCCACGTCACTGTTCGAGTTAAGCTGTTATTTCAAACATCAGAACTTATGCTGTCGCATTTATCTAAATTAAAATTCTGAAAAGTAATTTTTAAGAGTTTCTAATTGTGTTATTTTTCAACAAATCCAAGCTTTTCGTGTCTAACAATTTGTTTGCCTGGGAAACACTATGTACTGTAAAAAATCAGCTGCTTTCATCCATATCACCTAAAAATAAATTCGTAAAAGAAAACTTTTTGAAAAGAGAGTGGTCTAAAAATCTTCATATCACGTTCATGGAAATAAAAGAGTGTAAACGTCTGTGCCGAATGGAACTTTGAAACTGCAGTTTAAGCTCCTCTTGTTGGAATAAAATTAGCACAATGGCCTCTCTGTTAAGTAATTTTTTTCTTTTTTACTATTGAATGTACATTCTTTATTGAAACATTTCTTTACATAAGAAAATATTCCTCAACGTAATTAAATAGGATAACATATTTATATTTTCTTTATAGAAATAAGAGTATATTTGTATTTAAAGATTTAGCATAAAAGTAAAATGATTGAAAGTAGAAAACAAATTAAATATATACAAGTAGATTAGCTTAATCAGTGTAGGAGCAGTGTTAACCCTTTAAGCGTCCGGCTTATTTCTTACTTTATGTTTAATGATTCATAAAATAATACCTATGAAAAATACCGTAATTTCCCGAGTATACACCGCAGCTCAGATAATTTGATTTCCTACCACAATTCGTTTTAAATAAAATATGACTTGTTTTTGCTTACCATTTATTTGACTTCATATTTTAAATAAAATTTCCGGTATGAAATAGACTTAACTAAGCCGCGGCGTATACGCGGGAAATTACGGTAATTGTATGGGGATTTGTTTGTGATTACCTTACATATTTAATTATCTTATGCACTGCAACAAAACAACATTAATATCAGTTTTGTATTAAATCTACCCTTGATTTTAAAGATTACGTGACGGAAAACCTCGGTTAGGACGCTTAAAGTGTTTCGTGCTGAAAAATAATGTTTTTTCCCTATCAATGGTTGTTGCACATGTAGTGTTATCCTCTTGCTGTTCCTAAACTACACCTATCATACTAGTCACCTGGTGCCAGTCACGACCGCAATACCCTTGCTATGGCCTTTGGCTAAGCTTTTATTTAACAATATTTTTTCTTCAAAAATACGATAAGGATTTCATTTAAATTTATTAAATCAATTTTAAACATAAATAATTAAAAAAAAGTAAAAAGTTAAAAGCTTGGAAGACGGATTTATATCTTCAAATCATACTTATTCTTATCTTGATCAATGATTTTTTAAAGCTCTATTATTATTATTATTACTATTATTATTAATGTTGTTATTATTTATTTATTCATTTTGTTTTACCATACTGGACAACATGTACTTTTAAAATACGTTGCGTTTTAGTGTCATTTGTAAATAAACTTTTTATTTAAACTTTTGTATTTTATATCTGATGAAATATCATGTCATAAATGTAGCCATTACTCCAAACTTGGCATTCTATGCAAAAAATACTGGAAAATAAGTACAGTGAAATACGTTTAACACGAAACTGAGGGGACCGTAATTTTTTTTTTTTTGTGTGTGTGTGTGTGTGTTAAAAGAATTTCGTGTTTAAAGATTTTAAAAAAAGCTCCGTCGTTCTAGTGCTAAAATAGAGTTGATTTTGTGAATGAAGGTTTTTAAGCATTTATGATGTTTAATTTAATGTGAATTATATATACAGGGTGTCCCCGAATTCATTGGCCAAACTGTAAGGGAATGTAAAGCAAACATAAAGAAGAAATTTTGGCATGGCAATCTGGTGGCGGAAAGGGAAAGTTTTGGTGAAAAACAAGAAATGCGGAGGGAATGAAAACGAGCGTTTTATTGAAATAACATTTACAATACGTGCTCAAATGTGCCACTGGCAGCGTCTAGCAAGCAGGGTTGGCTTTTTACCGGTAAAAACTGGTTTTTACCAGGACATGGTAAAAACCTGGGAAAAAGTGGTAAAAACCTAAAGATACAATAAACTCTATTAGTCATTAAACTTTATTTTAATTCTGTCGATAAAAACTGTATTTTCAAGTAATTGATGTGTTTATATATTATATATACAGGGATGAGAGCGTCCCGACCCAAATGACCGATTAGTACCACTACATGTTAACAGTATTCTTTGCTTTATTAAATATCAGAAATTCTGTCATTAAATAATGCGAGAAATACTGTTAAATTTTAGTGGCAGTAATCGGTCATTTGTGTCGGAGCGCTCTCATCCCTGTATATATAAAGATATGGGAAATAAACAATTAGTCAATTCCCTAAAGCTGTTGATACAGCACTTTAACCATACAGATTTTACCATATTTTCTATTCTTCATTCATAAATAGACCAACAACAACATATGTTTACTATCTGTTTCACAAAGCAGGTTTCCATTCTACTTGTGTTCTTATAATTTCCAAGGAGCTTCTTTAAAACAAAACATTTAAAAGCCAAAGTTTGGTGAAAAAAGTTAAATAACAAAGAAATAAATCCCAAATTCATACATTTAATGGTGAATCTTAACTCCATACCTTGTACTTCACCCACAGAGTGAATTTTTTCGAACTTTTCACATATCCACGGTAAATTAAGAAATAGACTTGGTGTACAGAAAGCTGTAATGCTTGTTGAAGTGAATAATCACATTGCTGACAAAGCGTAAACCAACTTAGTGAAAAATGTCCAAGCCGGGAATCGAACCCGGGTCCCTGAAATAGATCTCCAGTGTTCTACCACTAAACTTGTCAGCAATGTGATAATTCACTTCAATAATTTTCAAGCGTAATTTCACTGCAGAAATGTAGTTGAAAAATTAATTAAAAAAAAATTGTATATTCACCGATGCTGGGTTTGTTTGCGTCTCATGTTACGCCGCTAGGAATGTGTGCTCATGAAGACTTCTCCATCTTGTGCTGCGGTTGCAGCCTTACCGACTTATATAAGTGAGAAATGCCAGGCTGGACATCGTCCTTGTGGTTTAGGGGTAGAACACTGGAGATCTATTCCAGGGACCCGGGTTCGATTCCCGGCTTGGACATTTTTCACTAAGTTGGTTTACGCTTTGTCAGCAATGTGATAATTCACTTCAATAATTTTCAAGCGTAATTTCACTGCAGAAATGTAGTTGAAAAATTAATTTAAAAAAATTGTAATGCTTGTATTTTGCTATAGTGCTAAGAGGCTCCAAAGACATACCTATAGTGGTAAAATGCACCTACTTACATTTGTTCAAACTACATTATGTGACAATATTTGTAAGCTTTTGTTTTTTATTAAAATGATTAAGAATTTTAAGTGTGAAAAATGGTGCTTATAATTTTTCTTTTCCTTTTGCTTTAAGTAAAAATTACTAAACTAGTCTCTATTTAGATAAATATAATAAATATTGTAATGTTCATTCTCATAATAGTAATAATAATTTTTAGGCTTAATAATGATATATGTACAATAATTCTATCTTTAGAATTTAGAATTCTTGTAGGAGGAAAACATGGATGAAAGTAATGCTGTATTTTTATATTCCTTAAAAACCACTATTTTTGTATAGTATTCTTTTACGTACGTACTCAGAAACTAAATTATGTCAATATTGTTATACAGAATTATGGTATTAAATATCCGTAAAACATTAAAATTGGGAAAATGAAAAATTTGTAGATAAATTTTTATGATAAAAGTGACAAAAACAGTCAAACTAATAAGTTTTTTCATAGGTGGTAAAAACCCTGGTAAAAATATGTTTTTCCAAAGACGGTAAAAACCGGTTTAACACTTTCCGGCACAGTTTGCCCGGTTCGGGATACCTAATTTTAATTCCAAACTTACGATCGGCACCAAGAATATTTTAGTAAAATTTTGCTTTTACAATGAATAGTTAAAGTAGCATGTTTATAATTTCTAAAAAAGTCGTTTTAAAATTCTGGTGTCAGTCAATCATTTCATCATTTTACAACAAAAATTGCCCGTGCCGGAAAGGGTTAAACCATCAAATGGTAAATACCGTCTAACCCTGCTAGCAAGTGGCTGACGTACTTTTTCGCAGATTCCAAGTGTTTCACGAACATTTGCAGCAATGATTGAAACTCTTTCAATAAGGTCCTCTGATGTCAATTCTGGTGTTCAATTAGGGTCAACCAGTGTTTCATAGATGAGACATCTGGAACCTTCTAAGTGCTACACCAATCACTTGCTAGACGCTTCCAGGTATGTATAGATGTTGGTGGTGGCCCATTTGAGCACTTAGGGGGACCGAACCAGTAGATGATCAAATAAGGTCCGTGCTACGGGGTTTTTATTATATTTCCTTCTTTTTAAATTTTAGAAGTAAACTAACGTGATTGCTACAACCCTTCATGAATGTCCTATAGTGGACAAAGATGAAATCTGCTGAAATTCAATGGCAACAAAATTATATATACATACACTTTTTAATTGCCATTTTCCCAGAAGTTGATCAATCAAAGACATCAGTCAAAAATTCCAAAATTAATCTTTAAAATATCATGCTTGGGCTGTGATAAATAATAATTCATATAAAACTATTATTTGTAATAAGCAAGATGGTAGTGGATTATTTTAACTTACCGTAATTGTCTCCAACTAATCAAAAACTACATTTTTACATTTTCTAAATTAAAAAAATTATAAAATGGCTTCTCCTACAGCAGGCAGCTGAAAAAAATGTGACAACAGGTACTCCAACATTCAGACGAAGATATTATGTCTAGTGCCACATTTAAAATTTATTTCCGCCTGAAATGAAGCAATATTTAAAAATTTTTATCAAATACTGGGGGGGGGGGGGGCATCAACTACTGACGTGGTCACCCTACTGTAAATGTTATGTCAATAAAACGCTTGTTTTCATTTCCAACGCATTTCTTGTTTTTCGCCAAAACTTTTCATTTACGACTCCATATTGCTGTACCAAAATTGCTTATTTTTGTGTGTTTTACCTTCCTTAACAGTTTGCCCATGAATTTGGGGAACACCCTGTCTATATAAAAAGAGTATGTGATTTTCCAAATTGATTATAAGTGTCTAAAATTAAACATCTGTTTTCACGCATTAGACTCACACATACAAATATTATCTGAAATTTTTCTTTAAATAAAAAATTTCGAAGAATTTCAGGTGCTGGAAACCCACGATGTCGTTATGAACATCCCTTTATAAAAAACTTCCTGAAAAGTAGACACTATATTTTCATTCTTTCAATCAGTCAGTAAAACAAGATTTTTTCTCACTCTGTTACTGATAATAACTTCCATATAGCTTTCTTTTTTTCAGATATACACGTTACTACACATAAGACAGGACAACAAATAATATTAGTCATTTGTCTTCTTTGGTATTATTTCTTTATTATCCTTTTGTAAAAGGAAACATTGTCATGTTTCTTTTGTCACAACGATACACAAGATGATGTTTTTCTCCAGCTTTTTATTCATTTATGTATATGTCTGATAAAAAGTAAATACATGGAAGTTATTCATGTTAGAGAAATTTTTTAATTTTACACAGTGATAGAAAATACATATCTATATATTACTTTTTAAGCCCTTGAAGAGCGGTGGGACATATATATCCCACTTAACTTTAATTCCCAAAAGCAACATTTATACCATGATTGTTAAAAAATATTTTGTGTTTATAATACAGGTGAATAAAAAGCTTTTACTTGTTTCGAAATAAATTTGTTTGTAATTTCTGGTGTCAAGCAAGGATTTCATCATTTTACCAGCAGAAGTACTTTCCCCTGAAAGGGTTAAAGCAATTTAAGTAACATTCATCATACCGGGGATTTTACTCAAGTTTTATAAAAATATTTCACAAAGGAATTTATATTTAAAATTATTTAAAAATTTTTATTTAACGTATTCCTGTGTGATTTAAATTTTATTTATTTTATAAAGAAATTTCTGGCTCAAATCGACATATTTTCATTTGGTACCAGTGAAAATTTTTGTTGGAATGGAGTTATGAATAGAGCGGCGGGGGCAGATAATGTAGTGTCTACGTGTTGCGTGGTAGGTAACTGAGGAGGTAAGTCACTTTATACAGTGTTGCCAGATGGGCTACTTTTTTTAAATCAGATTCTTGATTGGCACCACTCTTTTGAAATGGTAAAATGTGCCATATTTAATGATATATTAATTAAGGTAAAAAGAAAGTGAATTTTACCGTTTCAAAAAAGTGGTGCCAATCAAAAAATCGAAATTTAAAAAAAGTAGCCCACTGGCAACACTGACTCTATGGCGGCTTTTTTTTTTAATTATTGATTTAGTGCCTTATTAACTCCGGGGAAAACTTCCACTACTAAAAACGAATAGAAATTTTTGCTTATTTTATGACATAAATTCTGAATGATTAAGACATTTAAATAAGGTGGAAATATCTATTCAAAATTACGGATCGAAGACTGCCCTTCCGGCATTCACTAACATTGATAGGAGAAATGTTTAGGTTGCCACTATATGGCGGAACCTCACAACTTCAACAAATAAAAAAGAATAAATATATTTTCCTCAATTATTACAGACATTTTGCTTAAAGAAGGAGGAAATTTCTATTCAAATTTACTGGTGGAAGTTTGTCCCGGATTTAATGAGGGCGTGAGAAACCTTTTACAGTTGAAGCTTCACCATTTGGAGTACATTTCTAATCCTCTTTATTCATAGTTCAATGACATTTCAACGGTTTAGAATCACGGTGAATCTTTAGCTACTTTCTTTAAACATAAATAGGACTTCAATTTGACTGAATGTCCCTCTGCCAATCGTGGGTACGTTCAACAAAAATGTGATGTAATGCAAATAGTCACCGAATGATTGCCTTTTTGCTTTGTGTTTGGAGAAATGCTGCCAAATTTGGCTCTAAAAGTACGCCATTAAGGGGCAAAGAACTTCTGTTTTTAAAATATGGAACTGTTTGAATTACTCAAAAAATGTATTTGAAAACTAAGACAAGCTTGTCTTTATGTACGTATATTATAAATGCAAAATTTAATTCCAATATTCCGGTGACATTGTGGTATTTTGGGATCAAAATTAAGTGGTACAGTAAACTGTCGATTATCCGTCAGTCACAGGACCGACGATGTGGCAGATAATCGAAATAGATGGATAATCGATGAAAGACACTCAAAGACTTTACTAAAATCTATTTTATTTTTGCCAGTTTATAAGTAAGAATTTATAAACGCTTTCTTATCTGTTGTATACATTCGTTAATAGAAAGCATAATCAAGATTCTTACATTTTCAGTAAAAATACCAGTATTTGTATGTAGGAAAACTCGATTGATACAATCGTATGATTGCAAAAGGTGAAATTTTCTCTATGAAAATACTAGCGTTAATCCGACCTAAAGTCAGGGAAATTCCCTGACCTGTAGGAACCCTAACAATAAATCAATTTATGAGACAAATTTACAATTTTACAGAAAAAATATCTGGTATCAGTTTTCATCCAAAGTACCATAATTTCCCTCGTATATGCCGCGGCTTAGTTAAGTCTTTTTCAAACCGGAAATTTTATTGAAAAAAAGAAGTCAAATAAGTGCTGAGCAGAAGTTGGTTACATTTCATTTCAAATACATTCTGGTAGAAAATCGAATTATCTAAGGTGCGGCAGATACGCGTGAAAATACGGCAATCCATTATACGTTTATGTTTGTGCTTTTCTTGCACTTTTACTTCAACACGATTTCGGGTTCTATGTAATAAAAGTACTTGTGTTGCATCTGATTCATCTTGAATCTCAAAACAATTAATGCACATAGAGAGCATAGTTTCTACTTTTACATGACTGACTCCAGAATCGTCATTTCCCTATTCGTCACATTCATCCGCTTCAGATTTCTTTGGATTCAAACTATTTTGATTAATTTCGTCGTTCGTTAATTTTTCACAACCAAGCATTTTTCTCAGAATGAACTACTGAATCGGGTTTACTGTGCATTTGATGTTTCGCAATTCGTTTGTTATAAAGATATATATATATATATATATATATATATATATATAGGGAAGGGGGTGGACGTTAACGAAAGGGTGGATTTTGCTAGAATGATCGATAATTTAAAATTTGCTATATAGATAATATAACGGCGCTCTTCAAATAGTTACCGTAATTTCGCGCGTATCCGCCGCCCCTCAGATAACTGGATTTCGTATCAGAATTTATTTTAACTAAATTGTACTTGTGCTTAGTACTTATTTGACTTCTTCTTTTCAATAAAATTTCCGGTTTCAAAAAGACTTAACTAAGCCGCTGCGCATACTCGGGAAATTACGGTAAATATATTATTAACTTGGCGAATCAGTGTTGCTGTGTGCTACTTTTTTTTAAATTCAGATTTCTAGATTGGCACCACTTTTTTGAAACTTTAAAGTTCCCTTTGTTTTTGCCTTAAATAATATGTCATTAAATAAGGCTCATTTTATCATTTCAAAAAAGTGGTGCCAATCAAGAATCTGATTTTAAAAGAAGTAGCCCATCTGGCAACACTGTGGCGAATACACATTAATATGACGAAAATACTATTCATAAATTAAAAACACATTAACCGATTAAGGACCAGCATGTTTTACAGGAATTTTATTCAGTTCACACAACTTTTTGTTAACCCTCCGTCTACCAGACGGGTCCATTGGACCCGACAGGTACATACAAAATATTCATTCAAACCAGAAATTTCTTTAAAATAAACTAAGTATATAAACCAGACAAAAATAAGGTAAATAAATAAGTTAAATAGTTTTAAATAAAAATTCTGGTGTAGAACGTTTTATTAAAACTTGAATAAAATTCCCGGTAGATCTAGGGTTAAACACTTACTTTTGCTTTATGAATCACTGCAATTTGTTAATTAAATAAGGCAAATTTTACTTTTCTCTTTTACTGGTATCAAACAATTAAAAAAACTCACAACTATAATGTTACGAAAATGCAATATCAGTCTTTAACCTTTTATCTACTGACGGTACTTATAAGTACCACTCACTTTAAACTTTTATACCACGGTGAATATTACTAATATTCTAATGGTACTTTGCAAAAACACTCTTTCCGAATACATGGCAGCAGTAGTTCTAGGTTTGTTATTTTACAGAGGAATGAGGCTATCTTTGAAGCAGTCGATGTGTTTTGTGCCGACATATTGTACAGATTGCCACGCTTGTCTTTTTATTGCTGCAAACACAGTAAAGGATATAAGATAAGTTTTGGATTTTTTTATGTATTCATTATGATCTTAGAATACAATTTGACTAGCTATTTTAGGTGAACGGTGTATGTATTTGATTTAACAGTTGAAGTACTCGGTGGCACTTATAATTACTGTCACTACACTGGGTGTTGGAGAAAAACTTCTTGTTTACTTTTCGTTTGTGTAGTTATCTATCGTTTTCATCTGTTTTAAAATGCAATTACTAAAATGTAGTATAGTAATGATTGCCCTGGTATTTCTTTTCTGTTTCATTGTTACTTTTATAGGAAATCGAAAAAGCTGTGGCACCGGCTCGTTTTTGCTATGTTAGAAATGGCATATGTAAATTCCTATATTGCATATGTGTAGATGCGAGAGAACATGTTGTCCCTGGAATATTGACGTCGCATGACTAAAGAACTGCTAACAAGATCGAAATCTAAAAAAAATTAGTTTTTTTAACCATTTCAGGAGCAAAGCCTTTTCAATTCTAAAGTTTTGAAATAAATGATTGGCACCGGAAATTTCCAAACGATTTATTTGTAAATATAAACAAGTTGGAAATTGCTCGTCAAACGTGGCAAATGAGGTGCGTTCGTACTATAACTAGTTTTATAATTATTTTTTGCACCCCATATTGTACTGAATGTGTATTTATTTGCAATTCATGAGTGCATAGTCTGTAACATCATTAAAATGCACTTGCAATAATTTTTTCCCATTCCCCTTAATGTAACGGAAAACTTTTGACTGTCCCTGTAATTAAGCTATACATCCGATTTTCATGAAATTTGAAATGGCTCGACAAAATTTTGCAGCAATTATATATTTAAAATTTCAGCCCATTCGGAAAGCTGTAACATCATTAAAATGCACTTGCAATAATTTTTCCCATTGGCTTTAATGTAAAGAAAAATTTTTGACTGTCCCTGTAATTAAACTATACATCCGATTTTCATAAAATTTGAAATGGCTCGACAAAATGTCTCAATAATTATATGTTTAAAATTTGAGACCATTCGGAAAGCTTTACCATCATTAAAATGCACGTGCAATAATTTTTCCCATTGGCCGTAATGCAAAGAAAAACTTTTGACTGTCCCTGTAATTTAACTATACATCCGATTTTCATAAAATTTGAAATGGTTCGACAAAATTTTACAACAATCATATATTTAAAATTTCAGACCATTCGGTTGGGTAGTTTTTGCTCTATTATATGCGGACGGACAGACGGACGGACAGACAGACGGACTGAACGACGACTATAGGTGCTACGTATTTATATAATTACGAACGCACCTAAAAAGCCTATGTTTCACGTGCTTATTAAATAGAGAATATTTCCTGGCGCCAGTTGAAATACTTTGTGTGGTTTTCTGTTACGGTATTTTAGTCACAGTGTAGTGACGGTACTTTAAAGTACCACTTTAATTAATTACCTCTGGATAATTAAATTTCTCACGGGCGAGTATATTTTTTATGTTTACTCTTTAATTTTTATCGTAGTAACTGAAAAAAAATATTACATGAGAAAAGTCGCAGTAGATCATAATGACGTCGATAAAGGGTTAATGGGTTACCATTTTCCCTTTTGATCGCTTAGTAAAATCTTCTATGAGAGACATTTTGATCGAAAAAATTTTAACTTTTAATTAATAAGCATGCAGGACAAAATCTCTACCGTAAAATAAAAAGTTATTATTATTTTTAATTCGCAGAATTTTTCCACTTTCAAAGACTTCATGCCCATAGCAGGGTTACCATTTCGGCCGACTTTTTTAACAAGAAATTTCGATTTCGCACCGGAAATAACGAACGATAAATTTTACTTTAAGTAATCGCGAGATGGCTGTCATTAAATAACGAAATATTTACTTTTTGAAATTTCTGGTACATTGTTGAAATTTCTGGTAAATTTTAAAAATTTCTAAATAAAAAAAAGAGGCCATGAAGGAATCGCTGGAATATATGACTACTTTCTCCATGAAATATGGCGATGATTATTTTGAATTTACCGTAAGTTCTGGCGTATAATCCGCAGATCAAATAATTCTGTTTGGACCCAGAAATTTTATTTAGTTATTGAAGCCAAATATTTACCGCGATTTAAAAAGTTACGTATTATTTAAAATATGTTCTGGGTCGAAAAATAATTGTTTGATCCCCGGATTATACGCCGGAAATTCCGGTAAACTCCTTTCTAATTCAAAAATTATTTTTAATTATTAATATGGTTATATAATTATGGTTATATAATATAATTACTACAAGTTATGAAATTAGTACTTATACTAAAAAATCAACTAAACTAAAAAAAAAAAATCAATTAATCTGTTTGTTGGGTTGGCCGTCCACACACATTTTGTAAAAATATTTTTAAATCTAAGAATTTTAAATTTGTTATCGAGGTAGATTACAATAGTTTCCATTGCATGAATTAGACCCAAGTTAAAACCGTGCAGGTTTGTTGAAAGTCCAAGGATTCACGCACGAAGGGCGTAGTGGGCCTCCGAGCACATTTAGAGAGAGAGAGAGAGAGACCGAGAGCCGGCAGCACAGACAACCACCTCCATCGAGTTGGAAGCTGAAATTCCAGAATTAGCTAAAACTCGATTCACATATTAAAACGCAATTGGTCTGCCAAGTCATATCTCGGTGGAAAACACCTAAAAACCCGATTTTAGCGGTCGACTCGTAAATTTACTATTGCGTTTTCCTGCACCCAAAGGTATGAAAACACGGCGGACTGGGAGCAGCAAAACCTAATGGGCAATTCCACATAACATGGGAACTATAGTGTAGACCCTTGAGGGGCCACCTAATTTTAATCAAGATTCGCACCAGAAACATTTAATTAAAATTTATCTGTCTAACTTTGGTGGGGAAAAAATAAGAAAATTGCTTTTCCATATTTTGAAACAATTTTTTTTTAATATTCCGGTGTGAGTTTAAAAGGATATATGGCTAAAGAGGGAAATGTAATGTGAGTCGCAATACCATGTAACGTGAGTCACACACAAAATATTGATTGATATAATTAATTACTATTAAAATAATATTATTTTTGTGTATATCATAAGTTGAAAGTGTGTTGTAATACTATGTCTATGAAATACTTCTTTTTTACTGTGTTTTGATAAATGAGGAGAAATTCTAGGTCTTCATTAACCCATAAAACTTGACTTCCTTTTTTTTTGTAATGTGAGTCACAGTACCAAATTAGGGTCTGCATACCACCTGTTCATTTAAAAATTTATTACATAGTTATTCTTAGTTTCTTATTGTACCCCAGATATTTATGAAGAACTTTTTTAAAAGCAAATGCGATATTTCTTCGATGTATATAGAATTTACTTTTAGAAAAATGTGTCAAATGGTAACGTGAGTCACATGGAATTGCCCTAATGGTAAACCTACGAGTCAACCTGTAAAATCGGGTTTTTAAGTGTTTTCCTCCAAGATATGACTTGGCAGACCGATTGCGTTTTAACATGGGAATTGAATTTTAGCTAATCCTGTAATTTCAACCTCCAACTCGATGAGGTGGTTGTCTCATGGTTAGTGCGGCTCCTTGAATTTTGCCGGCCAGAAAATATTTCAGCTCCAGTATTATCTTATAGAAAATCTCTTCTTAAAAGAATGCGAAGTTTTACGCTTTTAACCTAGATTTCTTTTTCTATAAAAAGATACTGGTAGTTTCCCTGGAGAAATAACGGTATCCGTACGAACCATGTATCTGTGCTGCCGGCTCCCTGTCTAAGAGTAAAAAAAGAAATACACTGCTCAAAACAATTAAAGGATATTTGAAGTTTTATATAAAATAAAGATATAAACGAAATTTTTTTTGCCGAAAATAGATGAAGAGAATCACAAATGCAAATTTTTCTGGTTTTCAAACTGTGGAGTATGCAAATTTTGAGTTTGACGTCAAAAACGTCGCTTCAGCGGCAGCAAATGAAATTTGACTTTCAACTGGATAAAAGAGAATGAAGACAAGGATGATCGGCATTCAGTGATTGCTTTGTTTCGATGAGTACGATGTCTCAGCAAAGTCATTTGACAGATTCAGAAGCTTTGAGAATTGTTGGTAGGTTAGAAGGGGGCCAAACTCAAGCCGAAGTAGCACAAGCCATTGGAGTGTCACAAAGTGTCATTTCCAGGATCTGGAACCGTTTTTTGGAGAGTGGGTGTGCAGGCCGAAGACCAGGGCAAGGTCGTAGATGGGCAACAACACCCAATGAAGATTGGTATTTAGCGTTAACAGCTCGGAGACACCGAACCATGAACGCTACTCTTCTCCAACAACACCTTCGCTCGGCTACAGGCACCACGATTTCAACTCAGACTGTCCGAAACCGGCTCCATGCTGTAGGTGTGTATGCTCGCCGACCGATGGTATGTGTTAGATTAACATCAAGGCATCGTCGCTACCGCAGGGAGTGGACAACCGAGCATGTCAACTGGAGGAGAAATGAATGGAGCAATATTCTGTTTTCTGACGAGTCCCGTTTTTCTGTGCATCCGGATAATAGGCGTATTTTCATCTGGAGGGACCGTGGCAGTAGGAATAATCCTGCGTTCGTGCACGAAAGTGTCAGATTTGGCGGTGGAGGAGTGTTGGTGTATGGTGGCATCTCCATTGACGGGCGCACTGACCTCTACATCATTCGAGATGGAGTTCTGACTGGTCGCCGATATAGGGATGAGATCCTCAGACCTTTTGTAGTCCCTTACGCTGCAGCAATCGGAGATAACTTCATTTTAATGGACGATAACTGCAGGCCACATCGTGCAAACCTGGTGGAGGATTTCCTTTTCGAGGAAGGAATCGTTCGAATGGAATGGCCAGCGTGTTCTCCAGACATGAATCCAATCGAGCACGTTTGGGACGCTCTAGGAAGACGAGTTTCTGGCCGCCAACAACCCCCACAAACTCTCCAAGAACTGGAAAGAGCTCTTCTGGAAGAGTGGGTCAGAATACCCCAACTCGTCATTAATAGCCTCATTGAGTCCATGCCTCAAAGGTGTTCAACGTTGCTGGCCGCCCGTGGAAACCATACACCCTACTGAAAATGATTTTCTTTGAAGAAAACACCTTTTCTTATTCTTTTTTTCTCATATGCACAAATTGTGTTTTTTTCCTTTAGTACACAAATGCGCAATAAAATGCATTTTTTTCTGCCAAACATGTGTAATTTATTCTCATATAACCTACTATGTCTGTCGACCATGTATCAATCAGCTAAACAGTTTACCAGATACAAAATCCACCTAAAACTGCAATATCCTTTAATTGTTTTGAGCAGTGTAGATGGGCGTAGAGAAATAGATATTAAATATGTTACTAAGCGTGTTAAGTCAATACTTTTTGAGTGCCATTATTTCCGAATAGTACTGTTCATCACTATTAATCGCAAAATTTGTACAGATTCTGCGTAGTTAAATAATGTCGACAGGTTATCAATATTCTGAAATAGAGGAGCCCTGAAGTAAGACTTGTATTCACCATGAATTAACAAATTCGTTAATAAAAATTTATATTGAAAAAAAAAACATATATATTAATGTATGTGATCTTACCAAGTTACTCTCGTCGGAACAGTTTTTTACGTTCTTGTTAATTTCTAAAACTTCATTTTCTGAAAATGTTAGCAAGGACTTTCAACTGTTAAATTTAGGGAAGAAAAAGAAAATAAGGAATTAGAAAGAAAAGAAAGCAATTAACCCTGGCTTAATAATATTGCGCTCAGTCAAGCAATAATTTCAACTTTTTTCCCCTTTAAAATTAGCTAAAATGCAGTGAAATATCGAAAGAACATTCGGCTATATTTAAAAAATGAGAAAATAAATTAAACTACTAGGTAAAAAAAATGATCGTTACAAACTTTTTTAGATTGTTACTAAATAACACTTTAGAGCTAAGCCTTGTCAAAAGAGGACTTAAATCAACTAGACAAATGAGAATTTTAAAATTAGATTTCGACTTTTGCATTGAAATCAGTAAAAATTTCCATTTATATCTATCCTTTTATTTTACTATCAACGATAAAATCTTTTTCTTATTTCTTTTCTTGCCAACTTGTTCAAGAAATACATGTTCAGAGATAGATTTTCTGAAGCGTACTTTCGATTTTTTTAATAGAAACTTTAAATGAACTAATTTTTTTTGCGTTCCTCTCAAAGAAAAATTCTAAGAAACCTTTAAAAAAAATCCCCAAACTTAAATTATTCAATCGCTAGAAAATGTATATTTGGTATTTCTTAAAGAGCTTTTTTTATGTAAATTTTAAGCAAATTAGAACCAAAGTTTTAAATTTGTTATCCACAAAAAAATAATAATAAATAAATAAATAAAAATTCAGAAGAATATTTTCGAAAATTGCGTATCATATGAAAGTTCAAAAGATGTTAATGAGGCATATTTGGGTAATATATTGATCGAGAATTCAGATACGACTATTTCATTTAAAACTGTCTGTTTCATTTCATGTACAATACCAAAAAGTTGAGGAAATAAACAGAAGATTTTAAAGAATAAAAGTGCAATTTTAAGAACTGTGCAATGTTTAAGAATAAAAGTGAAGAAATTCAGCGGAAAGTATTCAATCTGAATGCAGTTAAATTTTAGGGATTGTTATGAGGCATTAAATTGCCAATCAGGAGAAGAATTTTCCGTTTTTTAGCCTTCCTTTCTTTATGAAATTGCACTTGCCAATCATTAAAGATAGCTTGTGTCATCCATGCCTTCTTATTGAATTTATATTCGCAAATCAGTGATTGACAGTTCTTAAAGCAACGGGACTTGCCAGAGTGGCCAACAATTAATGTTTTCCTCTTCTCGATTCCAGATTTGTTACAACAAAAGAGTGCTGTAATCGTTGCCATTGATATACCTAAGGCCAGAGGACACGGGTTGTGACGTCATCACTAATCGACCGACTTCTCACTAGTGTTGGAATTCACACTGGGAAAATTTGAATAGCAATTTTCTTTTATTTTGTTTGTGGAATATCTATCATCTTATAAAACAATAATAACTACTTAAACTTACTGGTGAGAATTCGGAATCCCTCAATAAAAATTCAGCCTGATGCGGAATGCCACAGTCTTGCCGCATCTGGCTAATTTTTTATTGAGGGATACCAAATTGTCACCAGTAAGTTTAAATAGTTATTATTGTTTTATAAGATGATAGATATTCCACCAATAAAATAAAAGAAAATTGCTATTCAAAATTTTCCGGTGTGAATTCCAACACCAGTGAGATGTTGTTCGATTAGTGATGACGTCAAAACTCCTGTCCTCCGACCTTGAGCATTTCGATGGCAGCGCTGTAATTCGTTGCTTTGAAGTTTTTCCTCCAATGCACTTGTCGCCTTTAAATGTTAATGTTTTTCTCGGTTCAAGATGATAAAATATTCCAGCTTCGTCAGCATTGAAAACATTATCGGAGCTGTATGTCTTTATAAGGACATCTACTTCCCAAGCTCTCTATTCATTTACCGTCTTTGTTGGTACATCACTTGCTTCGCCGCAAATTGATTTCATTACAATTACATAGCGAGTACGAAAGCGATTGAGCCATCCCAAACTGGCTTGGAAATTTTCGATACCAAGCATTGTTCTGAACTCTTCAGCTTTCTGCCGTATCAGAGGCCCACTTATAGGTACATTGCGTGAACGAGCAACCTCGAACCTTTTGGACATAGCTTTATCGACATCTTGAAGTTGGAACTGTCGCATTCGTTTTCTAAAGGAACAAAGCTTCCATTTTGAAGTTATCTCTCAATCCTTTCTTTATCTTTTAGAAATGTAGATAAAGTCGATGGTGTTATTCCATATTTTTTGGCCACGTCACTTTTCCTCAATCCTTAAACCTTTAGTGTGCACCTTTGGATATATGCAAACAACAGTGTTTTGAATTTAATAGATTTTTTTATTCGTATATACCTAATTCACACCAGAAAATTAAAATCGCAACACGCTTTAATTAATACAGACATTCGGTATCTAAATAAAGCGAAATTAACAGTTGACACTTTCTGGTGTAAAGTCAGATTATCTGAACTACGTAATTTTTGGAACGTATTCTATCATGGGAATTAAAGGGTTAGCCCCTTGAGGGGCAAGCAATTACGTTTGCGAAATGCTGATTTCCCACCGGAATCTTTGAAAAATTCTATTTCAAAATAAGTAAAAGCAATTTTACGGCCTTCTTTCCACCAAAGTTGAAAAAGTAAAATTTAATAAAATTTTTCTGGTGTAAAACTTCATTAACTCTTTCCGGCACACTGTGCCCGGGTCGGAATACCTAATTTTAATTCCAAACTTGCGAGCGACACCAAGAACATTTTAGTGAAATTTTGTTTTTACAATGAACATTAAAAGTAACCTGTTTTTAATTTCTAAAAAAGTCGTTTCAAAATTCCGGTGTCAGTCAATCATTTCATTATTTTACAACAAAAATTGTCCGTGCCGGAAAGGGTTAATCGTAGGTGGTATATAATATATACCGGTGCCCCTCAAGGGGTTAAAGGTTAAGCTTTATAAAGTAAATAATCATATAAAATAGGGTATTTTCAGACAAATTTATTAAAATATTTACTAATTTGCGTTATTTTAGCGTAAAACAGCCACACGACACTAGTATTTACTTCTATTGCAGATGCGCATCAGAAGAAAAGATTGACGTATTCTATGAAAAATGTATCGTTGATTTTTTCTTTATTTTTCTCGTGTAATAAACCTTTCAGAGAATCACATAAATTTTTTTCGAAACAAAATGGAAAATCGCGCATTTAAGGGTTAATCCTTAATATTATCTGTTTCATTTCATGTACAATACCAAAAAGTTAAGGAAATAAAGAGAAAATTTATAGCAGTTATTAAGCACACATTTAAACACTTTATAGCTTTGGAACGTCAGTATGTATGATAAATACTTTATATAATTCTGAGACTCAAAATTTGTATATCTCATCATCTGCAAAATAGATATCCAGAGCCTTTTCTAAAACAGACTTTTTCTTCATAATTAAATACAGTTTATGCGAAATAATTTAATTACAAGATGGTCACAACACCGAGAAAACAGATAACCGTAATTTTCTAATAGTAGCATTTACCACATTCAATCCAAAATTTCGGAGTATAAATATGGCGATGATTAGCATTTAGAAAAACTGATAGCCAAATTGAAAAAAAAATAAGAAAAAAAATCATGCATCAAACATATATTATGAAACACATTCCAACGCTTCCAGAAATCTCTAACGAATCTTCGCTGTTTAATAATTTAAAAAAATAGTAATAATCGAAGTAAACATTTTAGAAAAGGTCATAACGCATTTAAAAACCAGATTTTAGTCATTACCGTACGCAGCTATGGACATAAAATACATCCGCATTGACAGCGTAACTCCTGGCTTAAAGACCGATAGAAATTCCCAAAAACATCATTGTTCGTAATAATTAAAATCTTCTTTCTTTAAATACATTTTCAGCTATATATGTAGAGATTTGCACAATTTTATAACAAGGCATTATCTTGCCAGTACGTTCAACAGGCTGTAGCAACGTAAATAATGAATGAATTCAAAACCCCTTTTAGTGGCACATTCTACACCCTTTATACCTTTCAAAAAATGCAGAATTACCCCCACCCCCTCCCAAACAATCCTAAATAAACGCGGCCTTAATTTCCTATGTGATTACCCCTTCTAGTACCGCGGTGACATTTTAGAATTTGATTTAATAAAAAGTACTATTATCTCTTTACGAGGCATCAGTTTGATTCATTTTTTTAACCCTGTAATGGCCCTGATAGTATTTATGCTACCATTTGTTTTGCCAGTTCCGGTTGCTTGATTGCTAAAGACCATTTACATGAGTATGTTGAGAAAGTCCATTGCTACGACTTTTGGCTACCAGTACTTTAGAGCGGAAAAATTATTTTATCAGAGATATCCCCCTTAATTGAATAAAATCAAGCAAACTTTTCGAAAATAACGGTGGCCAACAAGCATAGCAGCTCCCAGCTATGTGACGTACACTACAAAAACCCATGGGACTAGTCTGAAGGAATAATAGGGTTTTCTACTGTACTACCTTTCTAAGTTACTACGAGGTTTAACCCTTTCAGCGCAGAGTACTTCCATTGCGAAAATGTTGAAATGAATGAATAACACCGGAATTTACGTACAAATTTATTTGAAAATAATAAAAAGTTATTTTCCCCATACGTACTAAACGGAAAATATTTATACCAGATTTCTGGTGCTACTGTGGCAGGTGGAAATCAAGTTGGGTGCTCCATGTAACGGAACACTGAGCCACAAAGGGTTAAGACGGATATACTCGTTTCTTCTATTTTTTATTGCATTGAAATAATAATATTTTCCTTATTTAATCTAGAATTAAATAAGGGGAATATTACAATCTAAAAAAATGGTGTCAATTAAGCAATCTGTATAACAATTAGACAAAGTAGCATACATGATAGAGCATTAGAGGTTAGATGAATTTCTTCTTTAAACCTTTGTAGGACAAAGTACTCTTTTCACCAAAATTATGAAACGATTGAAAGATACCAGAATTTACGAATAAGTTTGCATAATATATTGTAAAATAAGTAAAAGTTTTTCTTTACATACAATATGAAAGGAATATTTATTCCAAAATCACGGTGTCATTGTGGCATTAGGGATTGAAATTAAAGGATATAAATGTCCTTCTAAAGGTTAAAACATTGAAAACAGAAATATAGTAAAAATACTTCCATGGTACTCCGAGGTTTAACCCATTCAGGGGCAAAGCATTTTAAAAGATAACGTGTTGAAGTAAATGAGTGGCACCAGAATTTACCAGCAATTTTATTTGTAAATATGAAGATGGCTATATTTCACATACACATTAAATGGAAAATATTTTACCAAAATTCTGCTACGATTATGGCGTTTAGGAATTAAAATTAAGTGGTTTCATAAGCATACTACCGTCCCTGAAAGAGTTAAGGGGATTCTTCACGCAGTCGAAAACACACGCTCCGTAATGTTAATCCTATGGGCAGATTATTTTTGAATTTCTCGTTTCAATTTGAATATTTTTAAGCGATTTTTTTGCATAGGATAGCTGAGCTCAATCTTTAATATGACTCTTTTTTACTTTTTCGATTTTTGTGGCAGATTTGTTTTAAAAAGTAATTTCAGTTTCGAAACCGGTTTGGAAATTGAAAGTAACTTAAAAAAAATAATCTGCAACCCAAATAGAAAAAGTAAAAAAGAGTCATATTAAAGATTGAGCTCAGCTATCCTATGCAAAAAAAAAAAAAAAAAATTAAATTGAAACGAGAAATTCGAAAATAACTTGCCCATAGGATTAACATTACGGGGTGTGTACTTTCAAGTGCATGAAGAACCCCCTTAAGATAGATATATTCGTTTCGTCTATTTTTCGTAGTGAAAAGAAATCTATAATACCACAATTCTCGAAAATACCGTTGTCAGGCCTCCCACTCGGTCCTATTTTTGAACACCTCTATTTTTCAAAGAAAAATCTTCTTTATCAATTTCGTAGAATCTTGCCTAAAACGCCGTTTTTCTTGCAATTGTTGCAAAAACCTACCATTAATTTTTTTTTCTGAAATTTTACTGGATTTCAAAAGGCGGACAAGTGGGAGCCCTGCGTTATTTGGGTTTACATTAACACTAGAACGGCAGCGAGGGGTCATTTTGACCCTTGCCGAATGAAAACATTTCGATTCGAACCAGAATTTTTTCTATAATATAAGATTGATATACACTGCACAAAAATAACTTAAATAAATAAGTTAAATAGTTCTAAATAAAAATTCTGATGTGAAATATTTTTCTAAAACTTAAGCAAAATTTCCCGCCGTTCTAGTGTTAAAGTCATTACTTCCCCGAAATGTTTTTTTCAGCGAAATGAAATACTTCAGCTACCCAGAAATCATATATTGTTTTACTTTTTACTCTAAATCTTCACCATACACAAAATAATTATTTATAAGGTCCTTATTATTAATAAGAATAGCTAATTCATTATATTATAGATAGAAAATCACATATTGCAGACAAAAAGCTTTTATGTTCCACACAAAGACGGAACACCCGTGAAGGTGTAAGCTTTTGTGGAGGACCTCCTACAAGGTTCACCTTATTAAAAAGTAATATAATGTATCTAGAAAAAATATATGGATGTTTTTTCCGTACAATATATAAGGCTATTCGTCTTTGGAACTCATTTAATGCCTGTCTACTAAATACATTTTTCTTTTGTGATAAGATTTTATTGCTTTGAAATATTCTTCTTTTTTTTCATATTATACGCTTTGAATGTTGCCAAAAACGAAGAGTAATTAGAGTAAAATAAATATCAATTTTAGGTAAAAATGTAAAATGAATGTTGAAGCACTATTATTAGAAGGTGTCCCCTCAACTGGGAGAACCGTGAATCACTATTTCCGAAAAATAAAATTCTCCTTATTTAACACAGAAATTCTGCTTTCAATTAAGGTAATTTTTACTATTCTGAGATTGTAATAAATGTTTAAATGTAAGGCCAAAAATACAACACTTTCCTCTGACGCATAACAACGTCAAGCCAGTCATACAGTCCTCAGCAAAAGTTTAGACACTGGTGACATTTCACCTTTAAATTAAAAATACGAACACTTATGTTATACAAATGGCTGTACTTATTTTCAAATATATTTTAAACGTTTTAGGACAGAAATAACGGTTTTAATGTAGGATATTATTTAATTAAACTAAAAAAAGTGAAATTTGCATATAGCAAAAGTTTAGACACTTTCGTGATTTTTGGCAATTTTTCAGGGAAAAACGCAAATTATGATTACTTTGACGTCACAAGCATGAAGCATTTAAGTGCACCTCGCGATAGTATCGGTTAGGGAAGATGCCGCGAACTAGAAATTTTCAGTCAGATGAAGTAATTAAAGCATTGAAGCTGAAATTCAAAGGGAAGACTGTTGCAGAAATTTCAGCTACTTTGAATCGTCCAAAGTCTATTAAGTACTGCCTAAGGGTTACTCTTTCAAAGCAAAACATAGATCTGAAAGTCCTCGTGTGGTCGGAAAACGAGATTATAAAAGGATCCATAAACTGGCATCTAGACAAATGATGATTGCTAGTCGCATTAAAAGTGAGTGACAGCTTTCTGTGTCAATGGATACTTTCAAAGGAAGATTTTACAATGGAAGATTTAAATTAGTTTACATGAAAATGATAAAACAACCAGTCGACAACAGGAGGTGACTCTTTAAGGGGACCGGGAAAGCCCTATCTCCGCCATGTTAAATTCACCAACTTTATGCACCTTTTTCACAGAAATGGTGAAACATAGAGGTCTAGATTTTCTGTAGTAGTTAGAATAACATCCTTTACGTATGTTAGCAGGCTATTTTCTTTCTAAGTGAAACTGAAAATTAATTATTAATTATTTATTGAAAGTCATTTTTAAATTAGCATTTTTGGTAAGATTTCACTGCCTAAAATAAATAATTCTCGACAAATCATTAAATCCCTGTGTTAAAGTATACAATATAACATAATATAAATATTTAAAAAAATGAGTTCTTAAGTTTAATAGATACTGAAAAAAAAAGGAACACAAACACGAAAAATCCAAATTTTGAGAAAAAGTCAATTAAAGATTTAAATGCCCATTCAGCTGTGAAGTACTCTTAGAAAGAATGAATAATTGCAACACTTCTTTATATATATATATATATATGTAAACATGTGTGACGCATCGTTGTAAAGATAAAAGTTTAAACTATTTAATGATATAAAAAAGTAAAAATCAATTTTTTTCCTAATTTCGCTTACCTGGTCCCCTTAACCCTTTCCGTCGCGGAGTAATTCTGTTTATAAACTGACAAAATAATAGAGTGACACCAGAATTTATAAACGAATTTATTAGAAAATATGAACTTTCTTATTTTCACGTACATTATAAAAGGAAAAATTTAATTCAATATTCTTGGTGCCGTTTGTCAGTTTTGGAATTAAAATTGGGTGTCCTTTTTTTAAAGACACCGCCCTCGAAAGGGTTAATGATTTGGGCCTCACTTTGTTTTAATTCTCAACTATCTCTGGAGTTTCCCACTGGTCGCCAAGTAGCGTAAGACTACATACATATATTGGAAAACAATTTAAAGCCATTTGGTGAACTTTTAACTCTTCTAAAGTATGTATTGTGCAAGATAATGCGTATATTCATGCTGCATACAAATTAAAAAAAAAATGGTTTAACTCTCAAAATATTACTGTTCCCGACTTGCCCGCGTGTAGCCCTATTATGGACCCAATCGAAAACTTTTGTGGCATCATATCTCATACGGTTTATGCAATTTTTTGATAATATTCCTCTGTAAATGAACTTCGATCTGCTGTTGAACGTGTTTGGTACAAAATAGACTCCCAAGTGATGCAAGATTTAGATTTGTTCGATGGAAAGTCACATTTTTGGACTAATAGCAGACAGTGTAGGTGCAGTTCGATTTTAATTTATGGATATTTTTCTGTTAACAGACAGATTGTCTATACTTTTGCCACAACGGTAAATTCAGTTTTTGGCATTATATATTATGTAAATTGAATAAATTAAAATTTATTGTTTGTGAATGAAGGATAAGTCCCCAGTAATATATGACAGTTAAGTTACAACAATTCGTTACATATTTCTCAGTACAGAAGCATAATCGATTATTGTCTAAACTTTTGCTGCGCATTGTATACCCAAATTAAACGTACTGTAATTTCCAACATATAATCCGCGATTTAAATAAAACTATTTTGAACCAGAAATTTTCCTTTAAATATGTTGCCTAATCTATACTATATAAAAATAAGTTTTGTTTAATCAACTACTTTTACTCAGTTTACTACAACTACTATTTAATCAACCTTTTCAGCACAGAAAAATTCTGTTCGTAAATTGATAAAAAGATTGACCTACACCGGAATTTGCAAACGAGCTTCTTAGAAAATAAAACCTTGTTCTTCTAAACTTTCATTGTAAAAGCAAAATTTTGGTGCCGTTTGTAAGTTTTGGAATTAAAATTAGGTGGTCTCGCCGTGGGATCACTGCGCTTGAAATGATTAACGCCGACTGGCAAGAAAACATTTAAATTTAACTATCAGTATTTTAGTATGAAATTTTTCACTTTATTTAATCTCAGATTTTGTGAGATTCAATATTTCAAAATTACAATATGGATATCTGGTGTCGAAGAATTAAAAGAAGTGTAAAAGATTCTCGTCGTTGATAGGTTAACAGTTTTGGCTCTAAACATGTTTGCTTCGTTCTCGAACTATACGCCGGAAATTAGGGTAATTCTAATAAAGCTATAATGAAAATCTCATCAACAGATATTATAGAGTTGCAACAGTTCAGATTCCCCCCCCCCCTTACAAACCCTATCACCGGCTGGCCCGTGTTTTTCCATTTCCAGAAATCATATCAACCCTTAGATGCCCGATTTTTTATTTTGTTTCAAAAAAATTATATATGATTCTCTGAAAGGTGTATAACACAGGAAAAATAATGATAAAAATCTGAGATACATTTTTCATATAATACGTCAATCTTTTCTTCTATTGCACATCTGCAATAAAAGTAAAAACTACTGTCGTGAGGCTGTTTTACGCTAAAATAATGCAAGTTAGTAAATACTTTAATAAGTATATCTCCAAATACCTTTTTTTATATAATTATTAATTTTTATAAAACTTAATCTTTAACCCTTTAATTCCCATGAAATAATACTTTCTAGAAATTACGTAGTTAAGAGAATCTGACTTCGCACCATAAAGTTTCAATGATTAATTTCGCTTTATTTAAATACGGAATGTCTGTATATTTATTAAATAAATATTGCTATTTTAATTTTCTGGCATGAATTAGGTATATGCGAATAAAAAAAATCTATTTAGTTCAAAACAGCGTTGTTTGCATATATGCAAAGCTAAGGGTTAAACCAGACAAAGGGTTAATATGTCTGTAGACAAAGATATATTTTAAGAGTTATGTTTTGAAAAGCATATTGAATAAATGATTATGGAAGGTATTATCGCTCAAACAGCGATTAAAATATATATATATATATATATATATATATATATATATATACCGGGTGTCCCAAAAAGGACTGACTGATTTTAAAATTCAATAACTTCCAAACGGTGACAGATATTTAAAAAAATCTTGCAGGAGGGTTATGCATAAAGTCAAAAGTTTTTTTACAGCGATTTTCAATTTTAGTTCGAATTACAAACAATAGATGGCGCTGCGATCAATAGAGGCTAAATTCAGGCTCGATTTTTGGTACCTCGTGGCCCGGATAATACATTTCCATCTCCTTTTTCTGCATGGAACAACAGAAAGGATCAAAAATCGAGCCTGTATTTAGCGACTATTGCTTACAGCGCCATCTATTGTTTGTAATTAGAACTAAAATCGAAAATCACTGTAATAAAACTTTTGACTTTATGCATAACCCTCCTGCAAGAATTTTTTTAATATCTGTCACCGTTTGGAAGTTATTGAATTTTAAAATCAGTCAGTCCTTTTTGGGACACCCGGTATATAAACCTGATAATTACAAGCATTCTTATAAAAATACAAAAACTTCCCAGACGCTCAAAGGATTAAAAACCAACTTTCGTGGTTTCTTTATATTAATTTCTGTGCTTTAGAATTTTATTTTCTGACAATTTCCAGTCAAGACATTAACAAGAAAGAAAAATGATGCTTCTCGCAAAATGTTTCGCAGTTAAATTCTTTTTCGAGAAGTACTTTCAATGGAGCTCTAAATAAGGAGGAGGAGACAGATAGTGCAGGGCTGCTACAGGCCACTATTTTTCTATTCTATTCGCACCAATATTTAAAAAAAAAAAGTAAAATATTTCTTTTGCAAATGTTGACAAATTGCATGCCAAAGTCTTTTCTTTTGAGAAAGTGGTGTAAGGTAGAATTAAAAAATAGTCACCTGTGGCAACCCTCATAGTTGTAGTGTCTACCGTTTTCTAGCGATGTAACTGAGGAGGTGCCCACCGCCCTCTGAATACCAGGCCTGTGCGCTGACACAAAAATGGCGGCTGCCGAATAGTCCAGGCAATAGAGACCGTATAGGGACTCTACCTAGCAAAATTAATGGTAGTACTGGAAATCGGCTTTCTAGATGTTTTTTGGGTCGCTGAATCCGAATTTGTAACTTCTCTCCAAAATTTCCCCCGGCAATCCCCCCCCCCCCAAATTTTGGTAAAAAAAAACCCAAAAAGATTTTTATTAAAAAATTCCATTTTTTTATTCTTTTAGGGAAAAAGTAGCTAGAAATTCAGAAAGTAGACAAAATTTGCAACAAATTAGATATATGACATTATGACTTAGGATGAAGGGGAAGGGGGGATCTACCTCGGAACATGCGCCGCAGTGCTGCGTGGACTAAGTTGCGCAATTCCACTTAACCACTCACACGTTTATATTAGCCCTCCCATCTTCCCTCCGAACTTTCTCTATAAGGTTTACTTTAAGTTTTTTGGGTCGCTGAATCCGAATTTTTAACTTACCCCCAAAATCCCCCCCCCCCGAAAACACCCCCAAATAGTTGCTTTTAACTTAAATTTCTTATTGATTTAAGGGAAAAGCATTACAAAATTCAGAAACTAGACAAAATTTGCAACAAATAGGATATATGACATTATGACGTAGGATAAACGGGGAGAGAGGGGGCTGCCTCGGAACATTCCCCGCGCGCTTTTCTCAAAAACCAAATTTTTTCAAAAAATCAATTTATTGGGGGGTTGCCGGGTGAACTTTTGTTGGGAAGTTATAAATTCGGATTCAGTGACCCAAAAAACATCTAGAAAGCCGATTTCTAGTACTACCATTAATTTTGCCAGGTAAAATCCCCTATTGCCTGGACTTCATCATTTAGTGCACGTAGCGCCGCAGTGCATGTTCCGAGGCAGCCCTCACCCTCCCCGTTCATCCTAATTCATAATCTCATATATCCTATTTGTTGCAAATTTTGTCTAGTTTCTGAATCTTGTAATGCTTTTCCCCTAAAACAATAAGAAATTTAAGTTAAAAACAACTATTTGGGGGGGGTTGGGGGGAAAAATTCTGGGGGAAAGTTAAAAATTCGGATTCAGCGACCCAAAAATCTTAAAGTAAACCTTATAGAGAAAGTTCGGAGGGGAGATGGGAGGGCGAATGTAAACGTGTGAGTGGTTAAGTGGAATTGCGCAACTTAGTTTACGCAGCACGGCGCGCATGTTCCGCGGCAGATCCCCCCTTCCCTTCGTCCTAAGTCATAATTTCATACATCTAATTTGTTGGAAATTTTGTCTACTTTCTGAATTTCTAGATACTTTTTCTCTAAAACAATAAAAAAATTGATTTTTTTAATAAAAACCATTTTTGGGGGGGCTTTTTACCAAAATTTGGGGAGGTTGCCGGGGGAAATTTTGGTGGGAAGTTACAAATTCGGATTTAGCGACCCAAAAAACATCTAGAAAGCTGAGTTCCAGTACTACCATTAATTTTGCTAGATAAAATTCCCCATTGCCTGGACTAGAAGGCGGATTTTTCTCAGCGTGTGTACGATCCCTTGAATTTTGGTACCAATATATTTTATAATTTTTTCCGCTTTCATTCTCTGAGATTAAACAAGAAAGAGAAATCTTTTATAAAATACTGGTGTCTAAATTTAGAGGACCGTATATACGTTAATAAAAATACGCTTTCGGTAGCAGCCATTTTGTGTCAGCGTTCAGGCCTAGTATTCCGGTGGCGGTAAGGTTGTTAGATGATGACGTCTGTTGCTTGTTAACATCAGATCAGAACTTGATTAACGCTGGGACAAAATTCTACAACTGAAAACGAATAGAAAGTTTTGCCTTATTTATGATAAATATTCTGCATGAATAAGGTGTTTAGATAACATAAAAGTGTTATTCAAATATACTTGTTGGAGTTTCATTCGGCGAATATCAAATTCAGTTACACTGATAAGTGGTTGTTTATGTGGTCGCAATGTTTCGGAACGAAAGAGTATAACTGCCTCCAGAACAAACTTCCACCAGTAAAATCGAATAAATATTTTCTGTTATTATGACAGAAGATTTGCACTAATAAGAATACCGTAACGAAATTGTACTACTTTATAATATAATCTAATGTAAAAGAAGATAGCTAAATAAACAATTTAGAAAACAGGCTTCCTACACTTTCATTTGAAATACCAATACTTTTATGCAGAAAAACTCGAATTATATAATCGCGCGATTGCAAAGATTTGTTTTACTCTAATAAAATACTGGTGTTTATTTGACCTAAAATCAGGGAAATTTCCTGACCTGTAGGCAGTGTTGCCAGATTGGGGACTTTTTTGTCCCCAGATTGTTGAAAGTCACCGCTTTTTTTAAATAGAAATATTCGCCCTAAGTAAAAATAGAGTAAAAATTCTGAAAAATAAGCGAATTATACTACTTTAAAATAGTGGTGACAGTCAAATAATCTGAATTAAAAATATCCGCAATCTGGCAACACTGCCTGTAGGAAACCTGGAAAACCCATAACAAAGTTGAACATGCGATTACAGCAATTATTGACCACAGTTGACAAGAGATTCGAATTATTTTGAGTAACCTTGCGTATGATGTGTAGATTTGCTAAAATCTAATGCTGGTATAAACGCAAAACACATTTGAAAATTTATTTTCAGCATGTACCGCCCATAAATGGTAACTTGAAATGTTTTGTGCATCCCTGTATGAGATCTTAAGACTTTTATGCATACAACATATTAAATTCAATTCACACAGGAAACGCATAAAACAACTAAAATCGCATTTTCAGCAATTACTATCCACAGCACCGTGCGAAAGGGGGGGGGGGGCGAAGGGGGCGGTCGCCCCGGGCGCGGAAATTTAGGGGCGCCAAATTTGTACTACCAATTTCAGTTTTTTTTTTTATTGTCGTCGATCATTTTCATTGGAATTTTTTTTTTTCACTCTTCGATATTCTATATTTTTCTAAAACTAAATGTATATATTTACATATCAGGAATATTTTTCCCAATGGAAGTATGTACATTTCATTTCAAAATTATTGCGCTGTTCACATCTGGGAGCACGGCAGTGCGTCCGCCAAGTTCGCACAAGCCGTAAGCTACCTTTTCCTGAACCATTTCGGCATACTTTCCACCCCCTCATAACGTCGTTTTAGGGAGAGATATAGAAATTTTTCTTTTATGCACATGTTCGTATGATCAAACTGAACTAAGATTCCACGATTTCATGTTTCTATATTTAGTAGTTTTCGAAATATTAAATTCCGAAAAAGCGCTTTTTTGTCACTGACTCACTTCGCATCATCAAATAACTAAGGTACTTCTAAAAGTCGTAGAACCATGAAATTTCACAGGTAAGTCGGGTTTGTAGCACAATTAACCAGAAAAATCTGAAAACACAGAATTTCTGCCTCTAAACCCTTCAAACAGGGGGTGTTCATTTGGCCGTAAACAGTTCCAACAGTGCCAATGTTGGTCGCCAAAACTCGATTAGAGAGTTTTGAAGGGAGTCACGTGATTTCAAGAAACATAACATATATATATATATGCTTTTCCAAAGATGTTTGTTAAATAGAAAAAATGAATATACCTAAAAATTTTAATCAGTATAGGTTATGATATATTTACGATATTAAAACAATAAAACATTTCGCAAAATATAACCGCAATTCGGTACGTTTCCGATATAGTAGCCTTAGCAAAATACAGAAAATAGCCTTGACGAGAAAAGAAATTTGATAATAACGTATTTTCTGGCAACTTATTTACTGTGTCACATACACAAGCAATTTTTTCAATATGTATACAATTTATTTAATGTAAGAAACCCGTTTATTTATTTTTATATACCAACATAAATAATTTGTATGTAAAAAATAATATTTTATACATGTATAAATAAAATGTTTATATGTATATAAAACATATATAAATAACATAAGAGTTCATCAGGTTTGTTTTCATAGTTGTTTATATCATTTGGCAACATATCTCAGTTTCTGAAGTCCGAATTGCGCCAAGATTTAAAAAAAAAAATGCCAAGGTCTCTATAGTGGAAAAATATCCTAATTCCATATGAAAGTTTAAAAATCTCCTTTTAATTAAATGAAATGTGTAACTAATAAACTGTCTTTAACGATGTGCGACACAGATGCGGCGTCCGAAGTCCGCTGCTAATGTTATTATATTGTATTATTAGCCTACTTACTGTTAATTTATTGTTAATTTTATATCTGTAAAAGAAAGGTTATAGTTATAGATAAGATATGTTGGTCGCCAAAACCCGATTACAGAAAATTAGCCTGAGTTACAAAGGTGTTACATGATTTCAAGCTGAATGAATTTTTATATGCTTTTACAAAAATCTTAATAAGGCAAATATTTCAGTTTGTCTGTCCATCTTTCTATCTTTCACTTCCTTAAAACAAATTTTATTAAAGACCGGGAGACGGCACAGATGTCATATTCGCCCCATATTGGCGCGATTTTTTTCTGACGCCAATGTCATATACGTAATGTATGCTTAACCTGCGCCAAAGTGTCGTTATTTTGCTTGATATGGTAACCCGGATGTTTTTGTTTATGCTGTTTATGTTTTCGCGAAATCGGCGTCGGAAAAAATCGCGCCAATATGGGGCGAATATGACATCTGTGCCCGGGAGGCGTCTGCACAGATCATCACCTCATCGAGTTGACGGCTGAAATTTTAGGATTAGTTAAATATCGATTAGCGTATTGAAATATAACTGGTCTGCCAAGTCATATCTTTGTGGAAATCACCTACAGACCCGATTTTACGGGTTAATTGGTGGATTTTCCATTGCGTTTTCCTGCACCCATTCCTCCATGTTTCCAAACTTTTGGATGCAGGAAAATACAATAGTAAACCTATCAGTTAACCACTAAAATTAGGTCTTCAGGTGGTTTCTACCAAGATATGACTTAACAGACCAGTTGCATTTAAATATGCTAATCTAGTTTTAACTAATCCCGAAATTTCAGCTGTAAACTCGATGAGGTGATGGTGTGTGCAGGCACCTCCCATATAAATGTCGGAATTCTAATCTCAATAGCACTCTGGTCAATCTGGCAATTATCCCTACTATTTATGGAACACTATTCCTTTAAGTGCGTTTTAGTGATGTTAATGAACTTATGCATATGTATCATACATATTATACATATGCATATAATGCGTAATACATTTGCATCATACATATTATAGGTATGTGTGTAATACATAATACATATGCATCATTATGACGTCAGAATAAACAAAACATTTTTTATATTAAATGTAAATTTCCAACTGGGCGAAAAATATCCGGATCAGGATTCGAACCAGGGATCTCCTGGCTGAAGCCGCCAGTGCTCTGCCATCTGAGCTATCCCGGACGAATCTGGTGGAACCTTTTCACCCAGCTAACCTTAATGATTATAGCATCCGGTCTGAAACCTAGTTCAGCTCAACGGAATAAATCACAGGTAATGGAACTCCAAAAATCGCTGGATGCGTAATTACACTAGATTAATTTTAACAGAATTATTCTAATTGGTAAATAATTCATATTAAATGTAAATTTCCAACTGGGCGAAAAATATCCGGACCAGGATTCGAACCAGGGTTCTCCTGGCTGAAGCCGCCAGTGCTCTGCCATCTGAGCTATCCCGGACGAATCTGGTGGAACCTTTTCACCCAGCTAACCTTAATGATTATAGCATCCAGTCTGAAACCTAGTTCAGCTCAACGGAATAAATCACAGGTAATGGAACTCCAGAAATCGCTGGATGCGTAATTACACTAGATTAATTTTAACACAATTATTCTAATTGGTAAATAATTCATATTAAATGTAAATTTCCAACTGGGCGAAAAATATCCGGACCAGGATTCGATCCAGGGATCTCCTGGCTGAAGCCGCCAGTGCTCTGCCATCTGAGCTATCCCTGACGAATCTGGTGGAACCTTTTCACCCAGCTAACCTTAATGATTATAGCATCCGGTCTGAAACCTAGTTCAGCTCAACGGAATAAATCACAGGTAATGGAACTCCAGAAATCGCTGGATGCGTAATTACACTAGATTAATTTTAACACAGTTATTCTAATTGGTAAATAATTCATATTAAATGTAAATTTCTAACTGGGACGACATTTTGGCGACAAAACGTTTTCTGTCGCCAAATTTGAGAATTGACATGATATATTACCAAATTTGGCGGAACTTTGCTAAATGTGGCCAATCTTGGCGAATATTTGACGCTAGAGGCTATTTTTCAATGAGTTAATTATTAATGCGAGCCATCTATTTTTATTTATCCGCATATCATCTGAATAGTTAAATGGGTACAGATGTCATATTCGCCCCATATTGGCGCGAATTTCTTCGGTTGCCAATTTGTCGAAAACATCAACAGTTAAGTACCTGTTGCCTAGATGATATCGGCGACAGAAAAAAATCGCGCCAATATGGGGCGAATATGACATCTCTTCCGTTAAATGATATAACGTACTAATATTTCCAAAGTGCTAATAGTTTCGTCACTGCCCAAAACCTCTGGCATTGTTATTATATTGTACTGTTATTATACTTACTGTGACTATGTTGTTAATCTTTAAACCGCTAAAACTTTTGTATCATATAAAGGGAATTTACGGAAACTGTTAAAGCATTGAAACTGCCAGTTCACCTTATATGATTATTATAATTCTATAATATGTAACCTGTTAATCGATATGTACGTTAGAATGAATGAATCTTCTATAATCCGGTTCCTCGCATTTTAGTTTTCAGGTTTCGAATAAAATTAGCTAAAATCTTAAAACCATGGCACATTGACTAATTCTTCAACACCATCAGATGAGAAGAATGAGAGATTTTCAAAAGGATCATGGCAGTGAGCCGGTAGACCTTCTATTCTTCCGTAATCGAGTCTATTGAAAAGGTTAATGTGAAACAAAAAGATATTAGCATCAATATGGTTTAATGCAAATGCAGATATTGTCAAAGGATTTCATAAGAACCATTTCACTTGTACCCAGTCATATCAGTTAAAATACAACAATTGGCAGTGAGCCCAATTAGAAAAGATTACTTAATAGGTTTAAAAATTTCCGCATTAGAGAATGAATCGTAACTGCTAAGTGAGTTAAAAAATATTTGTCACGAATGATGAAATACATAACAACACAAAATATATGATGCGCTTCCATGATCGTAAAGAGTTCTTGATTTCTCTATCAAAAGCTTCCGACTTGGCGAAAGAATGGGCAAGTAAATTAAATTATGAATAACAGTAACATGATGCAACGTTTAACATGGAATTAATACGGTAAATACTGCTTGCTAGAGACGGCTAGTACTTTAATATAAAAAGAAATAAAGTATAAATTTGTAAAGATCAGTGAAATAAATTTAGGCATTTTTATGTTAGCCGGGCGCAAGTGGCAAATCGCCAAATACTGTTCCCAACTCCATTGTTCATATTGCATTCATTTCATTTAAAGATATATACTTTTCAGTCATCTCTTTTAAAATAGATGTATTTCCCTCATTTTATTTAATAGAATATTTAACATAGAAATAAATAAATAAATAAATAAATAAATAAGAAATAATAATATAAACCAAAATATTTTATTTGAAAACCAAAGCATTGTTTCTAATTTACACATGTGAAAAATGAAAACTGCTATTGGCGAAAAAACAAAAGGCTAATGAGGAGATTTGCTCCCGGCTAACATAAAAGTACCGAAATTTAAGTTTTTTGATATTAATATAGTTTAGAATAACAAACTTGAAAAAACATACAAAAAGTAGTGATATCCCAACAAAAAGTTTTCGTTAAAAAAAAAAAAAAAAAAAAAGCGCCAAGTTCTCCTTAATGTCTCGGCCAAAAACAGTAGTGATATCTGAAGTTCGCACAAGTTAGAAGCCAAACATCCCAAATCTTTCATTGAAAATGGCTTCCTGCGACTTGGCCGTTAATGCCTTCGAGAGAGTTTTTCAAATTTTAAAATACGTACAAATGAGTTACATGCCAACTACATTTTTTGATTATTTTAGGCATTTTGTGGCACAGAGTACAGAAATAAAATACACATTTGAAAAAAGCATTTAAACAACTTCAGTCTATTTAAATGCTTAGAAATAAAAAATAACAAAATGCTTGTATTCAGGAGATAATGTCCCTAATTGCTAAAACATAATTAGTATCAGCTTTTAACAGTTTATAAATCGAATACCTCTTAATGTATGCAAACAAACTATAATAAATGTTAAAACGAAAAAAATCTCTTTCGTCAATACACAAGATTTCAATATTATACAATAAAATATAATGTAACATATTGTGAGATTTGAAGTAAGTAAATTTTGTTTTATTTCTTGGGTTTTACGTTAATGACTTTAGCTTTAGACCGTACAAAATGGCAATTAAACCACAAGTGGACTAAATGATCTGTAATCAAAACTAATGTGTTGTTGAAACTGAATGGTAGTTATCAGAAATCTTTTACTTATAATGTCCTTATGTGAATTTGCCTTATGTGAATTTGCATTCTAATATTACTTTTAATATTTAAATAATTCATAAATGCGTAATTTCCAATCATTAATTTTGAAATGCTGTAGAAGGCATTAACGGCCAAGTCGCAGGAAGCCATTTTCAATGAAAGATTTTGGATGTTTGGCTTCTAACTTGTGCGAACTTCAGATATCACTACTTTTTTTGGCCGAGACATTAAGGAGAACTTGGCGCTTTTTTTTTTTTTTTTTAACGAAAACTTTTTGTTGGGATTTACTTTTCATTGAGCTCTTTAGATCTAATGATTTTATAATATGCTTTTGTGATATTTTATTACAGTGTTTCTTAAACTTTTGTACTCTGCGGGCCCTTTACATCGTATACGAAAGTTTCTGCCACCTACCACCCTCAGTGAATATGAATTGCTAACCTATTCTGATTCCACTATGGGATCATTCTTATAGTCATTCGGAGATTACTTTGCTGTTAAAAAAAGTTCCAGCACAGGATGAAAATGCTGATTACACGAAATCTGCGATTGCATAAGGACTACGATTTTCCAAACTAACGTTCAAGAAAATTATACCTAGTGCTAGTGGAGAAATTATTAACGGTGATTGCGGCTTATTGGATAAATTAAGGGAATCACTATATTTTGTTTTCTCGTTTTACTATTCACCAATTATCATGATCGCCCTCCAAAGTTAGCCAATCCAGATTGTGGGTTTTTCATGTGGAAGAAATTAAATCCTAAAATTCGGTACCATAAAAATGCTCTAGAACACAGGAATGCATGCATTCGCTAAAAGAAACCTGAGAGACGTTTAAAATTAAATCATATAATCGACAGCAAATTTGAAAAGAGCTAAAGTGAAAATTATTGAAAGTGAAAAAGACAAATGGCAAAATATATTCAGGATGAAATTATGAACTTTCTTGCCAATGAAGTAAGAAAAACGATTGTAGAAGAAATTAATAGAGCAAGGTATTTTTCAATTTCGTTCGATCGCACTCCATGTACCGAGTGACCTAAAATGGACTGGCTGTTTTTAAAATTCAATGACCTGTAAATGGTGACAGCTATTTAAAAAAAAAAAAAAAAAAAAAAAAAAAAAATGCGGAAGGTAATGTAAAATGTCAGTATTTTTTTACCTCTATTCCCGACTTTAGTTCCAAATAGCAACTATAGATGGCTCTGCAAGCAGGGATGACCACCTCGGGAACTCAGCTTACGCTTTAGAGTGATAGTGCAATGCCGAGGGACAGACCAAATCCACTAGCTGCTCGCGTTACAAATGACTTTTTCAATTCTTATACTGCAGTTTTACAATTTCACACTACAACATAAATATCGATGATTTGTTGAAGAATTAAACAGGTTTATAGTCAATTCAGGTTACAGCAGTATACTTTATTAAACCATATTCGTGTAAATCAATCAAGTTTATACTGAATTGACAACTATGCCAGCAATGTATAACCACACAAGCACTATAAAGACAACATCTAGCGTCATAGGTGCTCAATCAAGGCCAAAACCGAAATAGCCCAACACTGATGCGAAAAGAGGAGGCTAAATGTATGGAGTGGGTCTCATTCTCCAATACAATCTTATTTTTAGGGGCTTATTCTATATATTTAACCTTCTTCCTTCGTATGATACTAGGGGATTTCAGTTTAGACCTCCATTGAGTGCTTATTGCTTTCCATCTATCTCTGCTATTTGGAACTAAAACCGAGAACCGCAGTAAAAATACTAATATCTTACATAACTCTCCTGCAAGAATTTGTTTTAATAATTGTAACCATTTGCAAGTTACTGAATTTTAAACACAGTCCAGTTTAGGAATCCAGTACACCCCACAAAGAACAAATGACGCAAATTATACAATACCGAAAATAGAAAATTTTCATTCGTGGAAAGGTTTCTTGACTACAAGTCAAAATAAAAAAGAAAAAAATTGGCATAAGAAATTTAAGATAAGCTAATGTCCGACAATCTCGACATTCACAGCTGCAGGAGAGGTTCTGTTCTCAAAGACGGTAGACGGGAAGTGCTGAGTTCGACCCAATCGCGCACGTCAGCCTAATCGTTCGAAATTGTCCGTAGTTTTCTTCGAACCTTGCGTAAATAAGGATTAGATTCTCTTAGAAAGACCTTACAGAGGGCACTCCCATCCCACTCCGGCCTACTATATCCAACTTGTAGATAATCGGCCGTCATAAACAATACCAATATCAACCCTTCAGAGCTCAATGTTGTGATATGGTGCAAATATGGCTTCCCAATACAATGTTGTGTAAGCTCGAATAGTCGAAGTAAATAAATTCGTCTTTTTTTTACCATGTTCTGCACATTCACTAACCTTTGAGTTTGTGCTGCTGGTGTATGTCCAAAAATGTCCGGAACTGCATAAAATGTGTTTGTTTTTTCTTCTCTTCTACTGAAAGATGGGATATACTTATGTCCCACTTATCAATTTAAAAAAACATTGCGATACTCTATGGTCATGAAAAAATAAAGCTATATCTGCAGTTTACAAACAATTGCCACAGATTTTTAAAGCTCTGGGAGATCTTATAGAAATGAAGTAAAATGAGTAAACTTACTCAGGAGCAAAAAGATTAATAAAGCAAATAAGGAAATTCCCCTTATTTTACGGCCTACTAGTTTGACACAGCATTTTAAATGAAATGAAAAAAGTTAATATTATTCTCACGAAAAAAAAAAAAGAAAAAAAACTGTCATTGTTTTGATCGCCAGCAAACTTATTGAAACACTAAAAAAAAAAAAAAAAACACATTTCAGACAATAACAGGGTTCGTACGGGTCCTTGAATTTCCATACTAAGAAATTCTTTGAAACCAGTATTTTCTTATAGAAAATACATGCTCAAATAAGTCGAAATCACGCGGGTTTAAACTACGTTTATTTTTTTGTAAAAAAATACCGATATTTCGCCTTGAAAATAAAGGTACCCGTACGAAACCTGAATAAGAGGAAATTTTTGAACAAGAAAGCGAAGATTTGGTTATGTCTGTAAATGTTAGTCCTTATTTGAGCAAAATAGAAAACGTAAAATTCGCAGAACAATTTGACTACGAAGCTTCTGATGAAAGTGGAAATTTATATGAATGTGAAGGATTTCGTGTTACGTAGAGACACTATAACCGTGCAACTGAACTGGAGGTTTGAGAAACTGAGAAATGTAAAACAAGAATTTGAGTTTCTGGCTGGTGCGAATCTAAGATCAGTTATCGAAAATCTGTTAATATTGCCTGGACCTTGCCCTTTATTGCTGACTTGAATGGACTAGAATTGTTAAGCGAGGTTTTAAATGCGAAAACCTTATTTCTACCATTATATAAGAACTTTTATAAAATGGATCATTTCGAAATCCGTTAGTTGCTCTATAATTTTAACTTTGGGAAAACAAGGAATTACAAAAACATGGAGACAGCGTACATAATTTATAAGTATTCCAGTAACAATAAAGTAGTAAAAAACTACTTAAGATCTACTATGAGTCGAGAGATTAAGCAACCTGAATTTACTTTCTATAAAATTCAGTGTGTCACAATCTTTACACATAAAATAATAAACGATTTTGTTACCCTAAATGCAAGAAAAATAAAATGGAAGTAAATGTATTTGCCTGATATTATATTTTATATTAACCTTTAACTGATGTCACAGAAATTGTCACATAACTAGTGTGAAGTGGTTTGTGAGACCGCTCCATCGAAGGATAAATAAAATGCAGGATTAACTCATAGGATGGTGTTTTTGTACTAAACTTTTTGTACAGGACTTATGATTAAAATGCACCTATTCAAAAGTCTCTGTTGATAGTACTAAAGTTCCAAACGGTATACGATTTCGGTAGTGTTTGTAGTTAAAACAATTTAAACTATAAAATTTGAAAAAAGCCGCGGTCTGAGAGACCGGTAACATTAGTTAAAGGTTAACCTTTAACTGATGTTACCGGTCTCTCAGACCGCGGCATTTTTCAATTTTTATAGTTTAACTTGCAATTTTCAGTTTAACTACAAACACTACCAAAATTTTGTTCCGTTTGGAACTTTAGTACTATCACCAGAGACTTTTGAATAGGTGAATTTAAATTATAACAGTCCTGTACAAAAAGTTTAGTACAAAAACACAATCCTTTGAGTTAATTGTGCCTTTTATTCATCTTTCAATGAAGCGGTCTCACAGACCGCTTCACACTAGTTATGTGACAATTTCTGTGACATCAGTTAAAGGTTAATTAAAACATTGCTTCAGTTATCTTTCTTAATGTACTGAAATTATAATTTATTTTTATCTATTACATTATGTTCTGTAGGTTTTTTGTTTGTTTTGCTTTTTTAGTACTTATTGGTTGAAGGGACCGCTTGTTTCCAATCTGGTTGTTAGCGATTTTTACCCATTTTCTGCAGCTTAAAGAGTAACAAGAACTAAAAATGGCTAGAAAAATGTGAGAAAGGTTAAGAAAAATCTGTCGCAAAGCATCATGATCTCATTAACAAATAAGTGCAATTTTCTTTTCTGTTATTTAGTTGTTTGGAATTTCTGAATTAAAATTAAATCTTTAGTTCTAAAATAAACGCAAAATATTTATTCAATATAATTTATGGTTCTGCCCTTTATCAATTTTGAAGGAGGGGGGGGGGGGCGCCAAATTGACACGCTGCCCCGGGCGCAGTTTTCTCTTCGCACGGCCCTGACTATCCATATACGGAAATATGTTCAATTTTTTGCATATCCCCGTATTTGAATTTATTTATATAGAAAAATAATATGTTAGTATATGCTATTTAAATATAGTTAAGTCGGAAAATAAATAACATGATTAATACCACCTCTAAGCAATTCATGCCAACAGAAGGTAATGATTGCGAGCTTTTTTGCGCTTTCTTGTGTATCTCTATAGAATTTATACACACAATGCAGTATACGAAAATTTACTTAATAAAGCAAACCCAAGTTGAAAACATACTTCCAGCAATTTCCGCTGATAGACAGTACTGTGGGCGAATTCTTTTATGTGTCCCTGTAAATGAAAAATAAGTGCTACGCACCGTATGCTTTACAGTAATGCTCCCCAGTATTCCAAGTAGTGCAATACCTCTCTTGCACTGCACCTCAGTAATGTATATAAATCTCTTTTTTTTTAAATAGTGTAACATAGTTAAAATACGCTGCAAACGATTTTTCTACGGTAGACCATTGCGTAATTAAATCATTTTGTGTAACCCTGTCAATGAATCTTAAACGTTTTGCACTACATGTTTTATAAAAAGCTTGTTTATCCCGGGAGGATGCGTACTGGGCCTGATAGACCCAAAGTGCGTAAGATTTTTACAATTCTCACCACTATTTTTTTAGTAGTAATCTTCAAACTATTTTATCGCAAAATTTTTAACAATTGTCTCGGACTAAATACGGTGACGTATATTATTTGTATTTATTGATGGCAAAGTAAAAACCATTCATACATTGGGTATGCGCGCGTTCTCCCGGGCTAAGCGCACCGCGTGAATGCATAACAATTGTTACCGTTTCTGGGTCAAAGTACTTCTCTTGCAAAAAAGTTGAAATGATTAACCCTTTCAGGACTGGCCGCTCTTGCACAAATATTATTCGGTTTGCACCATGGAACTATTAATAAAGAGGAACTGACATATCCTTAAAATAGTGAAGCATCAACTGTGACCGCTATCGCAGGCGTTGTTTACTGTCGATGGAAACTTCCACCAGTAGATTTATATAGAAATTTTCAACTTATTTAAACGCCATAATATTACAAAATTTCAGTCATAAATAATGGTAGAAACAGATTTTCATTTTTACTGGTAGGAGTTTACTTTGGCGGTAGTTAGGTACTGCGTTTCCGCCATATTGTGACAACCAGGGAAACAAACTGACAGTTTTACAAGGCATACTGACACCAATAAAAACAAATAAGACTTTTTACGGCATTTTTGAGAAAAATTTCCATGAATAAGACGTAGAAATATGACGAAATTTTCTATTCAATTTTACTGGTGGGATGTTCGCCCTAGTGGTAATCAGAAACTGAAGATCCTATTTTAAAAAAGCCGCCGCCATCTTGTGACAACCTCCTCAGTTACTTCACACGCAACTGGTAGACAGCACACTACATGTCTCCTCCTCTTTATTCATAACTCCATTGTTTGCACCACTTTTATTCAAAAATTTAACTTTGATTTAATAATCACGAAACTGTCTCTAATTAAATACAGAAAATATTACTTTTTTTTATTACTGGTTTTTTATTACACTAATTCTGAATGCAGATTTTGAAGGTGCATGTATACACCCATGGTCCCAAATAGGTTAAGAACAAATTTATTTGTAAATATATAAAAGTTTTTCTTCAGTTACATTATAATGACAAAATTTTATTCCTGGATTCTGATATGAATGTGATGTTTGGGCATTACACTTGAGTGGTATATATAATATACCTCCACCTTTCAAGGCGTTCAAATGTTTCAGGCAATGCAACATCATTAAAGTAGACTGCAAACGATTTTTTTTTCATAGAACATAACGTAACAGATTCATTGTGATAAAAATTCATTGTGAAATTCATTGTGAAATTGTAATGAAATTTGTAACCTTCGTCATTTATTGGAGTTCCTTTACATGCGCAGTGTTGCCAGTGGGCTACTTTTTTTAAATTCCGATTTCTTGATTGGCACCACTTTTTTGAAACGGTAAAATTCACTTTGTTTTACCTTAATTAATATGTCATTAAATATGACACATTTTACCATTTCAAAAGAGTGGTGCCAATGAAGAATCTGATTTTAAAAAAAAGTAGCCCATCTGGCAAAACTGCACATGCGGTTTATTCTGTCGAACTGTTTCAAACATGGAACTATGAAGAAAGGGAATAGACATATCTTTAAAATGGTGAAGCTTCAGCTGAAACCAGTTTCCACGAACTGATAACCACCGGGACAAACTTCCACCAGTAAATGAATCAAAATTTCCTCCTTATTTAAACGCCTTATTTATGCAAAATATCTTTACTAATAATTGAGGCAAATATATGCGATCTTTTTTAATGGTGGAAGTTCTCCACAATAGTTCTCAGGCCCCTCTGTTCTTCCATATTGTGACAACCTAAACAATCATCTTACCAATGTCAGTGAATTTGAATGATGTTAGGACAATCTTCCACCAGTAAATTTGAATACATATTTTTGCCTTATTTAAATGTTTTATTCATTCCAAATTTATGTCATAAATAATGCAAATATTTCTACTCGTTTTACTGGTGTAAGTTTGCAACGAAGTTAATCATGCCATTATCCGATGTAAACAAACAACAGTTGCCGCCATCTTGTGACTACCTCCTCAGTTAATTCTCTCGCTACAGGTAGACTCTACACTATCTGTCTCCTCCTCTTTATTCAGAGCTAGAGTTGCCATGTGTCCCGCGTAAATCAGGGCTCCAAATGCTCTGGACACCATTATTTTCTTACAGTTTATTTCGCCAACTTTAATCGTAGATAAGTCTGTAATTTGATTAGGTGAAGAAAATTATTTTAGCCCTTAAATGCCGGTGTTGCTTTCCGGCAACATACCCAATTTAGGCTCTAAAATACTATTAGAATAATATTGAAGCTATAATGCCTAATGTTGCCAATAAAAAACATTCTGAAAATTTTATTAAATCGATTTTCAACATGTAGATGGCAACACTTGTGCTGTTTAAGAGTAAAGATAGATTTATTTTTTCAATTGTTGCTTCTTGTTCTTTTTGTTTTGTTTGGAAGCTTGCGAAATGCCCTATTTTGTTCTACAGTGAGCAAGTAAAATTTATTTTTTATTATAGTTCCTAAAATTCTTGTGTGTTTAATATTATAGAAGTTTATCAAGGAAAATTATTTTTTCAATTAAAGACCAGTATTGCCAATTAGCAACAAACTGTTTTTTAGCCGTAAACCATACTTAAAACAAAATATGATTTTTAAAAGTATTTTTCCCATGATTTATTTAAAAAATGAAAGCCGAAAAACATTATTACAATGATTTTTGAAAAATCAGGCATTTAAGGGTTAAAATACTGGTTCCAGAGCATTTGGATCCCCAATTTACACGGGACAGATGTCAACACTATTCATATCTTCAATGTTTCAAATAAAATATAAGATGTTATTGCCAAATGGTAGTCTGAGTGATTTGTGTTGCCTGGGATGCCGTTCATATACCTCAATTAAAAGAGTATTGACAAATAAAGACAAATAATTCTGGGTTCGAGTCCCTGCCTGGACACTTTTTCACTCACTTGAAATAATTACTATTGGTATGATTTATTTGCTCATCAGTTTGATTGTGTCAAAATAATAATAAAAAATAAAAGAATAATCAATTCATATTTATTTTTTCTTTTCACTGAGGTGGTTCAGTTAATGGTAAGGCGCATTCTTATGTGAGGAATTATGCACTCGCTTTCCGAACAAATGATAAAAAACATTACTATGTTTCTTTGAAATTAGCTCCATCGGAATTTTTACTAATAATTCGGAATTAAATTTAATTAAGTGTAATTAACTTTAAAAATGCAATGTAAACAAAAGTCTTAAAATAAATTCATTAAGAAAGGTAATAAGTATTGTTTTGTTGCAACACAATGTTGAAGAATGATATCAAATTAATGTGAACTTTCAAAATTAGATTATAAAAATAGTTTTCAATCAATATTGTCTACAAGCTTCAAAATTTAATAACATCTTCCTTAATAAATATTTATTAAACAGTTTTTCTTTTTAAACAATACTAACGTCAGCAGTTCTGGTTTAATTAAAATCAAAGGATTAAATTTCTGTTTACTTAAAATAGGAAATGAGAAAATTCAAAACCTTAAAAGATTAATGAATGAATATAAGCACTAGTGTACATTTTATAAATATTCTAAATATTACAGTTATTTGATTTCGTACTGAAGCATTAAAATGTCTTTCAATATTTATTTTTCAAGTCACTATTTATTCTTCTTTAAATTATTACTTATTTTGTTTACCATTTTCATAAATACTATGCAACAAGTAAGGTATAGCGAAAATGTTTCTAGCGCGTGGTATTTTTCAGATACAGGCAATTCAGTGCGATCAGGTATGTAAAAATCTAGGTGTCAGTGAGCAGTCTCTCGCCACTAAATTTTATTAGTTTTCATCTCTCAAATGTTATTAGCATTCTTACAAAAATATTTAGACGAAATATTGGGCGAAAAGTAACAAATAAAATTTAGTGGTGAGAGACCGCCCGCTGGCGTCTACATTTTTACACACCTGGGTGAAATGGTATCACACTTAATCCAGGGGGGAGGAGGGGTTTCTCATAATTTTTAACCCAAATTAGCATTGTATTAAAAGGATTTAAAACTCACTTAAACCTTTAAATTAAATATTTTTGATATTTAATTTGCGTTTGCATATCTTAATAGACCATCGTCAATATCTAAAACATATTATTTATGTCTAAAAAGATTAATTTCCATGCGTTGTGGGCGTAATCTAGATGTCACAACAACCCAAAAAAAAAAAAAAAAAAAAAAAAAAAAAAAAAAAAACCCTCTCCGTCCCAAATCAGTTGCTACATTTAGGTAGAAAATTTTGTCCCAAATCAGTTGTTACATTTCAAGTAGGTGAAGTCATAAATAACTTCCGATGCATTTCAGTAGGTAAACATCAGTAAAATTATACTACAATGAATATAACGCGGTATACTAGGTGTTGGAATCACTGTTAACTCGAATATGAAGAAATAGGAATGTGAAGTAAAGTGACTCGACCTAACTGCTTGATAAAAATGTGATGGTGTAATTATGAATAATATTTTAGATTAGATAATTTAGAAAATACCCTAAAGAAGGAAATGAATAATAAAGAGTGTAACGCTGTATTGCACCTTCTATTGCAACATTTGAAAAATGATAAACCAAGCTATTGTGCTATAAATACTGCAGCGATTAAATTTAATTTTCGTCGTAGTGCAATATCCCGTTTGTGGAAGTAGGCAAAGACGTCAAAAATAAATGATGATTACTATGTAAGTTCACAAAAAAAATTAAATAAATACGGACGAAAAAAAAGATTTTTCTCAGCAATTCAGCAAAATCCAAGATGTCCCAATAAAACGAAGACAATCACTGCGGAGTTTATCCTGTGCTGTTAGTATTCCTAAATCAACATTGCACAGGATTCTCAAGGTGGGGAAAGTTTTCAAGTGCCTTTCATCCATCATTAAGCCATGTCTAACAGGAAAAAAAAAAAAAAAACTCGACAGAATTCGATTTTGCTTACAGCATGTGCAATCAATGGAGTTATGAATAAAGAGGAGGAGACATATAGTGCGCTGTCTACCAGTTGCGAGTGAAGTAACTGAGTTGGTTGTCACAAAATGGCGGTTTATTTTTAAACTGATCAACAGTTTCTGATTATCGCCGGGGTAAACTTCCCGCCAGTAAATTTGAATAGAAAATTTCGTCTTATTTAAGCTCATTGTTCATGGAAATGTATTCTTACAAATATGGTAAATTTTTTTGTTTGTTTTTACTGGTGTCAGTTTGGCCAGGTATTACAATATTTTTCACTGACACCAAAAGGAGGTTGTCTACGTTGTCACAATATGAAGGAAACGCAGGGCCTGACTACCGACAAAGTAACCTTCCACCAGTAAAAACAAATATCTGTTACTGGCATTATTTATGGCTGAAATTTTGAACTTATAAGCTGTTTAATTAATTAAGGAGAAAATTTCTATGTAAATTTACTGGTGGAAGTTTCTCCAACCGGTAAGCAACCCCGGCGAAAGCGGTTAGAGTTGAAGCTTCGCTAAGGATATGTCAGTTCCCTTTTATTAACTAATTAAAGCCGGTTGGCAAGAAAACTTGCCATGTAAAGCGAACAAAATTTTTTAATTTGTATACCAGTATTTTACTTTGGAAATTTTCATATAATTTAATTTCAGATTTTGAGCGATTAAATAAATCCAAATTACAAAGTGGCAAAAAATGGTGTTAAAGAAATAAAAGAAGTGTAAAAGAGGCTTGTCGTTAATGGGTTAATAGTTCCATGGTACAAACTAATGGATGCTTTTGGGATATGTTAGATCGTATTCATATCGATGAAAAATGGTTTTACATTACGAAAACCAGTAATTTGGTTTACATCATCCTAGATGAAACTGAACCTTTGAGGCATTGCAGCAGCAAAACTTTTGTTACCAAAGTAATGTTTATGGCAGTGGTGGCAAGAACAAAACCGGACTCGAATAGAAACGAAATGTTTGATGGAAAATTTTGAATATGGCTTTTTGTTTATTCAGAAAATGTAAAAAGAAACTCAAAAAATTGTACCATAGGAGCTGCTGTGACAAAAGTTGTAGAAATTGTTAACAAAGAAGAAACCCGAAAAATGATTAGAGTAAAACTTTTGCCCGCTATACGGGAAAAATTTCCAAGTAGTCAAAGGTTGAGTCCTATATACAGGGGTCGCATTCTATAGACAAAATTTGGTTGTTCCTACAACTATTATGAAAATAATATCTTCATCGTAAGTTTCTATAGCATATTTTACATAAAACGATCATGAAGATCACTGATTAAGGGTTCTAGTAGGAACAATAAAATTGTCCCTATACAATGCGATCCCTGTATATACATACATCAGGACAATGCCAAGCCTCATTTGGCAGTGGATGATTCCAGTATCAAACAAGAACGTTTAAAAGAGGGATGAAATTTTAACTACAATGTCAACCTCCAAATAGTTCGGGCTTAAAGATACATGATCTCGGGTTTTACACGCAATACAGTCATTGCGACATCAGATGCCCAAAAGAAGTATTCACAACTTAATTGATGCTGTTGAAGTCGCGTTTCAAAATATAAAAGTATAAAAGCTTGACAAAGTATTTTTAAATTTACAAACATTCTTGGAAAACATTATGATGTCAGGCGGAGACAACTCGTACAAAATAACACATCTAAGTATGGAAAAATTTCTTCCGCTAAACCTGGCATGTAAACCCGAAGCTATATTATGTGCAAGAAACTCCTTAAATATGAAATAAATTGTTTTATTGCCGATTAAAAATATCACAACTTGGTATTTTCATTCTCATTTTTTTTTTTTTTTTTACTTTCCGAAAATATAGCACTTATTTTGGGACAAAATTTTGAAGCAAATTTACAGGATTCGCACGGTCTTTAGCCGCGCCCCATTTTGTAAGTACTTTAACACTAGCATAACAGAAAAATAATTTTCTTCTTAATGAATTCCCGGTTCATTAGCTAGAAGATAGTTTTATACGATTACTTGTGAAAGAAGCCTTACAAATGGGGTGCGGTTAAAAGCGTGCGAACCCGGGATATTTTAAACTAATTTGGTACTGATTTAACACTAGAAAGACGGCGAGCGGTCATTTTGACCGCTACCAAATAAATATATTTTGGTTCGAACCAGAAATTTCTTTGTAAAAGTAGTTTAAAAGATACAAAGCGAAAAAAACTAGTTAAATAAATAAGTTAATAATTTAAAATAAAAATTCTGGTCTCAAATATTTTTTATAAAATTTGAGTAAAATTCCCCGTCTTTCTAGTGTTAAGGATGGACGGAGGGAATTCTTGGTAAATAAATGTTGTTGATTGATAGCATAGCACCTTTGAATCTCTGAAAAATGTTTAAGCAAAATCATAAAATCATCAGTGTCAATAATCAGTACAAAAGTATTCAAATGTAGCAAGTAATTTGGGACAGAGGGAGTAATATTTTTTAAAGTATGAAACTAATATTTTAGAAAATCTTCTTAGTTTTATTAAAGCAAATAGATATTGCTTATTCATAAAAATATTTAATATAAAAGTTTGGGCCTTAAACACATTTAATACAAAGCTATTTTAGGTGTAAAATTCCGAGACATGCACAAATTCGGCACTCATGCATTGTTTGCGAAAATGGTGCCCATCTATGTACTTGCATATTTTAAAATTGCTATTCAATTAGGCGGAAACACTATCCAGAAATAGTGGAAACTGCAAGCAGCAGGTGGATGACGTTGGTTTAGATTGCCAGGGAATCATGTTTGCAATTCTATTCTTGTAGAACACACGCCTCTTTTTAGCAAGTTTTATTTTTGATTAAATTGAAAAATTATATACTGGAAAAGTCTCCAAATTACTTACTTCAATCTCTTTAGCAGGGGTGTCAAACTGTGGACCCGCCGGACACCACTAAAATTTCATAGTTAACGTTGCCTTATCTGATCATCGATGGTTGGTTAGTTGATTTTTGACGGCCGATTATCAACACTAGGGATATAGGCCCAAGGGGGAAGTGCCCTCCGTGGGGGTCTTTCTAAGGGAACCTAACCCGTATTTACGCATGGAAATTCATGGCTCGAAGAAAACCACGAAAACTCCGAACGATTAGGCCGAACGGCGCGATTGGGATTATCTGATCATCGAATCTATTCGATTTAAGACGTCGACTATTTCTTAACCTTCCGTCGGGCGCGCCGTTGTAAAAAGTACAACATTCGCTTTCTTTTTTCTTTAAAAACAAATTCATGCGGTAGACGGCGCTAATAACCATTTGTATTCGTCTACTGGAACTCCCTTTCCAACCTCCAGAAAGCTTTTTGCATTTCAGATTTCGCAATTAGCTGCACCTGTCATTTAATTTGTGAACATCTGCGGTGTTGTACTTTATGCAACGCGCACCTGCTTGTGAAATTCTCTCTCAGTAGAATCTTTCTCGGTGAAATTCTTTCTATGTTCTTTTGTTGGGATTTGAGGTAAAATAATGTCTAAACGAAAACGGTATTTTAAAGATCACAAAGAAATGGTGGATTATCAAACGAAAATTTTGAATGAAGACAGTGATAGTGATGATACAGATATTGAACAAGATCTGCAATTTCCTGAATGTGACGAAGATTTGTGTGATGAAAATTTAGAAGAGAAAAATCATAGTAGTGATTCTGAAATAAATGCATCAGGTGATGAGATTGTAGAAAATGATAATGAAGAAAATTGTTATACGGGAAAAGATAAAGCCACAAAATGGAAAAAAGAACAAATCGTAAAAAATTCCAAAACCAAGAACAAAAATATTATAAAGAAAATGCCAGGACAACTGCATACGCAAAATGAACTGCTTCTGAAATCTACATTTTTCTAAAATTGATTGATCTGAACATGATTGTTGAAATAATTGATTGTACTAATAAATATATAGAAAGAATCGAAGCTAAGTATAATCAGAAACGTGATGATAAACAGACGACTAGAAGTGAGTTTATGGCTTTGATGGGACTGCTTTATTTTATAGGCACAATGAAAAGCTAACATGCAAATGTTCAGCAGCTCTGGGCTGCCGATGGCACTGGAATACAAATACTGAGAGCAGCTATGATTTACAAGTGATTTTTGTTTTTACTTCGCTGTATTCGTTTCGATAATATAGATACTAGATCTGAAAGGAGGAAATCAGATAAACTAGCTGCCATCCGTTCCATCTGGGATTCATTTGTTCAAAATTGTTTGAAATCTTATAATACAAGCGAATTTATAACAATTGATGAGATGTTACAGGGCCTTTTAGGAAGGTTGGTTGTGTTTATGACGGCCAATTATCAACACGAGGGATATGAGCCCTAAGGGGAGGGGAATGCCCTCCGTGGGGGTCTTTCTAAGGGAACCTAACCCGTATTAATGCTTGGAAATCCAAGGTTCGAAAAAACTACGAAAAACCCGAACGATTAGGCCAACGGGTGCGATTGGTGTGAACCCAGCACTTCCCGTCTACCAGCTTCGAGAGCAGAACCTCTCGGCCACTGGTGGGGCTACATCCTTTTAGAGGACGTTGCTCTTGGATTCAATACATCCCTAGCAAACCTGTTAAGTATGGCATAAAAATATTCGCATTATGTGATGCTAAAACATTTTACTGCAGCAACATGGAAATTTACGTCGGTAAACAGTCTCCTTGAGTTTGTCTCTGTAGAGAACAGACCATTAGACATTGTCAAACGTTTAGTAACGCCTATCGAAAACTCTAATATAAACCTTACAACCGATAACTGGTACTCTAGCTTCCCGCTAGTTGATTACTTATTAGAGAAGAAAATCACATTCATTTGTAGAGTAAAGAAAAATAAAAAAGAAATTCCTTCAGAATTTTTACCAGGAAGACATAGAGTTGTGGATACTTCTATCTTTGTTTTTCAGAAAAACAAAACACTCGTTTCATATGTACCAAAAAAGAACAAAACAGTGGTATTAGTATCTAGCCTTCATGATAAAGCCGAAATTGATGAAGAGAGTGGAAAACCAGAAATAATTCTTGATTACAATATGACTAAAGGAGGTGTTGACACCTGCGATAAAATGTGTGCGGCTTATTCTGTATCTCGAATAACAAGAAGGTGGCCTCTTGTCGTATTTTATACTATGATGAACATTGCAGGGATAAACTCACGTGTATTACTTCTACTGAATAATCTTGAGGAAGAGCCAAGCCGAAGAATTACTTTTTTGAGAACACTTTCAAAATCCCTTATGAAAGAGCATCTCATATCCAGAGCTCAAATTCCGTCTTTACCTCGAGATGTGTCAGTTTTCCTTGATATATATCGTTCAACAGAAAATTTGGAAGAGGAAACTTCAATTAAGTTTTTCTCTCCACAAAAGAGAGATTCGTGTTACATGTGCGGCCGAAAAAAAAATTCCTCCTCCACAATGAAGTGCAACAAATGCGTAAGGTTTATCTGTAAACAGCATTAAAAGAAAACAAATTCTATGCCTGCCATGTGAAGCGAATAGAATAGATGAAATATATGACTAATTATGTAAGTCTGAAATTACTTAATTATTGTTTAGTAACTCATTATAAGTTTTTATACTTTTTAGTATTAAATAGATTATTTGTATATTTAAACTTCTGCTTTAATATATTGTAACAAAATAAATCTAAGGGTATTGCGGAATACTCTCATAAATTGTGATCAGAGCTAACTTATATGATATTTGTAAATTAAATTAAATGTTAAAATTAAAATAAAGCAGCAATAATTGAACGCTTTCCCCCTGTTGTACAATTTTCAACGCGCGCCCGCTCATGCGATGAATATGTCCGCGCCCGGCGAAAGGTTAAAAAAATTAGTGGTATTCGGCGGGCCACAGTTTGACACTCCTGCTCTATAGTGCGTCACGAATAGTGGCACACCAGCTATTGGAACAACCACCATGAGACAAGTTAGAGATAATTTTCGTAAAATTGTGCAAATGTCTTCTATAGCAAATAAGCACATTTTGAATCAGATTTTATCTGTAACAAAATAAATTGTGTTTCTTTGTGTTTCTTATTCAATTTTATCTAAAATTTTTCGTTGTGATAATTATTTCTATGATATTTTCAAACATTTGTGTGGTCCCTTGAATTTGTATACCAGTATATTCATGTAGTAAAGTTCTCCTCATTTTCCCGCAATCATGAGGCGCGAAGAATACTATTTCATAGCTTACACAGCATAATGACATTCTCCGGAGCATTGCGTCAATTTGACCATTAGCTATAAATCTGTTTAAAAGTGAAAAACTTCCTTCAAAAGAGCATGAACGCTAGAACGCCCGGAAATGTTACTCAATATTCTTAAAAATATTTTACACCAGAATTTTTATTTAAAAGAATTTAACTTACTTCTGTGTCGTTTATATAGTGATGTGCAGAATGAATAATTTTACTATTCGAATGAATCAATCGGTCAAGCGAAAAATTATTGCTGCGAACCGTTTTTTAAAATTCAATTTCTACAACATATTTTGTGCCGAAAAAGAATTTTCCATATTTTAATTAGAATTAATTTAAGAACCTCGTAAAAATGAAAAAAAATATTTTATCTTCTGAATTTCTGAAAATAATTGATTAGAAAAATTAAGAAAGCTGGCAACTATGGTTTTTTTTATTTATTTATTTATTTATTTATTTTTTTTTTTTTACAAAATTTCTGGTAGTAATTGATTAAAAATATATACAAAGGTTTACACCGTCCTCTGAATTCTTGGCTTACGCGCCAGTGTTGTCAGTGGACAACATTTTTAAAATTCAGACTGCTTGATTGACACCACTTTTTTTAAATGATATAATAAACCTTATTTTAGTCTTATTTAATCGTCAATTAAACGAGGGCAATTTCACTATTGCAAAAAAAACTGGTGGCAACCAAGAAGTCTGAATAAAATAAAAGTAGCCCACTGGTAACACTGTTACGCTCTAGCACCAAAATAGTGGCTGTCGAAGGCGGATTTTTTCAGTGTTTCTATAGTGCTTTGTATTTAGACATCATAATTTGTTAAAAGCCTTCTTCGCCTTCTTTTTCTGATATTAAAAAGGTCTTAGAATACTTTAAAAATATACTGACATTAAAAATCAAGGGTTCGTTTAAATGCTGAAAAAAATTCGCCTACGACTGCCGCAATTTTTGTGTCAGAACCTAGGCCTATAATTCAGGGTGAGGTGTGTTTCATTAATTCAAACAAGTAACCCTCTTAGATTCTTTTTTATAAACCCAAAAACATCAATGTCGCACTAGAATTTCCGTACAGTTGTTTTATTTTCTTTTAATCACGGAATTAGATATAGAAATACTTTATATAAAGAAAAAGTCAGGTCATTCGATGAAGAAATAAAGTCATTAGATAACGAAAAATCAATATGCATAAACTCCGGTAGGATTGTTTGATTTTTTTAGCAAAAAAGAGGCTAAATTTGCGATATGGTCCGAGACTCGTAAAAAATATATCTATATTCTTTCATATTTTTTCAAAGAGTGGTTATTACGCTAATTTCTATTAAATATGATCTGTACACATTTTGTGGAAGCAACTATATTCTAAAATAAACTTTAGTTGCATAACAACTGTAGCTTGTTGTTGTACTATTATACACGAAAAATCATGACGATTTGGGCACGTCATGTTTCCAGGAGGGGCTGAAATTCCTGAAGTAAAAAAACAAGTTATAATATCTTTTTTTCCATTAATACTGAAAATTTATTAAAAAAATTTTAAAGGCTTTTATGTAATACGAAAAGAGATGAAAAACAACAGCAAGCTAAAACGAGAGAAAAATGTTAGAATAAATTATAAAAACAGGTAATGAAAAAATAAATGAGAACATTGGTTTTCCTAATGTTATTTTAATGTGAAACTAGCTTTCAATAAACCGAAAACAGCAAAAGTTTCATCTGTTTAACAAAGCCCAAAAATTTATTTAGTGAAACTCCTATTCAAGTTTGCTAAACTTTTTTCTGTATAAGTTATTTAAATTTAATTGAAATATATGTCGAAAACATGTCAATGGTCATTAGCATGACATGTCCCTATGACATCATTCTGAATATGACTAGCAATAGATTTCTTGATCTGGTAAAAATTATTCCTTTACTTTTCAATATAAGGAGGTAAAATATGTAAGAATAAATTAGCTGTGGCTAATTAAAAGTGTACGAAATATACATGAAAATATATAATTTACTTGAATTTATATTTCATTAAACCGAAAACAGCAAAAGTTTTATCTGTTTAACAAAGCCCAAAAATTTATTTAGTGAAACTCCTATTCAAGTTTGCTAACCTTTTTTCTGTAAAAGTTATTTAAATTTAATTGAAATATATGTCGAAAACATGTCAATGGTCATTAGCAAACCAGCTCCATATGACATCATTCTGAATATGACTAGCAATAGATTTCTTGATCTGGTAAAAATTATTCCTTTACTTTTCAATATAAGGAGGTAAAATATGTAAGAATAAATTAGCTGTGGCTAATTAAAAGTGTACGAAATATACATGAAAATATATAATTTACTTGAATTTATATAGGTGTTACATCCATTCAGCCGCCATTTTAACATACCATCATAGGTGCCAACATCCAACGCTTTTTGTACCACAAAAAAATTAATAGTAAATTTTACCTTTTTTAATCGCCGTAATCAGCCGATTAAATAAGGCAAAAAGTTCTATTAAATTTTTTTGTTACAAAAAAAGCGTAAGAGTCAGGAACGATACATACTTTAATTTACAATAGAAATTCAGTTTCGGGAATTCCATATATTCCCGCGTAGAACTCGCGGGTCAAAAAATAAAAATTTTAGTTATTAAATAAAGTGAAATAAGTAAGACCATGCAACAAGTTATAATTTAAAGAACACATAAATTAACGTTTGGTATAGTTTTTTAATAAAATGTCTGGTGCTAAACATGTTTGTATGATCTGCATCTTATACGATGAAATATATTATTTTAGCCTGTTTTTTTTTTATTCGTAGCCTTCACCATGAATTTCTGAAAATAATTGATTAGAAAAATTAAGAAGGCTGGAATATATGCATTGGCTTCTTTTCTTTTTACAAAATTTCTAGTGGTAATTGATTAAAAATATATACAATGGCTGTGTATACAAAGGTTTACGCCATCCGCTGAAAACTGGTGGCAATCAAGAAGTCTGAATAAAATAAAAGTAGCCCACTGGAACAGTGTTACGCGCTAGCACGACAATACTTCCTATCGAAGGCGGATTTTTTCAGTGTTTCTATGGTCCTTTGTATTTAGATAAAATAATTTTTTAAAGCCTTCTTCGCCTTCTTTTTCTGATATTAACCCTCCGTCTACCAGACGGGTCCAATGGGCCCGATGGGTACATTCGAAATATTTATTCTAACCAGAAATTTCTTTAAAATAAACTAAATATCTAAACCAGACAATAATGAGTTAAGTAAATAAGTTCAATAGTTTTAAATAAGAATTCTGATGTGTAATATTTTTATAAAACTTGAGTAAAATTTTCGGTAGTTCTAGGGTTAAAAAGTCTTAGAATACTTTAAAAATATACTGACATTAAAAATGAAGGGTTCATATAAATACTGAAAAAAAATCACCTACGATTGCCGCAATTTTTGTGTCAGAGCGTAGGCCTATAATTTAGGGTGAGGTGTGTTTCGTTACGTCAAACAAGTAACCCTCTTAGATTCTTTTTTATAAACAAAATATATTAAAGTCGCACTAGAATTTCCGTACAGTAGTTTTATTTTCATTTAATCACGGAATTAAATAAAGAAAATCTTTATATAAAGAAAAGGTCCAGTCATTATATGAAGAAATAAAATCATTAGATAAAGAAAAACCAATATGCATACATTTCGGTATGATTGTTTGTTTTTTTTTAGGAAAAAAAGAGGCTAAATTTGCGACACGGCCTGAGCCTCGTAAAAAATATATCTATATTCATTCGTATTTTTCAAAGAGTGGCTATAAGGCTAATTTCTTTTAAATAGGAAGTGTACACAATTGTGCTAACAAATACACTGCTCAAAACAATTAGGGGAGCACATGGTTTTAACGAAATTACGCAAATATTTACACCGATAAGTAACGTAAAATAAAACATCCATAATTTAAAGTGCTGTAGAAAACAGATAAAGAAAACTTCACATGTAAATTAAAGTTTATGACGTCAAAAACTGGAAAAAGGTGATAAGTGAAGAAATCGGGATTTTGCAGAAAAATCTGTTTCACTGCCTCAGTTGTAAAATTCAATTGCTCAGCTTGTGTTTTGAGAAAAGGTGGCTTGCAAATGTCACAACAACATGATTTACCGCAATCCATGGCTTGGCGTGTTATCGGGACAGTTGAATTTGGGGAAACACAACGAAGTGTAGTGGACGCTGTTGGAGTCGGAAGAAGTGTCCATGAAAGGCTGTGCAATCGATTCCAAGACACATGGAATGATAGTCATCAACAAGCGCAAGGTCGAAAATGCGCTAACACAGAAACTGATGACCGATATATCCTGTTAACAGCCCGTCGAGACGGAACGGGCAATGCTACTCAGCTGCAAACACAGTTGTTCTTGGCCAAAGGACGATCAATATAAGGAGGTAAAATATGTAAGAATAAATTAGCTGTAGCTAATTAAAAGTGTATGAAATATACATGAAAATACATAATTGAATTTATATAGGAGTTACAGCCATTCAACTACCATCATAGCTGCCAACATCCAACGCTTATTGTACCACAAAAAATTAATAGTAAATTTTACCTTTTTTAATCGCCGTAATCAGCCGATTAAATGAGGCAAAAATTTCGATTACATTTTTTTGGTACAAAAAAAGCGTAAGAGTTGGGAGCTATGCATACCTTAAATTACAATAGAAATTCAGTTTCGGAAATTCCATATATTCCCGCGTAAAACTCGCAGGTCAAAAAATAAAAATTCTATGTATTAAATAAATTGAAATAAGTAAGATCCTGTAACAATTTATAATTTAAAGCACACATACATGAACATCTGTTATAGATTTTTAATAAAATGTCTGGTGCTTAATATATTTGTATGATCTGCGTCTTTTACGCTGAGATATATTATTTCAGCCTGATTATTGTATTTATATGTAGCCATCACAGATGCTTATAAAGACATTGCTTTTTTAAAAGATAGTGTCTGCAATATACACTGGTGTGCAAAAATTAATGAAAAGTCACAAAATGCTAATTTTCAAATACGCGAACACTCAAAAGGAAATAATATAATTCGAATAATTACTATCTGTACAACACAGCTAGTCCATATAACATCTCATTCATGTCACACATGGTCACAAGTGTCACAGTCACTACGGTGAAGCAAAAAAATAGGAAATTCCAGACATCTCATTATGAGTCTCAAATGATCACTATATGTGAATCCACTGAGACGTCACTGTGACTGCTGCTTTGTGACGAGTTACGATGTGATTTTGCAATGTAGTTGCATTGTCACTCTCATGTGACTGTCATTTGTAGACTCAATTTCAAAGTCATCGTGAACGCTGCATTGTGATAAGTTACCAAATAGTGTCACATTAAAGTCACATGATGACTTCCAGGTGACAGAGAGACTACTGTGAAGTCACCATTGTGCTCTTTTGGGAAAAGTCTCCATGTGACTATAATATGATACTCTTTGGTGACTTATCATAATGCAACGTTCATGATGACTATGAAATTGAGTCTAAAAATGACAGTCACATGAGAGTCACAATTTAAGTACATTGTAAAGTCACCTGGTGAATCGTCACAAAGCAGCGGTCACATTGACTTCTCAATGGAGTCACATATAGTGCTCATTTGAGACTCATAATGAGATGTATGGAATTTCCTATTTTGTTGCTTCGCCGTAGTGACTGTGACACTTGTGACCATGTGTGACATGAATGAGATGTTATATGGGCTAGCTGTGTTGTAGAGATAGTAATAACTCGAATTATATTATTTCCTTTTGAGTGTTCGCGTATTTGAAAATTAGCATTTTGTGACTTTTCCTTAATTTTTGATAACCAGTGTAGTATAGGATCTGCAAAAAACACCTATTCCAGTGTTTCTCAATAATTTTATAAAAAGTATTCGTACTCCGCTATTTACATAAAGTTGTGAAAGTTTTACTAAGATAAATTAATGCGAATATTTCGATAATTAGCTTCAAAATTTAAAGGAAATGTTTGAATCTGGTGATCCCACTGGTCCGTATTTTGAATACCAATATTTCCGAAGAAAGTTTTCATGTTAGGTTTGTGGAGCATTTTCAACGCAAAATACAGTATAATATGATTGCTACAAAAGTTGAGAGAAAAGTCTAAACTGGAGAATTTCCTTTAAAAAAAGTGGAATTCTAAAAACTCACATAATGGGGAGCCAGATGAATATAGCTCCCGAAACAATAAAAAAAAGAAACAAAGAAATAACATAAAAATGTCTAAAAAGCTTACAAATTCCTAATATATATCCTATTATGATGCTAATAATGTTGTTTTCTTTTGGATCTGCAAAAATTATTATCAAGCTGGCAAACTGAATATACCCCCAACTGAGAAAATCTATGAAATTTGTTCCTTTTATGCAACTGCGAGCAAAAATAGTTTCATAAGCATCCATTTATTAAGTACTATTGAATACCTGAGTCATTTGAAGCTAATAAAGTCCATGACGAATTTTATGGCCATAAATTTTCTTATGAATATGTAACTGATAATATTCAGACATACATAGCTTTGTCATCATGTACTAAGGCATATTTTGCTATCGTTTTTTTAAAATAGGGATTTTTTTTCATTTTCATATAACAAAATATTTTCACAAATTGAAAAAAAAAATCTGTTATTTTAATTTTAAATAATAACATTTACAAATTAGATAATAACTACTTTAAACCCTTGAAGGGCGAAGGTTCATATCTGGAATACTTAATTTCTATACTTAAATGCCACATTGGTACCAGAATTTTGAAATGGAAATTTTCTTTCTATATAAGTACGTGAAGAAAAGCTTTTAATTATTTAAAAAAAAAAAAAAAAAAAAATGTTTTCAATTCTGTCTCAAATCATTCAATCACTTCAGCATTTTATGAACAAAAGCACTTTGCCCCTGAAAGGGTTAAACGATCCAGAGTTCGTACATTGAAATTGTAATAATAATAATAATAATAATAATAATAATAATAATAGAATTTCTCTCCTTATTTTAGCACTGGAAAATATTGTAAATTCTGCTGTCAAACAAGGCGTTTAACGATTCTGCGGTTTAAATTATTATTATAAATTAAAATATTATTATATATTATAAAATATTATATATTTATAATTAAAAATAACAGGTGTCACACTTCTTGGAATTTGCAAGAAGTGTACTCCCTCCTAGTACTATACTTTATATTTTAATGAGAGTTCACATTTTTGCATGATTTGAACAAGAAATTCAATACTAATAAATGTACTTTATTCCTACAAGATGTTTATTTTATTTTATTTATTATTTTTTTATTTTATTATTTTTTTTTTTTACTTCAAAACATTAAAAATTTCAGAAAAACAACAAGAACAAAAAAGACCCCTATTGTACAAGAATAATTAAAAAATTATCAATTTATTACATGACGGAAGTTTCTTCTAGGAAACCCTTTAATATTGAAATAAATTCTCTCCAAAGATTCAGAACACTTAAGAAAATTATTTTAAGCCATAATAAAGAGAAACCTGACCAATGCAGTGATTATTTTAAATGAGAAAACGGAATCATTTACACGAAACAATGCCCTTGCTGAAAGAGGGAAATATAGAATTCGAAAGGAGGAAATCTTGAATTATTAAGAGTGGTTGAAAAATTAAAAGAAGGCTATTTATTGAATATGGAATTTTTATGTTTTGCATATGGTTGTTTCAAAGTCAAAAAAGTGTTTTGAATTCAGATTAGGAGTGGAATTTGTATTCGTATTGTATTTGAATTAGCTTGAAAGCATTAATCTACAAAACAAAACAAAACAAAAAAAAATTGTAAACAAAATATTCGCATTAAAGTAGGAGTCTTCAGCCTATTGCACCGTAAGCCATTAATATACGACTATTTAAAAAAAAAAAAAAAAAAACTTATTTAATGACACAAACACAGGTCTCGGAGCGATCACTTTTCTAGCCATAACTAATTTAAAAAAATTATTTTTATGGCACATTACTACAAGAATTGTAATAATAAACTCACCACGAAGTTGGTTCCTACTACATTTCCAAGATAAATTAAAATGAAAACTTTCATAAGGAAATAGTGGCGGTAAAATTTTGATTTAGTTTCTATAAAAAGAGACCGCTTTGTGGCTTGCAAACATCGCGTTTAAATAAGGAGAAAATTACATTACAAACTTTGACGTGGGAAACAGCTTTCAGGCACAAAGGTTCAAAGCCCCCATCCATTAGCCCATTGAAGGGCTGTGATTCATTTTTGGACCACTTAATTTTAATCCCTAAATGCCCCATTGACACCAGAAATATGGAATAAAAATTTACCCTTTATTACGAAGAAAGAGATTTTACTTATCTTCAAATAATTTAGGTGTAAATTCTGGTGTCAGTCAATCATTTCAGCATTTTACGAGTAGAAGTACTTAGCCCCTGAAAGGGTTAAACTGTGTAAAATAAAATCAGGCATATTAGCCTCAGTTCAAGCAAACATGCTTTAAACCAGAAATTTTGTTTAATAAATGAAGTCAAATACATAAATTTGTCTCAGAACGTTACAGACATTTTGCATAAATAACCGGTAAATTTCTGCTCAAACTTACTGGTTGAAGCTTGTCCCGGCGGTAAACGGACCGTGCAAAACCTTTTACCGTTGAAGCTTTACTATTTTAACCCTTAAATGCATGATTTTTTATTTTGTTTCGAAAACATTATACATGATTCTCAGAAAGGTTTATTACACAGAAAAAATAATGAGAAAAAAATCAGAGATACATTTTTCTTATAATACATCAACCTTTTCTTATGTTGCACAGCTGCAATACAAGTAAAAACTAAAATATTCCAAATTAGTAACTATTTTATTTAGTGTGAAACTAAAGACCTCAGTTTATATAATTTTATATTTTGTAAAACATAACCCTTAAATTCACGAATTATTCTTTTACAATTGTGTTTTCTATTTTTATATTAAAGATTGAACACCAGAAATATTTAAGATAGTTTTTTAACTTTATTTAGTAGCATATTGTTGTACTTCTTACAGGATTTATATTTTATATAAATATAGTGGTAGCTAAGAGTTAAATAAAAAGTGATGCAGATATGCATCACAATGCATTTAAGACTTTAAGCGCCACGTCAGTCATCGATGACTGACACTGAACTTTCCGTTTAAAACGCGTCATTCACCGATGTTGGAAGTCTAAAATATGATATAAAACTAAATAAATATATATTGTTTTGAGTAATTACTGAAAATTTATTTTAAATTTACCTACTTTTTATTTATTACAGGATTATACTTTCTTAAAAATTACTTACAACATTGTAAATTTTTCAGCGCTTCAGTGTCAGCCACTGTGGCACTCAACGTGTTAAGAGTTAAGAATATCGTCGATATCATGCCAAACTATCCGATAGGAAAACAGTGTTGCCAATGGACTTTTTTTTTAATTCAGATTTCTTGATTGGCACCGCTTTTCTGAAATGGTAAAATACCCCTTGTTTTTGCCTTAATTAATATGCCATTGAATAAGGCGAATTTTACCATTACAAAAAAGTGGTGGCAATCAAGAAATCAGAAATTTAAAAATGTAGCCCACTGGCAACACTGTTTTCATATTGGATAGTTTGACATGGTACCTACGATATGTCAATTCTTCTTTAGTCATAGTTCTACACTGGGGCATTCAATCATTTCACATTTTAGCATAAGAATTACTATGTCTTTGAAAGTGTTACCGTATATACTCGCGTCTAAGCCGATCCCAAATTCGCTAGGAATATCAGACTATATACCAGCACTTAAAAAATGTTAACTTCGTCTTATCTAACTGTAGAATGTGCAAAAGCATTTCTGACATTAAATAAGGCGAAGATAACAACTCGAAAATACTGGTATTCAATATAATTTTTTTTCTTGAATGTAGGGATCGAATGAATGTTAGTGTTTGCTATCCCCTAAGGCGTTTTTTCTGTTGCAGATAGAGTCTTGAAATTTTTTGTAGACACTTATATATTGGGTCATTCGGAAAGCCGTGTCCGTTTGGGAAAATTAATTCGTACCGGAAAATTCTACCATTTAATTATTAGACGTTGATTCCGATATCTAATGTCTAATAATTACCGGGAAGAATTTTCCAGTACGAATTGATTTTCCCAAACGGACAAGACTTTCCGAACGACCCAACATACATGTACTACAAAAATTAGTATGGATTTAGTTCTGAGGGTTTTAGTTATTTTTTTTAAAATGTCAAGGTTAATATTTCTAAATTTTTCGTGTTTTTTTTTCATGTTTTGTGCTACAAAATTGTTTTTAATTTAAATCAAAGTTACATCTTTATTTCCATACTAACTATTGTTCCCAATAATCCAAGTAAGATAAATCTCTTAAAATAACTAAAAAATATTAAATAAAAAAATGTTATAAACGTTTTTAAAAACTTAAATTTTTCAAAAATTTTTAAATTAAAAAAATAGTGATTGCTAAAATGATTTTTTTTTTTTTTTTTTTTTTTTTTACCAGAATCAGTTTAATTTTAGAATCTCAAACGAAGTCATTAATTATTTTTAACGTAACTGTCTCCAGAAATTGTTTTTGAAAAAAGGTAGGGGAGACTAGGGAGGGTTGACCCACTTTTTACAAAATGATTTTTTATTTTTTAAATTTTGAACGTAGAATAAAATTTTATATATCATTTTAGTCGTTATACAATCAGTTATCAAAATAAAATTGCTATATAAGTGTAATATATAATAAATTTGAAAAATTATTGATTTTAATCATGAGAAAATAATGGGTCAAGGCTCCCCATATATGGGAGGGTTGACCCACTATATGGGAGGCTTGACCCAGTTTGTTTTAGATTGAAATATTTGTGAAGATAAGTAAAATTAGTTTAAAAAAGCAAAATAACTTTATGCTACATGCTTTAATTATTAAAAAAATATATATTTTTAAATATGATGCTTAAACAAACCTGTTTAGACGCAATCGCATGACAGAGGAGAAAAATTTTGTTTTTAATAGTATTTTGTCTGAGCAGGTATAATTGTACAGCAGGGAAAATGAAATTTTAACATTTAAGACTGTATTCCGCTAGAGACAGGTTCCGTTTCCATAGGGTTTCATGCATTATAATGCCCGGATTTTGTAGCCACTGTCCCGCTTTATTTTTGTCTCCTTATCCTACTTTTTGTGACATTCGACCTGAAAACTCTAGTTAAAACATAGTTTAGCTTCATCTCACTCTATTCCTCATGTTGAAATTTGTCTACATACCTTCCTAAAGTTTTTCGATCATTGCTATGTTCTTTTGCAGCCGCATGAGTACTTAACTTATCATTAACATCTTTTAACCCTTTCAGGGGCAAAGTACTTTCAGTGCTAAAATGTTAAAATAAATGACTGGCATCGGAATATACGACAAGATTTATTTATAAATATGAAAAAGGCTAGATTTGAGATACGTATTAAATTGAAAAGATTATAGCAACGTTCTAGTGCCAATGTGGCGTTTGGGAATTAAAATAAAGTGGTTTCATAAAGATACCACTGCCCCTGAAGTAATATTTAAGTGGAAAAAAGTTCCTATCGAACTTTCCCATTTATATTTCAGTAATTTTTTAAGTGCAGTCCAAATAGCTAATTTTTACATTCTTTAATCAGTTTTAAACGTTTTCTTTTCCATCACCCCATGTTACTGCACCTTTCCAGAATAAATTTACATTCATTTTTATATATAACCATTACTCTTTCATTATGCGCAGCGTATAATAAAAATATTTCCAAGATCCCTTAATTAACACATTGACGACGGGCAATTTTTATCAAATTTGAATTTTAAAACAGTAGAAGCTCCTCCCTGTTTTGAAAGTCTTTTGTAGATTAGTGTTCTACATAGGTTTTCCAAGTTTATACATCGGTAAATATCTTTCAATGAACGAATTTAATATAAAATGTCTTAATATTTTAAAAAATATATGGATACATGATATAAATGCATTTTCTGTAAGATAGAAACTACGCCCTTAGTCAATGATGGCTTTTGAATGACAACTAGAATTCGCGTTTCCCGTCGTGAATGTGGTAAGAGGCTTTGAACATCTGGTCAACCCTCCCTCACATTGACTGGGTCAAGCCTCCCCACATAGACCTTTTCTGAAGAATCGCAAATTGTTATGTTAAGCCTAACTTACTGTATAATTTTTATGCCTGGAATGAAAGCTCGATATTTCTGCATTACTTAAAACCTACTTACTTAAATTTCTATGATATATTTTATCTGAAAAAAGCTTACAAAATATTTCTAAAAAACACAACTTTTAGGCTGAAAACGCCTTACAATTGATTTTTTCTACACCTATTTCGATTATCTGTATGGAATAGAGACTGTTGTTTGAGCATTCCGGTAGCTTTGGTTGACACCTATTGATAAAACTCTGAAATTCTTTTAAATATGGAAAACTGATGGGTGGGTCAAGCCTCCCGCATAGTCAGCCCTCCCTAGTCTCCCCTACTGTGTAGCCTTAAATAGCATTTTCGGTTTAAAACATGCATATTTTAATATGAAAAAATAAGTGGATCTTGGCAGGTACGTATTTCAGCATTGCTTTTGTTTTATTTTTATGAGCTATTTTTCATCAAAAATTTCAGTAAACCGTTAAATTTCGTTGATTAAGTAAAGAGAAGATTAGTTTTCAGAAATAGTGGCAATAAATATGGACAAACGGTTGCAGCAGTGCGCTTTCACGTTTTCGAAAACCCAATATATTACAAATTGGAAATGTTGTTGCAATCTTTCTCTCAACATTTTTAGACGTTTGTTTTCCCGAATGCTAAATTTTACTTTTTAAATGCATGTGTTAACTTTTTTAATAACAGATAGATTTAAATTAAGCTTGAATGACAACAGCAATGAAATTCAAACATTACGCAATTTCATTTCAAAACACAAAATATAAGTTAATAAAAGCTAAAATATTTTGTACATAAACCAGATGGTTTTTTTACACAAAAAGAAGAGATTTTATTAACAGTCAGTGTAAGGTAATTAACATGACGCTTCAATAATCTTCCGGTTTCATTTAAAAGATAACTAAAATTAAGAAAAATGTGCATCTGAAATTAAAATGAAAACATCTTTATTTTGAAATAAAACAAAAAACAACAAATGAGTAGCATATTATGAAATACATTTCAAAGTTAATTTGAAAAATGTATACACAAGGAAACCAAAATTAGAAACATCTATTTGGTTTTCGGATTAATTAAAAAGAGCGCTTAATTATACTTCTCTATCATATTTATATTATTTTGAAGTTCTATAAATCAGATTAAATTCATATGTATGATAAATATGCAAAATTTCATAACTTGAAATTAAATTTTGACAATGTGTGTATGTGTGTTTCATTTTTAAAAATGCGTAAAATTTAGTGTCATTAATTTAATGTTAAAGGAAATTAGAATTAACCACTTAAGCGTCGCGCCCGGTAAGTGTAGGCTACTTTTTTTAAAGTTACGATTATTTGATTGCCACCATTTTTTCAAAGTAGAAATATTCCCCTTATTTATTGACAGTAAAATGATGCCAATTACACCATTTTAAAAAGGTACAAACAATCTAAATTAAAAAAAAAAAAATAGTCTACACTGCTCCTGAAAGTCAAGGGTGCATCAATTACAGGGTTAAAGGAAATAATTTCTACATTTTAATATTTAATAAATGCATTTAATGTTTTTATGCATCATACAAATATAGAATGTAAAGAGTATATAGTCGATCATTAACGCATATATGCTCCGACTCACGTTCATAACAGACATTCTGAATAGTAACTTTTGCTATACCTAATGATAAAATTTGGTGATTACTTAAATTACAAATTCTTCTATTCCATATGCCTGCATGGATTTGGAACTTCTGAATAAAAAAGAAATTCCTGAAATTCATACAAATGATGCAAATAAGTTTGATGACATATAAAATTATGATTTAATTATAATGCAAATGTTCCATTTTTAATAAAAGCTTTATAGTAGTGGTCATCAACATGTTGCCCGCTACCTACAGCGAGTACCACTCTTCTGGAATAGAGATAAAGGCCTTAGTTAATGATAGAAACTTTGTGATTTTATAAGGCAAAGACTATCTTTCGACATTTGAGGTGGCAAGCGAGTTTCAGGCATAAACATTCAACACCCATACTTAACCCCTTCATTCTCGCTCCCGTGATATTCACGGGCTGTGTCTTTTATTCAGGTTGTTTGATTCTAACCTGTTTTATAAAATAGTGTAATTGGCTTTATTATGATATCACTTTACCTGTCATTAAATAAACTGAACATGTCTTTTTCAAAAAAGTGGTCCCAATAAGGAATTTGAATTTTAAAAACCGTCATTTAATGCGACCGTTAAGGGGTTAAACATGAAATATCTTGAAATAATAAACTAGGAGACATATAGTGTAGTACCTATCTGTTGCGAGTGAAGTAACTAAGCAGGTGGTCACAAGATGGCGGCTGTTTCTTTTTTACATCTGATCAATGTTTTCTGATCGTTGCATAGGCAAAGTTCTACCAGTAAATATGAACAAAAAATTTTGGCTTTGTCATGTGCCTATGACATACACAATTTTCTTCACAAGTATATTAAAATTTTCTATTCGTTTTTACTAGTGGAAGTTGGCCATGTTATTATTATCTCTTTCACTGATACGGACAGGAAGCTGTTTTGGTTGTCACAATAGGGCGGAAACGCAGGGAGTGACTACAACCGGGTAAACTTCCATCAGTAAAAATGAACAGATATTTTTGCCATAATTATAACTGAAATTCTGCAAGAACAAGGTGTTTAAATAAGGAGAAAATTTCTAGTCAAATTTACTGTGGAAGTTTGTCCCGGATTTAAGCCGTTAACAGTTTTGCCCGTACTTGGAAGAAGTGTTTGCTTGCTTCGTTACAAAAAGCTTTGCCGGATAATAATATATGATCTTGTGAGTTCTCCGTAAAGTAACTCCGGCTCGGGAAACCTCGTGTAGGTTCATGGGCCCGACTCCTTTATAGGTGTTCGGTTCCTGTGGATTGTCGGGACGTACCGGGTCGGGAGCCAAGAGAAGGGACAATTTGGCTCTTTTAGCTGGGTAGTGAGGAATTCATCTCTCTTTTGGGAATAACTGGCGTGACGTGCGCTGGGCAGTGCGCCAGTCTGACCGGAGCTTTCATGAGGGCTGCCTTGATGGGGCATGCCTGGCGGCGACCTTCGGGACGCGTCGCGGGGTTTGTCTCTCGGGTTGTTCCGAGCGGGAGCAAATGGGCTTGTGAGAGCCTAGGTCCGGGACATGGGACCCCCCCCCCCATGTTACCACTTAATTTCAACTGTAATCTTTGATTTATTACTTGGGCGGACAATTTTTCGATTAAATAAGCGCCAAAAAGTTTAGTAAAAAAAGGGGTGTCCCGTCCCTACTTTCAGTTCATTTTGTCAAAAAAAAAACTGTTAAGGGGTTAATCAACACTCTACACGGAGTGCATAAAAAGGAAATTTTATAACTTATTACGGGGGGGGGATGCCTCTCACCAATCTCACATTTATTTATGAATCAAGTACATTTGTTTCTAGTTTCAAATCAACGCAGGGTGTGTAGAACATTACAGAAACTATTAATCATGAAACCATAACTGATCGTTATCGTTAAATGCTAAAAATACAGGGCTCCCAGTCGGTCTGTTTTTTGAAGACCACTCAATAAAAAAAAATCTTCTTTATGGATTTCGTAGAAACTATTGTCTAAGCGCGCTTTTCTTGCAATTGTTGAAAAAAACCTACCACGAATAATACTGGTCTTCATAAAATGGACAAGTGGGAGTCATGAAAATATTTTAATCAAAAAAGCATTGACGTTAAATCTTTTCGATTGTTTTTAGGGAATAGTTAACAATCAATTCTCATCGCTGTCTTCCTTGATTTATCTTTACAACATCAAAAAGCCTCCTTAAAATCTCGGAAGGACTGCAAGGAGAGACAATTTTTCACAGATATTGGGCAAGCGACAGGTAGAACACTGTAGCAGCACCATGAGAACAATAACCAACTTTCTCATTCTCGTTTGCACGTTCGCAGTAATGACCTTTAACACTTTCAGGGGCAAGGCATTTTTTCATCAAAAATATTCAAATAATTAATTCACACCGCAATTAATGAACAAATATGTTTGAAAATATTTAAAAGCAATTTTTCACGTAAGTTATGAGATCGAAATTGTACCGTAATTTCCCGCGTATACGCCGCAGCTCAGATAATTCGATTTCCTACCCGAATTCGTTTTAAATAAAATGTGAATTGCTTTTGCTTAGCTTTTATTTAACTTCATTTTTTAAATAAAATTTCCGGTATGAAAAAGACTTAATTAACCCGCGGAGTATACGCGGGAAATTACGGTACTAAAAATTTACTGGTGCCACTAGGCAATTTAGGCTTTAAAATTAGCCGTTTGCAGACTGCAAACAGCGCCCCTCAAGGGGTTAACACTAGAACGCCTGGAAGGAGTCGATCCGACTCCGACCATATGAATAAATATCAACTAGAACCAGAAATTCTTTCACAAAATAAGTTAAATTTAAACCACGCAGATTTACGTTAAATAAATCAGTCAAATAATTTTAAATAAAAATTCTGGTGTCAAATATTTTTATGAAACTTAAGTAAAATATCCGGGTCGTCTAGTGTTAAAAAATTACATTTTATTTAAAAAAATTTCTTGGTCGAAAATGTTTTGTTTCATCCGCGGATTATACGCCGGAAATTACGGTAATCTGCCGTACTTAAAGTAAATAATAGTGTTAAAAATTTCGAAGTAAGATCGCGACACATATGCAGCAAATTTTATCGGTACTACATTGACTACACGCCGAACTCCATCGGATACTCGGGCATTAATGTGAATGTGCTAAAGGAAATAAGACGGGCGGTTGTTATTCCCACGTTGTCGCTTACTGTTTTATCTTTCGCATGCCATATATATGTCAAAAATTGTTCGTCTGTGGCAGAAATTTTAACAGTTTTAGGGGCGAGTAATTCTGTTTCTGTAATGTTGAATTAAAACCGGAATTTACGAAACATTTTATATGAAAATAAGTAAATGCCATTTTACAACATTATTCGCCAAAGATATAAAAGTAAAATTTAATTGAAATATTCTGGTGCGTATCTTCATTAAAATTAAGCGGGGAGGGGGGTATAATATAACCCATTGCCCCTCAACGTTTTAAGCAGGCTTTTCGATGTTGAAAACATAAATCCTGTTATAAGCGAAGACAGCAGTTAAGATTGATTGTTAATTATTTCCTAAAAACATTCGAAACAATTAATGTTATTGCTTTTTTTATTAACACTCTGCAGTTCGCTGACGCATTTATGCTTCATTTATAAAACTACAGTTACGATATTCTAAATTCTCCCCAGTAAGTTTGAATCGTTATTTTTGGTTATTATAATGATACTTATTTCGAGAATAAATTAAAGAAAGATTTTCAAGTGTGAAATCAAAATTTCTGAATACAAAAACCCTGCTGTATTTGGCCATACTGTTTGCGGTCTGTATAGTGTTAAAAAGTTTTTTCAGTTAACGATAACAATCAGTTATGGGATACATGATTAATATTTTCTGTAATGTTTTACGCACCATGCGTCGATTTGAAACCTGTACAGAATGCACTAGATTAATAAATAAATGTGAGATTTGTTGTAGGCAATCCCCCACCCCGCCCCCCAATACTGGAATAAATTTATTATTTATTTATTTATTTATTTATTTTTTTTTGTATGATGCACTCCACGTAGAGGGTTGAAACTCATATCAAATGTACATCCTACTTCTTAGTGTTTGCGGTAAAAAAATGAAGGTGGTCAATGAAATATTTCGATATGTTCTTAATTAAACAGTTTAATTGAAAACAACAAAGATGAAATAAAACTTCTTTTGCTGAAAAAATATCCACAATTTGTATGGCAATATTACACATCCTATTTTTTTTTTTTTTTTTTTTTTTTTTTTGCGATGAAATTCGACCACTAGTTTCGTCACAATGCACTTTTTTCCACAACGGACATAAAGGGTCATAACTGCCTATAGGAATGAGATGCTTCAAACATGATAAAAACGCATCTCTATTGAAAGGCTATCGATTCACTCAGGACTTGTCGTGGTTGACTCAAGGGTATATTTTACTATGAAACACGGCTATACCCTTTTTATGAATAACTCTTTTGTGTTTTATTTAACCATTCCGGGTACTTTTTACAGAGAATGTACTGCAATTAAAACACAAATATATTGAATATTTAATGAGATATGATGAGATATGTTCATTTGTATGAAATAATTCTTAACTGCGCATGCATGAAAGAGTCCCAAATTTTGACTTCATAATTTGGTATTCAGCTATTGGAGCAACTTATATAACAACTACATTCAAATATCGCGAAAATTCAGAAAGATTCTGGTGATACAATGAGATGTTTTCTAAAATTAGCTAGCAGTGGTACCACTGGTGACTATTTTATGTTTAACCCTTTCAGGGGCAAGACTTTTCTGCTCCGATTATGTTCAAATAATTAATTCATACCGCAATATACGAACAAATTTATTTGCAAATAATCAAAAGCTTTTTTTCACGCTTATTATGAGATCGAACTTGTACTAACAAATTACTGGTGCCATTTGAAATTTTGGGCATTAAAATTAACCGTTTGCAGACTGCAAACGGCGCCCTTCAAGGGGTTAATTGATAGCACAATTTTTTAAAAATAATTTTGTAGTTTATTCCTCTTGCCCATGTTGTTTAAAGATTTGTGTTTGGAGAAAGTAGGGACAATAAAATATAAAAATAGTTGCCAATGGGAGCTCTGCCAGCTACATTTAGAAAGCAACTCACTGTATCGCCAGAAATTTTCCGAATTTGCGCCATATTTGGCTGAATTCTTTATCTAAGTTGCCCTAAATAACTGGCTGCCAAATTATGAAATAAAGATTTTGGAATCTTCCACGTATGTGCATTTAAAAATTATTTCATACAAATATACCTATCTCATTATATCTCATCAAATGCTGAACGTTTTAAGTGCATTATACTGTTTCTACTGTTAGTTTTCAAGTTTTCGGAAAGTGGTGTTAAGTTTGTTTGAAAACTCTGCATGCTATAAACAAAAAAACTTTTGAATTTTTCACAGAAACATTAACATCTTCATGAATATGAGTAGTATACTTACACAAATGCATACAAACGTTGAACAGAACCAACATAGTCATTTAACCCTTTCAGGGGCAAAGTAATTCTATGCGTAAAATGCTGAAATGATTGAATGACACCTGAATTTACAAACAAATTAATTTTAAAATATATAAAAGCTTTTCTTCACGTATTTAGTAAGAGGAAAATTTTCATTCCAAATTTTTGTGTCAATGTAGCATTTTGGGGTTTAATTTAGGTGATCCAAAAATGAACCACTGCTCTTGGAGGGTTAACGCCTTGAAGGGAACCGGTATATTATACATACGAATTAATCTTAATCTAAAAATGCCACAATGATACCAGAATTTTGGAATTAAAGTTTACATTTAGTATATACACGAAGGAAACATTTTACTTATTTTCAAGCAAACTTGTTAGTAAATACTGGTGTCAGTCAAATATTACAATATTTTAGCACTAGACATACTTTGCTCCAGAAAGGGATAATACATTGACAGAATTTATTGAGCATTTCCTGTTACAGGGGTAAAGGAAAATATTACTTTATTATTAAATTTATTGTTAGCTCCCCAATTGAGCTCACGACTAAATCTTCACTGAAAAAATGAAATCAAACTTGTTCTTTAAAGCCTGGAAGTTCAAGCACGATTTTTCAATAATTTCAGTAGATATTCGACAAAATGTGTAAAATCGAAACAGTGCGGTCAAAGCCCCTTAATTTGTTGTATATATATTATGGTGTCCCAAAAAAAATGAAACTCCTTTTATTTTTTTCGCATACCCTCTCATATTTTCCTCTTATGTCAAAACAATTGTAAATAAAGTTTCATGTAATTTGGACCACAGGAACCCGTGCCGACTTGCATCTAAATGTCTCAGTCAGTACTTGTGTACTTAGCGAGCGAACGCTGACACATGTCACCCTGTCACGTGTCTGTAGCGGAGCACCCAGTGCTTGCAAATGAAAAAGATAAAACAAAACAAAAAAAGAAAGTTTTTGGAATGCTTGTCACAATGCGCAATCCGTGAAGAAACAGTGCGAAACCTGGGAAATGTGTCAGTAGCCAGCACCAGTATAATCAGGTGAGTGCACGTCTATATGTCAATGTGCATATAATTCCAAGTTAGTCTTTTGTTAGTAAATGCCTGGATAGTTTTTACTCAGTGAGCAGAACATGACAGTAGAATTGTGTAGTTCTAAAAAAGTGATATTTTTAATAGGGAAAATTAAACATCAATTAACGGGTTCAAAACTTCCGTCTAATGGACAAGTTCTTGCAGTTTTGTTTTACAATATTCGAGAAGTGAATTTAACTGTTAATGAAAATACAAATATCGCTATTCGTGAAAGTATTATCATTCAGGAAAAGGCACACATGACTAAGAAATCGTTGCCAAATTGTGTGAGGAATCTTTTCAATATGTATCAAGTTTGTAGAGACTTACAAAAAAAAAAAAATGCAAAGAAATTACAAGATGTATTCAAGCGGCGACAACAAGAATTTATAACTACTTTAGGAAATTTTTCCGGCATTGCACACGCTGATGCATTTCAAATAATGCAAATAGAGGAAGATAGGATGTTTTTGCACAGCCGAGCCGAGCCGAGCCGGTCAGTTAGTTAGAGTGGATAAAAAAATGGCCAAAACAGAGGAAAGGGCCCGACTTTCAGTTGTCAAAGCAGAAAATTGGAGAATCCAATATGGTTCCGCTTCAACATCCTCAGCATCATACGAAACATTAGAAGAATATTCCTCTTCGAATCCTATTGAAAATATGGATAAAGAAGATTTCCCAACACTGATCGGAACCTGGGACATGTAAATCAGTAATGAGGAAAGATTTTATTATTAAAGGTAGTTGCTGCTTTAGACAGGTGTCAATTAAGTATAGGAAATTATGTGTTTATTCTTGAAGCTACTATGGGGGGGTGGGGGGGGGGGCTTGGATTTAACATTGACAAATTTTCGTTAAGTAAGTCTTCAATTCAAAGAATCCGAACAGAAACACGGAAGGAACGCGCAGAAAATATAAAAATTGAGTTCTAAAACGAGATACCAGATGTAGTGACCTTTCATTGGGATGGCAAACGGTTGCCTGCTTTGAGTGCTCGAAAATCGAAAGAAGAACGCTTGCTTATAGTTATTTCATATGAACTTAAAGAACCCCCCCATTGCTGCGTCGAGACTTTATAAGGATACAGGCAAAGAACAGGTGCAGGCTATTTGGAAAGCTATCTTATATTGGAATATCGAAAACAAAGTCCAAATTCTCTGTTGGGATACTATGGCTTCGAATACAGGTCGTTTTAATGGTACCTGTGCGCTTCTGGAAAAAAAAATTGATAGGGAAATGCTTTTCTTTGCTTGCTGCCATCATGTATACAATCTGGTATTAAAGGCTGTATTCAAAGTGAACATTAAACAAGTCACAACAAGTCCCGATATTACACTCTTTAAAAAGCACAAAGAGAATTGGAAGAAGATGTAATCACTAAAATACAGTGCTATGGAGAAACAGTGGAATTGTTCTAACCCGTATCTGAACTTGGCAATTTGCTTGAATTTTACCGCTCTGAACTTTAAGATGTTATGATCAGAGAGGACTATCGAGAGTTGATCAAAATTTCTGTAATATGTTTAGGTGGAGATGCAGAAAAAAAATTAAATAAGACCTCTAGGTGCTATGTACCAAGCTAGATGTATGGCCCGAGCGGTTTACTCCCTAAAACTCTTGTTATTTAGCTCTCATCTGAAATAAAACACCAATGATAAGAAATCACTGTTAAACGTCTGCTTGTTTATCGTGACAATCTATGTTAAACATGGCTTCAGTACGTTTTGGCAGTTAAAGAACCCTAAAAAGATTTGTGCTTTTTGAAATCTTTGAAAATCTAAGAAAATATGAACGAAAGTATATCGAAAGCTGCTTTACAGAAATTTCTCCAGCATTTATGGTATTTGACTGATGAAATAGCAGTATTAGCACTTTTTGATAATGATGATGTTGACAAAGAAACAAATTTACACAGAGATGTTGACAAATTTACACAGGGATGTTGACAAATTTACACAGAGAAAATTTCTCGACCCATGAAAAAACATACATTCCATCGAAGGAAGAAAGTGGTTCAATGTATGGCGAGTTTCACATATTGATTTTGTAATTGTTTATTTAGTTATTCATTTATATCACACGATTGTTCTGTTATTTATTTTTATTTATTTATTTATTTATTTATTTATTTATTTTATTTATTATTATTTTTTTTTTTTTTACAGAAAAATGCATCGATAGTCTCATATCTGTCAAAAGCTATTCATTGTATTATAGACTCAAAATTTATGATAATTTTGAAGAGTCCCTCTTCAAGGAAGAATAATGCTTCGTTTCCCGACTCGAAAAAGACGATCTCAATGCTCAGAGCAAGGAACAATGCAGCTGAAAGAGCGGTAAAATTGATGCAGGAGTTTCATGATTTAATAACGGTGAAAGAGGAACAAAAACAATTTTTGTTATGTTGCGTACAAGAACACACGAAGGTCTATCCCGACTGTAAAAAGAAAACATTGAAATGAACATAAGTTCAGTAATGTTTCTTTTACTGTAACATGTTAATAAATGTCTTCTTTGAATAAAATAGTGTTTTATGTACCAAAGAAACATACATTTTATATCTTTCCATAGTATTCCCCATACAAGATTTCATGTTCAAGTTTGACCTAAAGTCGGCACGGGTTACCGTTATTTGATTGCAATAATTTTTTTTACTTATGTTTCTCGGGTGAAATAGAAAAAAAAATAGAGGGTATGCGTATTTGATTTTGCATTTTTTTTTTAACCTTGAATCCTGGGACAACCTAATATATATATATATATACAGTCGAACCTCATTATCCCAACACTCAAATGGCCAGAAATATGTGTCGTCATAAACGTTGTGCCGCGGTAACCAGAGATTCAGAAAAATATGCTTATAAAAAGCTGCATTTTAATTAATTTAATACAATTTTAAATTTATAAGTGCTCTTGAATTTTTAAGCAATACAACATTATTATTAAACAAAATAAACACAAAAACAAATTTGAAAAGAATAAAAATCCGATTTATGATGACTTGTTTTTATATTGTTACATGAAATATTGATCAATTAAGGTTTACGTTTTCAAAGATGTGTTTCCTACAATTCTTTTTTCAATATTATACAATCAATTACAATCAATATCTGGTGCTTTAGAAATGGAAGTTAGATAATTTCTGATCGTTTCAATGCAATGCAATGCTTCGGTTTTAGTCGGATGGAAAACGCCGCGTAACCACAAAAAGTGCAGTCTGACCAGAATAAAAAGACCGCGAGTAGACTGATACGTCTATCTGGAAGTTTAGAAGGTCATTCATAGTGTTGTGTTTATTTATTCAGATAAATGATGGGAGTAAAATTTCTCATTTATTTCAATGGGTATTTTAGACACTTTTGTGAAAAGTTTGGCTAAGACATTTCTTACTGCATGATTTCGGTGGTTATAAGATGAATTATGAAAAACAGACAATTTTCCTAAACCTTCAGGATATCCGGAGCTGAAAGTTATTCAACGACGATAAATCCGGAGTTTATTTACATTAAAATCATATACAGAAAATCGGGACTTTAAAAAACTGACGTGATAAACGGAGTGGCGTGAAAACCGGGTGTCGGGATAACGAGGTCCGACTGTATATATATATACATACAAGATTTACGCAAAGGAAATAACTATGAAATTTAAAGAAAATTGAGCACAATAACAAAAAAGAAAATTACAAAAAGCATTGAACATGGAAAGTAAGAACTATAAACAGAATTCAGAAAAATCAATAATATATAACATATTGAATATTGCCCTTGATAACGTGTTTCGCAATATAAGTTTCCATTTTCTTCTTGTAATATTTTTATATTCTCCTTGTGAATGTTTCTTCCTAAGACTTTTATTTATTTTTTCAATTTGTGAATGTTACATTACTGGATGTACATTTTTATAGTTGTATTATAACTATTGGTTCATTTATCTATTATCGATTTTTCTGTTATTTATAGTTAATAATGCAAAAAGTAATATTATATGTGTATATATATATATATATATATATGCTAAGATTTCTTTTAAGGAAAAAATATAATTTTATATATTACATGAAATTCAGGTGTTTGAAAAAAAAAAAAGTTAAAAAATCCTACTCTTTAACCCCTTAACAGTTTCATTTTTTGCCATAATAAACTAAAGATAGAGAGAATGTACAAAGTTTTCCATACTCAAATATCTGCCTTCTATAATCAAAAAATATCTGCCAACCAATAAAACAAAAGTCATAGTTAAAAATTAGTGGTGTTCAAAACCTTTTAGTAACGACGTAAGCAAGCACTTTTTGCGCAATGGAGTTATGAATAAACTCCATTGCGCAAAAAGTACTTGCTTACGTCTTTACTAAAAGGTTTTGAACACCACTAATTTTTAACTATGACTTTTGTTTTATTGGTTGGCAGATATTTTTTGATTATAGAAGGCAGATATTTGAGTATGGAAAACTTGGTACATTCTCTCTATCTTTAGTTTATTCCCTTAATTATTATATTTAGTTTTGGGGAGAAATATTGTATAGAGTCTACTAGTTGTGAGTGATGTAACTCACACATTGCAATTGTCACAAGATGGCGTTTTTTTTTTTTTTTTTTTTTTTTTTTTTTGGCGTAGGCAGAGCTGCCATTTCTCTGGCTTTCTGGATACCACTATTTTAATACAGAACATTTTCTTTTATTTAATTGGAACATTTGGGTGATTTAAAAGAACAACATTTTCTCTGAGATAATAGTGGCGTGCAAAAAGCCGCAGGCTTGGAAACTCTGCATTGGATCAACAGTTTCTGATTACCGCGGAGAAAACTTCCACCAGTAAATTTTGAATAGAAAATTTCAGCGTATTTTAGCGGCTTATTTATGCAAAATGTTCTCTCATAAAAAAGGGGGGAACATTTCGATTCGTTTCTACTGGTGGAAGTTGGCCCGGGTATTATAATCTCTTTCACTGATACCGACAGCAGGTTATTCATGTTATCACAATATGGCGCACTCGCAGGGACTGAATATCGCCGAAGTAAACTTCGACCAGTAAAAATGAATATCTTTTTTGGTCCATAATTAAGATAAAATATCTGCATTACTAAGGCGTTTAAATAAGGAGAAAATTTCTTGTCAAATTTAATGGTGGAAGTTTTCCCCGGTGGTTATGAGCCACTGCGAAACTGGTTACAGTTGTAACTTTACCATTTTCAGAAAATGTCAGGTCCTCTTTTTTCACAGTTCCATGTTTTGTGCGAGCGGTGCTCGTCAAAAACTGTTAAGGGTTTAACATTAGTGGTAAAAAAGCGTAAAAGATGGCAGCTATGTTTCAGTAATTATATATACATTTCTTGAAGCAAGTTTTCTGTTTAGGTTGAACACATAACTTTTAGAACAATTTACCAATTTATAAGCCAAAAAAGAGAAAGCAAATGCTATTACAAAAAATTCGGTAATAATACTGACTTTTGAAAAACAGATTCCCGTACCGTTTTCATTTTGACAGCAAAATGTACAAAAAATAATCCGTTTTAACACATTTCAACATTGTTGAAATGTGTTTATGATTTAGGTCTGTCTATCTGTCTGTCTCTCCATTCTGTAATTCGCGTAAATATTGTCAGATTACCGTGAAATGGATATATGTTACTGGGTTTTACTATGGCATGTTCGGTATTGAAAATGAAGTGTGTAGCATTTACGGTTCGCTTACAGGTAACTCAAAAGTCTGAAGTTATATTATGGTCTATGGGGGAAAATCGTTTGCTGCGTTGTTTATTGATTCCACACTATTTTAAACATATTGAAATTTATATATATCACTGAGGTGCACTACAAGGCGCTTACTGCCGAATCTGGTGGACATTGAATTTATCGTTCATTTACAAGGACACAGAATTTGACTACAGTCGAAAATGAATAATAACTGAACTTTTGAAGCCAATGAAAAATAATTGCCGGAAGATCGTTTTTAGTTGTGGACGCATTTTTAAATGCAACTATATTTTTAAAAGAATTACGTGGTGTTTATGAATTCTATAGATCTTATCCAGGGTTCAACAAAAGTTCTCAAGTACATTTCTATTTATAGACGGTAATCACTGAATGAAAAATTTCTACTGCTCTATAGCTTTAACTGAACTAATTTTTACCGTAATATGTAGTATACATAGAAATCTATAGATCATATACAGGGCTTCACAAAAAAATTCGGATATGTTGATGGTAACAGCTGAAATTGGGTATTCAAATGCGTTATGTGTTTGCCAAATTGAGACATCATCTTTCACATAATAAACTGTGAAGTTTTGTTACAGCCTTCTGAATGTGCTGAAAAGTGTTTCATACTCTTTGCGAGTATTACTGTTTCGAAATGTTCTTTTCACTATTAAATGCAGTAAGTATTTCCATACGGCTTTTTACGAAAAGAGATTTTTGCGTTATTTAATTACAGAAACTGCAATTAAATAAAATGGCGATTTTTATGATATAAAAATGGTGGTAGCTCTATTGCCCGCTAGTCCCGTAGTGAGTACTATTGACTTAAAATGTTCTCTTAGCGGAAAATCTTTTTTGCCTAGTGTACCGCATGTTCCTGCTCACAAACCGTAGGTCAAACAAATATTTTTAAGCCCAGAATTTTTATTAAATAAAATATAACATGTTTATACATAGTAGGTATTGTATTACATTTTTGAAATAAAATTTAGGTAAAAAAAAAATTGAGCTGCGGATTATAAATCAGAAATTACGGTACATTAAAATTTCTTGAGTTTTGCAAACTTGAAGATCAATTAATTTTGAATACTGTTGGTGATAACGGTACAGTTAAATATTACAATTTTTATAAAGTTTGAATTTGTTCTAACATTAAAGCTGCAGAAGATGCACAATCAGAAAAAAAATAGAGTTCATCCCACACATTTATACACCAACATGTCTCTGAATAAAATGGAAATAGTCATTTGCCTGGAAAATATTTTTTCCTTTCAATTTAGTAATAAGAATAATTATAAGTATAGATGTTAGTATTCCCACTGAAATTGTACCATATAGGGAAATTTTCAATACGAACATCGAAATTTGGCTGCATATTTGTTTTTTTTCTGTAACTTTTACCTTGGGATATTAAACGGGGAGTGTTTCGTTCAAATAATTTAGGTTGGTTGTATGGGATTTTATGGCTCAAAAACCCTTTAAGGGCCATGTTGCACCAAAAAAATACTAAAACACATAAAAAGTGAATTTAAGACAGTGACATTAAAATAATTAAATGCGTTAAAATAGAAAAAGAAAAGCAAATGGGGTATCCCATCCAGATGTAGTCAGGCAAGGGAAGAAAAATAAAAAATAAAAAACCTAAAACAGTAGAGTATAAAAGTAAAAGTATTTCAAGTGAAATTATTTCAATAAAAAGTGGAGTCTGGACGAGGTTCCCATATAGATATCATAAAAATATTTAAAAAAATGAGTCGTTAAATCAATGAAAGAAATAAAACATTAGATTTTAAAATAAAATCCTTCGTGTTTTAACTTTTTGAAGGGCAAGCAATTGTGTTTCTGTAATGATGAATTCCCACCGGGAATTTGAAAAAGTTTTATTTCATATTATGGAAAAGCAATCTTTCAGATCTTTTTCAACAAAATTATAAAAGTAAAACTTAATTAAAAGTTTCTGCTGCAAATCTTAATTATAATTATCTGGGATATAATCAGGGATGAGATTTCCGCGTTTTTGCACACCAGTATATTCTTAAAGAAATTGTTGTTCTCTTAAATTGCAAAAATTTTCCGATTAAATCAAATATCATTTTCTCTAATAAAATACTGGTGTGCAAAAACGCGGAAATCTCATCCCTGGATATAATATATCCCACCATATATATATAATACATCCCACCGCCCCCCAATGGGTTAAAAATGTAAAGAGTGCCCCATGAGGTGTTTCCCCAATGAGATTAACCCTTTATCTACTGACGGTACTTATAAGTACCACACACTTTAAACTTTTATACCATAGTGAATATTACTCACATTATAATGGTACTTTGCAAAAATCGCTCTTTTAACTCCACTTTATCGAATACATGGCAGCGGTAGTTCTAGGTTTGTTATTTTAGAGAGGAATGAGGCTATCTTTAAAGCAGTCTATGTGTTTTGTGCCAACTTTTTGTACAGATTGCCACGCTCGTCTTTTCATTGCTGCAAACACAGTAAAGGGTATAAGATAAGTGTTGGATTTTTTTATGTGTTCATTATGGTCTTAGAATACAATTTGACTAGCTATTTTATTTGAACGGTGTATGTATTTGATTTAACAGTTGAATTACTCTGTGGTACTTATAAGTACCGTCAGTACAATGGGTGCTGGAGGAAAAACTTCATGTTTACTTTTCGTCTATGTAGATATCCATCGTTTTCATCGGATTTAAAATACAATTACTAAAATGTAGTGCAGTAGTGATTACCCTGGTATTTCTTTTCTATTTCATTGTTATTTTTTATTGGAAATCGAAAAAGTTGCGGCACCGGCTGGTTTTTGCTATGCTAGAAATGGCATATGTAAATTCATATATTGCATATGTGGAGATGCGAGAGAGCATGTTGTCCCTGGAATATTGACGTCGCAAAACTAAAGGACTGCTAACAATATCGAAACCTAAAAAAATAGTTTTTTTAAACCCTTTAAGGAGCAAAGCATTTTCAATTCTAAAGTGTTGAAATAAATGATTGGCACCGGAATTTGCCAAACCATTTATTTGTAAATAACAAAAATCCTATATTTCATATACTTATTAAATTGAAAATATTTTCTGGTGCCAGTTGAAATAACTTGTGGGTTTTTATTACTATAATTTAGTCACAGTGTACTGACGGTACTTTAAAGTACCACTTTAGTTAATTACCTCTAAATAATTAAATTTCTCACGGGTGAGTATTTTTTTTTTTATGTTTATCTTTTAATTTTCATTGTAGTAACTGAAAAAAATGTTACATGAAAAAAGTTGCAGTAGATCATAATGCCGTAGATAAAGGGTTAATCAAGTTTGATTGGGATGAATTAAAATAGATTCTGTACAAGTGCACAAGTGTCTGAGACCCGAACAGTCAGTCAAAACATGCTGAATGGTAAGGTAATCAAAATGACACTGCGGACACTTGAGTGCATCCTCCCGAAGTAAAAGATGAGAGTGATCCTTGAGTGTTTATGAGTGATCCTTGTATGTCCCATTCTCAGACGAGTCAGTAGAACATCTGATTTCCTTAGATAAATCAGAGGCCAGGTCAAGGCTATTGTTTGGATATAGTGCAGTTTATTATTGTATTATAATCCCAACTTTCTTGCCAATTATTATGAATAAAGTGTTTTATGAGTAGTTTAACGTCTGAGAATGGAATTTTATGGTTTAACGGATTAATAGCAAGTTTTGCTGCCTCATCAGCTTTCTCATTTCCAGGAATACCAATGTTTCCAGGTACCCAGACAAATAAAATATTATAACCAAGTCTTGTCAGTTTATTATAAAAATACAGGATGGCTGAGAAATAGGGATGCTTATTAAATTATTTTATTGAGTCAATAGAGCTATTTAAGTCAGTATAAATGATGAAGGCGTGTAATGATGATGAGATATGTGCAACATGGCTCTCTCTATCGCAATCAACTCGACCGTGAATACAGAAATTGAAAAGTGTAGCCGATAACTCAAATGGTGTTATCACAGAAAACCCGCAGACAACATTATCGTACACTTTGATCCATCTGCATAAATATCTGTATAGTTATTGTAATTTAAGCGATGCGCAGCAAATAATTGTTGAAAGACAGTAGGTGCTAAGTTCTTTTTGTCATAGCCATTAAACCCTTTGAGCTCTGATGGGTGAATTCATTCCACTTACTTTTAGTTTTCAAATGTCACATTGGCACCGGAATATTAATTTTTTTTTAATAGATTAATTCTTTTTTTCGTGTATATTATAAGCCAAATCATTCGTTTCAAAATACTGGTGCAAATGTGACATTTGGAATTTTGCAGAAATTCACCCCCAGATATTAAAGGGTGGTAGTATTAACTCATTAAAGCCGGTTGGCAGGAAAACTTGCAATGTAAGGCGAAAAAAACATTTAAATTTGAATACCAGTATTTTAGTTTGGAAAATTTCACATTATCTAATCTCAAATTTCGTGCGATTAAATAATTCAAAATTATAATGTGGAAAAAACTGGTGTCGAAGAACTAAAAGAAGTGTAAAAGAGAATCGTCGTTAATGGGTTAAGAGTTTTCCAGGGAGGGAACTTGTGCAATGGACACGGGCTCACCTCGATATTGCTTAGATGGCTAGTGTTAATAATATTTCTCTTTCTGACTCCAAATGATGGTGTGCAAGATGGCCGATACTGAAAAAGAATATCATTGTCATTATTTAAAATATAGGTATGGAGTGGATGACCATGATGCGAAAGAATGCGATAGTACAATCCTGATGAAAGACAAACTAGCTACCCTGCAAATAAGACTGCACTGCACTTGTAAAGCATAACTCAAAAACTACTCTGCAGAATGAGCTGTAATTTTGAAATTGCACTTTTGCAAATTTAAAAAATCGATATCTCTTAAAAAATTCATATGTCAAATTTCATATTTTTTTCTAAAATGATTTGAAAAATTTCGAATTAAAACGTATTTTTAAATTAATTAATAAAAACATTATAGTAATTGTAACCTATGATTTTTTAAAAAAAGAAATTGATTTCCATCAGATGTAAACTTTACATTGAACCTTATTCAGCACCGGGTTGCCAGATTGGCCTGCATTTTAATTCAGAAAATCTGAATTCGCGCCAGAAATTGAAAATAGTATTTTTTACTTTATTTAATGACAGAAATTTTGTGATTACATAAAGTAAAGATTCTTCTTAAAAATTTCCGGTATGAATTTGAAATTTTGAAATAAAAATTGAGACCAAGCTGGCAACCCTTATTCAGCACTTATGCTTTAACCCTTTCAGGGGCAAGGTACTTGTATTTGTAAAATGTTCAAATAATTTGGTGACACCAGTATTAACAAGAGATTTTATTCGTAAACAAGTAAAAGTAAATTTTCGCGTACTTAATAAAGATGACATTTTCATCATAAAATTCCGGTGCCAATGTGGCATTAAAATTACGTGATGCCGTGACGGCATCACCACCCTTCAAGGGGTTGACCCTTTCACGGGCAGTGTCCTGAAAAATGGGCACCCTGAATATTTAGTTAAAATTTTCCTTTTCTAACGTACTTAAAAATAAGCAAGTTTATATTTTCTAATAAATTCGTTTATATATTCTTGTGTCAGACAATCATTTCATGAGTTTATAAACAGAATTACTCCGCTCCGGAAAGGGTTAACACTAGAACGTCATGCTGCTGTTGATTCGACGCCGACCAAATGATTATAAGTCGACTTGAACCAACCAGAAATTTCTTCATAAATAAGTTAAATACAAACCACAGAGAAGTAAGTTAAATAAATAATTTAAATAGCTTTAAATAAAAATTCTGGTGAGAAATATTTTTATTAAGGTTGGGTAAAATTTCCAGACGCTCTAGTATTATAACTACCACAATGCAATATGGTTTGCAATGATTTAACTTTTTCTGACGCGGGGTAATTCTGTTTGTAAATGATGAAATGTTTGAATGATACCAGAATTAAATGACGAATTAAGTAGAGGATAAATACGTGCATATTTTCATGTACGTTATACGAGGAAAATTTTAATTAAATGTTCTGGGTGCCAGTAAACTTAAAATTTGGTGGTCTTTTTTGTGGACACCGCCCGAGAAAGGGCTATATATGATTTAACATTAGGAGTTTCACCTTTTAAACCTTCCTAATTCCTAAACCGTTCGACCGAACGACTCACATTTTTTTTAGGTGCGTTCGTAATTACATAAATTCGTTGCACATATAGTCGTCGTTCAGTCCGTTTGTCTGTCCATCCGTCCGCATACAACAGAACAAAAAATACCCAACCGAATGGTCTGAAATTTTAAATACATAATTGTTGCAAAATTGTGTCGAGTCATTTCAAATTTTATGAAAATCGGATGTATAGTTTAATTACAGGGTCAGTCAAAAGATTTTCCGTTACATTATGGCCAATGGGAAAAAAATATTTCAAGTGCATTTTAATGATGTTACAGCCTTTCGAACAGAATGAAATTTATATGTATACTTATGAAGTGCACTAAAATATACATTCAGTACAATATGCGGTCTAAAAAATATGTATAAACTAGTTATAGAATGAACGCACCGCATTTGCCACGTTTGACGTGCAATTTCCAACTTGTTGTATCCTACTGTAGAAGTTATCGAAGAAATTAAATCATTTCAGTATGAAGACGATCCCAAGCATATATTTTAAACTTAAATTTAAAGAAACACATACTTTCGAATCGAATGACTTTCCATTTTCTTCAGAATCAGTCTGATGACTTAACACCTTGAAGGGTACCGTTATATTGTACGTAGGTGGTTCAATAATTATTTCCCTAGTGATTATAAAATATTTGTACTGCGATGGTTGTCGTGGAATATCGAAGTCTAATGTCTTAGATGCCTATATTCTCAATTTCAGAACGGTAGCTGTTATATTCACATAGTTTTGGAGGAAGGGGTCAAAGGGGGAGAGTAGGGGTGAAAGGCTGATTTTTAGCTTGTAGGGCTAGATTTCTGACAGTGGATGAGACGTAACTAGTGTCGTTTAATCTCGGGAACATAGTGATGTAGCCACATCTCATCCATTGTCACAAATGTAGCCTATAAGCTCCAAACCAGCATTTCACCCTCACCCCTCTCCTTAAATCTTCCTCAAATATAGGTCTTTAAAACTTCACCTCTCCCTCCAAAACTATGTTAATATAACAACTACGGTTCTGAAATTGAGCCTATAGGCATTTAAGACATTAGGCTTTGATATTCCAAATCAACCATCGCAGTACAAATATTTTATATACACTAGGAATATTAATTACTGAACCACCCACGTATACACCGCTTAATTTTAATCCCGAAAGGCCACAAAAACAGCCGAATTTCGGAATTAAAATTTACGTTTGTAAAATACATGAATAAAAGTTTTTTTTTTTTTTTTTTCAAATAAATTCCTTCATAAATCGTTGTTTTATTCACTCCTTTTAATATTTTTGAAACAGAAGCACTTTGCTTCTGAAAGGGTTAAATGTTCCAACGTGTTAAAACAATATTCGCGGCTGTCGTAGCGGGATGTTTTTAAGTGTTTGTACGATTCCTTGAATTTTCATGCTACTATTTTCGTACGGTAATCTTAGTCTTAATTTTCTGAGATTAAATAACCGGAAGAATTTCATTTGTAATTAGTGGTATGAGAACTCAAGAGACCGTTCAAAAGAAGAAAAAAATCAGCCTACGCAGGTCAAAATTTTTCAGCCCGTACCCCTGGTATAATGGGGGCTGTATTTTAGGTTTCATTTACTACATGCCAAACTTTCCGTAGCTTGAATACCCATATTTCCGAATAATAAAGTTTGTCTTATATAATCGCAGATTTATGTCATTAAATAAAGCGAATATTTTTATTCGGAAATAGTGGCAATGAAAATACGGAATACTTCTCAGGTATTCATTTAGCAGTTAGTAATAGTTTTTCTGAGAATACCTAAATATCTCGAATGAATTTCTGATTTTTTAACCCTCCGACCCAAAAGGAAAAACGGAATTAGTTCAAACACAGTAAAATAAAGCTTAAATTATAAAAAAAAGAAATTGGTTTGTAAACTCGTATTTTTAGATCTAAATTCGTAAAAATCTAGAAACAATTTAAAAGAATATCGAATTGAAACTAATGAATTTTAACTGCGGTTAGATGCATTATTGTAATTTTTGTACGCTGGTTTTTTTAGGGGGGGGGGGGTAATCCGAGGGTTCAGTAATAGTGTCTAAATCAATTTGTTTCAAAAGCAAACCTTATTATTTTGGTTCGACATTTATCATACAGAAAAGCTTAAAACATAGCTTACTTAACCCTTTAAGGCTCGATTTTTTATTTTGTTTCGAAAAAATTATATATGACACTCTGAAAGTTTTATAACACAGGAAAAATAATGAAAAAATTCAGAGATATATTTTTCATATTAAACGTCAATTGTTTCTTCTGTTCCACGTCGGCAATATAAGTAAAAACTACTGTCGTGTGGCTGTTTTACGCTAAAATAATGCAAATTAGTAAATTAATAAAGAGAAACAACGTATAAAGACACAAATAAAATATGTTTAAAAAGCATACAGTTCTTTCAAAACCTCCAAGGTTTCATCATCAGTGCTTAAAATAAATAGTAAAATTGAAACACTGTGTAAAAACAGGGGGGGGGGGGGGCAGAGAATCAGAAAGGCATACCTTTCAGCTCTACTGCTAATGGTGAAATGCGACATACGGCCGACAAACAACTACGGAGTCGATCTCACGCGCATACACAAGGAGACCACTCAAAATCGCCCAATTGCTCCGGAAGAGTTCAAACTTAGAGGAGAAAAAGGGGGGAAGGGAGTGAAGAGAAAGAATTATAGAAAATTAAACCACATCTTTGAAAAACTAAGTGTACTGGATAAATCGTTAACTAAACTGTTGGAATTTTTCCATATGTGATAATCTTCCGAGAAGTCAAGGTCGTATGGTGTGCATTTCTGTACTATGGAGGCTTCGGAAAATTTAAAATTTTGGTTGTTGGACCAGCAGTGGTTGGCAACAGTGATGGCTACTTTTTTTAAATTCAGATTCTTGATTGATACCACTTTTTAATGTGCCTTATTTAATGACATATTAATTAATACGAAAACAAAGGGAATTTTACCGTTTCAAATAAGTGGTGGCAATCAAGACATCTGAATATAAAAAAAGTAGCGCACTGGCAATACTGGTTGGCAATAGCGGAACGTTTATCACAATTTTTCACACAAGTTTTATGCTTCCCCAAACGGATCTTAAAGGTTCGCTTCGTTTGACCAATATACATTTTGTTGCATTCGCAAGATATCCTGTAAATACCCCAATTTGAAAAACTATCAATTGGATGTTTCACTTTTCTGAATTGAATTTTGTAACTACCTTAAAGTCAAATTTTAACAAGATTTTAGAAATTTGATGGTTTATTTTCGGAAAATATGGAAGTATGATTAAATTTTCATTACCGACAGTATTAACCCTAGATTGAGTACGTTTACTTAGTTTATTATGAATGGAGTCGACGATTTCAGCTGTAAAACCTCGATCAATGGCAATGGATTTAATGTAATCTAATTCTGTTTTTAGCAAACTGTCGGAAGAAAAATTATTTAAAGCCCTGTATACATAACTGTTAAAGTCAGCCAACTTTTGATTAGGTGGATGAGATGAAAGGCGATGTGGGGGTAAGGATACTGTGAATGGTATTAAAAATTAGTAAATACTTTAATAAGTATGTCTCCAAATACCTTATTTTATATAATTATTTATTTTATAAAACTTAACCTTTAACCCTCTAATTCCCATAATAGAATACGTTCTAGAAATTACGTTTTTCAGAGAATCTGACTTTACACCAGAAAGTTTCAAAGGTTAATTTCGCTTTATTTGAATACAGAATGTCTGTTTTTAAATTAAAGGCAAATATTGCTATTTTAATTTTCTGGTGTGAATTTGGTATATGCGAATAAAAAAATCTATTAAATTCAAAACAGTGTTGTTTGCATATATACAAAGCTGCGCACTAAAGGGTTAATCCATTTCGGGGTAAGTAATGGCGGTTTTCTAATATTGAATTCAAACGAAAATTCACAAAAAATTTCTCTGAAAAATAGAGGAATGTAATATGCAACATGTTTCCTCGTAAACGGAATAGGCAAAATTATGTGGTATACACAGGGTGTCCACTCTCAACGTTGTCCAATGGCTAATTCCTATACCGTTAGTCATAGATATATATTCCAATTACAAAAATGTTTTAAATGAGGTAAAGAAATATTTTTAAGGTGATTTGAGACTATAAAAATATTTCTTAAAAAATTCCGAAATTTAAATATTTATACGGTCACCCGGTTCTATAATTTATATTTAGTAAAATTTTCCTGTTACACTGAATAGTAAGACAAAAAAAGTCCGGTTATTCTACGACTAAAATTGACCGAGTAATAGCTGTTTAATGTTGGAACATATTTTTTGCTGCAAATTAGGGGCCATTCACATATTTAGTAGAAATATAATTTCGTCAGATATATTAAAATAAAAAGAAAATTGCCCAGTTAAACTCATGGCATTGAGCTCACAGGCTATACACAATAATTGTATATTATACTCGTATTTCAAAGAATATTGCCTCTCAAAAAATAAATGAGGGATTAGCCCCCGTTTCCCCCCTTTACACTTAACCATAGAACCTCCAAATCTATTCAGGGAAGCTCTTTAACAAAATAAACATACCAAATTTGAAGCAAATGAGATAATTCTGCATGAAAAAACCATTTCGCTAAATTAGGGGGGGGGGTATTAGCTCCCCCATTTCTCCCTTTATGCTGAACCCATGAACCTTCAAAACTAATCAGAAAAGCTACTTATCAGAATGAACCTAGAAAAAAAAAATTAAACTAAATTAGATAATTCTCCATGAATATCCATTTATCACAATTAAGGGGAGGGGACAATTGCTCCCCTTTCCCCCTTTTATACTTAACCAATGAACCTTCAAATCAATTGAAGAAAGGCATATCGGAATAAACTGGTATATTAAATTTGAAGCAAATCGAATAATTCTGAATGAAAAACCCATTTATCTAAATTATAGGGTGGACTAGCCCCCGTCCCCCCCTTTATACTTATCCAATTAACCTCCAAATCTAATCAAGGCTTCCTTAACATAATCCTTAACATAATAAACCAGTACACGAAATTTGGAGCAAATCGAATAACTCTGCATGAAAAACTCATTTATATAAATTAAGGGGGTCTAACCCCCTTTCCTCCCTTTATACTTAACTAATGAACCTCCAAATCTAATCAGGGAAGCTACATAGCATAATAAACAGGCATACCAAATTTAGAGCAAATCGAATAACTCTGCATGAAAAACCCATTTATATAAATTAAGGGGAGGGGGGTCTAACCCCCGTTTCCTCCCTTTATACTTAACTAATGAACCTCCAAATCTAATCAGGTAAGCTCCTTAACATAATAAACCGCTATACCAAATTTGGAGCAAATCGAATAATTCTGAATGAAAAACCCATTTATATAAATTAAGGGGAGGGGGGGTCTAACCCCCGTTTCCTCTCTTTATACTTAACTAATGAACCTCCAAATCTAATCAGGTAAGCTCCTTAACATAATAAACCGCTATACCAAATTTGGAGCAAATCGAATAATTCTGAATGAAAAACCAATTTATATAAATTAAGGGGAGGGGGGTCTAACCCCCGTTTCCTCCCTTTATACTTAACTAATGAACCTCCAAATCTAATTAGGTAAGCTCCTTAACATAATAAACCGCTATACCAAATTTGGAGCGAATCGAATAATTCTGCATGAAAAACCCATTTATATGAATTAAGGGGGGTAGTCCCCCTATCCTCCCTTTATATGTAACTAATGAACCTCCAAATGTAATCAAGGCAGCTCCTTAACATAATAAACCGGTATACCAATTTTGGAGCAAATCGAATAATTCTACATGAAAAATATATTTACCTAAATTAAAGGGGGGCTCGCCCCCTTCTCCCTCCTTTATACTTAAGTAATGAGCTCCCAAATCTAATCAGGGATTCTCCTTAACATAATAAACCGCTATACCAAATTTGGAACAAATCGAATAATTCTGCATGAAAAACCCATTTATCTAAATTAAGGGGGGAGGTAGCCAACCCCCTTTCCCCCCCTTATCCTTAACGAATGAACCCCAAAAACTAATTAAGTAAGTGCCTTATCAGAATGAACCTGAAAAAAAATTTGAAGCAAATCGGATATTTCTATCAAAAGTTATCGCGTTACATACGCACGTAAAGTCGTGGAAAAAAAAGTAATCACCTCCTACTAACTCCTCAACAAATTATCGTAGAAGAAAGTTACTGGTACCAAACGATTGGAAATAAAGTCTACTTTTAAATGATGTATATAAAATTTGCTTAGGGGCCATCTACATATTAAAACGAATCCAAACTTCATTTTTTTCAATGACAAAACCCAATTTTAACGAGGTATTTCAAATCTTCGGTTCAAACTATGCATAGACACCAAATTTCAACTCATTTGAATGATAAGTTTATGAATTATAAACATTCAAAATTTAGTGCTTCTAATGTTAAATTACAGTTTCATATTTTTATTTATATCTCCAGAAATTATGCTCCTAATGTGCTAATTTTTTGTGTAGCAATAATACTAATATACCCAAACATAAATACGCTCAATTTGCAATTTTTATAATTATATGATATGATTTATGAATTATGAAATTAATATTCGAAAAAATTATGAATTGCAACCTATAATTTTTTTGATGGATTTAGATTTATTAAGTCCTGCTTTATGGAAATCCAAAATTTCACATTTTTCTTCCAATTAGTTTTCAAATTATGCTTAAAAAACGGCAAAATGATGGTTTAAGGGACCGTCTATAATAGAAGTGCAAGATATTTTGAAATTTTTTCTGCTGTCCTGTAATCTAGCATGCTTCGTTGACTTCTTAAGGTGCTTGATCAAGATGGGGGCTCTCTCGGTTAACAGTCGAGTTCCGAACTTCAATTTGGATACAGCCCTTAAAATACGCTCGCTTTAAAATAATTAATTTCTCAGAAACTTATGGTACGAATTGCATAATTTTTTTTTTTTTTAGGCTAATTGAAGGGTGTATTCTACACCCTTCAATTAGCCCCAATTTTTTTTTTTTTTTATGCTGTCAGAATTGTGAACTGCTATTGAAAAAAACAAAGTTATGGTTCGTTTTAATATGTAAATGGCCCCTAAGGAAATTTTATCGCTATCACTTAAAAGCAGACTTTATTTCCAGTCGTTAGGTACCAGTAACTTTCTTCTACGATAATTTGTTGAGGAGTTACTAGAGGGTGTTTACTTTTTTTTTTTCCAGGACTGTACATACAGAACGGCAGGCGGGAACATAAGCTCTCATGCTTTGATAGCTTGTGAGCTAAAAATTGTTGAGAGTAAAATTAACATTACAATACAAACTTGAAATCTTTAATCATTCTGACATATGAATGCAAAATATACAATTTCTAATAAACATATAAGAAGAAAAATAAAACTGAATTTCGGTTATACAAAATGATAAAAATTAATAGCCTTAATTCCTTGCAAAATGATACATATTTTAAAATGTTATTAGATTATACTAGTCAGCAAAAGCTGGGTTATGTCATCTTTTATTAACTTTTGATAATTTATTCGTATGTATTCTGTACCGCTGAATCTCAATTTGACCTTCATTTTTTACCACCACGTATAGATTTTTTGCAAATCGTAATTTTAAAGTTAAAAAAGAAAAAATAGCTAAAATTTGATATTATAAAATAGATGTGATTGGTGTGTTTTTAACTTTTGATAACTGATTTTCATGTATTTTTTACCGCTGAATCAAAAAATGACCTTCATTTGTAACCACCACGTCAGGAGTTTTCAGAAATTGTAAATTTCTAAGTTAAAAAGTTCAAATTTGAAATTGAATTTCCTCCCCCACTTCATAGGGTCCCTCAGCTGTTCAGCTGTAAGAATCCCAGTATAAGCCAAAAAAATTAATTAATTATTGAATTAAATAAAATTAAAATTTTTACATATGTTGTATAGTATCATATTTTAGCTATAATTTAACTTTGACATTTACGATTTCAAAAGAAATAATAATATGATAGTTAAAAATGAAGGTCATTTTCACACTCAGTGCTAAAAATTACATAAAAATCAATTATCAAAAGTTAAAAAACACAGAAACCTCCTCTATTTTATAGTATCTGATTTTTGTTATTTTTTAACTTTGACAATTTATGATTTGCGAAAAATCCTGACACGATGGTAAAAATTAAGGTAATTTTCGTATTCATTACTGAAAAATACATAAAAGTTAAAAAACAAAATCTCCGCATTCTTGTGTTAACTAATCTAAAACTTTTTCATAAACTTCTTGGCGGTAATCTATACGAAATGTTTTGTGTTACCCTGTAAAATAAGTATAAATGGTAACTATCGAAAATCATAATAATATTAGATTGTCATTGGATTTACGTCAGTATGCAGTGGCGGAAAATTGGCGCAGAGGAGGAGCCTATTGACACCACTAAATTTTAGTAGAATTTTTCGTCTTATCTAATGACAGTTTTTATTAAGATGAAGACTACCATAAAATATTAGTGCTGTCAATAGGCTCCTCCTCTGCGCCAATTTTCCACCACTGCAGTATGTAAAATTTTATCTCGAACGGATATTTGAAAGTGAGTTCCCAGATAGCATGAACATTAGCAGCAAGTTTGATTTTTTCTGACATTATCTTGCCGTGACAAATTTAAATTGAGAAATTCGAAGAAAATTTCCCGCAAGGTATACCATCTCCCACTTGCACGAGTAGTTTGTTGTGAAACTGATGGCAAGACTGTCTTTAATTCACGAAACTGACGAAAAGAAAAAAACCCTCTGTTGAGAGAATAGACAATCAGCACATACGCAGAAATTGCAGAAGTTTTATTTGGTTGGCACCGCTTTTTCTATACTCTATACTTTTCAAATACCAAAAAAGTGTCATAACGACGAATACAAATAATTCCGTAACTTGTTTATGGAGATGAAAATAATGCATGCATCTTCTGGCAGTGTGTTCGTATCAATAGACCTGATTAGGTCTATGGACCCCTCCGAAGGGGTTAAACAGTTGTAAACAGGTAGTGGGACGTGGTGAGATTGCTATTCAGTAAGTTTGCAGTAATTTTGATTATTTGGTTGGCACCGCTTTTTCTATACTCTATACTTTTCAAATACCAAAAAAGTGTCACAACGACGAATACAAATAATTCCGTAACTTGTTTATGGCGATGAAAATGATGCATGCATCTTCTGGCAGTGTGTACGCATCAATAGACCTGATTAGGTCTATGGACCCCTCCGAAGGGGTTAAACAGTTGTAAACAGGTAGTGGGGCGTGGTAGGATTGCTATTCAGTAAGTTTGCAGTAATTTTGATTATTTGTTTGCCGTTAATTTGCGATAAATTTATACAGCGTGAATCTAACTTGCACGACAAGTTAGCTGCAAGTTTACAGTGTGGTGACTTCGGCGTTTGCGTTATCTTGATGCAGCCTTGTTATGAACTTTCAGTCTTGTCATGCTGAAGTTTCTGCTACTTTGCAAGTTTTGAAAACAAGACTGCTGCAAATTTTCTGCAAATTAAAAATGCTATCTGGGATTATATTTCGAGTAGAAATTTTGAACTGGAAAAACATGCATGCGATCGTTGAAGTTAAATAAAAACTTATAAAAATAATTCATAATAATAACAATTTTTGTTAAAAGAAATCATGAAAAGAAACAGTCTTAAATCCTTACAAAATAAAACATAGGTTAAAATACAATTATTTTAGTCAATCTGAAACTTAATAAAAGTTAACTCAATCGTAAAACTTGTATGATTTTTTTCAAAGCGCAGATACACGAAATAAGTTCTTCGAATACTTTACGCACTTGGTATATGACCCTTCAAAGCATGGCCGAACTCATTTGTGTTCAGATGCAGAAAAGAGGTATAAGTCATGAATTTTTAAAGTTTCATAGCTCGGTCAAATTTAGTGTTATGTGAACGGGACTTTTTATTGTCTTACTTGTCAGTGCAATAGAAAATTTTACTAAATATAACGGGGCTATTTACTATATAGAACGGGGGGACCGTATAATAATTAAAATTTCCTCTTTTTTTTTTTTTTTTTTTTTGGAAATGTTTTTATTGACCCAAATCCTTTTTAAAATATTTCTTTACCGCAATTAAAACATTTTTGTACTTGGAACTATATGTCTAGGACTAACGGTTTAGGAATTAGCATTGGACACCGTTGAGAGCGGACACCCTGTATAACATACTACTGGCTCTTCAAAGCAGGGTTGCCAGTTTGTCCTTTTTTATTCCAAATCAAACTCGTAATATAATAAGCCTGGGCAGATGAATGGAAGAAATTTCGCAAGGTGAAAATAGCGCCCTCTTCCGTCCAATAGTCTTTTTGCCTGCCGTAAATTAAAAAGTTGACACTAGAAACATTCAAAAGAGAAATTCTGAAACATTAATTCAAACACCAGCCTTAAATAAGGAGATTATACGTGGAACAAAGATTGAAAACTCTTGCTGTGGGAAAGTCCTTTGAGACGGACAATGGAATCTAAGAACTACTCGCAGTAAAATATTTTTTTCCGGCACAGTTTTGGATTGACAACTCGTCATAGAAGAGGAGAGCAGTGTTGCCAGTGGGCTACATTTCAAAAATTCGGATTTTTTGATTGGAACCACTTTTCTGAAATGCTAAAATTCCCCTATTTTTCGCGTTAATTAATATGTCATTAAATAAGTCGAATTTTACTATTTAAAAAAAAAAAAAAAAACGGTGAATATCAAGTAATCTGAATTTTAAAAAAGTAGTCTGCTGGCAACACCGGAGGAGAGTGGCGCTCATGTACGAGAACAAAATTTATATAATGTGCGCTTGCAGGTCATTTCTGATTTACCTACCGGCCGCAAGAGTGGAAAGCGGCGCCAGTCTGCGCTAAAAATATTTACACATTCCGGGAACGCTTCAAGTATAATCGCTCTGTTCTGAATTTATACCAGATATTCCGAATAGGTTTTTTTTTTTTTATTTAATGACACGAATTTCGCGATTACTTAAAGTAAAAATTCTTCTTTTTAAATCCTTATTTTGAATTTGGGAATTTATTATAAAAAAAGGACTCCAAACTTGCAACATTGCTTCAAGCGGTTAAGTAAATTCTTTCCCTTTTCAGTGAATTCTTTTGCTAAGCAAGGAAACACGGTAAAAGAACAACGGCTAGATCCAAGCACATACTGGCTCAAAATTTAGTAGATTTATCATATCTACCAGCTTTTACACTTTTTTGTTACCACTTAGAAAAAAAGAAAATTTCTCCTCGTGTAATCGTTGATATCTGTGACTAAATAAGGCGATTTTGTTTTTCAAAAAAAGTGCATGAAGTTTCCCTAGGTGGTAATGAGTTAACCCCTTGAGGGGCGGTGGGATATATTATATCCCACCTAATTTTAATCATGATTCGCACCAGAAACTTTTAATTATTTTTTTTTCTTTTTTAACTTTGATGGAGAAAAGTCAAAAAATTGCTTTTCCTTATTTTGAACTGAATTCTTTCTTAAATTCCGGAGTGAGTTCGACATTACAGACACACAATTGCTTGCCCCTGAAAAGATTAATAATCAGGTAATTCCTATCTGAAGAAGGTGTTACGTGCTTTAAACCCTTAATTCTCGCTCCCGTAATATTCTCGGGCTGTGTCTTTTATTCAGATTGATTGATTCCCACCAGTTTTATAAAATAGGGTAATTGGCTTTATTATGGTATCATTTTACCGGCCATTAAAAAAGATGAATATTTCTTCTTCAAAAAAGTGGTGCCGGTAAGCAATTTGAATTTTTAAACCGTAATTTAATGCGACCGTTAAGTGGTTAATGTCTTGTTTTGAAGGTTATTAGTCATTCCGATCTAATTAAAGGAGTGTGTACATTTACCCTTTAACACTAGAACCGCCACAGCGGTCATTTTGACCGGTAAAAAGGGAAAATATTTCGAATCGAATCAGATTTTGTTTATCTAAAATAAGTTAAATATGTACCACGGAGAAATAAGTTAAATAAATTAGTTAAAGAATTTTTTTAAAAAAGCTGGTATAAAATAATTTTATAACACTCGAGTAAATTTTCCGGCGGTTCTAGTGTTAACTCTTTCAGGGGCTAAGTACTTTCATTGCTAAAATGTTGAAATGAATCAATGAAACCGGAATCTATTAACAAATTTAATTGGTAATAAGAAAAAGCTATTCTTCACATATATAATAAAGGGGAAAATTTATACCAAAATTCTGAAGCCATTGCTGCATTTGGGAATTAAAATTAAGTTGTTTCATAGACGTACCACCGACCCTGAAAGGGTTAAGAAGCAAAGTAGTGATGGGAAGAATGAATGATTTTACTGTCGAATGAATCATTCGGGCATGCGCAGAAACATAGTTTCCAACCTTTGCATATACTTTTAATCAATTACCACCAGAATTTTTTCTAAAAAGAAAAGAACAAAAAGTATAGCTGCCGACCGTCGTAAACGTTTAACCCATTAATGCCCAGGGTAGAATGCGTTCCAAAAATTTCGTAATTGAGAGTATCGGAATTCATAGCAGAAAATCTAAATAGTAAATTTCAGTTAATTTAATAACGAAATGTCTGTTATTAAATGAAGTGAAAATTTCTCTTTTAAATGTCTGGTGGGAATACCGAATATGTGAATAAAAAAATCCAATAAATCGGGAACACTGATGGTATCATAAATGATACCATGGGCCATTAAGGGGTTATCCCTTTCAGGGGCAAAATTCTAAAATGAATGACTGACACCAGCAATTAAAAAAAAATGTTCCACAGTTGGTAAGAGCTTTTATTGATATATATATATATATTTAATAAATTAAATATTTCATTCCAAAATCCCGGTGTCAATTAGAGCATGGTGTTGGCAAATGCCAACACAGCCATTGAAAGGGTTAAATCATTTATCTTCAGAAATTTTGAAGATGAAAAGAACTTTTAAATTTTTATGGGGTTCTTAAATTTGTTCTAATTAAAATAAGAAACGTCTCTTTTGATAAAAAAATTCTGGGAGAAATTGAATTTTTAAAACACAATGGTTGACAGCTGCGCGTTTGCGCATGCCCGAGTTATTCATTCAAATAGTAAAATCATTTATTCTACCCCCGCACTAGGGCAAATTACTTTCAATCGTAATATGATGAAATGATTGAGTGATGCCAGAATATGAAATCAAATTTATTTCAAAATAAGTAAAATCTTTTCGGCACGTACTTAATATGAATAATATTTCCATTCCAAATCCCATTCTGGTGCCAATGTGGTATTTATTGATTAAATGTTCCAAAAATTAACCACTGGCCTTCAGTGGTTCACATTAGAAAGACCAAACCGGTCAGTCTGATCAAAGTCAAATAAACATATTTCGAACCAGAAATTTCTTAGGAAGATAATTCAAATATCTAAGAACTAGTTTTACACAGAAATACGGTAAATATTATTAAATAAAAATTTTGGTTTAAAAATTATTAATACGGTTTGATTTAAATTTGTCGATGCGGTTAATCAAGGGTTAAATTAATAATGAGATGCGAAGCAGAAGGACAATAAGTTTTCTAGCGAGTTTCTACATTATTTATCACTAAAAAACATTAAGCATTTTCAAAACAAAAAACATATTCTGGCGATTGTGTACACCAAATATGCTATCTTTCTATTTTTCTTGCTACGTGTAGTTTAAATTTTTGTGTAGTTTAAAATGCTGAGGAGAATTGTGACTTCGATTGTTACTAACAAACATAGCGCATTCATACACTTTTGTAGAAAAAATGCAAAATAGTTTCAACACGTAAAATATCAGCTTGGATAAAACTTTTTTGTTATTGAATATCTTGTACATGAAACAAATTTTCATAAGATATGGATATTTTTGCTGTATATATGTATGCATTTTTGAATAATTTGCAAAAGTTTTTGTTGGTAAACGGTTGTTAAGACCGAACATTTCATGTGAAAAGAAAAATAAATGAAAATATTCTGCATCTTAAACTACAACACTGCCATTGTAAGACGAGTACTTTTTCCTTAAATTTACTTTCTCGGAAAATATATCGCTTCATTTTTGAGTAAACAAGTATTTGAAATAACCACTGTATTGTTTAGGGCATAAACGAGGATCAAATAAGTACGTGTTGCACTAGAAATTTTAGTTATTAAATTACGTCAATAACACACAAAACTTAATTTACATTTTATTAAATGGAGCCTTGACCGATCGAAACATGTTTATTTTATGGGGGTTATACGTCAAAAATTATAGTATATTTTCTCGAAATATCATGCCTGGTTTACAAAAATTATCACAATGTTGACACTATATTTCAATTCATTTATCTTAACATTTATATTCATTTTGTAATTAAGTGCAGATAATTTCGAAAGGACACTATGATTTTCACGTTAAAGTCTTTGAATCTTCGCTGCTATATCAGCATATCGAATTGTTGGAAAAGCGACGACGCATAACTGCCAATATTTGTTTTTTTTTTTTATTACAGGGCTCCCAAATGGTCCGCCAACTGAATACCAATATTATTTTAGAAAAAATTTCTTTTTAGCTTTTTCTTACAAACCGCCGCGGAAACCCCTTTGAAAGTTAATTCTAGCGCAAACCTACCATAAAATTTTCTGTTAAAATTTATTGGTATTCAGTTGGCGGACCATTTGGGAGCCCTGTTATTACTACAACTTAGGAATACTAAATTTCGACATTTTTAATTGTGCCAATTCTGGGATTAAATTAAGCAAAGATGCTAAATATCCGTGTAAATCTTCATACTATTTCTTGTTAAGATAAAAGTGTTACTTTTCTAACGGTCGGAAGGTATGTTCGGCCTAAATTTGACAGTTGCTAGTGATAGACGAAAACATGAAATATTTGTGATAAAAAGAAATTTTAATTTAAAGATTCAGAACTGACGTAAAGATTATAAAAATGCAAAGAGGTATAACACAAAAGGCCTCCTTCAGCAGCCATAACAGTCTAGAGGTACGTCCTGAATCTGGCACATGTATCTCGCACTTGAATCTGAAATATGCGTCCTAATTCTGTTGATCCTTTTGGTATATGCATAGCTGCCAACATCTTACGCTTTTTTGTACCACAAAAATTTTATAGTAAATTTTACCTTTTGAAATTTACTTAATCTGCCGATTAAACAAGGCAAAAATTCCTACTAAATCTTTTTGGTACACAAAAGCGGAAGAGTTGGCAGCTATGTATATGTGATATCAGCGGTGCGTTTTGTTAAATGCTCAACTACGTAACACACCCAATAATCACCACCCCCTGAATACTAGGCCTGAGTGCAAACACAAAAACGGCAGGTGACGTAGGCGGATATTTTGAAGCGTTTCTACGGCCCACAGTGGAGTATTTGACTCAGAAACCTGGCCAAAAATGCAAAAATTAAAATTTCATCAACAATTGTACAAAATATATTTTTTAATAGCTAACCAATTGGTGCGTCGATCTATGCCTATTTTAGGAACCTGAGGCTCCTGAATCCGATGGCTCCTGGCCTCAGTTGAAGAGGAAGTGTGTTTGTGAAAATACGTGTCTTTTTTAAATTAATTTTTGGCATTGTTGTTATGTTTAAATATAATTTTTTTGTGGCTCAACGAATTGTTCAATTGAAACTAAACGGGGTTTACGTGTTTAACAAATTTCGGAGCTTAGTGTTAAACTATGTGTATATTTAAATAGTTTAGTTTTAATCTAATAAAAAACATTAAATATGTAAACGGGTTATTTTTAGAGCGTTTTTTGAGTTAATTTAAACATATCGGAAGCTTTTTAAATATGTGCCGGACTTTGCCCGACCATGTTTAAATTATTATTGTATTAGTTATAGTCTTGAGTGCCAATTTCTGCAAAAAAATCTTCCGCATATTGTTGCCATTTTTTATATAATTTTTTTTCGGGGGGACTACTTAAATCCCATTTTTTGCGGAAACCGAATTGAAGAGGTAAAAGCTATATTTTTACACTCATATTGCAAGTTTTTAGCTGACAGGATATTGCCTCTACAGATTCTGTTTGTATGCATGTACGTACTTAGATACGTACGTACATACGTACGCAACTCGATACCTCTTGAAAGAAGTATCAGATCGACTACCAATTGTAAATACTTATTTACTGAAAAAAGTTTCTCCAATTAGTTTCGGGGGCTCATAGGTAGAAAATAAGGGGAGAAAGGAGGGAATTAAAGAAATCTGGAGTAGACGCAGAAAGGATTAAAAGGTTGTAAGTAATATTAGAAGTCATAACAAGTGGGCATCGCATTGACGAAAAAAAAATTCAAACATCTGCTTATGAAACAGCAAGACTGTATGTGGACCTTTACAATTGGTACCCCATGATTCCAACAACGCACAAGGTTTTGATTCATGGTGGCACTGTAATTAAGAAAGCAGTCGTGAAGATGAATAAAGAAGATGAAAAACAGAGTTCTGAAGAATCAGATTGAAACTGGCAATCTATTAAATACACTGAAAAACCAGCATCTCTGTACTGTAGAGTCTTCAATTTATTAAATGTATTATTAAATGTAACTTTATCAAATGTAAATAATCTTTATTAAATGTAAATTATATGTAATAATTATTATTAAAGTAAATTAAATGTGAATAATAAATTTTATAGATAGTACAATTAAATACATTTAATTAAATATTACTAGTAAGTAATAAAAAATCTATCAACAATTACTTTTCCCCTGTAAACAGTAAACGTTTAAGACTGCTAGTCACTCAACTTCCAATCTCCCTTCAGTAATCTTAAGTCTGTGAGCATGTGATGTATTTGTATTTTTAAAATATCTACTTAGTAAATTAATATTTTATCTTCTTTTTTCTTTGTGCTCTTCTTAAACGATGTCTTATTTTCCCCCCTTAGTTGTCAAAATATATGTAAAATGTATACCTATTATTATTTAAAGTGTTAAAATCTTACTGACACTTCGTCAGCTTTTAAGATATAAAATATTAAACTAAGCTATGGATTTGTATGTATACTACATAGTATGCTAAAAGTTAGTTCAGTGAAACGCATAGCACAGTTAAAAATTTCCATTCAGCCATTTCAGTGAATAAACGGAAATGTACTTGAGAACTTTTGTGCAGCCCTGTATATGATCTATAGAATGTATCTACCTCAAGAAATATATAAAAAAATAGTTCAATTTAAAATCGCCTATCACAACAAACGCACTTCCAGCAATTATTGGTCATAGACTTCGATAGTTAAATTTATTCTTCAGCCAAATTCTTTTGTGCGTTCCTGTAAATGAACGATGCACCATATTCTAAAATAAGTGATTTAGTACACCTCAGTGATGGATATAAATTTCAGTACGTTTAAAATAATGTGATATCATTAAAATACAGAGCAAACGATTTTTTCCCATAGACCATAATGTAAGGTAATTCTTTTGGGTGTCTCTGTAAATGAACCGTAAATGCTATAGCCTTCATTTACAATACCAAACATGCCATAGTATTACCCAATGACATCTAACAATTTCAAGGCAATCGGACTACATTTACATAGAAAAATATTTTTGGCCAGGATTTTGGGTCAAATACTCCACTGTGCGGCTCCCTGAATTTAGACAACAGTATTTCCCAAAAGTTTTGTTTGACTTATTTAATCTAAAAATAATAAAGGGGAAAATCTTAAAATGATTATTGGTATCCAAATTCACGGAACTGTACAAATGCTGAATAAAATCTGCTTTCGACAGCAGAAACCATTATTGCGTCAGCGCTTTGACGTAGTATTACTGGGGTGGTGTAATAATCCAAAGGATTGCAATTAGGGGAGTTAAAATGCCAGACTTTAGGATCAGGACGTCTCGCTAACATAGGGATACTCAACCGTTTTGCCTGAAAATCATTTGCCACCAGAAATTTCGGAAAGTAACTTACGCCTTATTTAATATAAAAGTTCATCACTTGGCACCTCATCATCGCCCAACTTATCGCTTTTACTGCGTTCAGGGAGTACTGACAAGGTAGGTCTCCATAATGGAGTTAAGAATAAAGAGGAGAATACATATAGTGTACTGCCTACCACTTGCGAGTGAAGTAACTGAGGAGGTTGTCACAAGATGGCGGCTGCTTTTTTTAAATTCGGATCTTCAGTTTCTGATTACCGCCAGGGAAAACGTCCCACCAGTAACATTGAAAAGAAAATTCCGTCTTAATTAACAGTCTTATTCACGGAATTTTTTCTCAAAAATGTCGTAAAAATTTCTATTTGTTTTTACTGGTGCCAGTATGCCTTGTAAAACTGTCAGTTTGTTACCCTGGTAGTCACAATATGGCGGAAACGCAGAGCCTTACTACCGCCAAGTAAACTCATACTAGTAAAAATTAAAATCTGTTTCTAGAATTATTTATGACTGAAATTTCGTAATAATAAGGCGTTTAAATAACTTGAAAAGTTCGATATAAATCTACTGGTGTAAGTTCCCACCGGCGGTAAACCACTCCTGCGATATCGGTTACAATTGAAACTTCACTATTTTAAGGCTATATCAGTTCCCCTTTATTAATAGTTCCATGGTCTCCATACGGGCATACTCCGAAAAATCTGAAAAAATTATACAATGTTCTACTGATGAGGATAGATATGTTTATAAAAATAAAATTTGCGGAAAATCGATAGAGCGTCCATAAAAAAATAATGACTATTTCGATATTTGGCGAATTATCACTGGTTGGTGATGGAATAAAATTTAAAAAAATACTTTTTTATGTCAAATACTCTTTAAGATAAAAAACGTTTCACACTGAACTTATTTAAATAAGTTTAATATAAATAACTTTAGTTTTGTCAGTTTTAGTTTAATTTAACTATAGTTTTGTCGTGTATATATATTTATAATGAAGTTAATTATCAAATTTTATGAATTAAAACAAAATTTATACTTATTAAAGTTGTTTCAATCTCAAAATTAAGTCCAATTGAGAACTGTAAATTCAATTTTGTTGCTATGGAACCAACGCATTCTTTGAAATATAAATAAATAACTGCAGCATTCTTCATCTTGCCTTTATTTAGTATTATATTCAGTCAACAAAAATATAGAGTTTTAATGAAGAATATTACAATTCCAGTGATAAAAATTCCATGTACAATATTTTTAGTTCTCTCAACGTGCAGTGTTGCTCGTTGGACGGGGTTATTTATGCAACCTGCTTTCTTGCCACCATTCTTTTAGGATAGTAATATCCGCTTTATTAAATCTGTCTTAATATAAAGATAATATTACTTTTTCAAAAAGAGATAGTAATCAAACAAACTGAATCAATGAAGTAACTTAGGCTATCTTTTCTATTCAGCTTGCTTGTTTGTTATCGCTGTTTCGGAATAGTATTATTAAATTCATTTTCACCGTAATTCATCTATCATTAAATGAGGCGAATATTAATATTTCAAAAAAACACTAAAATCAAGCACTGAATGAGCAAAATTTGCTCAACTGATAACACAGTCGGGTTATATAATGCAGTTATGAATAATAAGGAGGAGACAAAATGTAGCAACTAATTTGGGACAAAATTTTCGATCTAAATATCGCATCTAATTTGGGACGGAGGAAATATATAATTGATTTCAAACGAGCACGACGGCGTTGACCTTACAACAACGACCGTTCTCTTGATCTGCAAGAGCAAATTTTGTGAACCCAGCAGTTCGGGTCAGTGTTGCCAGATGGGCTACTTTTTTTTAAATCAGATTCTTGATTGGCACCACTTTTTGGAAATGGTAAAATGTGCCTTATTTAATGACATATTAATTAAGGCAAAAACAAAGTTAGTTTTAATGTTTCAAAAAAATGGTGTCAATCAAGAAATCTGAATTTAAAAAGAAGTAGCCTTCTGGCAACACTGGTTCGGGTGAATTGGCTCAGTAGCTAGATATTTAGTAGAAAATCTTTACTGGGCCAGATTACCAAAGGGGAAATCTTCCACTAGTAAATTTTAACAGAAATGTTCATCTTATTAAAACGCCATATTCATGAAAAATTACTGTCCTTTATAACACAAAAAAAGTTTATTCTGTTTTACTGGTGGAAGATTGCCCAGTTGGTAATGTGGCCCTTTTGTAGTCAGAAGTTTCGTACTCGATGACCTAATATATCTGTATTTATAATGAAACTATGAATAAAGGGGAGGAGACGTATAGTGCAGAGTCTACCAGTTGCCAGTGAAGTAACTGTAGAGGTTGTCACAAGATGGCGCATGTGTTTGACATCAGATAAGCAGTTTCTGATTATCGCCGAAGCAAAATTCCACCCAGATATGCCAGATTGGTCTCCATTATAATTCAGAAATTTCGAGTTCATACCAGAACTAAGGAATATTATTTTATGCTTTATTTAATAAAAGACATTTAGCGATAATATAAAGCAAAAATCTTTGTTCAGAAATTTACGGTATGGATCTAGCACTTCGGATTAAAATCGCAGGCCAAAATGGCGACACTGCTTCCTTCAGTACGTTTTGAATAGAAAATTTCGTCTTATTTTGGCGGTTTAGTCAAGAAAAAATTCTGTCTCAAATGTGATTAAATATCTGTTTGGTTTTACTGGTGGGAGTTAGCCCGTATATTATAATATCTTTCACTAACACGGATAGGACGTTCCTAGGTTGCCAGAATATGGCGGAAACGCAGGGCCTGAGTACCGCCGAAGTAAGGTTACACCAGTAATTATAAATAAATGTTTTCGGTCATAATTACGTCTGAAATTCAGCATTAATAAGGTGTTTAAATAAGGATAAAATTTCTATCAGAATTTACTGGTAGGCGTGTGCCCCGGCGGTAATGAGCCATTGCGATACCGGTTACAGTTGAAGTTTCACCATTTTGAGGATATGTCAGTTTCTCTTTATTCATAATTCCTTGTATCATATTGTGTCATATCTTTAAAATTGTACTGAAACATGCATATAACCTGGTAACTACTGCAATTGCATCATATCTTAAGTGTTATTAATTTTAGTAATTATTATCTGAAAATACTTAGTTTATATACTTAATTTATACTTAGTTTATAACCATATACTAACTAACGTTCCCTGGGTTGCGGTGCCACAAAGGTGGTAGGGCTAGGGGCTTGACCCAACCATCAGCCACAAGCAGGTTCCCAGGGTGGGCGATTAGATTAGATTAGGTTTATATAAGTGTAAAATATGTAATTATCAGCGCTGCCACAGGCGACTATTTTAAAAAGACAGGTTTTGTAGAATATTTATTTAGCAAATGTTCTCGCACAGTATGTCGATAATTTTTGTTTTGAGAAAGTGTTGTGAGTTAGAATTAAAAAAATAGTTGCCTGTGGTAATAAAGTAAAAAATACCTACTTTCAAATGCAATTTGTTTGAAAACTGCATCTTAATTGTCTGATTTATTTTGGCTTTTAAAATAATTTTCAAGCATGAATTTTTTAAATCAATCTACATCGCGTGCAGAAACCATTACGAAGCAACACATTTGCACTTAAAACTATATAAATTGTTCTGCATTATTCTCCGGCTAATTTTTTACAATGAAATTAGAAGTTCAGTCTATTATATTAAAAAGTGACTGTCCGTTTGTATTTCACAGCTACTTCTCCTAGCATATGGAATGTATGGCGATCAAATAAACGCCAGTTATCAGCATGAATCCGAGGATGTCGAAAGTGGTGTAAAAATTTTATGAATTAGTTGTTAAGGAAATTTTTCGTAATTTTTAATGACATTTCTGTAATGATGGCAACTAAATTTCTTTATTTTTGTTGATAAAATGGAGAAAAGGGAAAACGATAACAGTTTTAAGATTTCTTTGTTTGACATAATATTCAAATTGAAATTAACTTTTATTTGAATAGGTAATGGGAATAACATTGTGATTGAATTGTATTTTTCAAGAAAATTTCAAGAAATACAAACTTATTTTCACATATTCAAGCTTCATGAATCATTTTATTTTATAAAGCAAAAAATAGTCTGTCGACTGGAACATTGCGATAAAATCCATTCACGTAAAAAGAAAAAGATACCCATCGTAGTTTGTTAATTTTATTTAAAGTAGAAAAACAGATTTTTAACTATTTCCTTAAGGATGCGATTAAAATTTTTCTCAAGGACGTTAAAAACAATTTTTTTTTTAGAAAAATTACATTTCTCTAAGCATTTAATTTAATTCGTAAATATAAAATGTTTTTGAATAAATTTGCCAAAACAGTCATTTTTGTATAAGTTCACCCGACTGACGTCATTTCTACCAGCTCCGAAATCAGACGCCAAATCTTGAAAGAAAGAAAAACTTTTGGCAAATAAAGTTATAGAATATGTGAATTTTTGTTGAGCAAGCTTTTTATTTAGATTGTAAATATTATTTATTATTTGAAATATTGTATTTAATAAAATTAATACTACAAATGCCTTCTACATTTACAATAAATTTAGATTTTATTTTCCCCAAAATGATCGAATGATCTCCTTATGCAATTCAAAAACAACACATCGGCTTGCCACACAACTAGTAATTATTAAAAACAAAAAATGCAGTGATAAAAAGGTAAAATATAGGGAAACGTCTTTTCTTTTACGTTTGGCTTATATTGTGAAATATAACTGTCATTATATAATAATACAATATAGTGTTTGTAGATAGGGATATATTTCTTGGTATAAAACTACTTTGAGAACTTAAAAAATCATAATAATTAGATTAATGAAATTGAAATAAAATTTTAAATGGTCAAAACTTGAAAATGTTTACTTATTTTACAGTTATTTAAGGGGACCAGGAACCTTCAAACGCATTTTTTTATTTTTTAAAAATTGCACTTTAAATAAGATTCAAGGGCACACTATATGAATTATGGCATATATTTATCCCAAAAGAAACGAAAAGAAAAGAAAAAATTGAGAAAAATAAGGAATTTTCCTGACTATTTACACGATATGAAGAACTTTTCAAAATTGTCCATGTGCATGCAATAACAATGAAAATCCCCCAATACTTTTTATGCCAGTTTATTTTACCTATACAAATAAAACTGTCCATCGAATTTTATATCTTTGAATATAAAGGTAAGAAAAAAAATATATTTTTTAATTTTATAAAATTGTCTGCATTTTTGAATCATATTTCTGCATTTAACTACCTTTAACTTTTCCAATTATATTCAGTTTGAAAAAAATATGCACAGTTTTGTTTGTATTAGGTCTCCAAGAAAATTCTGTCGCTTAAACTTCCTTCACGCCTACTTTTAAAATATTCTGATTTCTTCATTAGCACCACTTTTTTTAAATGGTAAAATTCTCACATTTGACATTAAGGTGAAAACAAACGGAATTTTACCATTTCAAAAAAGTGGTGTCAATGAAGAAATCAACATTTTTAAAAAGTAGGGTTGAAAGAACATAAAAACGATAGAATTTTCTTGGAGACCTAATATATGTAAACTAAACTGGCATAAAAAATATTCGGGATTTTAACTGATATGGAATGCGCATGGAGAATTTTGCAAAGTTCTTCATGACGCTTAAAATATTCAGGAAAATTCTTATTTTTCTCCAATTTTTTTTTTATTTCTTGTGTGACAAATATATGCCTAATGCATATAATGTGCACTTGAGTAGTATTTAAAGTGCAATTAAAAAAATAGTTTGAACGTTCCTCGTCCCCTTAACACTTTAATTGAGTCTTTTATTTCTTTTAACTCATTAAGGACGAGACTCTTTCACATTTCTTTTCGTTCTTCGACATCAGTCTTTCCCACATTGTAATTTTGAAATATTTAATTGCTCAAAATTTGCGATTAAATAATGCGAAATTTTCCAAACTAAAATTCTGGTTTTCAAATATAAAAGTTCTGTTCGTCTTAAATGGCAAGTTTTCTTGCCAACTGGCTTTAATGAGTTAAGGAAGCCACACAATATTCAAACAAATTTTCTTCAAATTTTTCGAAACATTTATGGAAAATTTTTCAAGACGGATATATATAAGCGTGTTAGAGCATAAGAAAGGGGAACTTAACCAAAGGATTGTTTGTCTTAAATGGAAAAACGGAATCATTGACACGCAACAATGCTTTTGATGAAAGAGAAAAAACAGACGTTAAAGGGAAGAATTTGAATAATCAGGGTTTGTAAGGGTGCTTATTTTTAAATAAGATACTGGTGTTGAAACGCAAGAAATCTGATTATTAACAGTTCTTGAATTTTTCAAGTACTTTTAATAGACAATAGATTTCTTGTTGCCAGTTGGGCTAGTTAGAAGTTGAATGTAAAAAACTTGAATATTCAGGGCACGTAAGGTTGTTTACTTTAGAACACCTATATTTTTGAAAAATAATTGCCGCTTTATTTAATTCTGCGATAATATAAGATAAAGATTTGATTTTAAAAATAATGGTATTGAAACGTAAGAAGTGTGATTATTAGCAGTACAGTCAATCAGGGTAACATTGAACCACGGGGTGTAAGTTTGCACTACCTCTATTTTTCAATATTTTTGACTCTAAAAAACTAAATAAACTCCAGAACTGTGCTCTGTTGGCAAGGTTCTAAACTGGGATTTATACTCTTTATTTTAGAAAATAAATTAGCAACATTATGCGCAATTAATTGCATCATCTAACTATTTTTGTAAAGTACTGTTTCCAAGTTAATTTTGAATGCTGTTTTGAAGTTGTTGTAATCCAATTAAATTTTCATAGTAAGTAACAATATACTCATTTATAAGACATATTATTATCTAAATGTTGTAAATGTGTTAATATTTTGTGATTATTCAGTTATTAATAGTTAATAAAATGTAAAATAAGAAGGCACTAACATTTTACCGCATTTCCAGGGTAACTTTGAGCCGGCTCAAAGGTATACTGATGCTTATAATTTACTAATTATAGGTGCTGCTGTCAAAAATGTCCCATATTTGCACGTATATCTTATATAAATGCCGAAAATGAACATTAGATATAACATGTAAATATTTTCACAAATATGTGTAAAATACATAAAATTCATTTAGAGGCGTGATTATGGGCAGAGCTACTCAAATTTGACATTTCATACGTTCGACGTTTCTTATTCTTGTTTGAATGATACTATTACTTGTATGTATTACTGTAACTATGGATATACTATTATTGAGTTAAAACGTTAAAAATTGTTTTTCACTGCATTTTTATGTTTTATATGAACAATAAACAGGTTTTTTTTTTTCTAAATGTTCATGGTTCTCTTCTTCCACTTTTCTTATGCCTGATATTTGTTGTAATATCATAAATTATACAAATCTTGTGATGTTGAGAAATGTAAATTCGCAGTCTTTACATATCTGAAAACATTGTTTGAGGTTTAAAGTTGTCCTGACTACAATACTTGTTTTATAATGAATTATTTTATATAAAAATTTATCATATGGAGCAAAGTTACCCTAAATGGCTGGGTAACTTTGAACCGGGCTAAAAATCCATTTTTTATTGCTTTTATCCTTATTATTCCTTAATTTTTGATAGTCAAACAATAATTTAGGATCATTTCTTCTCTTTCATGCCCCTAGTTGCGACAATATTCTTCAAATAAGAGTGTGGCATATGAAAATAGAGAAAATGCGGATCAAAGTGACCCTGATTGAATGTACTTGACATTTTCGAGTACTGTTAATAATCACATTTCTTGTTGCCAGTTGGACTTCCTGTGCCTATATTCAGAGTGCTTGATTTTTACTATTTCTAACTCAATCCTATTGATTGGTAAAGTTATCATACGAATTAAATTTTTCTAACTGGGCGAAAAAATGCCCAAGCCGGGACTCGAACCTACATGACTTACGTTATAAATTTTCTACCGTTTCAGCTACTGGAGCTGACAACCCACATAGTATTTTCAGTTCGCAGAAAAATTGCAGAAGCCTTACTTTGAAAACCTGCAAAGTTGCAGCAAGCTCATCACGACAAGACTGAAAGTTCATAACAAGACTGCAGCAAGATAATGCAAACGCCAAAGTCACCACACTTTGAACTTGCAGCTAACTTATCAGGCAAGTTAAATTCACGCTGTTTCAAATTTATTGCAAGTTAACGGCAAACAAGTAATAAAAAATACTGCAAAGTAGTATTCTTTCCATGACACATTAACTGTTTACAACGGGTACACGATAAGTTTAACCCCTTCGAAGGTGCCCATACCCATTACGAGGTCTATTAATGCATACGCACCGTTGAGGTTCATGCATCGTTTTACCGCCATAAACAAGCTAGGGTGATATTTGTATATCTCAATTCGAGCCTTTTTTGGTATATGATAAGTATTGCGTTTAAAAAAAGCGGTGTCGACCGAATAAAATTTTTGCAATTTCTGCGTATCCCCTAATTGTCTATTCTCTCAACAGAGGATTTTTTTGCTTTCGTCAATTTCGTGAATTAAAGACAGTCTTGCAATCAGTTTCACAACAAACTACTCATGCAAATGGGTGATGGTATACCTTCAAAAAGATTTGCTGCGAATTTTGCAATTCAAATTTGTCACGCAAGATAATATCAGATAAAATCAAACTTGCTGCTAATATTCATGCTATCTGGGAACCGGCTTATCCGGCATAGTCGCTCAGATAACCTTATTGACGATTACATCTGGTCTGTTATGTAGGCAACTCAACAGAATAAGTAGCAGGCAATGGAACTCCATTTAACGATGGGTATGTAAATACACTATTATTTATAACTCAACCATACTGATTGGTAAAATTATCATACTAATTCAATTTTTCTAACTGAGCGAAATAATTCCCAAGCCGGGACTCAAATCCAGAACACTTGACTTACATTATCAATTCTCTACCGTTTCAGCTACCTGGGCTGACAACCGGAGGACATATTTCGGTCAGATAAACTTATAGACGACTACATCTGGTGTTCTATGTATGCAAATCAACAGAATAAGCTGCAGGTAGGTTGGATGGCTGGTTATTTGTACGGGTTTTATAGCGCAAAGTCCCTTTAGGGACATGCTGCGCCAAGACAAAGTCAAAATGAAAAAATATATATAACCCAAAAATGTCAGTAAAAAAAGACTAAAGAAAGGATCAGAAAAAAATAATGAAAACAATAATATGTATAATTAAAACCATTTTTAAGAGTCAAAAGTTCACAGTTAAAGGACAAGCGTATTATAATTAAAAACTGTGAAGTCATAAAGTAATAATTGTTAAAATATTAACAAAGTTTAAGACGATTTACAAATACTACATAAAAAAAAGTTTAAAAATCACATAAGTAAAAAACAATATAAAATTAATTAGGCACAAATTCTTCGAAAACTGTATTTTCCTCATCAGCACTTGATTCATACGATTCCGATTCCATTGCTTCATCCACATAGTTTTGCAGCTGTTTCGGATCGTTTATATTAGTAACAGATGGGTTTAGCCATTTGTTCTTGTTCTTTTTCTTCAATTTGCTTTATTTAATCGGAGCATTTTCCCGATTAAATTAGGCAAAAATTTTTGTTTAGAAAAACCGGTGGCAAAAGAAGTTATTTAATTACACTGCTCAAAACAATTAAAGGATATTTGAAGTTTTATATAAAATAAAGATATAAACGAAATTTTTTTTGCCGAAAATAGAAGAAGAGAATCACAAATGCAAATTTTTCTGGTTTTCAAACTGTGGAGTATGCAAATTTTGAGTTCGACGTCAAAAACGTCGCTTCAGCGGCAGCGAATGAAATTTGACTTTCAACTGGATAAAAGAGAATGAAGACAAGGATGATCGGCATTCAGTGATTGCTTTGTTTCGATGAGTACGATGTCTCAGCGAAGTCATTTGACAGATTCAGAAGCTTTGAGAATTGTTGGTAGGTTAGAAGGGGGCCAAACTCAAGCCGAAGTAGCGCAAGCCATTGGAGTGTCACAAAGTGTCATTTCCAGGATCTGGAACCGTTTTTGGAGAGTCTATGTGCAGGCCGAAGACCAGGGCAAGGTCGTAGATGGGCAACAACGCCCAATGAAGATCGGTATTTAGCGTTAACAGCTCGGAGACACCGAACCATGAACGCTACTCTTCTCCAACAACACCTTCGCTCGGCTACAGGCACCACGATTTCAACTCAGACTGTCCGAAACCGGCTCCATGCTGTAGGTCTGTATGCTCGCCGACCGGTGGTATGTGTTAGATTAATATCAAGGCATCGTCGCGACCGCAGGGAGTAGGCAACCAAGCGTGTCAACTGGAGGAGAGATGAATGGAGCAATATTCTGTTTTCTGACGAGTCCCGTTTTTCTGTGCATCCGGATAATAGGCGTATTTTCATCTGGAGTGACCGTGGCAGTAGGAATAATCCTGCGTTCGTGCACGAAAGTGTCAGATTTGGCGGTGGAAGAGTGTTGGTGTATGGTGGCATCTCCATTGACGGGCGGACTGACCTCTACATCATTCGAGATGGAGCTCTGACTGGTCGCCGATATAGGGATGAGATCCTCAGACCTATTGTAGTCCCTTACGCTGCAGCAATCGGAGATAACTTCATTTTAATGGACGATAACTGCAGGCCACATCGTGCAAACCTGGTGGAGGATTTCCTTTTCCAGGAAGGAATCGTTCGGATGGAATGGTCAGCGTGTTCTCCAGACATGAATCCAATCGAGCACGTTTGGGACGCTCTAGGAACACGAGTTTCTGGCCGCCAACAAACCCAACAAACTCTCCAAGAACTGGAAAGAGCTCTTCTGGAAGAGTGGGGCAGAATACCCCAACTCGTCATTAATAGCCTCATTGAGTCCATGCCTCAAAGGTGTTCAACGTTACTGGCCACCCGTGGAAACCATACCCCTTACTGAAAATGATTTTCTTTGAAGAAAACACCTTTTCTTATTCATTTTTTCTCATATGCACAAATTGTGTTTTTTTCCTTTAGTACACAAATGCGCAATAAAATGCATTTTTTTCTGCCAAACATGTGTAATTTATTCTCATATAACCTACTATGTCTGTCGACCATGTATCAATCAGCTAAACAGTTTACCAGATACAAAATCCACCTAAAACTGCAATATCCTTTAATTGTTTTGAGCAGTGTATTTTGAAGCTATTTTAATAAAGCAGTTACGCAGCGAGGGGGTTAAGCCGCGGGTAATGGAATGGAATCATTTAAATGATGGATACGTAGATACACTGTTGTTTTTAACTCAATCATACTGATTGGTAAAGTTATCATACGAATTCAATTTTTCCAACTGAGCGAAAAAAATTAGCTCAGTTGGAAACATTGAATTTAAACGCTTGATTTTTAACAACTTTTTTAACAAAGAAGGACGAGAAAAGCTACACAAGTAAAAAAAAAAAAAAAAAAAAAAAACATATATATATATTTTACGCCAGAATTTTTATTCAAAACTATTTAGCTTATTTATTTATATTTTTTCTTTGTTTCCTTTCAACTTATATAATAAGGAAATTTCTGGTTCGTACCGAAATATATTCATTTGATGCGGGTCAAAATGACCGCTCACCGTCCTTGTAGTGTTAAAAATATCCTCCTTCATTAATTACACGTTAAATATAATCTATGAATATTACACTTATAGAAATCAAGAAAATTGAATAAATAAAGAAGTCCAACTAGCAGCACAATATGAAATATTAAAACTAAGCTTTCTATTAAATACAAATTTTAGTTCGGGTCTGAAACTGTTTAATTTTTAGGATAGACGCCATTTAACGAATTTTTAATATCAGTAATTCCGAAAAGTATTTTTCGCCTTATCTATACGAAGAATTTTACGATTAGACAAAACAAAGATTACAAATAAAATATTATATCAATAATAAATACAAACCATAGACACAATATACTGAACGCATACATGACATCCTTCCGAAAGAGGTTAAAAATAAGAAGGAGAAATACTGAATGCAGAATAAAAGCTAATTTTGTTGTGTGTTTATTTCAGTTAAATATATTTAAAAGGTCAAATATCGAATAAATTACTGGCTGGAAGAATAGCTGTTTACGAAGATTTGGATCCTAGTTCCAAATGCTACGATACCTGATAACATGTATTTTATCGCCTTAACCCCTTAATTCTTGCTCCCGTCAATATCTCGGGCTGAGGTGTCGTTCGTTATTTCTCGTGCCCGTCATATTCTCGGGCTGGAGATTTAATTGCTGGAAAAAACTTCTGAAACCAGAAAAATTGAACTGGAATTTCCATTTGAAGTCTTTGAATATCAGCACTTTGGTTTAATTTGTACGATCTATAATTTGCCATAGATTTGTCATAGATTTGTAATATTTTTGTCATTTTGATATGGATTCTGATGAATCAAGCCTTTCTGATGATAACTGGAATATTAGCCCCTTCACGGTCGCTTAATATTTGAAAAAACCATCAAAAGTGTACCTATTTTTTTTATTACAGAAATTGAATAATTATAAGGTTTCTAAATAAAATATGCAATTAGTTTATTTTTAAGGCGAAAAAACAATATTTTATAGCCATATTCATATTTGTATAAAAGCCATCATGCGAGAATTATGTGTCTTAACCTCTTAAGCTCCGCCCCCGATAAATGTAGGCTACTATCTTTTAATTCAGATTGTTTGACTCCCACCAGTTTTTTTTTTTTTAAAATAGTGTAAATGGCTTTATTTTCGCATCATTTTATCTGCCGTAAACTACGGTGGTGGGAATCAAACAATATGAATAATAAAAAAAAGTAACCTACATTTATCGGAGGCGGAGCTTAAGAGGATACGGCACATAATTCTCGCATGATGGCTTTTATACAAATATGAATATGGCTATAAAATATTGTTTTTTCGGCTTAAAAATAAACTAATTGCATATTTTATTTAGAAACCTTATAATTATTCAATTTCTGTAATAAAAAAAATAGGTACAATTTTGATGGTTTTTTCAAATATTAAGCGACCGTGAAGGGGTTAATACTCGTAAATTTGTGTGATAAAAATTGATTTTTGTTCGCCTTACTTGTTTGAGAACGATGGATACATATTTTTTAAATGTATATCTTATGTATGACTCAAACAAGGCATAAAAGTTAAAAATTGGTAGATTTTACAAGTATAACTATTTTTCGCAGATAGCTTTAATATAAATGGAAATATTATTTAAAACAGTATTGCGAAAGACATTATACCTTTACAGTGAACGGTTTATTAATTAGATTTTGTTTTATTTCATAAAACTTTTTTCCACATTCGCATAAAAATTTTGAATTTAAAACATAATTTATAACCAAAAAAATTAGAGTAATCATTCAAACACTCTATCATTTTGCTGAGAAACGGAGCGTTCCATGAGTCTTTGTAGTGAAAGTTCAAGTAACTGCGATTTTTGTAGAACATCGCAGAGTGTATTTTTAAATAGGCCTGTCAACCTGTGCCGCGTTGGGCTCTGTGTTCCAAACTAGTATTATTTCAGATTAGAAATATTTTGACTAAAGATTGACCAAGTAGAGTTTGTTTCGATCTTACTCGAGAACTAATGATTAACGATTGAATCAATTTCGATCACTCTCTTTGATTAACGATTAAATCTCTTCTTAATCTAATTTGTTAATCTAATTAACACGTTGAATGGCAAGTCTGTTTTGTGTGTTTTACCGTTTGGGCCACGAAATAAGATTCCCGTTACACAATCTGTAAGTGTCAGTCACCGAAACTGATGCGGCCTAAATCGAAAGTTCAGTGTCAGTCATCGGTGACTGACGTGGCACTCAACTTGTTAATAAATAATGACCAACCCCTTAATTCTCGCTCCTGTATATTCATGGTCTGTGTCTTTTATTCAGATTTTTTTTTAGTCCCACCAATTTTATAAAATAGTGTAATTGGCTTTATTATGGTACCATTTTACCTGTCATTTAATAACTGAATATGTCTTTTTCAAAAAAGTGGTGCCAATAAGCAATTTGAATTTTAAAACCGTAATTTAATGCGACCGTTAAAGTGTAAAAACAATCATGGGATATTTATTAAGAACATGCCTGGATATTAAATATTGTCTCTCTCTCCGCTTGCCGTTTTATTTTAGTAAATATATTTTTTGTTTTTCTCCTCACATGACAACCATATGGAAGATAAAAACAGAAAGGCACTGAATCATCTCATCTCTCTGGAACTTTTCAGCACCTACTACCAGTGTTGCCAGCTCTCATGATTGGCACCACCTTATTGAAATGGTAAAATTTTGCTTGTTTAATGACATATTAATCAAAGCGAAAACAAGGAGAATTTTTCCATTTCAAAAAAGTCAGGCAAATCAAGAAATCTGAATTAAAAAAAAAGTAGCCCACTGGCAACACTGCCTACAACCGTGAAACAGAATAACTAAATATAATAAATATCGATTTTTATGTTTTCTGGTATATTAGTTGGACCAAGTTAACCCCTTGAAGGGCGGTGATTCATTTTTGGACCACTTAATTTGAATTCTTAAATACCACGTTGGCACCAGAATTTTTGAATGAAAATTTTCCTTTTATTAAGAACGTGAAAAAAGCTTTTGAATATTTTTTAAAACATTTGTTTTTAAATACTAGTGTCATTCATTTATTTCAGTATTTTATAAATTACAGGGGTCGGACCATATAGGGCAAATTTTATAGTTCGTAACAGTATCTTTATCAATAATCTTCAAGAGAAATTTTTATAAGACATGCAATAGGAATTTATCATGAGGATTATTGACTATAGATACTGGTAACAACAATAGAAATTGTCCTATATTCTCCGACCCCTGGAATTATTTTAGGCACTTTGCCCCTGAAAGACTTAAAATTAATTAAGAAAAATTCAACTCATACTCCTTTGATTCCGCTAGCACTACCTAGTGGGAAACAGAGTAATTAAAGTATTTAAATATTTTTTTCGTGTTTTCTCGTATGATAATGGTACCCAAATAAAACTGATGGAACATTTTAAACTGAACCATCGCCCCCTGAAAACTATGCGGTCGCAACCTGAATACTTGGCCCAAGCACTAACATAATGATGGAGACTATCGTAGGCAGATTTTGTTCAGTATTTGTGTGGTCCCTTCATCTTTAATACTAGTGAATTCTAAAAACTTTCCTCGCATTAATTTTCAAAAATAAAATACGAACAAAGAAAACGTTAAGAAAATACTAATGTCCAAATTCAAGAGACCATACAAACGCTAAAATAAATCCATTTGCCACAACCACCATTTTTGTATCAGAACGTAGGCCTTGTATTCAGAATTGAATGGGTTTTTGAATAAAGAGGAGGATACATATATATACAGGCTGATTCTAAATTCATGATACAAACTTTAAGGATTTGTAGAGGATACTGTAACAATCATTTATTGTATAGGATTGTATGGGCACAAGTGATGTGTTGAGGTACAAACACAAGGGGACCAATTTGGCCCATTTTTTATTTCAAAATTTCTCATCATACCAGAAAATTTCTACACTATTCATTGCTTTATTTAAGACAGGAATTTCATGATTACATAAGGAAAAAATTCTTCTTTGAAAATTTCCCGTATGAAATCTAAAAAAAAAAAAAAAAAAAAAAAAAACTGATAAATCTGTCAGAAACAGGAAATACATGAAAAACAATAGAAATGGAGTTTTTTTTAATTCAAAAATTTCAATTTCGTATCGGAAATTTTCAAAGAAGAATTTTTTCTTTATGTAATTATGAGATGTCTGTCTTAAATAAAGAGAAGAATAGTATAAACGATGGATAACTACACAGACGAAAAGTAAACAAGAAGTTTTTCTCCAACACGCAGTGTACTGACGGTACTTATAAGTACCACCGAGTAATTCAACTGTTAAATCAAATACATACACCGTTCATCTAAAATAGCTTATCAAATTGTATTCTAAGATCATAATGAACACAGAAAAAAATTCCAACACTTATATTATATCCTTTACTTTGTTTGCAGCAATGAAAAGACGAGCGTGCCAATCTGTAGAAAATGTCGGCAGAAAATACATCGACTGCTTAATTGATAGCCTCATTCCTCTCTAAAATAACAAACCTAGAACTACTGCTGCCATGTATTTGGATAAAGTAGAGTTAAAAGAGCGTTTCTTGCAAAGTACCATTAGAATATTAGTAATATTTACTATGATATAAAAGTTTAAAGTGAGTGGTACTTATAAGTACCATCAGTAGATAAAGGGTTAAAAAAAGTAGCCCACTGGCAACACTGATTGAAATATATCTCAAAAACGTGTCAAAGTTAATTATCAAAACAGCTCCTACGGCAGAGGGCAATCGCCACCATTTTTTCTAAAAAAATTCTTTGGTTTATAAATGTAAGAAATAAATTCTATTATTAAATAAATAAACACAGGGCAAACACTGCAGAAATGCATTCGTCTGTATATCATATATAATATAAATTTTGCATTTGTAAAATTCTACTTTCCTTTAGAAAAAGCTTAAAGAATAACAATAAAATTTTGCTGCTATTAAATTCTAAGAAATAGATATAAAAGTATATTATTGTTTTAATTTATTGAATAATATATATTATCAATTACAATTTTTATTTTCAGTAATAGAGTTATGAATAAAGAGGAGGAGACATATAGTGTATTGTTTGCGAGTTGGAGTGAAGTAACTGAGAAGGTTGTCACAAGATGGCAGTTAATTTTTTACATCGGATCAACAGTTTCTGACTACCGCCGGAGCAAACTTCCACCAGTAAATTTTGAATAGAAAATGTCGTCTTATTTAAGCGGCTATTTTATGAAAAATTTCTCCAATAAATATGGTTGAATTTTCTAATTGTTTTTAATGGTGACAGTTTTACCAGGCATTATAACCTTTTCCCACTGACACTGACAGGAGATTGTTTATGTTGTCATAATATGGCTGAAAAGCAGGATCTGACTATCGCAGAAGTAAACTTCCAGCAGCAAAAGTGAATATCTGTTTTTGCCATTATTTATGGCTGAAATTTTGCATTAATAAGATGTTTAAATAACGAGAAAATTTCTATAAAAAATAAACAATGAAAACTTTCTTAAGAATTGCTCATAAAAATATCAAAAGATGTAACAAAAGAAAACGCCAAAATTGGTAAAAAGTATGGGGAAAAGTTTGAAAAAATGCTTCTGATATTAAGAAAAGGGCGGGACTCATTACTTGCGCACATTCAAAGTGTAATGCGGTCGCGGAAGAAAATGGATAGGTGAGTTAGCTCTCCGTATTATTGTGGAGCTCAGTGGTTTGCATCAGATCCACAGTCTAAATTTACCGCGAGGGAAAACCATTGAACTATAAATAAAGAGGAATTGACATATTCTCAAAACAGTGAAGCTTCAACTGTAACCGGTTCAGTACGTTCTGATTAATAACCATGAATAAAGATGTATTGACATATCGTAATATTGGTGAAACTTCAACTGTAACCGGTTTCAAAGTTTCTGATTACCGCCGGAGCAAACTTCCATCAAATTTGAATAGAATTTTTATCTTTATTTTATCACCTTATTCATGTAGAATTTTAGTCATAATTATTGTAAAAATATATAATCGTTTATACAATGAAGTTATGAATAAAGAAGAACGAAGATATAGTCTATTGTCTGTCAGTTGCGAGTGAATTAACTGAGGAGTTTGTCACAAGATGGCGGCTTTTTTAAAAAATCGGATCAACAGTTTCTGATTACCACCGGGACAAACTTCCACCAGTGAATTTGAGTAGAAAATGTCGTATTATTTAAGTGCACTTATTCATGGAAAATTTCTCCCATAAATATGGTGAAAAATTCTATTTTTTTTTACTGTGTCAGGTTTCCCAGTTGGCATAATATTTTTCACTGTCACTGACAGGAGGTCATCTAGGCTGTCACATAATAACGGACAAGCAGTGCCTGACACAGCCGAAATAAACTTGCACCAGTAATAATGAATATCCATTTTTGCCATTATTTATGACTGAAATTTAAACTGACGTTAAATAAGGAGAAAATTTCTATTTAAATTTAGTGGTGTTTTTCCAAGCGGTAATTGACTCTTGCATAAGCGGTTACAGTTGAAGCTTCATTACATTAAGGATATCCGCGGTACCATGTCAAACTATCCAATGTTAAAACAGTGGGCTACTTTAATGAAATTCAGATTTCTTGATTGGCACCCTTTTTTTTTTTTTTTGAAATAGTAAAATTCGCCTTATTTTACCTTATTTAAGGAAATATTAATTAAGACGAAAACAAGGGGAATTTTGCCATTTCAGAAACGTGGTGCCAATCAATAAATTTGAATTAAAAAAAAGTAGTCCATTGTTTTCACTTTGGATAATTTGACCATTGAACTATTACTAAAGAGGAACTGGCATATCCTTAAAATAGTGAAGCTTGAATTGTAACCGCTTTTTCAGGGGTTGATTACCGCCGGGGAAACTTCTACCAGTAAATTTAAATAAAAGTTTTCTCCTTATTAAATGCCCTTTTAATGCAAAATTTCAGTCACAAGTAATGTCAGAAACATATATCCATTTTTACTGGTGGAAGTTTATTTTGGCTGTAGTCAGGCGCTGCGTTTTTGCCATAATGTGACAACCTAGACAACCACCTGTCAGTGAAAGTGAAAAATATTGTAATATCTCACCAAACTTACACCAGTAAAAATAAAGATAAATTTTTACCATATTTGTAAGAAAATTCTTCAATGAATAAGGCGCTTAAATAAGACGAAAATTTCTATTCAATTTTTCTGGTGGGCAGTTTGCCCCGGCGGTAATGAGAAACTGTTGGTACGATTTTTAAAAACTGCCCGCCGTTTTCAGACAACCTCCTCAGTTACTTCACTCGGAACTGGTAGACCGTACAGCATATGTCTCCTCCTCTTTATTCTAACTGCTTTAGTTTAACATAGTACCGATGATATGTCAGTTCAGCTTTATTAATAGTTCCATCTTTTATACTGGTGGCAGTTTACTCCGACTGAAGTCAGGCCCTGAAGTCAGTTTTCGCCATATTGTGACAACTTAAAAACCTAATTTTAGTGTCAGTGAAAGCGATTATGAAACCAGGGCCAACTGCCAACAGTAAAAATGAATAAAAATTTTTACCATGTTTGTGAGAGAAATTTAACCTCAATAAGGCGAAATTTTCTATTCAAATTTTCTGGTGGAAGTTTGCCTCGGTGGTAATCAGAAACTGCCGATCCAGTATAAGAAAACAGCCGCCATCTTATGACTATCTTCTTAGTTGCTTTACACGCAACTGGTAGACACAACACTACATGCCTCCTGCTCTTTATTCATAACTCCATTTTACAACCGGGTAAACTTCAAATATTAAATTCGGATAGAAAATACTCCTTATTTTAAAAGCCTTAGTCATGCAAATTTTTCGTCATAATAACAGCAAAAATATCTATTCGTTTTTATTGGTGGAAGTTCGTTCCGGCGGCAATCAGGCGCTGCAGTTCCGCAGTATTGTGACAACATTAACAATCCCCTGTCAATGTCAGTGAATTTTATTACTGCCGGTGAAACTTCCAGCAGATAATTTAAATAACAATTTTCGCGTTATTTAAATTCCTAATCTATGCGGTTGGTGCAGCATATCCCTTATGGGATTTTGCGCTATAAAACCTTATACAACCAACCAGCCTAATTCATACGGAGCATCTGTTATAAAAATGAAAATTTTCAATTCGTTTTATATGTTGGAAGTGTGACCCAGCTTGATTAACGCCGCGGCGCGAACCAAGCCATGATCCGATGAAAACAGCCGCCATCTTCTGACAACAACTTCAGTTACTTCACTCACAAACGGTAGGCCCTACGCTATCTGTCTCCTCCTCTTTATTTACAGCTCCATTGGGAAAACTTCCAACAATAAACTTCAAAAGAAATTTTCGGTTTATTTAAACGCCTTATTTGTTTAACATTTGTGTCACAAATAAAACAAAATTTATTATTCGCCTTTACTAGTGGAAGCTTGTATTATTTTCTCTTTCACCTCCACTGACAGGAGAAAAAATTATGCAGTCGTGATATGGCGGAACCACAAGCCTTCACTACCGCTGCGGCTAATTTCCGCCAGTGAAACCGAATAGATAAACAGCCTCAATTATTTTAGAAATTCTGCAGGAATAAGGCGTTTAAATAAGAAGAAATTTCCTATTCAAATTTACTGGTGGAAGATTGTCCCTATGGAATCGGTTACAGTTGAAGATTCACAATTTTCATGATATTCCACTTCCCCTTCACCCCTTGAGGGGCAAGCAATTACGTTTGTGAAATGCTGAATTCCCACCGGAATCTTTGAAAAATTCTATTTCAAAATAAGTAAAAGCAATTTTACAGGGTTTTTTACACCAAAGTTAGAAAAGTAAAATTTAATAAGTAAAATTTTCTGGTGTAAAACTTCATTAATCGTAGGCGGTATATAATATATACCGGCAAAGTATATAAAGTTTTGCTGTACGATTATCGTAAGGAATACTTTCAAATAAAACTAAATATAGACATTTCAACACATAAAGGTTATTGGAAGATTCGCATTTGAATAATATTTTTCTTGATAAATGCTAATTAAAGCATTTTTGCTTTTTTTACAATAATAAAGTCAGCAATTTTGATTTAACTAAATAAAGAACATATTTTTTTTCTTGAAATAGGAGCAGTTATGAAAACATCCAAATCTTAAAAGACATAAAAGCACTAGTCAATAATTTATAAACGTTATAATACAGGGTTCATACGGGTACTATTACTTTAATGATAAATACCAGTATTTTTTTTATAGAAAAATAAATCTAGTTTAAAAGCGCGAAATTTTGCCTTATTTAAGGGGGCCGGAAAAGCAAAGTTCAATTAAAAAATTGATTTTTGCTTTTTTATATCATTAAATAGTTTAAACTTTTATCTTTCCAACGATGTGTCACACATGTTTATATAAAAAAATAAGTGTTGAAATTAATCATTCTTTCTAAGAGTAATTCACAGCTAAATGGACATTTAAATCTTTAATTGACTTTTTCTGAAAACCTGGATTTTTCATGTTTATGTTCCTTTTTTTCAATATCTATTAAACTTAAGAACTCAGATTTTTATTTAATACTTATATTATGATATATTGTATACTTCAACACAAGGATTTAATGATTTGTTGAGAATTATTTATTTTAGGTAGTGAAATCTATTAAAAATGCTAATAAATGACTTTCAATAAATAATTAATAATTAATTTTGAGTTTCACTTTCTAAGAAAATGGTCTGTTAAATTACGTAAATCATGTTATTTTAAATACTCTACAAAATCGAGACCTCTATCTTTCACCATTTCTGAGAAAAAGGTGTAGTCGTGGGAAAAAAAAAAAAAAAAAGTAAACACCCCCTACTAACTCCTCAACAAATTATCGTAGAAGAAAGTTACTGGTACCAAACGATTGGAAAAAAAATCTACTTTTAAATGATATAGATAAAATTTGCTTAGGAAGCCATTTACATATTAACCCCCTCCCTGACAAGCCAGTGTTAATACGTTCACTAAGCTCCAGATTTCAGTGCAATACAAGCAATATTTAAAGTAATATAATTCTATTGATTGAATGTATTTTTAACACATTGAACAATGATTAATACTTCCAAGGATTGCATTCATATTCGTTATTGAGATTTTTTTATAAAATGTTCAAAGAATAGTTTTTTTTAGCATTTAAAACAAAATGCAGAGAAAACAACATTACACTTTTGCGCTTTTCCAAGACAGTTGGAGGGTTAAAACGAACCATAACTTTGTTTTTTTCAATAGCAGTACACAATTCTGACAGCATAAATGAATTCTACACCCATCAATTACCTAAAACAAATTTTTATGCAATTTGCACCATAAGTTTCTGAGAAATTAATTATTTTAAAACGACCCTATTTTGAGGGCTGTATCCAAATTGAAGTTCGGAACTGGATTGTTAACCCAGAGAGCCCCCATCTTGATCAAGGCACCTTGAGAAGTCAATGAAACCTGCTAGATTACAGGACAGCAGAAGAAATTTCAAATACCTACTCACTTCTATTATAGACGGCCCCTTAAGCCCTTTGGGGCACCGGTATATATTATAATGGAGTTATGAATAAAGAGGAGGAGACATGTAGTGTGCTGTCTACCAGTTGCGAGTGAAGTAACTGAGGAGGTTGTCACAAGATGGCGGCGGCTTTTTTAAAATAGGATCTTCAGTTTCTGATTACCACTAGGCCGAACATCCCACCAGTAAAATTGAATAGAAAACTTCGTCATATTTCTACGTCTTATTCATGGAAATTTTTCTCAAAAATGTCGTAAAAAGTTTTATTTGTTTTTACCGGTGTCAGTATGCCTTGTAAAACTGTCAGTTTGTTTCCCTGGTTGTCACAATATGGCGAAAACGCAGTACCTATCTATTGCCAAAGTAAACTCCTACCAGTAAAAATGAAAATCTGTTTCTACGATTATTTATGACTAAAATTTTGTAATATTAAGGCGTTTAAATAAGTTGAAAATTTCTATATAAATCTACTGGTGGAAGTTTCCACCGACCGTAAACAACGCCTGCGATAGCGGTTACAGTTGATGCTTCACTATTTTAAGGCTATGGCAGTTCCTCTTTATTAATAGTTCCATGTATATTATATACCACCTACGATTAATGAAGTTTTACACCAGAAAAATTTTATTAAATTTTACTTTTCTAACTTTGGTAGAAAAAAGCCGTGAAATTGCTTTTACTTATTTTGAAATAGAATTTTTCAAAAATTCCGGTGGGAATTCAGCATTTCACAAACATAATTGCTTGCCCCTCAGGGGGTTAAACCATCATTTTGCCGTTTTTTAAGCATAATTTGAAAACTATTTGGAAGAAAAATGTGAAATTTTAGATTTCCATAAAGCAGGACTTAATAAATCTAAGTCCGTCAAAAAAATTGTAGGTTGCAATTCATAATTTTTTTCGAATATTAATTTAATAATTCTTAACTGATACCATAAAATTATAAAAATTGCAAATTCTGTGTATTTATATTTGGGTATATTAGCATTATTGCTACACAAAAAAATTAGCACATTAGGAGCATAATTTCTGGAGATATAAATAAAAATATGAAAATGTAATTTAACATTAGAAGCATTAAATTTTGAATGTTTATAATTCAAAAACTTATCATTCAAATGACTTGATATTCGGTGTTTAGGTATAGTTTGAACCGAAGTTTTGAAATATCACGTTAAAATTGGGTATTGTGATTGAAAAAATTGAAGTTTGGATTCGTTTTAATAGTTAAATGGCCCCCTAAGCAAATTTTATATACATCCTTTAAAAGTAGACTTTATTTTCTATCGTTCGGTACCAGTATTTTTCTTCTACGATAATTTGTTGAGGAGTTAGTAGGGGTGTTTACTTTTTTTTTCCACGACTGTACATAAAGTTTGTGAATTTAACATGGCGGAGATAGGGCTTTCCTGGCTCCCTTAAGGGGAGATTTTCTATAAGAAAATGGTGATACCGAAGAATTTCTTAGTCTGGAAATTCAAGGACCCGTACGAATCCTGTAATAACTGTAGGTATGTAATTTGGCACTGAAGCGTCAGGCTCCAGTAATAAGAGTTCAAACTGTTTCTTGAATATGACTCCTACTATTTACAAATAGTAATATTCTTTTTAATTTATATTTGAAATTCTGCAATAAATAAGACTGGAGACAAGTGGGCCACCAAAGCCCACTGGTCATCATTTTGAATATCTCTGTTTCTGCACAATAGTCATCAGTGATCATGACTCATTTTTATGGCAAAGGTTTTCACGGAAGCAAATTATGCAATATTTATATTAAAAAACAGAAAACTAGGAGTCCGAAGGTGGGTGAAGATTATTATTCGGAAATAGTGGTGTACAAATTCATTGACCAGTGCGAAATCCGATATTTATTAATCCTTTCAGGGGAAAAGCACTTCGATTGATAAATCTTGACATGTATGAATGGCACCGGAATTCATGAACAAACTTATTTGGAAATAATAAAAAGAGATATACATGTATGTTCATATAAATAATAAACTAAAAAGTTTATGCCGTAGTTTTGCTGCCAATATGGTATTCGGGAATTAAAATTAAGTGATTCAAAAACTAAGCACCGCCCTTGAAAGGGTTATGTAAAGGCACTATTAATTCAAGAAATCTAATTGAAAAAATAATAAATAATTTTTTTCACACTATTTTTAGTTTTAGTATCTAACATATGAAAAAAATTATATACATTAAACCAGTGATATTCACTTTTCTTTTGAGAAAAGAGTCTCACACCGTTATTTCTAAAAACATTTATTCTTTTACTTTAATGACAGAATTTGTATAATTATGTTGAACATTTAATATAAAAAAAGCTTTTTCTCTGTATTTACCCCTTAACGGACTCATTAAATTAAGGTTTAAAAATTCAAATTTCTTATTTGCTCCACTTAATATATATATACAGGGTGTTCCGTTAAAGGGGTCCAATATTAATAGGGGTAATAGAGGAGATCACACGGAGCATAAATCAGTATATAATGCCTGGCCGGATCTCAATAATTTTCAAGTTACAGCAAATAGAATGAAAAATCGGAAATTTGTAAAAAAAACCCTCATTGCTAAACTGTCGATAATGCTACATAAAAACGAAGCAGATATTTAGAAAAAGCAGAAAAAATCCTACGAAATGACATAAGTTGTTTTAGAATATTGAGAATTAATGGCGAGTTACAAGCTCTGAAACAGTGAAAAAATACAAAATCAAATATTTAGCAAAATAGTTAATCGTTAATTCCAAAAATGCAACTCTACCTACATCAAGGAAAATGTTATAAAATTTGGTCCATTCCGAAAGCTTTCGAAGAAGCTGACAATAAACCATATCAGTTTAATTGTATGGGAGAAATCAAGCAGTTCCCTAGTTACAACTCTGTACTGTTGCACGCTCGGAAAGGGCGAAACTCCGCCCATGACGATTGTAAACACCCCGTTTTAATATCTTTCAATTATACATTTCTGATCAACCTCTATCAATACCCTTTCATTATTCAGTCTGGTCAAGTGAATGACATATTGTGCAGCTCTCGCCTTGTCTTAAAGCAAACTCCGTGACTGCTGCGTTTCCTCCATGAACTTTCAGGATGATGAAGAAGAAGTACTTTTTATGCAAATTTTCTATGTGTATAGGAAGAAAAGTGTAATAAAACAGCAGTCATCAGTGGGCGTTATGTTAAAGGGAGGCTGTTGTAAGTGGGATTGTAGTAAGTTGTTGTATAATAATTATGCCGGAATACTCTAACGAAGAATATGCGGACATGCATCTGATGTACGGGAAAGCTCATGGAAATGCATGTCTAGCACAGCGCATGTACCGTGAGCAATTTCCAAGGAGACGTTGCCCAAGTTCGAAACTCTTCATAAAAATCGATAGACGATTACGGGAGACTGGATCGTTTAATACAGCAAGCATTGATGCAGGGAAACCTCGACATGTACGAACACCTGCAATGGAAGAAGATGTACTGAATATTTTTAAAGATAACCCCTCCACGAGTACACGAGCTGCTGCGTCTGAAGTCGGTGTTTCTCACCAAAGTGTGTGGCGTGTTCTGCGTGCAGAAAACATGCACCCCTTTCATGTGCAGCGGGTACAACTGTTATCAGTAACAGATTGTGCTCAGCGGACAGAATTCGTACGCTGGTTGCTTAATGTAACAGAAAATAATCCACAATTTCTGGAAAATATTTTATTTACTTATGAAGCAACATTTACGAGAGAGGGCGTGGTAAACACGCACAATATGCACACATGGTCATATACAAATCCGCACACTGTTTTCCCGTCGAACGCACAACAAAAGTTCAGTGTAAACATATGGGCAGGTGTCCTCGGCGATTATCTCATAGGACCATATTTACTCCCAGATGTACTCAATGGCAGTACGTACTTGGTTTTCCTACGGGATATCTTACCGCAGTTACTGCAAAATGTGCCAGCAACATTGCGCCACAATATGTGGTTTATGCACGATGGCGCACCGGCACATTTTTTCATAGGTGTTCGCAATCACCTCAATTCAACATATCCTGGGAAATGGATTGGACGCAGTGGACCTGTTGCTTGGCCTGCACGCTCTCCAGACCTCAATCCGTTAGACTTTTTTGTTTGGGGACACCTTAAATCGCTGGTGTATGAAACGCCTGTGGATACACCGGAGGATTTACTAGCGCGAATCGTTGTCGCTGCAGGAGACATTCCCAACTCCGTCGGAGTTTTTCGGCGTGTTCGCCAATCTTTACGACGTCGCTGTCGGCTGTGCGATTCTGTTAATGGGCGCAACTTCGAACACCTATTATAATAATGTCCGTTCGTCTGCCTTCCGACATTGAACTCTGCAGCGCAGGCCAGAAGACTATGCTTCACATATGTCATAAAGTACGTGGAATGTAATTCTTTATTTGTCATTTTTCTTTTATTTTCAACACTTTTTGGCACAGTATTTTGTAAGTCACAGACTGTGGTGTACTCAAATTGTAAATTACAACGTTTGTATGAATTAATTTAAAATTTAGTGTCTTTTTTAAATTTATAATTAATAAAATTATTATGCTATTTGTTATTATTATTTCCTATCATAAATTATGATGCACATATACATACAATAATTGTCCATGTAAAACATGTACTGAAACTTCTTGCATAGTTACAAATCGCAATATTTTTAATTATTTCCGAATTGTCACCACCAGTTTAATTTTAAAGAATTTAACTTAAGCTTTATATCAATAAAAGACCACTTTAAAATGTAGACTATTATTGTAAAGTTATTTTGGTTCATTCAACTCTTGAATAATTAAAAATGTTGCATCTCAGAAGAAGCATGATCGAAAATGTATAGTTGAGAGTAATTAAAAAGGCGGTGTTTCCAATCGTGATGGGCGGAGTTTAACCTTTGCTAGTGTCAAAGAAAGCGGAGTTGTAACTAAGAAACTGATTAATTTCTCTCACACAATTAAACCGATATGGTTCATTGTAAGCATTTTCGAAAGTTTTCGGAATGGACCAAATTTTACTACATTTTCCTTGTTGTAGCTAGAGTTGTCTTTTTGGAATTAACGATTAACTATTTTGATGTATATTGGATTTCGTACTTTTTTCACTGTTTCAGGGCTTGTAACTCGTCAATAAATATTGCTATTTTAATACAATTCATGTCATTTTGTAGGTTTTTTTCTGCTCTTTCTAAATATGTGCTTCGTTTTTATGTAGCATTATCTATAGTTTAGCAATGAGAGTTCTTTTACAATTTTCCGAATTTTCATTCTATTTGCTGTAACTTGAAAACTATTGAGATCCGTCCAGGCTTTATATACTGATTTATGCTCCATGTGATCTCCTCTATTACCTCTATTAATATTGGACCCCTTTAACGAACACCCTGTATATATATATATATATATTCACCTTATTTAATGACAGGTAAAATGATACCATAATAAAGTCAATTACATTATTTTATAAAACTGGTGGGAATCAAACAATCTGAATAAAAGACACAGCCCGTGAATATTACGGCGAGAATTAAGGTGTTAAAGTCTGTTGCTTTTATAGTAAAAGTTAACTCTATAACTGTCTGAAATTAAAAACATATAGTAATATCGTAGCTGCCAACTCTTACGATTTTTTGCACCACAAAAATTTAATAGTAAATTTTACCTTGTTGAATCATCGTATTCTGTTGATTAAATGAGGCAAAAATTATTAAATTTTTGTGGTACAAAAAAGCGTAAGATGTTGGCAGTTATGTAATATACGAAGTTTGTAAAAATGGATGTAACACGAACCAATTTGTTAACCCTTAAATGCATGATTTTTTACTTTGTTTCGAAAAAATTATGTATATGATTCTCAGAAAGGTTTATTTCACAGGAAAAGTAATGAAAAAAAAATCAGAGATACATTTTTTGTATTATCCCTCAACTTTTTTTTTTATGTTACACATCAGCAATACAAGTAAAAACTAAAATATTGCAAATTAGTAAATATTTTAATAAGTATGAATCGAAATACCTTACTTTATATAATATTTAATTTTGTAAAACTTAACTCTTAAATATACGAAATATTCATTTAGAATTCTCTTTTTACTCTTATATTAAAGGTCTGACACCAGAAATTTTAAGATATATTTTTAACTTTATTTAGTAGCATATTTTTGCACTTTTTACAGGATTAATATTTCCATTTAAATATAGTGGTTGCAAAGAGTTAAATAACAATTGATGCAGATATGCATCTTTATCCATTTAACACGTTCACGCCGGCGCGGTGGGTCACACTCGACTGTCTCAGAGTTGGCAAGTCTCCGGCCTTTGGATACCAGTATTTTAATGCAGAAAATGTTGTTTTATTTAATTAGAAGAATTGTGCGCTTTAAAGGAACAACATATTCTCAAAAATAACAGTAATGTGTAAAAAGCCGGAGACTTGACAACTCTGAGACAGTCGAGTGTGACCCACCGCGCCAGCGTGAACGTGTTAAGGGTTAAAGTGTGGCCTTGTGGAACATTTGCTAATTTTTTCGGCTTTACAAATAATTAACCCCCTCACTGACAAGCCAGTGTCAATACGTTCACTAATCTCCAGGTTCCACTGAAATATTTTATATTATATATATATATATTGAAAGCATTATTTAGAGTAATATAATTTTATTGATTTAATGCATTTTTAATACATTGAACAATGATCAATACTCTCAAGTATTACATTGATATTCGTTATTAAGTTTTTGTTTTTTATATAGCTTTTCAACTTTTTTTTTAAGCATTTAAAACAAAATACACAGAAAACAATATTATAATTTTGCCCTTTTGCTAGATTGTCAGGGGGTTTTAAAGCGTCCCATTAAATCTAAAAATTCGTTTGAAAGAATATTTGAAAAGTTTTTGTTGTTATAAGAAGAAATGAAATATAGCAGGCAAGTATAACAAGATAAAGTTGTTAGAAAAACGTATTAAATATCAAATAACGGAAAAAAAGAACTCAATATAGTTAGCTTTGTGGCATTAATTTCATGATACGTTGCTCATAATTCTACTCAATCCTGAACGAAGAAAGCATTATTCGTTTTAAGAGACTACATTATTTCATCAGAAAACTTTTTCGAATGAAGATTGCCGGACGTTTTTACTTGATAATACATTGAAATTTTATTGAAATACATGTCAAAAACTTATCTAAGTTCATTAGAAAAGAGTTCCTTAAGGTATTACTGTATACCAGACGCAATAGAAATACTTCATTAGGAAAAAGTTGACTTTCTTTTAGAAAAAGGATTAAAAAAGAATGATGCAACTATTAAATTGAAGGAAATATATAGTCAGTATATATATTTTTTATTAATTTATTTTATTTTCAGTCAATAAAAAGTTAAAATTTTAATAATGAATATTATAATTCCAGTGATGCAAATTTAATATTTAATTTTAGTTTTCCCACTCTGGACTTGTGCCTGTTTGCCCCCTCTTTTTTTTTTTTTTTTTTTTTTTTTTTTTTTGTTAATTATGATAGGTTTATTACTACCACTTTTTTGGGATGTAATACTCGCTTAATTTAGTCTGTTATTTATTTAACCCTTTCAGGGACAAAATACTTCTGTTTCTAAAATATCGAACTGATTTAATGACACCAAAAATTACGAAGAAATTTATTTGAAAATAAATAAAAACCTTTCTTCATATACTTTTAAAATGCAAAGTTAAATTCCAAACTTCTGACTCCATTGTGACATTTTGGGATTAAATTTAAGTGGTATATATAATATACCGGTGTCTTCAAGCGGTTAAAGAGATAGTAAAGAAAAAAAAACTTAATCAACGATGTCAGTTGCGTTACTTTTGCCATTCAGATTGCTTCATTTTTACCACTCTTTCGAAATAGTAATGTTCGACTTATTTTTCCATTATTAATCTTTCTTTAAATAAGGTGAATATTAATAAAAAAAAAAAACTAGCCTGACTAGCATATAAGCCCAAATAATTTCATTATGAGTTAGGGATGGCGAATTTGGCTAGAACGATACCGCTTTTAAAAATAGTAATTCAGCGCCTTGTTTAAACCCTTCAGGGGCAAAGTACTTCTGTTGCTAAAATGTTAAAATCATTGAATGACGCCGGTATTTATGTATAAAATTACATGAAAGGAAGCAAAATCTTTTCTTCGCTCCCAATATACAAAGAAATATGTAATTCCTAAATTCTGGTGCCAATGTGACATTTGGGAATTAAAATTAAGTGGTACATATAATATACCGGTGCCCTTCAAGGGGTTAATCGAAAAAAAATTGCAATTAAATAAGCCTAAAATATTACAGTAATTTCCGGCGTAATAATCCGCGGATCAAACAATCATGTTTGGACCCAGATTTTTCATTTAATAATTAAGTCAAATATTTACCACAATTTAATAAGTTAGATTTTATGAAATAAAATATTTGTGTCAAAACATGATTAGTTGATCCACGGGTTATACGCCGGAAATTACGGTATTTTAAATTTGTGGTATTCCGTGGTTAACCGTCCGAGAATATCTAAATATAATATCCAAAATATGTTTTTGTTAAGTGTTAGTCAAAACATCAAGCTAAAACAAATGTATACAATACTGAAGGTGCGTATGAAGGTGCTTAAAAATTCCAAAAAAAGATGGCATGTCTACTTTAAATTCGAAATTTTATATTTAATATTTAAATTTTAGAATTTGCAATCGCCTTTTATAATCAAAAAACCTGTAATACTATCTGCGTTTAAACAAGATGAAATGTCCGTTAGAAAATTGTGATAGAAAAGTACTCATCCTAATTACCAGAGATAGTTTTTGAATCTTTCGTGCTCTCTGGTTTCCACTGTTTCTAAACAATAATCTTCGTGATAGATTTATTCAACATTTACATGAAAAAATTATATATCACATATCAAAGCATATCATTAGGAAAAGTGGCAGCTAAAGACGTGAACGCAATTTTAGCTTAAATAAATTGAAATAATTAAATTATTGTTTTATAAAATAGCTGAAGTTTTGAAAAATTAAAAAGGGAAAGATAAACTTTGATCAAGAAAAACTCGTCTACAAACTATTAATATATTAACCCTCTCGCTACGTAATTTGCTTATCAAAATAGGTTCAAAAATTGCGCATTTTTTTAATTACATATTTCAAATCTATATATATATATTAGAGTTTAAATATGTAAACGTCTTTTGTAAAACAGTTTTTTTAATATATATTTAGATCATAAAATAAGATCGCGAAGCAGGGCTGCACTGGAGACTACTTTTATATCTCCTCAACACTATTTTAAGGCAATCAAATTAAGAACATAGTTCTCTTGTGGATGTTGTTAAAGCCTATATGGAATTTTTTTGTATTTAAAAAGTGGTCCGAGTTGAATTAAAAAATAGTCGCCAGTGGAAAAAAATAATCCTCGAAGAAGTCTCGGGTTGCGCAAATTTTGCTAATTTTACGTTGCCCGGGGCGCCGCTCCGGGGCTCCGGTTGCGCAGCGAGAGGTTTAATAACCAATTCTGCATTAATGTAATATTAATATTATTATTATTATTTTGCCGTATGTAGCTTATAATTTAATTCCAGAATCGGACAATAAAACATAATTGACTTATAAATTTTTTTAATTTCTTTTTCTGTTTCAATATATGTCCAGTTTGAAAATTTATATGCGTTAAAAGCTGCTTCCAGTGTACAAAACAGCGAAATTATCACAATATCAGATTACAAACATAATATTTTTTTTTTTGCTAAACACCAAATCCACGCATATGGGTGCAGGTGCGTCTCACAAATTTACACTTAAAACAGCTTGGCACTAAAAAGTTATATAAAACTCAAACTTTAATTTTAAATATTTTTATACTTAACACTATACCGTCCGCTTGACGCATTTATGCGCCGTTTACAAAAATATCGTTAAGAAATACTAAATTCTCCCCAAAAAGTTCGATAGTTATTTTTGGTTATCTAAATGATAGATATTTCGTGAATAAAATAAAGGAAAATTAGTATTAAAATTTTCTGGTGTTAACTTGAAATCTCCGAATAAAAAAAAAGCCGGATTTGGCAACACTGTTTACAGCTTGTATAATTAAGCAACATTTATTTGACTTAACAAATTAACTACCAAAAATATAACATAGGGATTTTCAACTTTTTTTTTTGCAGAAAAACTTTTGCCACCACAAATTTTGAAAGTAAATCTTCGCTTTATTTAATGATCGAAGTTTCCGTTATTAAATAAGGCAAATTTTTTAATTTAAAAATAGTGGTAGACAGATAGTAAATTTAAGCATGAGTATTTAATTTTACTGTTCCTTCAACGCAACACCAGTGGGGTGATGGGTTGACCATTTGCCTACCAGACTGGTCCAAACAACCTGACATGTACATTCAAAATATATATTAAAAATAGATATTTCTTTAAATAAACTAAATATATAAACTAGACAATAATAAGTTAAATACATAAGTTAAGTCGTTTTAAAAGTTGGACCGCGGTGACGGGTCATTTCGACCCATGTCAAATGAATAGATATTAATTCGAACTAGAAAACACTTTGTAAAATAAGTTAAATATAAGCTGCGCAAAAATAATTAACCCTTTGCACTCATGGTGCCAATTCGAACCAGAAAACACTTTATAAAAAAAGTTAAATATAAGCTGCGCAAAAATAATTAACCCTTTGCACTCCGGCGTGTCTTGCGCAAATTTTATTCGGTCGGCACCACTTTTTCAAAAGAAGTTTACTTCAAGTACACAATTTCAAAAATTCTCTAATTAAATAAGGAAAATTTCACTTTCGTCTGTTACTGGTGTCAAATACAAGGTGTGAAAAGAACGATGATGTCGCCGGAGCGGCGACAGGGGAGTGCAAAGTCTTAAAACCAATCAGATAAATGGTTTTAAATAAAAATTCTGATGTTAAATATTTTTAAAAACCTTGAGTAATATTTCCCGCGGTTATATTGTTAAGGGGTCTCAAGACTCTTAAAATTGGAAAAAATGAAAAAAAAGGACCATTTTCAACATTTAATATCTTAAAATGTATTTGATTTTAAGACACGATTTTAATTGGAATAAAATATATGTGTATGTTCTTTCATTTCATGTGTTTAAAAAATTATAAGATACAGAATTAGCATTTACAGGGAGCTCCAAACTGTTAGACATTTTTCGAGCAAAAAATCGGCATAACAGCTTACGCGCACGATTACAAAATAAGTGTTGCAACTAGAATGAAAATTTTGGTACCTACTTATACTTCAGATTATAATAATTACCCTAAACCTAAATAAATTTGTGTTTAAAGCTTTTTTATATTTTTAAAACAAAGTTGTATTTAGCTAATGCAAAATTAAGAAAATTTCAACAGTATAATCACCTAAAATAATATTGTTTTGAACAATAAAAGGGAAATTTTAGGTTCAGTTTATACAGACTAACATGAAACATATATTTTGAACATTTCATGAAAAAATATTTATAAGTTTTTGAGATATCGTGCGCGTTATGCCCAAAAACGTCATTTGGAGAAAAATGGCATCACATTTTCCGAAACGACGCATCAGCTATTGAACGGGGATTAATGTAAAAACCATAACTTCAGTTCCAATAGGAATTTCAAGGAAACAATTATATCAAAACGTTCAGAAAACAAGGAGTTTAACATCTAAAAAAATAAAATTTCGAAAGTTTTATAGCTTTAAGACTCATGAGACCCTTAAACAATTATGATTTAGAAATGTTTTAAAAAACTTGAGAAAAATTTCCGGTAGTTCTATGGTTAATAAAAGAGTGACGATTTTCTAAAAAATTATTTTCATACTTAAAAAATATATATTTATTTTCTGTTAACACATGAAAATTTATTATAAATTTATTATATAAAAAAAACACTTTTTATATCTAAAAAGTATTTATTTTTTATTGCAGGTGTGACATCCCTGTCTCACTAGCAATATTTGAAAATTCTGCTGCGAATTGTTGTTATTTTCTGTTGTTATTTCACTGTCGTTCGATGGCTTGAGCGTAAAGTTCTTGAAGCGTGAAACATGTTATTAAAGTTACTCCATGCGAAACATTTGCAAAGTGTTTTTATAGCTTTGCAATTAATTAATGCTTTCCATTAATTCTAAAAGTTTGTTTAAAAGAATATTTTAAGAGATTTTAGATGTTATAAGAAGAGATGAAATAAGACAGGTAGATTAAGGCACAGAGTAATGTTAGGAAAATCTATTAAATATCAAATAATTAGAAAGATATATTTTTAAAATAATATAGTCAGTGTTCTGATATTAATTCCATGTTAGACTGCTCTTTTGCAAAAACCTATTAGTTTAACGCTTTCAGGTTGCGCCGCGCCGACACTACCAATAAAGCAAGTAATTCTGTTGCTGAAATGTTGAGATAATTGAATGACACCTGAAATTACGAAAGAACAGATTTAAAAATAAATAAATTCTATTTCTTTTCTCTCCACGTGCCTTATAAAATCATGGAACTATTAATAAAGAGGAACGGACATATCCTTGAAATAGTGAAGCTTCAACTGTAGCCGCTTTTACAGAAGTTGACTACCGCTGGGGGAAACTTCCACCAGGAAAGTTAAATAGAAATTCTCTCCTTATTTAAACGCCTTATTAATGCTAAAATTTAGTCGTGAATAATGCCAAAACAAATATTTATTTTTACTTGTGGAAGCTTATTTTTGCGGTAGTCAGGTCCTGAGTTTCCGCTATGTTGTGACAACTTAGATCACCTCCTGTCAGTGTTAATGAAAAAGATGATAATACCTGAGCAAATTTCCACCACAAAAAATAAGTAGAAATCTTAACAATATTTATAAAAGAAAATTTTTCCCATGAAAAATCTACTAAAATAAGATGAAATTTTTTATTCAAAATTTACTGGTGGAATATTGCTCTGGCGGTAATCAGAAACTGTTTTTCCGATGTAAAACATCAGCCGCCATCTTCTGACAACCTCCTCAGTTACTTCACTCGCAACTGGTAGAGAATAAACTGTATGTCTCCTCCTCTTGATTCATAACTCCGTTTATAAAACAATTTATTTTTAATTTTCTTAGTGGCCATTGATATTTGTCAATTAAAATTAAGAAGCAAATATAATATAATACAAGCGTTGAAATTTTTAAAAATGCCTAACTACAATGAAACTTACACTTTAAAAATTGTTACCAGTATAGTAAAAGTGAAACTCTCACTGTCATAGATTGTAACCCTTTTTGAGACACTGTTGTTGAATTTCTTGAAGCATGAAGCAAATTATTGATGTTTCTCCATGTGGAACGTTTACAATGTGTTTTTATAACTTTACTATTAATTAATGTTTTCAATTACTCCTATTCGGATACTATTAACAATTGTTTGTCAGGTGAAGGATAATTTTCATTCACGAAAACTCATCAATAAAAAGTGCATTTTTTTTTTCACATTAGTTTTCATTTTTAGTATTCAGCATATTCGAAACTTTAAAAACTGTTTCCAGTATACTGAAAAGCAAAACTATTACATACTTTGATTTCAAACGCACAATAACCTAAGAAAATGTTTGCAATTGTTCGTGTAACGTGAACATTTCATCTATGTATAACATTTTACAGTATTTTTTAGCTTTCCAAATAATTACTGTGTTATATTACTTCCTTAAATTTGTTTGAAAGACTAGTTTAAGAGTATTTAGGTATCATAAGAAGAGATGAAACACAGTAGGAACCTAACAGCAGATACCTTTATTCTTTTTAATAACTTATTAAAATTTTATTGAAATAGTTCTCAAAAACGTGTCAAGTTCATTAGCAAAACAACTCCTTAGGAAGGGAAGGCAGATCCGCATGCCAGAAGGCCAATTACCAATTTTTAGGAAAAATACATGCCGACATAGGAAGAATAAGGAAGGAATGAAAGAAATTAAAGAAAGAAATTTGGATATTAAATACGTCGAAGAAAACTTTTCAGTAATAGTAACGGCAATTGGCATTCTGGCAAGCGGGTTCAGTGTTGTTAGTGGGCTATTTTTTTTAAATTCAGATTTCTTGATTAGTCCAGGCAATAGAGACCGTATAGGGGCTCTACCTAGCAAAATTCATGGTAGTTCTGGAAAAAGGCTTACTATATGTTTTTTGGGTCACTGAATCCGAATTTTTAACTTCCCACCAAAATTTCTCCCGGCAACCCCCCCCCCCAATTTTGGCAAAATGCCCCCCAAAAAAAGTTTTGATTAAAAAAATCAATTTTTTTATTCTTTTAGGGAAAAAGTATCTAGAAATTCAGAAAGTAGACAAAATTTACAACAAATTAGATATATAACATTATGACTTAGGATGGAGGGGAAGGACAGATCTGCCTCGGAACATGCGCACGTAGCTGCGTGAACTAAGTTGCGCAATTCCACTTAACCACTCACACGTTTACATTTGCCCTCCCATCTACCCCCCCCCCCCCGAAATTTCTCTATAAGGTTTACTTTAAGTTTTTTGGGTCGCTGAATCCGAATTTTTAACTTACCCCCAAAAATTTTCCCCCGACCCCCCCCCCCCCAAATAGTTGTTTTTAACTTAAATTTCTTATTGTTTTAGGGGAAAAGCATTACAAAATTCAGAAACTAGACAAAATTTGCAACAAATAGGATATATGACATTATGACGTAGGATGAACGGGGAGGGGAGGGCTGCCTCTGAACAGGCACTGCGGCGCTCCGTGCACTAAATTATGAGGTCGAGGCAATAGGGGATTTTATCTGGAAAAATTAATACTAGTTCTGGATTTCGACTCACTTCATGTTTTTTGGATCGCTGAATCCGAATTTGTAACTTCCCACCAAAATTTCACACGACAACCCCACGAAAAATTTATTTTTTGAAAAATTCGGTTTTAGAGAAAAGCGCGCGGGAATGTTCCGAGGCAGCCCCCTCTCTCCCCATTTATCCTACGTTATAATGCCATATATCCTATTTGTTGCAAATTTTGTCTAGTTTCTGAATTTTGTAATGCTCTTCCCCTAAAACAATAAGAAATTTAAGTTAAAAACAACTATTTTTTTGGGGTGGGGGGGAATTTTGGGGGTAAGTTAAAAATTCGGATTCAGCGACACAAAAAACTTAAAGTAAACCTTATAAGAAAAGTTCGGAGGGGAGATGGGAGGGCGAATGTAAACGTTTGAGTCGTTAAGTGGAATTGCGCAACTTAGTCCACGCAGCACCGCGCGCATGTTCCGAGGCAGATCCCCCCTTCCCCTTCATCTTAAATCATAATGTCATATATCTAATTTGTTGCAAATTTTGTCTACTTTCTGAATTCCTAGATACTTTTACCCTAAAACAATAAAATATTTGATTTTTTTAATAAAAACCTTTTTTGGGTCTTTTTACCAAAATTTGTTGGGAGTTGCCGGGAGAAATTTTGGTGGGAAGTTACAAATTCAGATTCAGCGACCCAAAAAACATAAAGTAAGCCGATTTCCAGAACTACCATTAATTTTGCTAGGTAAAATTCCCTATTGCCTGGACTAGACTGCCACCACTTATTTGAAACTGTAAAATTCCCTTTGTTTCGCCTTAATTAATATGTCATTAAATAAGGTGCATGTTACAATTTCAAAAAAGTGGTGACAATCAAAGATCTGAATTAAAAAAAGTAGCCCATCTGGCAACACTGAGCGGGTTCGCTCCCATGCCTTAATCCTTTCAGAAGAAAGTAATTGGGTTTCTGCAATGTTGAATTCAGTCTAGAATTTTTGAACCTTTTTATTTCAAAATAAGGAAAAGCAATTTTATAACTTTTTCCACCAATGTAATAAAAGTGAAATTTTATTAAATGTTTCTGGTTCAAGTTTTGATTAAACTTAGGTGGGATAAAATATATCCAACTGCCCCTTAACCCTTTCAGGGGCAAAGCACATATGTCGCTAAAATATCAAAGGATTGAGTGACACCGGTATTTATGAGCAAATTTATATGAAAGTAAGTAAAAGCTTTTCATCACGTTTATTATACTATGCAAAATTTAATTCCTAAATTATGGTGCAAATCTGTCATTTGGGAAATAAAATTAAGTGGTATATAAAATACCGGTACCCTTCAAGGGATTAAGGTGTTAATGTATAAGTCTGCATGTCACATGTAATATAAGCTATGCATTAATAAAATTTTACTTTCCTTTTCAAATATTTAACCCAATAACGTCCATGGTAGAATACGTTCCGTAAATTGCGTAATTCGGAGAATCGGAATTCATACCAGAAAATCGAAATCGTAAATTTCGGATTACTTAATATCGAAATGTCTGTTAATAAATAAATCAAAAATTTCTATTTTAAATTTCTGGTGTGGATTTGTGAATAAAAAAATCCACTAAATCGGAACCACTTATAATAGCATAATAAGCAAAATACGTACCGTAATTTCCCATGTATCCGCCGCGGCTTAGATTAGTCTTTTTCTGACCGGAAAATTTATTGAAAAAATAATTCAAATAAGTGCTAAGCAGAAGCAAGTCACATTTTGTGTAAAATTAATTCTGGTAGGAAATCGAATTATCTGAGGTGCGGCGGATACGCGCGAAATTACGGTAGCTAAGCAAATATATATGAAAGTATATATTTCCTTAAACTTAATTGAATAATATTTGCAGTTAATTAAAATTTATATTTTTAATAAGCATTATTATTACAATTTCATCGCTGCAATTTCTCACATGAGAGGGTCTCTCTGAGCGTTTTACAATACAAAAATCTACAACATATCAGAAATTTATTTTTTCTCAAAATAATCACCTTTACACTCAATACATTTATTCATTCTTTGAAATCAGATTGAAAAAAAAAAAATCCACTCATCCAGGCTGGTTCCTTCAAGGATGACTAAATAGCCCTCCAGAGCTACATTCGTAAATTTTGCACCACAAAGACTTTTCTTGACTTCAGGAAACACATAAAAGTCACATGGAGCAAGGTCAGAGATGTATGCTGAATGACCAGCCAACTGCATCTTATTGACTTTTAAAAAGACCTTCGTTTTTTAAGAAAAGTGTCCTGTAACATTGCCATGGGGAAGAACAATGCCTCTTGTTCCTATCTTTGGCCGCTTTTCTTCCTACTTTTAAATGACCTCTGATGGACAAATCTCTGTATACTAGTTTGTAGTATTTTTTTGGCTCTTCCAAATGTATTGAGACTAAATGTCTACTTATTCAGAAAAAAGAAATAGGCCCCCATTTTCTTATCGATGCTCCTCGGCCACTTGACATTTATTCTTTATTTTTAACACCCAAACTAAAGCCCGTCTTTTGGTTTGTGAATGAAATCGGTACATTCATGTTTCATTTCCTGTAACAACTTCATAAAGCCGTTTTCAGGTGCCAGAATCAAATTTTGCCAACATTTCCTGACACCGTGACACTTTTCCCCGATTTAGCTACAAAGTTTACTCACTCTTAAGTCATGATGTAGCACAGAGTTCTTACACGTTCAGATAAAATACTAGTATTTTTATGTAGAAAAAACTCAAATTGTATAATCGCGCGATTCCAAAAGGCGAGTTTTTCTCTAAGAAAACAATGGCGTTTATCTGACCTAAAGTCAGAGAAATTTACTGACCTGTAGGAACCCGGTAGCAACTTAAATATTGCTGCCGATCCAATATTTAGATTTTGCTGAATAGATTGATATGTAATATGTGGGTTATCTATTTAAATTATGTTTAGATTTTAAATCAAAATATGGTTGCATATGAAGGATAAGAAGTTGAAAACGCTTGACTTATCCTTAAAATGATGAAGCTTTAACTGTAACCGGTTCCGCTGGTCCTGATTACCGCCGGGGAAAACTTCCACCAGTAAATTTAAATAGAAATATCCGCCTTATTTTAACGTCTTATTAATTCTAAATTTCTGTCTCAATTAGTGTTGGAAGGTGTGCCGCGTAAATCGGGTCTCCAAATGCTCGGACACCAGTATTTTAAGGTAATTTTCTTTGTCTTATCTAATGGCAGAATTATCTGCGTTTAATGATAGCGAAATAAACTGTGAGAAATTAGTGGTGTTAAGAGCATCTGGAGCCCTGATTTATGTGGGACACCTAGCAACACTAGTCATAATTAACGCAAAAATATCTATTCGCTTTTACTAGTGTAAGTTTGCTCCAGTGGTAGCCAGGCCCTGTGATTTCGCCATATTCTGACAACTTAAATAATTCTTCTGTCAATGTCAAAGAATTTGCTTCTGTCGGGAAGACTTCCAACTATAAATTCCAAAAGAAAATTTCGCCTCATTTAAACGGCATATTCATGCAGAATTTCTGTTCGAAATAAGGTACATTTTTTAATTTGTTTTTCATTGGTGTGAGTTTGCCTCGGCGTTAATCCAGCCCTGATCCTATGTAAAAAAAACAAACAGCCGCAAACTTGTTACAACCTGTTCAGTTACTTCGCTTGCAACCGGTAAACACTCTACATTCTGTCTCCTCTTCTGTATTCATGGCTCCATTGTTTCAACAAACTATGGAAATCACGTGAAAGGGAGTGGGCGGGAGATATTTGACGCGCCACCTAGTGAGGCTTTTTATTTAATTAAGCGGCCACAGTTAATGTTATCTTAGCGGACAATTTTTCCTATTGCAAAACGTTTGGAGTGACCCAGTATTTCTTTAACATTAACAAATGTCTTTATTTCTCCCTTCTTTTTAATTACGAAATATGATACTATAAATACGTCATAAACGTCTTTCAAGTTAAGTACCACAATTTCCAAGTAGTGATCTTCGATATATTTATTCGCTAATAAATTCGCGATACCTAATAAGAAACGATGGTTACTAAATTCAAAGGCACATGTTCACTTTTTAAATCTATATGTATGACAATCCACTATGCAGGTTCTGTAAAATTTAGTCAAAGCACGCACTAAGAAAAGAATGTTTATTAATTTTTTATCAGTTTTGTCAGTGCTGCTAACAGCTATGGTTTTGGGCACAACTCTTTTCAGGCTCTCCTTGGTATAATTTAATCTCATATTTCCGCAATTAACCCTAGATCTACCGGGAATTTTATTCAAGTTTTAATAAAACGTTCTACACCAGAATTTTTATTTAAAACTATTTAACTTATTTATTTACCTTATTTTTGTCTGGTTTATATACTTAGTTTATTTTAAAGAAATTTCTGGTTTGAATGAATATTTTGTATGTACCTGTCGGGTCCAATGGACCCGTCTGGTAGACGGAGGGTTAAATAAAGTATATTTATACTTATACTAGTGGCAAGCAATCGTAGCCCTTGAAAGGGGAATTTTAGCTTGACAAAACCCATAATCAAATAAGCCAAATTCAAAACCGCTTTTTAACTTACTGTAATTTCGGACGTATAAGCCGCGGCTAAAAAATGTTTGTTTGGAATCAGAAAATTTACTTGAGAAAAAGAAATCAAAAATTAACAATTTACTTTTTATTAAATAAAATTTATGGCCAGAAACAAATCTATCTGAACCGCGACTTATGCGCCAGAAATTGTGGTAATTCTAAATGGCAGTTTAAGTAGAAGTGTAGAAACTCCCTGTATTTCCCACTATTTCATACCTATTTTCAAATGTTATACCTGGAATTTGCCTTTGAAATTTCAAATACATGAAAAAATTATTTTGACCCTTTCACGGCATTACCGTCTCACCACTCAAGGCCTCTGGACTGATTTCGTGACGTACCAAATGAAGATTAACCCCTTGAAGGGCAAGCAACTGCGTCTGTGTAATGCGTAATTCCCACCGGAAATTTAGAAAAATTTATTTCAAAATAACGAAAAGCAATTTTACGACTTTTCTCCACTAAAGTCAGAAAACTAAAATTTCCTAAAATTTTTCTGGTGCAAATCCTGATTAATCGTAGGTGGGATAAAATATATCCCACCGCCCCTCAAGGGATTAAGGGGCGGCGCTATATATTATATACCACCTACGATTAATCAGGATTTGCTCCAGAAAAAATTTAGGAAATTTCAGTTTTCTGACTTTAGTGGAGAAAAGTCGTAACATTGCTTTTCCTTATTTTGAAATAAAATATTTCTAAATTTCCGGTGGGAATTAAGCATTACACAAACGCAATTGCTTGCCCTTCAAGGGGTTAATCTTCATTTGGTACGTCACGAAATCAGTCCGGAGGCCTTGAGTATTGAGACTATAATGTTCAAGGACGGTGTTTCCGTGTCACTGACAGTTTATTTTAAGTCCAAATTGCAACCAGAATTGTTTTATAACATTTTGCTGCCATAATACGGTTTACAAAAAAATTCAATTGTTTTCAAGCTAGTTTGTACCTCAGTAATTAAATCATAATTTTAGCGGAAAAATTGCTTTGCTGCTGAAATGGTAAACGAAAGAGCATTTGCAGAAATTGCCGTATGGTTATTAACCCTTGGCTAATTCCATACGTACTTGTAGTGTAAGTCACAGGCTGCGATTTTTGGCTACCAGTACTTTAGAACGGAAAATGTCACTTAGTTTATCGGAGATATCTCATTCATTGAATAAGAAGAGAAAACCTTTCGAAAATAACGGTGGCCAACGAGGATTTCAGTTATCCGCTATGTGACTTACACTACAAAAACCCATGGAATTAGCCCCTTACAGTGGCAAAGCACTTCTACTCGTAAAATGCTGAAATGATTGACTGACACCAGAATTTACAGCTAAATGTATTTAAAAATAAGTAAAAGCTTTTTTTCGTATGCTTAATACAAGGAAAATATGTATTTCAAAACTGTGGTGTGAATGTGGTACTTAGAAATTAAAATTAAGTGGTCCAAAAATGAACAGCCACCCTTCAAGGGATATGATTATAATGAATTCCCTGCTAGGCCTGAATAAATTATTAACAACCTCCAGCAGCGTAAATCAGTGAAAGTTTTATAGCAAGAATCGCCCCTCATAGCATGCATAGTCACAGTGAAGTCATTGTGACGTACTGTAAGTCACTGTTTCCCCGTCACGTCTGTGACCTAAATGCCACCACTCAGTGATGTAACATTGTGACTGAGATGTGAACTTCTTAGAAAACTTTAAAAAATTACAAAAATTATTCAAAACATGTTATTGTAAAGAAAAATTTCTGCGATTTTAAATTTTTTAAACCTTGACCCAAGTTCGCTCTGTACCTCTGACCAAAAATTTTATTTTCATATAAAATAAAATGTAATTAATTCATCAGTGACACAAAATGATTTTCTAATTATACGAATTCTATCTAATTTAATTTTTTTTAGGTAAACATACATCGACTTATCTTTTATAATGATTTTTGTATAAATGGTCATCTATTATACTAGAGGTTTCTCAAAGAGTACCTATTCGAAACACTCCTGTGGTTTAAAACTAAAAATTTTCTATAACAGTTAAGTCTGCAATGAGCACGCAGAAAGCGTCTTCAAAGTTTAGTCATATATGCATTTCTTTTTTTACAATTTGCATTCCAGTCATAATTTTTTTCTGCTAGTGTTTGACTATTTTAAGTAACTATTTTTTAAAAAATTCTACTTCTTTCACAGGTTTAAAATAAAATTAACAGTTTCCGAATATAAAATAAATGTGCAAAATTTATGCAAAACTCATGACATAATTAATTATTCGTATTTTTATTTTTTGTTTTCAAGATATGTCTTAAAAAAAGTTATTTTACAAGATGTTTTAGTCTACGGAAAATTAATATGAAAAGAATGTCAGACTGACAAAGAAAATTTTTTCTCCTCGATAATCCTCTCGAATAGTTTCTCTCGAATATTTTTAAGAAGATATTTTGTATTTATTACCTGTGATACAAACTTTACTTTTAAAAAAAGGAGAGTTTTCATTATTACCATTAAATTTATTTTTACACATTTTAAAAATTTAAGCAATGTTTTATCTATTATTATAATTCACATAAAAGAAACTTTACAATCCATTTTTAATTGAGTTGCTTCAAAACTGATAAAAATAAAAGGTGAAATACAATAAAAAATTCTTCAAATAGGAAATTTTAATTACAGACACTCTCATAAAATTATTGCGCATTTAATTTCCGAATCTGTTGTATACAAAAACAAATAAACTGAGTGTTGCAAGATTGGGGACTTTTTATTCAGGTTATTTGACTGTCACCACTTTTTAAAATAGCATAATTAGCTTATTTTCAGAATTTTTAATCTATTTTTAAATAGGGTGAATATTTCTATTTCAAAAAAGCGGTGACAATCAACAATCTGGGGACAAAAATGTCCCTAATCTGGCAGCACTGAATAAACTGTAAGACACCTACTTCGAAACTAAAAAATTGTCTGCAGACGATACGACCGCGGAGAGTAAAAAGAGAAGCTTTTTAGAATAAACGCGGGAAGTTCAACGGACAGCATGAGCATAAGCCTGTTAATGGTGCGTATTGACACGGATTTAAAAACTTAAACAAGAAGGTCCTCAGGATCTAAGCTAATACAGCTAACAAAGCATAAGTCCGAGAAAATTACAGTAGCTTTGACTTGTTGAAAATGATTCAAGTCTTTGCTATCTTAACACATGGAATTTATTCCACAGGGAAACATTCGCCTTGCGTACAATATTTCAAATGAAAATCAAATTTCAAAGTAATTGCTTAAAAGGCGCAAAGGCCAACATAGTGAAAAAGATTCCAAGCCGGGACTCGATCCAGGGCCATTAGTATAGCGCACTGATGTTCTACCGACTAAACCCAAACTCTTTGCCCCAGGTCGGTGGCTCACGATAAATATTCCATCTTGTGCTGCGTTTGCAGCCTTGCCAACATATAATAGTGAAAAATTTTCCTTTCTGGTTATCGTTCCAAGTGGTTTAGTCGGTAGAATGTCAGTGCACTATACTGATGGCCCTGGATCGAGTCTCGGCTTGGAATCTTTTTCACTATGTTGTCCTTTGCGCCTTTTAACCCCTTTGATGGGCAAGCAATTACGTTTGTGAAATGCTGAATTCCCACCGGAATCTTTGAAAAATTCTATTTCAAAAGATGTAAAAGCAATTTTACGGATTTTTCCCACCAAAGTTAGAAAAGTAAAATTTAATAAAATTTTTCTGGTGTAAAACTTCATTAATCGTAGGTGGTATATAATATATACCGGTGCCCCTCAAGGGGTTAAGCAATTACCGTAATTTCGGGTGTATAAGCCGCGGGTAAAATAAGTCAGTTTCAAACGAGACATTTTATTTAATATATACTGTCAAATAAGTTCGAAGATGGAATAAGTTACATTTTGAGAAATAAAATTTTTGGTCGGAAACAGAATTATTTGAGCCGCGGCTTATACACCCGAAATTACGGTACTTTGAAATTTGATTTTCATTTGAAATGTGTCTTTGCTATCGTACTTATTTTCGGACTTAATTTGTGCTCCAAAATTCAGAATAGAAAGAACAACATCACATCTATAAAAAATAGGTATGTAAAAATATTATTTTCCCTGTTTGCTTTTTTTTTATTACAACGATTTTATTTAGCTACTCATAAACATGCTATAGAACATAAATATTTCATTATATTTATTATTTATTTTGTTGAAATATCTGACTTCCTTACGAACAATTTTCAACAGATTAGTAAAATTAGTGATTTAAATTGCATTTTAATCTGATTTGTTTTCTTATTTAAAATATTTGGTTACAACCACATATTTTCATTAATATGGAAGTATATGGACAAGTACTATAATCAATCACTAATGTAATTATTAAAAATTTAAAGATAATTAAATTATTTAATAAAAAATCCTTTTTATAGAATAAAATTATTTGCAAACTTAATTTTTAATTTTGTATTAAGTGATGTTCTAAAACAATTTGTACTGTATGTTTTTATTAAAAAAAATTGCATCTGCTCAGAAGAGGAATTTATAAAAAAATACTACACAACGGAGAAGTACTATTAAAAGTAAACCGGAAATATGTAATGTAAAAAAAAAAAACAGTGTTAATGATTATTTAATGTATTATTCAACCTGATAAAATGTTATAAAATCTATAAAGAAATAGTCATAGCGGGTGAAAGCTTTTCAGTTGTTAAACATTCTTATTGGAATGTTTTCAAAGTGAACTAGAAGACTTTTGGCAAATGAAAATATAGAAGTTACGCAATCAGTAACAGTTTAAATATGAAATAACGGAAATACTTGAACCGTATGAATCTAAAATATAATAAAGATATTTTATTATTTATAATTTTTATTCTTGATACATTTATTATTTTTTTTCCTGAATGATTTTATACATCAAAATTATACTCATTCTTTGTAACCAGTGTGATTAAAATGGATTTCATACTTATAATTACCATATAAAGTATTAATAATATATTAATTATAAAATATTAAAAATAATAATGAGCTTATGCGTGGTTCTATTTTGTCTTTATGGTCTAAATTTTTATACTTTATTTACATTAAAAAGTGGTTAACCATATGATACTGTGTTCACTGTTTGTTTTTTATTGTGTCATATACAAATAAATATGGTTATCCGTATATGTAATAGTATGAATATTTATAAAATTTTCACCACACTTTATTCAAAAATTTCGTAGTAGATTCTAATCTCTTTGTACTATTTATGATAATATCAGAGTTATAGTGATCATTGCAACATACATCCAGACAGATAGATCCTTGGCAAAAATTTAAAAAGTTTCACATTAGACGCAAAATAGAGTAACTGTGGTGCTGTATTTTATAAACAGTAAAGGAATATTATTCAAAAAAGATCATAGATAGTAAGATTAATTTTTGATATAAAATTTCGTAAAAAAAAAATGTAATTTTGGTAATCACTTATTAAAGTTATTTTATATTAATCAAAAAGTTGTTTTAAAATATGTATTTTACTGCTGGCAAACCTTCATATAAAATAAATAAATCCTTTGTATCACCGTGCTACATACCCAAATGTCTTAATTACTTTTAAAGTGAGCTTAAAAATTCGATTTTATTTACTGCTAAATAAATTAATCTTTGAATCACCATGCTACATACATAAAAGTTTTAATTACTTTTACAGTGAGCTTAAAAATACAATTTTATTTGCTGCTATCTTCCAACATAGCGATTGTTGCCGAAATTGTTCTTTGAATTCTCAACATATTGATATTGGCAATACTGAGTTAATTTTTCATACCAAAGTTGTATTTATTATGTGAGTCGTTTCAGTTCGTTATTGCTAGGATGTACTTCGGAAATTTTGTAAAATTAAAAAGGCCGGAGATAGTCACGAATAGATATTTGCAAAGATCAGTTTGTATATTTTAGAATTTTGCATTTGTAAATTGACAATATTGATGAGATGTATATGATTTTCTGCTTTTTACAAATAAAAAAAATATTAATAATTTATTATTTTTATGTTTTAAATCATTTTTTCATACCTAAAATCACATTTTCTAACATTCGAGTAAATATTTGCAATTTCAACATTAAATAGCACATAAAATAATTATTCGATTCAAAAACTGTTTTAAGATATTTATCATATGTTGAAATAAAACTACCAGTTTTCATATTTTTACAAAACATTGTTTCCTTATAATAGTCAAAAGTTAACAACGCAATTACAGAAGCAGCAGCGTTTGTTGTATTTTATCTGAGAGCACTAGCATGACAAACCAGTGTATATTTTAGAATCGAAATAGTTTGAACTTGCTTAGGTACTTCTGTGATATAGTGGTACTGATTATGAATTACCATGTTATAAAGCATATATGACTGTACGATAACATATAATACAAACAACATCTCGTGAGATAAAATGACCAGTTGTAGTCATTTATATTTATGACAAGTGTATAAAATGTGTGTGTGTGTATATGACATATATTAATATATATATATTATATATATGCATATATGTGGCATAAAAGACGTAAACAATACGTATATAATGACTATATGGCACATGATGAGCGTTTGGAGTATATATATATATATATATATATATATATATATATATATATATATATATATATATATAGGGGAGATTAGGGAGGCTTGACCCACCCATCAGTTTTCATATTTAAAAGGATTTCAGAGTTTTATCAATAGGTGTGAACCAAAGCTACCGGAATGCTCAAACAAAAGTCTCTTTTTCATACAGCCAATCGAGATCGGTGTGCAAAAATCAATTGTGAGGAGTTTTCAACCTAAAAGTTGTGTTTTTTAGTAATATTTTGTAAGCTTTTTTTCCAATAAAATATATCACAGGAATTTAAGTAAGTAGGTTTTAAGTAAAGCAGAAATATCGAGCTATCATTCCAGGCATAAAGATTATACAATAAGTTAGGCTTAACATAACAGTGTGGTATTCTTTAGAAAAAGGCTATGTGGGGAGGCTTGACCCAGTCAATATGAGGGAGGGTTGACCACATGTTCAAGGCTTCTTTAACATATTCACGGCGGGAAACTAAAATTCTTGTTTTCATTCAAAAAACCTCATTGACTAAGGGCGTAGCTTTATATCTTACAGAAAATGAATTTATATAATGTTGTCTATATTTTTTTAGATTGTAAGATATTTTTTATTAAGATCGTTCATTGAAAGATATTTACCGATGCATAAACTTGGGAAACCTATCTAGAACACCAATTTACAAAAGACTATCAGAACATGGAGGAGCTTCTACTGTTTTAAAATTCAGATTTGAGAAAAATTGCCCGTCGGCTATGTGTTAATTAAGGGGTTTTGGAAATCTTTTTATTATATACTGTGTATAATGAAAGATTAATGTTTATATATGAAAATGAATGCAAATTTATTCTGAAAAGGTACAGTAAAATGGGGTGATGGAAAAAAAACATTTAAAACTGATAAAAGAAAGATGAAAAAAATTTCTATTTGTACCGCACGAAAAAAATTAATGAAATATAAATGGAAAAGTTGATAGGAACTTTTTTTTCCATTTAAATATTACTTACAATAGGTAAATAGAAACAGTGGAAAATACTAGAAAGTACGAATAAGTAGTAGTCTTAACCGTTTCAGGGGCAGTGGTATGTTTATGAAGCCACTTTATTTTAATTCCCAAATTCCACAATGGCATCAGAATTTTGCTAAAACCTTTTCAATTTAATATCTATGTGAAATATAGGCCATTCCATATTTCCAAATAAACTTGTTCTTGGGGAATTCCACATCAAATCAGGCAGTAAAATATCAAAATGCAATCCACCATCACCGATTTTAATGAAACTGCATGTGTTTGTCCTTACTCGTAAGATATGATAACCAGTATTTTTTTTTTTTTTTTTTTTTTGCTCCTTGGTGAAATAGTTTTTGAGAAAAAAATTGTCAAAATTTTGAAAAACTGCCGTCAGTTGACATTCTTGACTGCTCGGTTTTCAAGTGTAGCATGTCATATATATAATCATATTTCAATATTTGCTCTACAAATCATCTTCAAATAATTCATGCATAATATTTAGGGTACACAGTTTATGGGAAAAAAAATACTGTTACGATTATAACATTTTCAGTGTGTCTAAAAAAACGTTTAAACTTTGAAGTCGTGAATTTTTTATGAAAAATAATGCATTAACAAAAAAAGCATTATCAACAAAAGGCGGTATTTTTATTAGATTTATTTGTTGTGGGAGATATACTTAAAGGTGTCCTTTACCTGATTCTGAAATAAAAATAGTGGGATTTTGGGTGTTTTTAGTAGTATTTTTTATTTAAAAATATTTTGAGGCGCATTTCAAATCAAATCAAGCCGAGTCATTCCATGTCAGTTCCCCTAAGCCATTTAATCACTGTCACAAATTTCAATGAAACTGGGTATGTTTATAGCTCATTTTAAGACGTAATCACCTTTAATTTTCTTGATCCCGAGTAAAATATTTTTTAAGATAAAAAATATCAAAATTTTGAAAAATTGTTTAATTTTTTTAATGCAATAATTTGCAATAAATGCAATTCTATATTCAAAGAATGCATTAAAAAAAAGTCATTTCAATAAAATCATATGTAGTAAGTTTCAAATAATGTATATGTGACAAATAATATAGGCAGATTATTATTTTTTGTTTTTTATGTTTAAACACTAAGGGTATCTTATCTTGTGACTTTTTAAAATCAAGAATTTTGTGAAAAATAATGCGTTAATCAAAAACTTATTATTAACCGAAGGCAGGATGTTATTACCTTTTTTAATTGTACGTAAAAATATCTTTCAAATGGTTATAAATTAAAAATAGTGAAAATATGAGAAACAATTATCAAAGTTTTGGAAAATTGCCACGAGTTGCCATTAATGATTGTTCAATTTTCAAAGGCCTCATTTTATATGTAAAATCATATTTCAATAGCTAGTGAAGAAGTCTTCTTCAAATAATTTAGGAAAGGTAGATTATGAAAAAAATATTGCAGTGATGTTAAAAAATATTTAAATGTGTCTATAAAGTTGTATAATCTTTGAAATCAAAAATATTTTACAAAATATAATGAAATTATTTAAAAAGCTTTATCAATCAAAGGAGGAGTTTCTATGACTATTTTTTTTAATTTTAAGTTGTACATAATACTACATTATAACTGGATCTGAAATAAAAATAGTGGAATTTTGGTTGGTTTTAGTAGTATTTAAATCATATTTAAAATTATCAAATTTTTCAGATGTAAAATTTATCCAATGTATCATCCCTGGGAATATTCTTATTTATTCATTTATTTTATTTTTCAAATTATCTTTTATGTTCGTTTCTTAAGGAAAAAAATAAACAATAATGTTTTTTAGTAAAACCTCTAGGGCGAAGAGCAATTATCCATTTCCACAAAAGAGAAAAATCACTAGCTCCTCACCGCTCAATAGAAATTTTCAAAATGATACTCTTAATCTTTAATCTCATATTTGGATTACATTGAGCTGCTAATATTGAAAAAATACCAAATTTCACTCTTTTGAAGAAAATTTTGACATATTGTGCTTTTAAAATATGCAAAAATTGCATAATCCATTATATTTATACCTTTCAAATAACTACAGTGAAACCCGGTTAAGACGCGTTTCAAGGGAGTGGACAAAAGTCGCGTATTAAGCGGGATCGCGTATTAAACGTGATTTGTTTAATGTTGCAGAAACTGTGCTTATTTACACATCTAATCGTCTAAATGAACTTTAGGGCTTTCGGTTAGATGTTTCCGGTTGAAAATTTTATCTTTTAGGTATATTTAGATTGAAATTTAATTGTATTCAACTTTAACTCATTATTATTATTTTAGGAGCGACTAAGAATAACTGCTAAAAATAAAAAAAATGAATTTAAACGGCTTTAATGTAGATTAATACGTTACAACCAAAAATAAAAAAAATAATTTCAAGCTAGACTAATTTACAACCAAAAATAAAAAAATTAATTTCAAGCTAGCCTTTTTTTTTATATAGCAGAGGTAAAAAATTTAAAATATTAAACTTTTGAAAGCACAACCCAGTTGTTAAAATCATATTTAGTACTACTTGTGATAATGAGTGCCATTATAATCTATCCTTTTCATTATAAAAGAAAATTATTCTTATTAATCTTTTTGTAAAATATATTGTTAGCATAGCAAAAAGAAAAGAAAACATAAAAGAATTAAACAACCTCAGTAGTAAAGGTACATATAAATATTCTACAGACATACATACAATAAATACAATAAATACCTCAGTCGTATTTATTTAATCTTTACGAGTTTCTTTTTTCTTACCCGACTGCCAAGAAAGGTTATGTGTTTCACGCGTATATCTGGGTAAGTGGATTTCTTTATACCCTCGAAACATCCGAACGGCTGGATGGATTTTAATGAATGAGTTCTCTATCGATTCGCCTTAACCGTCTGATGGTTATAGGCTAGGTTTTGTTTTTATAAAATAAAAATGGCGGTAGAGACGAAAAAAGATTTTTACGCTCCATATTGAGTAGCATAACATTGGATAGGTCTTTCAAAATGAAGACGATGTTTCATTGACTATTTTACAGTCATAAGCTCCGTTTAAATATTACACAACCTCGAAGTTGCGTAGGTAGGATCTCTAGCTTTACTGCAACTCTAACCTTCATAGACATCTATAGGCCTCATCAAAACAGTGTTTATAGATAGGAACTAACAATTAAACACAACTTAAAAGTAATCAATACAAGTAAATAAAAAAATAGGTAAGTGATATAAAAAATAGCTTCACATTGATGAGAAATAATTAATTAGTTCGCTTTTTACGCAGGCGGGTTTTTTGAATTTAATTATTTTTATTTACCTTTAATATGCATTATAAAACACATTAGGTATATAACTTACATTTAAAACCTCACTAACAATAGGTATAATCATCTTTAATCCTAATTTTATGACATATCAGAGTACCCTGAATTCGTCTTTCTCTACAGTAAAAATATACACGAAGCGAAAAACACAGAAAGTTAGGACGCGGGATCAAAGAATTCCAGTGTTTCTAATTTAGCGGGTTTTTTAAAATTCAAATATCTACCACTATTTCCGATTAGTAATGTTCGCCTTAGTTAATCTGTTATTAAATAAAGTAAATATTACTATTTGAATTCGCTGTTTTTCAATTTAATATAAAAAATCTGATAAATTGTCAATACTGGACAGCAGGCAAGGAATTCGCATCTTGATCAATGAATTAGCGTCTTAAGTGTGATTTTTTGCCTTAAAGAGTCAGAAATCTCTCGCGTATTAAGCGGGATCGCGTATTAACCGTTCGCGTATTAAACGTGATATTTTTGCATTAGCCTTATAGGCGATGTTCAAGGGATCGGAAAAAATCCGCGTATTAAGCGGGATCGCGTATTAACCGTGAGCGTCTTAACCGGGTTCCACTGTATATCTAAAAAATTATTTAAAACTTAATGAGATGCATTTTTGTAATTTTATTCAGTTTCTAATGATATGTAATTTGATTTATTTCATCACAATATTGCTAAAAGATTGATTTTCAACATATATATATGTGTATATATGTGTGTATGTATATCCCTGTTCTCAAACAAATTATTTAAAAATTATTCATTTATGTTTAATAAAGCACATATATTGATTATACACTTATAGAGAATCATATGGTAATTTTTATGATATTATGTCAATAAGATCTAAAAGTAAAGAACTTATCTAACAGTATGTAAAGAAAATTTAACATCAAGTGTAATGACAACAAAATTTTATAATTGTTTTACTTAATTTGAATGAATGAAAAAAGCGTATATGTTTATATTTTATTGAAGTACAGATGAAAATTTCACAAAGACATTCCTATCTCAACAACATCTGAGTATGTCACATTCACACTACAGCTGATTTTTTCTTTTTGATCATTCGAATTTGATTTCAGATGGTCATGAATTAATAAGTTTTGTTAGAAGTGTCATTGCAGTCAGCATATTAGATTCACTAATTGTTTTTTATAATTTATTTTGATTGACTCGATGAACAACAACATTTAAAGCGACCATTTCATGTATTTTCAATTAAAAGCTGATTTATAAACTCATTATGTTGTTTAGTTATTATTATCATCTTAACCCTCTGTCTACCAGAAGGGTCCAATAGACCCGACATGTACATTCAAAATATTTATTCAAACCAGAAATTTCTTCAAAACAAACTAAATTTATAAATCAGACAATAATAAGTTAAATAAACAAATTAAATAGTTTTAAGTAAAAATTCTGGTGTAAAATGTTTTTATAAAACTTGAGTAAAATTTTCGGTAGTTCTAGGGTTAAGATAATAAGTCGGTATTAAGATTTTTAAATGTAGTTTATTTATTATTTGAACAACTGAAACTATTTTTTAATAAGAGCGGGCTGTTGATTTTAACTCGGCTGTTGAACAGTGTAGTGTTGGAAAAGGGACTGGGACTATTTAATTTAATTTTTATAGCTGTAAATAATATTTGTTATTTTATTATTGTATATATTATATTTAATCAAGAGTAGCATTACATGATATCGTAGTCGTTATAGTACATCTTAACATAAAAAGCTTCAATATTTATGATTAAAAATTCACATTTTATGAAAATTTTGTTAAAATTGCTCATATTTTCACTATTTTTACTTTATAACGATTTTAAAAATATTTTTACGTCAGTGGTGGAAAATTGGCGCAGAGGAGGAGCCTATTGACACCGCTAAATTTTAGTAGAATTTTCCATCTTATCTAATGACAGTTTTTATTAAGATGAAGAATACCATAAAATATTAGTGGTGTCAATAGGCTCCTCCTCTGCGCCAATTTTCCACCACTGTTTTACGTGCAATTAAAAAAAGTAATAACGCCCTGCCTTCGGTTAATAATAAAATTTTGATTAACACATTATTTTTCACAAAATTCTTGATTTTAAAAATTCACAAGATTAAAGACACTCTTTGTGTTTAAACATGACAAAAAACAAAAATTAATAATCTGCATACATTATTTGCCACATATACATTATTTGAAACTTATTTAGTGATTTTTATATTGAAATGACTTTTTTTTTTTATGCAGTCTTTGAATATAGAACTGTAATTAAAAAAAAAAAAAAAATTAAAAATTTCAAAATTTAGATATTTTTTATCTTAAAAAATATTTTACTTAGGATAAAGAAAATTAAAGGTGATTACGTCTTAAAATGAGCTATAAACATACCCAGTTTCATTGAAATTTGTGACAGTGAATTAAATGACTTAGGGGAACTGACATGGTATGACTCTGCTTGATTTGATATAGGCCTCAAAATATTTGTAAATAGGAAATACTACTAAAAACACCCAAAATCCCACTATTTTTATTTCCGAATCAGGTAAAGGACACCTTTAAGTATATCCCCCACAAAAAATAAATTTAATAAAAATACCGCCTTTTGTTGATAATGCCTTTTTAGTTAATGCATTATTTTTCATAAAAAATTCTCGACTTCAAAGTTTAAACTTTTTTTAGACACACTTAATATGTTATAAGCGTAACAGTATTTTTTTTTCATAAACTGCGTACCCTATATATTATGTATAAATTATGTGAAGATGATTTGTAGAGTAGATATTGAAATATGATTATATTTATGACATGCTACATTTGAAAACCGAGCAGTCAAGAATGCCAACTTACGGCAGTTTTTCAAAATTTTGACAATTTTTTTCTCAGAAACTATTTCACCAAGGAGTAAAAAAAATACTGGTGATCATATCTTAATAATAGGAACAAACACACGCAGTTTCATCAAAATCTGTAATGGTGGGTTACATGCCTGCCTGAACTGACATGGAATGACTCTCTTATATTCCGGTGCCATTCATTTATTTCAACATTTTAGTACTGAAAATACTTTGCCTCTGAAAGTGTTAAAATATTTTAATGATAAGTTAAGTACTCATGCGGCTGCAAAAGAACATAGCAAGAATCGAAAAGTTATTGGAAGGTATGTAGACAAATTTCAACAGAATGTATAGAGTGAGATGAGGCCAAACTATGTGACAACTAGAGTTGTCAGATCGCATGTAACAGAAAATAGGGCAAGGAGACAAATAAAAAGCGCGACAGTTGCTTTTACCGGGCTTAATAGTATATGAAACCCTATGAAAACGGAACCTGTCTCTAACGGAATAACGTCTTAAATATTAAAATTTCATTTTCCATGTTCCACAATTATACCTGCTCAGACAAAATCCTGCATAAAACAAAATCCCCCCCCCCCCACGACATGCGATTGCGCCTAAACAGGTTTGTTGAAGCCTCACATTTTCAAAAATACATTTTTTATAATAATTAAATCCTGTATCATAAAGTTATTTTACCTTTTTTTAAATCTGATTTTCTTTTTCTTCACAAATATTTCAATATAAGCAAAGTGGGTCAAGCCCCCCCCCCCCTTATAGTGGGTCAAGCCTCCGGTATGTGGGTAGCTTTGATCCATTATTTTCTCATGAATAAAATCAATCATTTTTCAAATTTCTTATATATTACACTTATGTAGCAATTTTATTTTGATAACTGATTGTATAACGAATTAAATGATATATAAAACTTTATTCTACGTTCAATATTTAAAAAATAAAAAATCATTTTGTAAAAAGGGGGTCAACCATCCCTAGTCTCCCCTATATATATATATATATATGTGTGTGTGTGTGAAACGATAAAATCTAAGCCCCTTTTTAAAATTCCCCTTTTGCCCCTTTTAAAATTTGAAATCCCCGTTTTAAAAAACAGAAATTTAAATTTAGAAATTCAAATTAAAACTTTTAAAATGCTTTAGTAACTGTGTCTCAACTGATTGAATGAAGTTGCCCCTGTTAAGTCAGTTTTCCCGCATCGCATGTTATAACTTTCAAAGATCGTTTTGGCCCATTTCATAAGAATACTTTTGCTGAGTAAGTGCAATTTGTAAGTCGTGCTGCATTCAATCGGCCGATCATGAGCCAGCGCCCAAGTTCTGGGCAATCAATCATTCAGCTAACGACCAATTATATTTTAAATACGCCTCCTTTGACTTCAACGTCCCCTAGCAGGAATAATGCAAAATACCACGTACTTATACGGCTGCACAGGCGGCAAGAGAGGCTTTTTACCATCAAATGAATGCACTAACTTCACGTCACTCGGCTCTCCAGGGATTGCTTTGCGGCGACCCACCTAAGTTCCCCTGTCCATAAAGGGTTAAACCATCAGCTCTCATGTCAAAGGGGCCTGATTTCTCTCAAAAGGATGTACAGAAGATCAATAAATCAGGTCCCCGAAAAAGCTGTGTCTTTATTGAAACAACTACTCATTTAATCTTTCCTTAATTCACGGATACCACTCACGACCTGCGACTACAGAATTACGATAGAAACTCAAAGGGAGCAATCCTACGTCCCACGGACGGGTCGGTTGTCCGCGCCCCGGCACCCATCGGCACGATCTACACCGAAACAGAGGAAAAACAACGGGAGTAGCGTGAAATCATTATATATATATATATACAGGGTGTTCCGTTAAAGGGGTCCAATATTAATAGGGGTAATAATCACATGGAGCATAAATCAGTATATAAAGCCTGGTCGGATCTCAATAGTTTTCAAGTTACAGCAAACAGAATGAAAATTCGGAAAATTGTAAAAGAACCCTCATTGCTAAACTATCGATAATGCTACATAAAAACGAAGCACATATTTAGAAAGAGCAGAAAAAAACCTACAAAATGACATCAATTGTATTAAAATAGCAATATTTATTGACGAGTTACAAGCCCTGAAACAGTGAAAAAAGTACGAAATCCAATATACATCAAAATAGTTAATCGTTAATTCCAAAAAGACAACTCTAGCTACAACAAGGAAAATGTAGTAAAATTTGGTCCATTCCGAAAACTTTCGAAAAAGCTTACAATGAACCATATCGGTTTAATTGTGTGAGAGAAATTAATCAGTTTCTTAGTTACAACTCCGCTTTCTTTGACACTCGCAAAGGTTAAACTCCGCCCATCACGATTGGAAACACCGCCTTTTTAATTACTCTCAACTATACATTTTCGATCATGCTTCTTCTGAGATGCAACATTTTTAATTATTCAAGAGTTGAATGAACCAAAATAACTTTACAATAATAGTCTACATCTTAAAGTGGTCTTTTATTGATATAAAGCTTAAGTTAAATTCTTTAAAGTTAAACTGGTGGTGAAAATTCGGAAATAATTAAAAATATTGCGATTTGTAACTATGCAAGAAGTTTCAGTACATGTTTTACATGGACAATTATTGTATGTATATGTGCATCATAATTTATGATAGGAAATAATAACAACAAATAGCATAATAATTTTATTAATTATAAATTTAAAAAAGACACTAAATTTTAAATTAATTCATACAAACTTTGTAATTGTACACCACAGTCTGTGACTTACAAAATACTGTGCCAAAAAGTGTTGAAAATAAAAGAAAAATTACAAATAAAGAATTACATTCCACGTACTTTATGACATATGTGAAGCATAGTCTTCTGGCCTGCGCTGCACAGTTCAATGTCGGAAGGCAGACGAACGGACATTATTATAATAGGTGTTCGAAGTTGCGCCCATTAACAGAATCGCACAGCCGACAGCGACGTCGTAAAGATTGGCGAACACGCCGAAAAACTCCGACGGAGATGGGAATGTCTCCTGCAGCGACAACGATTCGCGCTAGTAAAACCTCCGGTGTATCCATAGGCGTTTCATACACCAGCGATTTAAGGTGTCCCCAAACAAAAAAGTCTAACGGATTGAGGTCTGGAGAGCGTGCAGGCCAAGCAACAGGTCCACTGCGTCCAATCCATTTCCCAGGATATGTTGAATTGAGGTGATTGCGAACACCTATGAAAAAATGTGCCGGTGCGCCATCGTGCATAAACCACATATTGTGGCGCAATGTTGCTGGCTCATTTTGCAGTAACTGCGGTAAGATATCCCGTAGGAAAACCAAGTACGTACTGCCATTGAGTACATCTGGGAGTAAATATGGTCCTATGAGATAATCGCCGAGGACACCTGCCCATATGTTCACACTGAACTTTTGTTGTGCGTTCGACGAGAAAACAGTGTGCGGATTTGTATATGACCATGTGCGCATATTGTGCGTGTTTACCACGCCCTCTCTCGTAAATGTTGCTTCATCAGTAAATAAAATATTTTCCAGAAATTGTGGATTATTTTCTGTTACATTAAGCAACCAGCGTACGAATTCTGTCCGCTGAGCACAATCTGTTACTGATAACAGTTGTACCCGCTGCACATGAAAGGGGTGCATGTTTTCTGCACGCAGAACACGCCACACACTTTGGTGAGAAACACCGACTTCAGACGCAGCAGCTCGTGTACTCGTGGAGGGGTTATCTTTAAAAATATTCAGTACATCTTCTTCCATTGCAGGTGTTCGTACATGTCGAGGTTTCCCTGCATCAATGCTTGCTGTATGAAACGATCCAGTCTCCCGTAATCGTCTATCGATTTTTATGAAGAGTTTCGAACTTGGGCAACGTCTCCTTGGAAATTGCTCACGGTACATGCGCTGTGCTAGACATGCATTTCCATGAGCTTGCCCGTACATCAGATGCATGTCCGCATATTCTTCGTTAGAGTATTCCGGCATAATTATTATACATCAACTTACTACAATCCCACTTACAACAGCCTCCCTTTAACATAACGCCCACTGATGACTGCTGTTTTATTACACTTTTCTTCCTATACACATAGAAAATTTGCATAAAAAGTACTTCTTCTTCATCATCCTGAAAGTTCATGGAGGAAACGCAGCAGTCACGGAGTTTGCTTTAAGACAAGGCGAGAGCTGCACAATATGTCATTCACTTGACCAGACTGAATAATGAAAGGGTATTGATAGAGGTTGATCAGAAACGTATAATTGAAAGATATTAAAACGGGGTGTTTACAATCGTCATGGGCGGAGTTTCGCCCTTTCCGAGCGTGCAACAGTACAGAGTTGTAACTAGGGAACTGCTTGTGATATGGTTTATTGTCAGCTTCTTCGAAAGCTTTCGGAATGGACCAAATTTTATAACATTTTCCTTGATGTAGGTAGAGTTGCATTTTTGGAATTAACGATTAACTATTTTGCTAAATATTTGATTTTGTATTTTTTCACTGTTTCAGAGCTTGTAACTCGCCATTAATTCTCAATATTCTAAAACAATTTATGTCATTTCGTAGGATTTTTTTTGCTCTTTCTAAATATGTGCTTCTTTTTTATGTAGCATTATTGATAGTTTAGCAATGAGGGTTTTTTTTACAAATTTCCGATTTTTCATTCTATTTGCTGTACCTTGAAAATTATTGAGATCCGGCCAGGCATTATATACTGATTTATGCTCCGTGTGATCTCCTCTATTACCCCTATTAATATTGGACCCCTTTAACGGAACACCCTGTATATATATATATATATACGTTTATATGACTCATGCATAGACTTCGCGATGATTTTAGCGAGATCGTAACTGCAACTTTTGCATAATCAAATTTATTAGAGCCTCTATTACAAAGAAGTACCCTAATTTCTCCGCCCCATCTTGTTTGAATTACAATCATATATAGACTTTTTTTATAGTAATAAATATCATAAAACATATAAAATATTGGAATTACTTAATATTGGAATTCCTTTTTATTTTTCAATGTTTTTTTATAGATGTTGTGTAATCGAAAAAATAACTTCACCATTGACTTAAGAGTTCGTAATGCATATTAAATGATATAAATTAATTTCATTTAGTATTTTCTCTGGCTTAAAGAATATAAAACGTACTGTGCATATTATAAGATATTATATTTTTAATATAAATTTTATTTTGATGAAACTTCGAAAATTTAAACCAAAATGTTTCTTTGGTAATTTTAATGCTTTTAGAAGAACAAATAGCTAATTTTTAAAACATTGTGATAGATCGATCATTCAGTTCCCTTCGATATTCTAATTTATTTCAATAGGAAAAAAGGGTGCAACAAAAATTGAGGTTTGCGGGGCATTGCACTTTGATTCAGTAAAATTCTTTTGGTGTACCCTTGTTATAGTGGCCCCCAAGTTTTAATTGCGATATATCGCCGAAGTACAATAACGTTATAATGATTTTACAACATGTATAAGTGTGACTATGTGTGACATATATAAGTATTTACAACTGTACAATTGTGTCACAGTGTGACTTCACAACTTTGACGCTATAGTCACATATTCGTCACAACGTTAATGAAAAGTCGTCTCAAATCACACAATTTCCACAAAATTATCACCATCTGACTTCAGAACATTGTCACTGTCATCTCAGAATCATCACAGGGTGAAGGACAATTTCGTCAGAAGTGACACATTTTCACAAATTTGTCACACCGTGACTTCACAAATTCGTCACAATGTGATGTCACAAAAGATCTCTAAAACGGCCATAACGACTTCACATTGTAGTCACTATGACTTCACATCGACGGTCACAATGTCACAGTGTTACTTCACAACTACGTCGCCGTGACGTTACCATGCCTTACGAGACTTACTATTTACTAATTGCTTAATTTTTTTAAGTATCATCGCAGTTTAAACTCACCCCAGTTTAAACTAAAATACTCACCTCATTTCTCTCTATACATATAAGAAATCACGAAATTTATTTTCATAATATTCAATAAAAATAAATAATTTTATCTAAATAATTTTTATTTTATTAGGCAAGATGATGTATAATAAATAATGCGAATTAAAATAATTAAATTGTTCATTCATTTAAACTAGCCGTATATTAAGTAAATTTTGGTTGAAAAAAACATTAAGTTTAATTTGTTTTATAGAAATAAAAGCCAGATTCTTATGAACATTAAAAAAAAGCAATAATAAAAAGCTAAAATATTGGGAAATACCTGTTCTTTTACTTTTACGCTTCGCTAATTATTTTATGAAATAAAATCATGATTGAATAATAATAAAATAGAATAAATAGCGATAAAGCTTTTTCAAATAAAATTCCTTTGAGAAATTTAAAAAAAATGATGTTTAATTTAATGAAAGTGAAATAAAATTTTAAATGCTCAAAGCATGAAAATATTTCTATTTCTTTCTTTCAGTGTCAGCTATTTAACAATTTGAATGAGGATTTTATCTTTTTTTTATGGAAATCCTACAATATTCAAACAAATTTTCTTCAAATGATTCAAAACTTTTATGGAAATTACTTCAAGACGGATATACATAAACCTGTCTGAGCATAACAATGAGAAACGTAACCAAAGCAATGTTTGTCTCGACAGGAAAAAACGGAATCATTTACACGCAAAAATGGGGAAAAAAACTTGACTAATGAGGGTTCGTATAAGGGTACTTTCTTTTGAATACGATACTGATATTGAAACTTAAGAAATCTGATTACATATTAACAGTACTTAAATTTTTCAAGTACTTAATAACCTGATTTCTTGTTTCCACTTGGGCTACATTTTTAGATGCGTTCGTAATTATATAAATACATACCACCTATGGTCGTCGTCTGGCCCGTCTGTCTGTCCGCATATAACGGTGCAAAAACTACCCAACCGTATTTCAAATATACAATTTTTGCAGAATTTTGTCGAGTTATTTCAAATTTTATGAAAATCTGGTGTATAGTTCAATTACAGGGACAGCTGAAATTATTCCTTTACATTATGGTCAATGGGAAAAAATGTTTCAAATGCATTTTAACGATATTACACCCTTTCGAACATAATCAAATTGATATGCATTTATGAAGTGCACTAAAATATACATTCTGTAGAATATGCGGTGCAAAGAATATTTATTATTCATTTATAAGGGCCACACAAATGTATTCCGTTACATAATGGCATAGGGGAAACATTGTTTGCGGCGTATTTTAATTATGTTAAAATATTTCACATATAATAAAATTGATATACATTGTTGAGGTTTACTATAAGTTACTTCCTGTATAATAGAAAGTGCATATAATTTACAGGGACACACAAGAGTTTTCGTATGCTATACTGTACCCGAAATACTGTGTATTAGCATTGATTGCTGGAAGTGAATTTTTAGTTGTGATATGAGATTTTAAGTTTAACTAATTCTTTGCATATTACGTTGTGTGTATGAATGCTGTAGATCATATATAGGGCTACACAAAAGAATTCGCAAGGGTTACTCAATATGAACGAAAATAAATTAAAGGCAGTTTTTAAATGAGATATGCAATTTTACGCTGAACTACATTTAGTATACTAAGATATGTTTGTAGAATATAGATAAAATTACATACAGAGTCACGCAAAAAATTAGATACGTGGCCGCCTATGGATGATAATCTCTGGATCTGTGATTTCACTAGTTTTAAGCCTGTGTTAGTCTTAGTTACGTTTTTGCTAAATAGAGGGATATATATAAATATAGTAGGTAAATTACAGGGATGTACAAAAGTGTGCCAGCAAAGAGGAAATTGCTGGCCAGCAGCAAGATGGGTGCTGTCAATGATGAAAAAGTCCTGGCTAATGGTGTTTTATTCGGTATCTTTAATGGGTTTAAATTTTAAGTCGAATCTAATTAGATATTTTGCACTCTCTTTTTCCTGTTAAAATTTAGATTTACATTTATACTCCTTATCAAATGTAACCGCTTTACAAAATGCTATTTAATACAGAACGGATTAAATATTCATTTGTTTTCGGAATTTACAAAAATATTTATTTTAAAAAAAGAATAATGTTTTATATTAATAAACAGGTTTGCCAAGTTTGTTTTTGCACACAACTATAATCTTAGAAAAAATATTTTTCTCTTAAATCGCCCAAATTTTCCAATTAAATGAACATTTTCTGTATTAAAATACTGTTATCCAAAAAGTCGAAGACTTGGCAGCTCTGGTGATAAATATTTTTATTTCATTAACCCTTTAATTTTCGCTCCTGAATTCACAGGCTGTGCCTTTTATTCAGATTGTTTGTTTCCACCAGTTTTCTAAAATGGTATAACTGGCTTGATTGTGGTATCGTTTTACCTGTCATTAAATAAGGTGAATATTTCTTTTTCAAAAAATTGGTGCCAATAAGCAATTTGAATTTTTAAACCGTAATTTAATGTGACCGTTAAGGGTTAATGTAACTTAGTGTAATATATAATGTAATATATAAACGCTAATGTAATACATAAATATTTATATATTATTTAATTTTTTTTATGAAGATAAAAAAAAACTCCGTTTCTTTCACAAAAAACTTTTGTTTTGTTTAAAATGAGTGAATGGCTAGTTCCATGGATTTTTGTAGTGTAAGTCACATACCTGATAATTGCTATGCTTGTTGGCCACCATTATTTTCGGAAAGTTTGCTTGGTCTTATTCAATTAATGAGATACCTCTGGTTAAATAAGTCATACTTTGCCATTCTAAAATACTGGTAGCAAATAATCGTAGCATGTCACTTACACTACAAGTACTCATGGAAATAGCCTAAATGTGATCTTGACTTGGAAAGTTATGATATGTCTTAGTACTAGCAAAAATGAACTGTTTCTAATGAACTTAATGTACTCAGAACTGTTATTTAATATTCAAATTATATATATATATATATAGAGAGAGAGAGAGAGAAATGGAAAACTTTTGAACAATATTAATACAGAATTTCATGCCGTGTTGTACTTATTAAAATTACAGGACAAAACCAAAAAAGTATATAAAAAAGCAATAATTATCTCGTGAAGTACTTCGAATTATGCAGTAATCTTTTAAAACCAGGATTCACGTTGTTTCAGTTTTGCCTGATTTATACAGTTAATCCGAATAATCATTATTTCCATGTATCGCACTCTTGATACAAATCTGCCAACCTTTCAGTTTTTGAGTACCACCAGTTCCGAATAGAATATTTAAAGGCTGAAATTTACAAGTAAATCTTACGAGTGCTATTCGGAAATAATGGTACTCAAATTCGATGGTTTTTGTTGTTATATTGATTCCTTACCCTTTCTGCCTGAAATCATAGCGATAAAAAAATCGACACGCTAAGAGATATTTAAATGAAGTGAAATTACATAAAGCTCAATAACAAATAAAACGAAAAGCGAAACATATGTACGTCATTAAACAGAAAATAAAATAATCAATAAATAGTTTCCTTCCACCAAAATTGCTGTGTTAATGGGATAGTAAATTCTTCTATGAAACATTATGCACTCACTTTAGAAACAAATGACTAAAAAATTTTTCTCGGTTTCTTCGAAATTACCTCCTTCAATATTTGTATTACTAATTCAGAATTAAATTTAATCTAGTGGAATTCGCCTTTAAAAATAAAAATGCAAAGTAATCAAAAGTATTAAAAAATTGAAAGTTAATAAGTAACGTTGTTTTGCAAGACTAGGATAAAGAATAATATCCTATTAATCATACATGCCCCAAATCATGATTCAAGAAATTTCTCCACCTAAATACCATAATTTACTAACTCTAATCTTCCTTAGAGTGAGAAGATGTATTAGAAAGTTTATATAATAATAATATTAAATTTAGATATTTTTTTTCATTAAAACGGATTTAATAAATCGGTAGTTAGAACACTGTTTGCAATATACTTACCAGACAAAAGATTATAACAAAAAATACCGTTTTGGAAATCTGGCATATGTATTGCAATGTATATAAATGTATTTCGATCCAATCTGTATATGGAAAGGATTTTGTATTTGCAAATTTTTCATATAACAGTTTTAATAAGAGGAAATTTACATGTGTTTTAACACCTTAATCGTTTCAGGAGCAAGCACTTGTGTTTTTGTAATGTAGAATCCACACCGGAATTTACGAAAGAATTTAGTTCAAAATAAGGAGAAAGAAAATTTTCAGCCCTTTTTTAAGCCCCCCCCCCCCATCAATGTGAAAAAAGTAAAATTTAATAAAAAGTTTCTGGTGCGAATCATGATTAAAATTAGGTGGTATATAATATATCTCACCGCCCCTCAAGGGGTTAAAGGGTGGCGAGATGTAATATGCTTCGCTTAATTTTAATTCCCAACTGCCATATTGACGCAGGAATTTTGAAATAAAATTTTTCAGTGATGCTGTGCGTGAAGAATGCTTTTACTTATTTTCAGATAAATATATTTCTAAATCCTGGTGTGAATCAGTCATTTCAACATTTTAGGAGCAGAAGTTATTTGCTCCTGAAAGGTTTAATGTTTGAAAAAATAACCACTTCAAAAAATATTTATCATAGAATGTTTCGTTGTGCTTTCCAAATGTAATCGAGCAAAATATGTTGGGTGAAAAGTAAAATATACTTTTATTAATCCTTTCGACTCGGGCGTCTCTTACACAAATTTCATTCGTTTGACACCACATTTTTAAAAGAAGTTTCCTTCAAGAACACAAGTTCAAAAATTTTCTAATTAAATAAGATAAATTTAATTTTCCTTTATTACTGGTGCCGAGACAAATTTTGCAAAGAAAGATGATGTCTAGACAGACTGGACATACCAGTGCAAACGGTTAATAGAATTATTAAATAAATTTTAATTTTTCTTCTTAATGTTATTTAAAAATACCGTGACATTTAAATGAATTTTCAAAAGTAGATCATGTGAATAGTTTTTAATCTCTGTATTCTCGAATCCTCAGAATTTTATAAAAATTTCCAAGATAAATATTCACTAAAGAAGTTTTTCTTTTTAATAAATTTAAGTCTTAATTTTAATAAAAAGTTTTATTCGTAAAAAGAGGCGGCAATTTATTTGTTCGCCTTCTTCTGAAGCCGCTCTGCCTTCATGCCTGTGCTTGTATCTTGCATTGTTTACACTGTCAGGTCTGACTTCTTATTGCAGGCCCATATTCAAAGCCTGTGAAACATGTGCAAACATTCACCAGAATTTCAAAATGGCAATTTTCCTCTTATTTAATTACATGTTAATAAGTCAAAAATAATATTCTGAAATACTGGTGAAAGTTTGCACGTGTTCAGTATGCGGCTTTTCTATAGCACTTTAGCTCGTTATATTTTAACAGGTTTTTTTTAATGAATTTCAGAAATGTATCCTGAAGAATGAATTTCAAACTGAGTTATTTTCTAATAAGTGAATGGAGTTATTAAACATGAATATTTCATTATTAAAACATGAATATATAATGGAGTTATGAATAAAGTGGAGGAGACATATAGCATATTGTCAGCTAGTTGCGAGTGAAGTAACTGGGGAAGTTGTCAGAAGATGGCGGCTGATTTTTTATATCGGATCAGCAGTTTCTGATTACCACCGGAGCAAACTTCCACCAGTAAATTTTGAATAGAAGATTTTGCCTTATTTTAGCGGCATTTTTCGTAAAAAGTTTCTATCACAAATATTGTTAAAATTTCTATTTCTTTTTACTGGTGCCAGTTTGACCAGGTATTATAATGTTTTTCACTGGCGCTAAAAGGAGGTTGTCTAGGTTGTCACAGTATGTCTAGAAAGCAGGGCCTGACTATCGCCAAAGTAAGCTGCGACCAGTAAAAATGAAAACATCTTTTTGCGATCATTTATGACTGAAATTTCGCATTAATAACGCGTTTCAATAAGGCGAAAATTTCTAATTAAATATGCTGGTGGAAGATTAGCCCGGGGGTAATCAACCCCTGCAAATGTAGCTACAGTTGACGCTTCGCTATTTTAAGGATATTTCAGTTCCTCTTTATTAACAGTTCCATGAATAAGTGGAGTCTTATAGCCGCTTTGTTGAACTATCACACCACAGCTTGATTTCTAAGATGAAACCGCTTTTTTTAAAATATCAATTTTGATTGTGTTCCACTCCTCAACAACCATCTTCAAGCTTTTTTAGGATGCCGCTTATAAAGAACTAGTTTGAAAATTGCAAATAATAACAAGTACCGAATAACAAGTACTACTTTACCTTATTGAGCAACTGCAACTTATCAAGTATACGCCCACATCGATAATTTATCATGTGATGGTAATAAAAAAAAATGAAAACTGTTATTTCAATACCGAGCCGAACTGGTTATATAAGAATTTACTCAATTCAATAATAAGAATCATTTGATTATTAAAAATTTCCCAAGCAGTCAATGACTGCTTTTGGGCAATACAGGTATAACATATATATATATACTGGAAATGAAGGAGGAGGAGGTAACTACAATTATTAATAAACGCATTTATGTGTTGAACAAAAAGTCACAAAATTCTAAGAAATTGTGTCATTATATACGTAATTGATTTTCTAATTGAAATTAAAAAGCAGTCAAAATGACTTCCTTGGGCAATCTAGTGTTAAAAAGAGTTGTTAAATCATATTTCTAATAGCAACTGCGGTTAATTTTGATTTCGTCCCCTTAATTTGAACTTATCGTAGCTGTTATAGAAGCTGTGATATTTGAAACTCCACAAAGAGGTGATACTTATTTTTACATTATTTTTCTTAAATATACAAAAAAATCGTATTTATATAATTAGTGCACAATGAATATAAATACTTCAATTAGAAAATGTATTATTATTATCAGGGGTCTTACGCTTCAGGGATTTTTTCAGGACAAATATCCCTATTTGTTTATAGAAAAATAAATCTAGATTAACTCTTCCAGGGGCAAGGTACAAAGCGATATAAGTAAGCTTCCTATCTTAAATGGGTGAAGTAACCGCAAAATTAAAAGCGAGGTCACATCAATAAAGGTCATGTGCCACGTAGCGGATGGAGTGTGAACTACAGGTAGATACCTAACTGTTTTCTTACAGACACCACTAAAATTCTAAAGTTTTTTTCACCTTGACTAATAACTGAAGTGTTTCTGGTAAGGCGAAGGAAACTTCGTGGGGTCAAGTGCGTCTGGATGCCTCCCTCGCTACGCCATTGCTGTGTAATAAATGTGGCAAGCAAAACTCATTTCATTGCTGATGGAAGATTTAGAAAATACGCGCCACACTAAAATCCCGCGTATGTGAATTATCACTCCGTCCCCAAGGTGGAGCAACTGTGTTAATTTACGTCTGATTCCAGCATTAAGTTTGTTCGCTTACTTACAACGCTTTGGCAAGGTACTTATATTTGTAAAATGCTGAAATGAGTAAATGACACCAGAATTTGAAAAAAAAAATTATTTCAAATTAGGCAAATGATTTTGTTTACTTTACTAATAAAAGGAAAGTTCTCCTTCCAATATTCTGGTGTCAATGAGGCGTTTAGGAATTAAAACTAAGTGGTCCAAAAATGAACCACCGCCCTTGCAGGGATTAAATGCGTGAAGTTTCGCCTTTTATAAGAAGATATTTTTCCATAAGAAAATGCTGGTACCGAAGAATTTCCTGGTCGTGAAATTTCAGGACAAGTACGACCCCTGTATTACATAAATTCTCTCTTAATATCATCACGAACACATATAAATTTTGTGTTTATTTCTTCAGAACGGGCGTCATTTTTCGACATTCCGGTTTTGATACCTGTAATTCAGTATAGTATTTCTGCTCTATTTAATACAAAAATTCTGTAATCAGATAATGAAATGAATACGACTAAATTAATGAAGCTGTAAATAAAGAGCAGGGGACCGATAGTCCAGTCTCTGCAGTTTTCGTATGAAAGAACTGAAGAGGCAGTAAGAACCATGTAACTATAAATAAAGCGGAAACGACATAGGCTCAAAACAGTGAAGCTTCAACTGCAACCGGTTATTCAGAGCCTGATAAGCGCAGAAACAAATTTTCACCAGTAAATTTGAATAGAAATCTGCTTACATAAATGCCACATTTTTACCATCTATTTTAATAAAGAAAAAATTTCCAAAGGAAGTTTGTCCGAATGGTAATCCGGTCCTAATGATATGCCGTACACTATACTGTAACAACATAAGCAATACTACTGTCAATGTCAGTAAATACACTTATCGCCTGGTCAAACTTCCGCCAGTAATATTGACTAGAAATTTTCGCGTTATTCAAGAAGAATTTCTGTCTTAAATAAGGAAAAATATTTTATTCGCAGAGTTGCCAAGTCTCCGGCTTTTTGCACACCACTATTATCTTAGAGAAAATGTTGTTCTTTTAAATCGTCTAAATGTTCCAATTAAAGAAAAGAACAATTTCTGTATTAAAATACTGGTATCCAAAAAGCCGGAGACTTGGAAGCTCTGTATTCGTTTTTACTGGTGAAAGTTTGCCCCGGCATTAATGAAGCCGTGATCTTATGTAAACAAACAAAAACCACGATCTTGTGTTTGCATCCTCAGTTACTTCACCGCAACTGGTAGACACTACACTTAAAGCCTGATTACCAACGGGACAAAGTTTCACCAGTAAAAATGAATAGAAATAGGTGCTTTATTAATGACAATTATTTTGAATGAATAAAGAGTTTAAATAAGGCAAAAATATCTATCAAAATTTACTGGTGGATGTTTGACCCGTTGGTAATCAGGCGCTGACTACACTATCTGCTACCTCCTCTTTATTCATATCTTCATTGCCAGAATACATCGGCTGTTGTTTGTTTACATGGGATGAATGAATGATTAAAGCCGTGACAAACTTCCGCTACTAAAACGGTTAGAAAGTTTCGTCTTATTTATGACTTATTTTATGCATGAATAAGGTGTTTGAATAACGCAAAAATTGTTATTCAAATTTATCGGTGGAAGTTTCACCGGCTGTAATCAAATTCACCGGAATTGACAGAGGGTTTGTTTAAGCAGGGCTTTTAAATGGTACGCCAACTGAATACCAATATTTTGTGACAGAAAATTTTGTGGTAGGTTTCTACAACATTTGCCCTAGAATTAATTTCCGAAGGCGTTTTCTACGAAATTTCTAAGAAAAACCTTTAAAATTATTTTTAAAAGAAAAATTCAAAAAGCAGACCATTTGAGAGCCCTATTTATGTTGTCACAATGTAGCCAATCTCAGGCCCTGACTTCCGCCGAAGCAAAATTTCACCAGTAAAAACGAATAGATATTTTTGCGTTATTATGACAGAAAATTTCCTGAATAAGACTTTTAAATAAAGAGGTAATTTCCATTCAAATTTACTGGTGGAAGTTTAACATGGGGGTAATCAGATCTTGCCGAATCTGTTACATTTGAAAGCTCAACATTTTGAGAATATATCAATTCCTTTGTGTTCTTAGTTCCGTGATAAAAATATCATAGTACAAAAAAATAAAAAAAAAAACGTACGCAACCGATATGGAACGTATACGTGACACCTATCATGAGAAGGTTAAATAATTCAACATGTAAGGTTAACACTTCTATGCAGGATTTATTTATTTATTTATTTATTTTTTATATGTAAACTAGTCAGGAATATGATAACTGTAAGCATAAAGTGAAATTATTCCCCTATATTTATGAAAATTCAAAATACTAAGAAATATAGTGGAAGATTGACCTATAAATAGATATTAATATTTTTTCATTTTTTAGTTCACAGGCTATCGAAGCCTGAGAGCTTATGTGCCCGCCAGTTTAGTATGTACGTACGTACGTACGTATGTACGTACATAACGCGATAACTCTTGATAGAAACATCCCATTTGCTTCAATTTTTTTTCTATTTTCATTCTGATAAGGCGCTTCCCTGATTAGTTTTGGGGGTTCATTGGTTAAGGATAAAGGGGGAAAAGGGGGTTAGTCCCCCCCCCCCTTACCCTTAATTCAGATAAATGGGTTTTTCATGCAGAATTATTCGATTTGCTCTGAATTTGGAATACCGGTTTATTATGTTAAGGAGCTTCCTCGATTAGTTTTGGGGGTTCATTGGTTAAGGATAAAGGGGGAAAATGGGGGTTAGTCCCCCCCCCTTAATTCAGATAAATGAGTTTTCATGCAGAATTATTCGATTTGCTCCGAATCTGGAATACCTGTTTATTATGTTAAGGAGCTTCCTTGATTAGTTTTGGGGGTTCATTTTTTAAGGATAAAGGAGGAAAAGGGGGTTAGTCCACGCCCCCTTAATTCAGATAAATGGGTTTTTCATGCAGAATCATCCGATTTGCTTCGCATTTGGTATACCGGTTTATTATGTTAAGGAGCTTCCCTGATTAATTTTGGGGGTTCATTGGTTAAGGATAAAGGGGGAAAGGGGGCTAGTCCACACCCCTTAATTTAGATAAACGGGTTTTTCATGCAGTATTATTCGATTTGCTCCAAATTTGGTATTCCGGTTTATTTTGTTAAGGAGCTTCCCTGATTCGTTTTGGGGATTCATTGGTTAAGTATAAAGGGGAAACGGGGACTAATCCCCCTTCACTTATTTTTTTTAGGGGAATTTTTCTTTAAAGTAAGAGTGTAATATACAATTAGCGTGAATTGCCTGTGAGCTCAATGCCATCAGTTTAGCTGGGCACTTTTCTTTTTTATTTTATCGCTTAGAGTACCAATTTTTTAAACTTGGTTGTTACAGGATTGCCCCATAGAGAAGAGATTGGGCTGGAGTGCGCATTTCCATTATTGCTCCCTTCCCAGATAGCATTTTTAATTTGCAGAAAATTTTTAGCAGTCTTGCTTTGAAAACCTGCAAAGTTGCAGCAAACTCAACATGACAAGACTGAAAGTTCATAACAAGACTGCAGAAAGATAATGCAAACGCCGAAGTCACCACACTTTGAACTTGCAGCTAGATTGTCGTGCAAGTTGTATTCATGCTGTATCAAATTTATTGCAAATAAAAGGCAAACAAGTAATAAAAAATACTGCAAACTTACTGCAAAGTAGTAATCTTTCCACGCCTCCCTGTCTGTTTACAACTATTACACTATACGTTTAACCCCTTCGGAGGGGTCCTTCGACCTGATTAGGTCTATTGATGCAAACACACCGTCAGAAGGCGCATGCATCGTTTTCATCACCATAAACGAGTTACGGTAATATTTATGCTCTTCAGCACGAGACTTTTTTGGCATTTGATAAGTATAGCGCTTAGAAAAAGCGGTGCCAGCGGAATAAAATTTCTGCAATTTCTTCGTATGTGCTGATTGTCTATTCTCTCAAGAGAGGGAGTTTTTGATTTCGTCATTTTCGTGAATTAAAGACAGTCTTGCCATCAGTTTCACAACAAACTACTCATGCAAGTGGGAAATGGTATACAGGGGTCGCATTCTATAGGGAAACTTTTATTATTCCTACCACTATTTTGAAAGAAATATCTTCATCGCACCTTTCTTTAGGATATGTTAAATCAAATGATCATGTAGGTAACTCATTAAGGGTTCTGGTAGGACCAATAAAATTTTCCCTATCTAATGCGACTCATGGGTATACCTTGCGGAAAAATTGCCGCGAATTTCTAAATTCAAATTTGTCACGGCAAGATAGTGTCAGAAAAAAATCAAACTTGCTGCTAATGTTCATGCTATCTGGGTTGAAAAGTGGCACCAACATGACCTTTCCTACTCATGTAAAGGTTTAAGGATGTGGCGTGTTATCGCTTGCTTGGCAATTTCAAAATTGTTGTCGGTCGAAAAAAAAATTACAAAAATACTCGATATCCTCATTATGCATAAACTAATGCAAAAATGTAAACGAAGTAAAACAGACACACTTAAAATTTGTTTTTTAGTAAAAGAAACTTGTCACTTTAATGTAACAGTAATAACGGTTTACCGATAACAACGCCACACGTTTATTTTCGTTTCGCAAACATATGCTAAACCTTGGCGATAAAAATCACGTGACTATTGCAGTCACGTGAGTATTAAGTTGGTTCCATATACCGTCCCCTGAATACTAGGCCTGAACGCTGACAGAAAAATGGCGGCTTCGACTCCGACCATATGATTAAATGTCAATTGGAACCAGAAATTCTTTCACAAAATAAGTTAAATTTTAAAAATGCAGATTAACGTTAAATAAATCAGTCAAATAATTTTAAATAAAAATTCTGGTGTGAAATGTTTTTATGAAGATTGAGGAAAATTTCTGGGCGTACTAATGTTAAATTTATGCACCAGTATTTTATAAAAGATTTCTTTCACTTGTTTAATCTTAGAAAATTAAAGAGGAAAAAACTTAGAAAAATTATTGGTTCGGATATTTATCCAGATAGCATGAACGTTAGCAGCAAATTTGATTTTTTCTGATATTATCTTGCCGTGACAAATTTGAATTGAGAAATCCGCAGCAAATCCTCTGCAAGGTGTACCATGACCCACTTGCATGAGTAGTTTGTTGTGAAACTGATAGCAAGACTGTCTTTAATTCACGAAAATGACGAAAGCAAAAAAATCCATCTGTTGAGAGAATAGACAATCAGCAGATACGCAGAAATTGCAGAAATTGCAGAAATTTTATTCGGCTGGCACCGCTTTTTTTTAACGCTATACTTGAGAAACACCAAAAAAGGCTCGCATTGAAAAGTACAAATACTACCCTATCTTGATTATGGTAGTTAAAATAAAACTGTGCAGGTATGTGGGCCCCTACGAAGGGGTTAATGTTGTAGTGAAACAGTTAATGTGGCGTGGAAAGATTTCTCCATTGCGGTAAGTTTGAAGTAATTTTTATTACTTGTTTGCCGTTAATTTGCAATAAATTTGATACAGCATGAATTTAACTTGCACGACAAACTAGCTGCAAGTTCAAAGTATGGTGACTTCGGCGTTTGCGTTATCTTGTTGCCGTTTTGTTATGAACTTTTCGGCAGCCGCCATTTCTGAGTCAGTGCTCAGGCCTAGTATTCAGGAGGCGGTGTTCCACATTACGATTACCAAAGCTCTCTCCACCCCTATCTCTTCTCTATGGATCGCCCCAGATGACTGTTTTCAGTCTATTACTTTACCACTAATTACGTACAATAAACTTTGTGATATATTTTTAGAAGAAATTAATAATGAAGATTGTTGGCGCAATAAATAATAAAATATAGTTACCTTTGGCTACCATAGATGATACACTTGTAAAGAAAATTGCAATTTGTCTACTGTATGAAAGTTAGTACGTTCTCTTAACTCGGGAGCAGTGTTGCCTGTTGGGCTACTTTTTTCTAATTCAGATTCTTGATTGGCACCACTTTTTTAAAATTGTAAAATGCGCCTTATTTAATGACATATTAATTAAGGCGAAAACAAAGGGAATTTTACCGTTTCAAATAAGTGGTGGCAATCAAGACATCTGAATTTTAAAAAAGTAGCCCACCGTCAACACTGCACGGGAGGACTCGCGCCGGGCCTGATAGAACCTGAGTGAGTATGGTTTTTAAGAATTGTCACCACTATTTTTTTTTAAGTAAACTTCAACTTATTTTATCGCAGAATTTCTAACAATTGTATTCGACTAATTAAGGGGACGATTATTATTTGTATTTATTGGTGACAATGTAAAGACCATTCATACCCTGGGTATACGTGCGTTCTCCCGGGTTAAAATTTCAAAGAAAAACATTTAAACACAGCCCGAGCAAACAAAATTCAAAATACATAAATAACTTATCCTGATAAAAAGTAGTAAAAAATATAACATAAGAATGTTCAAATAGGTGACAAATTTCTATTACTATCACATCATGAGGATAAAGAAATGTTATTTTCCATTGGATATGCAAAAATTATTATCAATATGAAAAAAAATATGCCTCTAATCGAGAAAATCTATCAATCTTGTCCATTTTATGAAACTACGAGCGAAAATAGTTTGATAAGCATCCGTTTTTTTATTGAGCGCTCTTGCGTGCGAGCCTTTTGAAGCTAATAAAGTCAACGGCAAATTTTACGGCCATAAATATCCTTATAAAGACGTAACTGATAATATTCATAGCATAAATAGCATTGTCATCATCTACTAATGCACATTTTGGAATGCAAGTGTAACAAGAACAGTAAGATATTATATATCCCACTTAATTTTATCTCGGAAATACCACAGTGCACCAGAATTTTGGAATGAAATATTGTTTTATAATTACACGTGAAGAATACATTTTGCTTATTTTCAAATAAACTTGTTCTTAACCCTTTCAGGGGCAAGTAATTGTGTCCCTGTAATCTTGAAGTGATACCGGAATTTTAGAAAAAAATATTTTAAAATAAGGAAAAGCAGTTTTTCGCCATTTTCCCACAGAATTTAAAAAAGTAAAATTTAATTAAAATTTTCTGGTGTAAATCTTGATTAAAATTAGGTGGGATATAATATAACCTACCACCTCTCCAAGGGTTAATATTGGTCTGATTGAATGATTTCAACATTTTATTAACACTAGAATGCCCGGAAATTTTACTCAAGTTTCATAAAAATATTTGACACCAGAATTTTTATTTAAAATTATTTGACTGATTTATTTAACATAAATCTGCGCGGTTTAGATTGAACTTATTTTATGAAAGAATTTCTGGTTCCAGTTGACATTTAGTCATATGGTCGGAGTCTGATCGACTCCTTCCGGGCGTTCTAGTGTTAACATAAGAATAATAGTCCCTGAAAAAATTAAGCCCTTAACCCTTAAATGCGTGATTTTTTATTTTGTTTCGAAAAAATTATATATGATTCTCTGAAAGGTTTATTACACAGTAAAAATAATGAAAAAATTCAGAGATAAATTTTTCATACAATACGTCAATCTTTTCTTCTGTTGCACATCTGCAATACAAGTAAAAACTACTGTCGGGGACTGTTTTACGCTAAAATATTGCAAATTAGTAAATATTTTAATAAGTATGTCTTCTAATACAGTGCTCCGCAAAAGTTTAGACACTGGTGATATTTAAACTTTAAATAAAAAATACGAACACATGGATTATACAAATGGCTGTACTTATTTTTAAAAATACATTAAACATTTTAGGATAGAAATAACGGTTTTAATGTAGGATATTATTTAATTTAACTGAAAAAAGTGAAATTTGCATATTGCAGAAGTTTAGACACTTTTGTGGTTTTTGGCAACTGTTCAAGGAAAAACGCAAATTTCAAACATATAACGTCACATACATGAAGTATTTAAGTGCACCTCGCGATAGTATCGGTTAGTGAAGATTCCGTGAGCTAGAAATTTTAAGTGAGATGAAGTAATTAAAACATGGAAGCTGAAATCGATAGGGAAGACTGTTGCAGAAATTTCAGCGACTTTGAATCATCCAAAAAAGTCTGTCTATCAAGTACAGGTTGGTTCAAATTAAAGTATCCTTGTTTCGGACGTTCTAGTGAGAGAAGCAGTGGATGTAACGACTTCATATTTGGAGGATATACATATCAAACCATGGGAAACTGATTGGTGCAAAAACAAATAGTTCAAACAAAGGCCGCTAGGGGAAAATGAGGCGCTGCGATCGGCTTAAGGTAAGGAAAATGTAGCGAAACTAATAAGCAAAGAATACAAGGTGTCGGTAAGTAACATTTAAAAAAAAATTCCCACCACTAAATTTTTAGTATTCTTCGCCGAATAAGAATACTAACAAAATTAATTGGAGCATATACTAATAAAATTTATTGGTGGGAATCGGCTTATTGGCACCTAGATGTTTACACCTTTGGTCATATTACATTTTCTAAGCCGATAGCAGCGCCTCATTTTCCCCTAACGGCCTTGGCTTGAACTATTTTTTTTTTTTGCCCCAATCAGTTTCCCATGGTCTGATATGTATATTCTCCAAATATGAAGTCGTTACATCCACAGCTTCTCTCGCTAGAGCGTCCCAAACAGAGATACTTCAATTTGAACCACCTTTTAAGGGTGATTCTTTCAAAGCAAAAAATAGATATGGAAGGCCTCGTGTGGCCAGAAAACGAGATTATAGAAGTATCCATAAACTGGCATCTAGACAAATGATGATTGCTAATCGCATTAAAAGTGAGTCAGAACTCTCTGCATCAACGGGTACTTTCGTAGATGAATTGAAGAAAGATGTAAATTAGATTACTTGAAAAGGATAAAACAACCATCCTTGAAATCTCACAACAAATTGACACCTTTCCGTCGCGGAGTAACTCTGTTTATAAACTGATGAAATAATGGACTGACATCAGAATTTATAAACGGATTTATTAGAAAATATGAAATTGCTTATTTTCACGTACGTTATAAAAGGAAAATCTTAATTAAATATTCTTGGTGCCGTTTGTCAACTTTGAAATTAAAATTAGGTGTCCTTTGTCCTCGAAAGGGTTAATGATTTGGGTACAGCGCCTAGAAGATACAGTGTGGAAAACGGCTATTCCTATAATGCTTTAAAAAGTGCTAAAAACTTGTATCCCATAAATCTCCAACAATGCTCAGCGGCAATATGCTGGTACGAGCGCCATCTCGTAACTCTTTTCAATATAAACCCTGTGTTTTCAAAAATTATAGAATGTTAAATATCGGAAACTATAAATATAACATATTTTAGTCTGTTCTAAGCTAATTTAGTTAAGGAATGACGTGAAATAGGTTAAAGAGTCTCTTTTAGAATGACTATCGTTTTTAAATCACTACGATGGCGCTACGAACCGACATCTTGTTATTCAGCATCGTTGTACATTTATGGGATTCAATTTTTTAGCACTATTTTGTAGCCGTTTTCCACACTGTATCTTCTAGGGGCTGTAATTTGGGCCTCACTTTGTTTTAATTCTCAAGTATCGCTGGAGTTTCTCAATGGTCGCCAAGCAGCGTCAGACTATGTACATACATTGGAAAACAATTTTCAGCCATTTGGGTAACTTTTATCTCTTCCAAAGTATGTATTTGAGAAAGATAATGCGTCTATTCATGTTGCATGCAAATCAAAAAATTGATTTAACTCTCAAAATATTACTGTTCTCGAGTGGCCCGCGTGTAGCCTGATCTGAACCAATCGAAAACGTTTGTGGCATCATATCTCATACGGTTTCTGCAAGTTTTTGACAATACTCCTCTGTAAATGAGCTTCGATGCCTTGTTGAACGTGCTTGGTACGAAATAGACCCCCAAGTGATGCGGGATTTTGTTTCTTCGATGGAATGTCACATTTTTTGCATTAATAGCAGACAATCTAGGTGCAGTTTGATTTTAAGTTATGGATATTTTTCTGTTAACAGACAGATAGTCTATACTTTTGCCACAATCTTAAATTTGTTTTTTTCTCATTATATGTTATGTAAAATGTATAAAGTAAAATTTTTTGTTTGTGAATGAAGGATAAGTCTCCAGTAATATATGACTGTTGAGTTACAACAATTTGTTATATACTTCTCAGTGCAGAAGCATAATCAATCATTATCTAAACTTTTGCTGCGCACTGTACCTTATTTTATATAATTATTTATTTTATAAAATTTAAACTTTAACCCTTTAATTCCCATGATAGAATACGTTTTAGAAATTACGTATTTCAGAGAATCTGACTTAACACCAGAAATTTTCAATGGTTAATTTCGCTTTATTTAAATACGTATTGTCTGATATTAATTAAAGCAAGTATTGCTATTTTAATTTTTCTGGTGTGAATTAGGTATATACGAATAAAAAAATCTATTAATTTCAAAACACTGTTGTTTGCATAAATGCAAAGCTGCACACTAAAGGGTTAACAGTTTTGCCCGAACGGCGTTCGGGCAAGAAGAGTTTACTTACTTCGTTACTAAAAGCTTTGGACACCACTTATATTTAACTAAAATGCTTGCTTTTTTATTTGGCGGACATTTTTCGACTGTACAAGGGAGATATTTTAGTAAAGAGAAAGTGGCGTTTGGTCCCAATTTTTAATGTATTGTGTCAAAAAAAAAGAAAGAAAAGAAAAAGAAACTGTTAAGAGATTAATCTTTTCAAGGGCAAGGCGTTTTTGTCCCAAAAATGTTAACATAGTTGATTGATTCCACATTTTACGAACAAGTTTATTTGGAAATATTCAAAAGCTTTTCGTCACGTATATTACAAGAGTAAAATTGTACTAAAAATTTCCTAGTCGCAATTAGCAGTTCGGAAATATAATTTAAACGTTCGCACCAGGCAAACGGTGCCCCTGAGAGGGTTAACCCTTTCAGGGGCAAAGCATTGCTGCTCCAAAAATGTTCAAATAATTAATTCACACCGCAATTAACGAACAAATGTATATGAAAATAATTAAAAGCATTTTTTCACGTATATTATGAGATCGGAATTGTACTAAAAAGTTACTGGTGTCATTTGGCCATTCAGGCGTTAAAATAGGCCGTTTGCAGACTGCAAACGGCGCCCCTCAAGGGGTTAAACGTTGCTTAAGTCATGTTATCGTTTTAGAAAAAAATTTGCATATTTAATATTCGCGAGGAAAAGCTTTCATATATTTTGGATATCAACATTTGAGCAACAAAATATACTTTACTCCTGAAAGTGTTAAATTAGCTAGATGTAGTATCATTTCATTTATCAGAAAAATAAAACTATAAAACAATACTGTAGAATTTAAATACCGTGTATTGAAAAAAGACAAATTAAGTAATTTACTTTTCTAAATAGCTATAGAAGAATAAAACTGGATAAATCCCTGAGGTCTTACTACATCTCTTGTGGAACTACTGTTTTGTTCAGTAATTTTTCGTCTTATTTTATAGCAGACTTTTTGCGATTAAATAAAATGAAAATTTTTGTTCCTAAACCTAGTTTCTATGACTGGTCCTCAGTAGGACTACACTGGACCAGTGTTGCCAGACGGGCTTCTTTTTTAAAATTCAGATTCTTGCTTGGCACAGCTTTTTTTTTATGGTAAAATGCACCTTATTTAATGACATATTAATTAAGGGGAAAACAAAGGTAATTTTACCGTTTCAAAAAAGTGATGGCAATCAAGAAATCTGAAATTTAAAAAAATGTAGCCCACTGGCAACACTGCACTGGACTAAATCATATTGGACCCTTGGAAGTATTTTCATAAAATTTTATTTCAAATGTGTGGATTCTTTCTAAAGAAGAAAATATTGCAATCAAAATTGTTTCGACGTATTTATATGTTTTAGGGTTCAGAGAACCCGAAAAACATGTTTATAAAAAATGTCTGTCTGTCCGCCTGTCGGTCCTCTTTGTATCATCGAAAAGTGTATGAGCTTATGAATAGAATAGAACCAAATTTCATGTGTATGTTTTTTGGCTATGGTCAGCAGGCTCCACGTGAATTTTTTAACAATCTGCCAGAAGGAGGCGCTGTAATACCGATTTTTCTATATTGCCATAGTTCATTGTACACTGGCTGTTCATGCAACAAAGGGCAATTCGCATTCAGCTACCCCGGCGATTTTCAAGCAGCTAATGCACAACAGAATAACGAATATTTTTTATTTTATTTAAGTATTATGTTTAAACTCTATTTTAGCAAATATTTAGCTATTAGCAAAATCAAGCAAAATGTTAAGAGGAAAATCAATGTTGATGTAGGAGTAATGTTGAAGTTATAACACTGAAGTAATAAAATGTGTAAAAACTTTTTGAAATATTAACATGTATGAGAAAGAAGAAATATTTTTGATTGGCACATCAGACTAATTTTTTCTTAATTTGTTTACGATTTTACCAACTCAGAATTTGCATATATTACACATACAGAGACGACCGGTTCTAATATTTGAGCAGCACTGTTATCGCATATTATTGTTAATCTTACTAAATTGCAAAAGTCTACGATTTAAGAAAGCGAATATTACTAAACGGAAAGAGTTGTGCTGAAAATTTAGAATCTTTTCAACCTCTGGACACTCTACATATGATACTATTTTCTCTAAATGCACATTTTTATGGCAATGGAAATCAATAAAGTCTTATGAAATTACATCCCGTTTTGTCATCTGTAAAGTGTTATTTTTTTAGTTTTATCTACATAAATCTATTTTGAACTTCGTTATAATCTGAATTGCTGATTATTACTTGGTTATAATCCAAATCACTGCCATCTCTATAGCCGGTGGGTTTATAGATACCGCTAATAATAGCATCCAACCCCTCCCTCCTCCTCCCTCTAAATAAGGCATTTTTCTGAATCATAAGCTAGAAATTAAGATGAATGATTTAATATATTCTTCTGGATATAGATTAGTTTTCCAGTCAAGCCACTGAAGGAAAAGGGACTATTTACTAAACAAAGTACGAATCGAAGTTCGTACGTTGTATTATGAACACCACATCATTTGTTTATCTTGGGGTTAGGACACTATAACGCTTAAGATTCCTCGGCTTTGTATTTGAACCATGATCTAAATTACCAAGTGGTGCAATGCACACAAAGTTATAAAATAGTACACCGCACACAGAATTATTTACTTCGAAACAATCTTATCTGTTCTATCTTCTATCGCCACATCTATTAGTAGCTCTTCTACGTTACTACCTGCATAAATTATACCGAGTTAAAGTGTAAGGTTTGAGTGAGACGTACAATCGTCAGGGCTGCTACAGGTGACTATTTTTATATTCTGTTCGTACCACTATTTTTAATAAATACATTTGTAGTATATTTATCTTGCAAATGTTGTCAAAGTATATCTAAAAATTTTTCTTTTGAAAAAGTGATGCGAAATAGAATTAAAAAATAGTCACCTGTGGTAGCCCTGAATCGTACTAAATCGTGGTCAAACCTGTTTCAGATGCGAAAACCTAGAACATTTTAATACCTGCTGTATTTTGAGAACTTAATTGTGAAATCAGAAGATTTATCTGTGAGTTGGATAATTGACCATGAATATTAAAATCTAAGTACACAGTTAGCATAGCTGCCAACTCTTCCTCTTTTTTGGACAACAATAATTTAATAGAAAATTTTGCCTTATTTAATCGGCAGGTTACGGCGGTTTAAAAAGGTAAAATTTACCATAAAAGTTTTGTGGTACAAAAAAAAAGGTAAGATGTTGGTAGCCTTTAGGTAAAAACTGTCTCATATCGATTATATCGATTGACGTTGCTGCCATCTCTTTGAAAATGCAGCGAACCTATGGTTATCAGTGTTGCCAGTGGGCTACTTTTTTTAAATCCAGATTTCTCGATTCGCACCACTTTTTTGAAACGGTAAAAAAATTCCCCTAGTTTTCGCCTTAATAAATATGTCATTATATAAGGCGCATTTTACCATTTCAAAAAAGTGGTGCCAATCGAGAATCTGAATTTTAAAAAGGTAGCCCATCTGGCAACACTGCTGGCAATCCTTCTATGCTAACAAATTCGACTTGAATTATATGCTGTGTGATTCATAAACATCGAACAAATAGGCTGTTTCCTTAAATATTGTCTCTAGAAACATATTCTCAATTAAAAATTTCATAAAAAAAGATGCAAAATTTTATGAGATAAGTTTCAAATCCATGAGAGGTCTATTTCTGAAAATACGAAAAATTAATTTCTATACGGCTCCCGTAGGGTAAAATTTTCAATTAAGAAAATTTTCCTTATCCCTTCCTGAATTAAACACAAAAAATTTCATTACTATATCTGCAAAACTCGCCAAGATACTCCAAAACTCGCCCATTAAGGACCAGCATGTTTTACAATACATTTATTCAGTTCACACCACTTCTGTTAAACAATTATTTTTAGTTTATGAATCACTGAAATGTTTTAATTAAATAAGGCAGATTTTACTTCCTTCTTTTATTGGTATCAAAAACATTAAAAAAATCACAAATATAATGTTGCGAAAACGCAACGTCAGTCTTTAACCCTTTCGGGGACGGGCGATGCATATATGCATTGTCAAAAGGTGCATGTGGAATTTGCTTTTGGCACCATTAATAAATAAATGTAATATTTGTCTTCTTTAATTAGAGCATTTTTCGATATTTTACAAGTAAAGGGAACTGTCTAAAAGAATGTGGTGCCACCCAAATTAAATTTGTGTAAGTCATGTAGTCTCGAAAGGGTTAATGGGTTAACACATTCACGACGGCAAACGAGAATTCTCGTTTTCATTCCAAAAACAACATTGACTAAGGGCGTGGCTTCTACCTTACAGAAAATGCATTTATATCATATGTTGTACATATTTTGTTTAGATTGCGAGACTTTTTGTATTAAATACGTACATTGAAAGATATTTACCGATGCATTAAGTTGGGAAACCTATCTAGAACACCAATTTGCAAAAGACTTTCAGAACAGGGGGGGGGGGGGGCTTCTACTGTTTTAAAATTCAAATTTGATAAAAATTGCCTGTCGGCTATGTGTGAAAATCCAAAATTCGTGACTTATACCACTTAACCATGCCTCTGAGCGAAGAGTTATTGACGCATTTTGAATGCAAGATAGGGATCATCCACAAATTGTACGTTATTAAAAATCAATTTAAGACAGTGACTCTTCTTTGGACATAAAATAGCAGCATACAGATTTTACGTTAACCTTTTGAGCTCTGGTGGGTGAATTTTTTCCCACTTAATTTTAATCACCAAATGTCACAATGACAGTGGAATATTCGACAAAATTTATTTGAAAATAAATAAATTCATTTTATCGTGTATATGATAAGCCGAATTGTTTGTTTGTAAATTATTGGTGCCAATGTGACATTTGGGTATTTTTCAGAAATACACCCACAAGCTTAAAGGGTTAAACTTGCTTTTGAAATATGATGGAGGCCAAAAAATATCTAGGCCCGTGTCCGAGACAAACCATAGGAAAAAAGTTCGGCCCACACTGAAAAAAGTTAAAATCTCAGCCCGAACTCGTCACGGCCTGGCTGAATTTCCATGCAACATAGTTTTTTTTTTTATGTCGATATAGTTAAAAATTGTTTCGTACGAGGAGTTCTGACCAAAAATACTTATTTTAGCTTTTTTTCATGTTTATAATATTTGTTTTTAAAGAAGCGCCCTAGGCTGTGATATTTATTTTTTTCAATGAACATCTACTGCAATGTAAATCTTTAACTTATCATTAATATCGTTAACTTATATTCAACGTATTGTCGATATTACAAAATGCTATACTGTAAAATCTTATATGACGGAATACACAGGAAAGAAAAAAAAATGCGTCATAGACAATTTCTCTTCTTAGCAGGTGTAAACGTATTCTATTCTTTTCTCAGGTATTGCTATATTCATTTTGCATTCATCAACAAAATTTTCCGTTTAAGACAGAATTCCGTCGTAGCCAGGTTTTTTTCTGGGGTTTTACTTTATTTTAATGTTATTGCCTATAAATCTAATGTCCTTTTAATAATGTTTAATGTTTAATTCTAAAATAATGGCGATTTTAAAATATATGCATTTTTTGCAAACATTTTTCGGCTGAGTCAAATTTTATTGATATTTGCATGGATCAGGTCACACAGAGACAATGATTTTAATACGGGTTGGGTCGAGACCGGGACTGAAACTTTCGCCCTGTGTAGTCCTAGGAAGAAGGAAGACAATCCCGGTTCGGTATGGAGAAAATACGTTAAGCCCGGCTCGTCCGAGCCTTCAGAAAAAAGTAAGGTTCGTGCCCACCGGGGCGTGAATTTAGTGAAGACTATTCCCGGCCCACCCCGGCCCGTGTGTCGTGAAGGAAAATGGGCCCCAGCCTGGCACGTGAGCTGGGAAGCAAAATGAAGCCTAACTTTCAAACGGGCCGCCCCTGCAAAATACAAACTTCTTTAACGGTCTCGCCGAGACGATATAAAATCTGCTGTTGTGAGGGCTGAAATTATGAAAAATCTCGAAATCGACATGTTAAAAAAAAGCTTTGTTTTAAATCAACTGACGGACATTTAAATAGTACAGAAAAAAGGTGTAAAGAACAAATGCTAAACTGAGTCGGAAGTTTACGCTACAGGAGGAGTTACTCATTCACCAGCAATTTTTAAAAAGACATTTAAACATTTTATTAGTACCCAATCTTTGTTTAATACTAGAACTACCCGAAATTTGAGTCAAGTTTTATAAAAATATTTCTCACCAGAATTTTGATTTATAACAGTTTAACTTTATTATTTAGCGTTTTTCTTCTTTGTTTCTTTTAAACTTATTTAATAATCAAATTTCTGGCTTGAACGAAAACATATTCATATGGTAGCCGTCAAAATGACGGCTCACGGTAGTTCTAGTTTTAAATCTTTAAGTGCGTTTTTCTGCATGACGGGTTTTTTCGCCATTTCTCGTGTTAAAATTGTTATGTCATAATTTGTGAAAGAAAAATTATGAAAACTTGGAACATGTCTTTTTTGATTATTTTACATTAATTTTGTTTCGGAAAATTTGAAAAAAAAAAGTATTTACTATTGAAAATTTTATTTTTTTTTAAATAAGTTGCATCATTTTTAAAATTTAAATTTTTAATATTTTTAAAATTATTATTTAAAAAAATCCTGAAAGAAAATTAAAATTATGTTTTTCTCTTTAATTATATTCAAAATTTTTCAAAATTCTACAAACAGTATTTCGAGTTATAACGCTTTTAAAAAAATAACATTTAAAATATTTTAAAAAACATTGGGAGAAATTTTAGGATGTGATTTTGTTTGAAAATTGTATGGTTAACAATCACAAAAAAAAAAAAAAAAAATCAAAATTCGAACTCAATAAATGTATTTTTTATCTTTCCCTGACCTTTTAAGATAACATTGTTCCTTGAATTCACGCATTTCAATTTGTGTCTAATCCCTTGAAACCTGACGAATTACTTAAATGCGTAAATCTCTGTGAGTTTTGTCGATATAAAGATGGATTTTTTTGTGTTTAATTCAGGAATGGATAAGGTAAATTTTAATAATTGGAAATTTTACCCTGGTGGGGATGGGATTGCATAAAAATTTAGTTTTCGCATTTTCTGAAATAGACCCCCTATGGAGTTGTAACTTATCTCATCAAATTTTGCACCTTTTATTATGAAACTTTGCAGTTGGACGTATGTGTATATGGCCAATATTTAAGGAAATGGGCTATTGTTTCATTGTTTATGAATCACACTGTATATTTAATAAAGTTTTAATTGTTTAACATAGCTTAGCTGATTTCTTCGTCTATCATGCGACCGAAATAAACATCTGAAGTACCTATTGTTAATAAAAGAATTTTTTTTTAATCTTCACAATTCTCTGATAATTTAAGGCGAAAATTAATTTTCGAAAAATGCGGTAGTCCGCAAGCAGTGTTGCCAGATGGGCTACTTTTAATCAAATCAGATTCTTGATTGGCACCACTTTTTTTGAAACGGTAAAATATGCCTTATTCAATGACATATCAATTAAGGCAAAAACAAAGTTAGTTTTACTGTTTCAAAAAAGTGGTGTTAATCAAGAAATCTGAATTTTAAAAAAGTAGCCCAATGGCAACACTGTCCGCGAGATTCAGGTTGAAGATTTCTCATATAAATTTATAGTAAAGGATACATTAATTTATCTTACTATCGTGTTTATCTGGTAATACAAGGTTCCTACAGGTCAGGAAATTTCCCTGTCTTTAAGTCATATTAACATCAGTATTTTCTCAGAAAAAAACTCGAATTTTTCATTCGCATCATCATTATATAAGTCGTATCTATTATATAAGTTATTTCTACGTAAAAATTCTGGTATTGCAGCTGAAAGAGTAGAAACCCTGTAATAGTAATAAAATTAACTTTTTATTTTATTTTATTTTATTTTTTTACTTTTTTCAGCATTGAGGATGTTAAATGTTTAATATTGGCATATACTTTTTCTTTAAATAACACAATAGTTTAAAAATTATTTTTTTTAAATGTAATCTTTTTACACAACAATGCGTAAAAATAGCAAATATTTACTTTTCCAAGTGTCATCTGTTTATTACATGACGGAAATTTCTTCAAGGAAACTCTACAATATTAAAAAAAAATCTCTCTAAATGATAAAAAACACTTAAAATATATTTTAAGACATTAAAATGAAAAACCTAACCAAAGCTGTTTTTGCTCCAAATGGAGAAACGGAATCATTTACACGCAACAATGCACTTACTGAAAGCAGAAATTATAGAATACGAAAGGAGAAACCTTTGAATTATTAAGAGTGCTTGAAAAATTAAAAACAAGCTTTTTTATTGAATATGGACCTTTATGTCGTGCTTATGTCTGTTTCAGAGTAAAAAAAAAACAAACAAACATTAAAAGTAAAATAGAAGAAGTGTTTATTTTTATTTTCTATTTGAATTGGTCTGAAAGGATTGCACTACAAAAAGGATTAATCACAAAATATTTGCTTTAACTATTTGTCGAATATGATTCATCATCAGTTTTTATCACTGAAACTTCTATGTCGAGTATTATTAACTCTAAATACTTTCCAAATCTTCTTTTGATTTAATAGAAAATTATTTTTTTATTAAATAAAGCGAATATTTCAGTTCGGAAAATATGGTATATTCAAAATTTGAAAGACTTGTCCGAATCACTGGCCCACTTGAATTTAGGTGTTTTACATACCACTATTTGTTAATAGTAATTTCTACATATTTAATCGCAGAAGTCTGCGAAGATTTCTATTCGGAAATATTGGACTTTATAACACATCCCCACTCTTGGGGCGCTAAAAGGCACGTTTGCAACCAATGCTGCCAATTTAACGATTTTTTATCCGAATATCTACCTTTATTTTGGAATTGTAATATTTGACATATTTAATCTGTCGTTAATATTAGGAAATAACTGTGGTTATCTGAATAAAAAACAGCTGAATTTCAATACTGTATGTAATATTTTAAGCTAAATAAATTTGATTAGCATAGCGTAAAAAATGTGAACTGCAAAATGGCCATATATGTCGTAGATAAAACAAGCATGCTTTGAACCGAAAATTTTACTAAATAAACGAATTGAAATGTGTACGATATCCGATAATGTGTATTTTTTTACACATAATTTTTTATTCTTGGCATATTTGTTTAATCAGCTGCTCATACTTCGACTTTCTCTGTATAAGCGAAGGTTTGGTTATTTTTAAATATCGATTATTAATTTTCTGTCTTTTTATTAAAATCAATATAAATGTTTCTGTAGTCATTAAATATGGGCTTAATTTATTTAACAGTTTTATAATGAATCCCCTTCTCCAATTCCAAAAATGAAAAGAAAAGGAAACAAGATTAACTGAATTAATAATTATCAGCTAAAGCGAAAGCGTCAACATAGAATTTATATTAATATTTATAGAATAGCCAATTTTTACTCTTTTATCTTATCACTGAAATCTAATGATACATTTCATTTTATCTATTTCAAAATTTTGTAGATTTCTGAGAAATTTTTGACTTATCACATAATTTTAATCTCTATTTGCCACATTGGCACCCGAATTTTTTAATGAAAATTTCACTTTTATTAAGTACGCGAAAAAATACTTTCACTTGCTTATAAAAAGAATTTTCTTGTAAATACTGGTGTCATTCAATTATTTCAACTCTTTACGAATAGAAGTACCTTTCCCAGTGTTGTCAGATTGGGGACTTTTTTTGTCCCCAGTTTGTTGATTGTCACCGCTTTTTTTTAAATAGAAATTTTCGGCCTATTTAGAAAATAGATTAAAAATTCTGAAAAATAAGGCAAATTATACTATTTTAAAAAAGTGGTGACAGTCAAATATTCTGAATTAAAAAAGTCCCCAATCTGGCAACACTGACCTTGCCCCTGAAAGGGTTAAGGAGAAAATTTCCATTAAATTTTAGTATTAAAAAGAAACGTAACTGTTAACCCTTTCCGGCACGGGTAATTTTTGTTGTAAAATGATGAAATGATTGACTGACACCGGAATTTTAAAACGACTTTTTCAGAAATTAAAAACATGTTACTTTTACTATTCATTGTAAAAGCAAAATTTTACTAAAATATTCTTGGTGACGTTCGTAAGTTTGGAATTAAAATTAGGTATCCCGACCCGGGCACAGTGTGCCGGAAAGGGTTAAAAGCTGTGGATTTAACCTTTTGCGACAAGCGTCCAATACATTAAAAAAAAATTAACACCAGTAATTGTAAATAAAATTTTTTGTCTAACTTAATGTGAGACGTTTTGTGACAAAATAAGGCAAAATTCACTATTTAAAGTTACTGGTAAGAAAAAATTATGATTTTACGCACCTTAAAAATCACGTAAACTCTCGTTGCGAAGACATATTCTTAAGAAAATTTTGAACCAAATTGGTGTTGCTAGGTGTCCCGCGTAAATCTGACCTCCAAATGCTCTAAACACCAGTATTAAAAAAAAATTATCTTCGCCTTATCTAATGGCAGAATTTTCTGCGATTAAAGATGACGAAATAAACTGTATAAGAAATTAGTGGTGTCTAGATTATTTGGAGCCCTGATTTACGCGGGACATCTGGAAACACTAAACCAAACACATTGTTGTTGTGAATTTTAATATTTTTAATAGATTTTTTTTTTTTTTTTGCATCAGATTGCCAAAGTCAATCAAACCAAGTATCGTTGAACTTTTTATTTTGGTAGCATTTTTCCTTCTGAGGACAATTTCAGTTTCAGAATCTGTTACAAAATTTCAATTGTCACCAGAAAAAAAAAAAATTCTACGAAAAGAAAAAAATTTCGAAGATAGCGGCTAGACATCGGTCGCAAATGCCCTATTAACCCTCTTGCTGCACAACCCGAGATATCCTCGGGCATGCATTTTCATGTCTAATTGGTACTATCTGGTTATTTCCGCCAGTTATTTTTTAGCGAAAACTTTGTCTGATATGGTCAGGACATTTTTCCCGATTACGATAGTCAAAAATTTCTGCTTTAAAGAACTGGTGATAAAAGATTAAGAATTCTGTAAAAGACGCTCAGTGCGAAGAATTACTTACGCAGCGAGAGGGTTAACACTAAAACAGTGTTGCCAGATTAGGGACTTTTTTAATTCAGATTATTTGATTGTCACCACTTTTTTTAAATAGTATAATTCGCCTTATTTTTCAGAATTTTTATTTTTTTTTTAAATAGGCAGAATATTTCTATTTCAAAAAAGCGGTGACAATCTGGGGGCAAAAGAGTCTCCAATCTGGCAACACTGCACTAAATGGACCATAATGAGTCATCTGACTCCTACCAAATGAATATATTTCGGTTTCTACGTGAAATTTCTTTATAAAATAAGATTAAAAGATAAATAAGAAGAAAAATGTTAGAAAAATAAGTTAAACAGTTATGAATAAAAATTCTCGTGAGAAATATTTTTTAAAAACTAGAGTAAATTCCCGGTATCTTTAGTGTTGAAACAAGTCGGAAATTGAACACTTCAAACGTCACAAATGAGGTGCGCCTGTGCCGTCGAAATGCCCAAGGCCAGAGGACACGAGTATGATGACATCATTAATCGACCGACGTCTCGCTAGCATTTGAATTCATACCGGAAAATTTTGAATAGCAGTTTTCTTTTATTTTATTTGTGGAACATGAATCATCTTATAAAACAATAATCATTATTTAAACTTACTGGTGAGAAATTGGAATCCCCCAATAAAAAATCAGTCAGATGCAGCAACACTGTGGAATTCCGCATTTGGCTGAATTTTTATTTAGGGATTCCGAATTCTCACCAGTAAGTTTAAATAGTGATTATTGTTTTATATGATGATAGATATTCCACGGTAGGGGGGGGGGGGGAATCGCTATTCAAAAGTTTCCGGTGTTAATTCAAACACTAGTGAGAAGTCGGTTGATTAGTGATTTCGTCATACTCGTGTCCCCTGGCCTTGAGTATTTCGATGGCAGCGGGAGCGTTCGTACTATAACTAGTTTTAGAAATATTCAGAACTTATTGCAATAGCTGTTGCACGCTTATGCAAAAAATCATGAACAAAAATTTAATACGATTATATATATTAAATTCAGCAATATGGAAATAATATGACCACATCTTAAATTTGACGTCATGACCATGGCAAGCTAGCATCATTACCTATCATGGAATATTATTGAATTAAATAAGTATGATAGGATTTAATAGAATGAAGAAATCATTTATTAATATCTTTTTAAGTTTTGATTCGATTTTTATAAAATTTGAAATGACTAAACAAAATTGTATTAAATTTCAGACCATTCGGTTGAGTAGTTTTTGCGCTGTTATGTGAAGACAGACGGACGGACCGGACGACGACTACTAGTGTCGCGTATTAATATAATTACGACATTTCCCAATAGACTATAATGTAATGGATTACTTTTGAGTGCCCATGTAAATAAACTATGCACGCTACATACTTTATTTTCAATACCGAACATGGCGTAGTAAATATCAGTAACATATATCAATTACAGTGCAATACAAATATATTAGCGCAAGTTCTAGTTCGGACGGAAAGACCGATGAATAGACAAACCGAATTTATAAACACTTTTCAAATATGTTCTAAAGTGTTAAAAAAGCATAATAGTTTGAAATTTCACTTTTAGCAATTTATACCACTAGACGGAAGCATACTTGAATACTTTTTACAGCCCCTTATTTTACATACTATCTTTTTATACACGCAGCAATTTATATAAAATATAATTAAGACTAAAACACGCTTATAGCTACTGGAATCACACTTCCAGATTATCAATTCTTTTCAACCAGTCTACCAATTCTTTGTGTCACCCTATATATAATTTCATCTATATTCTAGAAACATATCTTAGCATACTAAATGTTCTTCAGCGTAAAAATGCAAAACTCGTTTAAAAACCACCTTAAACTATTTTTATTCTTATTCTGCAACCCTTACGAATCGCTTTGTATGGCCCTGTATATAATCTAGAGCAGCGGTGCACAACCTTTTTAAGAGAAGGGCCACTTACAAAAATGTCTGGGTTGTCAAGGGCCACATCAGTAATTCTGTTTTGGGAGGTGATCTGTGGCCTATAATCAGATAAAAAATATGGTTTTAGAAGGTGTGGTTTACCTCTAGGTTTCCTTACCCAGTCAATATATCCAATTCAGTTGACAAGAATATATCAAAAGTTTGCATTAGTATATATAACACAGATATAGCAAGGATTATTTTCAAGGAATGATAACATTCCTTGATGTTATTATGAAGAGTAAATTTTGTTTTATTAAAATGTTTGCTAAAAAACAAACATAGGCAAATAGGCATGAAAGAGGCTAGTGCTGAAAAAAAAATTTAACTTTATAAACGAAAAGTGGAGGAGGAGCCGATCAACGAAATTTGACGTTTTTCTGCCCCGATCAACAAAATTCGAGATTTTACAGCGCCTGATCGACAAAATTCCCAATTTTTTCGAAATTGATCGACAAAATTCGCGATTTTTCTGCGCCTGATCTACGAAATTTGCCATTTTTCCGCACCCGATCGACGACATTTGCTATTTTCCGCACCTAGTCGACGAAATTTGCGATTTTTTTGTACCTCATAGGCAAAATAAGCAATATTTTCCCTGCCGGACCAACGAAATTTCGCGATTTTTCCGAGCCCGATCGACGAAATTTGCGATTTTTCCGTCCCTCATCGAAATAAATCGCGATTTTCCGTATCCGATCAATAAAATTTCGATTCTTAACTGATTCCCACAAAATTTGTAATTTTTTCCCGTGGCAAAATGACGAAATTCACGATTTTTTCTCGAGATAAACGGGTGGAACTCACAAATTTTCCGCAGCCGATCAAAGAAATTAAAAATTTTTCTGCGCATCATTGACAAAATTCTCAATTTTTCCGTGCCCGATCAACAAAATTTGCGATTTTTCCTTGCCCGATCAACAAAATTTGCAATTTTTCCGTGCCCGATCAACAAAATTTGTAATTTTTCCGTGCCTGATCAACAAAATTCGCGATTTTTTTTTCTGCCCGGCAAACGAAATTCGCGATTTTTTGCAGCCCGATCGACAGAACTCAAGATTTTTCCGTGATCGGCGAGATATGCGATTTTTTCGCCTCATAGGCAAATTCGCGATTTTTAAGTTTCCGATCAACGAAATTCGCAAATTTTCCGAGCTTAATCGTCAAAATTCGCTATTTTTCCGCACCTGATCAGCGATATTTGCAATTTTTAACTGAGTGACGAAATTTTCAATTTTTCCAGCGGCAAATTGACGAAATTCACGATTTTTTCCTGCGACAATATGGACAAAAATTGCAATTTCTCCAGTTATAAACTGGCGGAATTCGCGGCCACACGTTACCCCATTGCGGGCCTTTTTTGGCCCGCGGGCCACAGGTCCCTAATCTGGAGCATTTATACACACAATGCAAAAAATGTACTTCCAGCAATCATCGATAATATACAGTACTTCGGAAACAGTATAATATCCGAAGTCTTTTGAGTGTCCTTGTAAAAACTATGCACTTTCTAATATACAGGAAGTTTCTTGAATAAATCTCAGCAACGTATATCAATTTCATTATATGGGAAATAGTTTAACGTAATTAAAATACGCGCCAAACGATGTTTCCCTCTATGCCATTATGTAACAGAATACATTTGTTTGGTCCTGTAAAATGAATAATAAGTTTTCTTTGCACCACATATTCCACGGAATCTATATTTTAGTGCACTTCATAAATGTATATCATTTTCATTATGTTCGAAATTGTGTAACATCATTAAAATACACTTGAAACTATTTTTTCACATTGGCCGTAATGTAAGGAATACTTTTTATTGTCACTTGAAATTTTAAATGCATGATTTTTTTATTTTGTTTCGAAAAAATTATAAATGATTCTTTGAAAGGTTTATATACACAGGAAAAATAATGAAAAAAAAATCAGAGGTACATTTTTCGTATAATAAGTCAACCTTTTCTTATGTTGCACATCTGCAATGCAAGTAAAACAAAATATTGCAAATTAGTAAATATTTTAATAAGTATGAGTCTAAATACCTTATTTTATATATTTTCTTATTTTGTAAAACTTAACGCTTAACCCTTAAATGTGCGATTTTTTATTTTGGATCGAAAAAAGTATATATGATTTTCTGAACGGTTTATTACACAAGAAAAATAATGAAAAAAAAAAAAATCAGAGATACATTTTTCATATAATTCGTCAATCTTTTCTTCTGTTGCACGTCTGCAATACAAGTAAAAACTACTGTAGTGTGGCTGTTTTAGGCTAAAATAATGTAAATTAGTAAATACTTTAATAAGCATGCCTCCAAATACCTTATTGTATATAATGATTTATTTTATAAAACTTAATCTTTAACCCTTTAATTCCCATCATAGAATACGTTCTAGAAATTATGTAGTTCAGAGATTCTGACTTTACACCAGAAAGTTTTAATGGTTAATTTCGCTTTATTTAAATACGGAATATCAAAGAAAATGTTGCTGTTTTAATTTTGTGGTGTGAATTCGGTATATGCGAATAAAAAAAAAAATCTATTAAATTCAAAACAGTGTTGTTTGCATTTATGCAAAGCTGCGCAATAAAGGGTTAAATGCATAAATATTTTTTTTAGAATTATATTTGATATTCTTATATTAAATTTAGACTCCAGAAATTTTAAGATAGATTTTATATTTATATTTTTGTCATTTTTACAGAATTAATACTTCCATATAAATATACTCGAGAATTAAGTAAAAAGTGATGTGGATATGCATCACTATGCATTTAATGGTTAATTGAACTATACATCTGATATTCATAAAATTTGAAATGACTCGACACAATTATGCAACAATTATATATTTTAAATATCAAACCATTCGGTTAGATATTTTTTGCGCTGTTATATGCCGACAGACGGACGAACCAGGAGGCGACTATTGGTGCTACGTATTTTTATAATTACGAATGCACCGAAAAATAATTAAGATATTATTCAAATACAAACGGGAAATTTGAAAAGAACGCTTCCATTGGTTCAACGTTGGCTTTAGAATGTCTTCGTATTACTATAAAGTATATTATAGTAAATTATAGCGTAGGCTCTTTACTGCTTTGCAGTAACGTAAAAAGGCTTTGTTCCATGCAATTCATTATTTTTCCCTCTAAAATTTTCTTTTTTTATTCTTGAAAATTGATAGTTTTTAAGAGAACAATTTCAAAAGTAACGAAATTGAAACGATATGCAATTTACTTTTTCAAAATACAAAATAGAAACTGATAAAGTTTAAAACATCTTTTATACATAAAGCAGATGTTGTTTCAAAAGTTAATAACTTTTATTAGCAGTCAGTGTAAAGAAATTACCCTGACACTTTAATGTTATTTTCAGTTGCATATAAATGTTACCATAAAATAAAAGAAATGTGTATCTTAAAATAAATTGAAAACATTTTTATTAAAAAAAACAGCAAATGACTGGCATATTATGAAATATATTTCAATTTAAAGCTAATTTTAAAATTGTTTGTACCATGAAACCCAAAATAGAAATATCGATTTTGTTTCTCAGACTAATTAAAAAGGACTCTTAATTATAGTTTTCTGTCATAATTATATTATTTTTAAATGAAATAAATAAAATTAGATTCACAGTATAATAAATATTCATATTTTCTTAACAAGCTATTCGAAATTATGCTTTGACAAAGTGTCTGTTTTATTTTGCAAAATGCATAAAATTTTGACTCGTTAAATTAGTACATATAGAAAATAGAATCGAAGAAATAATTTCCATATTTTAAATATGATACATTAACAATAAATGGATTTAACCCTATCAAGGGCAAAATAATTATCTTACTAAAATATTGAAATAATAGATTGTCACCAGATTTAAAGAAAACTTTTTATTAACCCATTAAAGACGGAATTATGTTTCTCCTTGAAATAGAAACATTTCATTTTAGAACCCTTTTTCCGAATAGAAATTTTTATCTTATTTTATCGCGGAGTTTCTGTCATGAAAGACAGCGAATATTTCTCTTCACAATTACTGGTGTACAAACGACAGGGATGACATTGATGACCGCCCCGGGAACCCAGCTTTCGCTTTAGAGTATAAGTGCAATCCCGGGGGGAGACTAAAATCCACTGAATATGGTAAGATACATTAACAATGACAATATTTTTAAAACAGTTAATAACATACAGAAAAATAAATCCAGTTTGCTGTTTTTGACTCTGAAACTTACAAGAAGTGTCATCAGTACATACATTGACAGCAATTGCACTATGTTGTATACATGCATAAACAATTACAAGACATGTTTTTTGAATATTAGAGCTGAAAAACTTTAAGTGAAATGCATATGCTGATAAATATAATAAAAATACTAAATAAACAAACCAAAGGAAATAAGACAAATATTTACATTATGTACAAAACAGGGGATCCTGTCTGAAATGGGAGCTGAAAACAATGAGTTTGCTCAGTTAGCTCAGAAAGGGAGAGGATTGGTAAATATAAATTCGTTGTCTTCTAAAAATTTCATACAATCCGCTATACGTTGCAGGAGAACTGGGCGGTCGAGCAGGTAAGTTAGCCAGTCAGGCAGTGTCATCTGTTGTGGCTTTTTTACGTGATAGTGGGACGTTAATGTGCAATGTAAAATATAGTGTAATGATGTTGATAAGGATCCACAAATGCAAAGAGGTGAGTCTCGTTTATTTATGGTATATAAGTGTTGTTGGAAGGGTCCATGATTTGTGAGAAAGAGATACAGGTATCTGTTACTTATGAAAATGTTTTGTGAGACCTTAGGTATGAAGTCACGCGTGTATTGACCCACCTGCACTGTAGACCAACGTTGTTGCCATCGGTGTAGCATTTGTTTTTTGAGTTCTAATTTCAATGTTGATTGTGGGAATGGAAGAAATGTTAGTGGTAAAGTTAAATCATCGACTGCCGACCTCGCCAGCTGATCGGCCCGTTATACCAGAATGTCCTTTAACCCAATTAAAGAAGAACGATTTTTATGAGGACTGAAGGAGTAAGGTTATGTCTAGAACTAAGTGATTATTGTTATCAATTTTTGAAAGGGCCATTAGACCTGATAAACTGTCTGATGAAACTAAGTATTGGGAATCAGAGTCCTCTTCAGCACAACGAATCGCCTCCTTCATTGCAAAGAGCTCCGCCTGGAAGACAGAGTTCCCCGGATCAAGCCTTGCGCGCCAGGAAAAAAAGTGTGAGCTTTGCCTATAAACACAAAAAGCTGCCGCAGTTCCTACTTCTGTTTTAGACCCGTCTGTAAAAACGTGTGTTGATCCGTTAATGTCTTTTGTGGCACAAATACTAATACCGTTTGAAAGTGAAGAAATCTGATACTTTGAACATTTTGTTGAATACATTGGGACAAAATAAGAAATATTAGAAGCACCCATGTATTAGCAGATATGCTGTTACCTTCAGCAGGGTTGCCCGATTTGGCCTTTTTTTTTATTCTGAAATTTTACATTCACACCAGAAATTCTATATAGCATTATTTTCATTATTTTATGACAGACGTTTCGTGATTATCGAAAGTAAAAGTTCTTTCAGAATTTCTGATGTGAATTCCAAGTTTTTTAACTGAAAGTAGAGGCCAAATTGGCAATCCAGACCCTGAGACAAAGCTAGGCTATAAACCTTTATCTACTGCATTATGATCTACTGCAAATTTTTTCATGTAATTTTTTTTTCATTTACTACAATGAAAATTAAAGGAAAAACATAAAAAATACTCCCCCGTGAGGAATTTAATTTCTTAGAGGTTTCTTTAATTAATTAAAGTGGAACTTTAAAGTACCGTCAGTACACTATGACTAAAAAATCGTAACAGAAAACCCACAAGTTATTTCAAATGGCACCAGAATTGCGGGTAAAATATTTTCGATTTAATATGTATGTGACATGAAGACTTTTTCATATTTATAAATATTTTTTTTTTTGAAAATTCTAGTGCCAATCATATATTTCAACATTTTAGCATTGAAAACGCTTTGCCCCTGAAAGGGGTAAAAAAATTATTTTTTTAGTTATGCGATGTCTATATTCCAGGGACAACATGTTCTCTCCCATCTCCACATATGCAATATATGAATTTACATATGCCATTTCTAGCATAGCAACAAAGAGCCGGTGCCACAACTTTTTCGATTTCCTCTAAAAAATAATAATGAAGCAGAAAATAAATACTAGGAAAATACACTACGTTTTAGTAATTACATTATAAAGCAGATGAAAACGATGGATAACTACACAGACGAAAAGTAAGCAAGACGTTTTTCTGCAAAACCCAGTGTACTGACGGTACTTATAAGTACCACAGAGTAACTCAACAGTTAAATCAAATACATACACCGCTCACCTAGAATACCTAGTCAAATTGTATTCTAAGATCATAATGAACGCATAAAAAAAATCCAACACTTATCTTAAATCATTTACATTTTATATACAGGGTGTCCGAAAAGTCTGGAAACGGTCGAATAACTCGAGAAATACAAAGCAGATTGAAAAACGTAAATATACGTGTTAAATATTTTTAAAAAAGCTACTCAGTGATACCAAATTTTATCCCCGCAACTGACCACCCAGGAGTCAGAGAGGGTCCAACTTTGAAATCTTGATTGATAACACCCATTTTTCGTGTTCTACGGACAAAAATACGTAATTTTGTATTTAACATTTTTTTCTAATCCTCGTTGATCACGGTGTAATTGAACAAATAAAACAGATACATATTTTGGTTTTCCCAACCAGGTTTTGACATCTCGAAATCTGATTGGCCAGAACTTTTAACGACCAAGTTGCCGTCTTTGGCGGAAATAGTGTTATTAATACATGGAAATTATTCCAGAGGGAAACATTCGCCTTGCGTACAATATTTCAAATGAAAATCAAATTTCTGATGAAAAAATGAAAATCAAAAGGCGCAAAGGCCAACATAGTGAGAAAGATTACACGCCGGGACTCGAACCCGGGCCATCAGTATAGCGCACTGACGTTCTACCGACTAAACCACTTGGAACGATGCCCAGCAAGGAAAATTTCTCACTATTATATGTTGGCAAGGCTACAAACGCAGCACAAGATGGAATATTTACCGTGACCAACGGACCCGAGGAAAACACGGAACATAATTTAATCCAGCAACGATAGAAACTATATTAATACATGGAAATTTTTCCAGAGGGAAACATTCGCCTTGCATACAAAATTTCAAATGAAAATCATATTTCAAAGTAATTGCTTAAAAGGCGCAAAAGCCAACATAGTGAAAAAGATTCCAAGCCGGGACTCGAACACGGGCCATCAGTATAGCGCACTGACGTTCTACCGATTAAACCACTTGGAACGATACCCAGCAAGGAAAATTTCTCACTATTATATGTTGGCAAGGCTACAAACGCATCACAAGATGGAATATTTACCGTGAGCCACCGACCTGGGGCAAACACGGAACATAATTAAATCCAGCAACGATAGAAACTATATTAAAACATGGAAATTATTCCAGAGGGAAAATGGATTTAATTATGTTCCGTGTTTGCAACAAGTCGGTGGCTCACGGTAAATATTCCATCTTGTGCTGCGTTTGTAGCCTTGCCAACATATAATAGTGATAAATTTTCCTTGCTGGGTATCGTTCCAAGTGGTTTAGTCGGTAGAACGTCAGTGCGCTATACTGATGACCCGGGTTCGAATCCCGGCTTGGAATCTTTTTCACTATGTTGGCCTTTGCGCCTTTTAAGCAATTACTTTGAAATTCATTTGCATTTGGAAATAGTGTTTCTCAAAACCCATCAGTGGAGATTGTTTTCGTGGCACTTTATATGTTTTTCCATAAAAATTAATAGAAATATATTACATTAGTTTTCTATTTGCATGTCTTTTTATGAAGTTGATCATTTAAAAATAATAAACTGCGTATTTTGATATTTTAACCTTTTGAAGGGCGGTGATGCCGTCACGGCATCAAATAATTTTCATCCCAAATTGCCACATTGGCACCGGAATTTTATCATGAAAATGTCTTCTTTATTAAGTACGCGAAAATTTACTTTTACTTGTTTATAAATAAAATCTCCCGTTAATACTGGTGTCAGTAAATTATTTGAACATTTTACGAGTACAAGTACCTTGCCCCTGAAAGGGTTAACGAGTAAATAAGCACCTCCCCTCCCGAACAGAAAAATTATAGTATTTTTTATTTGGGGGCGGATTGTGTTGATATTCTGTGTTTCGATGTCTTTTGCTGTCAAAAAAATCACTTAATTTGGGGCCGAATGGGAGTGTATAAGTTTTTTCTAATTATTACTATAGAATAACATAAAGGAGCAAAAAGACAAACAAACATATAAAATCTTATTGTGCTGGCTCATCAAAGGATGGGAAGTAGCGTAAATTTCAGGTGGAGGAGGGTGGGATTATAGGATTTGATGATTGATTAGTTACTGCAACTACTGACAAGTAGGGCAGAAAACATACAAAAATTCTAATAAATGTAATACTTTTTTGTAGATTACTATATTTTTCCATTTTAACATTTTTTTTCCTAATTTTAAATTTATTATTGGGTTGTTCGGGAAGTCGTGTCCGTATAGGAAAATCAATTGACACCGGAAAATCCTGCCCGGTAATTATTTTACATTAGATATATTAATCAATCTATAATTATTAAATGATAGAATTTACCGGTGCGAATTGATTTTTCCAAACGAACACGACTTTCCGAACGACCCTATAATTTTAAACTATTGAATTTTTTTTTTATCTTTTTAACTTTTGAATTTAAAATATAATTTAACTCTTTAATCACTGTTGATTATTTCCTGGGGGAGAAGACGTCTTAACTTTCATGGGGGAAGGATAATGTAGAACAGTATTTAATTATTTATTAATTATTACAATAATATAACAAATGTGCAAAAATATATAAGCAAAAACGTTATTTGCAGAACAAATTAAAAACAAATCAGTTTTTTCCTACATTTTTTAAGCCCGAGAAGGGACATTTATTCATATATTCCATTCAGTTACTTCGATGTTTAATGTTAAATTTTTGTAACAAATAATTTAGAGCTTTTGCGGACAGTGTCCTTAAAAAAGGACTCATAATTTTTATTTTACTTGCACCCAGAATATTTAATTAAAATTTTCCATTTATAATGTACTTGAAAATAAGAAAGTTTGTATTTTCCAATAAACTCGTTTATAAATTCTGATATCAGTATATCATTTCATCAGTTTATAAGCAAAATTACTCCGCGCCGGTAAGGGTTAAACCAGATGAACATTAAAAAAATAAAAACAAAATTTAAATAATATGATAATTTAAATACCCTAAAATTTCCCTTCAAATTAAATCGAAATAAATCTTAGACATTTAAAAATGTTTCTTTTTTTTATTTTACATGTGCCTTATCATTTTTTACACGCTCATCATGAGCATAATACAAAATCTGTAAAACAAATATTTGCAACTTAATAAGGAAAAAAAAGTTTAAAATTTATTTAGATTTCTTTTTAACGTAACCAAAGTTTTTAATGGTTTTATGTATCATATTGTTTGATTTTTTTAAATTGTTCAATTTGTTTAACTTATTTGTTATAAAAATTTAACAACGTAGAACAAACTGAATGAAATATATTAATAAATGCCCCTTCTAGGGCTTAAAAAATGAAGAAAATAAACTGATCTGTTTTTAATTTGTTCTGCCAATTATGTTTTAGATTATATTTTTTGTCACATATGTCACACATAAGTTATTTTAATGTAATAATAAACAAACAATTTCCTACATTATCCTTCTGTTATGAAAATTAACACGTCATCTACCGCAGCAAATAATCATTTCACTTTAACCCTTTCGAGGCCGCATCGCGTACACAAATTTTATTTGGAATACACCGTGTTTTTTCAACTGTCCCCTTTATTGTGAAATACCAAAATATCCTTTAATTAAAAAATTAACTAATATTATTCATTTATTAATGGTGCCCAAAACAAATTCCACATGCACCTTTTGACGATGAATATATGTGCCTCACAAATTCCGACACAGTTAAAGAGTTAAATTATTTTTTAATTCAAAAATTTTCAAATACCAAAATTTTCCTATTGTTTAAATTTATGAAAAAAAATGTTAAATCGAAAAAATATATTGCTTTACAAAAAATTATTACATTTATTAGAATTATGGAAAATATTTTCGCCCTACTTGTTATTATCTGGCTGCAGTAACTAATCAATGATCGAAATCTTCAATCCGACCACCCCCTTAATTTTATACTACTTCCACATTCTTTGCTCAGCCCGCACACAACAAAAATATATGTATTTCTTTTTATTTTGTCCTATATGTTACTCTATAGTAATAGTAAAAAAATCCCGTACGCCCCACCTTCTGACCACGATTTAGAGTATTAAAAAAAAAAAAAAAAAAAAAAAAACCGCAGAAGCCATCGAAATGCCGAATATATACGCCTACCTTTACCAAATAACGAAGATTATCTTTTTTTTTCTGTTCGGAAGAGGAGGGACATGTTTACACATCAAAGTATTAAAGAAAAACAGGTCAATTGATTAGAATGGACCACATATGAATAAAATAAGAACAAATAGAAATCTAATTCAATATATTTCTGTTAATTTGCATGGCAAAAGCATATAAAGCACTTTTGCCATCGAAACAACTTCCATTGATAGTTTTCGACAAACACAATTTCAGCTAAGGCGACCCACTTTAGCAACAAAAGCTTTGGCCCCACACCGTCATCTGCAAAGATTAAAAAAAAAATGTTAAAAGCAAAAGTTGCGCATTTTTCCCCGTAGAATCCGAATCTGAAATAAAAAATGAGGATTATCATTTACAATTTCAAAGTTGGAACGCCTCTGACCCCCAGGTGGTCGGGATGGGGTGTCAACTTTGATATCACGGAATAGCATTAAAAAAATTATTTAACACGTATTTTTTTTTTCCAATCTTATATGAATTTATTGAGCTGTTTCCAAACTTTTCGGACACCCTGTATTTAGTCACATTTATTATTTTATTGTAATAATTTATAAATAATTAAACAATTTTCTACATCATACTTTCCCCTATGAAAATTAAAGCGTCATCTTCCCCAGAAATAATCAAGAGAGCTTAAAGAGATTAATTATTCTTTAAATGAAAATTTAAAAAAAAAATCAATTGTTTAAAATTATTAATTTTAATTTTTGAAAAAAAATGTTAAATTGAAAAATATTTTAATTGCAATAAATTATTACGTTTATAAGAATTATTGAAGAAGTGTCTGCCCGAATTGATATTTTGGAGTTAAAGTAACTAATCAATCATCAAAATATGTAACTCCACCCCCACTGTAATTTCATGGAACTAGTAATAAAGAGGAACTGACATATCCTTAAAATAGTGAAGCTTCAACTGTAACCACTATCGCAGGCGTTGCTTACCACCGGAGAAATCTTCCACCAGTAGATTTATACAGAAATTTTCAACTTATTTTAACGCCTTATTATTTCAAAATTGCAGTCATAAATAATGGTTGAAACAGATTTTTATTTTTACTGGTAGGAGTTTACTTTGGCGGTAGTTAGGACCTGCGTTTCCGCCATATTGTGACAACCAGGGAAACAAAATGACAGTTTTACAAGGCACACTGACACCAGTAAAAACAAATAGAAATTTGTACCTCATTTTTGAGAAATAATTCTATGAATAAGACGCTTAAGTAAGACGAAATTTTCTATTCAATTCTACTGGTGGGATGTTTGATCCTTGCGGTAATCAGAAACTGGAGATCCGATTTAAAAAAAGCAGCCGCCATCTTGTGACAACCTCCTCAGTTACTTCAGTCGCAACTGGTAGACAACACACTAAATGTCTCCTCCTCTTTATTCATAACTCCATTTGTAATTTACGCTACTTCCCCATCCTTTGCTCAGACAGCATAAACAAATTTTATATCATTTTTTTTTAAATATTTTGTCATATGTTTTGTTCTATAGTAATAATTAAAAAAAACTGTACACCAGCATCAGTCTCCTGATTAGATGATATTTTAAAAAATCAGCAGAAGCTATCAAAACGCAGAATATCTGCACACTCCGCACCCAAATAACGAAGATTATCCTTTTTCTGTCCGGGAGAGAAGGTGTATATTTACACGTTAAAAAAAAATCAAAATTCGCAGGTTATTATTTTGAAATGATTGACTGGATAAAAAAATATGCAAATACAGTACTAATTTAATATATTTCTATTAATTTTTATGGAAAAAACATATAAAGCGTCATCGAAACAACCACCACTGATGGTTTTCGAGAAACACTATTCCCGCAAAAGACGGCCACTTTGACGATGAAAGTTCTGTCTAATCAGATTTCGAATCAGATGTCAAAACCTGGTTGGGAAAACCGAAATATATATCTGTTTTATTTGCTCGATTACACCGTGATCAACGTCTATTAGAAATAAATGTTAAATACAAAAGTTACGTATATTTGTCCGTAGAATCCGAATCTGCAATAAAAAATGGGGGTTATCATTCAATATTTCAAAATTGGACCCCTTTGGCCCCCGGGGTGTCGGTTGCGAGGGTCAAATTTGGTATCACTGAGTAGCTTTTTTAAAAATATTTAGCACGTCGTTTTTCGATCTGCTTTGTATTACTCGGGTTATTTGACCGTTCCCAGACTTTTCGGACACCCTGTATATACAAATAATTAATGTGTTTCATGAATACCAAAAAGTCGGTTAAGAAAAATATTTTAAGAGCACTTAGGTGTTTTAAGACGAAATGAAATACAGCAGGTAAAGAAAACCATCTTAAATATCAAATAACCGTAAAAAGAAATCAATATAGTGAGATTTCTAGCAGTAATATCGTGATACGCTGCTTTTATTTCTACTCAACTCAGAACAGAGAAAGTTTTATTTATTTAAATAAACTGCACTATTTCAATCATAAAACTTTTTCACGTGAAGTTTGCATGACGTGTTTCCTCGATAACGTATTCAAATTTTATTGAAATAGATGTCAAAAACTTTTCAAAGTTTATTAGAAAAACAGCTCCCTAAGGTATAAGTCTTTATATCACATGCAATAGAAATCCTGCATTAGAAAAAAAAATTGGAATACCGTTTACAAAAAGGTAAAAATATAAGAATAAATTTATTTCAACTATTAGTTTGTATGAAATATACAGCAAGTATATGTTTGCTTGAATTAATTTGAATGCAGAGCTTTCACATGGTCTGTTTAACGAATACCCCTTTTTTCATGAAGGAAAAAACAAATTAGGTTCCTTTTCTTGCATGTTTGGTAGAAGCCTACCCTGAAAATTTTTTTCGTGGCGAATTTTGTAAAAACCTAACCCCTTAATTCTCGCACCCGTCAATCTCACGGGCTGAATTCTCGATCGTTATTTCTCGTGCCCGTCATATTTCCGGGCTGGAGATTTATTGCTGGAAAAAAATACTGAAACCAGAAAAATTTAACTCGCCATTTCCGTCTGAAGTCTTTGAATATTTGCGTTTGGGTTCGGGTTTTGGCGCTGATTGTGAAGTTGAACTTGTTATTGCATGTTTCGAAATACATCGCGCTCAAAAAAATTAATAGTAATCAAAGTTTAATGTATATTGTATTATTTCAAATATTATTTGTAAAAATTTGTTTGATGATGATAAATAAAGATCTAAGATGCGAAAAATAAAGGTTAATTTGTATGGTGTAAAACAAACATTAAGACACAGAATTCTCGCATGATGGCTTTTCTACAAATGTGAATTTGTTCTATAATATCTTTTTTTTTCGCCTTTAAAAAACTATTTGGATATTTTATTTCGAAATCTTATAATTATTAAATTTCTGTAATAAAAAATGTAGGTACATTTTTGATGGTTTTTCCAAATATTAAGCGAACGTAAAGGGGTTAAGGCGAAAATTAATCTTAGGAATTAGATATTCAAAAAATGAGCCAATGGATCCCTATGAATGAAAGGCGCCAATTTCACCGTGGCATAAAAGGCAATCTAGCATACTATTACCACTAATTTTAAAATATTTTTCTGTCCTATTTAATCACTGTGATTAATTAAGACAAATATAAACTTTAAAATTAGTGGGGAAATTTTTCTGATTTGCCCCAGTTAAAACGGCGCCAATATTTTGAATATATTACATTCATCAACAAAAATTTAGATTTATACTAGTGAATATTTGAATTTCAATTATGAAAATAGAGACGTATTGTATAATAATATTGTATTCATTGAATCAAAATTTAGGTTTTTAATAAAAATTATTATAATTACACTGATGCAACTACAATATACAGTATTTAGTTCTTCAAGATGTCGTACTGCGAGTTGGTAAGTTTTTTATATATACTGAAATTGCCCGTTTGTTACAGCTTTTTGAAAGAGTATTATCCGCCTAATTTAATCTATTATTAGAAAAATCTAAAGTAATTTTTCAACTAAGCTGTAGCAATCTGAATAAAATTAAACGACCCAACTCACGAAATTGACAATATGTTTAAATGTAATAAATGACATTAAGAACCAGTGGTGTCGAAATGTGGTGGAGTATGCGTCCCATATAGGGTCAATATTGTTTTATTTTTTCTACCAGAATATATTAGGTGAACTTTCCCTTTCCAAATCGTAGAATTCTTGGACTATGTTTTTGGAAAATAAAGCTACAAATAATATACAGAATTTCTGAAGACATGAAATTTAAATGTGGGTGAATGACACCCGTCCTGAAAGGTTTAACAATAGGTATACAGGATGCAAAGGAAAGTTCTTTAACCTGAAAATACTTGCGAACGGAGTGAGCTACAGCTATGCAAGTGAGGTAACGGTATAGTAAAGCAACTACGGCCGACCTTATGCAAACGACAGCAGTTCCCCTAATGGTGAAATTTGCAAGATAGTCATTGCAAATCGAAAACGAAAAGAGATATAGCAAAATTTTCAATTAGAAAGTTTTAGAGCATCAATTAATTAGTAGGGGTCGAAATTTGGTTCACTCGGATAAGGTAAATCGTCTCCTGTATAACCAAAAATGTCCGAAATCGATGAGTGATGATTCTACTTTGAATATTCACATTCTGGAAATGTAGCAGTGCACAATTGCAGATTGTGGCATTGTACTGTGCTGTAATGTCTGTAAAAATTTAATTTCCAGTGCATTTAAAATTTTAGATTAACCCTTTCAGGGGCAGAAGAACCTGCTCGTAAACTGACGAAATAATTGGCTGACATCAGAATATTCAAGCGAATTTCTTAGAAAATAGAAACCCCATAATTTGCACTTTTATTACAAAAGCGAAATTTTACTAAAATATTTTTGGTGCCATTTGTAAGTTTCGGAATTAAAATTAGAAGTCTAGACCGTCTAGCCACCGCCCTTGAAAGGGTTAAATCTATGTCGTCGTATTAAAGAGGTTTGCAAATGACGTTCCATGCTGAGAAATGTGCATGCAGAAATACTCTCACGAATACAAACGTGTATCGTGGGCAATGGCGAACTTTTCGAACATACTGAATATTAACTTTTTATCACTGTGAGACAGATTTTCTTTTTTGTTTTTTTCTGTGATGTTATAAAAGTGTATTGAGATAAGTACGGATTTATACCATAATTTGTGCATATTTCTTCATATTTCTCGCTATTCCATTTAAACGTTTACACAAAATGGAGCGCATCGATTCGAACATTTTGGGTTATACAGGCGAAGATTTATCTTATCCATGAAATCTAAATATCGTTTCGTACTGATTAACTGATGTTCTAAAACTTTCTATCTGGAAATTTTGCTCTATGTCTTTTCGTTTTCGAATTGCAATGGCTATCTTCCAAATTTCGCCACCAGAGGCGCTGCTGTCGTTTGCATTAAATCGGGCGTAGTCGCTTTACTATACTCTTACCTCACTTGCATAGTTGTAGATCTCTCCGTTAGTATTTTCAGGTTAAAGGTACTTTCTTTTGCACCCTGTATATTTATCCTCCAGAGACCCAAGCAAAATATAATGCATATATTTTTTTTAATATGAGTTTTTTCAACAAATAGGCATCAAAAATGATGCTTTTAAAGAAATTAATAAATTTCGATTTTTTAATTTAGTTTTACAGCACATCCATCTAAATGGATGTTCAGGCCATAACTCGTTATAAAATACATTTTAAATGCTAAAAGTATGTGAATGAATAGAATTTATTATAAAGAACATAAAGCAAGTATTAACAAATGCTATTAAAATTGCAAAAAAAAAAAAAAAAAAAAAAAAAAAAAGTTTAAACAAATTAAGATAACATAAAAACGAAACTTACCAGCAAAACGTAGAATTCCAACTTGACTCATTTATTACGCCATTTTGTAAACAAAGTAGTTACCGTTGCCAAAATCCAAAAGCTGAATGTTAGTTTTTGATTCATACATTACCATGCAAAACTGGTTTTTGATTGCTACAATGAAATTTAACGCAATAGAAGGAGAAAGCAAAACATCCATTTAAATGGATGCTTGGTTTCAGGAGGTTATATATATATACAGTAGCGCTCAAAAGTATTTTGACAACCTTATATTCTCTCTTATTTTATTTAATATAAAAATGTAAAAGAAAATATATTCCCTATAATTGTGAACACTATGACTGCAGTTATTTAAATGTATCAAGTTTCAACTTGTTTGTTTACATTCGGCGCCACCGAAGAAATATGACTCCTCTTTAGCTCAGAAGTATTTTGACAATTAGTTGGCATTTAATTGTTGAAGGTGTTAGTGGCGCTATAGCTTCGATTAGTGTTTATATAGACTTATTGTGATTATTTTTAAATGCCGAAATGTAAAAAATATTGAAGTGATACTACAAAAGCCGCTGTAAATGCACTTAAGAAAGGTGGACTGTAAGCAGAATTAGCTCATTCTTTTAACGGGTCTCGTGAACTTGTTATTACATTGAATAAAGTTTTAAATAAACAGAAATACATCAAAAATAAGCCTCAAAGTGGCCATCCGAAAAAAACAACTTGCAATGTTGACTGTATTATAAAAATGATATCTACAAGTGATTGTCTAAGTCCGCTGTAATGATAAAAAATGAATTGAAAGAAAATTACGGCATACACGATTGACATACACGTTTCATCAGTCAAACGATGCCTGAACCTCTATGGTCTACATGGCAGAAGACCAGCAAAAACGCGTTTGTTATCTACTAAGAATAGGAAGGCTAGAGTCGCATTCGTAAAACGGCATAACCTTTTCAGGGGCAAAGCAATTCTATTGCTAAAGTGTTGAATTTAATGACTGACACCGTAATTTGAAAACAAATTTATTTATAAATAAGAAAAAGCTATATTTCACACGAATAATAAACCGAATTTTTTTCAACAAAAATTCCGGTGTCAATCATTAATTTCAACACTTTAGCAATGTAATCGCTTTGCTCCTGAAAGGGTTATGCCGTTTTGAAAATGCAGCTCTAGCCTTCCTATTCTTAGTAGGTAACAAACGTGTTTTTGCTGGTCTTCTGCCATGTAAACCATAGAGGTTTAGGCGGCGTTTGACTGATGAAACGTGTATTTCTATGCCGTAATTTTCTTTCAAATTATTTTTTATTATTACAGCGGACTTACGACAATAACTTGTACATATCATTTTTATAATACAGCCAACATTGCAAGTTGTTTTTTTCGGATGGCCACTTTGAGGCTTATTTTCGATGCATTTCTGCTTATTAAAAACTTTATTCCATGTAATAACAAATTGCCAAGACCCGTTAAAAGAACGAGCTAATTCTGCTTGCAGTCTACCTTTCTCAAATGCATTTACAGCGGCTTTTCTAGAATCACTTCAATATTTTTTGCATTTCGGCATTTAAAAATAATCACAATAAGTCTATATAAACATAATCGAAGCTATAGCGCCACTGACACCTTCAACAATTAAATGCAAACTAATTGTCAAAATACTTTTGAGCTAAGGATAAGTCATATTTCTTCGGTGGAGTCGAATGTAAACAATCAAGTTGAAACTTGATACATTTGAATAACTTCAGTCATAGTGTTCTCAATTATAGGGAATATATTTTCTTTTATTTTTATATTAAATAAATAAGAGAGAATACAAGGTTGTCAAAATACTTTTGAGCACTACTGTATATATATTTATTTATTTATTTATTTATTTATATTTATATTTATTAGATTTTTCTTACGAATTTTGTACAAACCCGCCAAGAATTAATTTCAGTTGAAAATGTAAAAAAAAAAAAAAAAAAAAGCTATAGAAATATTGGTATGCAAAAACGGGCCAGTGAGAGCCATATACTTGACAGTATTAAGCTTTTGTTAACCCTCCTAGTACCATTGGGGTCTTATTTGACCCCACTTATTTTATATTTTGAAATTTTTAATGTTTCAAACCAGAAAAAAAGGAATAATTTATAATTAATATATGAAATTAAATAGACACCTCCTAGAAAGAAATTATATATAATAAAATTAAATTTCTGCTTCAAATCATGTAAAACTAAGAATGCTCAGAAAATATTAACACCTGGTACTAGGACAGTTAAATGAGAAGCTTGCCTTTAGTATAAAATTCTATGTAATGTATGAAATCTACTAAGTCTCACATGACTATCACGTGGAATCAAGACACATTTACAGGACTCTTGGCGTTCCTAAATCGCGCTACCTTTACGACAGCAATTTCAAATCAAAAATCTTTGTAGTAGAATTGTTTAACCCTTATCGGTCTTATGTCACTTCCGATGTCACACCGTCACCAGCATCTCTTACACGAATTTTATTCGATTGGCACCACTTTCTTTTAAGAAATATTTTTATTGTATTTAGACAACATCTGCAAGAGAAACGTACTACAAAAAGTGTTTTTAAAGTATAGTGGTGTGAATAGATATATAAAAATAAAATCATGTATAAAGAACTAGTGTCCGATAAGTGTTAACACCTGCAATAGAAATCTACAGTAACAATTATCGAATTAAAATAGCGACAGTAAAGGGAAAATTTGGCGAGCACTGCATTCAATCTTCACTAAATTTACCAACTGTTAATTAGACACGTACCAAACGAAAGTATTTTGATTCGAAGCAAACATTTCTTCATAAACTAAATAAAATATAAATCATACAGAAATAAGATAAATAAATAATTAAATAATTCTAAATAAATATTGTGGTGTGAAATATTTTTATAAAACTTGAGTAAAAGTCCAAGAATGTTTATTGCCAATCCTTCAGCGGGCGGTGGTCACAAAATGGACCACCTAATTTTAAGTTTACTGGCACTCGGAATATTTATTTAACCCCTTGAAGGCCGGTGATGCCGCTATGGCATCACATAATTTTAAACTCTAATTGCCACATTGGCACCCGAATTATTTTTATGAAAATTTTACTTTTATTAAATCCGCGAAAATATACTTTTACTTGTTTACAAATAAATTTTATTGTAAATACTGGTGTCATTCAATTATTTCAGAATTTTATGAAAATATGTAACTTGCCCCTGAAAAGGTTATTTTTTTTCCTTATATAAAGTACGTGAAGATAGAAAGTATTTATTTTCAAATAGATTTGTTTGTAAATTCTGGTGTCAGCTAATCACTTCATCATTTTACAAACAGAATTACTCCGGCCGTTTATATCATTTGCACATATTTGCGTCCATTTCAGGAATCTCTTATTTATTCAGAAATTCAAAATGCATACCGGAAATTCCAAAAGAAGAATATTTACTTTATATATTTACGAATCGTCTGTCATTAAATAATGATGCGGAATTTCTGGTACGAATTAAGAATTTCTTAATGTAAATGTAATTCCTGAAATACGCGCCAAATATTCAGAAGGTTTTTTTTTTTTTTTCTTTTAAGCGGGAGGACGGCAAGTATGTAATCAGTAATTTAATTTTTGATTTCTATTTTCTTTTTTCGCGTTCATGGGAATTGTAATCTTATACGCTTTAGATATTATTCCAGTATACAAAAATGTTAAAATACCACATTTTTAGTATAAAAACTAGCAGTACTTTAGCCATAGATGCCAATATCTGTTAATTATTCCGGAGTCTGATCAAAGACAAACATGTTCTAACCCTTTCAGGGGCAAGGTACTTGTATTCATAAAATGATGAAATAATTGAATGACGCCAGTATTTACAAGAAAATTCATTTGTAAAAAAGTAAAAGTATATTTTCGCGTATTTAATAAAAGGGAAATTTTCATGAAAGAATTCTTGTGCAAATGTGACAATCAGAGCGATACAAGTAAGCGTTCTATCTTAAATGGGAGAAATAACCGCAAGATTAAAAGCGAGGTCACATCAATCAAGGTCATGCGCCACGTAGCGGATGGAGTGTGAACTGCAACTGAACTACCTAACTATTTTCTTACTCACACCACTAAAATTGTAAAGTTTTTGTCACCTTCATTAATAACTGAAAAGTATTTGATAAGGCTAAGAAAACTTCGTGATGTCAAGTGCAACTGGATGCCCCTCTCTCTACGCCATTGTTTTGCAATAAATGTGGCAAACACAATTCATTTCCTTGAGTGGCTAAAGATTTAGAAAACACGCGCCACACTAAAAGCCCGTGTATGTGAATTATCACTCCGTCCACAAGGTGGCGCAACTGTGTAAATTTACGCCTGATTCCAGCATTAAGTTTATTCGCTTACTTATAACGCTTTGTGTGACAATTAGGGATTAAAATTATGTGATGCCTTCAGATATCACCGCCCTTCAAGGAGTTAAACCGGAAAATATATATTAGGACATGTATAGCTGCCAACTTTTACGCTTTTTCCAACCACTACAATTTAATAAAGATTTTTTCCTCTTGTCTAATCGTGAGATTTCGACTATTAAATATGACAACATTTACTATAACATTTTAGTGGTAAGGAAAAAAGCCTAAAAGTTGGCAGCCATGGGCATGTGTCTTCTTTCAATAAGGTTAATATATAAAGGTCCTCAATAAAGTTTCTCTTTAGATTCCTTTTTAACCAATTAACCTCCAAAACTGTGAAATAAGGATTTTCAAATTTTTGCCACCACAAATTCTGAAAGGTAATTTTCGCTTTATGATAATAGGATTTTTGGCAATAAATAAGGCAATATTTTAACTACTAAATTAGTGAGGGCAAAGTATTTAATTTAAAAATGTGCAATTATTTTGACTGTTGCCTCAACGCACCACCAGCGGGTAATGGGCTAAAAGGTTTGATTAAATAAAATTTTCGGTTGAAAACATGTTCGTCATGGATCAGACTCCGGAATAATTAACTCTCTCGCTGCGTAATTGTTTTATAAAAATAGCTTCAAAAATTGCGAATTTAACACCTTCACGACGAGCGTCGTTTACGAATTTTTATACTTTTGTCACCGGTTTTTCAAAACAAAAATTTTAGTCTAATTCATTCGGGAAAATGCTCCTATTAAATAAGGCAAAATTTACAATAAAAAAATAACTGGTGAGAATAATCAAGGAGGGTTCATTAGACGGAAAAATGCATCCCGAGGAACTCTCGGGTTGTGCAGCGAGAGGGTTAAGAGCTGTTGGCATCTATGCTTTAGCCCTAAAATGCAGGAATATTTCTTTTGCATGAATATTTTTAATACTCATATTTAGGGTTAGATGCCGCAAATTGTTAAGAGTAATTCTTTGCATTAATTATCAGCAGACTTTTGTAATTACGTAAGGCGATAATACTTATTTAATTGTAGGGGTAGCTTGGAACGGAATTTATTTAATAAAAGTTAAATTTCAATTGGTTCATACAACGTCATGAACAATGTTATTAACGTTTCTCTATATGGAACATTTTCAGAATGTTTTTATAGCTTTACAATTAATTAATGCATTTCATTAATTATAAAAAGACAATTTAAAGAATTATTTTAGATTCTTTGTTAGGTATTATAAGAAAAGATGAAACATGCAAGTCGATAAAATAAGAAAATAATGTTAGTAAAACCCATTAAATATGAAATAATGACATACACTTGCTAACCACGGTGTCGAGTTTGATCGCCTTTTTTCGTCACGAATTTCGAGTTCAAAACAAAAATTCCGAAAGATGTATTTCTGCTTCATATAGTCATGAAGCGACTGTCACTAAATAAACTTTAAATTATTATTCTTAACTTCTGGTATGCACTCGGTTTTTCTCAATAATAAAAGAGGCCAAACTGGTAACCCTGTTTCTAACTTCTGTCTTTATTCACATAAAATACTTCTAACCAGAAATTTTCTTTTATAAAATGTGTATTGCTTCTATGTTGTAGTCATTTGAATTGTGCTTGTTTTCATTAAGTTAGTAAATTTCTGGTTATTCGTATGTTTCCTTTTATAAATAATAATAATAAAAAAAACTTGTGGATATACACAAAAAAAAGAGAAATCAATATAAGCAGCTTTCTTAATTTTATGTTACACTGCTCTTACTTCTATTCAATCAGAACGGAGAAATTTTTATTCGTTTTAAAAAGCTGAGCTATTACAATCACAAAGCGTTTTTCGAGTCAAGATTACAGGATATTTTTCCTTGATGACTCATTCAAATTTTATTGAAATATATGTCAAGAACTTGTCAAAGTTCATTAGCAAAACACCCCCTAAGGTATTAGACTGTAAAATACATGCGATAGAAATCCTGCTTACATAAAACTTTTACTTTCCCTTGAAAATATTTAATGTATAAAAATAAACTGTGTTGCGACTGTTAAATTTTAGCGAATACATGTGGAAGTATATATTTACTTAAATTTACCTTCGGTCAACCACAATTTTATGTTTTAAAAAACAATGTTAAAGATTCCGCGATGCAATTTAAATGTATTTATTTAGTTCCCTCTTACAGTGGAAGCTCCAAATAATGACATTACATACCTATACGTATTGCAAATAAAGGTGTCTTAAATCAAGACAAAATGTGTCTGAAAAACAAATTCAGACATCTAAGAGTGTGAATGTGAAACTTCGGATATCACAGATGTTTCAATTTAAGACATATGAGTGTCTTACTGTAATCCATGGAACTATTATTAAAAAGAAACTGGCATATCTTTAACCACTTAAAGGGCGCCGGTATATTATATATACCACTTAATTTTAATTCCCAAATGCCACAGTGGCACCAGAATTTTAAAACTAAATTGTGCTTTATATTAAATAGTCAAAGAAACGCTTTTACTTAATTTCATATAAATTTTCTTGTAAATCCTGGTTTTAATCAATCATTTTAACATTTTAGCAACAGAAGTAGCTTGCCTCTGAAAGCGTTAACCCATTGAGGGGCAAGCAATTGCGTTTCTGTAATGTTGAATTCACACCGGAATTTTGGAAAATTTTCATTTCTAAAAAAGAAAAAGCAATAATGCAACCTTTTTCCCACAAAAGTTGTAATAATAAAATTTAACTAAAAGTTTCTGGCACAAATCTTGATTAAACTTAGGTGGGATATAATATATCCCAACGCCACTCAAGGGGTTAAAATAGAGAAGCTTCAACTGTAACCGCTTTCGCAGGTTTTGATTATCACAGGGAGAAATTTCACCAGTAAACTTAAATAGAAATTTTCTCTTTATTTAAACTCCTTATTAATTCAAGAATTAAGTCACAAATAATGGGAAAAACAGATATTCATTTTTACTGGTGGATGTTTACTTTGTCTGTAGTCAGGCCTTGAGTTTCCGCCATATTGTGACAACCTAGACAACCTCCTGTCAGTGTCTGTGAAAAAAATTATAATATCTGGGCAAACTGACACCGGTTAAAACAAATAGAAAATTTTTACCATATTTGTAAGAATATGTTTCCTTTTATAAGGCGATTAACTCTTTCAAGGGCAAGGACATGTATTCGTAACCAAGTAAAAGTATATTATCGCGCACTTAACCCATTAATGCCGAGTTCCTTTTATACCTTTTTAATACCTAGGTTCTAGTTGACACCAGTTTTCCCATATTGTAATTTTAACTTATATGATCTCTCAAAGTCTGATATTAAGTAATAACAAAATTTCCTTATTAAAATATTGGTTTCCATATTTAAAATTTTCGTATTTCTCTAATGGCAGATTTTCGTACCAACCGGCATTAATGGGTTAATAAAAGTGAAATTTTCCTTTAAAAAATCAGGTGCCATAGTGACGAATAGGGATTCAAATTATGTGATGCCATACCGGCATCACCGCTTTTTAAAGGAATAACACTAGAAAGACCAGCTGGTGTCAATTTCACACCGATCAAATGACAAAAAGGCGATTTGAACCAGAATTTTTTTTTGTAATTTATTAAATTGTAACTAGAGAAAACTCGGTTGAATAGATAAGTGAAATAGTTTAAAATAAAAATTCTGGTGTTAAAATATTTTTTATTAAGATTGGGTACAAAACGTTCTAGTGTTAAATAAGACGAAATGTTTTACTCAAATTTACTGGTTGAAAGATTTCCCCGGAAGTAATCAGAAACTGCTGATCCGATTAAAAAAAAAGTCATCTTGTGACAACCTTCTCAGTTAATTAACTTGCAGCTGGTAGACAGAACACTATATGCCTCCTCCTCTTCAATCCCCTTCTATAATCATGTTATAAAACAGTGTGGTATTTGTTACCTTTTTTTTTTAAATCTACTACTTTTGTCGAATTAACACAACTTGGGAAAATAGATATTTAAATTATTAATGGGCAAAAACTTTGTGATAAATAAATATGAAGATTTCTATTATTAAAAAGTTAACCCTGCGACCATAGACACCATAGTAAGTCCTAATGGTAGAATCGAGAAAAGTGTCTGAATAATGATGATATTTCTGAAATTAAGAGATTTAAAAGTTTAAATATTTAGGAAACCTGTTACACCATACGCCTGCATCACTGAAGTATAAATTTAAATTGATGCCCGCTGTTTATTTATTTTTTTTTCGATTTAGTTTATATGGCATTACTTTATATATTAATAAACTTTATTTATTCAAAATATTTATCTTTTTGAAGTTCAGATTTATGAAGATCATGTTAACGATATGTATTTTGGGGCATAAATAATAATACAATTCTTGAAAAAATATCATAAAATAATAAAAAGACAGCAATTTTGTGAATAGAACAATCTAACAGAATTTAAATCCATTAACCCTACGCCAACCAGACGGGTCCAATCCAGTGTTGCCAGTGGGCTACTTTTTTTTTAATTCAGATTTCTTGATTGGCACCACTTTTTTGAAACGGTAAATTCGCATTGTTTTCTCCTTAATTAATATGTAATTAAATAAGACACATTTTACCATTTCAAAAAAGTTGTGCCAATCAAGAATCTGATTTTTAAAAAAGTAGCCCATCTGGCAACACTGGTCCAATCCCTTTCGAAAATATTTGATAGAGCGATGTAGAACTCTATAGAATTTTTTACAAGTTGCATAGAATAGCGTTCCTATTACTATAGAGTTTTTAAGAGTTCTATTATAGAATACATTTTCTAAAGAAAATGTTTCTATAGAATTCATAGAAGTTCTGTTGAATTTCTTTCTATAGAAAATTTTTTCTATAGAGTACATAAACCTTATAGAATTTCCATAGACTGATTCTATAGATTTTTTTATAAATAAATAAATATACAGGGTTTCCGAAAGTTCTGCAAACAGTCGAATAACTCGAGAAATGCATATCAGATTGAAAAACAAAAAAATACTTGTTAAATATTTCTTTAAAAGCTACTGAGTGATACTAAAATTGAACCCACCCCGACACCCTGAGCATCAGAGGGGGTCCAATTTTGAAATCTTGACGGTAACCCCCATTTTTTATTGCAGATTTAAGTTCTAGGGACAAAAATACGTAACTTTTGTACTTAACATTTTTTTCGGATCCTCGTTGATTACGGTGTAATCGAGCAATTTCGACCGATACATATTTTGGTTTTCTCAACTAGGTTTTGCCATCTTGAAATCTGACAACAAAGTGGCCGTCTTTCTCGCAACCATGAGTGGCGGTTGTTTCGATGGCACTTTACATGCTTTTTCCATAAAAATAATAGAAATATATTAAATTAGTTTTCTATTTGCCTTTTTTTCGCGAGTCAATGATTTCTAAATAATAACCTGCGTATTTTGATCTTTTAACGTGTAAATATGTACCTCCTCTCCAGAACAGAAAAAGGATAACCTTCATTATTTGGGGGTGGTGTGTGTGGATATACTGCATTTCGATGGCTACTGCTGTTTTTTTTTTTTTTTTAATCATTTAATTCTGGGGGCGGATGGGGGTGTATGGGTTTTTTTTTATTATTACTATAGAATAACAAATAGGATAAAATATGAAAAAAACATATAAAATCTTTCTGTGCTGCTGAGCAAAGGATGGGGCAGAAGCGTAAATTTCATGTGTCGGTGGGATTATAGATTTTGATGATTGATTAGTTACTGGAACTAAAAAATAACAAGTAGGTCTGAAAACTTTCAATGATTCAAATAAATGTAATGAATTTTTGTAATTTAAAATATTTTTTTCAATTTAACATTTTTTTCATAACTTTAAGATCAATAACTTTAAACAATTGCAAAATTTTGATCTTTTAAATTTTTCAATTAAAAAATGATTTAACACTTTAAGCTCTGTTGATTTATTTCTGGGGGAGAGGACGTTTTAATTTTCATAGGAGAAGGATAATGTAGAAAAAGGTTCAATTATTTATTTGTCATTACAATAAAATAACAAACGTGACAAAATATATAAACAAAAACGTAATTAGTAAAACAAATGAAAAACAAATCAATTTATTTCCAATATTTTTTAAGCCTAAGAAGGGAAATTTATTAGCCCTTTAATTCTCGCTTCCATGTGGCTTTTATTCAGATGGTTTGATTCCCACCAGTTTTATAAAATAGTGCAATTGGTTTTATTATGGTATAATTTTACCTGTCATTAATCAAGATGAATATTTATTTTTCAAAGAAGTGGTGCAAATAAGCAATTTGTATTTTTAAACTTAATTTAATGCGACTGTTAAAAGGTTAATATATTTCATTCACTTAGTTCTACGTTTAGTGTTAAATTTTTGTAGCAAATAAGTTAAACGAATTGCACATTAAAAAATAAAAACAAAATTCAAACAATATGATACTTAAAATACCCTAAAAACTTAGATTCCCTTCAAATTATGTCCAAATAAATCTTAGACGTCTTAAAATGTTTTTCAAATGTCTTTTGTATTTTATATGTGACATTTTTCATGATCAGTGTGTAAAAATCATTTTGTACACACTCATCATAAGCATAATACAAAATCTGCAATATAAATATTTGCAACTTAAAAATGAAAAAAGTCTAAAATTTATTTAGATTTCTTTTTAAAGGAATCTAAGTTTTTAATGTGTTTTAAGTATCATATTGTTTGAATTTTTTTAAATGTTGAATTGCTTTAACTTATTCATTACAAAAATTTAACATTCAACCTGGAACAAACTGAATGAAATATATTAATAAATGCCCCTTCTCGGGCTAAAAAAATGTAGGAAGGATTTGTTTTTAGTTTGTTCTGCAAATAATGTTTTTGTTTATATATTTTGCCATATTTGTTATTTTATTGCAAGAATAAATAAATAAATAAACGATTTCCTACATTTTCTATCCGTTATGAAAATTAAAAAATCATCTCCCCCAGCAAATAATCATTACAGCTTAAAATTTTCGAGACCGCATCCGTTACACAAATTTTATTTCGAATGCACCGTGCTTTTAAAGAGTTTCCTTTACTTGCGAAATATTATAAAATGCTCTAATTAACAAAGTGAAATGTTATTATTTATTTATTAATGGTGCCAAACGCAAATTCCACATGCACCTCTTGAAGATGAATTCATCGTCGGTGCCACGTCAAACCACACAACGTTAAAATGTGAATGGAAGAAAAGAATGAATATTGCGAGTGGGCTACTTTTTTTAATTAATATGTCATGAAATAAGCAAATTTTACTATTTCAAAATAGTGGTGACAATCAAGAAATCTGAATTTAAACAAAAGTAGACCACTGCCAACACTGTTTTCATATTCGATAGTTTGACATGGTACCGACGATATGCATCATAAGTCCCGAAAGGGTTAAAGAGTTAAATTATTTTTAAATTAGAAATTTTAAAATATCAAAATTTTCTATTGTTTAAAATTATGAAAAAATGTTAAATTGAAATAATATATTAATTTGCAAATAATTATTACATTTATTAGAATTATTGAAAAATTTTCTGCCCTAATTGTTATTTTGTATTTGCATTAATTAATCATTCATCTAAATCTATAATCCCATCCCCTCCTAAAATTTACGCTACTTCCCCATCCTTTCTCCAGCCAGCACAAAAAGGTGTTATGTTTTTTTATATACATTTTGTCCTATATGTCATTCTGTCGTAATAATTTAAAACATATATACACCCGCATCACCCCCCCCCCCGAATTAAATGATTTTTTAAAAAATAACAGGAGGCATCGAAACGCTGAACAAACCTCGCCCCCAAATAATGAATATCATCTTTTTTCTGTTCGGGGGGGGGGGGAGGGGAGGTGCATATTTACACGTTAAAATATCAAAATACGCAAGTTATTATTTAGAAATTATTGACTGGATAAAAAAATATGCAAACAGAAAACTAATTTAATATATTTCTACTAATTCAGGGTTCGTATGGGCACCGTTATTTTGAAGGTCAAAATATCAGTATTTTTTTATAGAAAAATTTATCTAGTTTAAACGCGTTATATTTCGTCTTATTCAGAAAGAGATTTTCTATAAAATAATACTGGTACCGAAGAATTTCTTAGTTTGAAAATTCAAGGACTCGTACGAAACCTGTAATTTTTATGGCAAAAGCATACAAAGCGCCATCGGAACAACCGCCACTAACGGTTTTCGAGAAACACTATTCCCGCAAAAGACGGCCACTTTTACGGGGAAAGTTCTTGCCAATCAGATTTCGAGATGACAAAACCTGGTTGGGAAAACCAAAATATGTATCGGCCGAATTAGCTCGATTACACCGTGATCAACGAGGTTCCGAAATAAAAATTTAAATACGAAAGTTGTGTATTTTTACCCATAGATTCCGAATATGTAATAAAATTAGTCGTTATTATTCAAGATTTCAAAATTGGACTCCCTTCTACCCCCAGGGAGTCAGGGTGGGTGGTAAACTTTGGTACCTCTATGTGACTTTTTTTGAAATATGTAACACGTATTTTTTCGTTTTCTAATCTGATATGTATTTCTCGAGAAAAATCCATAGAATCCGAATATATATATATATATACATATTGGTCTTTTACATTCTATGTTCAGAGTTTCCATGTCTCCGGCTTTTTGCACACCACTATTATCTTAGAGAAAATCTGGTTCTTTTAAATCGGACAAATGTTCCAATTAAATAAAACAACATTTTCTGTATTAAAATACTGGTATCAGAAAGCCGGAAACTTGGCAGCTCTGTATGTTTACCGATTTATTTAAACCTGTGTATTAAAAATTTGAAATATAATTATCCTTTTAATACACCAGTTTAATGTAATAATATTCCATAGATTTAATATGATGTAATATACAGGGTGGTTATCGTTAAACTTCCCCTATAAACGACTTCCTACAGCGCAAACGGGTGAACGAAATTTTGGTATATAGACTATATACGAGATGCGCTCACGGAATTTCGAAAACCGATTTTAATTCCAAAATGTCCGCCAGAGGGCGCCTTTTCCGGACAAAAACATTACATTTAACACAATAAATGACTAAAACGGAATACAGAAACAATATTAACTATCCAGAAAACGAACTATGAGCAATAAAATGTAAAGCCTGCTGTTTTGGCCGTTTATTGTGTTAAATTTAATGTTTGTTTTTTTCGGAGATGTGTCCTCTGGTGGACATTTTGGAACTAATTATTTTTTTTTCAAAATTCCGTGAGCGCATCTCGTGTATAGTCTATATACCAAATTTCCTTGCATTCGGTTCACGCGTTTGCGCTGTAGGATGCTGTTTGTATTGAATTTTAATTATAACCACCCTGTATGTAATGTATGTAATACAGGGATGCGAGCGCTGCACCAGAAATGGTTGATCGCTACCACTAAATTTTTATAGTATTCCTCACCTTCTTTAATGACAGAATTTCTGAGATTTAATAAGGCGAAGAATACTATTAAAATTTAGTGGTGAAAATCAGACATTTGTGGCGCAGCGCTTGCATCCCTGAAATTTATTTAATATATGTAATACAATTCTAATAGATTGCTATTCAATTGTTAATGTAATAGTATATCAGACAAACTACTTATTTAAATGATGGTTAATTAGTTTGTATATGATTCATATTTTTTTTTTAATAACACCAACAAAATAAATAAGTAAATCAATAAATATATATATAAATAAATTCTTTATTTTAACGGGCTGTTTTTCAATCCTTAAATTTGGTTTTCTAAGTTACAAATGGTTTCGATTTTCTAATTCACACAGTTTGAGAATCAGCGTAAATTCTGTACGAGTTTAATGATTGGGACCTAAGAAACAAAGTTGAAACAGTATAATAAGAATTTTGAAACTGCCAACGGACATACAAAGTTGAAAGTACCCGATCAAGTTCGATCACCGAAACAGAAGCAGTATCGAGCACAGTTAGTACTTGGGATCTGTACGCACCTGGAAAAAGCAGCGTATGTTGGCGAATTTCGATTATTTTATAGATGTTGGCAAAATTCTAATATATTCTAATATTTTATAGAATATATTCAAATATTTTTATAGAAGCTCTATATTATTTCTATAGACATTTTTATAGAAGCTTTACAGATATTTATGTTGAACTTCTACAGATATTTCTACAGCTACTAGTTAAACTAGCTTATAGAAAAACGGGCCATAATTCTATACTATTCTATAATATATTTTCTGTATCTTTTTATAGAATTCTATCGGAAATTTTTGTAAGGGATGGACCCGACATGTATATTCAAAATATTTATTCAAGCCAGATATTTCTGTAAAATAAACTATATGTATAAACCAGACAATAATAAGTAGTTAAATAGCTTTAAATAAAAATGCTGGTGTGGAGTATTTTTATAAAACTTGAGCAAAATTTTCGGTAGTTCTAGGGTTAAGAAATTTCTGTGCCAGAAAGGGTTTCCCTTACAGTTTGACAAAAGTTGATATTTGTACACATACTAACAGCTGTAATCATCGATGAGCCCAGAGTTCGCACGCCCTTTTTCTAAGGATTCTACCACCAGTAATCGCGTAAAACTATCTTGTAGCTAATAAATCATGAAGAAAATGATATTTATAATAATACTGGTGGTATAGTCCTTACAAAATGGGTCGTTGTGTAATAGCGTGTGACCCTGGAGCATAATGAATGATTTTGATAATCGAATGAATCATCCACGTATCCGCAAAGGTACAGTCGCGGAGAAAAAAGTAAACACCCCCTACTAACTCCTCAACAAATTATCGTAGAAGAAAGTTACTGGTACCGTACGATTGGAAATAAAGTCTACTTTTAAATGATATAGATAAATTTTGCTTAGGGTGCCATCTACATATTAAAACGAAACATAACTTTGTTTTCTCCAATAGCCGTACACTATTCTGACAGCATAAATGAACTCTACACCCTTCAAATAGCCTAAAAATAATTTTTTATGCAATTCGTACCATAAGTTTTTGAGAAATTAATTATTTTAAAACGAGCGTATTTTAAGGGCTGTATCCAAATTGAGGTTCCTAACAGTGTTGCCAGATGGGCTACTTTTTTTAAATTAGGATTCTTGATTGGCACCACTTTTTTTAAATTGTAAAATGTGCCTTATTTAATGACATACTAATTAAGGCGAAAACAAAGGGCACTTTATCGTTTCAAATAAGTGGTGGCAATCAAGAAATCTGAATTTAAAAAGAGTAGCCCACTGGCAACACTGGTATCCAGAACTAGCCCTCACCCCCCACCTCCAGATACGGCACTCAGAAAACACTTCTATTTATTAATGCAGACTAAAAGAAATAAAAGAAAGATATAAAGAGACGTATATAAAGAGTTGATTAAGCTAATGTATTCATAATATGCCAAAATACAAATTTCCCTGAAAAATGATACTTTTCATGAGTTGTTTTAAGTGTTTTAAAAGTTTCCTCAAAGAATTTCAACTCTAAAATATAGATAAATCACTAAAATTAACGAAATGCATAGAAAAAAAAGCAAATTAAATGCTCTCATAAAAAGTTTTGCTCAGTGAAGCGAAAATTTAATTAATGTATTTTTCTTACAAATAATTAAAATAAATTGCCAAAGGAATTTCTGACCGAGTTTCAAAAAGAATGAGGAAAGAATTTAATGAGCAGGATTAAAAATATATCGTAAGAGGTATTTTCAAGTGTCTTCCTACCTGACCATTAGAATTAGATCAGTGATACTGGCTAGTTTTCTAAGAAGTATTCTGATACCGCTATTTGCAAAAAGTGATATCGACCTTATATCGTCGGTATCATGTCAAAATACCCAATGTGAAAAGCAGTGGGCTACTTTTCTAAAATTTAAGTTTCTTGATTCGCACCACTCTTTTAAACGTTAAAATTCGCCTTATTAAATGGAAGGTTGATTAAGACGAAAACAAGGGGAATTTGACCATCTGAGAAAAGGGCTGCCAATCAAGAAATCTGAATTTAAAAAAGTAGCCCACTGTTTTCACATTCGATAGTTTGACATTGCACCGACGATATAACACTTTGTTTACATGGTCGGGACATATTTCGTCCCAGTGACAATCTTTTTAATACTAAAACCGCGGTGACAGGTCATTTTGACCCGTATCAAATGAATAGACGTCGATTTAAACAAGAAAATTCTTCATAAAATAAGTTAAATATAAGATGCAGAAAAATAATTTAAATAAATTAGATGCATAGTTTTAACCAAGAATTCTGATGCGAAATATTTTTTTTAGAAAGTGAGTAAAATTTCCCGAGGTTCTAGTGTTGACGTATCAGTCCTTGGAGCGGTTTCTTCACATAGAGACTAACTGAAAACTTTTACTACCGTATGTCCTTACGAAAATCTTCATTTTAGTTTTTTCTTGGAATTATCGTAAGGACCCACTTCGTAATGCGCTTTTCAGCACCATTCTTGCAATAACCTGCCATAAAAATAATTTAAAAGTATTAGTGGTGGCAAAAAAGTGACCGCTCTGACGCCAGATCATTTCGTACCACTTTTTTAAAAATAATCCATGCTGTACACGTATGCACCAGGAGCAGTGTTCCCAGATTGTTGATTGCCACCGCTTTTTTGAAATAGAAATATTCGGCCTATTTATAAATAGGTTAAAAAGACTGAAAAATAAGCAAATTATACTATTTTATAAAAAGTGGTGAGAATCAAATAGTCTGAATTTAAAAAGTCCCAATCTGGCAACACTGACCAGGATTGCCAGTTTGGCCTCCATTTTTATCCAGGAATTTCGTGTTTATATCACAAATAAAGAGTAGCATTTTAAACTTTATTTTAATGAGATATATTTGGCAATCACCTAATGCCAAAAATCTTCTTTCAAAATTTCCTGAGAGAATTTGAAATTTCGAATTAAAATTGGAAGCCAAACTGGCAACCGTATTATACACAGGCATTTTCTAGAGAAATCTAACACAAGAAATTGTTTTTGTTAATTCTGGTGCGAATGAATGAGAAAATAATCACCTGTCCCGGCCCGCAATGAAAAGTTAACCCCTTAAGGGACGGTGGGGTATATTATATCCCACTTTATTTTAATCAAGATACGTACTAGAAACTTTTAATTAAATTTTACTTTTATAACTTTGGTGGGAAAAAGGTTCAAAATATTCTTTTCCCTATTCTGAAGCCAATTTTTTCAAAATTTCTGGTGTGAATTCAACATTATAGAAACGCAATTACTTGCCCCTGAAAGGGTTAAAGACTTTTTGGCACGCGGGCCGTGTTGTCTGTACATTTGACTTAAGCCTTTCCGGCACAGAAAAATTCCATTCGTAAAATGATGAAATGATTGACTGACACCAAAAATTACAAACGCACTTCTTAGAAAGTAAAAACTATGTATTCTAAACTTTCATTGTAAAAGCAAAATTTTACCAAAAACAATTCTAGGTGTCGCTTGTAAGTTTGGATTTGGAATAGGAGAAAATTTGGAGAAAGTTTGGAAGTTGGAATTAAAATTAAGTTGTCCCACCTTGGTAACACAGCGCTTTAAAGGTTAAATCATTTATGCATGTGATACAAAATTAAATTTAAAACTAAGCAACAAAACAACTAAAAATTTCCATTTAACACTAGAACGCCCGGAAATTTTATTCAAGTTTCGTAAACTTATTTGATACTAGAATTTTTATTTAAAATTATTTGGCTGATTTATTTAAGGTAAATCTGCGTAGTTTAAATTTAACTTATTTTATGAAAGAATTCTTGGTTCCAGTTGACATTTAATCATATGGTCGGAGTCGGATCGACTCCTTCTAGGCGTTCTAGTGTTAATAAGACAGTGTAATTAACCCCTTAATTCTCGCTCCAGTCATATTCACGGGCTGTGTCTTTTTTGAGATTTATTCAGAGTTGCTTGTTTCCCACCAGTTTAATAACTAGTGTAATTAGCTTTATTAAAGTATCATTTTACCTTTCATTAAATAAGGTGAATATTTCTTTTTCAAAAAAGTGGTGTCAATAAGCAAATTGAATTTTTAAACCGTAATTTAATGAAACCGTTATGGGTTTAAAGAACTGCCGGTAGAGAAGTATTTCAAATGAAAAACAAATTTCAAAGCAATTGTTTAAGAGGCGCAAAGGCGAACATAGTGAAAAAGATTCCATGCCGGGACTCGAACCCATGGCATGGAATTTTTTCACTATGTTGGCCTTTGCGCGTCTTAAGCAATTACTTTGAAATTTGTTTTTCATTTGAAATATTGTATGCAAGGCGAATGTTTCTCTCTGGAAAAAATTCCAAATATTAATAGAGAAGTATTTGTTAGCTGCCATTGCGCCGATGAGCATATTAGAAACATTTTTTGTGTGTTTGTGGTTTTTTTTTTTTTTTTTTTTTTTTTTTTTTTTTTTTTTTTTTTTTGATTTCCGCTTAATACAAAGCCTACGCGCTAACTCAAAAATTAGAGGCTGAAGCTGACTGACATCTCTACGGTTCCTCCAATTTGAGCAGCATTGTATTCTACAAGTAAAAAATGCCCGATTTAATCGATGAAAAATACAGCTATAATGTATGTTCAGAAATAGTGGCATTCATGATCAAGAGACAGAGGATCGATGAGAAAGGTACGGAGTCAGCGCCGTATTTCCAAATTTTTGTATGGTAAGCTGTAGAATTGGAAGCAATTTTCCTTGTTAGAAGTATATCGCACGGGATATTAAGTCGGCATTACATGTGTCAGATTGCCCATCCGTTTGTTTGAGAGCAATAAGTGTGCTCAAAGTTGTTTCTGTCCTATCTTAAGCATAAACCCTTTCCGGCGCCGAGTAAGTCTGTTTGTAAAAGGATGAAATGATGGACTGACACCAGAATTTACAAATAAATTCATTATAAAATAAAAAAATTGCTTATTTTACCGTACTTTATAAGAGGAAAATTTTAATTAAATATTCTGGGTGTCCATTGTCACGTTTGGAATTAAAATTAAGTGTCCTTTTTTGAGAACACCGCCCTCTGAAGAGTTGAGCAAAGCGTTTCCATCTTAAAGCGTGCACGCACAAAATGTAAATTGCGTTCGCATACATGAGCACCAGTTTCATATTTTGCCGCCAGATCTCAAAACAGAAGTTTTTCAGAAAAACATCTACTGTGGTAATTGTTATGTTCAATTGTCCTTCATATATTTGAATCCGCGACCGGAAAAGTTATTATTCTACATAAATCAAACTGAGTTTACGTGGATTTTACACTCATGGCGCAAATTTGGTCCAGTTAACCAGATTTGTTTGATTTATATTTTACAATTTTTCTTTGTAAGTTTTCTGTTTTGTACTTATACTTTTCCAGCATACAAAAAGGCAATCAGTCGTAAGAGGGCGTTATTTTCAACCCGCTATTTTTTTTATTTTTCTTTGCGCAGCACAGCCCTCTGAATACTATTTGGAACTATGAATAAAGTACCTCCCTCTGAATACAAGGGCTACGCGCTGACACAAAAATGGCAGCTGTCGTCGACGGGTTTTTTCAGTGTTTCTATGTCTCCAGGGTTTGAACAACGGTACTTTCTTAAAAATTTCCTCGCTTTTATTTAATTTTTTAAAATAACGCGAAGAAAGCTTTTAGAATTTACTGGAACTAAAATTTAAGGGACCGTGCAAACGCTAATAAATATACGCCTGCCACAGCCGACATTTTTTATGTCCGAGCGTAATCCTAGTATTCAGGTGCCGGTGAATAAAGAGGAATTGAAATATCCTGAAAACGGCGAAGTTTCAGTTGGAACCGGTTTCGCAGGTGCTGGTTACCGCCGGAGCAAACATCCACCAGTAAATTTCTATAGAAATTTTCTCCTTAACCCTCCGTCTACCAGACGGGTCCATTGGACCCGACAGGTACATACAAAATATTCATTCAAACCAGAAATTTCTTTAAAATAAACTAAGTATATAAACCAGACAAAAATAAGGTAAATAAATAAGTTAAATAGTTTTAAATAAAAATTCTGGTGTAGAACGTTTTATTAAAACTTGAATAAAATTCCCGGTAGATCTAGGGTTAATTAAACGCCTCATTCATTCAGAATTTCAGAGAGAATTATGGTAAAAATAAACATTCAATTTTACTGGTTGAAGTTTACCCCGGTGGTGCTTACGTCCTGCGTTTCCACTTTGTGATGACTTAAACAACCTCCTGTCAGTATGAGTGAAAAGATTATAATACCTGGGACAACTTCCACAGGTAAATACAAATAGAAATCCGTGCCACATTTACTTGGATTTCCAAGCGTTAATACGGGTTAGGTTCCCTTAGAAAGACCCCCATGAAGGGTACTACCCCCTTGGGCCTATATCCCTCGAGCAGATAATTGGCCGTAAAAAATCAACCAACCAACCAACCAGCCAACACTCTTTTCATATTGGATAGTTTGACATTAGTACCGACGATATCCTTAAAATAATGAAACTACAACTGTAAGCGTTTTCGCAGAGGCTGATTACCGCACAGGAAGACTTCCACCGGTTAATTTAAATGGAAATTTGCTCCCTATTTAAACTCCTTATTATTGCGAAATTTCAGAGATAAATAATGGCGAAAACATATATTCATTTTTAATGGTGGAAGTTTAATTTGACAATAGTCAGGTCCTGCGTTTCCGCCATGTTGTGACAACCTAGACAATCTTCTGTCAGTGTCAGTGAAAAAGATTATAATACACGGGTAAACTGGCAAGAGTAAGATCAAATAAAATTTATTACCATATTTGTTAGAAAATATTTCCGTGAATAAGACTCATAAAGAAGGCGAAGTTTTCTATTCAAATGTACTGGTAGGAGGATTGGCTAGGTCTTACATCAGAAACTGTAGATGCGATTTAAACAAACAGCCGCCATCTTGTCACAACCTTCTCAATTACTTCACTCACAACTGGTAGACGGTACATTATATGTCTCCTTCTCTTTATTCGTAACTCCATTCTTGTAACTCTCCTCATTTACTTCACTCGCAACCTGTAGACACTCACTATTATGTCTCCTCTTTTTTTTCTTAACACCATTGGTTACTAGGCATGGATCTGTGAAAAGAGGATTGGAATCGCCTTGATACGAGGTCGACCATGGAACTATTAATGAAGAGGAACTGACATATCCTTAACCCTTTGTATCACCTTGTTCCAGATCTGTAACATACCCAAACAGTCAATGTTATTTCGACAGTAAACTTCAACAGACGATTTTGCTGATTGTTGTTATTCTATTACACTGCTATTAACATACTTATTTCATTAAATCCGAAAAAGATGGTGATACTGATTTTTTTTTCGCGCCAAAGTTTGATTTATCGCTTGATCAGCTACACGTGATTTTTGCTGAATTAAGCTTTAAAATAGTGGAGTTAAAAAAGTCTGCAGACGTCTACAAGTATATGGTTTACAGAGGTAAGATTAAATTCTTTATTTAATGACCATTTTTGAGCTATGAAATTTATAATATGTATAAGATAAACGTAAACTTTTGTTTGTTGCAGATCTGCAACAACGCACCATGTCTTCACTTGTAATGGATTTTTTTTTTAAATATCGAAAGAGCAAGATATAAAATTTCTTCTAATGGTTATTTAAGTTACACTTCTTTCGAAAGAGCAAAATTATTCAAAAGGGTAAACATAAGTATGTTTTTATATTATTTAATTGCTATAGGGCAAGTTAGGGATCTCCCCCCCCCCCTCTGAAAAATTAATACCAAGTCCAAAGTTAGCAAAATAGGGAAAGGCCGCGTAGAAAAATGAAATTCAACAGAGAAAGCATATAACACCTAATCAACATATTCCACCAAAACAAGTGTGTCTAGACGAAATTGGGCACTGCCGTATTGGGCAGAAAAAAGAATACGTTGTAAATACCCCGATTGTAAAGGCTTTATTCAAACTGTTTGTGAGAAATGTGGTGTGGTACTTTGCTACAACAAAACTAACAATTGTTTAAAAAATTTTCATGTAAATTTAAATTTTAAATATGTTCAGCTTTTGTGCCATTTTCCAAGATGTTGCAGATATGCAACAAACGCATTTTTCCAAATAAAATTTTATTTTTCTGTTCTGAATTTTTTTAAATATTTTTTCCATGCTTAAAATGGTGCATTTTAATATCTGTGTAAGAATTTTTCAAATCGGAGTTGTTGAGTTACAAAAGGTTAAAATAGTGATGCTTCAACTGTAACCGCTTTCGCAGAGATTGATTACAGCCGGTGAAATCTTCCGGCAATAAATTTATATAGAAAATTTCCCCTTATTTAAACGCCTTATTAATGCGAAATTTCAGTCATAAATTCAGTCAAATTTTCATTTTTACTGGTGGGAATTTACTTTAGCGGAAGTTAGGCCCTGCGTTTTCGCCATATTGTGACAACCAGTGAAACAAACTGACTCGTTTACAAAGCAAACTGACACCAGTAAAAGCAAATAAAATATTTTACCATATATGTGAGAAAATATTTGCGCGAATAAGATGCTTAAATAAGACGAAATTTTCTATTCAATTTTACTAGTGGGAGGTTTGCCCCAGAGGTAATCAGAAACTGTAGATACGAATTTTAATAAGCAGCCACCATCTTGTGACAACCTCATAGTTACTTCACTCGCAACTGGTAGACAGTACATTATATGTCCCTCCTCTTTATTCATAACCCCATTATATCGACGCGCTGATAGAAAAATGGTGACTGTCGTAAGCAGATGTTTTTCAGCTGTTATGCTGTTCCTTGAGTTTTTATAGAATTAATTTCTAAGAGTAACCCTCGAGTTATTTTTTTAACCCCTTTATTCTCGCTCCCGTCAATATCACGGGCTGAGGTGTCGTTCGTTATTTCTCGCTCCCGTCATATTTCCGGGCTGGAGATTTATTGCTGGAAAAAAAAACTTCTGAAACCAGAAAAATTTAACTGGCATTTCGGTGTACAAGTCTTTGAATATTACACTACGGGTTTGCTTTTGCGCTGACTGTAATTTTTGGGCTTTGTAGTGCATGTTTCGAAATATGTAACACTCAAAAATTTATTAATAATCAAAATTTAATGTATATATGTTATTTCAAATATTATTTGTAAAAATGTGTGTGATGATGATAAATAAAGATCTAAGATGTGAAAAATAAAGGCTTTATTCGCATTAATTTGTACGGTGTAAAACAAACATTAAGACACAGAATTCTCGCATGATGGCTTTTCTACAAATATGAATTTGTTCTATAACATCCTTTTTTTTGCCTTAAAAAACTAATTTCATATTTTATTTAGAAACCTTATAATTATTCAATTTCTTTAATAAAATAAATAGGTACTTTTTTATGGTTTTTCAAAATATTAAGCGACCGTGAAGCGTTAAGTAAATGAAGGCAAAGAATAGTTTAACACTAGAACGACCATAACGGTCATTTTGACCTCTACCAAATTACTTCGTTTTCAACCATAAATTTCTTTCTAAAATAAGATAAATATGTATCATGGAGAAATAAGTTAAAAAGTTATGTTAAATAGTTCCAAATAAAATTTCTGGTATGAAATATTTTTATTTCTTTTGAGTAAAATTTGCGGTCATTCTAGTGTAAAAAATACAAGTTTTCAAACAAAAGGGACTGGAAAAACGTTGAAAAAACTCCGCTTATGGCAGCTGCCGTTTTTGAGCAAGCGCGTATGCTTAGTACTTTGTGGTCGATATGCGCAAGTTTATAACTATGTTTTATTTATTAAACGCCTCAGTCCTTCTGACCTAATCTTGGATACATTTTACTTGCATAAACTGCAGTGGTGCAGCCTTCAAAAGGTCAGAAGGTATACGGTATAGGCAGAGGCTGTACACTAGACAGTATACGTAAGAGCTACGGAGGGTGTTGGCATAGAACTATGAATAAAGACGAATTGACTTATCATTAAAATGGTGAAGTTTGAACTGTAACCGGTTTCGCACGGCCTGATTATCGGCGGAGCAGACTTCCGTCGATACATTTGAATAGCAATTTCCTCATTATTTAAACTCTTTATTTATGCAAAATGTCTGTAATAACTATGGAAAAGGTACCTATTCGTTTTTACTGAATGGAGTTAACCTTAGCGATATTCAGGCCTTGCGGCTTCATTATATTATGACAACTTAAACAATCATCCTTTCAATGTCAGTGAATTTGATTGCCGCAAGGGCAGTTTTCCACGAGTAAATTTGAATAGACTACACTTTCGCCTTTTTAAAAATGCTTTAGTCATGTGGAATATTTTACAACCCTCTCTAGCGGGCCTCTCTCAGACAGGAGGCACCAGATCACGTGGGCTACTAGAGAATTAATATTTAAAAGTATTTTTCTCTTGTTTTTTTTTTTTTAGTTTAGTGTATTGTGAATGTGAATCTTGAACGCAGCAAGTAATAAGCTGCGTATAGGTTTTTTTGTCATGGTCTTTATAGGAGAAATGATGTTTTGATTTTGAAAAGGAAAATTTATTTTCGAATATTAAATCATGCTATTTTCTTGGCTTCTTTACAGAAGAATATAATTGCTGATATTTTAATATGATCATCTTGGATTCCCAGCGAGGAATAACAAATTATATTCAAATGTTTTCGTTGTATATACTGTATATATTTAAAAGTGTAAATAGAATAATCAAAGTTTTTAAATTTTCCTGTGATTACTTATACTGAACAACACCTGCGCCACTTTCTTGTGAAATATGCTTAATTATTTTAATGTGATTTTACATGAATCGTGAAGTTTTCATCTAAGCTCTCCCAACATTGATTTAAATTAAGAAAAACGTGAAATCTCTTGAAATTCATGAAGATTATTCTTTAAGTCATTCAGAATTTATGTCTTAAATAAGGCAAAAATTTCTATTCGTTTTTACTAGTGGAAGTTTGCCCGGAGTGTATCAGACCCTGATCCGATGCAAACAAACAACAGCCGCCATCTTGAGACTACCTCCTCAGTTACTTCACTCGCATCTGGTAGACACTGCACTATCTGTTTCTTCTTCTTTATTCGTAGCTCCATTCATGTAGGGCAGGTGCCGCACTTGTCCTGAAATTTCATGACCAGGAAATTCCCGGTACCAGTATTTTCTTATGGAAAAATCTCTTCTTAAATAAGGCGAAATTTCGATCGTTTAAACGACATTTATTTTTCTATAAACAAATAGTGATATTTTACCTAAAAACATCCCTTAAGCGTACGACCGTTGATGTAGGGTGTTATTTTGTAGGTATACGCTTTGTACCACCGTATACCCTCCACTACATACCTGATAATCTGGTATGCATGGAGGGTTCGTACATTTTAGCTTACTTTTCCCCCTTTAAATATCAATATTCCTATGAACCAAATGTCGCTGTATGTATTCGTGTATATCTTACAATGAAATTTTCTTTTTACAAATATTCCTTTTCAAAAGGGGGAAAAATATGTAAAAAAGTAGAAACCCGTACAAGATGTGGTATGTATATCTATCAAAAATCAGCACTCAAGAATCACAACAACGTCATTGAACGCAGAATATTGATTGATTTAAAAATGTGAATGTAATTTTTTAAAAAGTGATCACTTAGATATTACAAATTTAACCAAGTTATATTTTTCAACCGTATTTTAACGCATTCGAATTCCTTGGATTATATCCGCCCTGAAAATTATGTTTTTTTAACATATATATATATTTAATGTTTACAGCGTTGTAAAAAACTGTTAATATGAAAATAAAATCTCAGAAGGAAAGTACCAGAGACATCCAATCCGTAACTAGAAAGTACTTATAAAAATGTATAAATAAAAAATAAAATACATTTATATAATAAAATAATTGTATAAATTTTCGGGTTCCTGCCTAATTTTTACCTATATGTGGAGCAAATGATGAAAGGGAACGCCCACCAAAGCATGCAAAAAAGAAATTACTCTACATCTCGAAAACAATTTATAAGAAAGTATTGTAATTTCACATAGCCATGTTTTTTTACATGCTGATTCTCTTTATACAGAAATTATTGTAGAACAAAATTCATAAATTCTTTGTGATGGTTGTGGTTAGTGCTGCAGGTGCTCCGCGTAAATCGGGCCTCCAAATGCTCTGGACAACAGTATTTTAACCCTTTGCACTCGAGGGCTCTGGAACGGAGACATAATCTTTCTTTGCAAAATTTGTTTTTAGCACCAGTAATAAAGGAAAATGATTTAGAGGAACGTTGAAAATTAAGGAAGAATATGAGAAATGGGGACTTCACATGAACGTCAGCAAGACCAAATACCTATGTATAGGAGGAAATGAGACAGACCTAAATCTAACTAATAACATAAAAATAGAAAGTTGTAAGCAGAACGAAAGAAATTAGCGGCTGTAGAAATGGACGCCCCAAGAAGACCATTTAGGATAACAAGAATAGAAAAAATAAGAAATGACAGAATCAAGGAAATGATGAAAATAAATGTAACCATATTAGATGATATAACAAAAGCAATTAATCTGGTATGGTCATGTCAAAAGAATGAATGAGGAAAGACTACCCAAAATAGCATTCAATTATGAAACAAACAAAAAAAGGAAACGGGAAAGACCACGAAAGAACTGGATGGATGATATTTCAAAGGCAATGAGGGATAGAGGTCTGGAAGAGGAATGGACCCTTGACCAGAAGAAATGGAAAAAGACTCTTGCAGATTTTTCGGATGGCGGCATCTGACGCCATAAACCGAGTTTATATATTGTATGTATAATGAAGGAAAATAAAATGTACCTTATTTGATCAAAGCATTTTTGAAATTGTGTACTTGAACGAAACTTCTTTTAAAAAAGTGGTGCCGATCGAATAAAATTTCTATAAGAGACACCGAGCGCAAAGGGTTAATATAATTTATTTCGCCTTATCCATAGCTGCCAACTTTTACGCTTGTTTCTTACCACTGAAATTTAACAGTAATTTTTGCTATATTTAAATTGCAAATTTTGATGATTAAGTAAGTAAAAATTTTCTATTCAATTTTAGTGGTAAGAAAAAAGCGTAAATGTTGGCAAGCTGTGCCTTATCTAATGGCAGATGTATTTGCGATTAACTCCTTCACGACTAGAGCCATTTGCTTAATTTTTATTTTTTTACCACAGGTTTTTCAAACAGGAAAATTTTCTGCAATTGAATCGCGAAAATGTTTTGATTAAATAAGGTAAACTTTACAATAAAAAATAATTGATGGGAATAATGAAGGATTCTGCGCACCTTAACCCTTTATCTACTGATGGTACTTATAAGTACCATTAAGATAACTTGTTATAAAAGTCCTTTAATACATCGAATAGTTGTAATTACAGTTTAGAATGAGTTATAGATACATTACTTTATCTTCTTCCAAAACCATTATTGTTTACACAAAGCAAAAATATTTTTTAAAAAGATGATTTCTTTATCCTTTGCATCTTTTCAGCTTTCATGGCATTGGGAGGGTAGGGGGGGGGGGTATTTTTCAGTTCGGAAATATTTCTATATTTCTATTGTAAGAACATTATATTTGTACATTTCCTAATTCTACAAAATACTAAAAAAAATATTTAAAGTAAAAGATTTGAGTGGGGTTATAAATATTACACAAAATAGCCATAAATTCAAATTTAATTAATCCTTCCAAATCCTTCAATCCTTCTAAAATCCTTCAAAAATTTACTAAATGATTATGTAAATCTTCTAATGTAGTTTAAACAATTAATGGAAAATGCTTTATAAGATAAAATTTTCACGAATTCATAATTCAGTACATAAAGAGTGAAGTGCCACGCATACCGGTCGCTCGTCCCCAAGGGGTTAATACCTTGAGGGGCGGCAGTCTATATTATATACCACTTACGATTAATGAAAATTCGCACCAGAAAAATTTTATTAATCTTTACTTTTTTAACTCTGGTGGAAAAAAGTCGTAAAATTTCTTTTTCTTATTTAGAAATAAAATTTTTCAAAGATTCCGGTGTCAGTTCTACGTTACGGGAACACAATCACTTGCCCCTCAAGGGGTTAAAGACTACGAAATAAACTGTAAGAAGTTACCGTAATTTCCGGCGTATAATCCGCGGATCAAACAACAATGTTTCGACCCAGAAATGTTTATAAATAAAATGTGAATTTTTAGATCGCAGTAAATATTTGTCATCAATTACTGAATAAAAGTTCTGGGTCCGAACAGAATTGTTTGATCTGCGGGTTATACGCCAGAAATTACGATAGTATTTTCTAGAGCATTTCAGCCCTGATTTACGCGGGACACCTGGCAGCACCAGTTGAGAATACCGTCATTTTCGAAAAAGAAAATTCACCATTTTAATTCATAATCTTTTAATAATTCTGAGCATTTCTTACACATAGCCGCCCATTTTTACGATACTGTTCTTACCTCTAAAATTATAGCAGTACATTTTGCTTTATATATCGCCGAATTTTACGGATTAAATAAGGCAAACATTTCTATTAAATTTTAGTTGGAACAACAACAACAACAAAAAAAATAAATAAAATAAAATAAAATAAAAATAAAATAAAAACCGTCAAAATGTTCATCTATGAAACTATCTTTAACCTTTTGTATCACCGCATTGCATGTCGGCAACATGCACAAAAGTCAATGTTACTTATACAGTGTGCTTTAACCCTTTCAGGGGCAAAGCACTTTCATTGCTAAACTGTTGAAAAGAATGAATTACACCGGGATTTATGTATAGATTTATTTGGAAATAAGTAAAAGGCTATTTTTCTCATACTTACCCAACTAAAAAAAATCTGTAGAAAATCTGAAGGTAATTGGCCCATTTCTGCATATATTTTAAAGAATATCGTAAGAAATTCTGCAGATATTTTGAGGGTAAAGCTAAATTCGCAAAATGTCTTCAGATTTCTGTAGAATTTCTGGAGAAACTGGATATTTCTTCAGATAATCTCAAGATTATTTTTAGTGGGGTAATAAACGGGAAAAGTTACACCAAAATTCTGGTGGCATTGTGGCATTTGGGAATTAAATGTAAATGGTTTCATAAGAATAACACCGCTCTTGAATGGGTTAAGACGATTTTGTATATTACTGCTATCTTCCAACAAAGTACTTAATATAAATTTTTCCTAGAATTCTCAACAGACGGCAATAGCGAGTTTATTTTTCATGCCGAAGTTTTGTTTATTGTTTGACCAGTTTCTCATCGATATTTCTAAAATGAACTTCATGAATTTTAAAACATTTAAAAGGCTGGGGACGTTCAAAATCAGATGTTTTACAAAAGTAAATTCGCATAATTTACAATTTTGTATTAGAGAGTGTTAAAATATTTATGAGAAATATAAAATTTTCTGTTTATTGCAGATGTATCTTTTCGTCAATTAGTTTTTGTGTGTTCGAAATTTAGTAAATTATTTTTTACAAGGGGTTAAAAAAGGCACCGGTATATAATATATACCACTTAATTTTAATCCCAAAAATCACTCTGACACCAGAATTTTAGAATTAAATTTTGTATTTATAATATACACGAAGAAAAGCTTTTATTTACTTTGAAATAAATTTGTTCGTAAATCCTGGTGTCAGTCAATACTTTCACTATTTTAGTAACAGCACTTTGCCCCTGAAAGGGTTAAAATGATGTAAAAGAAAATAAGTTAAAACTGTTGTGAATGAATAAGAACAAAAAACTTCTTAAAACACCATCAAAAAATTTTAAATGCGCTAGGCCTTTCGAAAGATCTGAGTCTTTCTTCGTCAGGCGCAAAGAAGACGTCCTTCAACTATGAAAGCAGAGGTGAGACTGAAATGAGAGATAAGGGAAAGGAAACAAGCTGAAGAAACAGCCAATAGGGAGTTAGAAATGAACAGCCAATAGGAAAGTAGAAGACAACAACCAATCACAGAAGAGTATAATCAAAACAAAAGAACACAGATGAGGAGGGGCAAAATTGGGATGGGGAAAATACATATAATTATAAATGGGAACACATGAAATTTAAAAAATAAATAAATAAATGAAAAAAAAAACAGACTAATATTAATTAATACAAAGATAAATTAAATGGTAGTACTGAAAAGGTTTTTCCAAGCTGCAGAGAGCATTGTGGAATCAGATTTATCATTAACAATAACATCACGATTAAGATAAATAGCTAGATTTTCAAGGAAGTCCAATTCAGAGATATTATTGGCAATAGAGATAATTTTAGCATTTTGAAAATTAAAACTATGACCGGAATCCCAAGAGTGCTTGGCAATAGAAGATTTAGAAAATTCTTGATAGATTACATAACGAGAGTGTTCTTTTAAGCGGATTTCGAGATTTCTTTTAGTTTGACCAATATAAGATAAATCACAACCATTACAAGGAACTTTATAAATTCCCCATTTCGGAGATCAGGAACAGGAGATTTAGTAGAGGGGAATTTGAATTTATTGACAGGTTTAAAGATAACGTTAAAATTGAAACGTCGTAAAACTTTAGCTAACTTGAAACATACAGGAAGATGAAAGGGGAGGACAACCAAATTATCAGGTTTGCTTTTGACAGATTTGGAAAGAGAAGATTTATTATATGGTATATTGAATTTCTTCACGGCATTATTGATAACAGAAGGATTAAAACCTCTTTTGACAGCAACAGTTTTTAAGTAATTGAGTTCTTCCTTAAGGGATACAGAATCGGAACAAATTTTGAGAGCACGATTTACATACGTGTAAAAAACCCCGATTTTTCGGTTGACAGGATGATTTGAGAGAGCATGAGGTGGGTTAGAAACTGAAAAAGGTTTTCTATAAACACAAGTTTTGAAAGAAGAATCACATTTGGTAACTAAAACATCAAGTAAAGGAAGTTTATTTCAATTTTCTAATTCAAAAGTAAACTGAATATGTGGGTCGATAGAATTGACAGTATGAAGAATGGTAGAAATATCAAAAGGATTATCAACTAAAACAAAAGTATCGTCGACATAACGCATCCAACATTTAAAATTAACCCGATTTAATACTTTTTCCTCAAAATAATGCATATAAATATCACAAAGAATTGGAGATAAAGGATTACCCATACTTAAGCCATCTGACTGTTTGAAAAATTTATTATCAAATTCAAAAGTAGTTTGAGTGATGCAAATTTTATTTAAATTAACAAAATCTTGGATTTCAATATCAGAGAAATGAAATTCACGTAATGTTTTTTCCAAGCAAGAAAGAGCACCTTCAATCGGAACATTCGTAAATAAAGATTTGACATCAAGAGAAAGCATAGAACAATTGGATGGGTTAATATTTTTTAATTTACTAACATATTCATAAGAATTTTTTATCGTATGAGAATTAGAAATGCATAACGGAGAAAAAATGGATGTTAAAAATTTGGCAAGAGGATAAGTAACAGTAACAATATTAGAGACGATAGGTCTTAAAGGGACATTGGTTTTATGAACTTTAGGCAAAGCATAAAAACGAGCACAAATGGCTGAAGAAGGAATAACACTATGTTTAGTATTGTCATTTAAAATAACAGAATTCTTAACAGCTTTTTTGAGAGTGGAAAGATGCGAATTAGTAGGATCATTTTTAACTTCAACATAAGGACCTTCAGATAAGAGAGCATAGACTTTATCAAAATAATCTTTTTTATCCATAAGAACAATTTGACCACCTTTATCAGCTTTACTAATAATAAGATTATCATTGGACTTAAGTTCATTCAGAGCGATATTTTGAGAACGTGAAAGATTAGGTTCAAATTTTGAATTATTAGAAGAAATAGTATCAGCAAGGATGTGACGAAGAGTTTCTTTTTGAAAAGGAGTGACTTTACTATGTTTAAAGGAAGACTCAATAGGAGCAATCAATTTGGTGAGAGAAGGTTTGCAATACTGAGAAAATTTAAGCCAAGATCTAAAGTGCTTTTTTGCTCAGCAGTTAACATATGAGAGGAGAGATTAACGATGCAGTTCTCATTTCATAGATTCTTATTTGAAAATTGAGACTTATTTTGCTTATTACACAACGAAGAAAACTTTAAGTTTAGCCTAAACTTTAAGCCTAAAGTTCATAAAACCAATGTCCCCTTAAGACCTATCGTCTCTAATATTGGTACTGTTACTTATCCTCTTGCCAAAATTTTAACATCCATTTTTTCTCCGTTATGCATTTCTAATTCTCATACGATAAAAAATTCATATGATTTTGTTAGTAAATTTAAAAATATTAACCCATCCAATTGTTCTATGCTTTCTCTTGATGTCAAACCTTTATTTACGAATGTTCCGATTGAAGGTGCTCTTTCTTGCTTGGAAAAAAAGATTACGTGAATTTCATTTCTCTGATATTGAAGTCTAAGATTTTGTTAATTTAACTAAAATTTGAATCACTCAAACTAATTTTGAATTTGATAATAAATTTTTCAAACAGTCAGATGGCTTAAGTATGGGTAATCCTCTATCTCCAATTCTTTGTGATATTTATATGCATTATTTTGAGGAAAAATTATTAAATTGGGTTAATTTTAAATGTTGGATGCGTTATGTCGACGATACTTTTGTTTTAGTTGATAATCCTTTTGATATTTCTACCATTCTTCATACTGTCAATTCTATCGACCCACATATTCAGTTTACTTTTGAATTAGAAAATTGAAATAATCTTCCTTTCCTTGATGTTTTAGTTACCAAATGTGATTCTTCTTTCAAAACTTGTGTTTATAGAAAACCTTTTTCAGTTTCTAACCCACCTCATGCTCTCTCAAATCATCCTGTCAACGAAAAAAATCGGTGTTTTTTACACGTATGTAAATCGTGCTCTCAAAATTTCTTCCGATTCTGTATCCTTTAAGGAAGAACTCAATTACTTTAAAACCGTTGCTGTCAAAAGAGGTTTTAATCCTTCTGTTATCAATAATGCTGTGAAGAAATTCAATAGACCATCTAATAAATCTACTCTTTCCAAATCTGTCAAAAGCAAACCTGATAATTTGGTTGTCCTCCCCTTTTATCCTCCTGTATGTTTCAAGTTAGCTAAAGTTTTACGACGTTTCAATTTTAACGTTAACTTTGAACCTGTCAATAAATTCAAATTCCCCTCCACTAAATCTCCTGTTCCTGATCTTCGTAAATGGGGAATTTATAATGTTCCTTGTAATGGTTGTGATTTATCTTATATTGGTCAAACTAAAAGAAATCTCGAAATCCGCTTAAATGAACACTCTCGTTATGTAATCAATCAGGAATTTTCTAAATCTTCTATTGCCAAGCACTCTTGGGATTCCGGCCATAGTTTTAATTTTCAAAATGCTAAAATTATCTCTATTGCCAATAGTATCTCTGAATTGGACTTCCTTGAAAATCTAGCTATTTATCTTAGTCGTGATGTTATTTGTTAATGATAAATCTGATTCCACAATGCTCTCTGCAGCTTGGAAAAACCTTTTCAGTACTACCATTTAATTTATTTTTGTATTAATTAGTATTAGTCTGGTTTTTTTTTCATTTATTTATTTATTTTTTTTAATTTCATGTGTTCCCATTTTTAATTATATGTATTTTCCCCCTCCCAATTTTGCCTCCCCCTAATCTGTGTTCTTTTGTTTTGATTATACTCTTCTGTGATTGGGTGTTGTCTTCTACTTTTCTATTGGCTGTTCATTTCTAACTCCCTATTGGCTGTTTCTTCAGCTTGTTTCCTTTCCCTTATCTCTCATTTCAGTCTTTCCTCTGCTTTCATAGTAGAAGGACGTCTTCTTTGCGCCTGACGAAGAAAGACTCAGATCTTTCGAAAGGCCTAGCGCATTTAAAAATTTTTGATGGTGTTTTAAGAAGTTTTTTTGTTCTTAAAATGATGTAGTCTAACATCTGAGTAAATATATATATATTTTCAAATCGGAGTTGTTGAGTAACAATGGGGTAATAATTATGATATGAAATAAGGTTCTTCAACCTGTAATTTAGAGACCACCAACATACCACTATTTTAGAATAAAAAACATTGCCTGATTTGATAATAAACTTTATGATCAATTAAGGCAAATTTTAGTTTTCGAAAGTTTCTGAAGCGAACGACTTTCAGTCAGCTTTCTTTAATATGTTGAAGACCTTTATCCCTTTAACGGTCGCTTAATATTTGGAAAAACCATAAAAAAGTACCTATTTTGTTATTACAGAAATTAAATAATTATAAGGTTTCTATATAAAATATGCAATTAGTTTTTTTTTTTTTTTTTTTTTTTTTTTTTTTTTTTTATAGAACAAATTTACATTTGCGGAAAAGCCATCATGTGAGAATTCTGCGTTTTAATGTTTGTTTTACACCATACAAATTAATGCAAATAAGACCTATATTTTTCACATCTTAGATTTTTATTTATCTTCATCAAACAAATTTTTACAAATAATATTTGAAATAATATAATATATATTAAATTTTGATAATTAATAATTTTTTTTGAGTGTGATATATTTCGAAACATGCAATGGAAAGTCCAACATCACAATCAGCGCCAAAGCCCAAACCCAACTATTCAAAGACATCACACGAAAATGCCAGTTAAAATTATCTGGATTCAGAAGTTTTTTCCAGCAATAAATCTCCAGCCCTGAAATATGACGGGCATGAGAAATAACGAACGACACCTCAGCCCGTGATAGCGACGGAAGCAAGAATTAAGGGTTTAAACAAATTTTTAACCCTTTTCGGTGCGGAGTAATTCTGATTATAAACTGATGAAATGATGGACTGACACCAGAATTTATAAACGAATTTATTAGAAAATATGAACTGGCTTATTCTCACGTACCTCATAAAAGGAAAATTTAAATTATATATTCTGGGTGCCAGTAAAATAAAAAAAATAGGAGTCCTTTTTTAAGGACACCGCCCGCGAAAGGGTTAAATACAGATATACTAATTCTTTAAATAAGATTATGCAAAGAATTAAAAAGACTAATGTTAAATTTATTGCATTTAATATAAAATTTTAATTGCTCTAAACTATCAAATGTTTAAAATATTTAATATAGAATATTTATTTTTTTATTTTTTTTTTTTTGCAGCAAATATTTACCTGTTGAAATGTCATCTGTTTAATATGTTGACTCAAGTTTTCTTAAAGAAACTCTGCAATATTCAAATTCTTTTCAAATGATTCAAAACACTTAAGAAAATTATTTCAAGACGGATATAAATAAATGAGTAGGAGCATAACAAAGAGAAACCTAACTAATGCAGCGTTTGTCTCAAATGGAAAAACGAGATCATTTGCACGCAACAATGGTTTTGTTGAAAGCTGAAAATATAGAATTTGAAAGTAGAAAACTTTGAATTATTAGGAGCACTTGAATATATAAACCCAAGCATTGTATTAAATGCAGACTTTTATGTCGTGTTTACGGCTTTGAAAGAACCAAGGAAATTTCTTGACTAAGCAATTTAAACTATTTTGCTTTTTGGCGTTAAGTTTAACCATTAAAGGCGCAGAGTAATTCTATTTGTAAAATTATGAAATGATTGATTGACACGAGAATTTACAAACGAATTTCTTAATAAATAAATATTTGTTTTCTTCACTTTCAATAAAAGGAAAAAATATATTAAAGTATTCTGGATGCTGGTTAGCAGTTTTGAATTAAAGTTAAGTGGTCACATTTGTGGCCACTGCCGTTGAAAGGATTAATTCGTTTGATACAATTGATCTATAATAAAATATTCGCCGTAAGAGTAAGTATTTGCAAAGTCTTATATCATAGCTATGAAATACTACGAGTTATGGTCACCAGCATTTCTGTATAGTAACTTTCTTTTTCTTTAAAGGCTATTTTCGGCAGTTAAATACGATGTTTGCTATTCAGGAATATCAATGACCAAAAAACATATCACAGGGGTCGTACGGTCAGTGAATTTTTCCTGACTTTTGCCAATATTTTCGTTTAGAAAAAGAAATAAATTTGTTAAACGCGCAAAATTTCGCCTTCTTTTAATCGCTTGAGGGGCAAGTAATTGTTTTGCTGTAATGTCAAATTCACACCGGAATCTGCAAACAGATTTATTGCAAAATAAGGAAAAGCAATTTTACCACTTTTTTCCACCAAATTTAGTAAAGTAAAATTTAATAAAATTTTTCTGGTGCAAATCTTCATTAACCGTAGGTTGGATAAAATACATCCCACCGCCCCCAAGTGGTTAAGAAGATTTTCTATAACAAAATATTGATGCCGGAGGACTTCTTGGTCTGCACAATTTCAGAAGCCGTACGAAATCTGATATCAGTTGATTCTATCTTAATTATTATTTTTTTTAATTTTTAAGTTAAAAGCAATATATCTGCTTTTAACCCAGGGGCATTGAGGGGCAAACAATTGCGTTTGTGTAATGCTGAATTCCCACCGGAAAGTTTTAAAAAAATTATTTTTAAATAACGAAAAGCAATTTTCCAACAATTTTCGCTCAAAATTATAAAAATAAAACTTAGTTAAATGTTTCTGGTGCAAATCTTAATTAAACTTAGGTGGGATAAATTATATCCCACCACCCCTTAAGGGGTTAAACCAGGAAAACTTACTCTTTCTGAGGTTGATTACGGTTTTTATTTTTCGACCTATATTTACAAATAAAAATCCACGCCTTATTAGATCGTGAACAATTGTTTAAAATTCTCAGAGAAAATATGTCAAAGATTAACTTTTCCAAATTGTGACGACAAATGTAAAAAGTATGCACCCAGGTTATGAAATACATTGCGCGAGTGTTCCCGAGTTAAATATATACAATTTAGGATACAACTATTTAACACCTTAACGGTCGCATTAAATTACGGTTTAAAAATTCAAATTGCTTATTGGCACCACTTTTTTGGAAAAGAAATAGTCAGCTTTTTTAATGACAGGTAAAATGATACCATAATAAAGCCAATTACACTCTTTAAAAAAACTGGTGGAAATCAAACAATCTGCATAAAAGACACAGCCCGTGAATTAGTCCAGGCAATAGAGGCCGTATAGTGGCTCTACCTAGCAAAATTCATGGTAGTTCTGGAAAAAGGCTTACTATATGTTTCTTGGGTCGCTGAATCCGAATTTGCAACTTCCCACCAAAATTTCCCCCGGCAACTCCCCCCCCCCCAAATTTTGATAAAATGTCCCGCAAAAAAAGTTTTTATTAAAAAAATCAATTTTTTTTTATTGTTTTAGGGAAAAAGTATCTAGAAATTCAGAAAGTAGAGAAAATTTCAAACAAATAAGATATATGACATTGTTACGTAAGATGAATGGGGAGGGAGGATCTGCCTCGGAACATGCTCCGCGGTACAGCGTGGACTAAGTTGCGCAATTCCACTTAAACACTCACATCGTGTACATTCGCCCTCCCTTCTCCCCTCCGAACTTTCTCTATAAGGTTTACTTTAAGTTTTTTGGGTTGATGAATCCGAATTTTTAACTTCCCCCAAAATCCCCCCCCTCGCACCCCCCCCCCCAAATAGTTGTTTTTAAATTAAATGTTCTATTGTTTTAGGGGGAAAGTACGCAGAAATTCAGAAAGTAGACATAATTTGCAACAAATAAGATACATGACATTATGACGTAGGATGAACAAGGAGGGGTAGGGCTGCCCCTGAACATGCATTGTGGCGCTACGTGCACTAAGTTATGCAAGTCCGGGATAGGGGATTTTACCTGGTAGAATTAATGCTAGTTCTGGATTTCGACTCATTTTATGTTTTCTGGGTCGCTGAATCCAAATTTGTAACTTCCCACCAAAATTTCACCCGGCAACTCCCCAAAAAATTGATTTTTTGAAATTTTTTTTTTTTCTAGAACAGCACAGGGAATGTTCCGAGGCAGCCCCCCCTCTCCCCCCCGTGATAATGTCATACATCCTATCTGTTGCAAATTTTGTCTACTTTCTGATTTTCTATATAATTTTCCCCTAAATTAACAAAAAATATAATTTAAAAACAACTATATTGTAGAGGTTGCGGGGGGGGGGGGAATTTTGGGGGAAGTTGAAAATTCGGATTCAGCGACCTAAAAAACTTAAAGTAAACCTTATAGGGAAAGTTCGGAGGGGAGTCATTAGGGCGAATGTAAACGATGTGAGTGATTAAGTGGAATTGCACAACTTAGTTCACGCAGCACCGTGGCGCATGTTCCGAGGCAGATCCCCTCCCCGTTCATCATCTCTGAACACTTTTTCCCTAAAACAATAAAAAAATTGATTTTTTTAATAAAAACCTTTTTTTTTGGGGGGGGGGGGAGGGGCATTTTACCAAATTTTGGGGTTACCGGGGGAAATTTTGGTGGAAAGTTACAAATTCGGATTCAGCGACCCAAAAAATATAAATTAAGCCGATTTACAGAACTACTATTAATTTTGCCAGGTAAAATCTCCTATTGCCTGGACTAAATATCACGGAAGATTATTAAGGGGTTAAAGGCTTCATAAAAGCAGGAAAATTTAATTAAAATTTTATATGAAAACAAAATGTAACAATCAGCAGTGAAAAAATGCATATTACAAAGGCTTTTGTGAGAATAATACAGAGACGCTGTAGCCCATCTGTAAAAGGTGGGTGCGTTTGAAACCTGTTCATTACTGTAACACATTGGTGTGCATTTTGCTCATAAAAAGGAAAATGCTTGTTTATATAATCTTGAAACAATTAGGCTAAAGCATCTTTTCATTACAGTTTCTTTATTTTGCTTTTTGTACTTTCGTCTTAGCAAAAATGTGTTTAAACTAGTGCTCTCTATTGAATGTTTATACGAGTATACGTACAATACGTATACGATATACGGATTTCAAATACGTATAATATGACTTCGGCGGTTATACGTATTATGCAAAACAGCATATACTGTACATCGTATGTAAGGATCTTACCCAAGCGGTTAAACGTATAAAATCTGACCGTTTTTCATTCAAGGCACAAAAATAGATATTTGAATGCTTATCTGCGGATTAAAGACATTGAGAAATATCCCTTAGACTCCTGCATTCTCGCGGTTTACCTCTCGAAGCTGGTAGACGGGAGGTGCTGGGTTCGATCCCAATCGCGCCCGTCGGCCTAATCGTTCGGAGTTTTCGTGGTTTTCTTCGAGCCGTGGATCTTCCATGCGTTAATACGGATTAGGTTCCCTTAGAAAGACCCCCACGGAGGGCACCCCCCGGGCCTATATCCCTCGTGTAGATAATTGGCCGTCAAAAATCAACCCAACCCAACTCTCGCGGTTTACCGGGGCCATCGTCATTCTTTGTTCAAAGAACCACGATGACCTGGGTTTTACTTACCTTCCGGTTGTTGTGCAGGTACTTAAATAAATTTGAATACTTTCCCTCAGTTTAGATTTTGGTTGTTTTCCCTAAAAACTAAACTATTAATTATCAAATGTTTTACTGTTGGTACTGAGTAGCTTCAAAGCTACCTTTCGCAGATCTGTAGCACAGCACCTAGCTTATTTTAATTTATGGCATGGGCACTTCGCGCGAAATATTACTTTTGCATGCGACCACAGAACAGACTTACTTAAATTTACTTTATATTTTATAGTGACTTTGATCAATCCGACTCCTGGGAAATTTTGTAATCATACTTTTATTGTATTTAAGAGCATTGTTTTCTAAATTTAAAATATTTTGAAAATATGGTTTACTCTAAAAAAGAAAAGAGAAGGCAAGTCAATTTAAGCATGAGAAACTTCATTCTAAAACATGCAAGTCGATTTTCTGCCAGTCTATAAGTAATCGAAATTTATAGGTACTTTATACAAAAATTGATATTTGTCAATATTAACAAATCTTAAACGTAATGGTCTAAGATTTTGTATAAAAAATACCATGAATGTCATGATTGAAAAAATAGATTTTCATTATATATTAACAAAATAGAAAACATTATCTCTGTGGAAAGAATAACATTTGCTCCCGGATGCAATATTGAGTGTAAAGCACACGAATAAAGAATTTGTAAAAGATTAAAAAGAAAAAAAACATACTTAACAAGAATTCACAATAAATCTGAAACATTTATACTCTCATTCTTTTTTTTAAAGTGTTTAATTTTGATAGTTACTTACAATGAATACAGTTTGTATACACTATATACGCAAAATATAAAAATAACGATGGATCTGATCTCAATACCATAAGATAAAATTAGAAGAAACATAAATTAATTAAAATATTTATAGAGGAAAATAACAATATCTTATGTATGAAACATAATATGCAGATTGCTACGGTAACGCCACCGATTTCCAGCTTATTCGTCATTCAGTGACGTAAGACTGATGAGGTCCATTGTTATTAAAAGTAAATATGGTACTTGAAATATACGTATACTTTAAATGTACGTATGCTTAAATGTACGTTTAACCGATGCACCCTTATACGTATCCGGATAATTTTTAACGTATATTTTAATATATTCGTATTTCATAGAAATGTATTATACGTATATACGTATATCGTTTAACCCCTTGAAGGGCGGTGATGCCGTGACGGCATCACATAATTTTAATCCCTAATTGCCAAATTGGCACCGGAATTTTATAATGAAAATTTCACCTTTTTTAAGTACGCAAAATATACTTTTACTTGTTTAAAAATAAATTATCTTGTAAATACTGGTGGCTTCAAATTATTTCAACATTTTACGAATACATGTACCTTACCCCTGAAAGGGTTAAACGTATAACTAAAATACGTATCCCATCAGGAGCACTAGTTTAAACTACTCTTATTTCACTAGATTAATTTTAACACAATTATTCTAATTGGTAAACAAATCATATTAGATGTAAATTTCCAACTGGGCGAAAAATGTCCGGACCAGGATTCGAACCCGGGACCTCCTGGCTGAAGCCGCCAGTGCTCTGCCCTCTGAGCTATCCCGGACGATTCTGGTCGAACATTTTCACCCAGCTAACCTTGATGATTACAGCATCTGGTCTGAAACCTGGTTCAGCTCAACAGAATAAATCTCAGGTAATGGAACTCCAGAAATCGCTGGATACGAAATTACACTAGATTAATTTTAACACAATTATTCTAATTGGTAAACAAATCATATTAGATGTAAATTTCCAACTGGGCGAAAAATGTCCGGACCAGGATTCGAACCCGGGACCTCCTGGCTGAAGCCGCCAGTGCTCTGCCCTCTGAGCTATCCCGGACGATTCTGGTCGAACATTTTCACCCAGCTAACCTTGATGATTACAGCATCTGGTCTGAAACCTGGTTCAGCTCAACAGAATAAATCTCAGGTAATGGAACTCCAGTTGGAAATTTACATCTAATATGATTTGTTTACCAATTAGAATAATTGTGTTAAAATTAATCTAGTGTAATTTCGTATCCAGCGATTTCTGGAGTTCCATTACCTGAGATTTATTCTGTTGAGCTGAACCAGGTTTCAGACCAGATGCTGTAATCATCAAGGTTAGCTGGGTGAAAATGTTCGACCAGAATCGTCCGGGATAGCTCAGAGGGCAGAGCACTGGCGGCTTCAGCCAGGAGGTCCCGGGTTCGAATCCTGGTCCGGACATTTTTCGCCCAGTTGGAAATTTACATCTAATACTCTTATTTCATTGGCGTACCAAAGGGGGGGGGGCAGTGATTGTCTTAATCCAATAGGACGGATTGCATCGAATCAGGCCCCGTGCTATTGCTTAACCCATTCTTGGCTTTTTAAGTACATACAAACACATTGCAATATATCATATCGTCGGTATCATGTCAAACTATACAATGTGAAAACAGTGGGCTACTTTTTTTAAACTCAGACTTCTTAATTGGCACCACTTTTCTGAAATGGTAAAATTTCCCTTGTTTTTGTCTTAATTAATATATCATTAATTAAGGTTAAATAAGGCAAATTTTTCTGTTTAAAAATATTGGTGCCAATCAAGAAATCTGAATTTTTAAAAAGTGGGCCACTGTTTTCACATTGGATATTTTGACATGGTACCGGCGATATGTATAATATCACATTTTATGTTATACAGAGAACTGGTTATTGTAATAAAATTGCGCACCACACTATTTTGTGATTTTAGGATAATAACGTGTTGTACGTTATTTTATTGTTTCTTATTTCTTATTTATTTTATTGTTTCTATTTTATTGTTGATTGATTCTTAAGCTAATAAGATTCATTAGAAACATCACATGATAGACATATCTTGGGTTTTGTTGATTTACTAGGAAAATTTGATATTCAATGCAACATCATTTCAAAATCACAGAATAAAGGATTCAAATGGTCGTTATTTAAAATGTATTTAAAATCAACTTTTCAAAAGTAAATTACATTGCAAATCAAAGCTCCTAAAAGTGCTACAGTAATTAGTAATTTTACTCCCAACATCAGTCAGCATGAACGAATATCAGTGGTAATTACATAGCTGCCAACTTTTACGCTTTCCTTTTACTACTAAAATATTATAGTAATTGTTGTCTTATTTCATCATCGAAATCTTGTGATTAAACAAGACGAAAATCTCTATTAAATTTTAGTGGTAGCAAGAAAGCGTAAAAATTGGCAGCTATGTAATTATATATGTAGCTGTTGGTCTATAATCAAATGCTCCTGCAAGTGTATGTGAACATTTCATGGCGTTATCACATGTGGGATGTAGCACAGATGGAAATTTAAAATAGAGGATAAATCTACATGAAATTGTTGTTGACTAGATTTTGAAATCTATGTACAAGTGTATGATAGCGGTGGTAATATAAAGGGATGCACCTCAGGAGTGAAACAACGCTTACAAAATATTTTTAAAACATTGTTTATATCATGTGGACATGTTACAAATACAATCTAATTTTCATAGACGTGGCTAAGACGTCGTCGGTACCATGTCAAACCCAAGTTGGGCAAATTTGTAATCTCAATTATCCGCAATGTAATTACAAGTTAATTGCATGTTATTGATTATAGTTACACGCATTCAAACGCAGAAATTTTATCAAATAATGGGAAGCGGGTGGTTCCGGCTACAGTGCTGCAAGAATTTTTTATGTCATGTAATTATAACTATAATTAATTACATATAAATAAATTGTAATTATGTGTCAGGTAATTGAAATTACAAATTTGCCCAGCACTGTGTCAAACCAACGAATATGAAAGTAGCGGGCTACTTTTTTTTAATGCAGATTTCTTGATTGGCATCACTTTTTTGAAATATTAAAGTTTGCCTTATTTAACCTTATTTAATGACATCTTAATAAAGGCGAAAACAAGAGGAATTTTACCATTTCAGAAAAGTGGTGCGAATCAAGGCATCTGAATTATAAAAAAAGTAGTCCACTGTTTTTACATTGGATAGTTTGACATGGTACCGACGACATGTCCATATGCGATAAGTTTCCTTGGAATTCTGCAGTGTATTTACAATCTTTTTTGTATCATCTACTAAATTATGAACAGATTTGAAAATATATGATAGATCTGCTGTAAAACGCTTTCTTAAACACGATGGGAAAGTTGAATTGAAAGTGTATATGCTATACGGTTTCAAAATATTGAACAACGTAATGTACAAGACGAATTGCAAAAAACACTGATAATTATAAGCAAAAGCTGATAATATATCGTTTGCCAGACAAACAGCAAATTACTTCCTTGCATCACAAGTTTCAGGGTATCCTTTATCCTTTCTTGCATATTATGTGAATAACAAAATGGATGTCATGGAAGTCCTGTCATGGATGTTTTACAGGACTCTATTGCAATTGCTTTCTAACTTTGAAAAGACACACAGGTAAAATTTTGATGAACACTTGGTCGACGCAAGTGAACTTACAGAAAACTTGGACGTTTAAACTTTATTCATTACATGGGATAAGTGCTTAAGCAAAAATGAAATTAATTGATTTTAAACCTGCATATATTTGTTTGGTATATCCAAAGCAGTCTTCAGAGCGCAATACTTGATCAAGGGGTATATAAAGTAATAGTATAAATATACATTTGGATTATTCTGAAAATTTAGGACTTCTGGAAAAACAACATAACCCTTTAAGATTGGGCAGATTTATGAGGTTTTTTTTTTTTTTTTTTTTTTTTTTTTTTTTTTTTTTTTTAAACGATGATATAATTGAAATTTGTGACTGATAATTCACTATCTGTTGATATAATTCATATAATATAGTTTCTGTTAACCAGTACAATCACTCGATTCCGGCATTTATGGAATAATAACCCAGGAAGATAGAATTTTAGTTATTGCCTAACCCACACGATCGTGCGGGTCCGGTCTTAAAGGGATAAGCAAATGTACAGCAGATCTGAAATTTGGATTGAATAGTAAAGCTGTCAAAAAAATTAAGTTAAAAATCACAAAACTGGCTGATATAGAAAGATACATTTGTTTTGTGAGGAAATGAAGGTACTAAAGTTAAGGCTACCGTCTAAGATTCAGAACACAATGGGCTAATTCAATGAAAACTTGTCATGTCTGTCACACAGCTGAAAATCGCTATGGTTGTTGACTGCCAGTATTTTAGAACGGAAAAATGTGACTTATTTTATCGGAGATATCTCATCAATTGAAAAAGTTGAAGCAAACTTTGCGAAAATAACGGTGGCCAACAAGCATAGCGATTTTCAGCTGTGTAACAGACATGACAAGTTTTCATAGAATTAGCCAATGCAAATGCTTGAATTCTTTTCTGAACATAATAGGTACAGCATTTATTTTTTATATTCGGATGTTCTTGACATTTTTAGTGCCTGTGTCATCTGGAGAAGGGGGTTTTTCTGAACTGAAAATTTTCAAAACATATTTGAGATAATGAATTCAACAAGAACATAAGAAGATATTCGCTATTACATTCGTTGAAACTCAGATGCAGACAATTAAATTAATCCTAGTTACTATTAAACAATTTTTCGTTTTGAAACAAAAGAAACTACTTTTTGATAAATCTACCTCTATTTTTAACTGATAAATCAATACCTTGTCATGCAATCTATTTCCTGTTTCTATTTTAATTTGCGAACTGGAAGAACTAGTAATTCTTATTTCCCGCAGATACAAGAAAAGTATCAAAAATTTATTTATTTAACACGTTCACTGCCATGGGCATCACCGGTGGGTCTCAATTTGTTTTCATTCTGTGCCGTAAGCATCACCCGCGGGACACATGTAGCTTTTCATGTAACAGCGGTGGCCAACTGTGGCACGCTCGACACCACTAAAATTTTATAGTAATCACTGGCTTATCTAATTGTCGAATCTCTGCGATTCAAGAAGTCGACTTTTTCTGTAAAATTTTAGTGATATCCGGCGTGCCGCAGTTGGACACTGCAGCCATATAATATTAAATAAAAATCGCTCAGAATCCATGATTATTCGCACCAGTAAATTTTTATTGTAAATTTCGCCTTATTTAATTCGAGCATTTCCCCGATTCAATTAGGCAAAATCTTCTGTTTTGAATAACCGGTAATAAAAGATTAAAAATTCTGTAAAAGACGCTCGTCCCGAAGGGGTTAAAATCCCTTTAATTACTCATTTTAAATTTGGCACCCTGCTGATAACTGTAAGTTCCTAAGGGGGTGGTGAACATGTTAAATAACGACATAAAACTTTAAATTTTAAATGTTTGGTGAATGTTTTTTCATACTGGGTTATCAAATAAAAGATTGGATGGCAAAGATTAAATATAGAAATCGTTTAATAAATATGAATATTTCATTTTTAAAGAAAAAATTAAATTAAAAAATATTAAAAAAAATCCCAAAAAGTGATAAAATTCTGTACGATCCCTGAATAACATTTACTGTAAAAGAGGCAAAATTTATAATATCGGGTTGTAACAATAAAATCCGATCTCTTTCACCCTTTGAGGGGAAAGCAATAATGTCTCTGTAATATTGTAATCTCACCAGAATAATCGAAAAAAAATTTAAATAAGAAAAAGCAATTTTTCAGCATTCCGTCCCCAAAGTTAAAAATATAAAATTTAGTTAAAAGTATCTGGTGCGGATCTTGTTTAAATTAGGTGGGATATAATGTATCCCTCCCCCCCTCAAGGGGCTAAAACGCAAAAATAAAATAAACGTAATCGATTCGGGAACTTTTTCTTCTGTCCGGAAGGAAACGTACAATCCGCGGATAAAACATAAACGTTTGAAATCAGAAAAAGAATAACAAAGTGTTAGATCACTGTAAATATTAAGACTTCAGTTATAAAATAAAATTTCTGGGTCCAAACATAATTGTTTAATCCTCTGATTATACGCCGGAAATTACTTACGTGTTATAGTTTTTCCCGTAGGCACCGGCTTAACGGGAGAGACATGGGAAAACCAGTCAAACTTACATGACAAAATTTATAATGTTAATACTGCCTTAATTAACCAAAGTGGTTAAATCCGACAAAACACTTAAAAGTATTGGTAGAAGTATACCTGATTGACTAATTCGCCCACATGATGTCGGCGCCTATGAATTATCCCGGTCATCGCCAACACACGCCACCGCCCTCTGAATATTAGGGGTACTCACTGACACAAAAATATCGGCTGTCGCAGGTGGATTTTTTGAAGCGTTTGTATGGTCTTCTAAATTTGGACACTAGTATTTTCTCAAACTTTCCTTTGGTTTATTTAATCTCTGAAAAGTAATCCTGAGCAAATTTTTAAAAAGTATTAGTATTCAAAGACAAAGGAACAAAAGGATACGCTGAAAAAAAATCCTACTACGACGGCAGCAATGTTTGAGTCAGTGCGCAGGCCTAGTATTTAGGAAGGAGTGCACAAACACACAGAGAGACAAAGAAAAACAGTGCGTCATCCAGTGGGATGGCACCGCCTGCTCAATATTGGGCATGGTAGTGGAAAAAAAATAGCGGCTCGCGAAGGCGGATTTTTTTCAGCATTCGTAGGGTCACCTGGATTTATAAACCAGTAAAGTTTTCTTTGACTTGTTTAATCTCATAAAATTAACTCGGAAAATCTTTTAAAAATGATTGGTACTCAAATTACAGGATCCGTACAAACGCCGAAGAAAATCCGCCTACGACAGCAGCTATTTTTATAACGTCGGTACACTGTTGCCAGTGGGCTATTGTTCTTAGATTCCGAATCCTTGATTAGAACCACTTTTTAAAAATGGTAAAATTCCTATTGTTTTCCCCTTAATTTCGTCTTAATGTCATTAAATAAGGTGAATTTCACCCTTCCAAAATGTGTTGATAATCAAGAAATCTGAATAAAAAAAAAATTATCCGCTGTAAAACAGTTTTCATATTGGATAGTTTGGCATGGTAACGACGATATCAGCGCTCAGGCCTAACGTTCAGGCGGCGGTGGGGATGGTTATGCAAAGCTACCAACTTTTACGCTTTTTTCTTACAACTGAAATTTAATAGAAATTTTTACCTTACAAACATCGCAGGTTTGAATGATTTGATCAGGCATATTTTCTTTGGTAATGGAGCACTATTTTCAAAAGGAAATCTTCACCTTATTTAACCCTTTCAGGGGCAAGGCATTTCTGCTCAAAAATGTTCAAATAATTAATTCACACCGCAATTAACAAACAAATTTATTTGAAAATAATCAAAAGGCTTTTTTCACGTTTACTATGAGGTCGAAATTGTACTAAAAAATTACTGGGGCCATTTGGATATTTAGGCATTAAAATTAACCGTTTGCAGACTGCAAGCGGCGCCCCTCAAGGCGTTAAGCCCAAAATTTTGTAATTAAATACAGACGGAAATACTGGTATTCATCATCTTTGTCTTATAGGTAAGAAAGTACTTCTTTTTATTAATGTGGATGACATAGCTGCCAAATCTTACGCTTTTTCTACTAGAAAATTTTAATAGAAATTTTTGTTTCATTTAATCGACAGATTACGGCGATTAAAGAAGGTAAAATTTACTATTAAATGTTTGTGGTACAAAAAACAGTAAGAGTTGCTAGCTATGGTGAATGGAGATAGAGAAAATGAGAGATAAATGGACGTAGACAGTGGGCTAAGTTAACTCCTTGCGCTCTAACGCTGTTAGCGGATGTGTGTCATTAGCCACCAATGTTGCCGCATCTGGCAGATTATTTTTTTAGAAACTTTGACTTCACACCACTTAAATTCAATTGGTAATTTTCTTTTACTTTATTTATTGAAAATCAATCACCTTGTAAAGCAAAAATAAGAGTTCAAACTTTCTGGTGAGAATTCGGATGTCTAATTAATAAATCAGCCAGATATCATGACGTACGCTGTGTACGCCATAGAGAGCAAGAGATTAATGTATTCAAAATATGCCAAAATGAAAAGGTTTCTGAAAAATGATGCTGTTTATTCATCCTTTATAACTTTTTATATCATTATTTTTCTAAAATTTTCCTAAAAAAATTCGACGCTAAAGTCTAGATAAATCACTAAAGCTAACGAACTGCATAGAAAAAATCCAATTAATCCTCACGGAAAAAGTTTTGTTCAGTGAAGCAATAATTTCCATGATGTTTTTTTTTTTTTTTTTTTTTTTTTTTTTTTACAATTAATTAAAATAAATTACCAAAATAATTTCCTGACTAAGTTTTAAAAAGAACGAGAAAAGAAATGAATCTGCAGGATTGCAAATATATCATCACAAAGTTATTTCGAGTTTTTTCTATATCGCACATTAGATTTAGGCTATGACAAACTAACACTTAAATCTACTTTATTAAGAAGTATTCTCGTATTTGAAAAAAGTCATATTCAACTTATTAAATGATTTTCGGCCCTTGGGCCAAGTTGTGAGTCCCATTGACTTAAGTCATTCATAAATATGATGGAAAATTAGATTTCGAATTACGCATTAAAATCTCTAAAATTTTTCATTTAGAAATAGATGTAGAAGTAGATAATATGTGCTAGAAGTAGTAGATCTAAGCTTTTCTGTAATACTTTTTTGAATATTAATCTTTGCCTTATTCAATCGCTGGATTTGTCATTTTTTTCTGAAATTAATTAAGGTGAAATTACTATTCCTTAATGGTGGTGCTCTAAAATTGGCCTTTATGAACTGTAAAAGTTAAACATATCGTCGGCACCATCTCAAACTATCCAATGTGAAAACAATGGGCTACTTTTTTTAAATTCGTATTTCTTGATTGGCAACACTTTTCTGAAATGGTAAAATTCCCTTTTTTTGGCTTAATTAATATGCCATTAAATAAAGCAAAATAAGGGAGATATTACTATTTCATAAAGGTGGTGCCGAACAAGAAATCTGAATCTTAAAAAAGTAGCTCACTGCTTTCACATTGGATAGTTTGACATGTATCGACGATAATTATATATACACAGAGATAGCGGAACTGTACAAAAAATATCGACTTTATTTACATCAAATAATTATGGCATCATTCATAGCTGACAACTCTTCCGCTTTGCTGTACCACAAAAATTGGAACAGACGTCATAAGTTCCCCCCGGCCGCCATCTTGGAATTTTCTTGGCGTGAAAACCCTTTTTCCGCCAAGTAGTAAATGTCGCCAAGCACCGGTTTATACGCATGTTTGGCTTAACGAAAATAAAATGTAAATAATAAACAAAATTCGCTAAAATGGCAACCAGTAATCCTTGTATGTGAGCTTCGCGCACATTTTCCGTAAAAAAAAACATCACTGCATTCAACACTTCTCGAGGTGTAGCATTCTCAAAATTCAGCAGTTTTCGCTTACTAGCAATCTCATAATATAAAAACTTTTAAAGCAAAAATACACATAAAAAACGAAATTCGCTAAAATGGCAACCAGTAATCGTTGTATGTGCGCTTCGCGCACATTTTCCGAAAAAAAAACATCGCCGAATTCAGCATTTCTCGCGATATAGAATTCTCAAAATTCAGCAATTCTCGCTTTCTAGCAATCACAAAATGTAAAAAACTCAAAAGCAGTAAAATACATAAAATTATCAACATACCTTAACAAACATCTGCTTTCTTGAAAGATCCAGCTCGAAATATTATCGCCGACATTTTCCTAAATAGGCTTATCAATACGTATTCACAAACTATAAACAAACCTTCTTTTCTTGTCAAAATTTCCTCATATTTCCTAATTATTTCAACAACAGCGTTTAAACGGACTACAGAAAACATAGTTAATCAAATACATTCAATAAATTTCACATAAAAATAAAAAGGCAGAACTATACAATACGATATCAAAATACATTCACAATATTCCAACATTAACTTCTCGGTTGCCAGAACGACACGTCACAAAAACACGTCACACGACATTCAACATATCGAGGTTGCCATATCCATAACCACCGTCAACACGCCAACACGCCAACAAAAAATCGCCAAACATTTCAAAACAACAACGGCGGAGGGAACATACGGCATCTAAGCCCAAAAATTAATCAGAAATTTTTGCCTTATTTAATCACCACATTACGACAATTTAAAAAGTTAAAATTTATGGCAAACCATTTGTGGTACTAAAAAGCGTAAGATGTTGGCAGCTATGCATAATTGCTTCGGACTACACATTTTAAATACCACTTTTTATGAAGAGTAATTTTATTTAATCGCAGAATTTCTTTACTAACACAATTATGAATATTGATAAATACTGGTATCAAAATCTGTAATAATTTTTATTCTAAAGTCTAATCCTTGCTATTATTATCTTTTTTCTAAACCAGGGCTGTCCAACCTGGCGCCCGGGGAATACCACTATTTTTAAATTTAATCTTCGCTTGACATAATCGAAGTATTTCTGGGATGACATAAGAAAAACATTACTGACTGAAATTAATTTTATTTCGAGACGCCAGGTTGTTCCATCCTTTTCTATACAGACTTGCTTTCTTCGTTCTTATTTAAAAATTTTAAACATTAATTTCAAAAATGTTTATAAGAGAAATTTTACGCTAAAATCAAGGAAGATAGCTAATAGTAACTAATTGGAAAGTAATAAAAAATTGCTGGATGTTTCATAATATATATTGCTCAGTGAAGAAATAATTTCAAACATGTTTATTATACAATTAACACTTTCAATGGCAGTGGTCACTAATGTGACCACTTAATTTTAATTCCAAATTGCTAATCGACACCCTGAATATTAAAAAAATTCTTGGCTTTTATAATGAATATGATAGACATCAAGCATTTATTTTTTATTAAATTCATTTGGAAATTCTGCTGTTAATCAATCATTTCACCACGTTACAAACAGAAATACTCTACGCCTGAAAGGGTTAAACGTTTTCGTGCAGGTGCATACTTTTGAATGCTTGTATTTCCGTAACGTAAATTTCGATTTAATTATTTGAAGATTCCACCACTGGATAAGTTTAAGAATTTCTTTCGGATTTACTGGAGTTCAAAAGTTTCTTGTGCGAACCATGATTGACTAAACAAGCATAGTCCATTTGCGACCCGCATCGAACCAAGGTTTTCGAAGAGATATATCTGTTTTATATAATTGAAGAATTTATGCGATTAAATAAGACAAAGAATTTTGTTTAACCCCTTCACGGTCGCTTAATATTTGAAAAAACCATCAAAAGTGTACCTATTTTTTTTTTATTAGAGAAATGGAATAATTATAAGGTTTCTAAATAAAATATGCAATTAGTTTATTTTTAAGCCGAAAAAACAATATTTTATAGCCATATTCATATTTGTATAAAAGCCATCATGCGAGAATTATGTGTCTTAACCTCTTAAGCTCCGCCCCGATAAATGTAGGTTACTTTTTTTTATCATTCAGATTGTTTGATTCCCACCATCGTAGTTTACGGCAGATAAAATGATGCGAAAATAAAGCCATTTACACTATTTAAAAAAAACTGGTGGGAGTCAAACAATCTGAATTAAAAGATAGTAGCCTACATTTATCGGGGGCGGAGCTTAAGAGGTTAAGACACATAATTCTCGCATGACGGCTTTTATACAAATATGAATATGGCTATAAAATATTGTTTTTTCGGCTTAAAAATAAACTAATTGCATATTTTATTTAGAAACCTTATAATTATTCAATTTCTGTAATAAAAAAAATAGGTACACTTTTGATGTTTTTTTTTTTTTTTTTCAAATATTAAGCGACCGTGAAGGGGCTAATATTCCAGTTATCATCAGAAAGGCTTGATTCATCAGAATCCATATCAAAATGACAAAAATATTACAAATCTATGACAAATCTATGGCAAATTATAGATCGTACATATCAAACCAGAGTGTTAATATTCAAAGACTTCAAATGGAAATTCCAGTTCAATTTTTCTGGTTTCAGAAGTTTTTTCCAGCAATTAAATCTCCAGCCCGAGAATATGACGGGCACGAGAAATAACGAACGACACCTCAGCCCGAGATATTGACAGGAGCGAGAATTAAGGGGTTAAAAAAGGTGGTTCAATGCGGGGCACAGTTGGAACACACTAAAATAAAGTAAAATAAAAATTACAATACAAACAAGTTGAAAAAAAGAAAAAAAAAACTGGAAAAAATAATTCTGCTTTTTCAGAATTTATTGTAACCCCGATGAAAAAAAATACCGTAATTTCCCATGTATCCGCCGAGGGTTATTTAAGTCTTTTTCAAACAGGAAATTTTATTGAAAAAAGAAGCCAAATAAGTGCTAAGCAGAAATAAGTCACATTTTATTCAAAATAAATTCTGGTAGGAAATCAAGTTATATGAGGTGCGACGGATACGCGCAAAATTACGGTATACTAATGTAGATAGTACAAAACATATTTCAGTTTAAAGACTTAAAATACACGCTTTTATTTTGTATAAAATGGCGCCATTTGCATCCGGTGAAGAATTACACATTTATGATCCAGTCTTAAACAACAGTTAAAGAAATGTATGCATAGGACATCACTATCGCTGAATAATAAACAAACACGGCAAAAAAGTGATGTCGTCATTCAAGAAACTCGACAAAAAAAGTGAGTATCTAATGATTCATAAGCCTTCATTTATTTGTAACATTAATATGGATACTGAAAATCAAATATAGTTTATAACAGCTCCACGTTTTATCAGAAATCCTTCATTTATATTTTTTTCAAATTCGGAAAATGGTATTACCCACGGATTAATAAAATTACATTCTTTCAGCTGTTTAGTAGGAATTAAGTAAATGCGGAGAAAAAAAGTCTTGCATATGTACTTTAAAATACATTTTTATAGTAGACAATATTCTTTGCATAACATGTATTTTAATTTTTTTTTTTCAGTTTTTATGAGAAAATGGCAACAAAAAGATATAGCAATCTACTATTTTACAATAACTTTCTACAGAAATGGAGTACTTCAGTAGCAATCACTAAAGGAATGGCTTTAACGCTAGAACGCCCAGAAGGAGCCGAATCGACTCCGACCAAATGATTAAATGCCACATGGAGCCCAAGAATTTTTCATAAAATAAGTTAAATTTAAACCACGCGGATATACGTTAAATAAATCAGATAAATACTTTTAAATAAAAATTCTGGTGTGAAATATTTTTGTGAAGCTTGGGTAAAATTGCCGGGCGTTCTAGTGTTAAAAACTAAAAAAAAATTAATGTCTCAAAAAAAAAAAAAAAAAACTGAGATGCAGTTTTAAAACAAGTTGCATTAAAAATTAATCTTTTTTCCCATACGACGGTGCAAAAATTGAAAATGTGTGATGTTTAGAAGTTTAAAAAATTGCAGTAGATATTATCAATATTTAACCGCATAATGATACATCTGTTTCTTTTTACGTCTGGCTTATGTAACAGAACGTTGTTTTTTAGGGACGACACTTTAATTGCTGATCGACAGAAATAGCATATCGGGTGTTAATAAAATACCGATGGCCATCAAACGATGTCAAATGAACTACAGGGTGAAAAGGAAAGTCCCTTTAACCTGAAAATACTTGCGAACGGAAAGAGATACAGCTATGCAAGTGAGGTAACGGTATAGTAAAACGGCACCACCTGACCTAATGTAAAAGACATCAGCGCACCCTAGTGGCGAAATTTGGAAAATAGCCACTGCAAATCGAAAAGGAAAAGAGATACAGCAAAATTTCCAGTTAGAAAGTTTTAGAGCATGTATTAATTAGTGCGAAACGACCTTTCGTTCACACGGATAAGGTATATCGTCAATTGTATACCCAAAAATGTCCGAAATCGAAGAGCGACGATTCTACTTTACATATTCACATTTCGGAAATGTAGTAGTGCGCAATTACAAATTGTGACGTTGTACTGTACTGTAATGTCGGTAAAAGTTTAATTTCCAATGCATTTAAAGTTTTAGTTTAATTATTTCAGGTGTAGAAGAATTCTGTTCGTAAAATAATGAAATAATTGACTGACACCAGAATATTCAAACGAATTTCTTAGAAAATAAAAACCCGCTAATTTGAACTTTCATTACAAAAGTAAAATTTTATTAAAATATTCTTGCTGTCATTTGTCAGTTTTGGAATTAAAATTAGGTGGCTAGACCGTCTAGCCATCGCCTTTGAAAGGGTTAAATCTATGTCGTCATATTGAAGAGGCATGCAATAGACGTTCCAAGCTGAGAAATGTGCATACAGATTTACTCTCACGAATACAAACGCGTATTGTGAGAAATTGCGAATTTTTCGAACATACTGATTATTAAGACTTTTATCACTGTGAGACAGTTTGTCTTTTTTGTTTTTTTGTGTGATGTTATCAAAATATATTGACATAAGTACGTATTTATATAATAAAATGTTCGTATTTCTTCATACTTGTGGCTATTCCATTCAAACGTTTACACAAAATAGAGTACATGAGAGTTAATAAATATATAAATGAATATATTTGATAAAACTATTCCATGTAAAACACATTTTGGGGTTTACAAATTGCGCTCTAGATTTAACTGTTCTAAAAGAAGACTTAAATTAAGTAGAAAAATGAGAATCTCAAAATTCAATTTCAAATTTTATATTAAAATCAAAATCACTCAAACCTTCACCAAGTTTTTTACTCTAATTGATAATTTTTTTCGCTCTTATTTTTTTGGTTTCCAACTTGTTTATGTAATACATTTTCTGAGAAATATCTTCTAAAATTTACTTTCACATTTTTGATTGTAAATTTAATGAGGCAATTTCTTTCGTATTCATCGCTAGAAATATTTGTAAGAAATATTTGAAAACTCGAAACATAAAAAAGTCAATTCTGCGGAAAGTATATTTGGTATTCCTTAAAAAAAGCATCTTTTTTACATCCATTTTTAAGCAAATTTGAAATGAAGTTTGAAATTTGTTATGAGAAGAAAAATAAATAAGAAGATACATATTTCCAAGGCATTGCATAACACACGTGTTTTCAAAAGTTACTAAAGAGACATTAGCTACCAACTTTTACGCTTTTTTGCTACCACTATAATTTAACAGAGATTTTAATCTTATACTATAATACGAGCAAAAATTGTGTGTGTGTGTAAATTTTATCTAAAAAACGACTCAAACAATTTGACAAAATTTTGTTTTATACCGTTTCTGGGCACGAGAAGACGTACGGGCTAAGTCACATGTTCGAGAAAATTTGATTAGTGGGTCATTTTGAGTCAGGGTCAAGCTAATTATATCTAAAAAACGGTTCAATCGATTTTGACTAAATTTTATATCCAACAGTTTTGGGGCACGAGAAAACTATTGGGCTAGGTCACATGTTCGAGAAATTTTCATTAGTGGGTCATTTTTGGGTCACTACGGTTCAAACTAATTTTATCTAAAAAACGGCTCTAACGATTTGACTAAATTTTGCAAGCTACTGACTTGGATTACGAGAAGACCAATAGGCTAAGTCACATGTTAGAGAAAATTTGATTATTGGGTCATTTTTGGGTCACTGTGGGTCAAGCTATGTTTATATAGCAAACAACTCTAACGATTTTGACGAAATTTTGCTTTCTATCGTTTTCGGGCGCCAGAATACCATTGGGCTAGGTCCCATGTTCAAGAAAATTCCATTAGTGGTCAGTTTGGGTCACAATGGGTCAAGTGCAAGCTAACTGAATCTAAAAAGGGATCAAAACATTTTGACAAAATTTTGTAATATACCGCTTCTAGGCATGAGATGACCATTGGGCTAAGTCACATGTTCGAGAAAAATCGATTAGTGGGTCATTTTGGGTCATTGTGGGTCAAGCTAAATGTATCTAAAAACCGAATCAAACGATTTTGACAAACTTTTGTAATATACCGTTTCTGGGCATGAGAAGACTGTTGGGCTAAGTCACATATTCGAGAAAATTCGGTTTGTGGTTCATTTTGGGGTCACTGTGGGTCAAGCTAATAGTATCTAAAAACGACTCAAACAATTTTGACAAAATTTTTGTTATACCGTTTCTGGGAATGAGAAGGCGTGTGGGTTAACGCACATGTTCGAGAGGGTCACTGTGGATCAAGCTAATTGTATCTAAAAACGAATCAAATGATTTTTACAAAATTTTGTATTATACCGTTTCTGGGCATGAGGAGACTATTGGGCTAAGTCACATGTTCGAAAAAACTAAATTTGTGGCTCAGTTTGGGGTCACTGGGGGTCAAGTTAATTGTACCTAAAAAACGACCCAAACAATTTTGACAAAATTTTGTTTATACCGTTTCTGGGCATGCGAAGACATGTGGGCTAAGTCACATGTTCCATAAAATTTGGTTACTGGGTCATTTTTGGGTCAAATTGTGTCAAGCTAATTGTATCTAAAAAACTGATCAAAACATTTTGACAAAATTTTGTTTTATAGCGTTTCTGAGCATGAGAAGACCGTTGGGCTAAGTCACTTGTTCAAGAAAATTCGATTAGTGGGTCATTTTTGGGTCACTGTGGGGCAAGATAATTGCATATACAAAACGACTCAAACGATTTTGACAGAATTTTGTATTATACCATTTCTAGGCATGAGATAACCATTGGACTAAGTCACATGTTCGATAAAATTCGATTTGTGGGTTATTTCTGAGTCAATGTGGATTAAGCTAATTGTATCTAAAAAAAGGCTCAAAATATTTTGACAAAATTTTGTATTATACCGTTTCTGAGCATGAGAAGACCGTTGGGCTAAGTCACATATTCGGGAAAATTTGATTAGTGGGTCATTTTTGGGTCACTGTGGGTCAAGCTAATTGTATCTAAAAAACGGCTGAAACGATTTTGACATATTTTTTCATTACATCTTTTCCCAACACGAGAAGACCATTCGGATAGGTCACATGTTCGATAAATTTAGGTTAGTGGGCCACTTTTGGGTTACCGTGGTTCAAGTTAATTCTATGTATAAAACGACTTTAACAATTTTGACTAAATTTTGTATTCTATCGTTTTCGGGTTCGAGAAGGGTATTGGTTAGGTCGCATGTTCGAAAAAATTCGGTTAAAGGGTCATTTTGTGTCACTATGTCTCAGGATCATGCCAATTGTATCTAAACAGCAAGAATGATACAGTGAGAATAAAATATCGAATTGAACACAAGGCTAATTTTGACCGAGCTTAGCTCGGTCATCCGTGCTAGTCTTATTTAATGGTGAGATTTCAACGATTAAATAAGAAAATGTTTACTATAAAATTTTTGTGGTAACAAAAAAGCGTGAATGTTGGCAGCTATGCATTTAACCCATTAACACTAGAACGGCGGGAAATTTTACTCAAGTTTTATAAAAATAGTTCACATCAGAATTTTTACTCAAAACTATTTAACTCATTTATTTAAGTTATTTTTGTGCAGCATATATTAATCTTATATTATAAAACAATTTCTGGTTCGAATCGACATGTATTCATTCGGCAAGGGTCAAAATGACCCCTCGCCGCCGTTCTAGTGTTAAGGAACAGCAGGTTTTATACGAATTTTATTCAGTTCAAATCACTTTTTTTAAACACTTTACTTTCACTTTTGTTCATTTTTTTTTTTTTTTTACGATAACAATAATTTTCAAAAAAAAAAAAAAAAAAAAAAAAAAATTCCCAATACACTGGTAGAACGAATTCCCCGAAATTAAAATGCAGTGTCAGAATTTGATGTTCGAAGAAAAATTGACTTTTAGAAGAATTAAATGTGAGTTGACATTTCATTAATGTAATACTTTATTTTATACATAAAAATGCAATGTGAACCATTAGAGTACAGTAAATCAGTGTTGCCAGATTGGGGACTTTTTTGTCCCCAGATTGTTAGTTGTCATCGTTTTTTTTTTTTTTTTTTTTTTTTTTTTTTTTTTTTTTTAAATAGAAATATTCGGCCTATTTAAAAATAAATTAAAAATTCTGAAAAATAAGGTGAATTGTACTATTTTAAAAAAGTGGTGACAGTCAAATAATCGGAATTCAAAAAGTCACCAATCTGGCAACACTGCAGTAAATACAGAAAAAATAAACAGAACACAATCATTATCACTGTCATTTTCAATTGGAACAGGCATGATATACCGTAATTTCCGGTGCATAATCCGCGGATCAAACAATCATGTTTGGACCCAGAAATTTTATTTGATAAAATCTAACTTATTAAAACGCGGTAAATATTTGGCTTCAATTTTTAAATAAAAATTCTAGGTCCAAATATGATTGCGTGATCCGCGGATTATACGCCGGAAATTACAGTACATTGATTTTAGACAAGTTAAGAAAGAATTTCTTCCGGCCGTAAAATTTTCAATGAACATGATTCATAACAGGATTGCCAGTTTGTTATCCACTTTCATTTAAAAAATTCGGATTCACCCCAGAAATTGCAAAATATATTTTCAGATTTATTTAATGTCCGAATTTTCTTCACTATGAAGGGTTGCCAAATGTCCGGCTTTTAGCACACCAGTATTACCTTAGACAAAATCTGGTGCTTTTAACCCTTTCAAGACGAAGCAATTCCTTTGCTAAAGTGTTGAAATTTATGATTGACTCCGGAATTTTAAAACAAATCTCTTAGTAAATAACAAAGTTCTATATTTCGCATATATATATATTATAAAGCGAATTTTTTTTACCAAAATTCTGGTGCCATTGAAGCATATGGGAATTAAAATTAACTGGTTTCATAAAAATACCACCGCCGCTCACGGGGTTAAATTGCCCAAATGTTCCAATTAAATAAAATAACATTTTCTGTATTAAAATACTGGTAGTAAAAAAAGCCGGAGACTTGGCAGCAAAGCGATATAAGTAAGCGCCCTATCTTAAATGGGAGAGGTAACCGCGAGATTAAAGGCGAGGTCACATCAATAAGGGTCGCACGCCACGTAGCGGACGGGGTTAAACCACAGAAAGATTCCTAACTGTTTTCTTACTTCACACCACTAAAATTGTAAAGTTTTTTTTCACCGTGATTAATAGCTGAAAATTCTCTGACAAGGCGAAGAAAACTTCGTGGTGTCAAGTGCATCTGGACGCCTCTCTCGCTACGCCGTTATTATGCGACAAATGTGGTAAACAAAATTCAGTTCCATGAGTTACAAAAGATTTAGAAAATATTCAAAGCTATATAAGTAAGCGTACAAACTTAATACTGGAATCGGGCATGAGCCACAAACACAGTTGAGCCATCTTGTGGACGGGGTGATAATCTACATACGCGGGCTTTTAGTGTGACGTCATATATGGCAGGATCAAGCAGGACGGTCGTTCTGCCAAGCCAAGCAGAAAAAAAGCTAACCCCGCCAAACAAACAAACGCCAAGAATAACGGCAAGACACCGTAACTGCTTATTGTACTGAAGTCAACTACTCCATGTTAAATCGACCAAACATGGCAGCGTAAAATTTCCCATATCAAAAGAACCAATCATCGCAGAAAAATAAAACCAAAACCAGAAGGGCCTAATCAAGAAGATCTTCAATTTGAGATCAAATGCATCCTCATAAATTAATTATAAACAAAGATATAGATTTTTTAAAATAACGTCGAGATACTGAAAATGACAGATTTATTTTCTTCGTCACAACTTATGTTTCAATCGAGGTAGAGACTTAAATAATGGACAGAAAAAAATAAGGATTGAATTTTTGGATAGATATTTACTCAATCTACGTGCTTTTATAAAATTCAGCTTTAAAAACATAAATTTTCTATTCATAATTAGCGAAAAACTGTTAATTTGTTCTAAAGTTTACAAATTATGCCAAATAGCGATAAACCCGCCAAAATATTTTAGAAATCTTATACTTTTCTTTTATATTATCCTTTTGTATTGATTTCATCGAAGATAACTATGGCTGAGATTCAGATAGATTTTTTGCTGTTAGCGAAATGAGTTTGACCAATCAGAAGCCTGCATGTTTGAGAATATTTTCTGTTTCTGGATCCCGGCCTATGTCATGAAAGTTTTGAGACTTTTTTTAGTGCCGTGGATGACGTGCAATGAGCGCGTTCACGAACCGCACTCTGGGTTCCCCAGGTTTTCGCGTGGGGGACCCGAAGCGTTCAGAGCCGGCATCACGTGACTTTTTCCAAGTTTCCCGCAGCGTTCAGAGCCAGCGATTACCCGGATTTCGGGGAACTGACATTACCTGAAAAATTTTGTTGGGTAAAGTGATCACGTGGTTGGGAAATCTGATTTGTTTACCATTTTATAGCTTAACTGTGACTGTTAATCGGAATCACTGTTTTGATCAGTTTTATCGCACATTGTTTCTGTTTCTTCATATTACAAAAATAATAATAAAAACATTTCTGGTCTAAGTTTAACTTTTAGATAAGTTAGAAGATAAATGTAAATTTTGCCTATGACAAATCTCCGATTCAGCCTAAAATGGCTAGCAAAACCTGTGATACATATTTGTTGCGATAGTATTTCACATAAAAATTAACTTTTGGAACAGTTTCCCATCTAAAAAAAGTGATAATTGAATCTATTTGCACTGTCGAAAGTGCAGCTGCCGCCATGTTTGTAAATGTAAATAAAAAAATCCCGCAACTTTACCCGAAAGTGTTCAGAGCCGTTTTTACCCAACCTTACACCGAGAAACCAGTATGACGTCATTCCCCATTTTTCCGAGTTACCCGTGCTTCGGTCTCTGAACGCGCTCAATGTTTGTAGAAATGTAGGCCAGGATCCAGATAGATTTTTCGCTGTTAGCGAAACGAGAATCACCAATCAATAGCCTGCATTTCTGCAAACAGCGAAAAGTTCACAAAAATGCAGGCTTCTGACTGATGAATCTCGTTTCTCTAACAGCCAAAAATCTATCTAGATTGCGCCCAATGGATGATATTACAAATATGGGTTCGAGGCTGAAAAAAAGTCACGTGATACCGATAATTTATCCAAGGAACTTCTAACTGATAAGAAGGGGAGATAACCCTATTTTGCCTCATGAACCGTTTCATTGGCTAGCGGGGATTTACATTACACGTCTACGGAGCCTGCCCTTCTTTACGGTAGAAGTTTTTACCTTGACCACGTGATCAAAATGGAGATGGAATATCCTCCATTATGTTGAACACAATTTTGCATTTCCACATCCAGGAAGGTTATTGATTATCATAACAACAATACATATTCGAAACTATTTAAAGCACTGATTCTGAACTCCTTTGCTATACATTTTGATATTAAAGAAGTTGTTGTTTCCATAGTAACAGTACTTTTCTGTATTGCTTTCTCTAAAACACAAATATAGAAATTTAACAAAGAGCGCTCAGAATCAACACCATAACAGAGAGCCTTTATACATAAGAGTGGTGATATATGCACAGGAGGCATGCTCATTTCAAGTTTTTGCCGAAAGTACGGCTACAGCGTCTAGAATACCTTGTGTGGAAATATGCTATCCAAACAACGCTAAAAATTTGTATCCCTTAAATGTGCGAGATACTGCTAAAATCCCAAGTATCGATCACAGCGACATCTGCGGGATTTAGTATTACATTGTATAGACTAGCAATATATTGCAGTTTGAGAAAAATATCCTGCAGATCTCGCTGTGATCTGTATATTTCAGCAGCATCGTTGCACAGTTAAGGGATACAATATTTTAGCACTTTTTAAAGTATTACAGGGATAGCCAATTTCCACACTATATATTCTAGGTGCTGTAGCACCGCGGTAGCCTGTCTTTTTCGTTTACCTCGGAGTAGATGTAGATGAAGTCATTTGTAGCTGTTCCTAAACTGTGGCTGTAAACTTCTTGAATAGAGGCTATTCTATCTACGTTATGATCACGTGGTCAAGGCAAAAACGTCTAACGTAAAGAAGGGAAGGCTCCATCGACGTAATGTAAATCCCCGCTAGCCAATGAAACAGTTCACGGGAGAAAGCAGCAGTAGTTTCCTGTTTCCCTTCTCATCAGTTAGAAGTTCTTTAGGTAAATTGCCGGTACCACGTGACTTTTTCATCCTTGAACCCATATTTGGAATATCCTCCATTAGACGATATGCGCATGGACGAGCTTTATTAGACTAGGGAAATAATTCAATATGCATTAGCCTGACGATAATGACACGCTCGCTAAGACCTTTAACGATTTGTTTTTATCACTTCTACCAATAAACCTTTACTTGCCATATGTCGCTACTTCGTTACAGCGACACACTTGTTCCTAATTGGATCCCGGCCTTAATGTAACAAAATACGGAGTTTGCTTTCTGTACTATTCCTGTGCTCAGTTATAACGTCTAGAAATGTAGGTCGAGATCCAGGTACATTCTTGCAAACAGTGAAAAGTTAGCAATAATTCTGGCTTCTGATTGGTCAATCTCGTTGCGATAACAAAGAAAAATCTACCTAGATCACGGTCATGGTGTAGAAACCGGCTATTCCAGTAATACTTTAAAAGTTGCTAAAAATTAAATCTCATAAATATTGAAAAATACTGAATGACAAATGTCGATAGCAGCAACATTTTCTAGATCTTCTCTGAGCGAAACGTTTTCTCAATTGATGTCTTCTGAAATAGTTACGTTGGAATTACCATATGTCGCTGGGATCGACATTCATCGTTCAGCCTCGTTCAACATTTATGGGATACAATTTTTTAGCACATTTTTAATAAGCCGATTTTAAAACTATATCTTCTAGACATTATAGCTCCGTTATAGGCCTAGATTATATGTTGTAGAAATTGACTATCCCAGCAATACTTAAAAAAGCGCGGAAATAGTGAATCCCTTAAATGTACAACGATGTTGAATTCCAAACAGTCATTTGCAGCAACATCTGCAGGATATTTTTTAAAGAAGAAAGAGACACGTGTAATGCACCGCTATAGCGTCTAGAATACATAATGTGGAAATTTGCTATCCAAGCAGCGCTAAAAAGTTGTATCCCTTAAATGTGCACTGACGCTGAAATCCAGGGAGCTGATCGCAGCGACATCTGTGATATACTTTGAAAGTAAACATCGTATTATTACAGCGGGCTTGACGCCAAGCACACAGGTCAGATGTATGTTAATAAAATGTAAAAAGAAGGTTCTGCCTTTTTTCCTCGTGGAGGAAGGTTGAATTTGTGGTTGTCCCAAGGAAATAACGTCATTTTTGTGATCATTTGAGGTCATGCCGGCAAAAGCCGTAGCGAATACCTCATAGCTTAAATAACCAAAAAAAAAATAACCTGTAAAAAGAAAATGCTACAGCGTCTAGACCAAATTTTAGCGCCTAGAATATATACTGTGGAAATTGACTATCCCTGTAATACTTAAAACAGTGCTAAAATATTGTATCCCTTAAATGTGCAACGATGCTGCTGAAATATACAGATCGCAGCAACATCTGCAGGATATTGTCTATAACTGCAAGATATTGCTAGTCTATACAATGTAATCCGAAAATCCCGCAGATTTCGCTGCGATCGACACTTGGGATTTTAGCAGTATCGTCGATCATTTATGGGATACAAATTTTTAGCGTTGTTTAATAAAATATTTCCACATTAGGTATTCTAGACGCTGTTACCAAATCGTCATGGAGTTTTAGGAAATATCCTGCAGATATCGCTGTGATCGACTCATTGGATTTCAACATCATTTGAAATTTAAGAGATCCAATATTTTAGCACTTTTTTAAGTATTACTGGGATAGCCGATTTCCACTCTATATATTCTAGGCGCTGTAGCACCGCGGTAGCCTGTCTTTTTCGTTTACCTCGGAGTAGATATAGATGAAGTCATTTGTAGCTGTTCCAAAACTGTGGTCAACAACATATAAGGCCAGTTCATAACGTCACATGGAGTTGATTATCTGTACACGGCAATGGACACAAAAAAAAATCGGCGCGCAGCTTTGTACTAATCATCGTGTAAAGATGATCCAACTCTGAGGCTAACGAAAAAGACAGGCTATCGCGGTGGGTCCGATTCTTCTTTTTTTACAGACCGCTGGAGTCACGTGATGCTCGAATGCACCAAAGAAGGGGCGTGAAAAGTGCATCACGTGACTCCAGCGGTTTGTAAAAAAAGAAGAATCGGACCCACCGCGGTAGCCTGTCTTTTTCGTTAGCCTCAGAGTTGTATCATCTTTACACGATGATTAGTACAAAGCTGCGCGCCGATTTTTTTTGTGTCCATTGCCGTGTACAGATAATCAACTCCGTGTGACGTTATGAACTGGCCTTATATGTTGTTGGCCACAGTTTTGGAACAGCTACAAATGACTTCATCTATATCTACTCCGAGGTAAACGAAAAAGACAGGCTACCGCGGTGGGTCCGATTCTTCTTTTTTTACAGACCGCTGGAGTCACGTGATGCTCGAATGCACCAAAGAAGGGGCGTGAAATGTGCATCACGTGACTCCAGCGGTTTGTAAAAAAAGAAGAATCGGACCCACCGCGGTAGCCTGTCTTTTTCGTTAGCCTCGATCCAACTCCGTGTGACTTTTAAACATCATGAACTGGCCTATTATGACATTGGTCGCGCTAACACCCTCCCTCCTGCGTCCACCGTACATAGCGGCATCTTGTACTGGAGACTGCCAAATGGGCTGCTATCGGTCAAAATCAAAAGAGAAAAGGGCAGAAGAGAGAGAAAGAACTCGTTTTTTTGGTAACTAGTTTTTCACACGGGAAGATTGACATGTCTGTTCCTCTCCTTTCATAATTTCATGGTGGTGAAATAAACCAAAGCCCCCTAAATATTTGAGAAAGTCTTGACTCGCGTCACGAAAACATCACACAAAGCAGGCAAAGCAAAGAAACAAAATCATTCATTGGCTCGTTCATATTCACGAGCCAATGAATGATTTTTCTTCTTTGTTTTGCCTGCTTTGTGTGACGTTTTCCTGACACGTGTCAAGGCTTTCTCCAATATTTAAAGGGCGTTGAATAGGCCGGGATCAAGATAGATTTTTCGCTATTAGCGGGATGAGATTAATCAGTCAGACGTCTGCATTTTTCCGAACTTTTTGATGTTTGCAGTAAACACCGAAAAGCCTGCAAGGATGGAGGCTACTGATTGGTCAATGTAATTTTACTAACAGAGAAAAATTTATCTGGATCCCGGACATTAACTTTGGTTGGCTAAAACAATTTTGAATAAAATCAAATCAGGAAGCCAATGTTTGTTAACTTTTTTGGTTAGTTTAATTGAAATCTTTCTCGTCTATTACTGAAAACTGAGTTACCGTACTTTGGACAAAAAATTGAATATGAGTACACGACTTATGTATATGTCACCACTCTAACACAGTGTTGCCAGATGGGCTACTTTTTCAAAATTCAGATACTTGATTGGCACCACTTTTTTAAAATTGTAAAATGTGCCTTATTTAATGACATATTAATTAAGGCGAAAACAAAGGGAAATTTACCGTTTATAATAAGTGCTGGCAATCAAGAAATCTGAATTAAAAAATAGTAGCCCACTGGCAACACTGCTCTAACATATAAATGTTCTCTGTTATGACCATGATTCTAAGTGGAGTTGGTTAAATTTGAGTATCTGGGCATTAGAGAAAGCAATAGTGGCCCACCGTGGCTGAGTGGATAAGACACCATGCCGCTAATCGCTTGAGAGCGTAGGTGGAAGCAGATTCGAATCCCGCCGTGATCCGCATGTGATATGATGTATATGTTCAATAAAACAAACAAACAAGCTTGCAAGCAATAGTGAAAGGTACAGTTGGCATGGAAACAACGACTTCTTTAATTCGTATAGAAAAATAATGAATAGTAGTAAATGACTCAAATTTAAAATGTAGGCAAATGGTTTGGAGATATCAATGGCTCCCATCTAGTATTTCACAAAATTAATTTAATAGATTCACATGATGTATAACTTGACGCAACTCTTAGCTAATGAAAATTCTGCAACAAGACTTATGTAGATAGATCTTTTGAATGAATAATTCAGAATTCTGAGAACAAAACGAAGTTCTTAAGGGCTCTTCCTCACCCCCCCCCCTCAAAAAAGGAAATACGATAGAAAGATATAAGAATTTGGATAACTTCAATATGTCTGTGATCTTTTGTCAGAGTTCAGAAAAAGAGTCTGGGTATTAAAAAAAATAAATCAAATTTGACGAACGATAAGACTGTAGATTTCAGGCAATTTTTAACAGAAAAATATTTAATTCTAATGTATATGTGGCTTTAATAATAGACTATTAAAGATAATCAATTTAGGGGAAATTTTATAATAAATTAATATCCTCACATTTATGCAAATAAGATAAACAGACTTGAGTAAAATTACATATTTATTCTTTCTTCTCTATAACACGATCTAAATGAAGATGAAGTTATATGTACAGTTTATATCTTTAAATTTTTAGATTTTTTTTAATCAAAAATGTTCCTTTATTATGTCTAGAATTGCTAGATTTACTGATCTTCAATTCTTTAGATGCCTGCGGGGTTTCATTTTCGGATTAACCGTAGGTATTTGTAAAAGTAAATTTATTTTGCAAAACCGTCAGCAAAAAAAGTTAGAAAAAACAATTAACTGACAGACTAATTGTAAATATATATTTTATTTCGACTCTGTTTTTTACTAAATTTTCATCTTTCGTAGAAAATTTTAAGGAGATATAAATTAAGAAAGACTGATACTTTAACAGAAGAATTTGACTTTTCTTACATTTAAATTATTAATCACTCTAAAATATGAATGATAGGTAAACAAAATGTATACTATTGTGTTTGCTCCCTGCTTATAAAGGTTATACAAGGACTAATTTTAATTTGAGCTAGTAGAATTATTTCAATTATATATAATTTGTTTTAAAAAAAGAACTGATATCTACTAAAAACAACTTTTCAAAAGTAAAAAAAAAAAAAGAAAAGAAAAGAAAAAAGGTGAAAGTTGTGGCTAAAAAATAGTGTGATATCAAATTTCCAAGCTTATATTACGGTACTTATTTAACATTTTTTGATAAAAATTTACCATATGTAAGTCGAGTACCTAAGTATGCGTTGATAGAAAGCCTTTTCTCCTTTACTAAATACATCATAACGTGTTTCTGAAAATTAATTTTTTTTTAATTATGCATGATGGGCTTGGCGGCCATCTTTCCATATTTTACACAAATTTCTAAGCACTCAAGCTCGTAACATATTTGTATTATTATGAATTTTGAACTTCTAGTTTAACTACAGACAGATAAATTAAGAAAGTTTTTTATTTTGAAAGAACCAATTGATATTTACTGCTTTAACTAATTAATTAACCCCCCTCCGAAAAAAAGAGAATCATAAGATGAAACCTGAAGTTACTTCAGCTTTATTTTAAGACAAATTTTTTAGGCATTCATTTCCATAAATTAAAAGAATAAAATGTTTGCTTTAGTAACAATTTCGAACTTCCAATCTTAACAATGAACTTGTGTGCTTAGAAATTTGTGTAAAATATGGAAAGAGGGCCGCCAAGACCATCATGCATAATTAAAAAAAATAATAATTTTCAGAAACACGTTATGATGTATTTAGTAAAGGAGAAAAGGCTTTCTATCAACGCATACTTAGGTACTCGACCTACATACGGTAAATTTTTATCAAAAAATGTTAAATAAGTACCGTAATATAAGCTTGGAAATTTGATATCACACTATTTTTTAGCCACAACTTTCACCTTTTTTCTTTTCTTTCTTTTTATTTACTTTTGAAAAGTTGTATTTTAGTAGATATCTAATACCTGCGTATATTTTCTAAATCTTCAGTCACTGATGGGACTGAATTTTGTTTACCACATTTATTACAACATAACGGCGTAGCGAGAAGGGTGCCCAGATGCGCTTGGCACCACGAAGTTTCGTTCGCCTTGTCATCGATACTTCAGCTATTAATCAAGGTGCAAAAAACTTTACAATTTTAGTGGTGTAAAGTAAGAAAACATTTAGGCATCTACCTGTATTTTAACCTTGTCCGCTACTTGGCGTGCGACCTTGACTGATGTGACTTCGCCTTTAATTTTGCGATTACCTCTCCGATTTAAGATAGGACTCTTACTTATATCGCTTTGCCGCGCAGTAGTCAAAGTAAGTAAGTAAGCACCCACCCTGGGAACCCGCTTTTGGCTTATGGTTAGGTGTAACCCCCAAGCCCAGGGCAGGGAAAAGTTTTACTACCTGCGGAAACAAGCCCAGAACAAAGGTTTCTTTCAAATAAGTTGATTTGGCAGTAACACGTTTCTTCTAGTTTGGGGCGCGCTTAATCGGAACAGACCGGGGTTGCCAGATTAGGGACTTTTGTAATTCATATTATTTGACTGCCAGCACATTTTAAATATAGCATAATTCGATTTATTTTTCAGAAATTTTAATCTATTTTTAAATAGGTCGTATGTTTCTTAAAAAAAAAAAAAAAAAAAAAAAAAAAAAAAAAAAAGAAAAAAAAAAACGGTGACAATCAACAATCTCGGGACAAAAAAGTCCCCAATCTGGAAACACTGGCCAGTTTGGCATCCAATTTTATTGAGAAATATCGTTTAAGAAGTTAGAAAGATCGATTATTTCGAGTTTATGCCAGAAATAAAGAATAATATCGTATGCTTTATTTAATGAGAGACAGTTAGCTATTACATAAAATAAAATCCTTAGCGATATAACTAGTCGTACTAACTTAATACTGGAGTCGGGCGTAAATTAACACAGTTGCGCCATCTTGTGGACGGGGTGATAATCCACATACGTGGGTTTTTAGTGTTACGTCATATATGACAGAATCGAGGCTAACGAAAAAGACAGGCTACCGCGGTGCATTCCTCATATCTTTTTTTACATACCGCTAGACTGACGTCATGCTCTTTTGATACACCTGCATTGGTGCATTCGGGCATCACGTGACTCCAGCGGTCTGGAAAAAAAGATACGGATAAAGCACCACGGTAGCCTTTCTCTTTCGTTAGCCTCGGACAGGATATCAACCATCTACGTCTATTTTCTAAATCTTTAGTCACTCATGGAACTGAATTTTGTTTACCACATTTATTGAAAAATGATGGCGTAGGGAGAGGGGCGTCCAGATGCACGTGACCCCGCAAAATTTTCTTCGCCTAGTCTTAGGCATTTCAGCTATTACTCAAGGTGAAAAAAACTTTACAGTTTTAGTGGTGTGAAGTAAGAAAACTTTTAGGAATCTTCCTGTGGTTTAACCCCGTCCGCTACGTGGCGTGCGACCTTGATTGATGTGACATCGCCTTTAATCTTGCGTTTACCTCTCCCATTTAAGATAGGATGTTTACTTATATCGCTTTAGAAAATATTCGCAGACGGTAGATATCTTGTTACGAGGCTAAAGAGAAAGACTGGCTACCGCGGTGGGTCCGATTCTTCTTTTTTTACAGACCGCTGGAGTCACGTGATGCTCGAATGCACCAATGAAGGTGTGTGAAAAGAGCATCACGTGATTCCAGCGGTCTGTAAAAAAAGAAGTATCGGACCCACCGCGGTAGCCTGTCTTTCTCGTTAGTCTCGATCTTGTTATATATGACGTCATACTAAAAACAAGCGTATGTGGATTATCACCCCGTTCACAGATGGTGCAACTGTATTAATTTACGCCTGATTACTGTATTAAGTTTGCACTCTTAGTTATATCGCCTTGCTTGACAGCTCAGACTATGTAAAGTAAAAATCCCACTTCGAAAAGTTCCGGCATGAGGCCGGAAATTCGAGATAGAAATGGAAGCCAAACCGTCAAAGCTTATTCACATGAGAAAAAGTACATTGTATAGTAGGGTGGGCCGAAAAAAACTTTTTTTTTGATTTTCGATGATGGGTAGTGCGGAAAAGTGGCCACTAGTAGCACCAAGTTCACACATAAAATTTGAGATTTTTAGGACAATTTCTATATTTGCCGCTTTTGGCTTGAAGTTTTGCTAAAAGGCTGATTTTTGAACTTTTTTAGCAAAATTTAAAAAATGTTAAATTAAACTTATTTTAATCGTATTTACTTGAAAAGGCATATTTAATGTTCCAAATGTATAAATAAGCTCTAATAATGTATTATTTAATTGCTATGTGTATTTTAAATTAGACGATTTTTATAGCTTTTTTGCGTTTAAGTGAGCAAAAGTTGCATGTATTGTTTGAATCTTTCAACGGTTTCTCTCTTTTGTCTTTTGTATGTCCCTTGGTTTTCCTTATTTTTTTCGATGCTTTAAGGGTCATATATTTGGGTAACGGACAGCAGAATCCCCCAGAAAGAGATCTGAAAGGAGAGAAGGGGGTGAGGCGAGAACTTAAGCGAACGCAGTGACTCATTGCGGTGTTGGGGGAGTGAAGGAGGAAATACAAGAGGGGAGAAAGTGCAATAAGGGATGCTTATTGTTTTCAGTGCTCAGTTTCCCTGAGACATGGTGGACGCTGTGTGAGACAGGAATATGCATTTAGGAGTGTTTGGCTTTGAAGGGCCTGGTTCAAATTCAGATTCAGTCGAACTTCTTGCTTGAAAGCTCCCACTACTTGAATCTTCCAACAATATAACTGTCTTCCATCTGGATCTAACTCCACTCGTTGAAGGCTTGGTCGCAGAACCACTATTCCTCGTTGAAATTGTATCCTTCATTTTCCGCGATATTTTCTTTGCAAGAGTTTTGCTTGTTTTTAAATCAATATTTCCGATAAACATTTTTCGAACAGTTTTTTGATCTTTCAAGAAGTTCACCTCCCGATGTGGAACTTTACGTCTGATGTCGCAGCTACAATTGTTCAAGCCTCTACACTTACAAGCTGCAATGTCAAAGAGAGAGGTTTCCGCATTTCGTACGAAATCTTCGCAGGAGCCTTGCCCTTAACACCCGTATGATTACAAGATTTCTCCAATGATCTACACTCATTGTAATAGTTTTTAATCTTTCTTTTAATTGTTCGTTGGGAAACCACTGGTATGGAAGATTTTATTCAGATTTCGAAAACTTTTTCACCTACCATTTTAATAATATCATCCACTGGTTGAAGATAAATATCTCGATTTTCTTCTATATCGCTTCCCAACCAATAGTAGTGGCGCATGATGTCAGCAATAGTTGGAAATTGCCTTTCAATTTGCATGGTGCCCCAAAATGGCTATATTTCACGCTATCACATGTCTTTACATGACCATGAACTTTCGAACTAGCTATTTCTAAACTCGTCGTAATAAAACGCACAAAACACAGTAAAGGCATGTTAAACGATCCAAAAAGCAATGTATTGCACGAGAAAAAGGTTTTAATTTTGCACTGAACAAATGTCACAGGGAAACTGAGCACTGAAAAATAATAAGCATCCCTTATCGCACTTTCTCCCCTCTTGTATTTCTCCTTCACTCCCCCAACATCGCGATGAGTCACTGCGTTTGCTTACGTTCTCGCCTCACCCCCTTCTCTCCATCCAGATCTGTTTCTGAGGGATTCTGCTGCCCGTCACCCAAATATATGACCCTTAAAGCATCGAAAAAAATAAGGAAGACCAAGGGACATAAAAAAGACAAAAGAGAGAAACCGTTGAAAGATTCAAACAATACATGCAACTTTTGCTCACTTAAACGCGAAAAGGCTATAAAAATCGTCTAATTTAAAATGCACATAGTAATTAAATAATACATTATCAGAGCTTATTTATACATTTGGAACATTAAATATGCCTTTTCAAGTAAATACGATTAAAATAAGTTTAATTTAACATTTTTCAAATTTTTGCTAAAAAAGTTCAAAAATCAGCCTTTTAGCAAAACTTCAAGCCAAAAGCGGCAAATATGGGAATTGTCCTAAAAATCTCAAATTTTTTGTGTGAACTTGGTGCCACTAGTGGCCAATTTTCCGCACTACCCATCAACGAAAATAAAAAAAAAGTTTTTTTCGGCCCACCCTATTGTATAGCAACCAAAACAGAGATAAAATATCTTAACTGTGAGAGATAAAATATTTCAACTACTAACTATAAAAACTCTTCATTTAAAGTGGTGAGAAATTTTTTTCAATGAATGATCACTCTCGTTTCATTTCGATATTGAAGTAAGTTGCCGGTTTCCTTATTAAAATTTCTCTTCGCTATTTTCCCCCTGAAACAAACGACAATTTTTGATATGGAAGTAGTATCGGCAGAGTTCAGAAGGATGCGATTTAGGTTTATTTAAGTCTATGATACAGCAGTTAACACTTTGACGGCTGACTTTACTCCAAAAATTCTTAGAATGTCGAATTTGAATAGCTCCACCCCAAATACCGCCTTCAAATTTTTCTACATTTTTACGCATATATTTATAATTATTTATATGCTCTACTGACCAAAAACTTTCATATATATTATACGGGCACACATGAGGAATTTTTGACAAAAAAAAAAAATGGTAATAAAATCATAAGACCAAACGCAATTTTTCACCTTGACTCAAACATAAAATGTACAATGTGAACTTTAAAAAATCAGTCTTACTTAAAAGGCGACAAAAATAATGAAAAAGATGAAAAATTCATAAAAAATCCTTCTTTTTCTGGACACGTATTTATTTATTTTAATTTAAAACTGATACAAACGCTTTCATAGGACAAACAAGACTAGTTCCATAAAAACTTGTCATGTCTGTCACACAGCTATGCTTGCTGGCCTCCGTTATATTCGAAAAGTTTGCTTCGCGTTATTCAATTGATGATATATCTCCGATAAAATATGACACATTTTTCCGTTCTAAAATACTGGTAGCTAACAAGCATAGCGATTTTCAGCTCTGTGACAGACATGACACGTTTTCATGGAATTAGCCACAATTAAAGATAATCATTAGGATTTCTGAAAAGGAAGCGATGCTCTGATTGGAAAATGGTGGCATTAACCTTTTCATAGCTATGGTCACATGGCGAGACCACCTAATTTTAATTCCAAAACTGACAATCGGTACCCAGAATATTTTAATAAAATTTTGCTTTTATAACGAAAGCGTAGAAAAGCAGGTTCCTATTTTTTGAAAAAATCCGTTTGTAAATTATGGCGGCAGTTAATTATTTAATAATTTTACGAGCAGAATTTTTCTGCCCCTGAAAGGGTTAAACTTACAATACAAATATCATTTTTCTTCAAATAAAACTAATTAAGGTCATGAATATTTTAAATTCTCAAACCAGCAAATATTTTGTTATTAGAAAAGCATATATTTAACATATTGAGTGAAGTTTCTTCGAGGAAACCCCACAATATTCAAACTAATTCCTTTCAAATGATTCGAAACACGTAAAAATATTCTTTCAAGATTAAAAATAAGTAAGCGAGAGTGAGCATAACAAAGAGAAACCTAATAAATGCAGTGTTTGTCTCCAAATTGGGAACGGGATCTTTTATACGAAACAATGTCTTTTCCAAAAGAGAAAAATAAATTATTTAATAGGTAACGCAGAATTATAAAAGTGCGTGAAAACTAAAGCCGGGAGTTTTAATAGAGTGGACTTTTATATCGAAATACACCATTACCGTCTCAATACTCAAGTCTTGCGGACTGATTTCGTGACGTACCAAATGAAGATTAACCCCTTGAAGGGCAAGCAATTGCGTTTGTGTAATGCTTAATTCCCACCGGAAATTTAGAAAAATTTTATTTCAAAATAAGGAAAAGCAATTTTACGACTTTTCTCCACTAAAGTCAGAAAATTAAAATTTCCTAAAATTTTTCTGGTGCAAATCCTGATTAATTGTAGGTGGTATATAATATATACCACCGCCCCTTAACCCCTTGAGGGGGCGGTCAGTCCCCCCAGGACTCACGAAATCAGTCCGGAGGCCTTGAGTATTGAGAGGGTAATGACTATACGCAGGTGTCCTACTCTGTTTGTTCGCGTAAGTCATTTTTTTTCATAGAAAAATGTTATCTTTAGTTTTTCTAACAAGTTTTGCAGGAACATGCACGGAAGATAACTCTTGTAATAAATATTTAAAAAACCTAGTGAGAAAATTTTTCTTCAGAAATACTGGTATTTAAAAAACGGACCAGTGAGAGACATGTGTATAGCTGTTTAGCACTAAAAACACTGTGAGGAATCATTTTGACGCCTACTATATTAATATATTTCGTTGGAACCAGAAATTTCTTTGTAAAATAAGTTTAAAAGATACAAAGAAGAAAAATGTTAAATACGTACGTTAAACAGACTGAAATAAAAATTCCGGTAAAATGTATTTTTATACAACTTGAGTAAAATTTCCGGTCGTTTTAGTGTTAAGGAAAAAAAGGATATTTCATGAATGCAAAATGGAATCTAAATTCTTTGTTTAAGTATTACTTGAATTGGCATGAAAGGGTTAAACAAAAATAAAATATTTGCTGTAAGAGTGTGTGTTTTCACGGATTTTAGTATTAATTAATTATTTTTTTGCTTTGATTTAAAATCAATATAAAGGCTTTTAACTCCTAGGGGGCAGGGTAAACAGTTTGGACTCCATTTTTATTTCAAAATTTCAGTTTTATACCGGAAAGTTTGAAAGAAAAATTTTTACTTTATGTAATTACACAATTTCTGTCCTTAAATAAAGCAAAAAAAAAAAAACCTATTTTCAGTTTCTGGCATGAATTTGGATTTTCTGGAAAAAAAAAAAAAATGGAGCAACCCTGCAACCCTGCTTTAGGGGCGCACGGTGGGTGATTTACCGATTCTAGCTGGCCAAAAGTCGATTTTTAAATGTTTATCTTAGCGTAATTTATTTTTTGCCTGATATATCTCTATGGTTAGGGCGTTGTTACTCCGCTATGTGTTTTGATATAAATATAATTGTATGGTCCATTGACTAGCGCAAAGTTTGTGCTTAATAGTTGGAAATGAATCAATCAATTTGAGTATAGTTTTTTAATATGTTACTTCAAGTGGAATAATATATACTGCTCGATTATGGACGCTTCCAAACAAAACACGGACTTTATTTTATCGGATTTATGTACAAAAAGCTTGTGCATATCAGCTGTTATTTAATATTTAATGTCGTAAAAAACTCTGTATTTTTTTACAATTTTTCAGTTTTAAAATATAAAAAGTTTTATAATAAAGCACGATTAAACTCATTTTTTGATATGATTAAATTGTTTAGATTATTATCTTTTCGTTCCAATTTTATTTGTCTGCCCTTAGGTGCCCGACCAGTTTTTAGAATTGTTTTTAGTTTATTAAGTCTAAATAATTTTTTATTTTGAAATTTTACTTTAAATACCATTTCCTTTTGATCAAAGACAGCAGAATTTAAGTTAGTCACATAAATAAGCTTTTGCATCATCATGCAACGGCAACAAGATTTAAAATTTAACGAAAATGTGAATTTGATTGGAAATATTTTGTTTATAGCCCTTTAAGACCCGATGTATTTGTAAACAAAGTTAGTCATACCTGTAGTAATTAAAACATGGATTGCAATCGCTACCTGTTAATAAAAAATTATACTATACTCTATCTGCAAACCAGACCTATCGTTCGATTCGAGTTTTTAATACATACGACTCAGAAGCAAACATTTAAATGAATGTCTAACCCGCACGATCGTGCGGGTTGGGTCTTAAAGGGATAAAGGAAAATTACAATGAAGAGCACATGAAGTTTTTGAAGAGCTAAATGTTTAAATTTATGACCAAATTTGGACAAAAATTGCCAGTTGTATGTAGATATCTCAGGACAAAATGATTTAAAATCTATTTCTTGGCTACAAATTTCGAGTGGTTACAAAATGGATCCAGACCAATCCTCCAAATTCAGATTTGATACAATGCAAAACATAATGTACGCATTTTCTCATGATATCTTATGATTCCCATTCATTACATAAAGTTCCTCTGTGCAGAGATAAATATAAATCTACAACAGAATATACAACACAGCAGTTTTCATTAAAGCTGTCGAATGTTTGCCCCGTATCTAAAGTTAAAAAAAAAAGAAATTTTAGGAATTGTCATAATAATACAAAAATAACTTTATCACTTTCGCTTTCATACAGTTAAGAAAGTATCATTGAAATTATCAAGAAGAACGTAAAATCATGCGTCAATCAGATTATGAAACATTTTTCAACTCATTGGGACTAGTATAATAAAACTTCATAGCTTAGTAACGTGAAAAACGATGTCTGAGTAATAATTTGTAAAACATATAACACGTTTGAAAACACAATTTCAACTAAAGTCGAAAAAAATATTTGAATATTTTGTACATCCCTGTATATGAACTACAGCAGGGCCTGATTAACGCACGGGCCTCCGGGGCCTCGGCCCTGGGCCCACCAATTTCAGGGGCCCACAAATCTGTGTGTATTTTCTCCCAATTTAAGTTTTTCCACAGTTTGCATTTTATATTTTGGTCCCTGACGTAAAAAAAAAGTTTTACTGTAATAAAAAACCTTCATATTTAAATTTTCTGTAAAAGTCCCTTTCAATTTGAGAGTACCTATAATTTTCAAAACTTGCCGTATCCAGAAAATCAGATTTGGAAAAAATGCCAAAAACTGCATACTGTGTCTATTGGTTTCAATATAAACGAGAATTTTACAATGTCAGAATTATAGTTTAAAATTATTTACTAGACTGTTATGGAAAACACAATTTTTATGATTTTGGATAAGGCGAATTTTGAAAAAGACATCCTCATTTATTCTGCAACATAAACTGTGGATCATAGATGTTTGTGAATTATACAAATGCTTATTTGAGAAAGTGGACGGTAATTCATTTTCTTGATTATTCTTGTAAGTTGAATTTTTTTTTTTTTTTTTTTTTTTTTTTTTTTTGTAAACTTGAAACTTTCACCCAAACAAATTTGTCAACTCATCAAATAAACCTACATTTTTTCTGAAAGTGTCGCCGGGAAGGGGGAGGTAGGGGGCCCAACTTTTTAACAGGCCCTGGGCCCAGCTTCAGCTTGATCGGGCTCTGAACTACAGATTTATCATATAATTCACAATATGCTAAAATTTAGAACAGTAAGTAAACGCATAGCACAGTTGAAAATTCCTCGTCAGCAATTTCCGTCAATAAACGGAAATGTACTTCAGATGTTTTGTGCAGCCCTGTATATGATTTTAGAATTTATAAAAACTAAATAGTATGCAATTTTCATAATTTAAAAAGTGTTTCACAACTTAAAACGCACTTCCATCAATTATTTTTCATACAGAGAAAACTATAATTGATTTATTTTGTGTGCCCCTGTATATGAAAGATGAACGGCCCATGATATTCAATAGTCATCTTATGGAACAACTCGGATATATATATCAATTTAAATACTTTGAAGTAGTTTAACATGAACAAAATACATCACAAACAATTTTTCTTCATAGACCGTAATGTAACATAATTATTTTTAGTGTCCCTGTAAATGATCGATAAATGCTATCCGTACCATATTCTATAGCAATCATCTTGTAGTGCACTTCGTACATATGTATATAAATTTCAAAGTGTTTGAAGTTATGAAACATCATTAATCCCTTGAGGGGCAAGCAATTACGTTTGTGAAATGCTGAATTCCCACCGGAATCTTTGAAAAATTCTATTTCAAAATAAGTAAAAGCAATTTTACTGCTTTTTTCCACCAAAGTTAGAAAAGTAAAATTTAATAAATTTTTTCTGGTGTAAAACTTCATTAATCGTAGGTGGTATACAATATATACCGGTGCCCCTCAAGGGGTTAAAAACCACCACAAACCATTTTCCCCATAGGCCGTAATGTAATGAAATACTTTTGCATGTCACTGTAACGAAATTATGACTACTACACTGGTGTTACTCAATTATTTCAACAGTTTAGAAATACAATAACCTTGCCCCTGAAAGGGTTAAAGACATAATATTTAGGATATTTATGAGGATTTGGCTGATTACTTTATGAAAAGAAATCTATGTTGGAAAATGATAAAATTAAATGTTTGGTGATAAAGGTATATTTTTTCTTCAAATGAATTTACTTAATAAGCAATAACATATTCACGAGAGATAAAAATAAAATTGTAAATATTTTTTTTTTCTCCATACATTAATTAAAGAACACATGTATAGTTTCGAGCGAATTAATTATTAGCTTTCATCATCCAGTGATAAAAACGAGTTTGCAAGGAGGTAATATATCCTTTGATGTAATTAAAAAACTAAACATTGAACATTTTAATTAAGAATCTATCGAAATACTTCAGTGACCACCTTAATTTTTTTTGCAGCAAATACTTTGAGCTATGGTGTATATTTGGTGTCAGTTTCAACTTCCTACTCAGGGTGCATCATATAAGAAAATTAACCCTTTGAACCCTAACAATTAATCATATTTCTTTGCAAAATTTGTTTTTGGAACCAGTAATAAAGGAAAATAAAATTTGCCTTACTTAATCCGAGCATTTTTTAAATTGTGTACTTGAAGGAAACTTCTTTAAAAAAAGTGGTGCCGAACGAATAAAATTTGTGTAAGGAACGCCGGAATTCAAAGTGTTAAAAACTTATACCTGGAGGGGGGGGGGGGGCAGGTGGAGCAGTGTTGCTAGATTGGGGACTTTTTGTCCCCAAATTTTTGATTGCCACTGCTTTTTTTAAATGGAAATGTTCGGTCTATTTAAAAATAGTTTAAAAATTCTGAAAGATAAGGAGAAATATACTATTTAAAAAAAGTTGTGACAGTCAAATAATCTGAATTGAAAAAGTCCCCAATCTGGCAACACTGGGGTGGAGTGTCTCACCCTAATCTCACATTTATTTATAAATCAAATGTATTTGGTACTAGTTTCAAATCAACACAGGGTGCACATAATATTACAGAATATATTAATTGTGGAATTCATAGCTGATTGTTATCGTTGACCACAAAAAATATTTTTTAGGAAGTATAACAAACTTTTTCTAAAAGTTCGTTTATTATGCAGAATAGCCTTCTTTTTAGCCAACAGATTAGGAAAATGTCTGAATTCAGATGCTAGCTTGACGAAAGAATTTATTGAACATATGGAACGACATCAAAGTGCTGGCATCTCAAGTCAATAAATAGGGTGTTAATAGACGTAAGCGGACATTTGCAACTTTAAATCGACGGATGTTCTTGATTTTCCAGAAATGGCAGAAAATGGCTTGAAAATTCTTTTTATTGACTCTTACCCGTTGTCTCAAGCTGTCTCTTATCTGTCCGAAATGATGGATGAAGACAACACAATTCATCTGCAGTACCTAAAAGAAAATGATGGTATTATAAAGTTCTAAGTATGATCTCGACACATACTTAGCAAATCGTATCGATGTTACGTTGACTACACACCAAACTCGGTCGGATACTCGGATATTAAACGTCATTACTGCGAATGTGAAAACGGCAATAGGACAGTCGGTTGTTGTTCTCATGTTGCTGCTATACTGTTCTATCTTTCGCATCCCCGGTATCTATCTAAAATTGTTCGTCCTGTACAGATTTTAAGCAGGCTTTTCGATGTTGAAAACATAAATCCTGTTATTAACGAAGGCAACGATGAAGATTCTTTGTTAATTATTTTCTGAAAACATTCGAAATAATCAATGATATTGCTTTTTTTATAAAAAATATTTTTTGTAGTTAACGGTAACAATCAGTTATGAATTCCGTGATTAATATATTCTGTAATATTCTGCGCACTCTGTGTTGATTTGAAACTAATTCCAAAATGTATTTCATTTATAAATAAATGTGAGATTAGGGTGACGCACTCCCCCCCCCCTCAAAGAATAGGTTTTTAACCCTTAAAGCTCCGGCGTCTATTACACAAATTTTGTTCGATCGGCATCACTTTTTAAAAAGAAGTTTCCTTCAAGTACAGAATTTCAAAAATGCTCTGATTAAATAAGGTAAATTTTATTTATTTTTATTACTGGTACCAAAAACAAATTTTGCAAAGACTGATAATGTCTCCGCAGTGGAGCAAACCAAGTGGTAAGGGTTCATACTTTGGTCTCAAGCGTCTCTTACACATAATTTATTCGGTGGGCACCACTTTTTTAAAAGAAGTTTCCTTCAAGTACATAATTTCAAAACTGCGCGTATCTAGGTTTCAAAAGGTTAATTTTTTTATGTGATCCACCCTGCGTAGAAAGTTGAAACTGACACCAAATATACATCGTACCCCGAATAATTTGCCGCAAAAAAATTAAGGTGGTCACTGAAGTATTTCGATAGATTGTTAATTAAAATGTTCAATTAAAAAAAACAAAAAAATGTAATAAAACTTGTGCTTTTCTCTCTATTCTAAAAAAAAAAGTAACTAACACTGTCACCGACGCCGCTTCCAGTTTTGCATTTTTTGTGACCTGGAGTCTTTTTTCGTTAATATTAAGAAAACTACTTTTTACAAGTATACGAAAACCAGTGGTATTACATAGAAATGTTTGATAAACACGCTGATACAGACAGTTTTCAAATCGAAGAATTATTTTAAGAGATATTTAATGTTAAAGTTGGTCAATATTATTCCATTAAAAAAGTTTTATAGGAGCAAAAACTGTGCAAAGAAACTTAATAATTCTTAGGTCAATTTATACATTGGAAGTTTCCGGTGTGCAGACTGCATTTTTTTTTTAATTTAACTAATTTTTTGAGGGTTTATTTCAATTTTAAATTCAAATTTTCAGCATTTCCAGAGATATTTTTTACATAGTTTAGAAAACGTTATTATTTTAAATTGTTTCCAAAATTATAAAAACTTCTCAAATAATAATATTTCCTTTGAACTGAAAATTTATTTACACGTGACTATTATAAACAGACCCCCCCCCCCCTATAAAATAAGAATTAAATGATTACGTGTTAAAAGCAGGAAAATATTAGAAATTACGCAATAAAAATTGTTTATACACGTGAATATTTAAAAACAACAACAAAAAAAAAACCTATAAAACAATTAATTATTTAATATGTGTTAAAGCAGTAAATGCGAGTGGAATTACGTCCTATTTCAAATAGCCAAATAATATTGCCAAACAGTTTAAATTAAAAAATATATTTACACGTACACGTGCGATTTATTTCATATTTCTAAATAATCTTTTTAACTACTGTTGCCAGAGACAGCGAAAATAATAATATTTCGTGTCTAACAATTGAAATATTTCCTGGTGAATATTGCAAAAAGAAAAGTTTGGTTAAAATTACGTCAGATTTTAAACGTGTGATTTAAAATTATTTTCTTACAGCTGTATTAAGAAATACCTGGAATCAAAGACTCTGTTACTTAGTTCATTTTTACATTAGCTAAATTTCAGACGTTTAACTAATCTTATTTAATCAAACATGAAAACAGCAATTCACGGCACCTTTTTTGGCCTTAAAATCCTTCATTAAAAGAGAAATAAATGGAAACTCGTTTACAGGGATATTGCCACTGGTTTTTTAATTATAATTCAAACTTCCGTAATCTTTTTTTAAGCCAATCAAATTAACGGATTTTTATAGTCTGAACGGCGGCTGGCGAGCGAAGCTCGTAGAGTGTTGAAAAAAAATCTGAAAAATTATCCACCATTTGTATAGTAATATTATATACATCCCGTATTTTTTTTTTCGTTGAAATCCCACTAGCAGTTTTGTCACATTGCACTCTATTCCAAATCGGATATTAACCCTCTCGCTGCGCAACCCGAGAGTTTCTCGGGCAAAGTGAACGTAGCAAAATTTGCGCAAACCGAGATTTCATCGGGGATGCATTTTCTCCGTCTAATTAACCCGCCTTGATCATTCCCACCAGTTACTTTTTATTGTAAATTTTGCCTTATCTAATCGGAGCATTTTCCCGATTAAATCATACGATTTTTTTGTTTTGAAAAACCTGTGGCAAAAGAATAAAAATTCGTTAAAGACGCTCGTAGCGAAGGAATTAAGTACGCAATTCTTTGAAGCTATTTTGATAAAACAATTACGCAGTGAGAGGGATAAGTGTCATAACCACCCATGGGCTTGAGGTATAAGCTTCAAACTGTGGAGAAATTCATTTCTTTTTAAGGGCTATCGATTCATGTAGGACTCGACTTGGTTGACTCAAGGGCATATTTTATTAAGAAACCCGGCTATACCCTTTATATCTTAATACGTAAAAGTCTCTTTTTCACGTACATTATTAAAGCGAAATGTTACTTTAAAAATTTGGTGTGAATGTGGAATAGTAGAATACAAATTAAGTGGGATATATTATATCTCAGCGCCCTTCAAGGTATTAAAAAGATGGGGAATGTGTTGAATGCCTGAGAAAAGTAGACACGGCCATACAGGAACATGGAAAGGGAACCAGAGAGCATTTTGGAACATAGACTCTAGTAAAATAGCAAAAAGAACAATTATAGATATAAAAAAGTCAAAGGTCTATGCAGAGGCGTAGTGTTTGGGGGGGGGGGGGGTCAATCATTTTACTACCAACACTATTATATAGAAAGTTTGCTTTATTTAATCATTGAAAGTTATACGATTAAACAAAACAAAATTTAGCATATAATAATACTAGTAATATAATGACTTGACCCCCCCCCCTACACACACAACGTTACGTCACTGGGGCTATCAATGTATATGTACATACCACATTTCCCGAAAAAACCGGCATGCCGATATGTACGAGGGAGATAGAACCTGACTTTTTCAAATGCAAATTTCCACGCATTTTTCTGAATAGTATTCGTGTCGCTTTGTTTAAAATCAGAAATTCTTTCATATATAAGTCGAAAATAACTGTTCTGGAAAAGAGGGGGGAAATTTGCATCAGAGGTTTTCAGGCTCTGTTTCCCTCGAATTAAACGCTTAGTCATAGGGTTCATATATATATACAAGGGTTCGACAAAAATATGGAAACACCTAAAAAAAATATTATCATGCCCTAAAAGATCCTTCTTGTGGAACTCCCTTCTTATTGTTTTGGTGCTTGCAGGCTTTATGAGCTCGACATTTAGTTCAGCAGTGACTTTTGCAGCTGTCGTCTTCTTATTTTTCATCACAATCAACTTTAATGACCGTCTGTCACGATCATCCAACACACACTTTTGTCCTCATTGTGACTTAACCCCTTGGGGACGAGCGACACGTATACGTGCCGGAAATAGGCCTAAGAATCCTCGTTTGTCGTCACCAGTAAAATGTAACTGTAAAATTTGCCTTATTTAATCCGAGCATTTTCCCGATTTGAATAGGCACAAACTTCTGTTTTTTAAAACCGGTAGCAAAGTAATAAACATTTCGTAAAAGGCTCCCGTCGCGAAGTGGTTAACGGATGATGTTTTTCGTTTTTCCTGTATACGATGAAAATCTTCGATACGGTGCTTTTTGAAACATGAAAAACTTCAACTATCTTGGTAACGGAAGCAACCACCATACGAGCTCCAACAATTTGTCCAAGTTCGAATTCACTTAGCTCAGATACAAAGCGCTCAAAACTACACAGAACACTGTTCTGACAACAAATGACAATTGCAACGTATTGAGGGCATTGTTGAGGTGGCGTTTTTGGGAAAATACAACAACGCCCAACACAGGACTGGGTAGAATCAGCATTTACATCGCAATTCACGAGGTGTTTCCATACTTTTGTACAACCCCTGTATATATATATATATGTACAGGGTGTCCCAGGATTATTGGAACAAACTTTAAGGGAAGGTAGGGGACATCACAAGGATTTAGATTTGCATAGCAACCCATAACCGGAAACGTCAGCGTATACCACTAGGTGGTGCTGTTCACGAGAGCATTGGAAAGAAAATATCTGCGTTATCGCAGTCATTAGAGCAGTAGTTGCCTTGAGAAGAACATGATACATTTTACGGACAGGGAGCTGGCAGGCGTTCACTTCGTGTACGGATTGGTTGGTGGCAATGCACCAATATCTGAAGGACTGTATCGAGAACGGTTTCCAATGAGAGATGTACCGGACTGCCGGATATTTTCGAATGTGCATCACAATTTGCATGAAAAACTCACAATATTACGTCCATAAAATGTTTCATGTTCTTCTCAATGCTCGAATAATTGCGATAAAGCAGATATTTCCCCTCCAGTGCTCTCGTGAATAGCCCCATCTAGTGGCGTACGATGACGTTTCTGGTCATGGGTTGCTGTGCAATTCCCAAACATTGTGATGCCTCCTACTCCCCCTTAAAGTTTGTCACAATAATCCTGGGACATCCTATATATATACCGTAATTTCCGGCGTATAATCCGCGGATCAAATAATCAAATTTTGACCCAGAAAAATTTTAAAATAAAATGTAACTTTTTAAATCGCGATAAATATTTGGCTTCAATAACTAAATAAAATTTCAGGGTCCAAAAAGAATTGTTTGATCCGCGGATTATACGCCGGAAATTACGGTATATAAATATTGCATCTGTAGCGGCTGATTCGAAATAAACGTTATGACGAATATATCTGAAACATTTGATGATAGAGAGATACTTCCAAACATAAAAAGTATCAAGTACAGCTTTAAAATATGTAATGCGTTTTACAACAGGAGGTATACATATTAAAATACGAAATTTATTTTCTATACCGTCTATAATTTGTTTTTGGAACCATTTACTCTATGTTTTGACAAGTACAACAGTAAAAATTTCTATTCTTTTTCGACCAAAACTCGACAAGTTACGATGATTTAAATTTTAAGAATTTTCGAAGTATTCTGATGCTAAAATATAGTCGGTCGATCGGAAAGTCGTGTCGTGTTGGGAAAGTCAATTCGTACCGGCAAATTCTGTCATTTAATTATTAGACAATGATTCCAATATCTAATGTCTAATAATTACCGGGCAGAATTTTACGGTACGAATTGATTTTCCCAGCACGAAATGACTTTCCGGTCGATCCAATAGTATATCAATTTTTAGTTCCGGAAAGCTCCGATTATTTTCAGATGTGCGATCAACTTTATATATGATCAATAGGCACCTTTCATGTCATGTCCACTTGCCCTAGAAACAGCATTAAAGACTATCAAAAATCGTCTAGTACGTTTCTAGTTCTCTCTATTTCCTTTTGAACAACCTGACCTATCCGGCTTTGCGCGGACCTTGATTTTAACCCTAAATAAACATAAAGTCAGTGTTTAATTCAGCCATTTTACTCTGGTGTGTGTGTGTGTGCTGGGGGGGGGGGGACATTTCTGCAGCTCCAGAGGCACTCTCGGGTTTCATAGTTGACAACAGCATTTCTAGAAATTAAAAACATATATCCCCAACTCACATAACAAACCTACAACCAAAATATTAAAAGCTCCTGACTGTAAGGTTACGTCCAGTATCATAATAGCGGTTTTTCGCAACAAAGAGTATTACTTAGGGATCCAACGCTGGAACATTTTATTATCCTTCTTAGCACCGTTTCAATGAAAAATTCGACGGTCTTACGTTCTTTAATATTTAATTGAAAAAAAAAATCTTCTTATTATTATTTTTAAATCGATTCCAGGAAGTTTGTTCCATACAGATTATAAAATATAATATTAGATGTATAAGGTATCGAATAGAAATTGTTTGATATCGACGACTTTCGACGATTATACCTAAATGGAGGTTTAAAAATTTTCAAAAATCGATGTAACCGAAAAACCTTTTTTAACTTTTTCACATCATTAGCGCATTACATGCAACAATTTACGATTTTTTTTTCGAAATTGAATGCAAGAAATTCTGAATTGTATTTTTTGTATTATTTACTGAAAGATTTTTCGTGATTACAAAAAGACTTCTTTCGGAATTTCTGTATAAAAAATAAATTTCTGAAATGCGTGCAATTGATGCAAATGGTTAAAAGAGGACAGTATTTACAAAAAATCAGAGATTCAGTTTCGATTTCTTTTTTTATTGTTTCAAAATCGCCGGCGTACTTGGAAAATTGGCAAATACGCGAATCATTTCAATGTAGAATAAAACAAATCTAATTTAAACATACAATCTCAGTTTCTGTTGCATTAAGACAATGGATTTATGACTAAAGAGTGGGAGACATATAGTGTAGTTTCTATCAGTTGCGATTAAAGTAACTGTGGAGGTAATCACAAGATCAGTGTTGCCAGTGGGCTACTTTTTTTTATTTCAGATTTCTTGATTGCCACCACTATTTTGAAACGGTAAAATTACCTTTGTTTTCGACTTAATTAATATGTCATTAAATAAGGTGCATTTTACCATTTCAAAAAAGTGGTGCCAATCAAGAATCTGAATTTAAAAAAAGTAGCCCATCTGGCAACACTGCACAAGATGGCGGCTGTTCATTACATCAACATAGCTGCCAACATCTTACGCTTTTTCAGATCACAAAAATTTTATAGAAAATTTTAACTTTTTAAATCGCCGTAATCTGCCGATTAAAGAAGGCAAATATTTCTATTAAATTTTTGTGGTCTGAAAAAGCGGAAGAGTTGGCAGCTATGCATCAATAGTTTCTTATTACAACATGGAGCTATGATTAAAACTAGAAGGCCCGCGATCAGTCATTTTGACTGCTACCAAATGAACATATCTCCGTTCGAAACACAATTTTTTTTTTTTTTTTTTTTTTTTTATAAATCTAGCTTAAAAGATACAAAAAAAAATAATTAAATGGATAAGTTACTAATTTAAAATAAAAATTCTGGTGGAAAATATTTTTCTAAAATGTGAGTAAAATTCTCGGTCTTTCTCGTGTTAAAGAGGAAATGACTTATCCTTAAAATAGAGAAGCTTCAACTGCAACAGATTTCGCAGGGGTTGATTACCACCGGCATCGGGGCCAACTTCCATCAGTAGATTTAAATAGAAAATTCCACCTTATTAATGCATAATTTCAGTCGTAAATTATGGCAAAAACATGTACTCATTTTTAGTGGTAGAAGTTTACCTCGTCGATAGACAGGGCTTGCGTTACCGCCATATTGTGACAACCTAATTAACCTACTGTCAGTGTCAGTAAGTAAAAAAAAATTCAATACCAGGGTAAACTGCCACATATAAAAAGAAATAGAAATTATTACCACATTTATGAGAGAAATTTTTCATGAATAAGGAGCATGAAATTTTCTATTCTAATTTACTGGTGAAAGTTGATCCCGGGGATAAATCAGAAACTGTTCATTCGATTTTAAACAAGTTGGAAATTGCTCGTCAAACGTGGCAAATGAGGTGCGTTCGTACTATAACTAGTTTTATAATTATTTTTTGCACCCCATATTGTACTGAATGTATACTTTTTTGCACTTCATAAAGCGCATAGTCTGATACATCATTAAAATGCACTTCCAATAATTTTTTCCCATTCCCCGTAATGTAACGGAACACTTTTGACTGTCCCTGTAATTAAACTATACATCCGATTTTCCTAAAATTTGAAATAGCTCAACAAAACTTTGCAACAATTATATCTTTAAAATTTCAGACCATTCGGAAGGCTGTAATATCATTAAAATGCACTTGCAATAATTTTTCCCATTCCCCGTAATGTAACGGAACACTTTCGACTGTCCCTGTAATTAAACTATACATCCGATTTTCCTAAAATTTGAAATAGCTCAACAAAACTTTGCAACAATTATATCTTTAAAATTTCAGACCATTCGGAAGGCTGTAATATCATTAAAATGCACTTGCAATAATTTTTCCCATTGGCCGTAATGTAAAGAAAAACTTTTGACCTTCCCTGTAATTAAACTATACATCCGATTTTCCTAAAATTTGAAATGGCTCGACAAAATTTTGCAACAGTTATATCTTTAAAATTTCAGATCATTCGGAAGGCTGTAATATCATTAAAATGCACTTGCAATAATTTTTCCCATTGGCCGTAATGTAAAGAAAAACTTTTGACTGTCCCTGTAATTAAACTATACATCCGATTTTCCTAAAATTTGAAATGGCTCGACAAAATTTTGCAACAGTTATATCTTTAAAATTTCAGATCATTCGGAAGGCTCTAATATCATTAAAATGCACTTGCAATAATTTTTCCCATTGGCCGTAATGTAAAGAAAAACTTTTGACTGTCCCTGTAATTAAACTATACATCCGATTTTCCTAAAATTTGAAATGGCTCTACAAAATTTTGCAACAGTTATATCTTTAAAATTTCAGATCATTCGGAAGGCTCTAATATCATTAAAATGCACTTTCAATAATTTTTCCCATTGGCCGTAATGTAAAGAAAAACTTTTGACTGTCCCTGTAATTAAACTATACATCCGATTTTCATAAAATTTGAAATGGCTCGACAAAATTTTGCAACAATCACATATTTGAAGTTTCAGACCATTCGGTTGGGTAGTTTTTGCTCTGTTACATGCGGACAGACGGACGGACGGACAGACGGACGGACAGACGGACGGACGGACTGAACGACGACTATAGGTGCTACGTATTTATATAATTACGAACGCACCTAAAAAGGAGCCGCCATCGTGTGACAACCTTCTAAGTTACTTCACTCGAAACTGATAAACAATGCGGTATATTTCTCCTCCTCTTTATTCTTACCTCCATTGATTATTGCCGGTGCAAATTTCTACGAGTAAATTTCGATCGAAAATTTCGTCTTATTCACGCACCTTGTTTATGCAAATTTTCTCTGATAAATGTTGTAAAAATTTCTATTCATGTTTACTGGTGGAAGTTGGCTCCGCTATAACAATCTCTTTCACTGAACCTGGCAGAACTTTGTTTATGTTGTCCCAATATGGCGGAAACACAAGGCCTGACTATTCCGCTGGGGTAAACTTCAACAGTAAAAATAAATGTTTTTGCCATAATTCTGGCTTAAATGCTGCATGAATAAGGTGTTTAGATAGGAGAAAATTTATATTCAAATTTGCTGGAGGAAGTTTGCATCGGAGGTATTCAGCTCCTGCAACGCCGGCTACAGTTGAAGCAGTGTTGCCAGATTGGGGACTTTTTTAATTCAGATTATTTGACTGTCACCACTCTTTTAGAATAGTATAATTTGCTTTGTTTTCATAATATTTAAGCTATTTCTAAATAGGCCGAATATTTCTATTTCAAAAAAGCGGTGACAAACAACAATGTGGGGATAAAAATGTCCCCAATCTGGCATCACTGAGTTGAAGCTTCACAATTTTTACGGTATGTCAATTCCTATTTATTCATAGTTCTATGATCAGGATATGTCTTCGTTTATCCGTTTCCAAATTTTCAGACGTCTATGGTCATAAATTTCCCTAGCCTTCAAACAGAAACAAATACATACACACATACAAACAGACCTTTTATTAGCTTTCCGATTACGGGACAGGACTATCAATTATTTTTATTCGTGCTACAATTTACAAAACAAATATTGTGATAGTTTTCTCTTGAAAATATCTTAGTATAAATGTATATCAGAGATTATTTTTCAAAAATGGGTAGAAATAGAATAGAAAATAGTTTACTCTGAAGTATATGTCCCGACCCGTAATGAAAGGGTTAATATGGATATATCGTCGGTACCATGTCAAACTATCCATTATGAAAACAGTGGTGCCAGAGGGCTACATTTTTAAAATTCAGATTTTTTGAATGGCACCACTTTTTTGAATAAGTAAAATTAGCTTTATTTAATGACATATTAATTGACGCGAAAACAAGTTGAATTTTACCATTTCAGAAAAGTGGTGCCAATCAAGAAATCTGAATTAAAAAAGGGTAGCCCACCGGCAACACTGTTTTCATATTGGATAGTTTGACAGGGTACCGGCGATATGAATACATAAGGGTATGTCTTAAATTTTCTATAGTGTTGTATTATAATTGTTTTCTTAAACTTTCACCTAATATACTGGGAGGCGGCAGCACATACAATCACCTCATCCAGTTCACGGCTGAAATTCCAGCATTAATTAAAACTCGATTAGCATAGTAAAACGCAATCGGTCTGCCAGGTCATATCTTGGTGGAAAGCACTTGAAAAACCGATTTCAGCGGTTGACTCGTAGGTTCACCATTGCGTTTTCTTGCACCCAAAGGTATGAAAACATGGACAACTGGAAATGCGTTTTAATATGCGAATCGAGGTTTAACTAATTCTGGAATTTCAGCCGTGGACTCGATGATGTGATTGCCTGTGCTATCGCCTCACGGTCTATAGTTAAGTGTACTAATGTGCATAATTGGTTATTTTCATATCTGACTGACTGATTCTGGCATGGCGAGAAAGATAATGACCAACCTTCGCACTCTTTTTAATAAATTAGAGCCAGAAATTTCGTAAAAATAAAAAAGATAAATTAAAAGCTACATTTGTTAATATAATTCATCTTTATAGAAAATTTATCGCATCACTATTTCACCACGTTTTCCTACTGCGACCCGAGTAGAACGAGCCATTCCCTACAGAATATTTCGCCTTATTTAATCAGACAAATTCTGCGATTAAATATGGTGAATATGTCTGTAAGAAAATACTGGCTTTATGTCAACTCCACTTGAAGCACACTGACCTGACTAATAAAAATTCTTTGATTGAAAACTGGTACCGTATGTTTAAATGAAATAGTGAAAATCAGTGATCTAGGAAGCAGCAAAATTTCACTCTCTGCGTTATGATAAATGTTTTGCTTGTCGTGTAACAATATATCATTACGCCTCATTAATTATAAGCCTGTAATTATGGTTAAAAGGATATTTTGGTGGCTTTCACGATAAATTTACGACTCGGTGATTTGAAACAATTAGCAAACACTAAATAATGACTGTCTTTATAATAATGTCTTCAGCCCCCGAAACATGCTAAATCATTGTACTTTCTCTTTGGTTTAATGGATTTAGTAATTAAATAGAGGAGTTCCAGTTCTTTTAAATTTCGAAGGATAGGACCACAGATGTGATATATCCAATTTTGCTAGTTCGTAGGAAATTAACAAAGAAGTCGCATCTCTCTATCATAACTCGAAAACAAAAAAGCAATATTTCTGTTTTACGGTTCATTATATTATAAATTCCATCATAGAAGAAGACACTTGTGAAATAACAGCAAGGGTGTTAGTAGTTGTTTATACATACAAAATTACTTGCTGTAATTCACAGCCTATATTTTTTTCATTAAAATATGTGTTTCAGAAATTTTCTTTTTTATATGAAGAATAATTGCAAGATCCCGATTTTTTTATTACTAGTAAATTCTTACAAAAATATTCGCCTTATTTAATTGCAGAAATTCTGCGATTGTATAAAACAAATATTTCTGCATAAAAATATTGGTATTAAAACCCTCTGAGCATCTTAAAAGCTTTCCTGGTATTTGATAAAAATGCTTATAAATTTAATCATAATTAAAATTTTCTTTCCCTGTTTGTTTTTGAAATATACTTAATGCACCTTTGTTTCATATATATCTTGAAATATTATTCTGTTTGAAATATTTTTGTCTACAACAGATTTAACCCCTTGAGGGGTAGTGGGATATATTATATCTCACTTAATTTTAATAAAGATTCGCACCAGAAACTTTTAACTAAATTTTATATTTTTAACTTTGGAAGGAAAATGTTGCAAAATTGCTTTTCATTATTTTAAAATAAAATTTTTCGATCATTCCGGTGTGAATTCAACATTGCATAGCTGTAATTGCTTACCCCTCAAGGGGTTAAGTTGTTTTGGGGAAACGAAATAATATGGGCATACCGCTCAGAGGGTTAAAAAATTCGGGAGCTTAGGAACTATAATAAAACAAAATAAATACCATGGAAGATCACAGCTGCCAACTATTACTTTTTTTGTACCTCAAAAATTCAATAGAAATTTTTGCTATTTTTAATCGGCAGATTATGGTGATTTATAAAGATAAAATTTACTATTAAATTGTTGTGGTACAAAAAAAAAAAAAAAAAAAAACGTAAGAGTTGGCAGCCATGTAGCAGTAATTACCTTGCATTCTATTAAATAAAATTTCTCATACGAGCATGTTTATTTGTTCTGAAGGTTATACAGTGGGTTGCCAAATTATTAGGGACAGTCGTGAAGTATAGGTTTTTTGTACAATATTAGGATGTAATTTGAAAATAAACATTGTTTTTAAGTTTAAAAAAGCTTTCTTGTTATAGCTGAAGTATTTACGCAATATTAGTATATGAAAAAATCCCAACAAAAATATAATACAGTCAATTTACCAATGTTAAGTAAAGAATATTAATATTTGTTGACATTTCCTTTGGCTTCGAGGAGTGCTTCGATGCGTCTCTAATGCTTTTTATGTAATTTATGGCACTTTCTTTTATTTTAGGGTTGTGATGCCATACATTTATTAATTTTTCGATGAGTTGTACCTTGGTTGCAATCATGTCTTTGGCGATTTCCGCCTTGGTGATCTCCCATCAGTTTTCTATGGGGTTCATGTCAGGTGAATTGCCAGGCCAAAGTAAAACTGGGATATTGTGGTCTGCCAAAAACTTTGTAACACTTCTAGCTTTATGACAAGGCGCTGAATCAGGCATAAACATGAACTATTCACCACCTGGTAAGCATTCTTCAATTTGCGGCAGCAGCCGAGTTTCCAGAACTTGCCTGTACTGGTCTTGTCGCATGGTTTCCTGGACAATGTAGAGGCGTCCAACCCCTTTAGTGCTTCTGACAGACCTCACCATTATTTTATCAGTGTGTTTAACACTTTCCACGATGCAATGAGGGCAGTATTTTTCAACTGAGTGCCGCCTGACAAAGCTGCTTTTATCGGACAAAATCTCAAAGGTTGATTTACCTGAGAAAAACACCTGAAAAAATTTAATATGTTAATAATTTAGAAATAAATGATTTTAAATGACATAATTAATAATTATCTTAACAACTGACCTCACTCCAGTCATCAGGTGTCTTCTGGTGGTGTTCGCGAGCCCAGGCAAGGCGCTTCTTCTTCATCGCTTCTGTCAACCGGGATTTCATGGCTGGACGATGACCTGTCAACCCTTCCTCCGCTAATCTGCGCTGAAAAATTCTCTTAGAAACTGGTATTCCAGATTCTTGAACGATCTGAGTAAGGGGTCCCACACTTTTCTTTCTGTTTCCTAAACAGATATCCCGGATTTTCCTATTGGTACGTGGAGTTGTAATGTGTTTTCTTCCACTTTTACCTTTTCGTTTTGGTGAAAGTGGCTGGTTTTTGTCCCGATTTATTTTTATCCTGTTGACTACTGACTTGGAAACTCCAGCAAGTTCTGCTATTTTCCTTTGAGACTGACTCGTATGCAGAAGAAGGGTTTTTACCTCAGATTTTTTTCTAGGGGCAAATCAACCCCTCGACCCATACTGAAATCAATAAAAATAAAAAATAAATTAAAATCGTACATAATTTCGCAAAAAACAAATATTTAATCAATAAAAGAAAGATAATACTCACATATAATTCTTAACTTTTCCAAAAAAAGCCAAAGAACTTTGTTTAAATTAAAGAAAAGCGTCTTCCACTATTGCGTGTGCAAAAGACTCAGCGTCTCTCCAGTTATTAAAACATTTATAGAAAGCAAACAAACCTTTTAACATACCAAAAGTACTTAAAAGTTGAATTATAGAGATGTTGAAAACGGTAAAATACATTCCTGCAACACTTAAACCACTTAGAGCGGCAGTCAAGTGCACCCAAAGTCGAAAACTAGCAAAAAATATGACTGTCCCTAATAATTTGGCAACCCACTGTAGATAAAACATTATGACAATTAAAAGTAGTTTGAACATAAGAGCAGTAATTCAGGAATTAAGTAAAAATTGTACGGGAAGTATAAAGTAAGTATAAAGTAAGTATAAAGAAAGTATAAATATAAAAGAATATATTTTTTCACAGATTTGTATTCACAGATTTATTATTATTATACACAGATTTATTTATTATTATTATTATAACTATTATATTATTCACAGATTATATATTTATTCACAGATCGCTTAGGTTAAAATCGCGCAATAGTGTCTTTAGACTCGAAATATTGCCTTCTTTTAGAATATCAATTAAATGTTTGAATTATGAATCGTCTGTATATTATAAATTGTACCAACGTCGATGTTTGAAATGATAACACAGACAGGGCTGCCACAGGCGACTATATTTATAATCTGTCTCGCACCACTATTTTTAAAATATACATTCTGTAGTATATTTCTTATGCAAATGTCATCAAAGCGTATGTAAAATATTTTTGTTTTAACAAAGTGGTGTGAAATATAATTAAAAAATAGTAGCCTGTGGCAGTCCTGCATAGCGTTGTAATACCATATTTGGGTTCTTCGGATCAAAGCACTCCGTAAAAAGACACAGTTTGCATACTTTTTAGAAAATCGTCAAGCGTTAAAAAAGAAAATGTATTAAGGTTATATACAAAAATTTTGAAATATTAAGGTTAGTTGGGGCAACTGGGTCATGATTTTACAATGTGACTCTGGAGCTTCTGACAATTCAGCTTCAAAAAGCTAATGTCCATTTGAATTAAAGTCTGAACTTCTTGAAATGTGTTCAGTTAGGTTCCCACTATCAGACAGAAATACTCAAAATTGCATCTTAATATTTAAAAATATAACAATATGCATATTTCACCATTCTTTCCTCATGGGTCCAGTTGCCCCATAAAAATGGGGGTAAGTGGACCAGGAGGGTCTATGTTCCACATGCGTTTATATTTTTCATATGGAATATCAGGTCCTGTTTGAAAAAGTGTATAGTCCAGGCAATAGGGAATTTTACCTAGAAAAATTAATGGTAGTTCTAGAAATCGACTTACTTTCTGTTTTTTGGGTCGCTGAATCTGAATTTGTAACTTCCCACCAAAATTTCCCCCGGCAACCCCCCTAAATTTGGGTAAAGCCCTCCAAAAAGATTTTTATTAAAAAAATCAAGTATCTAAAAAGTAGAAAAGTAGAAAATAGTAGAAAAGTATCTAAAAATTCATAAAGTAGACAAAATTTGCAACAAATTAGATATATGACATTATGACTTAGGATGAAGGGGAAGGGGGGATCTGCCTCGGAACATGCGCGCGGTGCTGCGTGGATTAAGTTGCGCAATTCCACTTAAACAGTCACAAGTTTACATTCGCCCTCCTATCTCCCCTCCGAACTTTCCTCATAAGGTTTACTTTAAGTTTTTTGGGTCGCTGAATCCGAAATTTTAACATAACTCCTAAATCCCCCCCCCCCCGAATCCCACCCAAAACAGTTGTTATTAACTTATTGTTTTAGGGGGGAAGCATTACGAAATTCAGAAACTAGACAAAATTTGCAACAAATAGGATACATGACATTATGACGTAGGATAAACGGGGAGAGAGGGTGCTGCCTCGGAACATTCCCCGCTCGCTTTTCTCAAAAACCAATTTTTTTCAAAAAGAACAATTTTTGGGGAGTTGCCGGATGAAATTTTGGTGGGAAGTTACAAATTCGGATTCAGCGACCCAAAAAACATAAAGTGAGTCGAAATCCAGAACTAGTATTAATTTTTCCTGGTAAAATCCCCTATTGCCTGGACTTCATAACTTAGTTCACGTAGCGCCGTAGTGCATGTTCAGGGGCAGCCCTCCCCCTTCCCGTTCATCGTACGTCATAATGCCATATATCTAATTTGTTGCAAATTTTGTCTACTTTCGGAATGTCTAGATACTTTTCCCCTAAAACATTAAAAAATTAATTTTTTTAATAAAAACCTTTTGGGGGGGGGGGCATTTTACCAAACTTTGGGGGGGTTGCCGGGGGAAATTTTGGTGGGAAGTTAAAAATTCGGATTCAGCGACCCAAAAAACCTATAGCGAGCCTTTTTCCAGAACTACCATGAATTTTGCTAGGTAGAGCCCCTATACGGTCTCCATTGCCCGGACTATTAAACAACTTTAAAAATTTAAACCAGGTGGATCATGTAAATTATATATCAACTAAAGAGCATTGTAAGGGAAACCTTTGCTATCAATGTGTCTAAAACAGCACTGAAAGTGAAAATATTAGATTTATTTATTTATACCAGAAACATAAAAATTAAGTAAATACTTATGTACTTTAGTATAGGTAATAAGTATAAAAGGCAAATGGGAATTTTACGGGAAAAATATCAAGATAAATCTACGAACAAACGGCTACGAAATTACTTAAGTACTTTATCTGTATTCAGGGGTCGCATTATATAGGAAAAAATTTATTGTTCCTGCCAGAACCCTTAATGAGTTATCTTCATGATCATTTTATTTAACATATTCTAAAGAAAGGAGCGATGAAGGTATTATTTTCGAAATAGTGGAAGGAACATTAAAAGTTTCCGTATAGAATGCGACCACTGTGTATCATACAAATTCAAGGTTTGACTACCTCGCTTTCTGGGGCAAAGTACTTGCATTCGTAAAAAATGTTGAAATAATTTATTGACACCAGTATTTACAAAAGAATCTATTTGTAAACAAGTAAAAGTATATTTTCGCGTACTTAATAAAGGTGAAATTTTCATTATAAAATTCCGGTGCCAATGTGGCAATTAGGGATTAAAATTAAGTGATGCCATAACGGCATCACTGTCTCGCAAGGGGTCAAGAAATTTAGTTTGATACCACCCAATATGCTTTTTTAAAGTTTTATTACGTAATTTTAATAAGGTATTCTATAATTTTCTTTATTGTGAGTAAGAAACAATGGAGAAATTTTTTTTCCCGTAGTAAGAAAAACAGAAAAAAATATTTATAACTATTGGGATAACTGGATCCAGCATGGTCCAATTACCCCGGATACATGTCCCAGTTACCCCATTCTTCAAACATTTATGGGGTAACTGGGACACCGGTCTTACATTTGAAACATGAAGTAAATATGTATAGATACCTAATAATATTAATGTATTTATATGCCTAAACTTTTTAAAAAAAAAAAGATTGCTTAATAAAAGTACTTACAGTATTTTAATAAAAAGCCGAGGAAGTTCAACCATATTGACGTTGTTTTTAAAAAATGAAACTTAAATTTTTGACAACCCATCTCAGCAAAGTGAGAGTTATGATTGAGTTGACACACGTTGTTTTAGGAAGTAGAGATTAAGGTGCATTGTTCACAAAAGCTAAAACTTAAAACACATCAACAGTTTTTTATAAAATAGCCTATGGCCCAGTTACCTCATGCGTCCAGTTACCCCAACTAACCTTATACAGGATCTCTACATCTGTAAAATTGTAGAGGCAATTGTAGACGGTGTTTTGCACATAGAGACAACCTATGTATACGATGGACCGAGATAATCTCTCATCTTCCAAATTTTATTTCTGAGAAACTTTCAGATCATTTTTGTGGTTGATCATTTTATTTTCTCATAAGTGATTTAACTTTAGTAGACATTCAAAAAGTGAAATTTTGCTATATCTCAAAAAATGAAGATTAGTATGATCTGCAGATTTATATGCATATGTTTTGACAATGCTTCCTCCTATTTATGTAAATTTGACGTAGGTCAAAACTTATAATTTTTTAATATAAATTTATTTTCTTAATTAAATTTATGCTTTTTAATAAAAAAATGCCTAGAATATGTCCACGTCCATTTAATATTAAAGTTATTCAGGTGAACGTGCACATTATCATCTTCAAATTTCGACTTATTCTAACTCCATGAATATTTAACAAAAACACATAAACCATGCACTTTCGCGGCTGATTTGATCCAAAGAACACAAATAAAGTGTCAAAAGTATGTGTTACCACTTACAAAATTCAAGTTGGGACAATGTTTAATACATATACGGTTCCAATTTGAAAATTTTCATTTACATTCCAAATGAAGAAAAGAATCTGAGCCTAATGAACCTTTTGGGAGATTTTAGCGTATCGTCCTTCTAATGCAGGGGTGGCCAAATGTAGTACGCTCGACACCACTAAAATTTTATAGTAATCATTGCCGTATATAATCATCGAATCTCTGCGGTTCAAGAAGTCGGCTTTTCCTGCAAAATTTTAGTGGTATTCAGCGTGCCACAGTTGGCCACCCCTGTCCTAATGAAAGCAGGTGCATCGTTTTTAATAATATTGACTGTACTTTCCATTTTCATGAGGGAACAAAAGCATTTGCCTCTTTGTTTCACATAATAATGGTGGTGCTTTTGTTATTTATGACAGCCGGTTATCTAGACGAGGGATATAGGTCGGAGGAAGAATGCCGTCTTGTGAGGGAGGGGATCTTTCTAAGGGAACCTAACCCGTATTTACGTAAGTTTAGGCAAGGTTTAAAGAAAACCACGGAAAACTCCAAACGGTTAGGCCGACGACAGCAATTGGATTTGAAACCAGCACCTCCCATCTACCAGCTTTGAAAGTATAACCTCTCAGCTACTGGTGGGTCTTACTTAATAATGGATTCATTATTCTGGTTATAAAAATGCACAATTTTGGTAACTTAGTATATGCCTTATTTTATGCAAAAATATGCGCACATATTTTGCAAACATCTAATATGCACTTATTTTATGTAAAAAATGCGAACAGATTTTTAAAACATGGAATACGCACTTATTTGTATGCATAAATAATGCAGATAATATGCACAAAATTTGCATACTTGTGAAATAATAAAAAATATTCACTTTTAATGCACAAATTGTGTACAATCCATTATTTTTTGCAAAAAAAGAAAAATAAATTGAATCTTTTTCGAGCTAGGACACGAATACTTTTAATTGCTTTCGTTGGTTTTATCTTTTAAATGTGTTGATTTGGTCTTTAGTTACTTCTGAATAAATCCTTCTTAATAAATGCGGTCATAAATGAAAATACTCCTCAATAAATGCACGAAATTGCTTGAATTTATCTCTGGGACCCATAAAGTTATACTATATGGCCAGACCTTGGAGCGATCACTTAAACGCCACCATTAATTTTATAAAATTATTTTACAAAAACAGTGTTGCCAGATTTTTCCCTTTTTTTTAATTCTGAAATTTTACATTCACACCAGAAATTCTGTATAGTATAGTTTTCTTCATTTAGTGACAGACGTTTCGCAATTACTTAAAGTACAAATTCTTCTTTCAGGATTTCTGAATTCGAAGTTTTTAAATTGAAAGTAGTGGCAAAACTGGCAACCGAGCTCAAGAATTGCAATAAAAAGCCCACCACGAAGCGTGCTCCTGCGACATTTCTAAGATATATCTAAAACGAAAATATTCGTAACGAAATAGTAGTGGTAAAAGTTTTGATTCAATCTATATGGAATGAAACCGCTCAGAGGCATGCATTGCATATGGCACCTGTGAACCATGGAACTATTAATAAAGGGGAACTGACATATCCTTAAAATAGTGAAGCTTCAACTGTAACCGCTATCGCAGGAGTTGTTTACTGCCGGCGGAAACTTCCACCAGTAGATTTATACAGAAATTTTCAACTTATTTATACGCATTATTATTACAAAATTTCAGTCATAAATAATGGTACAAATACATTTTCATTTGTATTGGTAGGAGTTTTCTTTGGCGGTAGTTAGGCCCGGCGTTTCGCCATATTGTGACAACCAGGGAAACAAACTGACAGTTTTACAAGGCATACTGACACTAGTAAAAACAAATAGAAATTTTTACGACATTTTTGAGAAAATTTTCCATGAATCAGACGCTTAATTAAGATGAAATTTTCTATCAAATTTTACTGGTGGGGTGTTTGCCCCCGGTGGTAATCAGAAACTGAAGATCCAATTTAAAAAAAGCAGCCACCATCTTGTGACAACCTCCTCAGTTACTTCACTCGCAACCGGTAGACAGTACACTATATGTCTCCTCCTCTTTATTCATAACTCTATTCTGTGAACGCTATGTTTCATAAAATGGTGAACCCTTGTTCATCGCCCCTGAATACTATGCCCTTGGGCTGATACAAAATTGGCAGCTGCCGCAGACGGATTTATTTCAGAGTGCATGCGGTCTATTGAATTTCGGCAACAATAATTTTTAAATGTTTTTTTTCGCTATATTTTTATAGGATTAAACAAATCAAAGAAATCTTTCATAACATACTGGCGTCTAAATGTACGGGACAGAACACACGTTTAAAAAAAATTCGCCTACGATAGCCGAAATTTTTGTGTCAGCGCTCAAGCCTAGTATTCAGGGGACGGTGCCTTGTTATTTATTGACACAAATGACCATTCTCACTATGAGCAGGGTCCACTCAGTCCATTTTTTAGCAACACTCTTTTTTAAAGATAAATTATCTTTATAATCTACGCCAAAACTTACCTCAAAGACGGTTTTGTTCCCATTGTTTGCGAAAACGTACCGCAATTTTTTTTTTTTTCATAAAAAATACTTGATTTAAAAAAACGGACCAGTGGGAGCCTTGTACGAGCTTCTTGTATGTGAAGACTCAGAAAATGAGTGCAATTTTCTGTTTTTTTCCGAGATTTCGCTAGAATTCGTCACTTCTATCGATCGGTATCTAACGTGTTAAGCCGTTGAAGGGAGATGGTATGTTACATGTTACACTTAATTTTAATTCCCAAAAGCCACAATAGAAAGAGGATGTTGAAACAAAGCTTTGCTTTTAAAATCTATGTGAAAAAGCTTTTAAATACTTTTAAATAAGTTGGTTCATAAGTCCTGTTGTCAATCAATAATTGCGACTCTTTAGCAACAGAAATACTTTGCGCCTGAAAGGGTTAAGGAAAATTTCCTCATTGGGTCATCTGTCGAGGTAAAACATTTTGAGCAAAGGATTTTTAGCACTTTTCACTTCTTTGTCGAGTGTGACCTATCAATTCTTGTCGCTACCGGTACTTCAGAATTAAGCTTTAGATATATTAATTGAAAATAATTAGCTTTGAAGTATATTTTAGCAACAGTTATATAAGAAATCTATCACGAACATTATAGTATATTAATATTGGTAGAAGAACCTTGATTGCTATTGCGCTACTTTTTTAACCTTTCGACCCTGTTGAAATTTTACTCACTCTTGATAAAAACATTTCACGCCAGAAATTTTATTTAAATTTATTTTTAAAAAGTTAACTTTGCTCAGTGTGGTATTTATTTAACTTATTTTGTGAAAAAAAATTCTTGTTCGAATCGAATTAAACTAGTTATAGAAATGGGTCGATTACAGTGTAGGAAGGTCAAAGAGTAGATAGCGCGTTAACCGTTGGATTGCGGATCGAGACCAGGCTGCTCCAGTTTGGCCACATTTTATATTCAGGAATACTGAAATCATACCGGAAATTCCAAAAGAAGTATTTCTACGTTATGTATTAACAAATTGTTTTCATTAAGGAACAAAGTTCTTCTCCTGTTGAAATGTTATAAATAACTGAATGACACCAGAATTTACGAGCTAATTCATTTGACTGTAATTAAAATCTTTTCTTTATATGTATTATAACACCAAAAGTTTATTAACTCGTAAAAGTCGGTGGGATATAATATGCCCCACTTAATTTTAATTACCAAATGCAGCATTGACACCAGAATTTTGGAATGAAAGTTTTATTTAAGTACGTAAAGAAAAGCTTTTACCTATTTCAAAATAAATTTGATTGTAAATTCTAGAGTCAATCAATCATTTCAGGATTTTACGAACAGAAGTACTTTGCCCTTGAAAGGGTTAACAGTTGAAGCACCGGAAATTTCACTCAAGTTTTATTTTAAAAAAATGTACAACATTATTTTTATTTAAGGCTTTTTAACTTATTTATTTAATTTTTTTGTTTGTTATATGTATATATATTAAACTCTCTTTTAAAGAAACGTCTGGTTGAAATCGAATTATACATATTTGGTAGCAGTCAAAAAAGCTGTGGAAATCAAGAAATTTGAATTAAGAAAAAGTAGCCGACTGGAAACATAGGTCAGAACACCAAAATTTGGAAAGACTTTCGAACGCAAGTCGGATGTCTTACTTTTTCTGGTGCACCCAGTATTCACTTATCCATTTATAATGTCGTTTAGAATCTAATATAATTGAAATCGTATGAATCAATAAAGAAGTAAACAATCAGAAAATATTTCATCTACAGAACAAAGCCAATATCTGCAATTTTTAACACGTTAACAGTTTTGTCGGAACGCCGATCAGGCAAGAAGAGTTTTCTTGATCGTTCTAAAAACTTGAACACCACTAATTTTTAGCTGTATTCTTTGCTTTATTAACGCTTTGCACTCGAGAGGTGACTCCAAAGCGATATAAGTAAGCGTCATATCTTAAGTGGGAGAGGTAACCGCAAGATTAAAGGCGGGGTCACATCAATCAAGGTCGAACGCCACGTAGAGGAGGGGGTTAAAAAAGTTCTTTTTACCTTGATTAATAGCTGAAAAGTTTTTTGACAAGGCGAAAAAAACTTCGTGGTGCCAAGTGCATCTGGACGCCCCTCTCGCTACATCATTATTTTGCAATAATTGTGGTAAACAAAATACAGGTCCATGAGTAACTAAAGGTTTAGAAAATATGCGCAGATTGTAGATATCCTGTCATATATAACGTCACACTAAAATCCCGCGTATGTGAATTATCACCCCGTTCACAAGATGGCGTAACTGTATTAATTTACGCCCGATTCCAGTATTAAGTTTGTACACTTACTTATATCGCTTCGGTGAGTGAGAGTCACCTCTCGAGTGCAAAGGGTTAAGGTCAGTGGTGGGATTCAGCCGGTTCGCACCGGTTCGGTAGAACCGGTTGTTAATTGATATTGAGTTCGGCGAACCGGTTGTTAAAATGATACTGCAAATTAGAAAATCGCATTTACATTAATTTGCTTTCTTTAAATGTTTATCTGCACAACATTGTTTCTTAGGCATAACTCTGGGTTAATTTCATTTAATAAAATAATATTTCATTTGCAACATTAATATATATTTTTTCTTCATTAATCATGTAAGAGAAAATTCAACTTAAAAAACGAAAGTTTGAAGAATTTCGGTAATTAAATTGACAGCCTTAGCCTAACCCAAGTTATATGGCAAGGTTATTAAAAATACAATAACTACTTATCTATACTAATAAAAAAAATTCTGCTCTGTCTGTGTGCGTGCGATGGTTAACAAAGTCTACGGCACGTACTAGGCTGAAATTTTTGTTAGGCTAGCTCAAAGTGTCTCCTGATGCACTTGAGACACAGAATTTAAAAATTCTAATGATTAGTTGAGTTATTAATTAAAAATTGCAACTCACTCGCGTTAAAACTCAACTCTGTTCTTGCGAGAAAGAATTAACTCTGGCGCACGCACAGAAGCCTTATTTAAGCATCAGTTGAAAATGAAGAACGAAAAGCAGAAATTGCGGGCATATTTTGTCATTATTTATTAACTTACATCGTCCAGACCGCTTAGTAAAGTTAAAAACGAAAGACATATTCTAAAAGAACATACAGTTACGTTTCAAATTGCTCAATCAATAATTTAAAAAGAAATATTGCAGTTAACCCCTTGAAAAACAATTTTCAAAAGGGGTCGTTTTTCCGAAAAACTTTTTCTCCCTTATTGTAACGCCCCTCTAGAGCGCAATTTTTGAGGTACCGACAAACCAAAAATATGTTCTTAAAGCTGAAACCTTTTTCTCATGTATGGTGTAATCAGTTTTAAGAAACATGAATTTTAACCCATTTTAATTCACCGGCAAACTGAGGTCACTTTGCTCCTCACGGAGACGAAATTCTTTCTACGCTAAAAGTAACTAAAAGCCCGTATTTTAACACAATCTTTTTAGAATATCTCAATAGACTACATTACATCACCTACAAAAAATTTTAAATGTACTGATGGGTAGAAATATTTTTAAGAAAATAAAATATGTTAAAGTTTCGACGAAATCCGTAAAAACTTGAATGTTTCGTCGCGAATTTGCTCTTCCAAAGCGCTAATTTAAAGATTCCTACAAGCCAAAAGTATTTTGTTAAAGCGGAAACTTTCTTCTAATCGATGGTGCAATCTGTTTTAAAAAATAGGAATTTTAACCCTTACAAATATATCAGCAAATACAGGTAAATTCGCGCCTCATGGAGACGATATTTTCTACACTAAAAGTAATTAAACGACCGTATTTTAACACAATCTTTTAAAAGCGTCTCAAGAGATGCTATGGGGATTCTCAATAGATCAAATTTACGTCATCTACAAAAATTTTGAAACATTCAGACATATTTTTTACAAAATAAAATGCGTGAAATTTCGAGGAAATCAGTGACAACTGAGTGTTTCGTCGCGGTTTCGCTGCGCATAGACTCCTCAAATCAAATTGCGCAGAAAGTAAAATACCATATACTTTCAATTGAATATTTTTTCATTTAAAAATATAAATTCTGATAATATAAATTCAGATATAATAGATTTAAAGATATAAAATCATACAAATTTCGGGTTAATTTAAGGGACATTCATCACGGACCCGACAACGCTATTATTCGAATAAACGGTACTTTGCTTTGAGACGGAATGTTCCCTGTTATCGCTGATCTATTGTTATTGTTTAAATCGTCAGATTTGGAGGTATACTTCCAACTAGACTTTTTTTATATTGTTATTCAAATTTTAGAAGTCATTTAAATGGAAGTAGTTATTTTCGTAAATGTAACAAATCCAAAATTTTGATAAGATCCTCGAGTCCTATAAGTTATATTTAGAAAAATATTTTTCCAGCTCTCAGGGCTCGACTTAGGCTATGGAGGGCCCCGGGGCAAGCATCATTCTTGGGGGGCCCCCTTCTATCTATGTATAGAATTCTTTTGCGAATAGTCTGAAAGTCTCTATTACTAAACTTCATATTGTAATTGTACGTATGCATAAATTTTATACTCGGTACTGGTCACATCTGTATACAGGGTATCGCAAGAAGATAATCACAACTTTGAGAAAACATACTAGTAGGATTATAGTAGAAAAAATGATAAATTGGGTCATACAAGTATTTCTTTGTAAACTTGTACTTTACTTATCTACGTAACGTTATAAGATTTTTAAAAGAAAATGCTCCCAAATGTATCATAATTAATGGTTTTAATTTGCCATATTGAGACGTTAATGAATAATTTCTTTTGAAAACTAATACTAAGTTTTCATAATAAAATTTGAATCATTAGTTCTCTAATCATATAGTTTGTTTTTTGCATAGATGGATGGGGCACTGAAAGTAGAGAGGGGGAGGGTCACTGAACCTCTTCCTAAATGTTTGAAAATATATGAATTTTGGTCATTTTGGCTAATTTTAATCATTTGGCACCTTTAAATGAAAATCCTGATTACTCTGCCAGTTCTAACAAATGAAAAGACACTGTATGATCTAAACTTGCCGAATCATGATACTTTGTATTTTACGTATTTTCAGCGTTGGATGGCCCGTTTTTTGTGTACTAAGAAATGATAAAAATTCCTAAAATTTCTAAATGTCATAACTCGAGAAGTTTCGGGCCTGCAAAAACTTGTCTCACTTGCTGTAGCATCGATAATATATTTCTAAATATGTTATATGCAACTTTAGGTCATGAACATGGGTTAATTCTTATGCTTAAATTTCTGCCATTTTTGTATTATTTTGTTTTGATGCATTTTCTGATCGAAATTATGATCAGGGTTTCATGATTGCCGAATATTCACCGTCCTTTTATAGGGTAACATGTTTGAGGATTTTTTTCCCTGTACCAAAGGATCAAATTTTTTTAACAATGTTCTTATAATATTGGAAAATGTTTCATAATCTATGTGTGATGCTTCATTTTTATTTCATTTTTGTACATCAAAAATCATTCGAGCAGCGAACCGGTTGTTAAATTATTTGAATCCCACCACTGGTTAAGGTTAGTTGGTCGCCCGTTGGCGTGGTCAGTAAGCGGAGGCTTCTGTCACCCCGAGGGCCCGCGTTCGAGTCCCTGGGTAAGACATGGATGTAATTGTGAATGTCCCATAGTAGTTGTATAATATATGTAATGGAAAAATAAAAAAATTGTTGTGATTTGTTGTTGTTTCTATGTTATAATAAGGATCATTCGAGGCGACAGCCATAGTAGCTATAGGCCTCAACGCGTTCTCCACCTCGGTGGACGTCAAATGTCAAAGGTTAGTTGGGATAAATGGACCCACGAAGTAACTGGGCCATAAGCTATTTTATAAAAAACCGTTGATATATTTTGAGTTTTAGCTTTTGTGAAGAATGCCACTTAACCTCTACTTAACCTCTACCCTAAAACAACGTGTGTCATCTAAATCATAACTCTCTCTTTGCTGTAATAGGTTGTCGAAAATTTACGTTTCTTTTTTCAAAAACAACGTCAATGTGGTTAAACTTCCTCGGCTTTTTATTAAAATGCTGTAAGTACTTTTATTAAAAAATCTTTTTTTTTTTTTTTAAAGATTAGGCATATAACTGCGTTAATATTATTAGATATCGACAGATATTTACTTCATGTTTCAAATGTAAGCCCGGTGTCCCAGTTACCCCATAAATATTTCAAGAATGGGATAACTGGGACATGTATCCGGGGTAACTGGACCATGCTGGATCCAGTTACCTCAACAGTTATAAATTTTTTTTTTTTGATTTTATCTTACAACGGGAAGTAAATTCCTCCATTGTTTTTTGCTCACGATAAAGAAAATTATAGAATGTCTTATTAAAATTACGTAATAAAATTAAAAAAAAAAGCATATTGGGTGATATCAAACCAAACTTCTTGACCCTTTGAGAGGCGGTGATGCCGATATATCATCACATAATTTTAATTCCTAATTACCACATTGGCACCGGAATTTTATAATGAAATTTTCACCTTTATTTAGTTCGCGAAAATATACATTTTCTTGTTTTCAAATATATTCTCTCGTAAATACTAGTGTAAGTAATTTATTTCAACATTTTACAAATGTAAATACCTTGCACCTGAAAGTGAGATAGCCAAACTTTGAAATTGTACGATAGAGGGATCGCATTCCATAGGAAAACATTTATTGCTCCGAACACTATTTTGAAAATAATATCTTCATTGCACCTTTCTTTAGAATGTGTTAAAAAATGATCATGAAGATAGCTCATTCAGGGTTCTCGTAGAATAATAAAATTTTCCCTATATAATGCGGCCCCTGGATACAGATAAAGTACCTAAGTATGGGAGATGGGGGATGAATGGGATATTTTCACAGAAAGATTTTTTTTTTTTTTTTTTTTATTTAAGTTATTATCAATATTATATATCACATTTCATACATTAGGTATTTGACAACATATATGAACAATATTTATTCTAGATTATGATTTATTGAGAAAAATATTATGAAATCAGAAAAACGTTCCTCCCTGTCCCAATCATCCCCACAGCAGGGATGAATGGGACACTAATATGGATGGATGGGACACAAAAATTTTTCTCCCTGTATTCATTTTTACCAAATTAAAATTTATAATTATAACCTTATGTCTAATTATATTTGTAATATATGATTTTACAGCACGAATCGATATGGTTTTTTTTTCTATAACTTCTTTTATTGCAGTTTTAACTTTTAATGCTGACTTCGGCTATCAATCTGTTATTTTTTACCTCTTATGAGGCATTTTAGATTTGAAATGAAAGTGCAAAATGTCTTTTAAATATGGCATAGCTAATAATTTTCAATCATAACTTAATAATTAATATTTATTAAATGTATCATGCAGAAAGGAAATTATTGAGTCGATGGGGAAGTCGTGTCGTGTTCGGAAAATCAATTCGTACAGGAAAATTCTACCCGGTAATTATTAGACATCAGATATCGGAATCAACGTCTAATAATTAAATGATAGAATTTTCCGGTAGGAATTAATTTTCCAACATGACACGACTTTCCGATCGACCCAATATGTTAGGGGTGGGGATTTATTTGCGCAACATTTCAAAATTCAATATAATTTCCCCCATTTGATCAATAAACATAAATTTATATAAAACATATACTATTTTTAACAATTTTATCTATTTTGATTAAGTTTTACTACCAAGTTTTTGAAAATCCATAAATAATTATTACAATACAATAAATAACACTCAGAAATTTTAAACAATAACAACTCATATGATACTATTTAATACTATTAATTAACGTAAATTATTAATTTATCAACGTATATAATACTATTTAGTTAATAAATAAAATTTGCAACAACTCTAGGTATGAATGAGAATGTCCCCATTCATCTCCATTTGAAATGTCCCAATCATCCCCATGATGCATATATTCCCTTCTCAGCCATTTGGCCTCAAAAATCATTTTGTCACAATGGCTACTATTCATTCATTTTAATTATCGATTTTGAGCCTTAAAATAAATAACTACAACATAGCTTAATTTTTTATATTGTATAAGATATTTCACATTTTCTAATGTAAAAAAAACTTACTTTTAGGCAGAGATTTCATAAAATGAAACTTTGAAGGAAAATGAAAAGAGCAATGTAGTCCTACTTTTAGTTCTGAAGCACACTGTGGTAGAGCCTTATATGGGGATAGGAAGCAATTTGAAATAAATGTTTATTGCCTGAAATATTGAGAATGTCCCATCCATCCCTTGTCCCATACATCCCCTAGCTCCCGTACTTACGTAGCCGTTTGTTCATAGATTTACCTCGCTATTATTTTCCTTAAAATACCCATGTGACTTTTATACTTATTACCTATTCTAAAGTACATAAGTGTTTACTTAAATTTTATGTTTTTGGTAAAAATAAATGTAATATTTTCACTTTTAGTGTTTTTTTAGACACCTTGACAACAAAGGTCTCCCTTACAACGCTCTTTATTTACATGTAATTTACATGATCTGCCTGGTTTAAATTTTTTAAAGTTGTTTACATTTTTTCAAACAGGACCTGATATCCCACATGAAAAAAAAAACGCGTGTGGAACATAGACCCTCTTGGTCCACTTACCCCATTTTATGGGGCAACTGGACCCATGAGGAAAGAAAGATGCAGTGGTGGAAAATTGGCGCAGAGACCTATTGACACCACTAAATTTTAGAAATACTTTTCGGCTTATCTAATGACATAATTTCTTCGTTTTTATTAAGCTGAAGAATACTATAAAATGTTTGTGGTGTCAATAGGCTCCTCCTCTGCGCCAATTTTCCACCACTGAAAGATGAAATATACATATTTTTATATTTTAAAATATTAAAATGTAATTTTGAGCATTTCTGTCTGATATAGGGAACCTAACTGAATACATTTACAGAAGTTCAGAGTTTAATTAAAATGAACATTACCTTTTTGAAGCTGAATTGTCAGAAGCTCAAAAGTCACATTGTAAAATCATGGCCCAGCTGCCCCAACTAACCTTAATTGGCGGACATTTTTTAAAAATTTAGTAGCCAGATATTTTAGTATAGAAATTGTGGTGTTTCCTTCCTAGTGTTAGTTTATTGTATAAAAAAATGAAGCTGTTAAGGGGTTAACTACGATATGTTCTGTTGTACAATGTATGGATTATACAAACATATTTAGAACCATAAATTTTATTTAACAAAAAATATAAATATGTGCGACTCAGCTAAGTGTTGGGTTTTATTTTAAAACAATTCTGTATTTAAATATGTTTATCGGATACGCTGAGTTTTAATAATTTGACCCGATACTAAAACTCTGCAAATATTATATGAATGAATTCTATTATGACATATATAATTTTCTAATTCTATTCTTGAATTTATTTAAATGGCTCTTTCATCAAATATTTCAATCTGTGATGGATTTAACTTGATACTTAGTTCTGCTTCTAAATAGCAATTATGATCTTAGTTTTGACGGCTATTCTGCGATTAAAAAAGGATATTATTTTTCAGAATCAGTGTGCTCAAATTCAAGATTTCGTTGGAATCCTAAAAAATGATATATTTTTTAATTAGTAATTTAATATATGTAAAACAACCGTTTTCAGTTTTACACTAATCATCTTTTTAGATAAATCTATGATAATCATTTAAAATTCGGCAGAAGGGAGTTTAATATGAGGGCAGAAAATTATGACTATTTACAAATAGTAATAATTTTCATGTTTAATAGCAAAAATTCTCCAATTAAACATGAAGTTTAATATGCGGAAATAGTGATAAAAAGCTTGCCGCAGCTGGTAAAAAAATTAAGTTTTTGGTATTTAGCGAAAGGCTCTTAAATTTTCAAAAGCCAAAAATTGTTTGTTAATTATAAAAGAAAAAATGTTCAATATTTGTGCAGTTGGCTACAAAGCTTTCGGATTATCTTTAAAAATTGTAATATCAATAGTAACATTAAAATTTTAGTGATACAGAAAAAAATTACGGAAAAATTAGACTTACTTTTTTCAGCCCAATATTTAATACTTTTTGATTCTTGATTATCGTCTTCTACTTTATTTACATCGCTACTTAAGTTTTTTAATCCATCTTCAACTGAAAAGAAAAAAGTATATGCATCATTAACTAATTGATCAAGATGTTACATGAACGCGAAAAAATGCACAAATATTTACATTTCAGAAAGTAAGTATACCTAACTAATCATCTTAATAATAATTTCAGTAATAAAAAAGCTATTCCAGCATGCTAAAGAAAAATTGGGTTAATTAAGAGTTTATGCAAGACATTTGCTCCTTTAATTTTTAGTACGAGGAGGTGTGAATAAGGTAAAAAGGCTTCTATTTAATTTGAAGAGAAAAATGTATTACTAAAATATTACCAGGTTTTTAATGGAAATGTATGAAATAATGCATTTAATGCATCAGAAATGAATTATTTGATGATGACCATTCTTTTAAATTTGGTATTTAAGCACATAAATAAAAATTGACTACTGTGTATATAGAAAATATGTTTAAAAAATGTTTTAAACAATATGGTAAATATCTATAAATCATTGATATGGTTTTAATTTAGTAACCTTTAATCCCTTCAAGGGCGGTGGTTCATTTTTTGACCACCTAATTTTAATCCCTAAATACCACATTTGCACCAGAATATTGGAATGAAAATTTTCTTTTTATTAATTACGTGAACAAAAGCTTTTGCTTATTTTGAAATAAATTTGTTTGTACTTTTTGGCGTCATTCACACATTTCAGAATTTTGGCGAATAGAAACACGTTGCCTCTGAAAGAGTTCAACATTCATTAGCAGATCTGCCCCATCTTCGGCTTTTTGGATACCAGTATTTTAACACCTTAACGGTCGAATTAAATTACGCTTTAAAAATTCAAATTGCTTATTGACACCACAGTTTTGAAAAAGAAATATTCACCTTTTTTTAATGACAGGTAAACTGATACAATACTAAAGCCAATTACACTATTTTATGAAACTGGTGGGAATCAAACAATCTGAATAAAAGACACAGCCCGTGAATATCACGGGAGCGAGAATTAAGGGGTTAATACAGAAAATTTTATTTAATTTAATTGCGACATTCTGCGATTTAAAAGAACAACATTTGCTATAAGATAATACTCGTGTGCAAAAATTCGAAGACTTGGCAACTCCGCATTAGTTAATCATTAACTAGAAATGATTAATAAAATTTGTAACGCATTTAATCATAGATGCCAACCTCCCTTAATTATTCCGGAGTCTGCTCAAAGACAAAAATGTTTTCAGCCGGAAATTTTATTTAATCAAAACTTTCAAAATGAAGTCTAAAATTTGCCTTATAGAAAGAAGACACATTTCTTTATATATATTTTCCGGTTTAAACATGCTCGTCTTGTATCGGATTCAGGAATAATTATTGGCATCTGTGATTTAACCGTTAAATGCATGATTTTTTATTTTGTTTCGAAAAATATATGTGATTCCCAGAAAGGTTTATTATACAGGAAAAATAATGAAAAAAAAAAAAATCAGAGATACATTTTTCGTATAATATGTCAACCTTTTCTTATGCTACACATCTGCAATACAAGTAAAAACTACTGTCATAACTAAAATACTGCAAATTAGTAAATAATATAATAAGTATAAATCTAAATACCTTATTTTATATATTTTATTTATTTCGTAAATCTTAAACCTTAACCCTCTCGCTGCGTAATTGTTTTATCAAAATAGCTTCGCGACGAGCGTCTTTTAAGAATTTTCATTCTTTTGTCACTGTTTTTACAAAACAAAATTTTTTGCGTAATTTAAATTGGAAAATGCTCCAATTAAATAAGGCAAAATGTACAATAAAAAAAATAACTGGTGGGAATAATCAAAGAGGGTAAATTAGACAAAAAAAATGCATGCCAGAGAAAAACTCGGGATGCGCAGCGAGAGGGTTAAACAGGGCCTGATTAATGCACGGGCCTCCGGGGCCTCGGCCCTGGGCCCACCAATTTCAGGGGCCCACAAATTTGTGTGTATTTTCTCACAATTTAAGTTTTTCCAATGTTTCCGTTTTATATTTTGGTCCCTGACGTAAAAACAAAGTTTTACTGTAATAAAAAACTTCCATATTTAATTTTTCTGTAAATGTCCTTTTCAATTTGAGTACCTATACTTTTCCAAACTTGCCGTATCCAGAAAATCAAATTTGGGGAAAATGCCAAAAACTGCATACTGTGTCTATTGGTTTCAATATAAACGAGGATTTTACAATGTCAGAATTATAGTTTAAAGTGATTACTAGACTATATGGGAAAACACAATTTTTATGATTTTGGATAACGCGAGTTTTGAAAAAGACGTCCTCATTTATTCTGCAACATTAACTGTAGATCATAGATGTTTGTGAATTATGCAAATGCTTATTTGAGAAAGTGGACGGTAATTCATTTTTTTTTTTGTTATTCTTGTCAGTTAAATTTTTTTTTGTAAACTTGAAACTTTCACCCAAACAGTTTTGTCAGCTCATCAAGTAAACCTACTTTTTTTCTGAAAGTGTCGCCGGGAATGGGAAAGTAGGGGGGCCCAACTTTTTAACAGGACCTGGGCCCAACTTCAGCTTGATCGGGCTCTGGGGTTAAATGTATGAATTATTCTTTTAGAATTGTGTTTTTCTTCTTATATTGAGGTTTAGACACCAGAAATTTTAAGATATATTTTTAACTTTATTTAGTAGCATATATTTTTTTTTAATTTTTACGGGATTAATATTTCTATATAAATACAGTGGTTGCTAAGAATTAAATGAAAAGTGATGCAGATATGTATCACTATGCGTTTCAGTGTTAATGACAGACAACAGCGATAAGAAATAATAGCAATTTCGGTGCTTTTCTCAATTAATTTGATGTACCATGACATATTATACATAAAATAAATTTTAGTTGTGGAATCTGCATTGACATGCTGAATTTCACCGAGCAATTCAGAACATTTGTCAAATAGAACTTTTCAGCATACAACTAATTCTGTCTATTATATGAAGCGAAAATTTCTATCATATGCATAATTGTACAAATCAAGTAACTTTTTAAACAGATACGACTTTCCGATTAAAACTGAATGAAACTTATTTATTTGAAAAATTATTTTACAAAGGGCATAAGTTAATTTTTTTTCGAAATCGATGCTTTGATAAAAATATATTATATTGGAGTAGCCGCATTATGTTTTAACACCTTCAAGGGAAGTGGTTCATTTTATGACCACCAAATGTTAATCCATAAATGCCACATTGGAACCAGAATAAAAGGAATGAAAAATTTCCTTTTATTAAGTACGTGAACAAAAGCTTTTACATATTTTGAAATAAATTTGTTTGCCAATTCTAGTGTCAATCATACATTTCATAATTTCGCGAATAGAAGTACCTTGCCCCTGAAAGGGTTAAAAGGGCACATTTCTAATTCGACTCCATGCATTGTTATAATTTAAATATCCGAATTTTTTTTTTTAACCTTTTCAGGAGCAAGACTTTTCTGCTCCGAATATGTTCAAATAATTAATTCACACCGCAATATACGAACAAATTTATTTGCAAATAATCAAAAGCTTTTTTTTCAAGCTTATTATGAGATCGAACTTGTACTAACAAATTACTGGTGCCATTTGAAATTTTGGGCATAAAAATTAACCGTTTGCAGACTGCAAACGGCGTTCTTCAAAGGGTTAATTTTATGGTGACAGTTTTGCCCGGCGTTAAGGAGTTGCTGCTCAAACCGTTACAGTTGAAGCTTCACCCTTTTTAGGATATGTCAGTTCCACTTTATTCATAGATCCATGATGCGCCATTTCTCGTCTAAACTGCCTGAGATGAACAGTCGCGCATGCATGAACAACTGTCGACGCAGTGTCTGCAGTTGCGAAACATCATTTATGCGTGTTTGTTCTTACTATACGCTTGTTTTAACAAGTATTTCCTGATTTAATATATTTTATCTGTGAAATAATGTCAGACAGTCGTAGATCAGATAGTGAAAAAAAGTCCAATATACTTTAAAGAAAAAATATATGGGGCTGTAAAAACGATGAAAAATACAAATAATCGAAAAAAGATTGAAAGATCGATATAAAAAATTTATTTGTGAGAGATAAGCTACCTTCTAAAATGTTTATATTTTCAGTTGAAGTAAATGAAAATTTCATTCCTAATGTAAACAAACCGTTCAAGAAAGAATTCACTATTTTGGGATATTTATCGTTTCGAAAACTATGTTGGACACAGGATTGCCAGTTTGGCCTCCAATTTTAATTCGAAATTTCAATTTCAAGCCGGAAATTTCGAAAGGAGATTTCTTACTGTATGTGATCGCTAAATGTATCTTATTAAATAGAGCGCAAAATACTCTTCTTTATTTCTGGTATGAACAGTAAATTTCTGAATAGAAATGGAGGCCAAACTGGCAACCCTAGTTAGACAATATGTACTTTGTTTGCGTGGTCAGAGATTAATATCACAAAAGAACTTCGACGTCATTTGCTTGTGAACTATTGAAGTCCGTCATTAATTCTGGAAGTGAAATTTTAGAAAACTCAACTCGCGGTTTTGCGTATTCATTTCTGAAATAAATTTAAAAAAAAAATAACTGAGAATTATCTCGTGAAATGGTTCCTACTGGCTTGTTAGAAATTTTCACAGTGGCAAACTTGATTTTGAAAGTTTTTTCCTCTGGTGATAATCTTGCTAGCTAATTTTATTAGGCACGCTTTTCTTTAGAAAATGTAGTTCTTTTTAATGAATGCATTCAACGTTAAAATACTTTTTTTTACTACAGAGTTACCGGATTATTGGAGAATATTTTTGTTTAACGCTTGAGAGTTCTGTAGAAAATGAAAAGTGATTTATTTCGTTGAAAGCACTGCGTAAATTTATTTTTTAACTATTAATTGATGATAATTAAAAAATATTTTTTAAAGCATAGCTTGAAAGCTATGATTTTTTTTTTCTTTTTTCTCCCTCAATTTAACTTTGTTTCTCATCACACTATATAATAAGAATACGCCGTTAATTTTTTATAATTATGCAACAAAATGCCAAGTTTGTGTTATGGTCGGCATTTAGAGAATAATTCAAACGAATGTATGTTCGTTTATAATTTTTTTTCTGATGGCTCCAAAACGACTGTCTAGCAAGGCGATTCTCGGCTAGTTCAGAAATAACGTTACTTAAAAATCAGGAGACATGTCAACTATGTTAATTATGAAAGAATATAATAATGGTAATGTTTGTTATCGATATGATTAAAGGTACACAACAGCCTTACACTATATTTTTGTAAGACCACTCTCTGGCTACGCCGCACTGTAACAGACATAAGCGTAGTTGAAGATACCCAAAACACGTGCGGCTTGCCGAAAAAAATAGAACATCCTTAAACACATAGCTCCAAACTATTACTCTTTTTTGCTACCTCTATTTTTGAAGAAAAAAAATTGTGTTAATTATTTGTCGAAAATTTGGATAAATTAAGGCAAATTTTTTCTGTTTAAAAATATTTGTCGTAAAAAATGTAAAAGTTCATAACTATGCCCATTTATATCATCATCTATGCATTTTAATCACCAAATCATAGCTGCCATCATTTTCGCTTTTTTCTCACGACTAAAATTTAACAGTAAAATATGACTCATTTAACCCTTTCAGGGGCAAAGTACTTCTGTTTCTAAAATGTTAAAATGATTGAATGACACCGGAATTTATGATCAGATTTATAGGAAAGTAACTAAAAGCTTTTCTTCGCGTACGTTATGCAAAGCAAAGTTTTGATCCTAAATTCTGGTGCCAATGTAGCATTGAAAATTAAATTTGAGTGGTATATATAATATGCCGGTGACTTTCAAGGTGTTAATCGCCGTAAGCAGAGATCCGCCGAAATACGAAAGCAAAAAATTCTATTAAATTTTAGTGGTACCACTAACGTCTAAAAGTTGGCAGCTATGACAAATGACATTTATAAAACTAGCAAAATGTGCGGAATCATATGCAATTTACTGTTTACATGCACGCCAACCTCCGTGTTTTTTTAAACGAAAAAAGCATACTTTGTACCAGAAAATTTGGTTAATAAAATGTTTCTTGCATTAAATATGGTAGGCAATTGAAAACTACATATTTCCAGTTATTAAATAAATTTCTGGTTCGAAGTATAAATTTTTGATTTAAAAAAAGCCGGAGGTTGGCATGTATGTGTTTGAATTTTTTTCTGCAAAAAACATATATATATATATTTTCATACACATCACAAAAAATATAAAAAAAAATTGAAAAATTATATTATATTTCATCTTTTGAAGCACTCATTACTAAAATAAACACACTCTGCTCTTCCCCTTGTACCCCTCCCCCTTTTACTGTGAAATTTTACAGCTATTTTGTTTTAATATACTGTTGTGATTATTTTAGATGCTTGTTATCTAGGTATGACTTTAAAATTCGGATACTGAAAAAACGTCCCACTGTTGATTCACGGCAAAAAGATTTCAAATGCTAGAGAGCTTAAAAATTTCACCTCTTTATGCGACTATTTATTCAAACAAATAAAGGAATAAACGGATTACAAGGATTAATGAAAAAACCTGCATGGTTCATAAACTGAATAATATTTTCTTACCCTGCGCATATTAATTCACGGATGATCCATGATTAATATTTTTATCATTATACTTTTCAACGGACCTTCTTTCAGAAATGTAACCAAATGTTTTTTGTAGTTAAGGTTTTTTCACTGAAATTCCGAATGAACACATAACTTCTGAACATATTTTGCTGTAAACTTTTTACGGTGTTTAAAAATTTCGCCAACACTGTGAACCATTGCCAACTTTGTGAATTATCGCCCATGGTTCGTACGCCTCCTTGAATTTTGCAGACCAGAGAATTTTTCGGCACCAGTATTTTCATATAAAAACTCTCTTCTTAAAAGAAGGCGAAATTTCACACGTTTAACCTAGATTTCTTTTTCTATAAAAAGATACTGGTAGTTTTAAAGGAGGAATAACGGTATCCGTACGAACCATGCCGCCAGTCTTGCCATGTAGCTTTTCGGATCAATACAGTTGGCGCTGACGCCGAGGTTTGCCAGTGGGCTACTTTTTTAAAATTCAGATTTCTTCATTGGCACAACTTTTTAAGAATGGTAAAATTCCCCCTATTTTCGCCTTAATTAATATGGCATTAAATAAGGCGAATTTTACCATTTCAAAAAAGTGGTGTGAATCAAGAAATCTGAATTTAAAAAAAATAGCCAACTAGAAACTGTGCTGACGTCTAGATGCTATTTAAATATCTTGAAGGACGGTGGTATATTATTTATACCATTTAATTTCAATTTCAAACTACCAAATGGCATCCAGAATTTTTAAATAAAAGCTGGCTTTTATAATTTATTTGAAGAAACGAATTTATTTATTTTTAAATTAACTTGTTTGTAAATTCTGGTATAACATGAACCTTTCAAAATATTGCAATAGATTTACTTTTCCCCTGAAAGGGATAATTGATTTCTCTTCGTTTAAAACAAAGCACCCATTGGAACCGTGTTTTCGGATAAAAAGTTTCATTCTAAATTGAATTTAACCCTTTCTATAAAAAAGTATTTCTTTTGTTATAAGAATGAAAATAGACCACGTAATTTAAAATAAAGTATTTTATAAAAAAAAAATGAGATAAATTTTCCACTTTCAGTTAAAATTATTCGTTTAAAAACAATATATCAACACCCTTTAAAGGGTAAATCATTGAAAATATTAACGTCTTTGATGTTGATAAATTGTGTTTTCATTTTATATAAACTTTCTAGTTTTAGAAATGCATTTAACAAACAGCTCAAACCCACTTGAAATCTTCTAGAAAATTGTTTAATCTACACAAACCCAAAGGTTACATTTTTGAAATATTTGTTGTTATTTTGTCGGTACAAAGATTTCTTTATAAATTTTAAACCGTTATGAAAACACACAGGGATTAAAACTTTTGAAAAAAGGATTAAAAAGTGTCAACATTTTAGTTACGTACTAAAAATAAGTAAATAGTTTTATATTTGTTTTGAAATGACAAAAGAAACAAAGATATTATCAGTTCAGTTAATAGATTTTCATTTTATGTTCATACCTAATTTTTTCATGTAGCACAGGCTGCATATAGCACATGCGAAAGGCTCACGGGTATTAGTTATAAGTTTCACTAATTCTGAATAGAATTTTTTGCAAAATTTTATAATAATATGTGACTTTATATAAGGCGGAGATAATTATTTGGAAAGTGTGGCACAGAGTGAGCTATGCTCATATATTTCACTTAGACATATAGAGTTTAATGGTTTTATTGAATATATTATGACGGAATTTTTTGTTAAGCAACGGCAATCCTTGGCCTTATTTTTATATGCCTTCAAGGAGGACTTTCAATCGAAAGACACAAATTGTCCTTATCATGCAAGAAAAACCCTAAAATCCTTATGTTGTCGCTCAGTCGAGACCTTGCTATTATCATAGGTGCCGACTTCACTGGGACGAAATAGGCAATCAGGCAAAATTCTACTAATAATTTTAAAAAGATTATTTTTGTTCTATTTAATCATTGTAATAAATTAAAAGAAAAAATATTAATTTAAAATTAATGGTGGAAGTTTGCTTGACTTGCCGTCGTTAAGTCGATGTCTATGGCGAGTATCGAATCCGAAAACATATTTTAGAGCCGTATTGCCAACTCGCTACTTTTTTAAATTCAGATTGCTTGATTGCCACCACTTTTTTATTATAGTATAATTTGCCTTAATTTTGAATTATTTAATCTGTTATTGAATAACGCGAATATTTCTATTTTAACCCCTTAACCCTTAAATGCAGGGATGCAAGCGCTGCGCCAAAAAGGGCTAATTTTCACCACTAAATTTTAATAGTATTCTTCGCTTTATTTAATCTCAGAAATTCTGTCATTAAATAAGGCAAGGAATACTATAAAAATTTAGTGGTAGCAATCAGCCATTTGTGGCGCAGCGCTTGCATCCCTGCTTAAATGCATGAATTATTCATTTAGAATTGTGTTTTTTATTCTTATATTAAGGATTAGACACCAGAAATTTTAAGATGAATTTTTAAATTTATTTAGTAGCATACTTACGTGTATTTTACAGGATTAATATTTCTATATAAATATAGTGGTAGCGACGAACTTGGTTTATTTATTAAAAGTTAAATAACAAGTGATGTACATTTGCATCACTATGCATTTAAGGGTTAATTCTCGCTCCCAGAATATTCACGGGCTGTGTCTTTTATTCGGATTGTTTGATTCCCACCAGTTTTATAAAATAGTGTTTTATAAAATAGCTTTATTGTGGTATCATTTTACCTGTCATTAAACAAGGTGAATATTTCTTTTAAAAAAAAAGTGGCGCCGAAAAGCAATTTGAATTTTTAAACCGTAATTTAATGCGACCGTTAAGGGGTTAAACAAATTGTTGGTAGCAATCAAGAATTCTGAATTTAAAAAAAGTAGTGAACTGGCAACCAGTGTTGCCAGATTGGGCAATTTTTTAATTCAGATTATTTGAATGTCACCACTTTTTTAAAATGGTATAATTAGCCTTATTTTTCAGAATTTTCATTCTACTTTTAAATATACCGAATATTTCGATTTCAGAAAAGCAGTGACAATCAACAATCTGGGGACAAAAAAGTCCCCAATCTGGCAACACTGCTGGCAGCGCTGGTCTACAGCTTCTAATTTTGTGGTCAACATGCTAAACACTAACCTGAATACATTATGACAGTTTGATTATGGCTTTCTATGTGTTTTGGACAATGTATTTAAAGGCATCGTACAATGATTGCATAAATATGAGTATTGTGTATATTTTTTAGCTTTTATGTAACATATAAAATGCAAAAGGAAGGATCCTAGTCGAGTTACAGATTTCCAAAAGACGCGAATTCGCGTCATCGGTTTTGAACTTTTTACCCTATAACTAAAATAACTTGCAATATCTAAAATGAAATCAAAATTTCGGGAAAAAATATTTTTCATTCCTAAATCTTTGTTTGGAATGAGCAAAGTCTGAAAATGTTTAATTTTGAACCACAGTATTATTTAATTAACAGTTGTTGAAAATTTAGAGCACGAAATTTGAAAAGTGTAACAATTCGGTGTTCTAAAGACATGATAAAAATCTCCCACGCATTGATTACGTGATAGATCTCAAACTTTCGGTTTTCAACTCAATTAAACATATTTTGAATCAGAAGTTTTACCAAATATTTGTTATCAAACAAGTACCGCATAGAAATAACACGTTACATTAATTTAATTTTCTGACTAAAATTAAGCACACTGAAGAAATAATTAGTCACCTTTGAGTGGAAGCGACGATGGTTTTTTTAACGATGGTTAAAATTTTAGTTGCGATGGTTTCGTTAATTTTTCGATGCGTTAATTCGATGCGTTAATTTCGTTCGTTAATTCGATAATTTAACGATGGTTTCGTTAAATTTATACAAATGGCGTTGCAGAAGTATCACGAAATAAACCATATCTGGACTGCATCTCCCGTGATCATAGCAGTAACGTTTAGTGAGCAAGTCGTTATAAAGTAGGGGAATAATGCGTTAACCCGAAACTGTGCAACCGCGAACTGAATACTATGCCTACGCGCTGACGCAACAATGGAGGCTATCCTAGGTGGATTTATTTAACCCATTAAGGACTAGCGTTACCATATGGTCACAACATAACTGTCAACCCTTTTGATGTTTGAATACCATTAATTTATAACAAAAATTTTCATTTTCTTTAATGACAGAAATTCTGCTATAAAATGATATATATTTTTCTTTTTCAAAAAAGTGGTGCGAAATGCAAATTTTGTGTTTTAAAAAGAAAAAATAATTCCGTCTTTAATGGGTTAAGAGTATGTATGGTCCCCTGAATTTAGGCACCAGTCATTTTTTTAGGATTCATTTGACTTATTTAATCTCATGAAAATAATGTGGCGAAAGCATTTAAACATTTATGGAATTGAAATTCAACTGACAATAAAAATGCTAAAAAAATCTGCTTACAGCTTTTATGCTACAGCCGAAATTTTTGTGTCAGCACCTAGGCCTACTATTCATGGAGGGGTGACTGTCCAATGATGCATATATAAATTAAACAAAAACATAATTTGAAGAACAAATTTAAAAAAAAAAAAAATTATTTCCTACATTGTTTAAGCCCGAGAAGGGACAGATATTAAGATATTTCATTCAATTAGTTCTACATTTAATGTTAAAGTTTTGTAACAAATTAGTTAAGGCAATTGAAGATTAGAAAATAAAAATAAAATTTATACAATATGATACTTAAAACACCCAAATAATTAGATTCCGTTCAAAGGAAATCGAAATATATCTTAGACTTCTCCCATTTTATAATTGAAAATATTTGTATTGCCGATTTTGTATTATGTTTATGACAATTGTACATAAAAGGATAAGATGCATGTAAAATACAAAACTTTAAAAAAAAATCTAAGATTTATTTCTATTTTTTCCTTTTTTTTTCCTTTTTCTTCAGATTTATTTTTTTTTCAATATCAAGTTTACATTTTGTAATGTATAGTGTACCTGTAGGAGCACAGCTATGTTAGTGCCCAATGAAGTGGTACTGTCAAAATTTACTTTTTGACACCTTATTAAGCTCTCGTCTGAAAAGTGAACCTTTAAAAAAATTTCATCATTCATAATAATAATTAAGAAGAATTTATATTACCTTTTCTCCAAACAGTTCTTTGTATTTTATGTCTGCTGTCATGAAGTACATTGCTAAAATGAACTGTATAATTGCTAAAAAGAACTTTTTTACACTTAAAGTAACTTTTGGACAGATTCAAGGCTGTATTTCAGGTGATCACAAGTAATTTGTTTAGTGTATTTAATTAATATAACCTTTTTGAAAAATTTGGTCAGTTTATGTGATCATGTAAGCTTTTCCTCAGAAGTTAATGCAGCATTGTTTTTACTTTTCAATGGTATTTTGATATGAATATTTTGTATGAAAAATTCTTCAACATTTCTACATTTAAATTTTTTTTCATATTTTAGTTATTTTCTTCTCAGTTTAACGAGTTATAAAATTTATTCTTGTCTACGATATGGTAGGGTACTGTATGTTATAAGGAGTTTGTGTGAGTCATTTCTATTTTTTTAATAGTTCTTGTAAATTGCAAACAATTGAATCTTATACATTTTTTTCAAGTTAGGCTTTAGGTCCTAGTATTTTTTTTTTTTTTTTTTAATAACAGAATGATTTTATAGCGTAGGTGATATAACTTTCACAAAATACTTACTTATCCTATTTTATGAATAAATATTGTTTTTTGATCATTATTTTTGCTAGGATTTCTTTATTTTTTAATTAGATGTAATTTGTCATCTCATAGCATCATATGTGTGTACATCCTTATCAGTTTTTTTCTCTATATGCAGTGATGGAACAGTGCGCAACAATTAAGCGATTGTCACCACTAAATTTTTATAGTTTTCTTCAACTTTAAAAATCTCAGAAAATCTGTCCTGAAGGTACATGAAGAATACTAACAAAATTTTGTGGTATCAATTGATTCTCTGCTGCTACACTGTTCCATCACTGTATATGCATTTATACTTCGAATTTGAAGTATTGCAATATAGCAGAAGAGCAGTTTTTTATTGTACAGAGTTTACTATCAACGTTTAAAATCTATTTTAAAGAAATTATTTGCAATACATTTTAAATAATAGTACTTATTTAGAGATTAACTTTTTTTTTAAGTAATATGTAATGAATTTCTAATTTGAGTACACCAGAATGATATTTAGTATATTTTTTTGTATATGTTCCAGAGACAGGTGTATGCGCAATGCTTGCCTTTGGTTCTGATCATATAATTCAATAACTTCATTTTTTTTGTTAATGTTTGTGACATTTATGTAATATGTGTTTTTCTGGAATGAATTCAGATATATACAATAGTTACGGGTATGTTTTTAAAAAGAAAAAGAAAATCATTAGTCAATTGGATCCATGGTACACAATTGGAGCATAATTTTTCTTAGATGTCTTAATCTTTTTCGTTAACTGTATGTGGCAACGATAATTTTTCAATTTTTTTCTGATACGGTTAAAACACACTATGATATGTCAGTTATGTTATGTTTTGGTTATGTCATTTCTGTTATGTTTTCTTTTTCGGTGTGAAAAGAAAGTAGGCATTTTCTTATTTATTTTTTCATCTAGTTGTGATTAACATCACATTTCAGTCTTCGGACTATAAATGCTTTTATATTATGTTAGCTTATTCATAACTTCCCTTTTTGAATTCGTGCAAAAAAACCCCTAAGTTTTAATGTGTCCTGAGTGGATACACTTTTCTTTTCCTCAAATTTTTTATACATGTAGCGTCAAATTTACGTTTGACAACTTTTGAACTACACATAGAGGTAGATTGAGAATTTTGTATATTTTTTTACAATTCAAGATAATCTAGTGTACTTGTGTTTTAGAAGGTATGAACAAATCTTCTTTTCAATTCAGAGTGATTTTTTGTTATACTTTTATATATGAACAAAATACTTTTCTACTATAACATGTTTTTCAAATAATATGAATTTTGGTATTTACCATTATTTGTTTTTAGATTTGATGTACATAAACAAAAAACTTATGCATATATATATAGAGTTCTTTTTCATGATCATGTTGAATACACTGTGTTTGTGTAATGGTAAGAAAAATAGTTGAAACAGTTTTTAGATATAATTGTTTATGTTTAGACAATGTGTTACAAGATTAGAAGATGCTCATTATGTACTTCTTTATCCCTTATAGTGGTACCACTTCTTCTTTTACCATTTAATCTTTTTTGATATGCAATTGTGTTTACTTGTAATATAATTTAATACTAGTTAGTGCCCGTCAAGATTTGACGGAAAATAACTTGAATGTTTCATCAGAAAAAAATTCTTTAATTTTTAATTAGCTGCTTTTAAATTAATTATTGAATGACGAATTATGTGACGAATTTCTATATTGCATAAGTGATTCTTATTTCTTTAAGGCGATAGATAGTGCTGCCAGTCTAACCTATTCAACGAAGTGAATGAATTTTAAGTTTATAATTTACAACTAATTATGCTTGCTTTTTAACAGAAATTTACCTAAAAACACCGGGTAGAGAATTTATTTTTATTTATTACGACCTCAATTTTTTAATAACAATAATTATTTTCATTGATTTATTTATTTATTAAAACTACACGGGCATTAAAAGCTGACATGAATTTTATTTTTATCTGTCTCACTTTCTAAAAACCTAAATTTGAAACTTGATGCAGCTAACGATTTATAATATATATTTTATTACTTGAATTTTATTTTACATTTTTATAGATTTTTTAAATATTAAACCTGGATATCAAGGTAATTTCTTTTATAGCTCTTATGTGAATATTTTTTTTTCTTTCCATTTGATTTTTTTGCGCAAATTAATGAAAAACTTTTCTTTCTGACACACACACATATACATTCTTGATAATGGTCAGAAAATATAACAAAAATTTTAGATCAGCTCAATTTATTTAATTGATAATTACATGCAAAATATTTTAGTTTAACACGTTCACGCCGGCGCGGTGGGTCACACTCGACTGTCTCAGAGCTGCCAAGTCTCCGGCTTTGTGGCTACCAGTATTTTAATACAGAAAATGTTGTTTTATTTAATTACAACAATTGGGCGATTTAAAGGAACAACATTTTCTCTAAAATAACAGTGGTGTGTAAAAAGCCGGAGACTTGACAACTCTGAGACAGTCGAGTGTGACCCACTGCGCCAGCGTGAACATGTTAAATATTTTAAATATAAAATCATTATTTTTTAAAATATTATTGAGTGTTAAATTTTATTTAATTATAAAGCATTCAAAAAATAATAAAATAAAAACCCTATAACTTTTCTTCCTAATAAAATATGTCATTATTGAAATGAATTACCGACAAATATCACAGTTTGAGATGCTTGGGTTCGAACCTGCGTCTTGTACAAAAATTCAGAGCTATAAAGAGCCTCGTAAACCCGCTAAGATAGCGGGAACTCATTTAGCTTCCTTCTAAATTGAAGAGGTTCGAAATACTTTAGACGCATACGAATGTCTCGAATTTGAGTTCTGATCTCACAGAAATAGTTTCGCGTTTTAATAATTTATACCTTATTTTTTCAAAGAAGTAGCTACAACTTAATATGCTAGTTTCCTTCGTGTCTGACTATTGGCAATTCATAAGACGGATCACAGAGTACATAACTTTTAACCTCAAATCACTGTGTTTATCTTCTGTTTGTAATACGAACAAAACTATATGACAACCCCGAAATAAACTGTATCTAGCTCTTAATGTAGGTGCAATAAATTTTTTCATTAATAATGCTGAAAGAGCCAAATTAACTTTGTGAAAGAAAGAAAAGCTTGTTTACAGTAAGATCGAACAGCAGACGAACTTAAACGGGCAGCGCGTCACTCCGAAAGCAGACTTGTACTTATGTACTGCACATGCGCAACTGTAGAATTTTAATTTAAAATTACGGCTAATTAATAAAACATTTGAATAAACGAATGGACGATAAAAATCTGCGGGCAAATATCATTCATTTAAAAAAAGATTGGTGCAATTTGATACAGTAGTTTCTTCTCACGGACTGTCGAAAGATAACGCTAAGTGTTTTAAATATATAGATGTTAAAATGTACATCTTGTAAATCAGTCAGTGAAGTAAGTTTCACAATCTAGATCAGGGGTGGCCAACAGTGGCACGCCTGGTACCACTAAAGTTTTACAGAAAAATTCGATTTCTTGAATCGCAGAGATTCGATGATTAGATAAGGCAATGATTACTGTAAAATTTTAGTGGTGCGGCGCGTGCCACAGTTGGCCACCCCTGATCTAGATGTTTTTATTTAAAATGACACCTGTCTGTAGGTATCAAATGTAAACCCCATGTAGGTCCATGCTTTCCCGGGGCGGTCATCCCTGTAGGTCCATGCTGCTTTCCGATGACGTGCTATATTATCCTTGATGGCCTCCTTTTTCAATTTACTGTTTCTCGTCTAGTTCATAGGTAGGCATTTTATATTGTCTTTAGTTTTTTTTTCGTGTTTCTCCGGGAGTATATGTCATGTGACATATTTATGGTCTATATCCCACCTTTTAAATTCCTTTTACAGTGTTATTAATCCTTATTCTTAATTTTAATTCCAATAAATTCACCCATCTCTTTTTAAAAGCTATCATTCATTATTTCTATCTTAAATCGTAATTTCCCTTCCTTTTTATTATTTGTTCAAATCTTTCTAAGTAACGTTTTATTTTCCATTTCAACCGAAAGGCTGTGCATTGTTTTTGGTTGTTTGACAAACAGATTTCCGGATCGCTTCTTGCAAATTCCATGGAACTATTAATAAAGAGGAACTGACATACTCTTAAAATAGTGAAGCATCAACTGTAACCGCTATCGCAGGCGTTGTTTACGGCCGGTGGAAACTTCCACCAGTATGTTTATATAGAAATTTTCAACTTATTTAAACGCCTTAATATTACCAAATTTCAGTCATAAATAATGGTAGAAACAGATTTTCATTTTTACTGGTAGGAATTTGTTTTGGCAATAGTTAGGTACTGCGTTTCCGCCATATTGTGACAACCAGGGAAACAAACTGACAGTTTTAATAAGCATACTGACACCAGTAAAAACAAACAAAAGTTGTTACGACATTTTTGAGAAAAATTTCCATCAATAAGACGTAGAAATAAGACAAAATTTTTTATTAAATTTTACTGGTGGGATGTTCGCCCTAGTGGTAATCAGAAACTGGAACTGGAGAACCTATTTAAAAAAAACAGCCGCCATCTTGTGACAACCTCCTCAGTTACTTCACTCGCAACTGGTAGACAACACACATGTCGCCTCCTCTTTATTCATAACTCCATTGCAAATTCTGACTTTGTTTTGCTCCTGATCGACGATTTCCCGCACATGCGCACTTCCGACGTCGGCCGGAGCGCTCTCCTACTTGGCGCAGCGTTTTGGCGTGCGTTCGCATCATCGGATCTTCGTTGGCTCGATTCTTTCGGGCGCGCGGGTTTTTGAATGCGATCCGAGAGAGTCTGTTACCGGCAGTCGTCGTGCTCTCATCGCCGATGCAGTTACAGTAAAAATACAGATCTAAGCGTCATTCTGATGCACTCCACTCGCTGGTTTTCCATTCCTTGTTTAGGAACACAGATGCATTTTTTTTATATTCCCTTGTGTCCTTTTTCAAATGGACATATACACGCGTATATTTTAGTTATTAATCTATGAAGATTTCACTAAACTATATGTTAGGATCTAAAGGAAGATGTCGAGCCAAACGCACCTGCTTATCCGGAAATTATAGCACTTGTCAGAACACATGGACCCCTCCTCATATTGAAGAGATGCAACACCTAATAAAGAAGATTGTTTTTTTAAAATTAGTGAGATTTATTCCTGTCTGCAATTCTTATTCACCACCACTACAGGTACTGTGTTTTATTTATATTAATTGAATCAGAAGTCATTTCGCCTCGATTGTATATTCTCACGGTCTTAACTTTATTCACTATACGATTGCTTACAGTTTCTCCTTCCAGATATTAAAACTAGTAAAAGAACCTCATAATAAATAATCCGACTCCGACAATATGATTAAATGTCAACTGGGACCAAAAAATTTTTCAAAAAATAAGTTAAATTTTAAACACGCAGATGTACGTTAAATAAATCAGCCAAGTAATTTTAAATAAAAATTCTGGTGTCAAATATTTTAATGAAACTTTAGTAAAATTTCCGGACGTTCTAATATTAAATTTTGTGGTATTTAATGCTAAATTTGAGCATATAATACATCTGAAATTAAAATTTCGTTCAGTATAACTTTAATATGTGTAAATATTAGGTCTACCAGAAAATTCTGTCGTATAATGTTATTTCAAGCATACTTTTTAAAAATTAAGATTTCTGCATTGGCACCACTTTTTTGAAATACTGGAATTCCCATTGTTTTCATCCAACTGTGCAGTGTGGTTACAACGGAAATTTCACCATGTCGTTAAATAAGGCGAATTTTGCTATTTCAAAAAAGTGCTGCCAATCAAAAAATCTTTATATAAAAAAGTAGCCCACTGACAACACTGCAATAAACATACCCCATTTACGAAGAGCCACCAATGTTGTTCCCAGGGATGCGTTCATACGTGACTGGTTTTATTAACGCCCAAAGACATTATAGCACCTAGATTGGCCCCTAGAATCACATGATTTTAAACCTATAGAAAGTGCGGTAGGCTACTTCGAATAACGTCTAAAAGACCGACATCCGAATCCATGGAATTTGAAGGCCTAACGTGATCTACTCATGGGCGAGTAGCGTCAGCAAAATGCGTCACGTCTGTAGAAGCATGTAAACACCATTCCTCGACGAATTCAGGGGTTATCATCTCCGGTGGAGATGTTACAATTTATTAGTAAGATAACTCATGTGTGCAGACTTGCCAACTTCCGACTTAACTTACGTAAAATGTGAGTCATTTTAAACCAGGTTAAACATGTTTCGAACCAGAATTTTAAAAAAAGAAATGATATCAAACAAGTTCCACTTAGAAACAGGAATTTAAATAGATAATCAAACGCCAAACATATTTTCAGGTTAGAAATCTGCTTAACTTGGTTTAAATTAACTCACATTTTACGGAAGTTAAGTCGGAAGTTGGCAAGTATGTGTGTGTGACAGATTTTGTCCTTTGTGCTTACGTTTATATGACTTGAAAAAAATCCGAAAGTTTGAGACATATTGGCATAGCTGAAATATACTTGGTGTCGCACCCCCTGATTTATGCTGTCCGGGTTATTTTTATAATCGGAAGTGTAAATAATCCTTAATACATTGTGATCAGTCGGTCATTATATTTTAATAGTAGCATTAACTTTTTGAATCTGTCATTATTGTTAGCTCACAGGCTTTCAAAGCCTGAGAGCTTATGTGCCCGCCGGTTCTGTATGTACGTACGTGTGTACGTACGTACGTATATACGTAACGCGATAACTCTTGTTAGAAACAACCCATTTGCTTAACTTTTTTTTCTAGTTTCATTCTGATAATGCGCTTCCCTGATTAGTTTTGGGGTTCATTGGGCTAAATGGGTTCAAAAGGGGGACTAGTCCACCCCCTTAATTTAGATAAATGGGTTTTTCATGCAGAATTATTCGATTTGCTCCAAATTTGGTATACCGGTTTATTATGTTAAAGAGCTTCCTTGATTAGTTTTGGGGGTTAATTGGTTAAGGATAAAGGGGGAAAAGGTGGGTTAGTCCACCCCCTCCCATTAATTCAGATAAATGGGTTTTTCATGCAGAATTATTCGATTTGTTAAAAATTTGGTATACCGGTTTATTATGTTAAGGAGCTTCCTTGATTAGTTTTGGGGGTTCATTCATTAAGGTTAAAGGGGTAAAAGGGGGGGTAGTCAACCCCCCTTAATTCAGATAAATGGGTTTTTCATGCAGAATTATTCGATTTGCTCCAAATTTGGTATACCGGTTTATTATGTTACGGAGCTTCCCGGATCGTTTTGGGGATTAAATGGTTAAGGATAAAGGGGGAAAAGGTTGGCTAGTCCACTCCCCTTAATTTAGATAAATGGTTTTTTTTTTGCAGGATTATTCGATTACCTCCAAATTTGGTATACCGGTTTATTATGTTAAGGAGCTTCCCTGATTAGATTTGGAGGTTCATTGGTTAAGTATAAAGGGGAAAATGGAGGCTAATCTCCCTTCACTTATATTTTTGAGGGGCATTATTCTTTAAAATAAGAGTATAATATACAATTAGTGTGAATTGCCTGTGAGCTCAAAGCCATCAGTTTAGCTGGGCACTTTTCTTTTCTTTTCTTTTTTCTTTTCTTTTCTTTTTTTTTTTTTTTTTGTATGTGTGATATTTTATTTATACAAGTTAATTAAAATTCCCAACTGACAAGTTTGTACCAGAATATTTGTGTACAATTTTTTTTTCTTTACTATCGTGTAAAAAACATTTATTTATTTTCAAATTTAATTGTTCGCAAGTTCAATTACATTAAATCGTTTAACCCTTTGAGGTGCAAGAAATTGTTATTTTATAATGTTCAATTCCCACCGGAAAATTAGAAGAATTTTATTTCAAAATAAGGGAAAGCAATTTTTCAGAACTCTTTCACCAAAATTATAAAAGAAAAACCTTATTAAATGTTTCTGGTGCAAATCTGATTTAAAATTAAGTGGGATATACTATATCCCACCGCCTCCCAAAGGGTTAAACATTTTAGCAGCAGTTTTACTTTGCGCTTGAAGAGACAGAATAAGACGAGTATTACTATATGGTAAAAGTAATTATGAATAAAAGTATTCCCGCTCAAATGACAACATTTCCTCAACTGCACCAGTAAAAAATTCAGATGTGACATACAAACTACTGGCAAACCACAATAAAGAAACGTATAATTTTTTTCAAACCTGCACGGCGACGTTCATCTTACGACAACGACCGTTCTCTTGATCTTTATAACATGGATTGCGGACCTAGCAGTTCCGGCGATTTGTCTCACTAGCTAGAAATTTAGTAGATAATCTTTACTGGTTACATTACAAATAAAAGGATGAAACTTTCTTAGTTTCTTGTTCGCTATCGTATAAGGATATTAAAATTTTAAAAATCCTTAAGCGATATGAAAACAAGATATTAGGTCATCAAGTATGAAACTTGTGATTAAAAAAGGGCCAGATTACCAAAGGGGCAATCTGCCACCAGTAAATTTTAATACAAATGTTCATCTTATAAAAACGCCATATTCATGAAAAATTACCGTCCTTTATAACACAAAAATCTTCGATTTTTTTTTTATTGGTCGAAGATTGCCCAGTTGGTAATGTGGCCCTTTCATTTACAAGTTTCATACCAGATATACAGATGACCTAATATATCTGTATTTATAATGGAACTACGAATAAAGACGGAATACTTGTAATGTATAATCTACCAGTAACTGAGGAGGTTGTCACAAGATGGCGCCTGAGTTTTTACATAGAGTTAGGCCTTTCGAAAGGTCTGATTCTTTTTTCGTCAGGCGTAAAAAAGACGTGCTTGTACTATGAAAGCACACTGCAAATAGAAGCGTCTTAAATTTAGACACATATGTGACTGAAAAAGAATTTTAGACACTTAAGTGTCTTAATCTGAAAATTCAGACATTATAGATGTCTTAATTTAAGATACATAAGTGTCTTACTATGACCATGGTGTAAACGAACTGAGAATAATGTCTAAAATATCCGGAAACGTCTTATTTTAAGACACTTCATTGCTTTAAACGTGTCTTAATATAAGACGTTTTGATTCTTCCGACGCAATAACCACCAGGGGGCACTAGCACTCACAGTTGCGCATGCGTTTTAGATGTCTTCGTTCGAAGTGGTATACGTTGTAATTCAAACAAAGTTTGTTTTTATGTACGCGTGTATTTTAATTCGTTTTTTGCGAAATGTGAAGTACTGTGATTTTAATTCGTTTTTTGCGAAATGTGAAGTACTGTGATTTTAATTCGTATTAACTTGGATTACTTATTTATTGAATACATACATCTGACGTGTGTGCTCGACATCAAATGTCTCTTAGAAGCTGTCGTCGATACAAGGGCGGGATAGACACAGAACAGAAGTAGACGACGGTTGAAGATTACACCCTAAATTCTACAAAGCGTGTGCAATGGGATTAGTGTTAACTCGTATCAATTTATATCAATAATATTGTGTTATTCATCTTCGTCCTGTCGAAGCTGGCAAAAAATAAAGAAACTTTTGTCTGGCGGGTCCTGTTTTTAGGATGAAACATCTCATTCTTTAAATATGGCTAGTCGGATGTATTATGGGATTACCTTTTAAACTGATGAAAGTCTTTCTCCCTCACTGTGGTTGTGGTAGTTTTTAAAATTTCAAATCGAGGAATATTTCTTACCTCTTGCAAACAGCGATTGAAGTAAGTGTTATAATTTCTTTATAGTACTAAAATTATTGTCTTTTATGATTTTATTTATTGTACTAAACAAAATCTTACATGAAATTTAATTAGTTTTGAATCTTTTTGCAAAAAAAAAAAAAAAAAAAAAAAAAAAAAAAAAAAAAAAAAAACACTAATTCTAGAAGTATATATTTTTAAATTTATGACGTTGTCTTTTATTACAAATTATGTATTATTTATTCTCATCTTTTTTCTCAAATTTAAAGTAATAACATCACTAAAAAACAGACATATTTAACACTAGAACGCCCGGAAATTTTACTGAAGTTTCATAAAAATATTTCACATCAGAATTTTTATTTAAAATTATTTGACTGATTTATTTAACATAAATCTGCAATTTGAAAATTTAACTTTTTATGTGAAAGAATTTCTGATTCCAATTGACATTTGATAATATGGTCGGAGTCGTATCGACTCCTTCCGGGCGTTCTAGTGTTAAAAGTTAAGTTCATTCTCTTGTTTTGTTTTGTTTTCAATATGGCAGTTCTTAGTTTCAATTTCAATGGCTAATGCTTATCGCATACTCGACCACAAGGAAATAGAAAAAAAAACTTTGAAAGATCTCCTAAAGTTTTCTTACTTCCTAGCTAGGGATTACAATCCCGGATTGAGATCCCGGGATCCCGCTTTAATTTCAACCCCGAAAATCCCGGAATTTTTACTGGAAAATTCCGGGATTTTCGGGATTGCCTTTTTTTTTTTTCCATTGAACAATATTCAGCTGAAATAAAAAAAATATATTTATAAACTTTCGCTTTTGGAAAAAAAAATCAATTGATTTTCATGAAATTTATATATAATTTAAAATGAATGTTTATCTCAAGTATTTCTTAGATATATTTCTAAAGCTATTAAATCTTTTAATGTGTGAAAACTTTTGATTTGGAAACATAGAAGTAAGCCAGCCAGGAAAAGGAAATCATTTGTTTATTTAGATTTCGCTGCATGCGTGGATTCGATGGTCATTTTCCAATTAGACTTTACTGATAAGCATCGCAAGTTTGTATCATAGTGATATCATGTGCTAACTTTTTTTTTTTTGGCTTTATTTTGCTTTAAAGATGTCTTGTTTAGTACCTCATAGGAATGATAACAATAAGCCCATGTGGCAATATAAATTTTTTAAAAAATCTAATTTTTAAATGATAAGGATTTTTATTTTTTTTCGGGGAGGGGGGGGGGGGATTTTGTATGAAATTTTCGTAAAGTTGATACCTTAAATCTTGCACTGATTATAATGAAAGTTTTGAACTTTTAGAGTAGGACAAGATTAAAAAACACAAAATATAAATAAACAAAATACCGAAGTAATTTTTTTCTCAATATTAACCCTTTGCACTCGAGGACTCCGGAGAGGAGCCATTTAAAATTTGTCTTCAAACTCGAGGTCTCCGCTACGGAGACAATGCAAATAATTTTGTGTTACCATGTAATCTTGGCTTTTCTAGACAGGTATCACAAAATTATTTGCATTGTCTCCGTAGCGGAGCCCTCGAGTTTGAAGACAAATTTTAAATGGCTCCGCTCCGGAGCCCTCGAATGCAAAGGGTAAAGTAGAATATTTATTTATTTATTCATAGTTAAATAGCTGTTGTGATTATCATCTGATATATATGTAAAATTGCCTATGTGGCAATATAAATTTTTAAAAAATCTATTTTTAAATTATATGAAGTAGAGTAGGACAAGATTATAAGAAATATATATATTTATCCATGTACTTTAAAAGCCCTCAATAGCCCTTGCCGCTGAATTTGTCCGATAATCGGAGATGTCTGCTTTTGTGAGGTAAAAATATACAAATATGTATGCCATGCGGATTAAAAAAGTATTCGCTAAATAGATGTTTCAGAATAGCTATTCGGGAATGTCCATTAACCTCCACAACGGATACTCCCGAATACCGGACATCTCAATTAAGATAACAATAATGCAGGGTTGCATTTTTTGCAAAAGAACTTCTTGATTAAAGAATGGGCATACTGGGCCGTGCCCCGCCCAGCTACGATTTTAGTGCCCACAAATTTGATGTGCAATATTTGTAAAGTTTATATTTTAAATTTGTTTCGAAATTCCACTGATTATAATCAATATTTTGAACTTTTAAAGTAAAATAAGATTAAAAATTTAAAAAATTTAAAAAATCTAATATTTAGATAAATATTTTTTGGTTTAATCTTCTTCTACTCCTGAAGTTCAAAATATTGATTATAATCAGTAAAACGTCGTAAAAGATTTAAATTATCGGCTTAACAAAAATTGCGTACCAAAATTGGGAGCACCAGAAAAATCAGGTTGTAGGGGGGGGGGGGGGGGCAGGACCCCAGCCAAATATTTTTCCAGGATTCAACGTGGTCAAACATGGCTACGTATGATGCTTACAAAAAAAAATGGATGCTATTAAGACGTTTGAAGTGTCTGAAATTCAGACACGAAAAGTGTCTGAAAAAATTCAGACATTTTAAAATGTCTGAAAACTGAAAACTCCGTTTCAGACACTTAAGTGTTTGAATTTCAGACATTTTAATTTACAGTGCAGCAATTCTTAAAAACTCTTGCTGTCAAAAGAGGTTTCAATCCTTCTGTTATCAATAATGCTGTGAAGAAATTCAGTAGACCGTCTAATAAATCAACTCTTTCCATTTATTTTATATATTCCTTGTAATGACTGTGGTTTATCTTATATTGGTCAAATTCGCTTAAAAGAACACTCTCGTTATGCAACTAAACAAGAAATTTCTAAATCTTTTATTGCCAATTACTCTTGGGATTCCGGCCATAGTTTTAAGCCGTTAATTCTCGCTCCCCTGATATTCACGGGCTGTGTCTTTTACCCAGATTGTTTGATTCCCACCAGTTTTATAAAATAGTGTAATTGTCTTTATTGTGATATCATTTTACTTGTCATTAAATAAGGTGAAAATCTCTTTTTCAAAAAAGTGGTGCCAATAAGCAATTTGATTTATTTTAAAGTGATTTAATGCGACCGTTAAGGGGTTAATTTTAAAAATGTTAAAATTATCTTTAATGCTAAGAGCATCTCTGAACTGGACTTTCGTGAAAATTTAGCTATTTATCTAAATCGTGAAGTTGTTATTAATGATAAATCTGATTCCACAATGTTCTCTGCTGCTGGGAAAAATCTTTTCAGTACTACCATATAATTAATTTTTGTACAAATTAATATTAATCTGTTTTTTATATATTTTTTAATATTTCATTTACTTATTTATTTTTTAATTTCATCCTTTCCCATATTTTAATATATGTGTGTTTTTTCATTTTATTATAATTTATTTTTAATTTTATTTAATTTTAGTTTCATGTATTTTTTTTTTCAATTTGCTTCCTTATTCCCCTTCTACTTTGTGTTCTGATGTTTTGATTATACTCTTTTGTGATTGGCTGTTGTCTTCTCTTTTCCTATTGGCTGTTGATTTCTACTTTCTATTGGCTGTTTCTTCAGCTTGTTTCCTTTCCCTTATCTCTCATTCCAGTCTTGCTGCTGCTTTCATAGTAGAGGCACGTCTCTTTTGCACCTGGCGAAGAATGACTCAGATCTCTCGAAAAGCCTAGTGCATTTAAAAGTTTTTGATGGTGTTTTAAGAAGATAATTTATTTCTTATTTCCTAATATACGTTTTGATGAACTATCATATTGCATATCGATTTCCAAGGTAAAAGAACTTTTCTTAAAATATCGAGGTTGATTTCGTGCTGCCTCCGTAGCGCTACCTTCTAGAGTTCATCCAATATTTGGCGATGCCAATTTTAACCGTTTTGCGGGATGTGTCCTTAAAAAAGTACACCTAATTTTAATAGCACCCAGAATATTTAACACTAGAACTACCAAGACCGTCATTTTGACGGTTTTCAAATTTCATGCTGAAAAATTAGATATAATTTATGTATTGTTCTAGAATTTTATGATACAACTTTTAATGAAATATAAGAATAGTTAAATATTCCTATTCAATTTCCACTCACCCACTTTAATTTCCATAATCAGTATGACCTATACCTATTTATACCAAGACCCGTCAAATGACGACTTTGGCAGGGCTGCCAGAGGCGACTATTTTTTAATTCTACCTCGCACCAACTTTTCAAAACAAAAATATTTGATATGCCATTTGACACCATTTGTAAGAGAAATATACTACAAAATTTATTTTCTTAAAATAATGGTGCGAATAGAATAGAAAAATAGTCGCCTGAGCAGCAATGCTTTGGCAATTTCAAAGTTGAGTGATCCAAAGTGTTCGGCAGCTGTTATAACGGGATCTATATTGCTCCGATTACGATTCAGTTTAGAACTGAATGGTCTGGCTGGTAAATGTAATAAGAACGCAGTCATTATCAGTTTTACTTCTAACGTGATAAAGTTCTTGGTGAAAAGTGCAATCTCTGCTAAGTGTAATCTGTAAAATGCCCAATATCGGAAAATAGTATTATAGGAAGGCTAATTGCTTTCCATTAAGTCATGCACAGCTTGATTTCCGAGAGCCGATGTCACTCACTAATAGAGGAATTAAACCTTACAATCCGTCAAAATATCAGAAGGCGTGGCTTATTAAATGTGCTATACTATAAATATACTATAAATAGAAACTGTTTTTTTTAAATAATTAATGAATTATTATATTAAATGTTGTTTTTGTTAAATTATATTATTTTATTTACATTAATTAAGTCAATAGTTACAATGAATGCCATGTTCAAAATTCCGTCAATTTAACGGGTGCGGTAAAACTAGGTATATATTTAACATCGGCAGTTCTAGTGTTAACTAAAATTTGCATTTTGTAACGTACTTGAAAATAAGCAAATGTGAATTTTCTAATAAATCCTGGTGTCATTACATAATTTTATAAGTTTACAAACGGAATTACTCCGATCCAGAACGGGTTGACACTAGAACCGCCATAGCGGTCATTTTAACCGGTACCAAATAAAAATAGCTCGATTCGAACCAGAAATTTCTTTCTAAAATAATTTCTTTCTAAATCTTAAACGTGTACCACGGAGTAATAAGGTAAATAAATAAGTTAAATAGTTAAAAAAAAATCTGGTGTGAAATATTTTTATAACACTTGAGTAAAATTTCCGGCGGTTCTAGTGTTAAATAGCTTGTTGTAAAAGTTCAGATGCACAGTAATCGATAGGAGAAATGTATCAGGACTTGGGTAAAATGTGTTAAAATGAAATCGCTCCGCACACTCTCTGAATACAAGGCCTACGCGCTGACACAAAAATGACGGCTGCCGTAGGCCGTTTTTTCTCAGCTTTTGTGCAGTGTTGCCATTGAACTACTTGTTATAAATTCAGATTTCTTGATTGGCACCACTTTTCCGAAATGGTAAAATTCCCCTTGTTTTTGCCTTAATTAATATATCATTAAATGAGGCAAATTTTACTAATTCAAAAAAGTGTTGCCTATTATGAAATCATAATTTTAAAAATGTAGCCCAATAGCAACACTGCGTTTGAGCGGTCCCTTGAATTTAAACACGTTTTCTTAACAGTTCCTTTAATTATACATAAAATTAAAAAGCAAGATGAGGATAAGTTTTAGATTTTACCGGTATTAAAACTCAAGGAGCCGTGCAAAAAGTGAAAAAAATCCGCCTACGACAGTTGCTGTTTTTACGAGTATATCAGCGCCTAGCATTCTCACCGTGCTGGGATTGCCTCAATTTCTTTTAACTCTTTTTTTTTTTAATATATAGCAGGATATTTGGAGGTGTAGTCTGGGTTGCCAGTTTGGCTTCTACTTTCAATTAAAAACTTCGAATTCACTTCAGAAATCATGATAGAAGAGTTTACACTTTAACCCTTTGAAGGGCGCCGTTTGTAGTCTGCAAACGTTTAATTTTTATGCCCAAAATTTCAAATGGCACCAGTAATTTGTTAGTACAAGTTCGATCTCATAATAAGCGTGAAAAAAAGCTTTTGATTATTTGCAAATAAATTTGTTCGTATATTGCGGTGTGAATTAATTATTTGAACATATTCGGAGCATAAAAGTTTTGCCCCTAAAAAGGTTAAAAATCACGAAACGCCTGTCATTAAATAAAGAAGAAAATACTGTACAAAATTTCTGGTGAGAATGTAAAACTTCAGAATTAAAAAAGACGCCAACTCTGGCAACCCTGGGTGTAGATAGTTGTCTTGTCCTGGTGGAACTTAACCATAGCTGCCAAGTTTTACGCTTTTTTCCTATCACTTTTTTGTTAGGAGACAAATTTGTCTTATTTAATTATCGAATACGTATGATTAAATAAGGTAAATTTTTCTGACCAAAAATAGTGGCAGAAAAAAGCGTAAAAGTTGCTGCTATGAGCTTAACCCTCTAATTCCAAGGGTAGATTACGTTCCAGAAATTTCGTATTTCAGAGAATCGGAATTCATACCAGAAAATCTAATAGCAACTTTCAGTTTATTTAATAACGAAATATCTACTATTAGTTAAATTTAAAAAAATCTATTTTAAATTTCTATTTTAAATTTCTGGTGTGAATACGGAATTTCTGAAAAAAAAAAAATTCCACTAAATCGTGAGCGCTGATGCTAGCAAATATGCTACAACTGCCTCCTGAATGCCGTAGCGCTGACACAAAAATGGCGGCTTCTGAAGGCGGATTTTTTTTTTATCATATGTTCGGTCCCTTAAATTTTGACTCCAGTATTTTATAAAAGATATCTTTGGGTTGTTTAATCTCAGGAAAAAAAAAATAAATAAAGCGTAAAAAACTTAAAAAAATTATTGGTAGGAATATTTAAGCGGCACACGCTGAAAAAAAATCCGGCTTCGGCAGCTGCCATTTTTGTGACAGCGCTCAGGCGTTGCCACCGATATACTCAAGGTCTGAGGACGGGAGTTGTGACGTCATCACTAATAGACCGACTTCTCACTAGTGTTGGAAATCACACTGGAAATTTTTGAATAGCAATTTCATTTATTTTATTTGTGGAATAGCTATCATCTTATAAATCAATAGTAACTACTTAAACTTACTGGTGAAAAATTTTAAACCCTAAATAAAAATTCAGCCAGATGCGGAATGCCACAGTGTTGCGGCATCTTACTGATTTTTTATTAGGGTATTCCAAATTTTTACCAGTAAATTTAAATAGTTACTATAGTTTTACAAGATGATAGATATTCCACAAATAAAATAAAATAAAAATTCTATTCAAAATTTTCCGGTGTGAATTCCAACGCTAGTGAGAAGTAGGTCGATTACTGATGACGTCACAACTCGTGTCCTCAGGCCTTGAGTATTTCGGTGGCAACGGCTCAGGCCTAGTATTCAGGGGGTGGTGACGCACCTTGAGCAGTAGAGGGTTAGCACAATGAAGATTGTTTGGGTCATGGAACTATTAATAAAAAGGAACTGACATATTCTCAAAATAGTGAAGCTTCAACTGTGACAACTTCCACAAGTAAATTTATATAGAGAACTTATCCGCTTTTAAAGGCGTTATTACTGCAAAATTTCAGCTATAAATAATCCCGGAAAAAGATTTTAATTTTAACTGGTGTAAGCTTACTTTTTCGATAGTCAGGTCTTTCGTTTCTGCCATATTGTGACAACCGGTGATGCAATCTGACACCAGAAAATATTTCCATGAATAAGACGCTTAAAAAAGACGAAAATTTCTATTCGATTATACTGGTGGGAAGTTTGCCACGGCGGTATTTTGAAACTGTAGATTCGATTTAGAAAAAGCAGCCGCCATCTTGTGACAACCTTCTCAGTTACTTCTCTCGAAACTGGTAGACAGTACACTATATGTCTCCTCTTCCTTATTCATAATTCCATTTTTTGGGTAAAATGTCTTCTTTGAAAACAGGTTCTAAACCGCATGTACTATATTAGTAATCGAGTTACTTTTGACATCTTTCAAATTTCCTTATTTTGATTTTCCGTTATCAGAGAATCCAGCAATAACCATAAAAGCTTTATCAAAACTTTCCTGGTTTTCTCTGAATCAACTTTTTAGATATTTTTGTTCTTTTTTTCGGTTGTAATTCGATTTTTTTTCTATTGCAATCAGATAAATACATCCAAACTTTATCAGTTGTAACTTCATATTTGAATTTTTTACAGGCCAAAGAATTTTCATAGAACATTCTGTACGTAGTTTGGCGACAAAGTCATGTTTTGTCATTGGGCAGTGAACATCATATTTTTCTGCTTTGATTATCTTTAAATTAGATTTTATAATTTTGTTTACTGTTCCTATAGAGATCTTTAAATATTTTGCTATAATTCTTTGGGTGTTTTGGATTTCCTTTTGAAAGATCAGTTGCAACTTTAGGTATAATAAGCGGTGAATAAACCTTTGTTTAGCATGCGTTTTTGACCATTTCCCAGTCAAATATAATATTTGACGTTTCTTTCCTTCTTTATTAATTATGTGAATGCTTTTAAGCGTACAAATATTAAATTCATGATTTTCACATCTCTATTTTTATTAATTATCGAATATGTGTATTTCTCTCTGTGAAGTGCAAATACACAGCCTTCAATCCATTGGCATAGCTGCCAAGTTTTACGCTTTTTTCCTACCACTATTTTTTAACAGATAAATTTATCTTATTTAATCATCGAAAACATAGGATTGAATAAGGCTAATTTTTCAAATCAAAAATAGTGGTAGGAAAAAAGCGTAAAAGTTGGCAGCTGTGCATTGGTTATTTTCAGCAACATCTTAAAGTAAGTATTATGTTAAATGATGCAGACGATAATTAAACCATAGCTGCCAACATTTACGCTTTTTTCTTACCACTAAATCTTTGTAGTAAATATTATCTTATACAATCGTCGAAATATCACGGTTAAATAAAGCGAAAATCTGTATTAAATTTTAGTGGTAGCAAAAAAGCGTAAAAGTTAGCAGATATGATTAAAACCTATTCCGAATTGTACCATATAGGTTTTTTTTTTTTTTTTCATTTATATATAAATCTGTGAGATAGTTAAAATCGTAACAAAAATTTACGAATGTTCTCAGTATTAAGAATAACGGGCATCTAAAAATTAAAAGTTAAGATTTTACCGTATTCATATACTGTATATGTTTGCATGTATATACAGGATGTCAGGAAAATATAGACCTCGGGTTTCAATTCTTAAATATTGATGATAGACATATATTAAAAAATACAAAGTAACGTAAATAAAAGATACAGAATTTTATGAAGTCGATTAAAATTTTCATGAGATTAAATTTGAAGAAATACAAAGTTTAAATTTTCATACGGCCCGTGCAAAAAAATTCCCCAGTGAGTAAAATGTGCCCCATACACTTATAAGATCATGTACAAAATTTCAGCATTTTATCATAAAAAGTCTTACATGGCATACTTAAAATCTGTTGAAAAAAATTCTAGTGAAACTACTCATTTATGTAATAAAGATTCAGTTAAATTTAGCGGTGGAATTGCAGTAGAAAGTTTTCAAAAAATAAAATACTTTCGACTATTTGGCTCGAAAGTACGAAAGCGACAAGTGAGTTTGCGAGCAGGATTTTTCCACGCCAAAAAGTAAACGATTTTAACACAAGAAAGACGGAAATTTTTTCTTAAGTTTTATAAAAATATTTTACATCATAAAATAAAAAATCATCACAAAAATTTAAACTTAATCAATTAAATAGTTTATTATATATATTTTTTGTATTACATATTCATGTTGCTTGTTGCAGCATCTATTTAATTTTTTTCACAGGAAAAATATTTTCTATGTTTTGTAAGTTACAAATATCTATTCTATGTTATAGCGAGCTGACATATGATTTTTAATTATTTAATTTGTTTCTTTTATATATTTTCAAGTTCCAAATATTTACTTATGAGTATTACACATTTGGAGCAATATTAATTTAAAATGTTCTGTAAAGTAAAAAATAATTCACACTTTTATACATTTTATTACCAATTTGAAGGAAATTTTGCCAATGTTTTATCCTCCAATCCAAGATTTTTAAAATTTAAATGGCTTTTCAAAAATAAAGTCCACTTGAAGAATTCTGCCGTTATACATTTACATCGCGAAGAAGTCATTGTTTCCATAGCCAGTGGTGGAAAATTGGCGCAGAGGAGGAGCCTATTGACACCACTAAATTTTAGTAGAATTTTTCGTCTTATCTAATGACAGTTTTTATTAAGATGAAGAATACCATAAAATATTAGTGGTATCAATAGGCTCCGCCTCTGCGCCAATTTTCCACCACTGCATAGCAACAAAATTAAATCGGCAGTGCTCGATCAGACTTATTTTTTATTTTGAAACAATTTAAATCAATCTAAATTATGCCTTAAATCGTGAAATATGATAGTTTAATTTCATTACGAATACATATAAATATATGGGACAAAAAACGACAGAACTATTGTTTAAAAAAACTAAAAGTGACAAAATTAAACTTAAACTTATTTAAACAAATTCAGCATAAAACGTGTTTTCCTTAAAGAGTAATCGAAATAAAAGCGTATTTTTGGAAATTTTATTCCATCGCCAACGTGTGATAAATCGCCAAGTAAACGCATTTTCATTATTTTTTACGGACGCTCTATGGAGGTTCAGACGAATTTTTTTCATAAACATATATATCCTCCAGAGAAGAACATTCTGTGATGTTTTCATTTTTTTCTGAGTATACGGTGGAAATTAAGTATAGGGTAAAAAAAAAACTTTTTTGTTTTAATGTGTAATAGTGAAAACTTTTTTCCTTTTAGGTTGACTAAACTTTTGGCTGAAAAGGTTTTTTTTAAATTAAGTTGTTTTCCGATTCCTCAAGGAGGTCAAAGTTTTGAAATTTCAGAATAAAGTAACTTAAAGTAAACAACGTAGCTGTTAGCCCATATCTACTTTTATTTAGCAAATACTATCCAGAGGTCACCACGAGGAGGTGATTAAATATAGACTTCCACGCTCCTTACCTCCCTTTGTTATGGATTAATTAAATTGGATATTCAACCTACTGTCTTTTTAGGCAAACTTTGTCATTAAATTGTGCGAATTCAACTTTCCCAAGATTAAGCCATCTTTTGCTTAATATTTAAAGACGGTTGACGCAGCTCGCGGGACAATTTTGACACACGTTTCCACTGTTTGAGTATGACAAGAAAAATCTAAAATTCAGGTGTATCCCCTGTTTTTACTTTTTTTAAGTTCTTCATCCGATCAGTCCGTCAAGATAGGATCAATGTTTTTATAGTCTATAATTTCAATATGTTCGCATTTTTTCAAGTCGCTTTCCTACTGGTCCAGAAAATCCTTTTGTACCCGTAGTTTTTCCAGCAAGATGTTGAAATAAGTATCTAAGAAAAAAGTTTATTTGCATGCAATAATCAAATTATCCATTATAAAGTTTTTAGGGTATGGCGTCCGATATTTTAATAACTCCAGATTTGCATCCTGCAGTAAAGGAGTTTCTGTTTCACCCAATAACTTTCAAACTTGAAATGTCTGTATTATTATTTTGAAAATACACCAAAATTGCAGAGGCTATATTAATATAACAAGAAGATGTCAATGAAATATGACCAATATATTTTTTTCCATGTGTACCAAGACCAGGTGTTCGTCTTTAATGATTCTTAGTTATACTTTTTTCCCTCTGCTTCAGTTATCATAGTGTTATCCTTTCTGCCATCAAAATACTAACCTTCTAAAATTAACTCCTTTCGTCTTTCCTGTTCTTTCAAATTCTTCCTTTTCTTTTCTCTTTGTCGTCTTCAAGTCCTTCTTTCAGTTACATTTTCTATATTATCATCAGAAGTACCCGTATCTTCTAAGGTGCCATTTACAATAATATTTGCAGTTCTGTCTAATACTCCTTCTCTTTCACCTTGTTGATTATCAAATTCAGGTTTAGAAAAACAACCGATTGAACTATTTCCTTCCGAACTATTTTTTACACTTGACGATCATTCAATCAAAACATCATTTTTTTGTTTTAAAATATTTTTTTCCCTTTATATTTCCTTTTCCAGTCCCGCTACACATTTTTTGTAGTTTTTATATCTATTGATCCTATTGCCATCACCCCATCTCTCTTAGGTCTTTGAGAAAATGCGTTCTTGTTCTGATACACGATAATATTTAGTGCTTGTACACAAAGAAATGTTTTTTACAGGATTACTTAACATTTTGCAATTTTATATTGGATGTGGGATTATTCTTTCTAATCTTAATATTTTTCTTCAAATTTTGACATTTCTCGCGCTATTCTCTAATCATTTTTTATGGTTTGTGTATCAGAAACCGTTGGAATTGAAGGTCTCAGCAATACACTTTTAATTGTATGATCAACAGCTTTAGATATTTTAGAAATAGTGTACCAGATTCCAGCTGTCAGATTTTAAGTTAAATTGAACCCAAAAATAATGTTTCATAACATCTTCATATGTTCGTTAAAGATGACAGTCTAATGTTAATTGTTTTGGTTCACGAAATACAAGACACTTCAACAATTATCTAGATTTAGGTACGTTTACAGACTTTGTCACTTTTGACACCGAATGTTTATTGAAAAATAATTAAAGAAACTGTTAACACACGTTAAATCGGACTAAATTGTTATGTTCGCAGCCAAATAAATCAGAGACAATGAAAGCCGACGACCACGACGCTGGCTTCTGCAAAAGTTAAATAAAGTGGGGCTAACTTTTCTAAGGAACTCAAACTAAATTATTCTCTTTATTAGAGGACATTAACAATTAATTTAATTTTGCAAAATATAAATTTAACAATAAAATTAAAAAACTTTTCATGCAATTATTGGCTTTTTTTCGTTTTTTAGGGAAAATCACGCGCTTTGAGGAACCGGAAAATATCATTTTAAAATTAAAAGAAAAATATTTTATTTTTATGGAGTTAAAAAGGAAAAAAATAATCACTATTAGAATATAAAATTCGAAACTTCGTTTTTTAGTTCCACCCTAATGCCCGTATGGAGAACTTACTTGTCAGGGATATGTTTAACACTAGAACGGCGGGAAATTTTACTCAAGTTTTATAAAAATATTTCACATCAGAATTTTTACTAAAAACTATTTAACTCATTTATTTAAGTTATTTTTGTGCAGCATATATTAATCTTATATTATAAAACAATTTCTGGTTCGAATCGACATGTATTCATTCGGCAAGGGTCAAAATGACACCTCGCCGTCGTTCTAGTGTTGAACAAAGTTGGGGCAGTGTTGCCAGATGGGCTACTTTTTTTAAATCAGATCCTTGATTGGCACCACTTTTTTGAAATGGTAAAATGAGCCTTATTTAATGACATATTAATTAAGGCAAAAACAAAGGGAATTTTACCGTTTCAAAAACGTGGTGCCAATCTAGAAATCTTAAATAAGAAAAAGTAGCCCACTGGCAACACTGAGTTGGGGAAGGGTTAATCATAAATAAAATGTAAATGTTTACTGCTAAAGTGCAGATGACTCGACGAAGTAATGCGTCATAAGCAAATAAAATATGGCTCTTATCATTAGTTTAACTTAAACATTTACAAATCTATGCTTCCTCAAAAAAACCTTACAATATTTCATGATTAATTACAGAATAAAATTTGGAAATGGCACAATCAATGAATATTAAAACAACTTAGGAATGTTCCATATGCAAGTGTGTGTTATCAGACGGACGAATGAAGCTTTGGAATGGCATGGATGGAAAACATTTTGAACAGGTTTTGTAATCTTTGCGTAAAATTATTACTTGTACGCAGTTTAAATACTTTTGTACCAATAAATAGCGCGATTATTATATGTTTTTGCAATCATTGTTCTCTTTCGTAATTTGTGTAAGACCCCTGAAATGCAATCATCCGGCATGATTTTTTTCCTTTTGCGAACTCATATCCTGGCATCAAAAAGTTGTTTAAGTCAGTTATTTATGTATTTTCATATCAAAGCGACTTTTCATAATAAAATGCTGAAATTTTCTACATGAGCTTATTAGAGTATGGGGCAAATTTTACTCATTGGAAATTCTTTTGTACGGGGTTAAAAATTTAAATTTTGTATATCTTCAAATTTAATTCTCTGAAAATTTTAATCTATCTCATAAAATCCTGTACCCTTTTTACATAACTTTGTAATTTATAATCTATATCTCTGCTCAATATTTAAGGAATAAATGTCTAGGTGGGGCAACCTGTATATATTTCTTGTGAAATATGTATGCCGTCTTTCCTGGGATCCATCTTACTGAAGTTACAATCTTTCTCGCGATGTTAACTGTTCTATGAAAAATGCCGAGGAACATTCTTGAACACGACAACGACATATAATATTTGTTTAATTATTTCAACAATAAAGCTAGTAGAATGTTTCAACTGACTTATCCAATTTATTGTCTTTTTTACATAGTAGCACAACGGGAGTTTGACATTTTACCCAATATTTTTATTAAAAAATCTACCACTATTTCTGAAGTAGTATTCGCAGTGCTCCCACTGGTCCGTATATTTCAAACCAATAATTTTTAAAGAAAATATTCGTGATTGGTTTCTGCAATAGTTGGAAGGAAAATACCCTTCCGTGATTCAAATCGTTTCTCGCTCACGGAAGATGAATCCCGTTTACCAGATTTATTACTAAATATTTTTTTACAGTTTCTTTTGATAAAAATATGTGTATTTAAAAAAGTAGTCGCAATCAGTGGCGTAGCTAGAAATGGAGGGGGAGGAGGTGTCCAGATCTACTTCACGCCACTGAAATTTTAAAGTTTTTTTTTCGCCTTGATTAATAGCTAAAAATTCTGTGATTAGTTAAGGCTAAGAAAACTTTATAAAATTAGTGGTGTCAAGTGCATCTTGCCACCCCCCTCTGGCTGCGTCACTGATCGCAATGTATTTTAGTTTCGGGAGAAAAAGCAGTAATATTTTCGTACCACTAATTCCCTTTCTCCCGAAATTAAAATGATATTGTTACTGTTTTTTATACATAATTTTATTAAAACAAACTGTAAAAAAACTATTTTGCAATAAACCTGGTAAATAAGATTCATATTTATGAGTGAGTAAATATTTAGAAAACATTCGCAAATGGTAGATATTCTGTTACATATGACGTCACTCTAAAAGACCGCCTATTTGCATTATCAACCCCTTCCGCAAGTGGAGCAGCTGTATCAATTTACGCCCGATTCCAGCATTAAATTTGAATGCTTGATATGTACGCAGTTTTGCTTAAAAGTCATGTCTATTATGAATACATGCCGCAAGGTGGCGATAACAAATTTAACACGTAGAGACACTCAAAGTACAATCGCTCTAGTCTAGACCGATTAACAGTGCCTAACAACTAGAACAAACAGGTTACCGTAATTTCCGGCGTATAATCTGCGGATCAAACAATCAGTTTTCGACCCAGAAATTTTTTTAAATAAAATGTAACTTCTAAGATCGCGGTAAATACTTGGCTTCAATTACTAAATAAAATTTCTGTGTCAAAACAGAATTGTTTGATCCGCGGATTATACGCCGGAAATTACGGTACTTCCTTATCTTCACACTGAAAGTTGGCTTTCCTACACTTTTAGCCCATTTCCGATTACTGATCGGCGTCGCTCTGAAAGCAACAGCACTTTTCATGACAAATAAATCATATATTCAAATCAACAATCAACGTGAATTGCTTCTGTAGCTATAAGTTTAGTAGATACGTTTTACTGGTTACAGTGTAATTAAAGTAATCCATTTTTCTCCATTAAATTATTTGTGTTTTTTTTATATCGTATCTAAATATAGAGCTCCAATTAAGCTTTTTTCATACCCCCTTTTTCTTAGAAGAAACATCTTTTCAGATTTTTATGGCAAATTTTGTAAAAAAAAAGTTTTTTTTCTTTTAGTCGATTCTCGGATTCATTGAACGCAATGGATTGTTTTTCGTCGGAAAACTCTTGGAATTAGCTCTTAGTTAAGACGGAAAGGCCTGATTCGGCGGAACTCTTTCGATAAAGTACGCAATGGTACTTTCCGATTCCACGAAAAATCCTCTCATAGGAATTTACTGGTGCTATGTTAGTTGCGATATATTTTCTCCCCTCCCCAGGACTCTAAATGATGATATTCGCCTGCGCTTATATGAAAAGCAAAAATCACTTTATGTAACTTCTAAAGCTTAGCATCTGTGTATACCATCTAGAATGTGTAAAAAAATGTAGCAGGACACTCGATAATTTTTATTTACCGTAATTTCCGGGGTATAATCTGCGGATCAAACAATTTAGTTTGGACCCAGGAATTTTATTTAGTAATTGAAGCGAAATATTTACTGCGATCTAAAAATTTACATTTTGTTTAAAAATATTTCTGGGCCGAAAAATGATTATTTGATCCGCGGATTATACGTTGAAGATTACGGTACTTAATTGTGATTCACATAGACGGTTTGATTTTTATAAAGGTATCATTTTATACACTTCCTTTTGTTATGACATAAAAAAATTTATATTAATTTATAGAAAAATGAACTTAGTTAACTATCGCACTGTAAAAAAGTAGAAGGACAGTTCTGGAAAATTGAATTTATTGGACGCTTCTGCTATAGATAAGGTAAATAAGTATTACTATTTTATTGTTTTTGTCTTAAAAATATATATTTCTTCATTTTTAGATTGATTTTTTTAGAATGTCTATAGAGGCCTTGAGAGGCATGAAGTGGAAAATTTCCGTTCAGTTAATTTTCTATACATCATGATGCTTAAGCACATCACAATTTTACTACAACATTCGAATAGATTAATTCGCCTTATTTAATCGCAGAAAATTAAACCAAATTCCGCGATTAAAAAAGAAAGATTTTGAAAAGCTTTCAGGGGATTTTCCAAATAATATATATAAGATCATTGTGCCTAAATGCGACGCGATTCCCCATACTTTTTGTCGCATTTAGGGAATATTTGGGATTTTGTTAATAAATTTATATTTTAATAAGTAGAAAATTGTTGAATACTGTGCCTTTAGTTCAAAACTAACTTGTTTCGTAAAAATTAAATCGTTATTTTTACTATAAGCCAACAATATATCATTGTCGTATTTAGTTCATTTTTGTCGTATTTACTGTAGTTAAATCCTAAATGAGACATTCAATGTCCTAAATGTGACAATGCGTTTTACACATGTCATTGCATCTTAAAATATTCATTTTATTGCTATACATATTTTAATTACTTAGTAAAGAGTTGAAATACCTCAAATTGAATGTTGGATAGCTTATTATTGAACAATTGAATAAAATAATAATTTACATAAAAAATCATAACGCTACATAATCTTGAATACATTTTACTTAAATAATGCATACTTCAAAATCCATATTTAACAGACTTTTAACTTTGACCATCGATAAAACAGGAAGTAATTAATGAATGACTGATACAACAAGTTTTACCAAATATTTTAAGTTTGATTTTAACGCATTTTGAATTTTCACCTTCCGTGTAGGCCTTTATTTTTCTTTTTGATATCTGAATGGTATGGATCTATATACGATTAAGGTTTAAGTTGTTGAAGATTTACTTCCAGATTGTTTTAGTGACTGACTTCAGGTTTTTAACAATTTTGTTTTTTAAATGCTGATTTTGATTTTTTATGCTTTAATTATTCTCTCTTTTTCACTTTTTGATGCTGCTTTTGCTTTTTCATTGTCCTATTTCTGTATATTATGCTACAGTTTTTAAACATGCAGCAAAATCTGACTCTACGGATTTTCGCTTTTTGGTAGAATTTTGAAATGTCTGCGAAACCGTTTTCATAAAACGACTTTCAAAAGTAAAGGACGGATTAGTTTCCGCGAAGTACAACAACCCGGGATAATCCCTTGCTTCCAACTCACATGAGCGCTTGATATTACGTGGGATGGAGCCATGTACGTTCCAGGAACACACCAGATCTTGACAAACGTAAGCCCAAACACGTTAACTAAATTTATATTTCAACGTTACTTTTAGTGGAAACTGGTGGCAATGAAGATTTTCATAAGCAGATTAAAATCATCACATTGTAAACATATTTGAAAGCAGATAAACATTGTAACCTGTGGCGTAGCCAGAGTGGGGGTCCAAATGATCTGGATACCACTAATATTCAAAAGTTTTCTTCGTATTAATGAATAGCAAAAAATTCTCATATCTAATAAGGCGAAGAAAACTTTACAAAACTAATGGTACACTGAGAATCTGGACCCCCACGCTGGCTATGCCACAGATTTCAACCTTTAGATTTGAAAACAAATAATACAGTTCCACGTATATTCCAAAGACGTTTGTTCTTTTTAAACTTTTTTATAGGAATTACAGCATTTTTTAAAAATTCTTTTTTTTCTTTTTAAACATTAGTTCCATAATTTCTGTCATTAAATAAATTGCTCTTCAGAAATAATGATTGCAGTTTGTCCACTGGCAAAGGGTTTGCCACCCTTGCTTTACAAAATACAGATTTGTTTTATGAAATTTAAAATGTTTAACAAGTTTCGAAATTGTTTACGGTATAATAATTTTTCCCGGATTTGACTAACAAATAAAAATTTATATTCCCACCAGTTTACATTTTTCAGATATTTATTTCTCTCTGTGTAACCGAATTCATGCTAGTACCGGGCGAAAAAGACATGCCCGTAATCCGTGATTCTTCATTTTGAAATGCTGCATACAGCGCGAATTGCGGTTGCTGGGGTTGCATTCATAGCTATATAAGCAAACGTCTTACCTTAAATGGGAGAGGTCACATCAATCAATGTCGCACGCCACGTAGCGGACGGGGTTAAACTACAGGAAGATGCCTAACTGTTTTCTTACGTCACAGCACTAAAATTGTAAAGTTTTTTTCACCTTGATTAATAGCTGAAACGTTTTTGACAAGGCGAAGAAGACTTCGTGGTGTCAAATGCATCTGGACGCACCTCTTGCTGCGTCATTGTTTTGCAATAAATGTGGTAAGCAAAATTCAGTTCTATGAGTGACTAAAGATTTAGGAAATATGCGCAGATGGTGGATATCCTGTCATATATGACGTCACTACTAAAGTGATGAGGATTATCACCCCGTCCACAAGATGGCGCAACTGTGTTAATTTACGACTGATTCCAGTATTAACCCTCCATTACTCGCGTGGGGTGTTCTGATCACCCCACGAGTAAAAACATGCGCACAAGTACAGAGTTTTTCAAGCTCAAGGTCAAACATTTTCAGTAGCTGCCATGGAACTATTAATAAAGAGGAACTGACATATCCTTAAAATAGTGAAGCATCAACTGTAACCGCTATCGCAGGCGTTGTTTACGGCCGGTCGAAACTTCCACCAGTATATTTATATAGAAATTTTCAACTTATTTAAGCGCCTTAATATTACAAAATTTCAGTCATAAATAATGGTAGAAACAGGTTTTCTTTTTTACTGGTAGGAATTTGTTTTGGCAATAGTTAGGTACTGCGTTTCCGCCATATTGTGACAACCAGGGAAACAAACTGACAGTTTTAATAAGCATACTGACACCAGTAAAAACAAACAAAAGTTGTTACGACATTATTTAGAAAAATTTTCATCAATAAGACGTAGAAATAAGACGAAATTTTCTGTTAAATTTTACTGGTGGGATGTTCGCCCTAGTGGTAATCAGAAACTGAAGAACCTATTTTAAAAAAAGCAGCCGCCATCTTGTGACAACTTCCTCAGTTACTTCACTCGCAACTAGTAGACAGCACACTACATGTCGCCTCCTCTTTATTCATAACTCCATTGTAGCTGCACATTCCTAGAGGCCACGCCTACTGACGACAGATGTTCATTCTACCATTTATTCCGAAGCAGTGAGGACGTGAAAATTTTCCAACGGGGTGCTGAGAACACCCCGCGAGTAATCAAGGAATATTTTTTGACTGAAAACACAATTAAGGTAAGCTATATTGCAGATTTATTTTATTTTTATCATAATAATAATTAAATTTATGAATAATTTTTGTTTTATTTTAATTTATTTTGAGTCTTTTACATCGATATTTTGCCATTTTTTCTAGAAAATGTCGAAATCTCCGTGGGAAATGGAGCAACAGCGTTTGCGGCCTCTTTTGGCTTCTGTTTCATCAGATTCTGAAGATGATGAGGTAGCAGGTACAGATAATACTTTTTCGGATGATGATGAAGAATACTTTGAGGAATGTTCTGATCACAACTCGGAATCAGAACAAGACCCTGATGAAATATCGGAACACGATTCAGATATCGAACTACAGTCTGACTCTCCGTATTACTTAGGAAAGGATAAAATCACGAAATGGTACAAGAAAAAAGGTAAAACTTCTACACGTACGCGTTCTTCGAACATAGTTATTCACTTGCTGGGTGCTAAAGGCGCTGCTAAGTCTTGTAAAACACCTATTGAATTTTTCAAACTGCTTATATCAGATGATATAATCGAAGCTATGGTTAAGCACACAAATGTGTATATAAATAAAATACAATCAAATTTTTCCAGAGAAAGAGACTGCAAAGTGACAAATGAAACCGAAATAAATGCTTTCATTGGCTTATTAGTTCTTGCTGGATTATGTAAATCTAGTCACAGGAAATTGAGCGATTTATGGAATATTTCCCGTCTTAGTATCAATATATTTCACAAAACAATGACTTATAATCGTTTCTCGTTTCTATTACGTTGTATTCGTTTTGATAATGTTTTAGATTGTGATGAAAGAAAATCTTTGGATAAATTTACTCATATCAGAGACATATTTTCAAAGTTTAACGAAAATAGTGCCAAATATTATTCAGTAAGTGAATACGTGACGATTGATGAGCAGTTGCTCAAATTTAGAGGACGTTGCCCATTTTTACAGTTTATGCCAAATAAACCAGGAAAATACGGTTCAAACTTATTTGCGTTATGTGATGCTAAAACATTTTATACTTTAAAATTTGAACCTTATGTTGGTACTCAACCAGATGCACCATTTAAAACTTCCTATACCACCTTAGATATTGTTATGAGGTTAAGTGAAAGTATATATGGTTCAGGAAGGAACATTACATCTGATAATTGGTATATGAGTGTTCCATTGGCTGAGGAATTATTGAAAAAGAAGCTAGCGTTGGTTGGTACACTAAGAAAAAATAAAAATCAGTTGCCGAAACAATTTATACAGCAACAAGAGACGGGTACGTCAGTATTTGGCTTTCATAATAAGGTGCCCATGACTATAGTTTCTTATTGTAAGAAAAAAAAGAAAAATGTAATTCTTCTATCTACAATGCATTACAATGATGACACATTAATCGAAACAAAGCCCGGAGTTATGAAGCCTGAAATTGTACAATTTTACAATTCTACTAAATGTGGAGTTGATACAGCTGATCAAATGTGCAACACTTATGATGTATCAAGAATTTGTAATCGTTGGCCGCTTCGATTATTTTATCATCTACTAAATACAGCAGGAATTAATGCTTTTGTATTAAACTATTCTGTGTTTCCAAATACAGAAATACCACGTTCGAAGTTCATAGAAGAAATTGGATTCAGCCTTATACAACCTCACATAGATGAAAGAGCACAAAATCCAAATATCAATAAAAGTCTGAAAAGAAGCTTAAATCCTGATACAAGTTTCGAAAACACCTACCCTCCAAAGAAAGGTCGTTGTGTGATGTGCCCTCGATTAAAGGACATAAAAACTAACTGCTACTGTGTTTCTTGCAAAAAAAATATGTGCTTAAAACACATGTCTTCCATTTGCCCAAATTATTTTAAAGAATAATATTATTAAATAATTACGCATAAACAAATCTTAATGTATGTTATAATATAGCAAATAAATGTCATTATCCAATATTTTTTGAGTATAAGTAATATAAGTAGTAAATGTAAATATTTTTTATATAAATTTGACTGTAATGTAGTAGTATATTTAAAGTTTTTTTATCTATTTTTTATAAAATTATATTTTTCTTGTATTTCCAAATAATTTTTATTTATAATAAGTCAAAGTAATTTACTTTAATTATGAGTACATGAAAAATTTATTATAATTCATTATAACTTGAAAATTGCAATAAAAAGTTTGGGGTGTTTACAACACCCCCGCGAGTGATCGTGTGACAAAAACAGGCGCGAGTGATGGAGGGTTAAGTTTGTACGCTTACTTATATCGCTTTGGGTGCACTTGCATTGCGCTGTATGTCTTTATTTGGAAACGCTAGGAATGTTTTAAACTAACTTAAGACTTACTAGATTAATTTTAACACAATTATTCTAATTGGTAAACAAATCATATTAGATGTAAATTTCCAACTGGGCGAAAAATGTCCGGACCAGGATTCGAACCCGGGACCTCCTGGCTGAAGCCGCCAGTGCTCTGCTATCTGAGTTATCCCGGACGATTCCGGTCGAACTTTTTCACCCAGCTAACCCTGATGATTACAGCATCTGGTCTGAAACCTGGTTCAGCTCAACAGAATAAATCTCAGGTAATGGAACTCCAGAAACCACTGTATACGAAATTACACTTGTGTAATAAACGGTGCTTTAAAATTTTCTGATGTGAAAAGTATTTTTGTTCAAGTTTTGGATGAATACGTACATTTATGCAAAGAAATACCATCTTTCTATAAGTGTAACTTTTATGCAGTTTTATCCTGTTGCACACTGTTGATGATAGCCAAATGCTTTGTGCTTTATAATAGTAACCCATATAATATTTGGTGACATATCACCTGCGCCTGGCTAACATTAAAGTGCCAAATGGCCACCTGGCATATAAAAAGCGAAGCGGATAACCCGGAACTGTTGATGACAGTCACATGACTTAGGCTATTATAGAGATTGGTTTGCTCTATAATTATATCATTTATTGATTGTTATTTCCTTGTAAAAATAATAGAAAATGTTTTGTTTATCACTTTATTTTGTTTTCATATTGAAATAAAAAATACCGTGCTATTATAGCACGCTATATGTAACTGATATTCGAAAACGACGTTTTCGTCAAATTAGCATAAAACAATCACCCCAAACCCAGTGCGTATATGGTATCTGTGCCATAAATACAAACATTTTATTTATATTTATAATATCATTGCTTTTTATATACAATTTACTTTTGTTTGTATATAAAAATAGGTAAGTGGCTTGTTAACACAAAATAAACTGTATAAATCTTTAAAAAATTGCTTGAGTATATGAAAAAATGAATACGTTGCACGAATATATGCTTAAAAAGCTTACTTGTCTCGCTAAACCCATTTTCTCTACCTCGCCAAGGTCCTTATACAGGAAAAGCACTAATTTCACACCTTTAAACAATTTATTTTCAAAAAAGCCAAGCCATAACATTTAGAAAAGAGCAGGGCTCCCAAATGGTCCACCAACTGGATACCAATAAATTTTATCAGAAAATTTTATGGTAGGTTTGCGCTAGAATTAACTTTCAAAGGTGTTTCCGGGTGGTTTGTAAGAAAAATCTAAGAAGAAAATTTTTCTAAAATAATATTGGTATTCAGTTGGCGGACAATTTGGGAGCCCTGAAAGAAGGTAAAAGTATCAGTGAGATTGCTAAATTGCTTAACCCTAGAACTACCGGAAATTTTACTCAAGTTTTATAAAAACATTCTACACCAGAATTTTAACTTAAAACTATTTAATTTGTTTATTTAACTTATTATTGTCTGATTTATACATTTAGTTTGTTTTGAAGAAATTTCTGGTTTGAATAAATATTTTGAATGTACATGTCGGGTCCAATGGACCCGTCTGGTAGACGGAAGGTTAAAGTTAGTAAAACTCAATATTAACCCTAGATCTACCGGGAATTTTATTCAAGTTTCAATAAAACGTTCTACACCAGAATTTTTATTTAAAACTATTTAACTTATTTATTTACCTTATTTTTATCTGGTTTATATACTTAGTTTATTTTAAAGAAATTTCTGGTTTGAATGAATATTTTGTATGTACCTGTCGGGTCCAATGGACCCGTCTGGTAGACGGAGGGTTAAACTATCTTAGAAATCCAGAAGATCATGGTATTAAAAGTAAAGACAAGAAGAATTAAAACAATGACGCCTCGGGATGAAAGAAACATTATTCAAGAGTAGAAAAAGAAAGATTCGACAATTTCAAAGGTCCAGATACAAGCAGGGCTAACACATGTGTCACGTCAAACTGTGTATAACTACAGGGTGGTCATAAAAAAACTTTGCCGATAAATGTATCTCTAGCGGCTGGTCCGTTCATCCGATTGAGATGAGATTTCAGATATAGTTATTCAGAGGTATGAGCTCGGGATTCTGTGAATGGCAACAATGTGGCACTCACGGTTACGGTTATAGGTACAGAAACTCGAAATTTTAAAATGGCAACGCCCATTTTTTGCCGTTTCAAAATGTTCAGAGCATGCGAAAACCCTAAAGAGAGTTAGAACGGTACGTGTATCACAAAACACGGACGCGTTATGCACGCACAAATGCTGTTCTGCGAACGAGCAAAAAAACCACGGAGGAAATTTGCATTTGACAGAGTCAAGACACTAATCACTGATTGCTACACAGATCGGAAAAAGGAAAACTCTTATTTGGATTCCACATTTTCCACATGGGTGTCATCACAGGTAATTACGTACTGCAAGCGGCAGACTGTAGACAATGCAGCCGAACGTAACATAGCATGAGGTATGTTTGCAATCTCACATTTGATAAAATCTTTCAAATCCGGCAAAGTTTTCAGATTGCACATGTGCACTATAGATTTGAGATGTCCCCAGAACCATAAATCCATAGGAATGAGGCTTGGGGATCGCGGAGGCCGCGGAAATGGAAAATGGCGTGATATGACGCGGCCGCCAAAATGCTGATCCAGGACCCTACGAACAGACTTCTCTGCATGTGGATATGCGTCATCTTGATTCCAAACAATATCATTCAGAGCATTTCGCTGCAACTATTCTGGTTTAACGTAATTTTGTAGCATAGCTGTATAGCGAGAGCCTGTTACAGAACACGTTACAGAACAAAATCCGTTGGTGTCGCTTCCTCAAAGAAGTAAGAGTAAAAAACAATTGTGCTTGCAATGCCGCACCACACAGTAAACTTGGCGTCGTATAAAGATAATGGTGCCACATCCACGTGCGGATTCGTTTCTGCCCAGTGCACCCAATTTCTGGTTTTGACGTAGCCAGTTCAGGTGAAATGTACCTCGTCCGTCCATAATATGCGAAGAAGTCAGCTGTTATCGCCATCATATCGGATAAGAAATTCATTTGCAAAGGCCATACGTTATTGATGGTCTGTCGCGTCCAACATCTCGACGTCTGGATTCATCATACCGGTATTGAAACATGCGGATTACAGAGCACAGTAGCCTTTAGAACCGTGGTTTTCGGCGTATCCAATACACTAGCTGCACTTCTTGCAAATTGCATGCGTCCTGAAGTATGTGATGCACTTCCGTAACAGTATCCTCAGGAACAGTTAGTCGTAAGGATCGCGGTCTATCACTGGTGCAGCCAGTTTCTTCGAATTTCTTTACTAAATCGCGCAAAGCTTGCGGGGTACGTGGGCCAAGTATTTGGTGATGGTTTCAATGGTAAACAAGCAAGACTTCCACGGCATACATCCTATTTTGATAATAGAGTTTTACCAATTCACTACGAACTTTCTCTGGCAGAGTCATTTCATCGGCATGTGTGAGCTCCCGACTGAAGAACCAAATTCCCACCCCACTTTTTATCCGTATTCTACGTTGAATATCTGTCAAATGGTTCTGTGATTGGTTTCTTGCCTCTGTCATATGCAAATTGCCACCGTGCGATCCGATCGTGTTTTTTGGGGGGCAGATCGTAGAGACATTTTTCGTGCGTGCATAACGCGCCCGTTCCTTGTGATACGCGTACCGTTCCAACGCTCTTTAGGGCTTTGGCATTCGCTGAGCATTTTGCGACGGAAAGAAATGGGCGTTGCCATTCGAAAATTTCTAGTTTCTGTACCTATAACCGTAACCGTGAATGCCACTTTGCTGCCATTCTCAGAAACCCGAACTCATACCTTTTAATAACTATACCTGTAATTTCATCTCGATCGGTTGGGCGGACCGGCCGCTAAAGGTCCATATATCGGCAAAGTTTTTTATGACCATCCTGTATATAAAAAAGTCCAACGACTTCATTTTCAAGGAGAGATAACACCATTCATGTGGGCAAAAATGCACTTAGCTAACCGATTACCTTGGGCGAGAGATCACATGTCTTACACAACGAAATGGACTTCTGTCATTTACTCAGATAAGAAAAAGTTCAATTTATATGGTCCTGATGGATATCAGTTCCGTTGGCTTTGTATCGAGAGTGAGAAAGAATTTCATTGCATTCGACATATGGGAAGAGGAAGTTTGACGGTCTGACTAGCAGTAGGATAGGATGGAAAAACTTGTCTGGTCTTTTTGAATGGTAGATAGAACCATAAAGATTACATCTGATTGTCGGAATCTGAACTTCTTCGTTATGGAACAGAATTAGGTTGTGAAGATTCGATATTTCAACAAGATAGAGCAGCGATTCACGCAGCTATTCATGTTAAAAGTTAGTTCCACAGAAATAAGGTCTGTGTTTTGCCATGGCCAGCTAAAAGCCCTAACCTGAACATATTTGAAAACATATGGGCGCCATTATTTCGTCGCGAATACAATGAAAGAAAACAGTATGAATCTATTGTTGAGCTTCGGAATGCACTTAACGAAGTTTGGGACAATTGTTTACCAAAGTAAAATGTAAGCCTTCTATGATTCAACTCCAAACTGAGTCTTTCAAGTAATAAAGGGAAATGGAAAGAAAACTTCTTATTAATACTTTAATTTTCATATAACATATTTATATGTACTTCTACTTTTTTTACAGAGTTTAATATAGGCAACAGAAAATCAAATTGTCTTCGTAATTTATTTTTGATTACTATGATTTTATATTCGTTTAGTTGTAAAATGTTACGCAAATAAAGAATTTCGCGCTAACTTAATTAGTTGTGCTTTTTTAAGAAAAAGTTTAGTGTCCTACTACTTATTTACGCAGTGTATAATCTGTATCTTTGCAACTTTATGATTTTGGAATGATCGGCATTAAACAATGGAATTATGAATAAAGAGGAGGAGACATATAGTGTAGAGTCTACCAGTTGCGAGTGAAATAACTAAGGTGGTTGCCGCATAATTATGGCCGAATTTTACATGGGATGAACTCTTTCTGATTACCGCCGAACCATACATCCACCAGTAAATTTGAATCGAATATTTAACTTTATATTAGTGGCTTATTCAATCAAAATTTCTCTGGTTGGTGGAATTTGGCGCGGGTATTATAATCTCTTTCACTGACACTTACAAGAGTTGTTTAGGTTGTCACAATATGGCGGAAAAGCAGGGTTTGACTACCGCTGTAATACACTTACACCAGTAAAAATAAATATCTGTTTTGGACCATAATTATGACTGAAATTTTACATTAACGATGCGTTTAAATAAAGAGAAAATTTCTATTCAAATTTGCTGGTTTTTGCAAGTTTTTCACGGATATAATGAGCGACTACGAAACCGGTTGCTGTTGAATCTTCACTATTTTCAGGATATATTCATTCCTCTTTAACCCTTAAATGCATATGGTATCGTTTATGATACCATAATTGTTCCCTATTTATTGGATTTTTTATTCACATATTCCGTATTTCCACCAGAAAAATAAAAAAGAAAATTTCACTCCATTTAATAACAGCCATTTCGTTATTAAATAAACCGAAATTTATCATTTATATTTTCTGGTATGAATTCCGATTCTCTGAATTATGAAATTTCAGGAACGCATTCTACCCTATGCATTAAAGGGTTATTCCTATTTCCATGCATTAAACGAATAATAACATACAAAAAAATCTCATTTGTCATATATAAGCGTAAATTCATAAAGCTGATGAAACGGAAAGTAATAACTTAAGACAGATGCAGAAAATTTAAAACTTTGCTAAATTTGACGCTTCAGCCAATCTGCATCACCTGAGTTTCTTAATATTAGTTATTTTAGTTTTGATCATGTATATGAGATAAGCTATTTTTTTGTATTTCGATATCTCTAATGGTAAGTCACAGTTTTATTACTATTTTTGATCAACATGTTTTAGAACTAACTGAAAAACTTAATAATCAGATCAAATCGTTTCGATGGATAGAACTGAAAACTAATATTTAAAATTTTTGAGAATATTTCTATAGATTTTGAAAATTTTTCCATACAAAAATTGTTTTAAAAGGTTACTTTTTGCTTTAGATACCATATTTTGTAGATTATTGCAAACAAATCACAATTTTAATTTTATATTTACGTGTTTATAAATTATCATTTCTTCATACAACGTGCTATAAATACATTTCTTTTATCTAGGGGTGTCAAACTGCTGCACGCTCGAAACCACTTAAACGTTATAGTAATCATTGCCTTATCTAATCATGGAATCTCTGTGATTCAAGAAGTCGACTTTTTCTTTAAAATTTTAGTGGTCTGCGGCGTGCCACAGTTGGCCACCCCTGCTTTAATGATTCCATTATTAACCTTCCTACCCTGTTGAAATTTTACTCAAGCTTCAAAAAAATATTTCACACCACAATTTTTATTTAAAATTATTCAAGATATTTATTAACTTAATTCTCTGTGACAATTATTTATTTTAATTTATAAAGATATTTCTGATTGGAATTGAATGAAATGAATGATAGAAATGGGTCGATTAGACCCATTCAGGGTAAAAAGCTTAAAGCTGGCATATCAGGTTCATTTTATTGCTATATTTCAGAGATGTTTATGTAAAAGAAAATATTAATATTAAAATATTTGATATTTTAACACATTGCCGACGGGCAATTTTTATCAAATCTGGACTTTAAAACAGTCGAAATTCCTCCCTGTTCTGAAAGTCTTTTGTAAATTGTTTTTCTATATAGGTTTCGTAAGTATCACTAAGGTAAATATCCTTCAATGTACGAATTTAATATAAAATGTCTTACAATCTAAAAAAATATGGACAACAGGATATACAGGGTGCAAAGGAAAATACTTTAACCTGAAAATACTTGCGAACGGAGAGAGCTACAGCTATGCAAGTGAGGTAATGCTATAGTAAAGTGACTACGCCCCATTTAATGCAAACGACAGCAGCGCCTCTAGTGGTGAAATTTGGAAGATAGCCTTTGCAAATCGAAAACGAAAAGAGATAGGGCAAAATTTCCAATTAGAAAGTTTTAGAGCATCAATTAATTAGTACGAAACGACATTTGGTTTACATGGATAAGGTAAATTTTTGCCTGTATACCCAAAAATGCCCCAAAATCGGTGCACTCCATTTTGTGTAAACGTTTGAATGGAATAGCCAGAAGTATGAAGAAATACGCACAATTTATGGTATAAATACGTACTTATCTCAATACATTTTGATAACACCGCACAAAAAAACAAAAAAGACAAACTGTCTCACAGTGATAAAAAGTTAATATTCAGTATGTTCGAAAAGTTCGCCATTGCTCAAGATACACGCTTGTAATCGTGAAATTAATTCTACATGCACATTTCTCAGCATGGAAGGTCCTTTGCAAGCCTCTTCAATACGGCGACATAGATTTAACCTTTTCAAAGGCGTTGGCTAGACGGTCTAGCCACCTAATATTAATTCGAAAACTGACAAATTGTACCAAGAATATTTTAATAATATTTTGATTTTGTAATGAAAGTACAAATTAGCGGGTTTTTATTTCTTAAGAAATTCGTTTGAATATTCTGGTATCAGTCAATTATTACATCAGTTTGCGAACAGAATTCTTCTGAACCTGAAAGGGTTAATCTAAAATTTTAAATGCAATGGAAATTAAATTTTTACTGACATTACAGCACAGTACAATGTCACAGTCTACAATTGTGCACCGCTACATTTCCGGAATGTGAATATGCAAAACAGAATCGTCGTTCTTTGATTTCGGACATTTTTGGGTATACAGGACACGATTTATCTTATTCGTGTGAACCAAATGTCGTTTCGTACTAATTAACCCTTTAACATACGATTTACGTCTCAACAGCTCCACGGTTTGGCAAATCCATAGCTACCACTAAAATTTAAGAGAGATTTTCGCCTTTTTTAATCATGGAATTTCGATGATTAAATTAAACTATATTTACTGTGAAATTTTAGTGGTAAGAAGAATTTACATTTGGCTCGATCATCGTACGCGGGCTATGCCCGTCATTGTAGGTTAAGGGGTTAATTGTTGCTCTAAAACTTTCTAACTGGAAATTTTGCTCTATCTCTTTTCGTTTTCGATTTGCAATGGCTATCTTCCAAATTCCGCCACTAGGGGCGCTGCAGTCGTATACATTAGGTCGGGCGTAGTCGCTTTATTATACCGTTACCACACTTGCATAGCTGTAGCTCTCTCCGTTCGCAAGTATTTTTAGGTTAAAGGGACTTTCCTTTGCACCCTATATATGCGTTTCCTGTAAAGTAGGTGCCACGCCCTTTGTCAATGATGTTTTTTGAATGGAAACGATAATTCTCGTTCCCGTCGTGAATGCGTTAATATTGGAAAAGATCAGGTGATTGGTTACTACTAAAGTGTATTTTTACCGTTTTCGCCTCATTTATGTATATTTTTCAACACTATATTTAATTTTATGTGTTTTAGTGTTTCATTATGATATTTGTCTTATATTACATTATAAAGGGTAATCTTTTTTTTTCTTTTTTTTTTAAGGAAGAAAAACTTGCATTATTCAGTAAATTTTATATGTATATATAGTTAGAATTTTGTACAGTTTTCGCTCCATACGTAATGATTTCATTTCTTTGCATATTTCTCTTCTGCATATCTTTTAAAGAGGAAACAAAGTATGGATAATTTAAATTCAAATGACAGAATTTTTGGTGTTTCTGTCTGTTGTTATAATCCACGTTGCTGTCAGATTTTTATTTTTAAACAATGCAAACAAAATTTTTAGATAAAATTTTGACATAGATACACACGCACAGTCTGATGTCATGGTAAGCCACGAAAATTTATGTGGCTTGATTTAAAAAAAAAAAAAACTATTCCTACTGTGCATTTCATTCAGTTAATGGTCCAGAAATCTTAGGTCAGGTGTTTTACTCAGACATGGTTGCTCTAGGTCGACATGGAACCTATCCTTCAATGTTTTGTGCGTGGTATCTGTTATCTCGGCATTTTTGTGTTGATCTGTGGCGGGACCCCAATTTCAATTTGTGTTGCCGAAATGCAGAGATACTTTGCGTATAACAGTTTATCATGTGCATTTAACGTCCCACTTCATTTTACTTATTTATTGGCGATAAAAGTTTAGATTAAATAAATTTATGGACGTGGTTAAATTCATTAAAGCAATTTTTTCTTTAACATAAGTTTATATATATATATAGATATATACAGGGTGTTCCGTTAAAGGGGTCCAATATTAATAGGGGTAATAGAGGAGATCACACGGAGCATAAATCAGTAAATAATGCCTGGCCGGATCTCAATAATTTTCAAGTTACAGCAAATAGAATTAAAAATCGGAAATTTGTAAAAAAACCCTCATTGCTAAACTATCGATAATGCTACATAAAAACGAAGCACATATTTAGAAAGAGCAGAAAAAATCCTACGAAATGACATAAGTTGTTTTAGAATATTGAGAATTAATGGCGAGTTACAAGCTCTGAAACAGTGAAAAAATACAAAATCAAATATTTAGCAAAATAGTTAATCGTTAATTCCAAAAATGCAACTCTACCTACATCAAGGAAAATGTTATAAAATTTGGTCCATTCCAAAAGCTTTCGAAGAAGCTGACAATAAACCATATCAGTTTAATTGTATGGGAGAAATCAAGCAGTTCCCTAGTTACAACTCTGTACTGTTGCACGCTCGGAAAGGGCGAAACTCCGCCCATGACGATTGTAAACACCCCGTTTTAATATCTTTCAATTATACATTTCTGATCAACCTCTATCAATACCCTTTCATTATTCAGTCTGGTCAAGTGAATGACATATTGTGCAGCTCTCGCCTTGTCTTAAAGCAAACTCCGTGACTGCTGCGTTTCCTCCATGAACTTTCAGGATGATGAAGAAGAAGTACTTTTTATGCAAATTTTCTATGTGTATAGGAAGAAAAGTGTAATAAAACAGCAGTCATCAGTGGGCGTTATGTTAAAGGGAGGCTGTTGTAAGTGGGATTGTAGTAAGTTGATGTATAATAATTATGCCGGAATACTCTAACGAAGGATATGTGGACATGCATCTGATGTACGGGCAAGCTCATGGAAATGCATGTCTAGCACAGCGCATGTACCGTGAGCAATTTCCAAGGAGACGTTGCCCAAATTCGAAACTCTTCATAAAAATCGATAGACGATTACGGGAGACTCGATCGTTTAATACAGCAAGCATTGATGCAGGGAAACCTCGACATGTACGAACACTTGCAATGGAAGAAGATGTACTGAATATTTTTAAAGATAACCCCTCCACGAGTACACGAGCTGCTGCGTCTGAAGTCGGTGTTTCTCACCAAAGTGTGTGGCGTGCTCTGCGTGCAGAAAACATGCACCCCTTTCATGTGCAGCGGGTACAACTGTTATCAGTAACAGATTGTGCTCAGCGGACAGAATTCGTACGCTGGTTGCTTAATGTAACAGAAAATAATCCACAATTTCTGGAAAATATTTTATTTACTGATGAAGCAACATTTACGAGAGAGGGCGTGGCAAACACGCACAATATGCACACATGGTCATATACAAATCCGCACACTGTTTTCCCGTCGAACGCACAACAAAAGTTCAGTGTGAACATATGGGCAGGTGTCCTCGGCGATTATCTCATAGGACCATATTTACTCCCAGATGTACTCAATGGCAGTACGTACTTAGTTTTCCTACGGGATATCTTACCGCAGTTACTGCAAAATGTGCCAGCAACATTGCGCCACAATATGTGGTTTATGCACGATGGCGCACCGGCACATTTTTTCATAGGTGTTCGCAATCACCTCAATTCAACATATCCTGGGAAATGGATTGGACGCAGTGGACCTGTTGCTTGGCCTTCACGCTCTCCAGACCTCAATCCGTTAGACTTTTTTTTTTGGGGACACCTTAAATCGCTGGTGTATGAAACGCCTGTGGATACACCGGAGGATTTACTAGCGCGAATCGTTGTCGCTGCAGGAGACATTCCCAACTCCGTCGGAGTTTTTCGGCGTGTTCGCCAATCTTTACGACGTCGCTGTCGGCTGTGCGATTCTGTTAATGGGCGCAACTTCGAACACCTATTATAATAATGTCCGTTCGTCTGCCTTCCGACATTGAACTGTGCAGCGCAGGCCAGAAGAATATGCTTCACATATGTCATAAAGTACGTGGAATGTAATTCTTTATTTGTCATTTTTTTTTCAACACTTTTTGGCACAGTATTTTGTAAGTCACAGACTGTGGTGTACTCAAATTGTAAATTACAAAGTTTGTATGAATTAATTTAAAGTTTAGTGTCTTTTTTAAATTTATAATTAATAAAATTATTATGCTATTTGTTATTATTATTTCCTATCATAAATTATGATGCACATATACATACAATAATTGTCCATGTAAAACATGTACTGAAACTTCTTGCATAGTTACAAATCGCAATATTTTTAATTATTTCCGAATTTTCACCACCAGTTTAATTTTAAAGAATTTAACTTAAGCTTTATATCAATAAAAGACCACTTTAAAATGTAGACTATTATTGTAAAGTTATTTTGGTTCATTCAACTCTTGAATATTTAAAAATGTTGCATCTCAGAAGAAGCATGGTCGAAAATGTATAGTTGAGAGTAATTAAAAAGGCGGTGTTTCCAATCGTGATGGGCGGAGTTTAACCTTTGCTAGTGTCAAAGAAAGCGGAGTTGTAACTAAGAAACTGATTAATTTCTCTCACACAATTAAACCGATATGGTTCATTGAAAGCTTTTTCGAAAGTTTTCGGAATGGACCAAATTTTACTACATTTTCCTTGTTGTAGCTAGAGTTGTCTTTTTGGAATTAACGATTAACTATTTTGATGTATATTGGATTTCGTACTTTTTTCACTGTTTCAGGGCTTGTAACTCGTCAATAACTATTGCTATTTTAATACAATTGATGTCATTTTGTAGGTTTTTTTCTGCTCTTTTTAAATATGTGCTTCGTTTTTATGTAGCATTATCGATAGTTTAGCAATGAGGGTTCTTTTACAATTTTCCGAATTTTCATTCTATTTGCTGTAACTTGAAAACTATTGAGATCCGACCAGGCTTTATATACTGATTTATGCTCCATATGATCTCCTCTATTACCCCTATTAATATTGGACCCCTTTAACGGAACACCCTGTATATATACAGGGCTCGCAGCGTTCCTAAAATTTTCGCACTGTCCTACCACTATTTTAAAACGATAATCTTTATTGTAAAATTTTATTACAGATGTTAAAGGAATCTACCACGAAGAATTCTTATTTAGAATACTGGTAGCAAAGTGCGAAAATTTTAGGAACGCTGCGAGCCCCGTATATATATATTCTGTGATTCATTCCTGTGAATTAATTTGTACCGAATTAACGTTTTCTTTCTAAAAATGAACGTATTTCAAATTATTTAAAGATTTTATTATGCTTTTACAAATATTTTAAGAGCAAAATCGGATTTCGACCGTATTTTTTAATGATTCGTTCAAAGAGTCATTCATTTGTTTCTGGATTTGGAATTTGTGTTGTACAAGTGGCGTCACGAGTGAACGATGATTTGATTTTTCAATCTTAAAACGTGCTTTCATTTTCACTCTTCGCAAAAGTCACATTTTTAGAAAGATTATTCAAAATAAATTAACATTTAAGAGATGACTTACATTCAATTATCTATATATTTTGCTGCGATAACTTCAGTTAAAATTAGATTGGCAGCTCTGTCTATCCCTATATGAAAGTAAACAAAAAAATGATTCATTCGTCTTGAACTTTTAAAATATTAAAACAAGCGTTTATATGCTCTGTTGTGCCATCTGTCGGTAGTTAAAATAAAAAAAAGAAATTTTCTTTTTGAAATGTTCTTTGAGATCTGAAGACAGATTTTATATGAAAAAAATGAATATTTCATTTAAAATGAAATTAGAATATCAGGAATATATAATTCTGTGTACTGTATATATATAAATGCAGTATTATAATAAATAAAACTTTGTATTTTGTAGGCAAAGTAAATTTGTATTTTAATAACAGAATTTGAGAAAAAAAAAATTGTTAATGCAGTTAATAGTTGCAATTTTCTTATGTGATAAAAGATGATTTTTAATTATCAAAATTTATTACAGGTTTCTTTTATTCATGTTTTAAAAAAAATCGTGATTTTCCCTGTTCAACTTTTTAAAATATAAGCTATATAATATTGTTTTGGCAATTAATAAAAACATATAAATCGTCTTTTATTTTACCCCATACCATGGGGTAAAATAGTTAATTGACAATATGTTTTAAAATAGCATCATTAGTACTAATTTTGTGAAATATTTCTTCAAATTTTGTGAGTGAAGTTCATTTGCATACTTTATGTCAGTATTTTACCAATTCGATTAATAATTTTCTTGCAAATTAAGTTTCAATGAGAAATGGGCTGTTTTTACTTTACCCCACCAGATCCTATTAGTCAGATAAGACTTCACAATTCTTTTTATAATGCAATGCTATATATTTTTTTTGATAATGCAAACACGTCATTCTGACGGGCTATATTCTAGTATATTCTATATCCTCTGAACACTATGAAGCGTTCTGATTGGTCAGAAAATAGATAGTCTTGAAAAACAAAGGTAATTTTTCGCAATATTTTTAACAGTGTATACTGAATTCAAACTGTAAATAAATGTAAACAAATCAGAAATACGTATTTCAAAATATTAATATGCTTTTGCAAAATATTTTAAGAGCATTTAATGAATAGCTGGAAGAGTCATTCATCTGTTTTTGGATTTATAATTTGTGCTTATGAATGGCAACGGCAATCACTTGTATATGTCGGAACACTGTTTTTGGTGTCTGGTTATTTTTAAATTAGATCTTAAAGCATTATAATTGTATACTTTTGAAGTTTTTAGAAAAATATGTTACACAAAGAATAGATAGACAGATTAAATTGGGCACTCGCCAAACACGGCATCGGAATGCTTAAGCCTAACGTGGCTGCGATTGGCTGATTTTAACGAAAGATTATCAGGAAACGGATGAGTTCACTCCCGGAAGCGTCGTACACTTAGTGCTTTTATATATATAATATATAAGCGATAAGTAGAATAATCACCAACAAAAACAAATTACATTCATATGAAATGCGCCAAAATGCTGCAATAAATCAGATAAATTCAATTTAAACTAGCAAAAGAATATATTTAGCCTGAACCAGATTTGCCAGATTGGGGACTTTTTTAATTCATATTATTTGACTGCCAGCACTTTTTAAAAATAGTATAATTCGCTTTATATTTCAGAATTTTTAATCTATTTTTAAATAGGCCGAATATTTCTATTTAAAAATGCGGTCACAATCAACAATCTGGGGACAAAAAAGGCCCCAATCTTGCAACACCGGACTGAACTAGCGTATCCCCATCACACAACAAGTAATAAGAATATAAATGTTTTTAAAAAGTTAAAATTTCGATAAGAAGATGCAGAAAAAACTAGGAAAGTAAATGTTGAGGCTTCTTCGGAAGATGGTTTCAAGTGCTCGACTGCGTTTTCCACCCCACCGAAAAAAATTGACCGTTAGTAATAAGTTAAGTATCTTTACCTACTTTAACAAAGCTAGATGGAATAATGTTCTTCCATTTCTCTGCCTAGTTTTTCTGATGTAAACTTTTCATGTCACAGCATCTAAAAAGAATATCAGTCTTAAGAGGGCATTAATTCCAGTTTGCAAAAGAATCTGGAATGTTAAGCATAGCAAAATGGTCCCAACGGACAATGTTTGAAATAACATGTATCGTAAAAAGAATCACCGTGAGGATACAATAAAAGTGTTTTTAGCCTCTGACCTTAAACTGTCCTTCAGATAATCGGGGAAGTATGCGCGGGCGCCACTATTAGGTAGATTTCGTAAGTAATAGTACCTATTGCAGTCGTTGTCATGGTGCGACTATTGAAAAATTCCTTCGTAACTTTTCATTATATGACCCCATGAACCCAAAACCACCCCCATCTAAAAGTTTATATATATATATTTATATATAGTATGTACAGGGTGTCCGAAGGTTTGATAATGGTCGAATAACTCGAGAAATACATATCAGATTGAAAAACGAAAAAATACGAGTTAAATATATTTTTAAAACCTACTCAGTGATACCAAATTCGACCCCCGCAACCGAGCCCCCGGGAGTCAGAGGGGAGTTCAACTTTGAAATCTTGAATGATAACCCCCATTTTTTATTGCAGATTTGGATTCTACGGACAAAAATACATAACTTTTGTAATTATCATTTTTTTTTCGGATCCTTTTTGATCACGGTGTAATCGAGCAAATGAGACAGATCACTACCCCCTACATACTAAATGCCTCTCGCATTCACTGTTTTTCCCATATAAGAAGTGGAAGTCAGCTTAGCCCCAAAATGCTCTGCCATCTATCGGTGACAATTGACATGATTTTTAAATACCTATAGATAAATAACGTAAACAAAAGTTGTTTTGAGAATATTTAAATAGAAAATTTTAAAATAAATTAGCTTAAAAAGTAAAATTTGTTAAAAAAATTTTGTTATTTATTCCTAGAGTTTCACTTTTTTTTTTCTCTTTTCGTATTTATTTTAATTGTTGTATTAAATGATATTTTTTTCTATAAAATATTTGAAAAGAGAAATTATTTCATAATTTCTCTTTAATTTCAAATGATGAATGATAAAATAACGCACATAATTTATTTTATTATATGAATTTTAAATTATATGTTCTTTTTTAAAATTAATTATAATATATAAATTAATAGCACTTACATTTACTTGTAAATAGATTTCCATCAAAAATAAAATAAACAAGGTTTATGAAGTGAAAATATTTATTAACACTATAAAATGGTACATGAATTTTAATCAATGGATCAAAAACTATGAGCAAGTTTAAAAAGGTTATTGCAAAACATAGAAGTATTAGATTAAATTAAATTTTACTAAATAGTAAGACATGTATTTCTTTCAGGCAAAATATTAAAACAAAAGGCAAAATTAAGGCAAAATAATAAACAAGGTTAATGTGGGGTGAATGTGTCAGTGAAGGACAATCTTAAGGAATTGCTTTAAAAATAATTTTTAATTAATAATTATAATTATTATATTCCTGTTTTTTTTACATTATATTAATCTATCAACAATGTTTAACTAACTTCATAGTTGTACTTCCCATTGTGAATTAAAATTTAATTCTAATAATAACATAATTACTTGACACTCCAGTACTAGTACCATACAGTTGCCTCAATAAATAGATTGCAATATTTTTCTGAACTTCCCTATTTAATATTTTCTATCTAAAATAATTAAATCATTGATATTGTGATAATAATACTATAAATATTAATTACCTTTATCATAATAATGAAACTAGCAAGTCTTTTTTTTTAAGTGTTTAAAAAACATTTAACTCACAGTTTCATTTCTTTTATATTTGAATTATTAATTATTATAAGTAATCATCAAGTACTTTCAGGAAATTTAAATAGTTGGAAATATGATTCTGTTCAATGATGCTCCAAGACACTTTTTTTTTCATCTTTTTGACTATCCCCCCCCCCCACACACACACACCAGGGCCGAAACTAGCCTTTTTTGCACCCGGGGCAAACATGGATTTTGGTACCCCCCCCCCCCCCTCCCTCTTCCACAATGTATATTTACAAAGAGAATTTTACTAGTTTTATAATAAACGACTTATTTCAAAATTTAAAATATGTACTACTGAACTACGTAATCTACAGTGGCGGATCCAAGGGGGAGGTCCCTCTGAACACCAGCAAAAATATTCTAAAGATCATTTTTAAAATGAAATAAACAGTAGAGTCCCGATTATCCGAGTCCTGCCTAACCGAGTTTCCGCTTTCACCGAGTTATTTTATTCTGATGGACTGATGGCTTCCATTATTATAAAACAGCCATTATAAATGAAGTGTTAGGTGAAGATGAAAGAGCAGTCGTAAAAAGTTAGAACTCTGATTTTCTGGTCAGAATAGGAAAAATATGGGCAAAAATTTTTTTGAAAAAAAAAATTATGGCCATTTTTTTTTTTCGAGAACTCTGATTTTCTGGTCAGAATGGGAAAAAAAATGGGCATAATTTTTTTTGCCATTTTTTTTTTCCATTCTAACCAGAAAATCAGAGTTCTAACTTTTTACGACTGCTCTTTCATCTTCACCTAACACTTCATATATAATCGCTGTTCCATAATAATGGAAGCCACCAGTTCGTCAGAATAAAATGATCCATTCTAAAGGTAAAATCCTTCGTTTGGCGCCCCTTCATTCTGGCGCCCGGGGCACGTGCCCCCTCTGCCCACCGCCCCGTAGTTTTGGCCCTGCCACACACACACATACACACGCATGTTGCCTGAATAAATTTATTTCAATGTTTTTCTGAAATTCCCTATTTAATATTTTCTATCTAAAATAATTAAATTATTGATATTGTGATAATAATATTATAAATATTAGTGACATTTATTGTAATAGTGAAATTAGCAAGTCTTCGGGTCAGGACCTCAAACGTCAATTCTGCAGCTTTTTTTTCTTTCTCCCTGTCTCTCTCTCTCTCTTTTTTTTTTTTTTTTTTTTTTTTTTTCTGCAGTGTTTAAAACAGTCAACTCACAGTTTCATTTTTATTTGCATTATTAATTATTACGAGTAATATATGAAGTGCTTTCAGGAAATTTAATAAATTGGAAATACGATTCTATGCACTGATGTTCCAAGACACTTTTTTCATCTTTTTTACCACACATCTTTTTTTCAGGTCAGGACCTCAAACATCAATTCTGCTCGCCCTCTCTCTTTTTTGCAGCGTTTAAAACAGTCAACTCACACTTTCATCTCTTTCATATTTGCATTATTAATTATTACGAGTAATATATCAAATACTTTCAGGAAATTTAATAAATTGGAACTCTCTCTCTCTCTCTCTTTTTTTTTTTTTTTTTTCCTTGCAGTGTTTAAAACAGTCAACTCAGTTTCATTTCTTTCATATTTGCATTATTAATTATTACGAATAATAGATCAAGTACTTTCAAGAAATTTAATAAGTTGGAAATACGATTCTGTGCACTGATGTTCCAAGACACTTTTTTCATCTTTTTTACTATCCCCCCCCCCCCCCGATACACACACACGTTGCCTCAATAAATTGATAATAGTATTTTTTTTAATTCCCTATTTTATATTTTCGATATAAAATAATTAATTTATTGATATTGTGATAATAATACTATATATATTAATTACATTTATTATGATAATGAAACTAGCAAGTCTTCCGGCCAAGGCCTCAAAACGTCAATTCTGCAGTTTTTTTTTTTTTTTTTTTTTTTTTTTAACATTTAATTTAGTTTCATTTCTTTTATATTTGTATTATTAATTATTACAAGTAATAATCAAGTACTTTCAGGAATGAAAATATTGATATATTTCAATTACATAATATTTATATTGCTTCAAAACACAATGCTATGAATACATATTTATTTTGATCACATTACTAATTCGTATTCGATTTCATCGTGTATCATTTATTATTATTATCATTATAATTTTGCTGGAAGAAATTTAAATAATTTTGAATGTTATTGTATTTTCATTTTCATACAGAAAAGGCTTAGCATAATTATTGATAAAAAGAAATACTTTGATCTATCATTTTTATTATTAATAATAACAATATTATTTCAGATTCTTTCAGATTAAGGTACTCTTTTCCTTTTAAGACATTGTAAATTAATAAAAATACATCTTATTAATAGCAACTGTACATGAATTTAATTTATTATTATAAAACGGAATGTTATTAGAAACATGCAAATAATAGTAGTAAAAATATCTATTTGTATTTTTAAAAATACAATGAAAAAAAGTTAAAAAGACTCGTTGACTGTCTTCTACAGGAATGGTGAAAAGAAATATTTTCCTTTATTTTGCTGGATGAACAGCAGTAAGGCAATTTATAGAGAATATATTAACTTCATTAAAAGTAAACATTCTGTTTACAAAAATCACAAATTACTGCAAAAAAAAAAATATAATAATAATAATAGCTTTCAAAGGCAGGTCTATGAGACGATCCATGTAAATACAGCAATAACATACCCCAAACAGTAGCGCCATCTATGAACCTTGCTGACTTCCATTTTTGAGTCAAATGCGAGAGGCATGTAGTATGTAGGGGGTAGTGGACAGATACATATTTTGGTTTTCTCAACCAGGTTTTCACATCTAGAAATCTGATTGCCCAGAACATTTGAAGTCAAAGTTGCCGTCTTTTGCGGGAATAGTGTTTCTCGAAAACCACCATTGCAGATTGTTTTGATGGCACTTTATATGCTTTACCATAAAAATTAATAGAAATATATTAAAGTAGTTTTTTCTATTTGCGTTTTTTTTTTTTTATCCAGTCGATCATTTCTAATTAATAGCCTGTGTATTTTGATCTTTTAACTAGTAAATATGCACCTCCTCTTCCGAAGAGAAAAATGATAAACTTCATTATTTGGGGGCGGGGTGTGTTAATATTCTGGATTTCGATGGCTTCTACTTAAAAAAAAAAATATTTAATTCGGGGGTGGATGGGGTTATATATATATATTTTAAATTATTACTGTAGAATAACAGATAGGACCCAAATGAAAAGCATATAAAATCTTTTTGTGCCGGTTGGAAAAAGGATGGGGGAATAGTATAAATTTCAGGTGGGTGTGGGATTAAAATTTTTGATTACTAATTAGTTACTGCAAGTACGAAATATCAAGTCGGGCAGAAAATTTTTCAAAAATTTAATAAACGTAATAATTTATTGCAATTTAAAATATTTTTCAATTTAACATTTTTTCATAATTTTAAAATTAATAATTTTAAACAGATTAAAAACAGATTAATTGTTTAAAATTAATAATTTTAAAAACTGAAAATTTTTGATGTTTTAAACTTTTCATTAAAAAAATATTTAAACTCTTTAACACGTTAATCAGATGCGCTTTTTTAACACGTTCACGCCGTCGCGGTGGGTCACACTCGACTGTCTCAGATCTGCGAAGTCTCCGGCTGTTTAGATACCAGTATTTTAATACAGAAAATGTTGGTTTATTTAATTAGAACAATTGGGCAATTTAAAGGAAGAACATTTTCTCTAAAATAATAGAGGTGTGAAAAACAGCCGGAGATTTGAGAACTCTAAGACAGTCGAGTGTGACCCACCGCGCCCGCGTGAACGTGTTAAGTCTCTTGATTATTTCCTGGGGGAGACGACGTTTTGATTTTCATAGGGATAGGATGATGTAGAAAATTGCTTAATTATTTATTTATTATTACAAAAAAATATGAAATGTGACAAAATACAGTGTGTTCGAAAGTCTGGAAACGGTCGAATAACTCAAGAAATTTATATAAGTTTAAAAAACGAAAAAATACATGTTAAATATATTTTTAAAAGCTATTCCGTGATACCAAAGTTGACACCCCATCCCGAATACCTGGGGGTCAGAGGCGTTCCAACTTTTAAATCTTAAATGGTAATCCCCTTTTTTATTTTAGATTCGGATTGTACGGGGAAAAAATGAGCAACTTTTGCTTTTAACATTTTTTTCGAATATTTGTAGATGACGGTGTAATACAGCAAAATGTGTCTGATACATATTTTGTTTTCACAACCATGTTTTGCAATCACGAAATGTGATGGGCCAAAGCTTTCGTCGCCAAAGTGGTCGCCTTAGCTGGAATTGTGTTTGCAAGGCTACCAAATGGTCCGCCAACTGTATACCAATATTTTTTTTAGAAAAAATTTCTTTTTAAATTTTTCTTATAAACCACCCCAAAAACGCCTTTGAACGTTAATTCTAGCGCAAACCTACCATAAAATTGTCTGTTAAAATTTATTGGTATTCAGTTGGCTGACCATTTGGTAGCCCTGTGTTTGTCGAAAACTATCAATGGCGGTTGTTTCGATGACAAAAGTGCTTTATATGCTTTTGCCATTAAAATTAATTGAAATACATTAAATTAGATTTCTATTTGTGTTTTTATTTTACCCATTCAATCAATTCTAATCAAATAACCTGCGCTTTTTGATATTTTAATGTGTAAACATGCCCCTCCTCTTCCGAAAAGAAAAAAAGATAATCTTCGTTATTTGGTAGAGGTAAGCGTGTATATTCCGCATTTCAATGGCTTCTGCTGTTATTTTATACTCTAAATCGTGGTGAAGATGTGGGTGTATGGGATTTTCTAACTATTACTATAGAAGAACACATAGGACAAAACAAAAAGTACATATAATTTTTTTGCGTACGGGCGGAGAAAAAAATGGTGAAGAAGTGTAGATTACAGGTGGTGGTGGGATTGGAGATTTAGAGCATTGATTAGTTACTGCAACCAGAAAATAACAAGTAGGGCAATTTTTTTTCTATAATTCTACTAAATGTCATAATTTTTTCTAAATTAATATATTTTTTTCAATTTAACATTTTTTTCATTATTTTTAAACAATGGAAAATTTTTGATATTTTAAACTTTTTAATTTAAAAAATAATTTAACTCTTTAACTCCGTCGGGATTTGCGATGCATATAAGCATCGTCAAAAGGTGCATGTGGAATTTGTTTTGGGCACCATTAATAAATGAATAATAATATTTGACTTTTTTAATTAACCCCTTTGGGACGAGCGTCTTTTACGAAATTTTTAACCCCTTCGGGACGGGAGCCTTTTACGAAATATTTAATCTTTTGCCACCGTTTTTTAAAAACAGAAATTTGTGACTTCTTGAATCGGGAAAATGCGCTGATTAAATAAGGCAAATTTTACAGTAAAATTTTACTGGTGAGGAAGAACAAGGATTCTGAGCGCTTCATGCGGCACGTATACGGGTCGCTCGTCCCCAAGGGGTTAATTTTTCATCACCGGTTCTTTAAAATTGAAAATTATGCCTACTTGAATCGGGAAAGGGCTGGGATTAAATTAGGCAAATTTTACAGTATAAATTTACTGGTGACAAAAATAAAGGATTCTGAGCACCTTATGCGGCACGTACACCGGTCGCTCGTCCCCAAAAGGTTAAAGGATTTTTTTTTAGTATTTCACAAGTAAAGGAGACAGTTGAAAAAACACGGTGTATTCCAAATATAATTTGTGTACGCGATTCGGTCTCGATAGAGTTAAGGTATAATGTTTATTTGCTGTGGTAGATGACGTTTTAATTTTCATAAGAGAAGGATAATGTAGAAAATTGTTTATTTATTTATTTATTTATTATTACAATAAAATAACAAATGTGGCAAAAAATATAAACTAAAACATAATTGGCAGAACAAATTAAAAACAAATCAGTTTATTTCCTACATTTTTTTAAGCCCGAGAAGGGGCATTTATTGATATATTTCGTTCAGTTAGTTCTAAGTTCAATGTTAAATTTTTGTAACAAATAAGTTAAACCATTTGAACAACAACAAAAAAATCAAACAATATGATGCATAAAACACATTAGAAATTTAGGTTCTGTTAAAAAGAAATCTAAATAAATTTTAGACCTTTTTCATATTTAAGTTGCAAACATTTGTACTACAGATTTTGTATTATGCTTATGATGAGTGTGTACAAAATGATAAGGTACATGTAAGATACAAAAAAAAAAAAAAAAAAAAAAAAAAATTAAAAAGTCTAAGATTTATTTCGATTTAATACGAAGCGAACCTAAGTTTTTAGGGTATTTAAATTATCATACTGTATGAATTTTGTTTTAATTTTTTAATGTTCAATTGGTTTAATACTTACCGGCTCGGAGTAGTTCTGTTTATAAACTGATGAAATGATAGACTGACACATGAATTTATAAACGAGTGTATTAGAAAATACAAACTTGCTTATTTTCAAGTACGTTTTAAATGGAAAATTTTAATTAAGTATTCTGGGTGCCAGTAAAATTAAAATTTGGTGTCCTTTTTTAAGGACACTGTCCGCAAAAGGTTTAACTTATTTGTTTCAAAAGCTCAACACTAACCTTAGAACTAACTGAAAGAAATCTATGAATAAATGTCCCTTCTCGGGTTTAAAAAATGTGGGAAATAAACACATTTGTTTTTAATTTCTTCTGCAAATAGAGTTTTTCTTCATATATTTTTTCACATTTAGTATATTATTGTAATAATTAATAAATAATTAAACAATTTGCTACATTATCCTTCCCCTATAAAATTAAAACGCCTTCTCCCCCAGAAAATAATCAACAGAGCTTAAAGAGTTAAATTATATTTTAAATTCAAAAGTTTAAAATATCAACATTTTTCAATTGTTTAACCTTTAAATGCGCGATTTTTTATTTCTTTTTCGAAAAAATTATACATGATTAACTGAAAGGTTTATTATACAGGAAAAATAATGAAACAAATCAGAGATACATTTTTCATATAATACGTCACTCTTTTCTTGTGTTGCGCATCTACAATAAAAGTAAAAACAACTGTCGTGTGGCTGTTTTTCGCTAAAATATTGCAAATTAGTAAATATTTTAAGAAGTACGTCTCAAAGCACCTTATTTTATATAGTTATTTATATTATAACACTTAATATTTAACCTTTTAATTCCCATGATAGAATACGCTCTAGAAAATACGTAGTTCAGAGAACACTAGCTTTACACCAGAAAGTTTCAATGGTTAATTTAGATTTATTTAAATGCGGAATGTCTGTTATCAATAAAAGAAGATATTGCTATTTTAATTTTCTGGTGTGAATTAGGCATATACGAATAAAAAAAATGTATTAAATTCAAAAAACTTTTGTTTGTATATATACAAAGCTGCGCACTAAAGGATTAAAATTAATAAATTTAAAATTATGAAAAAATGGAAAAATATATTAATTTACAAAAAAATATTACATTTATTAGAATTTTTTAATGTTTTCTGCCCTACTTGATAGTCAGTAGTTTCAGTAACAAATCAATCTTCAAAACCTATAATCTCCACCCGCACCCCACATAAAATTTTAACTATTTCCCATCTTTTACTCAGACAGCACAAAAAGATTTTATATGGTTTTTTTGTCCTATATGTTAATCTATAGTAATTAAAAAAAAAAAAAAAAAAAAAAAAAAACTCATACACTAACAGCAGAAGACATGGAAACACAGAATATCAACATACCCCGCCCCCAAATAATGAAGACTATAATTTTTTTTTTTTTTTTTTCGGGAGGGGAGGTGCATATTTACTCGTTAAAATATCAAAATACGCAGTTTATTATTTAAAAATAATCTACTGGATAAAAAGAAATGCAAATAGAAAACTAATTTAATATATTTCTATTAATGTTTATGGAAAAAAACATATAAAGCGCCATGAAAACAATCTCCACTGATTGTTTTCGAGAAACACTATTTCCGCTGAAAACGGCAACTTTGACGTCAAAGGTTCAGGCCAATCCCATTTCGAGATATCAAAACCTGGTTGGGAAAACCAAAATATGCATCTGTCTTATTTGCTCGATTACACCATGATCAAAAAGAATCCGGAAAAAATATTAATTACAAAAGTTACGTATTTTTGTCCGTAGAACCCGAATCTGCAATAAAAAAAAAGGGGGGGGGGTATCATTTGAGATTTCAAAGTTAGACCTCCTCTAACCACCCAGGTGTCAGTTGCGGGGGTCAAATTTGGTATCACAGAGGAGCTTTTTTAAAAAACATTTACACGTATTCTTTCTTTTTTCAACCTGATATGTATTTCTCGAGTTATTCGAGCGTTTCCAAACTTTTCGGACACCCTGTATATATATATATGTGTGTGTGTGTGTATGTATGTATGTACTAAATTTTGTCCGCACGATAAACGTCACAATTATGCGCGGATATTCTTCAAACTCGCCAAACACATTGAAAATGCTAATATCTCGTAGGGGATTGCAAATGAGTAAAATCGGCCCATTGCAGTAGAAATGGGAGAGGTTTAAAAATTTTGAATACCGCCTTAACATGTTTCTGATAAAACCAGCTCTTACAAAAAAAAAAAAAAAAAAAAATGACAGGAAATTTAAAAAAAAAAAAAAAAATTCGTTATAGCAGTTGCTAACAATTAAATCAAAAATCCACAATAAAATTCTTACCACAACAATTACTTTTCTATTGTAAGATTTCCACGAGAAAAATAAAAATCTATATATATATTAAGCTATCTTATCTTCATACATATAAGGTGGGCTACCGTAGGAGGACCTGTTATGTCACCAAATGCCGCCAACTTGCCGATATCTCTAATATTTTGCCAAATTCCCATAGACTTCCATTGTAAACAATTAGGGTTTACTTGCTTATAGAAAATTAACAAATTGAGATATTTTAATGCAACAAAAACTAATATTGGTTCTACTTGTTTATCCCGTCGACCAAAAATTTATCGCCAAACTATCAGATTAAATGCCAATAATGGTTGATCGTAAATGTCACATTTTCTTGTCTTTAAGCAAATTACACGTGTTTACTTCATCAAGTGATTTTTATTTCGACGTTTTATTTGTATTTTTATTAATGTTATACTAGTTTATTTATTCTTTCGTTATTTAAAATAAATATTTAACTTTTAACTCCGAAATCTACCTGCGCCTATAGGCCGAGCCGGCAGAGATTTTTTTCGAATATGTTTTTCTCAAAAAGTATATAAGTTAAAAAAAAATGAAACCAACACTAATTATTAAAGATTACGTTAGTTAATATTATATATTTTTTCCAGATTTTTAGACAATTGTTAATATTGAAAAATAAATAAAAATATTAAAAATATTATTATTATAGTAATGTTATACTTACACCAACCAAAAATGTGCACAATAATGCTCAAGGTATGTTCTTTAAACAAGAATAATTTCTTTAAAATCGAAGATATGCTTTTTGAGTAATAAGAAAAATAATGCTAACAACTTTTTAGAATGTAGCCTATCATTTTCTGTTTGAATTTGTACAATCACCCGCATATTATTGTTACTGCATAACAAGTACAATAACACAGATTCTAACATCAGTATATAATTCCGGATTCTGATCCAGAGCAAAAATGTTTATAACCAGAAAATATATGTAAGGAAATATGCCTTCTTTCAGTAAGGTACATTTTAGATTTTATTTTGAAATTTTTGTGCAAATGAAATTTCCGGTCGAAAACATCTTCGTCTTGGATCAGATTCCGGAATAATTAAAACATTGCACTCCGTTGTCGCCGCTGCGGCGACATCATCTTTCTTCGCAAACTATGTTTTCGGCACCAGTAAAAAATAAAAATAAAATTTTCCTTATTTAATCAGAGCATTTTTGAAATTGGTTACTTGAAGTAAACTCCTTTTTAAAAAGTATTGCCGACCGAATAAAATTTGCGTAACAGACGCCGGAGTGCAAAGGTTATGAGATGTTTCCATCAATGCAATAAGCGGGTTGTAAGTAAATATTGGGTCGTTCGGAAAGTCGTGTCCGTTTGGGAAAATCAATTCGTACAGATAAATTCCATTAATCGTTAAATTCCAACTCGCACAATTTTAACAAAACAGAAATCGCTCATAAACCCTTTAACAACATATGCAAGAGAAACACACTACAAAAAAGTTTTTCTTTAACCCTTTCAGGGGCAAGGTATTTCTGCTTAAAAAATGTTCAAATAATTAATTCACACCGCTATTAACAAACAAATTTATTTGAAAATAATCAAAAGCCTTTTTCCACGTTTATTATGAGGTCGAAATAGTACTAAAAAATTACTGGGGCCATTTGAATATTTAGGCATTAAAATTAACCGTTTGCAGACTGCAAACTGCGCCCCTCAAGGGGTTAGATAGCGGTATGAGTAGAATTTCAAAAATAAGAGCAAGTGGACAAATGCATGACGATTCTCAGTTGCCAAATGTACTCAATGAATTAATATAAAATGACATAACTCAAAGATAAAAAAATTTGAGTACAAATGTTTTAATTTTTTTAATTAAACAATGTTTTTTTCATTAATAAAATATATTCAGGGTTCGTACGGGTCCTTGAATTTCCAGACTAAGAAATTATTCAGTACCAGTATTTTCTTATGGAAAATCTCTCCTTAAATAAAGCGAAATTTCGTCCGTTTAAACTAGATTTATTTTTCTATAAAAAAATACTGATATCTAGCCTTCAAAATAACAGTACCAGTACGAACCCTGATATTTAAGTATACTTTTCCTCTGATATTTTTATGTTAATGGATTAGCATGATAAACTCAAAAATGTCAGTTTATCACAAATAATAATGTAAAGACGTTGGAAAAGAAAAGTCACACTTTTGCCCTCTGACAGGAAAATAAAAGAACTGCCACAGTGTTGTTTTTACAGAAAAAAATATCAGTGTTTTGTACTTAAAAACTGTCTTTATCTAAAAAAATTGCCTAATTTTAATTTGTGACACTTTTTTATTAAAGGAGCAAAGTTTAGAGGCCCTTTTTTAACAATGTATGAAACATTACAAGTATTAACTAATATTTTTTCATATAACAGTGCATTTTTCATCACTTATGATTAACAGTTCACTTTTAACTATAACCGAGGTAGGTATAGAAAAGTTTAGAAAAAACACAGTTTCTTCCATGTTAATTACAAGACTTGGAAATTCAAGGTTTAAACTGAGAAATAAAAGTTTTCTGTTATGAATATAAGCTTAACCCTCCGTCTACCAGACGGGTCCATTGGACCCGACAGGTACATACAAAATATTCATTCAAACCAGAAATTTCTTTAAAATAAACTAAGTATATAAACCAGACAAAAATAAGTTAAATAAATAAGTTAAATAGTTTTAAATAAAAGTTCTGGTGTAGAACGTTTTATTAAAACTTGAATAAAATTCCCGGTAGATCCAGGGTTAAATATACCCTACTTATATTTACTACACAAAACTCATGTCAAAAGGCTTAATAATGTATAAATAAGGGATTTCGTACTTCTTTAATTTTCGTAGTGTGAGTGCCTGTTAAATACAAAGTATTTTCCTAACGGAAAAAAATAAAGTTTCCGTTATTGGAAATTAGCAATATAACAAATAGCGCAAGGAAGAAGACAAGAGAAATTCGCATCTAAAGAAGATATATTGGTCTAATCGATTGCGCAGGTAAAGCTCAATATGCTTGTTTTATGCGACAGTTGTGGAAGATATGGTAAGAAAATGGCACCATATGATTTGTCGGTTTTTGATGTTATTACTTTAGAAGGATGCGCAGTACGCCAAAATAACAAAATGTACACGATACAATCCTATAGGGAAGTGGTGTGTATGGAAACATTATATTATTTTGGCGTATTGCTCATCCTGGCCGAGTGGAAATACCACGAACTGACCAATCAATTGATAACAGATTATTTTGCAGATACAAACAGAAAAATCTAGGAAGATTTTAACAAGTTGTTAGTATTACTTTTGTTTTAACTCAAAAAACGCATGTTCGATTTTAACGATATTTTTTTAGGTTAAGTATGTTTCTTTAGGGTCATATTACACAGGGAATATTGTTCAATTTAAAATTAAAAAAAAAAGCAGTACTGAAAAATTGTTATTTTTGAGTTATGTCATTTTCTATTAACCCTTAATTGCGCGATTTTTTATTTTGTTTCAAAAAAATTATATATAATTATCTGAAAGGTTTATTACACAGGAAAAATAACGAAATAAATCAAAGGTACCTTTTTCATATAATACGTCAATCTTTTCTTCCGTTGCACATCTGCAATACAAGTAAAAACTACTGTCGTGTGGCTGTTTTACGCTAAAACATTGCAAATTAGTAAATATTTTAAGAAGTATGTCTCCAAATACCTTAATTTATATAATTATTTATTTTATAAAACTTAACCTTTAACCCTTTAATTCCCATAATAGAATACGTTCTTGATATTACGTAGTTCAGAGAATCTGACGTGACACCAGATAGTTTCAATGGTTAATTTCGCTTTATTTAAATACGGAATGTCTGTTATTAATTAAAGCAAATATTGCTATTTTAATTTTCTGGTCTGAATCAGGTATATACGAATAAAAAAATCTATTAAATTCAAAACACTGTTCTTCGCATATATGCAAAGCTGCGCACTAAAGGGTTAAACCCTTGGGTAAATTTGGCGACTGAGACTCATCATGCATTTTTCCGCTGCAGATTAATTTCTTTATATTCTATTCACACCAATATTTAAAGAAAAACTTTTTTGCAGTGTATTTCTCTTGCTGATCCTCTCAAAGGCTATATGAGAGATTTTTGTTTTGAGAAAGTGGTACCTGATGTAATTTAAATTAAAAAAACGCCAGTGACCGCCCTGAAACAAACATGTATACAAGGGGTTAAACGAGCGACATACCTGGTTATTTACTGACTATCATGTATTTACTTACAACCCACTTATTCTACTTATTTTGTAGCAACAATAATTGGCGCGTAATTGTACACATTCAAACAGGAAAAGATAGGAAGATTCTAGCAATTTGTTAGCATTATATTTGTTATGTTTCAAAAAGCGCATTTTCGATTTTAACGAAATTATTTTTGGTTAAAGTACATACCTTGAGCATTATTGTGCAATTTTTTGGTTGGTGTTGGTATAATATTACTATATTAATAATTTAAAAAAAAATAATTTTATTTATTTTTAAATATTAAAAATTGTGTACATATCTGAAAAAAATATATATAATATTAACTAATACATTCTTGCATAATTGGTGTTAGCTTCCTTTTTTAAAAAACTTATATACTTTTCGACAAAAATATATTTGAAAAATATTGGCGCCAGCGCATACTTCCCCAATTTTCTCAAGGACAGTTCAAGGTCAGAGGCTTAAAACAATCTATATTGTATTCTCACAGCAAGCATTTTTATAGCACATGTTATTTCAAACATCGGCCGTGGGATCAATTTTCCTATGCTTATCCGGCTAGACCCTCTCTTCCATTCATCTGCCTTAGGCTTAACCCATTGGCTGTCAACCACGAGTATACTCGTGTCTCTAATACTCGTGGCTTTAATTTATTAATTACTTCGTCAGCACTATTTTAGAATTTAAAAAATTGCCTTATTTATTGGCAGAAATTTCGCAGTATTAATAAAGCGAAGTTTACCTTATGGTGGCAAATGGCTTTCAAGAAGAAAGTTGAAAATTCTTACTTTATAGTTTTGGCAGTGAACGTGTTCCAGGGGTCTCAGTTTGGCCTCAAATTTTAATCCGAAATTTCAAATTCATAACGGCAATTTCGAAAGAAGTATTTTTACTCTATGTAATCGCTAACTGTCTCTCATTAAATAAGCATGAGATATTATTCTTTATTTCTGGCATGAACTCGAAATTTCTGAATAAAATTGGAGGCCAAACTGGCAACACTGATCTATCGATTAAGCGCGCCCCAAAGTTAGAAAAAGCGTGTTAATTCAAAATGAACGCATTTGAAAGTAACCTTTCCTACTTTCTTTGCCCATTTTGGTTACTGCGCGGTGTTACCCTGAGAGCCACAACCGTTTTCTTAATAACAGCACGATGAGTTAGCATTAACCATCAGGCTGAATAGCGTCTGTAGCTAGATGTTTAGTAGATCAGTTTTACTGGTGACAGTCTAATTAAAGTAATCCATTTTTCAGCATGACAATATTTATTGTTTTTATATAGTATATAAATACAGGTCTCCCATTCAGACTGTTTTTAATACCACTTTTATCTTAGTAGAATCGTCTCTCCATATTTTACTTGCAAATTTAGTAAATAAAACTTTTTTTTGGAGTCGATTCTCGCATTCAATTTTTTTTTCTATCATGACTTTTGAAGCAATCGTTCCCTGTTTAATCCGTTCAGGGGAAAGCAAAAATGTCTCTAAACATTGAATTCTCATCGGAATAATCGAAAAAAATTATTTTTAAATAAGGAAGAGCAATTTTTCAGCGATTTTTTGCCAAAGTTAAAAATATAAAATTGAGTTAAAATTTTCTGGTGAGAATCTTGTTTAAATTAGGTGGGATATATTTTATCCCACCGCCCCTTAACATCAAGGGGTTAACACAATAATGGTTTGGATATCATTTTTAGTTATTATTCCATTGGTGACAGCCTATTATGTATGAAATATGGATTTTACAAAAGTAGAGACCCTTCTTTCTACTGAAAGTCTTCCGTAAATTAATTTCTAGATAGGGTCTTCAAAATTATGTATCAGTAAAAATCTTACAATGTACGGGTTTAATATTTCTTACGCTCTAAAAATGTATGAACAAAATTATATAAATGCATTTTTCGTAAGGTAAAAGCCACGCCCTTATCCAATGATGTTAGATTAAATAAAAACCGCAGATAGATTTTTAATTTAAAATAGGCATTGGAACACGATTTCTATTTCTCCCTCTGTCCCAAATTAGTAGCTACATTTGATTACTTTTGTACTGATTATTGATACTGATGATTTTATGATTTTGTTTGAATATTTTTCAGAGATTTCAGGGTGCTATGTTATCATTCAACAACGTTTACTTATCAAGCATTCCCTCGGTCTTTGCTTAACCCTAGATCTACCGGGAATTTTATTCAAGTTTTAATAAAACGTTCTACACCAGAATTTTTATTTAAAACTATTTAACTTATTTATTTACCTTATTTTTGTCTGGTTTATATACTTAGTTTATTTTAAAGAAATTTCTGGTTTGAATGAATATTTTGTATGTACCTGTCGGGTCCAATGGACCCGTCTGGTAGACGGAGGGTTAAATAAGTACCAAATTATTTTCAAAAATCCAGGGCTCGCAATATCTTAAGCCACGCCCCATTTTGTACGAATTCTTCGACCAGTAATCACATAAAACTACCTTATAGGTAATGAATCGTTAAATTATTACTAAAGGGTGTTAAAAAGGTCTTTACTAAAGGGTGTCGATCTACTAAACTGCATCGGAAGTTATTTATGACTCCACCCACTTGAAATGTAGCAACTAATTTGGGACAAAAATTTCGACCTAAATGTCGAAACAAATTTGGGACGGAGGGAGTATGAAATAGTGGTGCTCCTTGAATGCAGGATTCTCCATCCTTTTTGTCTGAAAGTCGTTTGCCACCACAAATTCCGAAATGTAATCATATTCTTATTGAATAGCAATTTTACTGCTATTAACCCCTTAACAGTCGCATTAAATTACGGTTTAAATTTCAAATATCTTATATGCACACTTTTTTTTAAAGAAATGTTCAACTTATTTAATGGCAGGTAAAATGATACCATAATAAAGCCAATTACACTATTCTATAAAACTCGTGGGAATCAAACAAATCTGAAGAATCTGAATAAAAGTCATAGCCCATGAATATCACGGGAGCGAGAATTACGGGTTTAAATAAATAATGTTTTTCAATACAGAAATACCGGTAACCAGTGTTACCAAATCTGGCAGATATTTAATTCAAAAACTGAATTTGTACCAGAATGTTGTCACTAGCAATTTTTTATATTAGTCATGGAATTAGTATCATTATGCAAAGCGACGATAACTCTTCCAGGTTTCTGGTGAAAATTCGGAATTTCTGAATGAAAATTCCGCCAGATTTGTCAGAACTTGTGGTAGGATATCCACATTTTGAAGACCATTTTTGTAAGGAATGTATGTCCTTTGTTATTAATAATTTTCATATTATTTATGACTACTGTTGCCAGGTGTCCCGCATAAATCGGGGCTTCAAATGTTCTGGACACCGCTAATTTCTTACTGTTTATTTCGTCTTATTTCATCGCAGGTAATTCTGCCGTTAGATAAGGTGAAGAGAATTGTTTTAAAATACTGGTGTCAAGATCATTTGGGGCTCCGATTTACGTGGCAATACTAATTATGACAGACATTCTACTTTAAAATAAGGTGAAGATAACTCCGCAGAAAAATTGATAGACGTTAGACTGAGCGTCAGCTTGGACTCGGTTAGACCTTACGCATATAGATATAAGAATGGTTAATGTAAAAAATATAGGTATTTTATGTACTGATTGAAGATTGCATTCAAAACTTGATTCTTTTTCGACAAAGAATAGAACTCTTGGTACTTTAAACTCAAAATAATTTTTAAATATATCTAATCTGAAATTGCTACTTCAAAAAGTTAAATACCAAATTTATATCATAGATTCAAGTAATAATATAATACATAAAATGAAATTTATTTTATAGAACAGAAAGCATTTGCTGCATTTTCCTAAGACCGCCTTCTTACTCAAAATTACAATATTTAAAAAAACTGTTAATTTTTCCTCACCTTTAGTACATATGTATGAAATTTTATATATTTTATCAACAAAATATCTTAAAATCAATTATTAAAGTCCCTTCTATAAAAATGATAAAATTTATAATCAAAGACTCCCAAATGCATAAACCAGGGAACTATGAATAAAGAGGGACTGACATATCCTCAAAATGGTGAAGCTTAAATTGCAACCGGTTTTGCAGTGGCTCATTACCGCCGAGCCAAACTTCTACCAGTAAATTTAAATAGGAGTTTTCTCCTTATTTAAACGCCTTATTAATGCAAAATCTCAGTCATAATTATGGCCAAAAACAGATATTTATTTTTACTGGTAGAAGTTTACTTCGGCGGAAGTCAAGTCCAGCGTCTCCTCCAAATTGTGATAGCCAAAGCAACCTCCTGTCAGTGTCATTGAAGGAGATTATAATTCACGGACCAACTTCCACCAGTAAAAACTAATAGGAAATTTGACCATATTTATGAGTGTGAAATTTTCTACTCAAAATTTACCGGTTTAAGTTTTCTTCGGTGATAATCTGAAACTGTTGATCCTACGTATATAATTAGCCGCCATCTTGTGACAACTTTCTCATTTACTTCACTCGCAACTGGTAGACTCTACAATATATGTCTCCCCCTCTTTCTTCATAACACCTTAGTATAAGCATAAGCGCGAAGGCGTATGTATTTAAAATAACACTATTTTTAAAAAAATTCTTAGCCTTAATTAATCACAGATTGGTGTGATTGTATAAAACTAAGAAACTTGAAAATAGTGGTGTTCAAAATCCCGAATATTACTGTGGTAGGAACCAGATATTGTTATAGAAAATTACACTTTTTTCTGCTTGATACATTAACGTCCATCAATATATCCAGGGTTGCCAGTTTGGATTCCATTTTAATTCCGAAATTTCGACTTCAGACCGGAACTTTTTGAAGAAGAAATTTTACTTTAAGTAATCAAGAAAAGTTTGACATTAAATAATTCTAAAAATACTTTTTGCATTTTCTGTTGTGCATCCGAATTTTTTCAATGAAAGTGGAGGCCAAACTGGCGACCCTGAATATATCAGGAAATGTATTCTGCAATTATAGTTTTACCCTCCGCCTACCAGGCGATTCCAATGGACCTTACAAGCAAAATAAGTTTAACCTTATAAATAACCGTATAAGTTTTTTCAAACCAAAATTTTCTTTAAAATTAACTTCCCATGTACTTATGGCTGGCAGAACGTAAACACCCAGCTGAGTCTTTCTTTTAGGTATTATTATAATCCCTATCAGAGCGACTATACTTTGAGCGTGTGCAGTCGCTGCCATCGAAATACTCAAGGCCAGAGGTCACGAGTAAGACGTCATCACTAATCGAGCGAGTTCTCACTAGTGTTGGAATTCACACCGGAATATTTTGAATAGCATTTTTCTTTTATTTTATTTGCGGAATATCTATCATCTTATAAAATAATAATAACTATTTAAAACTACTGGTGAGAATTTGGAAAATCCCAAGAAAAAATCAGCGACATGCGGCAACACTGTGGCATTCCACATCTGGCTGAATTCTTATTTAGGGATTCCGAATTCTCACCAGTCAGTTTAAATAGTTATTATTGTTTTATAAGGTGATAGATATTCTGCAAATAAAATAAAAGAAAATTGCTATTCAAAATTTTCCGATGTGAATCCCAACACTAGTGGCAAGTCGGTCGATTAGTGATGACGTCACACTCGTGCTCTCTGGCTTGAGTATTTCGATGGCAGCGCTGCAGTATGTGTTAAAGTTTTTAGCGCGCACAAGCGTTCAAAATGGTGTGCTAAATAGAAAGTACCTGCAAACGTACATTTTGTAAATGTTGTTCGGACACACGAGCTCCACTCCTCGCTTACAACGTGTTATCATTAAAAAAAACCGCGGAGGGGAAGTACATATCTACAAGCCGTTCTTAAATTACACAGCCCAGCAGACTGATCTTAGCTCAACGTGAATTCCTGAAGCAGGTTCCACACTTGACCCACTAGCTTGCAGAATTACTTTTGAATTAATATTTCATAATTTCTCTTTTTAATTTTTTTGCTGTCAACTTTTCATTTTACAATATGCAAAAAGAACACCAGACTTAGAGGGCGCTATTGTCAACTAGCGAAATTTCTTTCATTTAACCAGATCAGGCTTATTATTTAATGACTTTGAACCCTATCGTTACATTGCGATATCGAAAAGTTACTTTTTTATTCTTTATCTTTGACCTTTTGTAAGCAACCGCTACTGTGAACACATTTTCGGAATACTTAATACCTATATAATTTATCTTCGATAAAACTGTAATTAACTTTTGACAGAAAACATATTATACTACATTATATTATATATTAAATATATAAAATATGATTATCCAACATTTTTGTTCTTAGACTTGTACCAAATTTTATATTAAAGCTATTTATTGTGACATTGTTATTTATGCGTGAACTGGGAAACATACCTAAACTCACAATATTGACGGAAAGGGGCCATCACTTCCATAAAAAACTCCGCTCAACAATATGTCTTGTGGAATTTTTAAATATTTTTTAAATAATATTTTTCAAAAATAATATATTTATTATTGACTTAACCATTTCAAGGGGAAAGTGTTTCCATTGCTAAAATGAATAAATGGAACAGGAATTTACTGAAAATAAATTTTGGAAATATGAAAAAGCTATATTTCTCGTGCATAATTCACCGAAGTTTTTTTAATCAAAATTCTGATGCAACTGTGGCATGTAGGAATTACAATCAAGTGGTTTCATAAACGTACCACCGTCCCTGAAGAGGATCAATGTAATTCAATGCAAGCACGGCCTGATTACCAAAGATTCTAATTTCCACCAATAAATTTTAATAGCAATTTTCGCCTTGTTTAAACGCTTTATTCATGCAGAATTTTTATCATGAACAAGCCCAAAAAATTATTCTTTTTTACAGGTGGAAGTTTGTCCCATTCGTAATCAGGCCTAGATGCAAGTATAAAGCAGATATTATTAAATGTAGAACCAATAAAGCAGATATTATTATTAAAAATGTGTTACCCTGATCACACTTAAACACACTTTCGGTACATCCCTGTTTTATAAAATACTATGATAAAATACTGAACACTTAGGCAGATCACACACTGAATAGACACGCATACAAAAGCGTGGGACGGGAGACAAATTACAGCTTTCAAATCGGTTTCTTCTTTGTTATCAGGGTGAAATGTTTCTTGATTTATAATTTTTTGTCGCTTGTCTCTTCAGTGTGTGATATGCCTTATGTTGTGAATGTGTATGTTCGTTGCCTTAGAATAATGGTGCACAGCCTTTTTAAGAGAAGGGCCACTTACAATAACTTCAAGGTTCTCAAAGGCCACATCAACAACACGAATATAATTATATTTCAGGAAGGTGATCTGTGGTCTATAATCAGATTTTTAAAAAATATGGTTTCAAAGGGGGAGGGGAGTTATCCCTTCTACATCCCAGTCGACATATCCAATTCAGTTAGCAAGCATCTATCAACAGTTTACGTTTGTATATATAACAGATATATAGCAAGGCTAATTTAGAAGGAGTAATAATATTCCTTGACTTTATTCGGGGGGGGGGGAAACTTTGTTTTATTAAAAGTGCTAAAAAAGGAACAACGGTATGATAGTAGCTAGTGCCTAAAAAAGTGAACTATATGAAAGAAGGGAGAAGGTGTAGCCAATTAACAAAATTCGCGATTTTTCCGCCATGATCCACAATATTCGCGATTTTTCCGTGTCCGATCAGCACTTTGCGAATTTTCTGTGCCTTATCTACAAAATCCGCAACTTCTCCAAAGCCGGTTGACAATATTCGCGATTATTCGTGCCCGAACGACGAAGTTCACGATTTTTCCGCGACCGTTGAGCGAAATTCGCTATACTTTACTGACTCTGACAAACTTCTAACTTATTCCGGCGGTAAATTGACGAATTTCGTGATTTGTTCTCGCAATAAACTGACGAAACTCGCAATTTTCCCGCAGCCTATCAACGAAATATTCAATTTTTTGAATTCACATTTCTTGATTGGCATCACTTTTTTGGAATGGTATAATAAACCTTATAGTAGGAGAGCTGTTGAACATTTTAGGGTAGGTATTTGAGGCACTATGAAAATTTGTGTAACACTTCTTTTTCAATGTCTGAATCCCAAACAGAACGTCTGGCTGAAGGATCGTGGAACTTAGCCCACCCATGAATGTTTAAATTTCCAAAATTTTCGTTGCAAGAAAATATCCTTGAGGCATTTTGAAATTGTAACACCTTCAAATTTAGTATTTAATGAAATAAAAAACGTAAAAGCCAGACACTTTAGGCGGCCCAAAAACTGTGCCAGACACGTGTCAAGTGCCATTTTTTGACTACCCCAAGAAGGTATTTGAGGCACGCTATGATTGAGACAGAAAAATATTTATGCTTAGAAAAAGTATTTTGAAAATGACAGACACTTTTGTTGGCACTTTCTACTTGCCAGATAACATAGAATGTTAAACGTGAGTGTCAGTAAAGCTGGATTTGCGGTTCCTCGCTGAAGATCCATTTAATGACTTACGATACAAGCAAAGTGTAAATCGCGTCGCATCTTAAGATGAATTTTAACTGGATGCTTGCCAATGAACCCCCAAAACTAATCAGGGAAGTTCCTTAACATAATAAACCGGCATACCAAATTCGGAGCAAATCGAATAATTTTGCACGAAAAACCCATTTATCTGAAATAAGGGGAGGGCGGACTAACACCCCTTTTCCCCCTTTATCCTTAACCAATGAACCCCCAAAACTTATCAGGGAAGCTCCTTAACATAATAAACCGGTATACCAAATTCGGAGCAAATCGAATAATTCTGCATGAAAAAGCCATTTATCTGAATTAAGGGGGTGTGGACTAACCCCCTTTTTCCCATTTATCCTTAACCAATGATCCCCCAAAACTAATCAGGGTAGCGCCTTATCAGAATGAAACTAGAAAAAAAAAATGAAGCAAATGGGATGTTTCTATCAAGAGTTATCGCGTTACGTACATACGTACGTACGTACACACGTACGTACATACAGAACCGGCGGCCACATAAGCTCTCATGCTTTGATAGCCTGTGAGCTAAAAATAAAATATTTTCATTATATGGCGCTAAAAGACGAATGTGCACGTGATTTGCGGGTAAAACTCTTCCTCACCAAACGCGAATATTTTAATGCATCTGAAAATTGCTTGTTAAATGATTATTCGAATGCGCGGTACTTAAGGAATTTAAACTTAAATAATGAAATATTTTGTTATTTTTTCTATAAGCTTATCTAATATATACAAGTTGGTTCTGCCTTTTTTCCTCGTGAAGGAAGGTTGTTCCAAGGAAATAACGCCATTTTGAGATCATTTGAGGTCATGCCGGCAAAAGCTGTAGCGAATACCTCATAGCTTAAAATTAAATTAAAATATACAAGTTGCGCGTTGGTGAAGTTATTTAATTTTCGGACGGTTTCACCGGCAGGATAAATTTAAGTGCACTTTATATGTAACTGTTCGATTAAGAACTATTTCATTATATATTTCGAAATTAAATAAGTCGTTGCTTCTATGACAAAAATACTTTTCTCATGTTGTCTCCGACACTAACACTATCGAAGACAAAGCGACAATGCTCAGAATCGGACCTTAACTTTGAGTTTAAAGCAATTTTAATCAGTTTAAATTTTGTACTAACCGTCATTAAACGATCGTTAAATTTCATTACATATAAATGTATATGACAAAATCATAGTTATAAAAGTAGATTTATTTATGCTAAACTTTCTTAAACTAGTTCCGTATAAAGAGTAGACAAAATTTTTATTAAAGAGTATTTTTCATAAAAGTTTCCGAAGTTTTCTGGGTATGCACTTATGCAAACCTTCCTAGTTAAAAGTTCCTAAATTATATGATGTTAAAAAATATTTGGTGTAAAGTGTTACATTCATTGAGGCAAATATTGAAATTCATGCAGGTAATAAATTCGTAGACGAGCTAATGCTACAGCTATTGTCTTGAGCTATACAGGTAAAAGATATAAATAGTACACATAAATATATTCTATTGTTCGTAAAAAGTGTGTTTTCATCTATCCGATAGACAAGATTTATTTTAGTCAAGGACTATGAATGTCCTACGCTATTTGTGAATATATTATTATGAAGAATAAAAATAAAATTATACTATTTCAAATGAAAATCAAATTTCAAATTATTTTTACTTAAAAGGCGCAAAGGCCAACCTAGTGAAAAAGATTCCATGCCGGGAATCGAACCCGGGCCATCAGTATAGCGCACTGACGTTCTACCGACTAAACCACATGGAACGATACCCAGCCTGGAATTTCTCACTATTACAGGTTGGCAAAGCTACAAACGCAGCACAAGATGGAAATATAGATTCAATTGATGCTGGATTTAATTAAGGGTCTGTGTTTGCCCCATGTCGGTGGCTCACGGAAAAAATATTCCATCTTGTGCTGCGTTTGTAGCCTTGCCAACCTGTAATAGTGAGAAATTTCAGGCTGGGTATCGTTCCATGTGGTTTAGTCGGTAGAACGTCAGTGCGCTATACTGATGCCCCGGGTTCGATTCCCGGCATGGAATCTTTTTCACTAGGTTGGCCTTTGTGCCTTTTAAGCAAAAATAATTTGAAATTTGATTTTCAATTGAAATATTGTATGCAAGGCGAATGTTTCTCTCTGGAACAATTTCCAAATATTAATAAAATTATACTATACCTAATGAAGAAGAAGGCACATTTGATATTCCTGAAGCGTTGTCGACCCCGTATTTCTTCATTAAAGCGATGAAACTTTTCTAGCAATGTCTACGATAACCCTCTTTCAGATTAGCAATGGATGGTAAAATAATATCTTTATATTTTAACATATGTTTTTGCCGACTTTTCAATACTTCACAACATTTTTGTAGCAATTTTTCATTAAAAACAGTGATTTTTCCGTCGCTTTTTGCGCAAATAACACATTTTTTTTTTTTTTTTTTTTTTTTACTTTCCATTATTACTATTCTAAAATTTCCACAATTGCTGCTTGCTATGAGTCATGTGGTCTTGAGAGAGCCAATCACAGTTAGATTTGTTGTGATTGCGCACGCATCCAGTTGAAATTCATCTTAAGATGTAACGCTGTTTACCCTGATTTTGTATCGTAAGTCAGTAAATGGATCTTCAGCGAGGAACCGCAAGTCCAGCTTTACTGACACTCGCGTTTAACATTCTATGTTGTCTGGCAAGTGGAAAGTGCCAACAAAAGTGTCTGTCATTTTCAAAATATTTTTTCCTAAGCATAAATATTTTTCTGTCTCAATCTGAGCATGCCTCTAATACCTTTTTTGGGGTAGTCAAAAAATGGCACTTGACACGTGTCTGGCACAGTTTTTGGGCCGACTAAAGTGTCTGTCATATTCAAAATACTTTCTTCTAAGCATAAATATTATTCTGTCTCGATCTCAGCGTCCCTCAAATACCTTTTTTGGGTAGTCAAAAAATGGCACTTGACACGTGTCTGGCACAGTTTTTGGGCCGCCTAAAATGTCTGGCTTTTATATTTTTCATTTCATTAAATCTTAAATTTGAAGGCATTAAAATTTCAAAATGCCTCAAGGATATTTTTTTGCAACGAAAATTTTGGAAATTTAAAAATTCACGGGTGGGCTATGTGCCACGATCCTTCAGCGAGACATTCGATTTTATATTCAGGCATTACAAAAGAAGTGTTGCACAAATTTTCAGGGTGCCTCAAATACCTTCCATAAAATATTTAACAGCTCCTGGACTATTATTTTCTTCTTATTTAATCTTCCACTAAATAAGGCAAATTTCACTATTTTAAACAGTCTGGTGGCAATAAAGAGATTTCAGTTTTGAAAATTAGCCTACTAGCAACACTGATACGACGCCGTGGTGTAAACCAGTGGAGTTATGAATAAAGCGGAGGAGACATATAGTGTACTTACTAGATGTAAATTATGTGTATTTACACCTAATATGATTTATTTACCAATTAGAATAATTGTGTTAAAATTAATCTAGTATATAATGTACTATCTAGCAGTTGCGAGTGAAATAACTGAGGAGGTTGTCACAAGATGGCGGCTGCTTTTTTAACCCCATGAAGGGCGGTGATGCCGTCATGGCATCACATAATTTTAATCCGAGATTTCCACATCGGCACAGGAATTTTATGATGAAAATGTCATCTTTATTAAGTACACGAAAATTTACTTTTACTTTTTTACAAATAAAATATCCTGTTAATACTGGTGTCAATAAATTATTTGAGCATTTTACGAATACATGTGCCCTTGCCCTTGAAATTGTTAAATCGGATCTACAGTTTCTGAATACCGTCGTTGAAAAACTTCTCCCCAGTAAAATGGAATAGAATATTTTGCAATATTTAAGCGTCTTATTCTTGGAAATATTTTCTCTCAAATATGGTAAAAACTTTTATTTGTTTTTATTGGTGTCAGTTTGTTGATAAAACAGTAAGTTTGTTTCACCGGTTGTCATAATATGGCAGAAACAAGCGTTTGAATACAGTAAAAGTACACTTACACCAGTACAAATGAAAATCTGTTTCCGGCCATTATTTATGACTGGTATTTTGAATTAATAAGGACTTTAAATACTTAGAAAATTTCTATATTTACTGGTGGGAATTTTCACCGGAGGTAATAAACACTTGCGAAAGCGGTTACAGTTGAAGCTTCACTATTTTAACCCCTTGGAGACGAGCGACACGTATACGTGCCGGAAATAGGCCTAAGGATCCTCGTTTATCCTCACCAGTAAAATTTTAATGTAAAATTTGCCTTATTTAATCCGAGCATTTTCCCGATTTGAATAGGCACAAACTTCTGTTTTTTAAAACCGGTAGCAAAGTAATAAACATTTCGTAAAAGGCTCCCGTCGCGAAGGGGTTAACACTAGAACGACCGGAAATTTTACTCAAGTTTCACAAAAGTATTTAACGTCAGAATTTTTATTTGAAATTATTCGATTGATTTTTTTACTTAAATCTGCGTGGTTTAAATTTAACTTATTTTGTGAATGAATTTCTGGTTCCAATTGACATTTAATCATATGGTAGGAGTCGGATCGACTCCTTCCAGTCGTTCTAGTGTTAACGATATGTCATTTCCTTATTATTAACCCTCTCGCTGCGCAACCCGAGAGTTTCTCGGGCAACGTAAAACTAGCAAAATTTGTGCAACCTGAGATTTCATCAGGTTTGCATTTTTCCGTCTAATTAATTCTCCTTGATCATTCCCACCAATTATTTTTTATCGTAAATTTTGCCTTATCTAATCCGAGCATTTTCCCGATTAAATCAGACGATAATTTTTGTTTTGAAAAACCGGTGGCAAAAGAATAAAAATTCTTAAAAGACGCTCGTCGCGAAGGAGTTAAATACGCAATTTTTGAAGCGATTTTGGTAAAACAATTACGCGGCGAGAGGGTTAATAGTTCCATGTGTAGACCTAAGTTAATTATTATTTGCTTGTGGGAAACAGTGTTAAAGAGTGGGTGGGTTATTTACTCAAAATTCTACTGCTTTTACAATAAAAAAACAAAAGATTTCCTTAATCTGCCACTTGCTACCACAATAAATTACTTCAAATAAGTGATAACATTCTGAATAAACAAATTCCTTCTACGTGGTAATAATAATGGGAAATAACTTTTAGAGACTATTGTAATTTTTTGTGCGGCATTTTTTTTAAATTTTGTTTTTTGTTCGGAATCTTCAAAGCTGCAATATTTAGAAACAATAACCTTTGTGGTATTTTTTTCGCGCAATTGTTGTAGAAAACTATCGCGAAGTTTTGTACTACTGTACTATTTGTAAAAAATTACATACAAAGCAGGTAATAATGGACGCCCGGCAAATTAATATTTTATATACTGCATTATGATCTACTACAATTTTTTTCTCAGTTACTACAATGAAAATTAAAGGATATATACATAAAAAATATACTCACCCATGAGAAATTTAATTCGTTAGAGGTTAACAATTAAAGTGATACTTTAAAGTACCGTCAGTATACTATGCTAAAAATATGCTCGTAACAGAAAATCCACATGGTATTGCAAATAAAGTTTAATCTCTTAAAAATGCTAAAGAACAAGAGGACACTCGTAAGTTAACGATAAAAAAATATTAAATTGAGATAGTTTTATTTTACGCATGAAAAATGAGTTAAAATTGCAATATGATGGCATTAAAAAAATATTTTTCTTTTTAGATTTCAATTTTCTTAGCAGTCCTGTAGTTATTCGACGCCTATATTCCAGAGACAACATGTTCTCCTGCATCTCTAGATACGCAATATATGAATTTACATATGCAATTTCTAGCATAGCAAAAAAGAGCCGGTGACACAGCTTTCTCTATTTCCTATATAAAATAGTAATGAAACAGAAAAGATATACCAGAAATATCATTACTATACTAGAATTTAGTAATTACATTTTAAAGCAGATAAAAATGATGGGTAATTACACAGACGAGAAGTAAACAACAAATTTTTCACCAACACCCAGTGGACTGACAGTACTTATAAGTACCACCGAGTAATTCAACTTTTAAATCAAATACGTACACCGTTCACCTAAAATAGCTAGTCAAATTGTTTTTCAAGATCATAATGCACACTCAAAAAAAAATCCAACACTTATCTTATATCCTTTACTGTGTTTGTAGCAATAAAAAGACGAGTGTGACAATCTATACAAATTGTCAGCACAAAACGCATCGACTGTTTCAAAGATAGCCTACTTCCTCGCAAAAATAACAAACCTAGCACTACTTCTGCCATCTATCCTGATAAAGTGCAGTTAAAATAGTGTTTTTGCAAAGTACCATTAGAATATTAGTAATATTCACTATGGGATGAAAGTTTAAAGTGAATGATACTTATAAGTACTGTCAGTAGATAAAGGTTAATCCAAAATACCACTTGACACTAGAGCGGCTAGAAATATTACTCAAGTTTTATAAAACTATTTTACACCAGAATTTTTATTTACAACTATTTAACTTACTTATGTAACTTGATTTCTGCGTGGTACTTATTTTGTAATCCAATTTCTGGCTTGAATCGAGATATTTTTATATGATACAGATCAAAATGAACGGTGTGGCCGTTCTATTATCGATTTAATCGCCAACTGCCAAATTTGTGCCAGATATTTTGAACAAATATTACATTTATTCTGTACATAAAGAAGAACATTTAATTTTTTTCAAATGAATTTGTTCGCAAATACTGGTGACATTCAATCATTTCAATATGTTTGCAAAAGAACTACTTTGAATGGGTGAAGGAACATTTGTCGATGGATTACGATGGATACAATGTACCATTGGTACTCACTCTCACTTACAAAACAAATTCACATCCCTATTTGCGAAAAATAATATTCACATTAATTAATGACAGAAATTTTACAATAAAATGAGACGAAGGATTAAATTTGGAAATTGTGGTAGATCTGCGGCTGATAATCCTCATAGTGAGTACCACTGCATTATACACTGACGGAAAAAAATCCCAACACCAAGAAAGATTTGTGTTAGATAAACGAAATTTGGTAAGCGTGTTTATACATCTAAAAGTGACATCGATTGAAATTTCGTGCTTCGTGCATATGTGTGGCGCTAGTAGCTCCACTCAGAACTTGCAGATCAGGTTTACTTTAAATGCGTGCAGTAAAGTTCGTGGGTGATACTTAGCTTCGAAATGTGACGTATTGAGTTGATGTTAGCCAAGAATGCCTTTAACAATACGAAGAAGCCACTGTCAACAGCTCACCGAGTTGGAACGAGGTCGCATACTTATGGCCACGAGAAGGTGGATTTTCTTTTCGCGATATTGCAGAAAGACTTGACTGGAATGCATCCACTGTGCATGATTGTTGGAAGCAGTGGTCAAAGAATGGTGCTGCCTCAAAAAGACCGGGTTCCAGGCGGGAACTTGACACTCCTGAGAAGAAAGATCGCCGTATTCGGCGTACAACTGTGTCGCATCGTACTGCGTCAGCGGCAGAAATTCGAGCTGCAGTTGCTACCACAGTGACACAACGAACTGTTAGAAGTCGGTTACTGCAAGAACAGCTCCGAGCCAGGCGCCCTGTAGCGTGAATTCTATTGACTCCAAGCCATTTCCATTTGCGAAGTCATTGGTGTCAAGCCAGAGCTGATGGGAGGACGGAGTGGAGATCTGTTGTGTTTTCTCATGAAAAAGAAACACAACAGATCTCCACTCCGCCCACATTCATTTTATCACAGAATCTTTCGATTAAATAAAGCGAAAATTAATTTCCAATATTGCTGGTATTTATCCGTACGAACCCTGAGTATTGATAGAATATATTAATCATTCAGAAATATTAATTTAATAAAACAGTGTTTAGACATGAGATATTTACATTAGAAATAAAAATGATACATTATGATATCTGTCCATATGACTATATGTGAATTAATTAGTGTCTAATTCTGCATAACCGGTTCCCACATTGTTTTGTTTTAGTTTAACAGCAAATCAGACAATTTGAAAAGTATGATAGGCATTTGATCTTGTTGTTTTATAGCTTTCGCAAGTGTTCATGCAAGATAACATTATTTCATTACAATTTTAAAATAGAGGAAATTCTCTTTAACGGGTTTAAAATATCATCATTTTTTTATGCATGTTTGACTATCTCTTGACAATATTACGAGGCTGACAAAAAAATGTTATTTAGTTAATGTCCGCTAATTTTTTTCTATCCAGTTATGGAACACTTAACTGTAAAAACTTTTGGTGTTGAAGAGTGACGCCTTAAGCCCCTTTTTTAACCCTCCAGAGACAATACTCCAGGTACATTATTAATTTTAACTCCAGTGGGCATGTGTTGTAGTTTTTACGACGCATTTCGTTTTGCTACGTTGTTACAAATACCAAATATAGCATTATACTTCTAAAATAGATCAGTGTGGACTAACAGTTGACCGTAGACTATTTGTGAGACCAGTATTTTTGAAAAGCTGTCTTCACGATATTTAATCGCGAAATTCCTTCAATTCTATAAGAAGAAGATTGCTCTTCGAAATTACCGGTGCCATTGAGATCCCTCGGGCTAACTTTGGACCACATCAGGGATCACAGCGTCTTATATTTTTATCTATGTCGTACACTGCTTCCAATAAGAAATTCCTCGTAGTATATTTCGATCTCGCCTCTGTATTTTTCTGCAAGATTGAAATGGAAATTGCAGGAATTTTAAATACTTTAAAAAATTCTTCCGTATAATCCTAATTAAAAAAATTATTTAATTAATGTAAAACCAAAATTTAAATGTCTCTCATAAATATTTATAAAAAAAATCACCTGTTTACATAAAAATTTAATTAAAATGTTTGGTTTCTTAGAAGCAAATTTAATTTAAAGTATCCATACTTGCCAAATCTTAAGCTTTATTGTGCCACAAACATTTAATAGTAAATTTTACCTTTTTTTTATTGCCGTAATCTGCCGATTATGCAAGGCAAAAATTTCTATTAATTTTTGTGGTACAAAAAAGCGTAAGCGTTGGCATCTAAGGTTAGTTGGGGTAACTGGGCCATAAATTATTTTTAAAAAACTGTTGGTGTTTTTTAAGTTTTAGCTTTTGTGAAAAATGCCTCTTAAATCTACTTCCTAAAACAACGTGTATCAATTCAATCATAACTCTCATTTTGCTGTGATAGGTTGTCAAAAATTTACGTTTCTTTTTTTTTAAAACAACGTCAGTATGGTTGAACTTCCTCGGCTTTTTATTAAAATACTGTAAGCACTTTTATTAAACTTATCTTTTTTTTTTAAAGATTAGACATATAACTACATTAATATTATTAGGTATCTATACATATTTACTTCATGTTTCAAAAGTAAGCCCGGTGTCCCAGTTACCCCATAAATTTTTCAAGAATGGGGTAATTGGGACATGTATCTATCCGGGGTAACTGGACCATGCTGGATCCAGTTACCCCAAAAGTTATAAATAATTTCTTTGTGTTTTCTTACTACGGGAAGTAAATTTCTCCATTGTTTTTTGCTCACAATAAAGAAAATTATAGAATACCTCATTAAATTTATGTAATGAAATTACAAAAAATCATATTGAGTGGTATCAAACCAAATTTCTTGACCCCTTGAGAGGCGGTGATGCCGTTATGGCATCACTTAATTTTAATTCCTAATTGCCACATTTGCACCTGAATTTTATAAAGAAAATTTCACATTTATTAAGTACGGGAAAATATACTGTTACTTGTTTTCAGATAGATTCTCTTGAAAATATTGGTGTCATTAAATTATTTCAACATTTTACGAATACAAGTACCATGCCCTTGAAAGTGAGATAGCCAGACCTTGAAATTATACTGTAACCAGGGGTCGCATTCTATAGGGAAACTTTTATCGTTCCTACCACTATTTTGAAAATAATATCTTCACCGCATCTTTCTTTAAGGGTTCTGGTAGGGACAATGAAATTTTACCTATACAATGCTCAGCAAAAGTTTAGACAATAATCTATTATGCTTCTGTGCTGAGAAGTATGCAACGAATTGTTGTAATTCAACTGTCATGTATTACTGGGGACTTATCCTTCATACACAAACAATAAATTTTAATTTATCCACTTTACATAATATATAATGACAAAAAAATGAATTTAACATTGTTGCAAAAGAATAGACAATCTGTCTGTTAACAGAAAAATATCCATAAATTAAAATCGAACTGCACCTACATTGTCTGCTATAAACGCAAAAATGTGACTTTCCATCGAAGAAACTAAATCCTGCATCACTTGGGGGTCTATTTCGTGCCAAACACGTTCAACATCTGATCGAAGTTCATTTACAGAGGAGTATTGTTAAAAAATTGCATAAAGCGTATGAGATATGATGCCACAAAAGTTTTCGATTGGGTTCAGATCACGGCTACACGCGGGACATTCGAAAACAGTAATATTTTGAGAGTTAAACAAATTTTTTGATTTGTATGCAACATGAATAGACGCATTATCTTGCGCAAATACATACTTTGGAAGAGATAAAAGTTCACCAAATGGCTATAAATTGTTTTCCAATGTATGTACGTAGTCTTACGCAGCTTGGCGACCACTGAGAAACTCCAGAGATACTTGAGAATTAAAACAAAGTGAGGCCCAAGTCACCAACTCTTTCGAGGGCAAAGGACACATAATTTTAATTCCATAAATGTCAAGAATATTTAATTAAAATTTTCCTTTTATAATATACGTGAAAATAAGCAATTTCATATTTTCTAATAACTTCGTTTATAAATTCTGGTATCAGTCCATTATTTCATCCGTTTATAAAAAGAATTACTCCGCGACAGGAATGGGGTCAATTTGTTGTGAGATTTCAAGGCTGGTGGTTTTATCATTTTCATGTAAACTAATGTACATCTTTCTTTAATGCATCTACGAAATTATCCGTTGGCACAGAAAGCTCTAACTCACTTTTAATGCGATTAGCAGTCATCATTTGTCTAGATGCCAGTTTATGGATCCTTCTATAATCTCGTTTTCTGGCCGCACGAGTCCTTCCAGATCTATGTTTTGCTTTGAAAGAGTCACCTTTAGACAGTACTTAATAGACAGACTTCTTTGGCCGATTGAAAGTAACTGAAATTTCCGCAAGTCTTCCCTTTCGATTTCAGCTTCCGTGATTTAATTATTTCATCTGACTGAAAATTTCTTGCTCGCGCATCTTCACCAACCGATGCTATCGCGAGATGCACTTAAATACTTTATGCATGTGACGTCATAAGTTTGAAATATGCGGTTTTCGGTGAACAATATCGAAAAAATCACAAAAGTGTCTAAACTTTTGCAATATGCAAATTTCACTTTTTTCAGTTAAATGAAATAATATCCTACATTAAAACCGTTATTTCTGTCCTAAAACGTTTAAAATATATTTAAAAATAAGTACAGTCATTTGTATAACCCAACTGTTCGTATTTTTTATTTAAAGGTTAAAAATCACCAGTGTCTAAACTTTTGCTGAGGAGTGTATAATGCGAGTCCTGGATAAAGATAAAGTACTTCCGTAGCCGTTTGTTCATAGATTTACCTCGCTATATTTTTCCTTAAAATACACATGTGACTTTTATACTTATTATCTATACTAAAGTACATAAGTACTTACTTAAGTTTTATGTTTTTGGTGTAAATAAATCTAATATTTCCTTTTATTGCTTTTTTTAGACATATTGACAGCAATGGTTTTCCTTACAACGCTGTTTATTGACATATAATTTACATGATCTCCCTGGTATAAATTTTTTTAAGTTGTTTACACTTTTTCAAACAGAACCCTATATTCGATATGAAAAAATATAAACGCGTGTGGAACATATGCCCCTCTGGTCCAGTTACCCCATTGTTGGGGGCAACTGGACCAATGGGGAAAAAAAAGATGAAATATGCATATTTTTATATTTTTAAATATTAAAATGTAATTTTGAGCATTTCTGTCTGATATAGGGAACTTAACTGAACACATTTACAGAAATTCAAACTTTAATTCAAATGAACATTAGCTTTTTGAAGCTGAACTGTCAGAAGCTCCAGAGTCACATTGTAAAATCATGGCCCAGTTACCTCAACTAACCTTATAGTTAGTAAAATGACTGAGTCCCTCCCCCCCCCCCCCCCACACACACACACCTAACGCTACGCCACGGCTCTCATTATCAATGGGTAGATGAATAACACATTCAGCGACTAGGTTGTTAAGAAATGTGTTGAAATCGTTATGGCTTCCTCCCAACGAAAGATATATCAGGAGCTTGGAAGAACAAGGACGAATCCCGAAATTGGGGTGTTGGGAAATCAAGCTCAAAGTTTCGCAAGTAGTGTTATAGAATAGGGTACTACGCACTTTATCTCGAAATTGTGAGAATACTAAGGGCGAACCAGGGCAAAACGACTTACCTACGTGTTGCCTACATATATCTGAGGGAGAAAAGACAAAAAAAAAATCGATTTTTCGGATTCGCCCTTGCTCTTCCAAGCTCCTGATATGAATGCTGCTATCCTGTGCAAATGGTAAATAAATCCAAACGTTTACTATTCGGAAAACTGAATTGGTAGAATTTTATTCCTGCGGTAATCAGGTTGTGTCTTCCTCAAATTTACCGGTAATTCTGGCTAATGCGGAAGAATTCGGTAAACATTTTCAAGGTGCCTATCAGTTTCAACGCTTTCGTGGAGAAAGGGTACTTCAACCTAAAACCGAGCTATCACTATTTTAGAATAGAATTATTTGCCTTATTAAATCGCATAAACTTTGCGATTAAACAAAGCAAAGATTAAATTTCGGAGTTTGTGATGGCAAACGAAGTTCAGGCATAATGGTGAATACTGCTAATATAGGAGAATGAGAATAGTGATTTCCATATTTTTTTGGTAACTGAAAAATTCATTTTACAGAAATAGCATTTAAAGGATTTCGTTTACATCATTCAGAAACACGCAAAATTAATCTAGAAGTGTCAATTAAGATTTATTAATGTTTTTATCTAAAAAACGGAAGAAAAGGATGCATAGAAACATTGTTTAAATTTCTCCTGTCCCTCCTTCACCAATTCCGGTATTTGACTTATTACTTTCTGTTTATTAAATTGGTCATGACGCATCCTCTATTAATAATAGAAATAAAATTAAAATAGATTTGGAATTTAAATGCCTGCTTTTTTAAATAAAACAATAAAGAAAATCGAAAAGTTTCAGTGAAACGGCCTTTTTAATGTAGGCACATACCTTAATCCACACAAAAAATGGATTTTCCCCTTAAATATGATGTATAGTAACCATTTTTATCATGAACTTCTTGTAATCACCATGTCATTGATTCAATGAGACTGTTAGCAATATCAGGATCTCTTTGAATAATTTGCCAGACAGATGCACGTAGAAAGGATTCAAGTTAACGTAAGATCGCGAGGAAGTGAAATACGGCTTACGCTTTGTTTTCATCGTTAGAAAGACTTACGCTGTAAGTTTATCATAACAGCTGCGATCGAAATACTCAAGGCCAGAGGACATGAGTGTGACGTCATCAATAATCGACGGCCTTCTCACTAGTGCTGGTATTCACACCGGAAGATTTTGAATAGAAATTTACTTTTATTTTTTTTATTTTATTTATTTATTTATTTATTTATTTTTATTTATTTATTTATTTATTATTTTTTTGTGGAATATCTATCACCACCTTATAAAAAAATAATAACTATTTAAACTTACTTGTGAGAATTCGGAATCCCTAAATTAATACCCAGCCAGATGCAGAATTCCACAGTGTTGCCGCATCTGGCTGATTTTTTATTGGGGGATTCCAAATGCACACCAGTAAGTTTAAATAATCATTATTGTTTTATAAGATGACAGATATTCCACAAATAAAATAAAAGAAAACTGATATTCATAATTTTCCGATGTGAATTTGGACACTGGTGAGAAGTCGGTCCATTAGTAATGACGTCACACTCGTGTCCTCTGGACTTCAGTATTTTGATGGCAGCGTCTTAACCCCTTACCTGTTTCTTTTTTTTCACAATAAATTAAAAATAAGGACCCAGCACCACTTTCTTTTTTACTAAAATATTGGCCTTGTATAATCGAAAAAGGTATGCCAAATAACAAACCAAAGATTACAGTTAAAATTAAGTTGTATCCAAAAGCTTTTAGTATCGAAGATAGCAAACTCTGTTTTCCCGAGCTGCACTTGGGCAAAACAATCCAGGGGTTAGGCGAAGTACCGTATTCCCAAGCCAAATTTTTCAATAAATTGAGTAAAATATTTTTTGCTTCAAATTATTCTTTTCCGCACATCATAGACGGCATCTTAAACCAGCAACTTGAAGTTTTTAAGCATAATTTGAATACTTCTTGGAAGAAAAAATTGAAATTTTGCATGCGCGTAAATCAGGACATAATAAATATAAATCCAACAAAAAAAACTGTAGGTTGCAATTCATAATCCTTTCAAATATTAATTTCATAATTCATATTATAAACTTATAAAAATTACAAATTCAATATTTTATTATTTTGGTTTATTAGTATTATAATCATACAAAAAATTACCAAATTAGGATTATAATTTCAGGATATATTAATAAAAGTATGAAAACGTAATTTAACCCTTTCAGGGGCAAGGTACTTCTAGTCTAAAATTCTGAAATGAGTGACTGACACAAGAATTTGCAGAAAAATTTATTTCAAAATAAGCAAACGCACTGAATAAAAGGAAATCTTTCATTCCATTCTTCTGGTGCCAATGTGGCATTGAGGAATTAAAATTAAGTGGTCTAAAAATGAACCACCGCCCTTGAAGGGGTTAACATAAGAAGCTCTTAATTTTGAGTATTTATAATTCAAAAACTTATCATCCAAATGACTTGAAATTTCGTATCTTGGCATAGTGAGAAACGAAGTTTTAAATATCTTTTCAAAACTGGGTGAAAAAAAAGAAAGTGTGAGGTAGTTTTGATTTGTAAATGCCCCCTAAGCAAATTCTATATACCCCATTTAAAAGTAGACTTCATTTCAAACGTTTGGTTGGTTGGTTGATTTTTGACGGCCGATTATCTACGCGAGGGATATAGGCCCGAGAAGGGAGTGCCCTTCGTGGGGGGGGGGGTCTTTCTAAAAGAAACTAACCCGTATTTACACATGGAAATCCAAGGTTCGAAGAAAACCACGAAAACTCCGAACGATTAGGCCGACGGGCGCAACTGGGTTCAGACCCAGCACCTCCCGTCTACCAGCTTCGAGAACAGAACCTCTCGGCCACTGGTGGCGCTTTCAAACGTTTGGTACCAGTAACTTTCTTTTACGATAATTTACTGCAGAGTTAGTAGGGAGCGTTTACTTTTTTTCCCGTTTACTGTACATTATTTATACTACTTAAGTTTAATTAAAAACTGCTAGTTCGCACTGAGTTTTTTTAATAGAATTTTGTTTTTAATTGTACGTTAAGAAATTTATTTATTTATTTTTAAGACAACTTTCTTTGTAAATTCTGGTGTCAACTATTCATTTCAGTATTTTAGTAACAGAATTATATTCCCCTGAAAGGGGTAAATTTTTTTTTCTTATTCGTTATTTTTATCTCAGTTGTACTCAATCATTTTTGCGAAAAATTTTCTGGTAGCACTTTTTCCCAAAGTAATATAGGTCTTAATGAAAGAAATTCTTCTTAACCCCACATCAGAATTTTAAAATTAAAATTTGCATTTATAATGTATATGAGGAAAGCTTTTACTTATTTTCAAATAAATTTGTTCGCAAAGCCTGGTGTAATTCAATCAGTTCAATAATTTAGCAACAGAAGTACGTTGCCCCTGAAAAGACTAAGGAAAGGAATGCTGCAGATAAAAGTTATTTATTTAAGGTGGTGAGGCAATTTTTTTATAACGTAAGTAGCGAGGTGGGGATTATGTCACCCCGAAGTCTGATTTCTTGTACACTTCACAAAATTTAGCGAAATAATATAATTTTATAAGAAAATTTCCTGTGAATTTTGCAACATTTACTTGTATAAAAACAACTGAAAAAGTATATAAGTGTACATATGTAGTTAAGTGCACATACATATGTACCGGGTGTCCCAAAAAGGACTGACTGATTTTAAAATTCAATAACTTGCATACAGTGACAGATATTTAAAAAAATCTTGCAGGAGGGTTATGCATAAGGTCAAAAGTTTTATTACAGTGATTTTCGATTTTAGTTCGAATTACAAACAATAGATGGCGCTGTAAGCAATAGTCGCTAAATACAGGCTCGATTTCTGGTCCTATCTCTTGTTCCATGCTGAAAAAGGAGATGGAAATGTATTATCCGGGCCACGAAGTACCAAAAATCGAGCCTGAATTCCGCGTCTAGTGATCGCAGCGCCATCTATTGTTTGTAATTCGAACTAAAATTGAAAATCACTGTAAAAAAAACTTTTGACCTTATGCATAACCCTCCTGTAAGAATTTTTTAAATATCTGTCACCGTTTGCAAGTTATTGAATTTTAAAATCAGTCAGTCCTTTTTGGGACACCCGGTAAGTGTACAGTTCATCTAGTAATATAAAATGGTAATATTCCTGAATTTAAATTTCTCTGGTTGCAAAACACCACATTTCGCCAGTTAAAGGTTAAAAAAAAAAGAAGTATTTCTGCTAACTTCAGGCCGCATTATAAGTACATCAGTCTGATATTAAAAATGGGTATAAAAGTAAGCTCAATACACGAAACGAAATTTAACAAGTTAATTTTGCGAATTTTAAATGGCTTTCAAAATTTCTTAACATGATAGCGAAATGATTCTTAAATTTGACAATGAAAAAAGAAACAAAAAAGAAAAACTAGGAAATTTAATGTGAACACTTTATTGACCCACAGTCAACAGGTGGTTTTTTGATAGATGCTTTCAAAAATATATTTAACCTCTTAATTCTCGTCACGTGATATTCACGGGCTGTGTCTTTTATTGAGATTGTTTAATTCCCACGAGTTTTATAAAATAATGTAATTGGCTTTATTATGGTATCATTTTACCTGTCATTAAATAAGGTGAATATTTCTTTTTTTTTAAAGTGGTGCCAATAAACAATTTGAATTTTTAAATCGTAATTTAATACGATCGTTAAGGGGTTAACTCTTTCGTGCGTAGCTTCGCATGTATTCAAACAACAGCGTTTTGAATTTAATAGATTTTTTTATTCGTATATACCTAATTTGCCCCAGAAAATGAAAATAGCAATATGTGGTTTACTTAATAACAGGCATTTCGTATTTAAATAAAGCGAAATTAACCATGGAAACTTTCTGGTGTGAAGTCAGATTCTCTGAACTACGTAATTTCTAGAACGTATTCTATTATGGGAAATAAAAGGTTAACCCCTTAACAGTGACATTTGTTTTCTTACAAAAGAATTAAAAATGGGTCTTTACACCACTTTTTACATAATAAAATATTTACCTTACTTAATCGAAAAATATCTGACAATCAATAAAGATAAATTTACACATCATAATTTTAAATTATTTATTTGCTTAAATGACGTCATAAAAACACATTAAAAGTAAATTAAAAACACTTTACATGCTTCAACTCATTTTCTGAGTTGTCGTCAGAAAGTATAATAGAAAATTACAAATGCATAATGAAAATTTTAATAATTTAATAAATAATAATAAATAATAAATAATAAATAATTAAAATTTTAAAATTTTAATAAATGAAAATTAAATTTTTCATTATGCATTTGTAATTTTCTATTATACATTCTGACGACGACTCAGAAAATGAGTTGAAACATGTAAATAAAGAGTTTTTAATTTACTTTTAACGTGTTTTTATGACGTCTTTTAAGCAAATAAATATTTTCATATTATGATATGATTAAAAAATGGACGCAATTTTGACTTACTACTCGCCCTTATTTACATTTGATAAATTTACAGTTACAAATTAGTGGTATCAAAGTGCTTTTATAACGAAGCAAGCAAAGTGTTCTTGCCCGAATCCAGTTCGGGCCACACTGTTAAGGGGTTAAATATTAAGTGCTATAAAATAAATAGTTATATAAAATAAGGTATTTGGAGACATACTTATTAAAATGTTTAATAATTTGTACTATTTTAGCGTAAAACAGTCACACAACAGTACTTTTTTCTTGTGTTGCAGATGTGCAACAGAAGAAAAGATTGACGTATTATATGAAAAATATATCTCTGAATTTTTTCATTATTTTTCCTGTGTAACACACTTTTCAGAGAATCATATGTAAATTTTTCGAAACAAAATAAAACGCGTATTTAAGGGTTCAGAAACTAATATAAATAACATGTGTACACACCTTGGAATTTCCAAGGAGTCTGCCAGCACTATTAAAAATCTGAAAATTTTTATTTAAAATTTTCTAGGGTCGCATTATACAGGGAAAATTTTATTGTTCATACTAGAAGAATTAATCGGTAATCTTCATGATCATTTTATTTAACCTATGCCATAGAAAACTACGATGAATGTATTATTAATAATCGTTAAAATGCATAATCGTAAAGGTTAGCTGGGTGGAAAAGTTCCACCAGATTTGTCCGGGATAGCTCAAATGGTAGAGCACTGGCGGCTTTAGCCAGGAGGTCCCTGGTTCGAATCCTGATCCGGACATTTTTCGCCCAGTTGGAAATTTACATCTAGTATGATTTATTAACCAATTAGAATAATTGTGATAAAATTAATATAGTGTAATTGCGTATCCAGCGATTTCTTGTGTTCCTTTACCTGAGATTTATTCTGTTGAGCTGAACCAGGTTTCAGACCAGATGCTATAATCGTTAAGGTTAGCTGGGTGGAAAAGTTCCACCAGATTCGCCCGGGATAGCTCAGATGGTAGAGCACTGGCGGCTTCAGCCAGGAGATCCCTGGTTCGAATCCTGGTTCGGGCATTTTTCCCCCAGTTAGAAATTTACATCTAATATGATTTATTAACAAATATTAATAATTGTGATAAAATTAATCTATTGAATGTATTATTGCCAAAATAGTTGTAGGAGCAATAAAATTTGCCATAGATAATGCGACCCCTGCATATTACCGTTATTTCCGGCGTATAATCCGCGGATCAAACAATCATGTTTCGACCCAGAATTTTTTTAAAATAAAATGTAGCTTCTCAGATCGCGGTAAATATTTGTATTCAATTACTGAATAAAATTTCTGGGTCGAAACAAAATTGTTTGATCTGCGGATTATACGCCGGAAATTACGGTAATTGCAAACTGCGTAAACAGCGCACTTAATACCAGGTTTGGTAGTATTTTTCTGCACAGGGTTATCAGTTTGAACTCTACTTTCATTGAGAAAGTTCGAATCCACACGAGAAATTAAAAATAGTATTTTGTATTTTTTTAATCCATGGCCATTTAACGATTGGTTAAAGTTAGAATTCTTTTTTCGAAGTTTCCGGTGTAAATTTGAAATTTCGAAATAAATATGGACAAACTGGCAACCCTGTTTCTGCAATTGAATAAGGCATTTTAAATTCTATTAAAGAAGTGTGGTAAACTTATAAGCCCCTCCCCCAATGCAATCTTTATAAATAATTTAAAAAAAACAACAAGAAAAGATTAAATGGAAATTAATTAAATTACAGCACAAGTTTTCTTCTATCGCATAGCTGCCAACTTGTACGGATTTTTCTCACCACTAAAATTTAATAGAAAATTTTATCAAAAACAATCTCCGAAATCAGAATTTTTCTAACGATTAAACAATACAAAAATTTCTGTTAAATTTTAGTGGTAGCAAAAATCCGTACAAGTTGGCAGATATGCTATCGCTAGCTTTTTAACCTACGCTTACATAATTAAACACTAAAATACAGGGAGTACATAATTAAAATTCACCTACTCAGAGCTATCTATAGCCCGAAAACGTTCTTTAAAAAACAAAAACTTGGAATGTGTCTAAATGAAGGGATGCGAAAGACAGCAGCAAAAAAATAAATAAAAATAAAATAAAAATAAAATAAAATGAAAAAAAATAAAAAAATAAAAGACCATCAGAGAGCGTATTATTTATCTTTTGAATAATTTAACAAAATACATGCTTTTACAATGTATAAGTGGTTTATCAATGCAAATATAGTTCAATGTGTCAACCAGTTTGTCAAGTACTATTTGAAATGGCATAATATCATGTTCAACAGTTACGCAAAGCAAATTCTTGGAAATGTCGAGGGCATGAAGAGAAGTACGCTCCTTGATTTCTGGCAATGGTTTGTTTGCAGTCATTGCACCTCTGCGAATGCTTTTCAAAGCTCGAAAACTCCGCAAACTTCTGTTGTGGATATTTTCATAAAAAAAAGGTTACACCAGCAAAGCACGATCTTTAAACTGTACGACAGCTCCCGTGCAAAAGGCATGAAACTGACAAGAGACTAATTCAGGGCTGCCACATGCGACTATTTTTCTAATCTGTTCGCACCAATATTTTTCTAATATAAATTTTTAAGTATATTTCTCTTGAAAATGTTGTCAAAGTGTATGTTAAGGATTTTTGTTCTGAGAAAGTAGTGCCAGATAGAATTAAAAAATAGTCGCCTGTGGCAGTCCTGTTAATTGCGTTTTTTCCTTTAGTATTTTCATTGTGCGCGACCACGTAGTTGCTAAAATCTGAATATATGCCACAGTTTTATTAGAAAGTGCCCTCTGGCGCCCATTTTTCAAATTATTTTTCTCTTGTTATACGTCTCTCGCAACCCTTTATTTAGGTAGATACCAAATTTCATATTTTTCTGATTAATAGTTTCGATTACATACTCTAAGTAGGGAACTTCAACTATATACACCCTGTAAACCAACAAATGGCCATTTGACCTATGCCACAAGAAAATATTTTGATCCGAACAAGAAATGTGTTCGATAAAGTAAATAAAATATAAATTACACAGGAATAGTTTAAATACAGAAGTTAAGATTGTAAATTAAAATTATGGTGTTACATATTTTTATAAAACCTGAGTAAAATTCCCAGCATGTTTTGGGGTAACCCCTTGAACTGCACTGGGATATAATAGATCCCACATAATTTTAATTCCCAAACACCGCATTGATGATCAGAATTCTGAAATTAAAATTTTCATTTTATGGTGTACGTGAAGAATAGCTTGTACCTTTTTTCCAATTAATTTGTTTAGGAATCCTGGTGTCAATCAATCATTTCAACATTTAAGCAACTGCAGTACTTTGCCCCTGAAAGGGTTAAAGTTTAAAGGATATTTTCACTACCAATCTATAAAAATTGTATTATTAGTGCATTCGCAGTTAAAATATGAACAAAGTTTGAATTTTAAAATATGTATTTAACTTTGAAAATTACACTGGCCTCCAAAAATTAAGGTACAGGGACTGGATGCTTTCGATTGCACATGTTTTGTCGAATATCTACCAACGTTATTGGCGAATTGTTCTTGAACTTCTAGGATGTAAAGAACATGTTTGGTTTTATATTTCTCGGTGAAGATTTAACCCCTTTAGGGGCACCGGTATATATTATATACTACATACGATTAATGAGTTTCACAAAAAAAAATAATATTAAATTTTACCTTTCTAATTTTGGTGGAAAAAAGCTGTAAAATTGCTTTTACTTATTTCGAAATAGAATTTTTCAAAGATTTCGGTGGGAATTCAGCATTTCACAAACGTAATTGCTTGCCCCTCAAGGGGTTAACGGGGGATACAATTAGGGGTAATAATAAATTTAATAATAAAACAATATTTGTGATCACCTATGTAACAGAAAAGGCTGAAAATGGTTTGTCAGTGTGGTAAATGACTATTTGGGTCCTGTTCAACGTTTGTATGCATTTGTGTAAGCTTAGCACTCATATTCGTGAAGATGTTAACGTTTTTGTGAAAAATTCAAATGTTTTTTGTTTATAGCATACAGAGTTTTCAACCAAATTTAACTTAACTTTCCAAAAAACCTGACAAAGAACAGTAGCAACAGTATACTGCAATTAAAACATGAATATATTCAATATTTGATGAGATATGGGCATTTGTATGAAATAATTTTTAACTGCGCATGCGTGGAAGATCCTAAAATTTTTATTATATAATTTGGTAGTCAGCTATGTAGGGCAACTTATATAAAAAGTTCAGTCAAATATCGCGAAAAGTCACAAAAATAGGGTCGATATAGTGAGTTGCTTCCTAAAAATAGCTTTATTATAAGGGATTTTCCAGAACTTTTCAATCAGCTCGCTATATCTTTCTAAGTTTTCACAACATTTGACTGGACTTTTTATAGAAGTTGCCCCAAAATACTGACTACCAAATTATGAAATAAAAATTTTGAAATCTTCCGCGTATGCGCAGCTAAAAATTATCTCATTAAAATGCCCATATCTCATCAAATATTCAATATATTCATGTTTTAATTGCAGTATAGTATTGCTACTATTCTTTGGCAAGTTTTCGGAAAGTTGTATTAAATTCGGTTGAAAACTTTGTATGCTATAAACAAAAAACTTTTGAATTTTTCCCAAAAACGTTAACATCTTCACGAATATGAGTGCTATGCTTACACAAATGCATACAAACGTTGAACAGGACCCAAATAGTCATTTACCACAGTGACAAACCATTTTCAGCCTTTTCTGTTACATAGGTGATCGCAAGTATTATTTTATTATTAAATTTATTATTAGCCCCTAATTTAACCCCCCGATAAATCTTCACAGAGAAATATAATATCAAACATGTTCTTTACATCCTAGAAGTTCAAGAACAATTCGCCGATAATGTTGGTAGGTATTCGACAAAACGTGTGCAATCGAAAGCATTCAGTCCCTGTACCTTAACTTTTAGAGGCTAGCGTACACCGATAAAAGTTTACGTAAAATTTTACGATTCACATTTCATAAAAGAATCTAACATTTGATATCTAAGTAGAATGTAAAAGTAGCTTTAATATCATAATAAACAATTTATTTAAATTTAACAGTACATCTCGTAACAACACGCTTTTTTGGTTATTTATATTAAATTTATTTTTAAAATATCAATTTAAATGCATTTATTAATACAATTTCAGAATGAGAAGGTGTGGTTCTGGATCTTTCTACCTTGTAATGGAATGTTTTCGCCTTATTTGATCGTAAAATCAAAAAATAAATGAGATTAAATAAAACAAGATTTAATATATAAAAATTGTGATATCTGTAACACTCACACACTACTGTGAAAGCCATTTTTTAAATATATTTTTTATCTTAAAACATCTGTATAATTTAAGTAATTTAAAATATTTTCCCATTAAGCAAAGCTAGAATTTATCTTTAATATTTATGATGCTTAACTCTAAATATTTCATTATATATTATCGTCTTTCCCAGTACGAGGTACGCATAACGTTGCCAAGTAACCTTGGCTGCAGTGTGTTGACTTAATATGTTTCCCTACTTTTACGTCAAAAAAAACGGTTTTCTAATTTATGCTCGTTATTTAGACGTCTATACGAAAACAATGGATGCATGTCGTAATTTGTACTCATGGCGGTAGAACAGACACTGTTCTATTTAACACATACTATTGTAAATAGAAAAAATATTCTTATAACTGCCAATTTACCATTCATAAAACTAAGTGCGTGATTTAATCAGAATTATTAGCAAACTGAATAGAAAGTAAAATAATGGAAGTCATTGTTCTAGTTATAAATTATGTAGCCGATGATTTTTCTAAACTTACGTAAAGTGTAAAATTGTATGGATAAGTTCTGTAGTGTATGGATTAGTTTTTATTTGAAACAAAGCACATCTACGCTCTAAATATAAAATAAATAAAAAAATTAAATATTAATGACGTGTAAAATTCAAATATAAAGTTTCTTTTTCGTTTATTCACAAACAATTCTATTTATTTTGAATTTGTGTAACATATGGTTAAATGAAACAATTGAGAAATTTATATACATATTTAATTCCTTTGATTGTAAGAGACGAATAATGAAGTGTATAAAATGCCGATCAAGCACACATACAAGAAATTTTATTTAACACATGAAATGAAATACGAAAAAGGAACAAGTTACATGCAATTAAATAAAACTTCCTGATTTACTTCTACGTTGAAGTTTTGTCATCCCACCATTGATTTGTTACCTTAACCTTTTCCGGCGCGGAGTAATTCTGTTTCTAAAATGTTGAAATGATGGACTGACATCAGAATTCACAAAAGAACTTATTAGAAAATAATAATTCGCTAATTTGACGGTACTTTATAAAAGGAAAATTTTAAATAAATATTATTGGTGCCAGTACTCTTAAAATTAGGTGTTCTTTTTTGTGGACAACGCCCACTAAAGGGTTAAGTCAGTGGTACTCACTATCATTCTCACAAAGAGTTATCACACCACTAAATACTCACCATATTTAATGACAGAAATATTGCGATTAAATAAGGTGAAGCTTTTTATAAGGAAAAAATGGCAGCTGTGTGGCCTGGGGGCCACTTAGTGAGCATGTCACTGTCTTCAGTAGTAAAATATTTAGAAGTAAGAGAGCTGGTTGTACAACCTACATAGTGATAGCGGTCGACTCCTACACTTTTTTGTATCAGAAAAATTTAGCGAAAACTTTTGTTTTATTTGATCGGCAGATTACGCTGTTTAAAAAATGTAAAATTTGCTATTAAATTTTTGTGGTACAAAAGCGCATATGACTTGCTGGTATGTACAGTCGTGGAAAAAAAAGTAAACATCCCCTACTAACTCCTGAAAAACTTATCGTAAAGGAAAGTTACTGGTACCGAACGATTGGAAATAAAGTCTACTTTTAAATAATATATATAAAATTTGTTTAGGGGCATATTAAAACAAATCCAAACTTTGTTTTTTTTCAATGGCAATACGCAATTTTAACGAGGTATTTCAAATCTTCTGTTCAAACTATGAATAGACACCAAGTTTCGAGTCATTTGAATGATAAGTTTTTGAATTTTAAACATCCAAAATTTAGTGCTTTTAATGTTAAATTACATTTTCATATTTTTATTTATATCTCCTGAAATTATGCTCCTAATGTGCTGATTTTTTGTGTAGCAATATCTCTAATATACCCAAACATAAATACTCTGAATTTGTAATTTTTATAATTTTATTACATGAATGAATTATGAATTATGAAATTAATATTCGAAAAAATTATGAATTGCAACCTAATTTTTTTTGATAGATTTAGATTTATTAAATTATTATTTATTAAATTTAATTATTATTATTTAAATTATTTGTCCTGCTTTATGGAAATTCAAAATTTCACATTTTTCTTCCAAGTAGTTTTAAAATTAGGCTTAAAAAACGGCAAAATGATGACTTAAGGGGGAGTAGATATTTTGAAATTTCTTCTGTTGTCCTGTAATCTAACCGGCTTCACTGATTGCTTGAGTGGTTCTCTCGGTTAACAATGGATTACAGAACTTCGATCTGGATACAGCCCTTAAAAAACGCTCGTTTTAAAATAATTAATTTTTCGGAAACTTATGGTTCGAATTGGATAAAAATTTGTTTTTAAACTAATTGAATGGTGTAGAGTTCATTTATGCTGTCGGAATTGTGTACTGCTATTGAAAAAATAAAGTTATGGTTCGTTTTAATATATAGATACCCCTAAGCAAATTTTATATACATCATTTAAAAGTAGACTTTATTTCCAATCGTTCGGTACCGATAACTTTCTTCTACGATAATTTGTTGAGGAGCTAGTAGGGGGTGTTTACATTTTTTTCCCACGACTGTACATAGCTATGCGGAGTTGCAATGACATAGCCTCAGGAGATGGTGTTTACCAATACCACTTTTTCAGATGAAAAATCTTCAAACTATTTAAAACGAAGAATTTCTGTAATTGCAAAAAAAAAAAATATATCTTAAATAATTACCGTATGTGTACCGTTCACTCTCGTCTGGCTAGCGCCTTCTGGAGATTCACGATCCTTATTAGCCACCTTTTGCTTCAACTATGATTTCTCCTGTTTTGGCATTTTTTCTTCTTTTTTCATTTTATTTAGTCGTTGTACGAACGGAGGTATGAATAAAGAGGAGGACACATGTATTGTATTGTATACGGATCGCAAGTGAAGTAACGGAGGAGGTTGTCACAAGATGGCGGCTGATTTTTTAGATTGGATCAACAGTTTCTGATTAACGACGGAGCAAACTTCCACCAGTAAATTTTGAATGGAAAATTTTGCCTTATTTAACCCTTGAAGGGCAGTGGTTTGTTTGTGGGCGACTTAATTTTAATTCCTAAATGCAATATTGGAAAGAAAATTTTCGTTTTATGAAGTACGTAAACAAAAGCTTTTACTTGTTTTAAAGTATTCTTTTTTTGTAAATTCAGTTGTCATTCACTCATCTCAGCATTTTTCCAATATAAGCACCTTGCCCCAGAAAGGGTTACGCAGCTATTTCATGAAAAATTTCTCTCATAGATATGGGTAAGTTTGCTGTCGCTTTTTACTTTTGGCAGTTTGTCCGTGTATCATAATACCTTTCATTGGCACTGATAGGAGGTTGTCTAAGCTCTCACAAAATGGCGGAAACGCAGGGCCTGACTACCGCCGAAGTAATCTTCCACCATTAAAAATGAATATGTGTTTTGCCATTATTTATCTCTGAAATTTAGCAGCTTATGGCGTTTAAATAAGGAGAAAATTTCTATTTAAATTTACTGTTTAAAATTTGCCCCTGCAATAATAAACCCCAGCGAAAGCGGTTACAGTTGAAGTTTCACTATTTAGTTAAAGCTACAGTATTATGAACAGTATTGCCATATTGGGGACATTCTTAATTCAGATTATTCGACTTTCACTGCTTTTCTCAAATAGTATAATTCGCCTTATTTTTCAGAATTTTTAATCTATTTTTAAATAGGCTGAATATTTCTATTTAAAAAAAAGCAGTGACAATCAACAATCTGGGGACAAAAAAGTCCTCAGTCTGGCAACACTGATTATGGATATGACTGTTTCTCTTTATTAACACATTGCCGAGGGGCAATTTAAATCAAATAGGTATTTTAAAAAGTGGAAGCTCGTCCCTGTTCTGAAAGTCTGTTGTAAACTGGTGTTCTCGATAGGTTTCCTAAGTTTACGCACCGGTAAATATCTTTCAGTGTACGAATTTAACATAAAATGTCTTCCAATCTAAAATAATATATACAGTCGCGAAAAAAAAAATTAAACTCCCCCTACTAACTCCTCAACAAATTGCATAGCTGCGAACTTGTACGGATTTTTCCTACCACTAAAATTTAAAAGAGATTTCTGCCTTATTAAATTATCGACATTCACGGCAATTCGGCGATTAAATTAGGCAAATTTTTCTCTTGAATTTTAGTGGTAGCAAAAATCCGTACAATTTGGCAGCTATGAAATTATCGTAGAAGTAAGTTACTGGTACCGAACGATTGGAAATAAAGTTTACTTTTAAATGATGTACATAAAATTTGCATGATCTGCATATCAAAACGCAATCAAACTTCATTTTTTTCAATGGCAATACCCAATTTTGATAAGATATTTCAAATCTTCGGTTAAAATTTATGCTGAAGTTATACTCCTAATGTGCTAATTTTTTGTGTAGAAATAATACTAAAATACCCAAACGTAAATACGTTGAATTTGCAATTTTTATAATTTTATGATATAAATTATTAAATTAATATTCGAAAAAAATATGAATTTCAACCTAAAATTTTTGTGATGAATTTAGATTTATTAAGTTCTGTTTTATGGAAATCCAAAATTTCACATTTTTTCTTCCAAGTAGTTATCAAATTATGCTTAAAAAACGGCAAAATGATGATTTAAGGGCCGTCTATTGACAAAGGTGACTAGATATTTTGAAATTTCTTATGCTATCCTGTAATCTAGCAGTCCTCAATGAGTGGCACTTAAGATTAGTTAATCAAGAAGGAGGCTCCCTCGGTCAACTATCTAGTACCGAACTTCAATTTGGATACAGCCCCTAAAATAAGCTCGTTTTAAAATAATCAAGTTCTCGTAAACTTATCGTACAAATTGCATAAAAAATTGTTTTTAGGCTAATTGAAGGGTGTAGAGTTCATTTATGCTGTCAGAATTGTGTACTGCTATTGAAAAAAAAATTATGGTTCGTTTTAATATGTAGATGCCCCCCTAAGCAAATTTTATATACATCGTTTAAAAGTAGACTTTATTACCAATCGTGTGGTAACAGTAATTTTCTTCTACGATATTTTTTTGCAGAGTTAGTAAGGGGTGTTTACTTTTTTTTCCATGACTGTACAACATGATATAAATGCTTTTTCAATAAGGTTGAAGCCACGCCCTTAGTCAGTGATGTTTTTTGAATGAAAACGAGAATTCTCATTTCCCGTCATGATTATGCAGAGCTACCAAGTCTCCGATTTTTGGATACCAATATTTTAATACAGAAAATATTGTTCCAGATAATTGGAACATTTGGGTGATTTAAAAGAGCTACATTTTCTTTAAGATAACACTGGTGTGCAAAAAGCCGGAGACTGGGAACTCTGAATATGTTAATAGTTCCATTGCCTCATAGTTATGTACAGTGTCTAGAAGTATATAGTGTGGAAATCAACAATCGAAACCGTATATATAAAAAAAAAAAAATGTATTTTCATCAGAGGGCGCTGTGATCGAATCTATTGCTATGAATGAATAGAAATGCAGTGTGTTTTTAGATATATATGATGCAATTTAAACAATACGAAACTTTTTTTTAAAGTAAATTTTGCGGATAACAGAATTTAAAAGATTTATGTGTTAATACGTGATACATTAAGAATGAATGAAAATGCGACAATATTTTAGGTCATTAACAAGTTGAGTGCCACTGAACCTATAAAATTTACAATGTTTTAAGTAGTTTTTAACTCCTTGACGGCAGTGGGATAAAATATATCCCATTAGGGTGTCCCAAAAAAAAATGAAAGTCGTTTTATTTTTTCGCATACCCTCTCATTTTTTTCCTTTTATGTCAAAACAGTTGTAAATAAAGTTTCATGTAATTTGGACCACGGGAACCCGTGCCGACTTGCATCTAAATGTCTCAGTCAGTACCTGTGTACTTAGCGAGTGAACGCTGACACATGTCACACTGTCACGTGTCTGTAGCGGAGCAATCACCAGCTGCAAATGAAACAGATAAAACGAAACAAAAAAGAAAGGTTTTGGAATACTTGTGACAATGCGCAACCCGTAAAGAAACAGTGCGAAACCTGTGAAACGTGTCAGGACCAGTTTACTCAGGACAGCGCCCGTCTATGTGTCAATGTGCGTATGATTCCAAGTTAGTCTTTTGTTAGTAAATGTCTGGATAGTTTTTAATCAGTGAGGAGAACATGGCAGTGGAATTGTGTAGTTCTAAAAAAGTGATATTTTTAATAGGGAAAATTAAACATCAAATAACGTGTTCAAAACTTCTGTCTAATGGACAAGTTCTCGCAGTTTTGTTTTACAATATTCGAGAAGTGAATTTAACTTTTTATGAAAATGCATATATCGCTATTCGTGAAAGTATTCTCATTTGGAAAAATGCACACATGCCTAAGAAATCGTTGCGAAATTGTGTGAGGAAGCTTGTTAATATGTATCAAGTTTGTACAGACTTACAAAAAATGCAAAGAAATTACAAGACGTATTCAAGCGGCGACAACAAGAATTTGTAACTACTTTAGACAATTTGTTCGGCATTGCACACGCTGATGCATTTCAAATAATGAAAACAGAGGAAGATATGATTTTCTTGCAGTGCTAAAAAGAGCCGAGCCGGTCAGTTAGGTAGAGTGTTTAAAAAAATGGCCGAAAAAGAGGAAAGGGCGCGACTTCGAGTTGTCAACGAAGAAAATTGGCGAATCAAATATGGTTCCGCTTCATCATCCTCAGCATCATACGAACCACTGCAAGAATATTCCTCTTCGAAGACTAATGAAAATAGGGATAAAGAAGATTTCCCAACACTGATAGAAAGCTCAGAACCTGGGACAAGTAAATCAGTAATGAGGAAAGATGTTATTATTAAAGTTAGTTGCTGAATTAGACAGGTGTCAATTAAGTACGTGAAATTATGTGTTTATTCTTGAAACTGCTATTTGGGGGGGGGGGGGGCAGTTGGATTTAACATTGACAAATGTTTGTTAAGTAAGTCTTCAATTCAAAGAATCCGAGCAGAAACACGGAAGAAACGCGCGAAAAATATGAAAAATGAGTTCCAAAACGAGGTACCAGATGTAGTGACCTTACATTAAGATGGCAAACTGTTGTCTGCTTTGAGTGCATGAAAATCGAAAGATTAACGCTTGCTCATAGCTATTTCATATGAACTTAAAGAACACCTCATTGCTGCGTCGAGACTTTATACAATTATACAGGCAAAGAACAGGCGCAGGCTATTTGGAAGGCTATCTTAGATTGGAATCTCGAAAACAAAGTCCAAATTCTCTGTTGTGATACTATGGCTTCGAATACAGGTCGTTTTAATGGTACCTGTGCGCTCCTCGAAAAAAAAATTGATAGGGAAAAGCTTTTCTTTGCTTGCTGCCATCGTGTATACGAACTGCTATTAAAGGCTATATTCAAAGTGAACAAGTCGATTAAACAAGTCCCGATATTACACTCTTTAAAAAGCACAAAGAGAATTGGAAGAACATTTATCCCACTAAAATACAGTGCTATAGAGAAACAGTGGAATTCTAAACCGTATCTGAACTTGGCAATTTGCTTGAATTTTACCACTCTGAACTTTAAAATGTTATGATCAGAGAGGACTATCGAGAGTTGATCAAAATTTATGTCATATTTGTAGGTGGAGATGCAGAATAAAAATTAAATCAGACCTCTGGGTGCTATGTACCAAGCTAAATGGGTGGCCCGAGCAGTTTACTCCTTAAAACTCTCATTATTTAGTTCTAATCTGAAATGAAATACCAAGGATAAGAAATGATTGTTAAACGTCTGCCTGCTTATCCTGACAATCTATGTTAAACATGGCTTCAATACGTTTTGGCAGTTAAAGAACCCTAAAAACATTTGTGCTTTTTGAAATTCTACGAAAATGTGAATGAAAGTATCTCGAAAGCTGCTTTACAGAAATTTCTCCAGCATTTATGGTATTTGACTGATGAAACAGCAGTATTAGCACTTTTTGATGATGATGATGTTGACAAAGAAAATAAATTAAAAGTGATGACAAATTTACATAGAGAAATTTTCTCGAAGCGTGAGAAAACATACATTCCATCGAAGATAGAAAGTGGTTCAATGTATTTCGAGTTTCATAAATTGATTTTGTAATTGTTTATTTAGTTATTCATTTATATCACGCGATTGTTACCTGTTATTTTATTTCATTTTACAGAAAAAAGAATCGATGATCTCATATCTGTCAAAAGCCATTCATTGTTTTCTAGACTCAAAATTTATGATTGTTTTGAAGAGTCCCTCTTCATGGGAGAATAATGCTTCGTCTCCCGACGCGAAAAAGACGATCTCAATGCTCAGAGCAATGAACAACACAGCTGAAAGAGCGGTAAAATTGATACAGGACTTTCATGATTTAATAACGGTGACGGAGGAACAAACACAATTTTCGTTATGTTGCGTACAAGAACACACGAAGGTCTATACCGACTGTAAAAAGAAAACATTGAAATGAAAATAATTTCAGTAATGTTTCTTTTACTCTAATATGTTAATAAATATCTAATAAATATCTTCTTTGAATAAAATAGTGTTTTATGTACCAAAGAAACATACATTTTATAATCTTTCCATAGTATTCTCCCTACAAGATTTCATGTTCAAGTTTGGCCTAAAGTCGGCACGGGTAACCATTATCTGATTGCAATAATTTTTTTTATTTATGTTTCTCAGGTGAAATAGAAAAAAAAATAGAGGGTATGCGTATTTGATTTTGCAAAAAAAAAATTTACATTGTATCCTTTCCACCCTAATATCCCATCTAATTTAAACAAGATTCTCACCCGAAATTTGTAACTAAATTTAATATTTTGAACTTTGCAGGAAAATCGCTGAAAAATTGCTTTTCCTTATTTAAAAATAAAATATTTCAATTATTCCAGTGAGAATTCAATATTTAGAGACATTTTTTATTGCCCCTCAAGAGGTTAAGTAATTTGTTACTTAATAAATAAAAGGTAAGTAAATTTTAAATAATTTTTCAGTAATCACTTAAAACAATATACATATTTTTAGTTTAAATCATATGTTAGACCGTGAGTCATCGGTGAGTGATGCGTTTTAAACGGAAATTTCAGTGTCAGTCACTGGTGACTGTCGTGACACTAAACCTGTTAAGTATGAAACGTCCGATTTGAAAGCGCTTTTTTTATTTAGAAATTCTGAATTCACACCAGAAAATTTTGAACAGCAATTTTCTTTTCCCTTATCTGTGGAATAGCTATAATTTTTTTAAATATTAACTATATTAAGAAATGTAAATAGTTATAGTTAATAGTTATATAGTTAATAAATATAAATAGTTATAGTTAATAGTTATATAGTTAATAAATATAAATAGTTATAGGTAATAGTTATATAGTTAATAAATATAAATAGTTATAGGCAATAGTTATATAGTTAATAAATATAATTAGTTTCAATATATGTTAAAAATAAGAATAACTATTAAAACATTCCGGTTACAATTCGGAATTTCTAAATAAAAAAACCCGCTGTAAAGTAGGATGTTTCATAATTAACCCCTTGAGAGGTGGTGGGATATATTATATTCCACCTAATTTTAATCATGATTCGCACCAGAAACTTTTAATGAAATTTTACTTTATTTAACTTTAATGTTAAAATGTTTAAAAAATGTTTTTCCTTATTTGAATTAAATTCGTTCGTAAATTCCGGTATCAGTTCAACGTTACAGAAACACAATTGCTTGCCCCTGAAAGTGTGAATGATCTAATATTTTAAATGCATTCTTCACCGCATATTCATAGACGCTATGACTAACACTTAGTGTTTACGCTTTTAACCCCTTAACGGTCACATTAAATTATGGTTTACAAATTCAAATTACTTATTGGCACCACTTTTTTTTTAAAGAAATGTTCACCTAATTTAATGACAGATAAAATGATACCATAATAAACCCAATTACACTATTCTATAAAACTGGTGGGAATCAAAGAAATCTGAATAATAGTCACAGCCCGTTAATATCACGAGAGCGAGAATTAAGAACCCTCTCGATGTGTAATTTTTTTTTTATGAAAATAGGTTAAAAATTGCGCATTTTTTAATTACATATTTCAAATCTATATATGTTTTAGAGTTTAAATATGTAAACATTTTTTCTAAAAGAAATTTTTTAGCCCAAACTTTTATCAATAATTAAACATTTAAATCAAGCTAAATCAGTGCTGTCACTGGAGACTATTTTTATATTCGCGTACCACTATTTTAAGAAATTCCATTTTGCAGAATATTTCTCTTGTAGATGTTGTTATAGTCTATATTGAATTTTTTGTACTTAAAAGGCGGTTCGATTTGAATTAAAAAATAGTCGCCAGTGGAAAAAATGAATCCCCGAATAAATCTCGGGTTGCGCAAATTTTGCTACTTTTACGTTGCCCGAGGAAATCTTGGGTTGCGTAGCGAGAAGGTTAACCCCTTGAAGGGCTCCGTGCTATAATATATACCACTTAAATTTAATTTCCAAATTCCACATTGGCACCAGAATAAGGGAATTATATTTTGCCTAATGTAATGTACGCGAAGAAAAGCGTTTACTTAGTTCAATATAAATTTGTTCATAAAGACCGGTGTCAATCCATCATTTTAACATTTTCGCAACAAGGAAATTTACAACACCTGAGAATTACATCCGGGAGCTCAACAAAGAGTGTGCAACGGAGCCGGCGGGATTTGAACCCTCCCCCACCTACGCTCTCAAGCGATTAGTGGTGTGGTGCCTTATCCACTCAAACACGGTGGGCCCAGGCGCAGGAGTGTATTATGTAATTTTGAAATATACTTTTGATTTGAAAGAGATATGATGTTTTTAGAGTAATAAATGTGTTAAGTTTTTAATTCTGTTAGTTAATGGCTCCATATATGAAAATGATTTTCGGCTGCGAGTTTGACGGTTAAAGAACTTACATATCGGAAAAACTTCACTGGCGTAGATGGTAAACCTCAGTTAATCCCCAGCGGCATATTGAAAGGACAGTTCATATCGAAAAAAAAAGCAAGGTGAAAAATTTTATCTGTAAGTGGATTCCCATTTAAAACATAGAACTATTAATAAAGAGGAACTGACATATCCTTAAAATAGTGAAGCATCAACTGTAACCGCTAGCGCAGGCGTTGTTTACTGTCGGTGGAAACTTCCACCAGTAGATTTATATAGAAATTTTCAACTTATATAAACGCCTTAATATTACAAAATTTCAGTCATAAATAATGGTAGAAACAGATTTTCATTTTTACTGGTAGGAGTTTACTTTGGCAATAGTTAGGTACTGCGTTTCTGCCATATTGTGACAACCAGGGAAACAAACTGACAGTTTTACAAGGCATACTGACACCAGTAAAAACAAATAAAACTTTTTACGACATTTTTGAGAAAAATTTCCATGAATAAGACGTAGAAATATGGCGAAATTTTCTATTCAATTTTAATGGTGGGACGTTTGGCCTAGTGGTAATCAGAAACTGAAGATCCTATTTTAAAAAAGCCGCAGCCATCTTGTGACAACCTCCTCGGTTACTTCACTCGCAACTGGTAGACAGCACACTACATGTCTCCTCCTCTTTATTCATAACTCCATTATTTAAAATGTTTTATTAGTTATTTATATGTGTTATTTTGAATTGTAGTATATGTCGGTGCAAACAAATGATGGGGGTTTAGTGAAATATAGATAGTAAATTTAAGGGGAGGTACACACAAAATGGAAAAAGAAGTGTAATTATTCAGGGATTTATTATTCAGGGATTGTAGAATTGTTTGATAGTAATGTAGGAGGAGAAGAGAAAACTGTTCAGACATATAGTTATTTATGTAGCATGTGAATTTGAGAATGGAATATTTTTTTTTGGAATATGTGATAAGTACTGAAATGTTGAGACAGTTTATATATATTCAGATGAGATTGCCTTGTATAAATTATTATGTATTTGACAATAAGTGTGAAATATGTTATAGCTCATTTTTATATATAATCCTTATGTGTATTTGTGTTACGGTTGGTTGGTTTAAATACTGAGGTTATTGTTTTATGAAAATCTTCGGAGCTGCTGTGAATTGGTTTTCTTTGAAATGATGTATATAAGGATATAAAATGGATATATTTTTATGTATGTTTTGATAAATGTTTTTGATAAATGTTATGAACTGATTATATGTATGCAGTGTACAGTAATATTTAAGCTTACAATTTTGCATAATTGAGTGATGGATTATTGATACCGAGTTGAATTGGGGTCATGCATGATTTGGGTGGACAATTTTGAGACTTTTTGTCAGGCTGGTAAAGGGAAAGGAAGGGGGAGAAATGGCGTTTGTTGGGAAAGACCGCAAGGAGGATTTGCGATGTGTGGCAGAGGAGTTGGGAGAACAGCCTGCTCAATAATTGATTTAAAAGAGTTGATAATGGCAAGTGAGAAGTATGAAGCCGAATTCGTGAAGGGATTATTAGAAACAATTGTAGAAGCGAGATTGGAAAGAGAAAAAATGGTGTTAGAGAGAGAGAGGAAAGACAGTTTGAATTGTAGAAATTAAGGTTAGGAGGGAGTAATGAAATTGGGGAATCTAAGACTGGAATACATATGACAGGGTATAATTGCGGAATAGAGGTTACAAAGCTTATGCAGAAATTTAATGGTAGGAAAGATGACATTGTTCTGTATTTGTCCATTTTTGAATGGCAGACAAAGAGGATTCGTTTGGACCCGAAACACTGGGTGTCAAGTTTGTTGGTGTTGTTACCATCGGAAATTGTTCAGGTTCTTGCACGGGAGGCAGAGGAGAAATTTGAAGACTATGATTATATAAAAAATATTTTGTTAAAGCGATTTAAATTGAGTCCCGAAAAATTTCGTTAGAAATTTATGGACCATCGACGAAACCCCGACCGAACATGGCGAGAACTTGTGTTTGAAATAAACGGTTATTTTCAGGAATGGACTAGAAATTGTCGATTTTAACTCTCTAAAAGAGTTGATGGTAACTGATCAATTAAAAGAATAGTACCGTATGAAATGAGAGAACATTTTGTGGGTGAATAACCGAAAATAGTGCCCACCACTGAGTTGGCTGAGAAGCATGATTTGTATGAAAGTGTGCGAGAAGACTGTAGGAGGCAAGTTACGAAGGATAGATGTTTGGAGAGGAAAAGTAGTTTTTCCTTGAATCCTAAGTATGTTGACAATAAGAAGGCTGGTTTTGCAGCATATCGAAAACAGGACTCTGAAGCTAATTTTTATAAATCAAATGCACAGATATATAATAAAGTTACCCGTTACTTGTGCGGAGGGGAAGTTCATAAGACTCCATTCTGTCCAAATAAACTTAGTACTCCAGCTGTACAGAGAGCACAGACAAATTCGGTGCAAAAAGGTTCTGAAAGAAAAACTGGGGAAAACCAATCGCCAATATTGACTGCCAGAATAACAGTACCGGTATCTGCATATGTAGGAAAGGATGGAAAGTGTGATGAATTAGAAAGGGTAAAAATTTAATGTGGAGGTAATGTTGTTGATGGAATCTATGATTCTGCTGCTTAGATTTCGATGATACGAGCGGATTTAGTCAAGGATATGGCTGAGGAGAGAGAGAGAAGGTTCGAGATAACCTCAGCGTTCGGAGAAAGTGAAGTTACTCCGTTAAGTGTGATACCAATGAGGATAGATGATGGAATCCATGGAGAAGTTCTTGTAACTTGTGCTATTTAAAATAAAAACTGGTAAATGATATGTTAATATGCCCAATGGCTTATGAAGCGTTGAACCATATTGTTATATTGTATACTAAAGCAACGACTATCCCCAGTCCTGCAGGAGATGTTAATTCAGAGAAGGAGAATGATCCACAGGTGGACCATGAGGTGGAGAGAGTAGAACATTAATTCTGAGGAAGATACTGGTGGGAATCAGGAAATATATGATTTTGGTGAAGGAAAACAAGCCGAAAATGAAAATGATGAGAGTGAGGGAAGAACAAAGGAACCTTTTCTCGAATTACAAAGAGCTGATGAATCGTTCGAAAATATAAGGGAAATGGCTAAAATAAATAAAAATTTTTACTATATAGACGAAGGGATACTTGTATTTGGAAAATGTGTGCGATGAGGACGCGAAAGAAGTAGTGTTGCCTGTGTGTAAGAGACAACATATTTTATCGCATGAAATTCTCATGAAATTCCCTTGGCAGGCCATCTGGGAAAACAGAAGACGAAACAGAGAATCAAGTATTCCTTTTATTGGCCGGGGTTGAAGAAAGATGTAAAAACATTTTGTGAAAGTTACAAACAATGTCGATTAAGAACTGTCACATGTAGGGATGGGATACCCATACTTCCGTTAGTGCGACCGGAAAACCCGTTTGAAGTGTAGTCTTGATTGTATTGGACCTTTAGAACCACCATCTCGTAGAGGACATAAATATGTGATATCTGCCGTTGACCTGTGTACCAGGTGGGCCGAGGCAGTACCAGGTAAAAATATAACCGCAAAGACCACATGTGAAGTGCTAATTAAACTATTTACCCAAACGGGATTCCCAGTTATTATATGTACAAATCAAGGACCAAATTTTACTTCTCAATTGTACGATGATATTTGGATACTTTGGGGGTAGCGCCCAGATTTTTGACTCCTGGACATCCAGAGAGTATGGGAGCGGTAGAACGTTGGAATAAAACACTAAAAGACATGTTGAATAAGAATATTCAGGACAATGGTCGTGATTGAGATTTGCATTTACCGAATCTGCTGTTCGCTTATAGGGAAGTACCGCATAGTACTACTGGAATATCCTCTTTTCAGTTGGTGTATGGGCGACTTCCTTCCGGATGACTGAAATTGTTAAGAGAGTTTTGGATCGGCAAGAGGAAAATACCCCTGACAGCATCTCCTTCTGTAGAGCTGTACATGGAGGGATTACTTGAGAAATTGGAGAATGCGCATAAGATTGCATCAAAGAATGCTAAGAGAAATCAGGCTGATTATACTTCTCGTTAAAATCTTCGATCTCGAGAAAAAACCTTTTGCGTTGGAGATCAGGTGTTGATTTTATATCTATCGTCGTCACACAAATTACTGAAGACATGGATTGAACCAGTCACAGTGATTGAAATTACTAGACCATATTCTGTAGTTGTGAAGTTGGATGATGGTAGTACAAGAAATCTGCATGTGAATAAAATACGTTCTTTTATTGCAAGGGTTCAACATATAGGTTTGATATTTGAAGAAGACTCTGATTTTGGAGTTTTGTACTGTGTTCCAGATGGAAAGCACTACAGTAGCGGGAATTATTGCGTTCCAGTGAGGACGAAGGAGCAGGGAATGAAGGATATAAAGAGAATTATTATGGAAACATATGTTCAGAAACATGAAATTATTATGATTTTGGAAAATTATCATGATTTGTTTAGCAAACTATCTGGATTGGCAAAAATGGATGGGCATGCCATTCGTGTTACGGCTGATGGTGTTCCGGAGAAGTTATCGCCATATAGAAGTCCTATAACTTTGCAGGAGGAAGTGGCTCGCCAGATTCGAGAATGACTTGAGCGGGGATTGATTGAACATAGGAACAGCGAGTGGGTACACCCAGTTGTATGTGTGGCAAAGAAAGATGGAACTGTTAGGTTATGTGTAGATTTCAGACACTTGAACATTTTTACCATACCGGATGCATGTGCAATGAAAATTGCGAATGATTTGATATATGAAATTGGACAGGCGAATTTTATTACAATTTTAGATTTAAAGAAGGGATACTGGCAGATTCCAATGGTGGATGAATCAAAACCTTTTACAGCTTTTGTCACGCATTCAGTACATTATCAATGGAGAGTGATGCCATTTGGTTTGAAAAAATCTGGAAGCACTTTTCAGAAATCTATGGATGGGTTGTTTCAACAACATAAAAAATATTGTAAATCATATATAGGCGACGTTGCCATATTTTCTCAAACATGGGAAGAACACTAGGAACATGTTCGACAGGTATTTCAGTGTATTAGAGAGGCAGGTTTGACTGTAAATTTGGAAAAGTGTAATTTTGGTAGAAATGAAGTGAACTTTTTAAGTCATGTGATCGGATCAGGAAAACATTCGCCAGCCCCATTGAAGGTAGAAACTATACGGAAAATATCTAGGCCTACTACAAAGAAAGAGTTACGAAGTTTTCTTGGACTAGCTAGTTATTACCGGGATTATATTTCAAATTTCTCTGCATTGGATTTACCTTTGACTAATCTTACACGAAAAAGAGTGGCAAACGTGATTCCATGGGATGCAGATGCTGAAAATGCATTCAGCCAGTTAAAAGAAAAATTGTCACAAATGTCATCAACGTTTACCCATAAACTCGACCGGCCGTTTCAGTTGTATACTGATGCTTCCGCCAATGCTATCGGAGCTTGCTTGGCTCAGATGGTTGATCAGGCACAAGAGAGACGTATTGCATTTTTTAGTAAAAAACTTACAGATACCCAGATGCGTTGGGCTACTATATAGAGAGAGGCTTATGGTGTAATCGAGGCTTTGAAGAGGTTTGACACTTGGATATTCAGTGCAGAGATTGAGGTCATTTCGGATCACAATCCACTTACTTTTCTTATGAGTAGCGTTCCGCATGGAGCAAAATTGGCTCGTTGGTCTCTGGCGTTGCAGAGATACAATTTAACTGTAACTTATCCTAAAAGTTCTAGACATTTAAATGCAGATTCTATATCAAGATTGATTTTTGATGAATGTTAAACTGCAATTTAGTTCTTTATGTTGTGTTTTTGGAAATTATTGTTTGTTTGATTTTATGATAGTTATAACATTGCAGTGTTGCTTGGTGTATGTTTTGTAACATAGTTATTTTTTGTGTTAATTTACAAAATTTATGGTGATGAATAATATTGTATATACAGGGTGTCCGGTCTCAACGGTGTCCAATGGCTAATTCCTAAACCGCTAGTCATAGACATATAGTTCTAAATACAAAAATGTTTAAAATCAGTTTAAAAAATATTTTAAAAGCGATTTGGGTCAATAAAAACATTTCTTAAAAAATTACGAAATTTAAATTTTCATATGGTCCCCCGGTCCTATAAGTTATATTTAGTAAAATTTTCCTTTTATACTGACAAGTAATACACAAAAAGTCCCGTTATTCTATGATTAAAATTGAACGAGTAATAGCGGTTTAAAGTTGGAGCATATTTTTTGCTGCAAATTGGGGGTCATTCACAAATTTAGTCGAAATATAATTTCGTCAGATACATTAAAAAATGGTTGAGAGTAAAATTAACATTGCAATATAAATTTTAAATCTTTAATCATTCTGACATATTAATGCAAAATGTACAATTTGTAAAAAACATTTAAGAAGAAAGAAAAAAACAGAATTTTTGCTAAATAAAATGATGCTAAATCAACAGCATCAATTCTTTACAAAATTATACCTATTTTAAAAGATTATTAGATTACAATAGTGTGCAAAAGTTGGGTTATGTCATGTTCACTATATATTAACGTACTCATTTACGATTTGCAAAAAAATTCTAACGTGATGGTTAAAAATGAAGGTCATTTTCAGATTCAGTACGTAAAAATCAATTATCAAAAATTAAAAAACATAACCATCTCCTCTACTTTATAGTATCCGATTTTTGTTATTCTTTAAATTTGACAATTTACGATTTGCGAAATATCCTGACATGATGGTTAAAAATTAATGTAAGTTTTGGATTCAGTGCTAAAATATACATAAAGTTAAAAAAACAAAAATCGCAGTCTTGTATTATCTAATCTAAAACTTTTTCTTAAACTTCTTGTCGGTAATTTATCCGAAACTTTTTGTGTTATCCTGTAAAATAAGTATAAATGGTAACCACCGAAAAACATAATAATATTAGAATGTTATTGGATTTGCGCGAGTATGTAAAATGTAATCTCGACCGGATATTTAAAAGTGAGTTAAAGTTCGAGTACAAATTTTGAACTGGAAAAACATACATACGATCGTTGAAATAATATAAAAACTTATAAAAATAACATAATTTTTGTTAAAAGAAACAGTCTCAAATCCCGACAAGATAAAACATATGTTATTTTAGCCAATCTGAAATTTAATAAATGTTAACGTAATACTTGTACAATTTTTTTCAAAGCGCATATACACACGAAATAAGATCTTCGAATATTTTAAACACTTGGTATGTGACCCCTCAAAACCAAGCCGAACTCATTTGCTTTCAGAGCAGAAAAGTGGCATAAGTCATGCATTTTTAAAGTTTCATAACTCGCTCAATTTTAGTGTTATATGAATGGGACTTTTTTGTCTTACTTGTGAGTGCAATATAGAAAATTTTACTAAATATAAATTATAGGACCGGGGGACCGTATAAAAATTTAAATTTCTTAATTTTTTAAGAAATATTTTTATTGACCCAAATCGCTTTCAAAATATTTCTTTAGATGATTTAAAACATTTTTGTAATTGAAACTATATGTCTATGACTAACGGTTTAGGAATTAGCCATTGGACACCGTTGAGACCGGACACCCTGTATATATCTGTATTTCTTGAATTAGTTTAAATAGTTTATAATGGAAAGTTCCATATTATTCTCACCTTTGCTAATAAAACGTGTGGTATAATTATGACTTTTCGCTTCATTGTGACAAGGGTCACGAATGAGCTTTTTTTGGGGGGGGGGGGGGGATTGTCAGAGTTGTGAAGGACTTGGACAAACTCAATTGGGAATCCTATGCCTGGAGCTGACGTCAGAAAATAAAACTGGCAACTACATGTGAATGAGGATCGTGAGAGCTGAGATAAAGATACAGAGGAGGTGTTGGAAAAAGTAGAAGGTGGAGGAGTGTAGTATTTAATTTTGAAACATAGTTTTAATTTTAAAGAGATGTGATGTCTTTAGAGTAATAAATATGTTAAGTTTTTAATTCTGCTTGGTTTTAACGATTATATGAGTGGTGTGAAGTTATTTAATGGCTCTATATAGGGAAATGATATTCGACTGCGAGTTTGATGGTTAAAGATCTTACATAGAGCTGAAAAGTTTGTCGTAAAAGAAATTGAACCAAAAATTTTTTAACTGCACTTTTCCCGAATAAAAATAGTAGTAGGTTTCTTTAAAATTTGCAATAAATATATTCAGTCAAGATTATTGCTTTGAAATACTGGTGTTAACATTTTTGGTTCCGTTTTCCCCAAGAAAAATGTTTAATTTTACGCATATTTTGAAGCATGTAAAAAAATCGTTTTGTAGCGAGAAACACGTGGACATCTATGATTCCAGCTACTTGGCGTTACTCTTGCATTTTATGTACTACATTCTTTGTCAAAACTATAAAACGATAATTGCATACATACAATAGAGTAAAATTAGCTTAAATACATAAATCGAAAAAGCATCTTTATTACGTTTATCCATTTTGTAGTTTTGTTGCTGTTACTGTCGTGCCCGGAACACCTTCAGTGGAAGAAGATTACGAGTTTCGAGAGAGTTTGGACTAAGCTCCGTAATTAGGATCCTGGGCCTAACGATTTGCGAATCTTTTGAAGTGTGCGGGTACATTATTGATACCTGTAATTTTATTTATCAAACACTGCTTTTGGTCTCCCAGAACTTTTTGATATAATTTTACATTTAACCACTTCAAAGGAGGCGACGGGATATATTGTATTCCACTTAATTTTAACACTTTGCACTTTGAGTCTCTTGCACAAATTTTATTCGATCAGCACCACTTTTTCAAAAGAAGTTTCGTTCAAGTACAAAATTTCAAAATTACTCTGATTAAATAAGGTAAATTTTATTTTCCTTTATTACTGGTGCCAAAAATAAATTTTGCAAAGAAAGATTATGTCTCCGCAGCGGAGCCCTCGAATGCAAAGGGTTAACTCAATTTTTATTTAATTTTAATCTCAATTTTTATTTAAATTTAATCTCAATTTTTATTTAATTTTAGCCAGATTTTTACCAGAATTTTTTAATAGATTTTTTTTAAACTTTGGTGAAAACGCAATAAGTTAGCGTTTTCTTATTTTCAAATAATTTTTTTCGGGAATACTACTGTGATTTCAACATTATAGAATCGCAATTAATTGTCTCCTAACGCTTTGAGGGGCTGTGGGATATATTATATACTACTTTATTTTAATATGATTCGCAACAGAAACCATTAATTAAATTTTTCTTTTTTAACTTTGGTGGAATTAAAAAAAAAAAAAAAAATCTTTTTATTATTTAGAAACACCGTAATTTCCAGCGTATAATCAGCAGATCAAACAATTTTGCTTTGGCACAGAAATTTTATCCAGTAATTGAAGACAAATATTTACCGCGACCTAAATTGTTACATTTTGTTTAAAAAATATGCTGAGTCGAAACATGATTGTTTGATCCGTGGATTATACGCCGGAAACTACGGTAATTTTTTTCGAAAATTCCAATGTGAATTCAACATTATACAAACGCAATTGCTTGTCCCTCAAAGGGTTAACCCTTTCAGTGGCAAAATACTTCTGATGCAAAAATGTTAAAATGATTGACTGACACAAGGATCTACAAGGGAAATTATATGAAAATAAGTAAATGCTTATCTTTGTGTACATTGAATAAAGCAAAATTTAATTTTAAAATTCTGGTGCCGACGAGGCATTTAGGAATTAAAATTAAGAGATATGTACAATATACCAGCGTCCTTCAAGGGGCTAATGATTTTTTGCCTGTAGATGTCCGAAAAAATGAGTGTTATTTAACAATTTATTTCTGGAATAGGAATGAAAATTTTAGCTCCGGGTTTATTGCATTTTTTTTGTTATCATTCAAAAAATATTTTAAATAAAAATTGATGATGTGGATTGAGTTGCGTGCGTGGATGCCCCAGCGTGCACACCGTGCACTCAGTGTTGCCGGATATGGCTATTTTTTTATTTAGGAGTTCTGAATTCTCATCAGTAAGTTTTAAAAGTTAATTTTGCTTTATAAAATGATAGATATTCTATAAATAAAAGAAAAGAAAATTGCTATTCAAAATTTTCAGGTGTGAATTAAACATTTCTAAATAAAAAATCCGCCAGATGAGCAACACTGCGTGCACTTCCAGTCGCGCGGGATCCGATAAATCACTAGGGTAGTTTACAATCGATTTCCGTTAAGGGTTATGAAAATAGATAATATTGTCTGGAACTCTAACGACTTTGAGATCAAAACCTTGAAAATCAACAAAGTGGCAGAGACAAAACAAAGGGTCTATTTCTGACCCCTTTTTAGGTGCGTTCGTAATTATATAAATACGTAGCATCTATAGTCGTCGTTCAGTCCGTCTGTCTGTCCGTCCGTCTGTCTGTCCGCCCGTCAGCATATAATAGAGCAAAAACTACCCAACCGAATGGTCTGAAATTTTAAATATATGATTGTTGTAAAATTTTGTCGAGCCATTTCAAATTTTATGAAAATCGGATGTATAGTTAAATTACAGGGACAGTCAAAAGTTTTTCTTTACATTACGGCCAATGGGAAAAAATATTGCACGTGCATTTTAATGATGTTAAAGCTTTCCGAATGGTCTCAAATTTTAAACATATAATTATTGCGACATTTTGTCGAGCCATTTCAAATTTTATGAAAATCGGATGTATAGTTTAATTACAGGGACAGTCAAAAGTTTTTCTTTACATTAAAGCCAATGGGAAAAATTATTGCAAGTGCATTTTAATGATGTTACAGCTTTCCGAATGGGCTGAAATTTTAAATATATAATTGCTGCAAAATTTTGTCGAGCCATTTCAAATTTCATGAAAATCGGATGTATAGCTTAACCCTAGAACTACCGGAAATTTTACTCAAGTTTTATAAAAACATTCTACACCAGAATTTTTTCTTAAAACTATTTAATTCGTTTATTTAACTTATTATTGTCTGATTTATACATTTAGTTTGTTTTGAAGAAATTTCTGGTTTGAATAAATATTTTGAATGTACATGTCGGGTCCAATGGACCCGTCTGGTAGACGGAAGGTTAATTACAGGGACAGTCAAAATTTTCCGTTACATTAAGGGTAATGGGAAAAAATTATTGCAAGTGCATTTTAATGATGTTACAGAGTATGCACTTATGAATTGCAAATAAATACACATTCAGTACAATATGGGGTGCACAAAATAATTATAAAACTAGTTATAGTACGAACGCGCCTCATTTGCCACGTTTGACGAGCAATTTCCAACTTGTTTAAACCAATGTGGTACGGCTTTACAGAGTACACAGAGCAAAGATTCACAATATTCGCATTTATAGAGTTATTCATAAAATAACTTAAGTCGTAAAATTCTTGTTTCAAACAAACGTGTTCAGAAACAGAAGTTTTATTATATAAAATTTAATTTTCTTAAACACGGCGCATTTTTGACTTCAGATATAAAAGGAAATTTTTGAGTCTAAATATTTTTGTTTCATAAGTGGATTATTCGACGGAAATTACGGTACGAACCACCATTTATATTCATTAATACATGGAGCTTACATATGCGAATATTTAAATTCTTATTTGTATTATTTTTAACCTATTGACTAGCATACTTGCCAACATTCCTTTAAAATTCCGTAAAACGTGAGTTAAATTGACACAAGTTAAACACGTTTCAACCAGAAATTTACTGAATAAATTAAATGAAATAGTTTTCATAGAAAAACATGATTTTAAATATAAAATGATACACCAAATAAATTCTCTGGTTAGTAATGCGTATAACCTGAGTCAATTTAACTCACACTTTACGGAAGTTTAGTTGAATGTTGGCAAATATAGACTAGTATAACCTTTAGAACTCTGGTGGGTGAATTTCTTCAAAATTACCAATGGTCACATTGGCACCAGTATTTTACGAACAAAAAATTCGGTTTACGATATACACGAAAAAAAAAATGCATTAACCCCTTAAGTGCCGAGAAAAACTTACGAGATTCACTCCCCAGTGCCGCAGTTAGAACTTAGTGGCCTTACAAAATGGGGCGTGACTTAAGAGCGTGCGAACTCTGTAAATAATCATTGAGAGATAGAAGATATTCCATTCAATTTTTATTTTTTGTGGATTCACTAACAACTGAAAGCTGTGCCCTTGAGGTACCGATAGGAAACTATTACATCTATCTCGAACAAAAGAAAAGTGAACGGCAAATCAAACAATATTTTCTCTAAAATAATAGTGGTGTACAAAAAGGGCGGAGCCTTGTCAAATATGGAAAAATATTCGCTTGTATTTTCACGTCACTAGCTCAGTTCGATAGCCTTTAAGAAGGTAGTTCCTTCTACCCCTTCTCCTCTGAAATAGGTCAGTCTTTCAAAAACACCTTCAATGTCTTTTTTCTTTTCTGTTTTTTTAATTCCAAAGCCGTGGGCGTGGTTTTACTGGTACAGCGCAGTATAAAGAACAATATTTTGGACTGGCGTATATATACGTCAGTGGCACTTAACGCATCGACTATGCCTGACGGATATATACGTCTGCGGTACTTAAGGGGTTAATTTATTTCCAAATAAATTTGGTCAAGTATTCTGGTGCCATTGTAACATTCCGGGATAAAAATTAAGTTGGAAGAAATTCAACCACCAGATCTCAAAGGGATAAAGGTCAATGTTGCATATTGGGGCGTTTTTGTTTCCAGATTGTTGATTGTCACCGCTTTTTTGAAATGGAAATATTTGGCTTATTTAAAAACTTATAAAATATTCTGAAAAAATAAAGCGAATTAAACTGTTTTAAAAAAGTGGTGACAGTAAAATAATCTGAATTAAGAAAGTCCTCAATCTGACAACACTGTAAACGGGGTGCATAGAGGTGATTATTTTTAAGTAGCACTATATTCCCTAGTAGCTTATTTCTTTATTAAACCCCTGTACGATTGGCTTGATTTAATAACAATACAGTTTTAATACCAATAATTCCGTATATTATTTTAAGCGTTATTATTGGGGACAGATAACGTATTCAGCAGACACAAGTGTGTCACAAAAAAATTTACTCGAGATTTTACATACTGAAGTTCGTAGCTATTATTATTATTGTTCTGTTTACAAAATTTGAGTAATTAAATATATTATTATTATTGTTCTTATGGTTTATGTATGTGTAGGTATTTAAATATATGTAAATAAGTTAAGCCAAATACAATCTTGTTTACAAAATCAAGAGAACCAGGTGGTTCTATATCAGTAACAGGCATCTTTGAGGTGTTACGCGAGTGTCGCCAGTGTAACAAACAGGGAACAATGACTGGACAGTTTATGTCAAGATTCAATTTATGAGTAAATTCATGGTAGGTAATAAAATTAGCCCACACACCTCACGATCGCGTGAGTACAACTATTTAGAGGGCCCCGACGTAAGGAGAAACCGCAGTGATAGCGCTCATCCCTCCAAGAAAGTCTCGGCGAATAAGCGAAAATGAGGGGGCGCGCATCTCAAGGGAGTCTGAGGGACTGGACTCTGATTGCACAGGGGTCCTCGGGCCCCTACTCCTAATTATGCAACAAAGTGTTACAAAAATGTATGTAAAAAGCATTCAAAAAGAGAAATAGCAGTATGTAAAAGAAATTAGCTTTAGCAGGATGTGTTGTTGAGAATAATTCGATCTACATGATCGTAGTAAGAATACGACCTCCTCTCTGAAGCATCTCGGAGTTGGTCGGGCCTTGAGCCGGCCGAAATGGTTTCTTTTTCTGTAAGCCTGGATCGCTATAAGTCCGAGGCTCATACATCGGGTCAGCTAGTTGTAATAGCTTTGGCCGCATCGTTAGCTCTAATCAGAGCTCTAGTGTCATGATATAGCATCAAATATAAATAGATTAGTGTGTTGCGGAAGGATGTAACCATATACTGACTTTATATACAAGTGTCTAGTCTGTAACAGTATGGAGTGGTATTGCTACTGCAAATAAGATGTCTAAAGGTATTTCCAATTTTAATATTTTGATCCCAATTGTTTTGAATATGTATACGTGTAATATAAGTAGGGCAATGTATATGCTCAATGGCAGTCAAATGTCAATTTAGTATTATGAATAGTAATCCAAAATGTATTTCATAGTTAAAGGAACAAGTGTGTCTCATTTGCTTGGAGTGAGCGCGTCGTATGACACACCCTTTTAAAATTGTAAATATTTCTTTAATAAATATATTAGTGGTTAATTTTGCGTATTTACGTTACAACCATGAGTCGTATTTAATTATGTTAATGTTATGAGATTTATTCTAATAATGTTCGGGTAATTAGTAAGGATTATAAATGATAAAATTTTATATTCTCAATTTAGTTGATCGGTCATTTCTCGACCGGGAATACACCTGTTGTGTATGGTCTATACGCTACTTTCTTTTCGAAATAAATTCACAACGCTTTGGGGTAGTTGAGGCAGTTGCCTCTCGCTTTAATTGGGATAATTGGGAATTCGTTTATCCCAGAAGTTAGCCAGGACCTTGTAACAATCACATTTTATTGTGTTCTTAATTATATTTGTTTTTGTATTTAACACTATGAATATGTCAGTTAATGAGTGATTAGGACTTGCTACCCTTAATTCACTCTGGGGTAATTGGGTGTTGAGTCTCCCCTTCCCTTCCGCTCTTTTACTCCACCATTTCCTCCTTATATAATTTCCACCTCCCAGCGACCTTTGCCCCCGGTCCCTCACCTATATGTCTGGGTAGATATTTTAATAGCTAGGTGGTGTGTTTTAATGAACCCAGATCGGTCCAGCAGTTATATATTCCAAGTATTCTATAATTAGACACGACAAAGTTTTGGAATAAAGTATTCTGGTGCTGAAAACTAAAAACAGTGAACACGATTTATGGAATGTATACGGGGCACCCGTCCTGAAGAGGTTAATCGGAGAAGCATGGGATTTTAAAGATAAAAATTACTATTCAGAAATTGTGATAGTCATACATAACCTTTTCAGGTGCAAAGCAATTACATTCCTAAAATGTTAAAATTAATGCATTTTACCGGAATTTGAAAACAAATTTATTTTTAAATAAGAAAAAGCTGTATTTCGCATATATAATAAACAGAAATTTTGTAAACCAAAATTCTGGTTCCATTCTGGCATTTAGGAATTAAAATTAAGTGGTTTTATAAAAATACTACCTCCCTTTAAGAGGTTAAGCACCTCTCACAGACACTGATGACGTAACCTCGCTACGGCTCATTTATTTTCCAGACAATAGAGTAGTGCTTAAAATTATATTTTTGTAAATTTTGATGCAATTTTCAAATATACGTATCATTCAAAAAATTTCACAAAGGAAAATATTTATATAATTATCTTTGTCTTTTTATTAAATTAAATAAACAAAATATTTTTAATTAAAATAGAGTTTGTGAGTTCTTACAGTTGTACTCAGGGCCCCCACTCGGTCAGTTTTTGAATACCACTAATTTTCAAAGAAAAATCTTTATAAATTTCGCAATAACTTACCTGGAAGTGCATTTTTCTTGTAACAGTTGCAATAATGCACCACGAATTTTTTTCTAAAAATTTACTGTTTTTAAAAAAAAAACAGATCAGTGGGAGCCCTGGTTGTACTAGGAAGCATTCACCACCATTTTCAAATTGTAATCTTCGATTAATTTAATCATAAAAAAATCTATTGCATATTGCTCTTCGGATATACTAGAACTGGAAATGACAGAGGTCACGAACCCTGTAAAAATGAATCTACTATAAAAATAATATCCACTCGAATATATATTATTCATATTTTCAACTTAAATATTTTTTTAAAGGATCTTTTACGTTTTAACATATTATTTTTATCTTATTTCCTGTACAGAAAAATATCTGCATGATATTGTGTAATCCACTGCGTAAGAAAAAGCAGAAAAATTAATTTAACCATCTATTTCAAATTGTTTATAAGGCTTTACTTCAATTCCTATTCATAACAACATATCAATTTATTATGCGATGAAACGAATAGTTAGAAATATAGTGCAGGTTTATGTGGGTAAAATAAGATGATCGGCTCTTTATAATCAACTGATATTGGCATTTTGTATAGATGCGTGACGTTACATAGCAACCGACAAAACAATCAACTGGAACACGAATTTTCTAGATCTTTTTACTTCGAAAATACTATATTCTTTTGGAGAAATAGTTCTACGAAATAAATCTGTTTACATGACATATTATTTACTTTTTTCATAACAAAGCTCATGTTGGCAGGAATATGAATATGAAAAAATTTTTTCAAGGCTTCGGGAAAATCTATATTTTTCGCTACTGAAATAAGTTGTATATGGGCGGGGGTCCTCTGGAAAACCCTATATTTCATTTTAATGAATATTAATTAGAGATTGATTTGATTAAAAAAACGTTTAATTTCATGAATACTTTTCGTTATTCTTCCTAATTCTCAAAACGCGCACAAAATTTAGACAAATATTACACTGTTTCCTGCCGTATGATTCTAAGGTATTCCAAAAATAAAACACAATGCAAATATACTACTACTAATTATTATTATTATAAAAATAGATATGAAACGAAGAATGAATATAGAAAAACGTATGCTACTAAAAGAAAACTATATATAATTTTTTTAAAAAATCAAAACTTTCTGAGTCTTAACATCTAAACAGTTCATTAACAGATGGAATATAATATCGTCGGTACCATGTCAAACTATCCAATGCGAAAACAGTGGACTACTTTTTAAAAATTCAGATTTCTTGATATACACCATATTTTTTGAAATGGTAAAATCCCCTTGTTTTCGCTTCAACTAACATGTTGTTAAATAATGTTAAATAAGGCGAATTTTACCATTTGAAAAAGTAGTGCCAATCAAGAAATCAGAATTTTAAAAAAGTAGCCCTCTGTTTCAGATTGAATAGTTTGACATGGTACCGAAGATATTATTCTTTGGTTTCAAAAATCATATTCCAATTATTATCACACTTACATTTTCAATTCAAAAGTAGACATCTGGTTGAGAAGGATAAATAAATATTTCTCTTTTAAAAATTTTAGCAGTTACCCCTCCGCCTACCAGACGGGTCCAATGGGCCCGATGGGTACATTCGAAATATTTATTCTAACCAGAAATTTCTTTAAAATAAATTAAATATGCAAACCAGACAATAATGAGTTAAGTAAATAAGTTCAAAAGTTTTAAATAAGAATTCTGATGTGTAATATTTTTATAAAACTTGAGTAAAATTTTCGATAGTTCTAGGGTTAATGCAACAATGAAACTTTTGGAAATGATGTCAGTCTTAGTATTATCTGTTTCATGAGTTAATAAAACAGTATCATATTTAAAATAGTGATATTTTGAAGAAAGGCAAACAAAAAGTAGAGTACAAATGAAAAAATCATTGCTCATTTATTTAGAATTATTTTTTACAAATATAAAATAATTTTTTATATATCTGGCTCTTCAAATCAAACCTATATAAAAATAATCACTCCAATCTGCAAACTCTCTTATAAAATCGTGTGATAATGCTTTATATCTAGATATCTCAATCAACTTTATCTTGAAATTCTCTTAAATCTTTTCCTCCCGTTCTTTTATATTCTTTGTTGAAATAAAAAGAATAAAAAAAATGAAAAGAATAAAAAGTCATCTTTTATAGATTTTTTTTTTTTTTGTGTGTGTGTGTGTGTGTTAAATCTCTTAATTCAAAATTTTACTCTGTATTTTACCAAAAACAAAAGTTTTATTAGTTACATCTTGGTCATCAAAAGGAATTTTTTAAACCTTTAAAATATCATTTTCTACATTATAATGGTCATCATTTATTAATTAAAAACCTTTGCGAGGAGGTCCCATAGGTCCTTCTTTCATTTGATTATCATAAGGTGGATAATATAGGCAGATATATAAAAAGGATAGAAAATATTATTCTCTTAACGTTTTAATCACAATAACGCTTTTTACGTTCATATTTAAATTCGTTTTCTTCTGTGTCCTGAAATATGGTAAATGGCATAATCCTTAATTATTACTTTCTCTAATTTTCAGATGAATTCTATTCATAAGTTATCTAAGCATGTTTAGTTTTCATGATATGGCAAATTGAAATGAAATACATCATATAACTTCTCAAAATGTAAGTAATTAAGCATACATACTCGAGATTCCCACACTTCTTGGAATTTCGAAAGTGTCGAGCACAATTATTAATGAAAATAGAATTTTTATTTAATTTTTAAAGCACAGAATTCGTAACCACCTCGTTTATATGTATAATTAGCAATATTTTTCTGCAGCTAAATAAGGTGGAAAAAATTGTTAAAAAATTGTGTTTAATCTATGCGCGCCATTCATTCTGTTTCAGCATTTATTTTATTGAGACCTGCTTCAAAAAAACCGCATACATAGCTGTCAACTTTTACGATTTTTTGTTACAACTAAAACTTAATAGAAGATGATTACTTTCTTATTTGCGGATTTCGATGATTAAATAAGACAAATTTAATTTTACATTTTAGGAGTAACAAAAAAGCGTAAATAATGGCAGCTATAAAGATATATTCTTGTATATATTCTATTATGTTCTTTCATAGCAAAATCCATTCTATATCTATCAACAGTTAGCTCTGTATTAATCATAATCAAACATTACATTCAGTCATACACAAGTTGTTTTTATTGTTATCGTGTTATTTTTAATGAGATTTTCATACCTCTCACAATATTGAGATATAACAAATAATTCTAACGCAAAATGTGATATAGCGGATATAGAGTTAGAACTACTATTATAATCAGTCAGATATGGCAGCACTGCAACATTCCGCATCTGGCTGAATTTTTATTTATGGATTTCAAATTTTCACCAGTAGGGGAGAATGGGGATGAAAGGGACATTTTGTCTTTATAAGCTTATAAAATAAAATAATGACATTAAAAGATATCATTCTCATGTTCGCGTCTAATTCTTGTCTAAAACTTCTGCTTTAATACTAGCAAAACCTCTTTTTCCTAAGTACAGTAATTTAAAATCTGTACGCACTTTTATAAATTGGGAGAAATGTCCCTTTTAACCCCATTGTAGGGGATGAAATAGACACACGTAAATAAAACAATGTTATGAACATTTTCTTCTTTTTATTTGCGATTATATTATTCAAAAATAAAAGATAATAATACACAAATAAAAATCAAATATATTGCAACATATAACAAAACAAAAACAAGAAAAATAACTTGCTTAGGCCTACTTGATATAAAACAACTTATAATCAAAAATTTTAAGAATGATTTAGCTCTACCTGTCTCACTACCAGTTACGTATTTAGGTAACTTCATCACGATACCATTAATATTCACGTCATTCATGTCAATAATATCAGTAAATGCAAAGTGATTTTATTCTTTTTTTACTGAAAAATGTACTTCGAATTCATTACGAGTGCTATTCTGGAGTTTGTGGATAATATGCGACAGGAATGTCACCATAATTATTCCATTGTCTTTTGCAAATTTTATTGTCTTAATATTTATATTGCTTTCATGATTATCAAATAGGAGAGTAGGATCAGTTTTGGAACAACTAGAATATTAAGCTAATGTCAATTGCTTTAAAAAAAGTTCTGTGATCATCCACCAACTTTGATGAGCAAGTCCAAGCCTTTGGGATGGGGCAGCTCCGGGTATGAACTCTTTTTAATTCTTCCTTGGGAAAAAGAATACTGTTGTGCAGAGTTACCTGATGCAGAAACAAAAGTGTGACAAGTTTACCATGTTCAGCTGATGTTATGTGAGAAAATTGCTTTCACCACGTTTTTGATACTATATTAGGTGGCATGTGCTCTGTCATTAAACCTGTTTCATCACAGTTATATATTATATTCTGTAAGAATTTATAACGATTCATGACTGGCTAAAGGTTTTAAAAATATATCAACATTACCTTTGCTGAAACTTGTACTTCTTGTTAAATAATGGCTTTTCCGCCATCCTTAGCACTGAGGACGGTATGCTAAATACTACCGAAACCGGTATGCTTAATATTTAAAATTATTGGTGATTTTAACGTTGCTATTTTTACGTTTTTATTATAATGGCTATATGTTTTCTGGAGAGAAAGTAATGAATTTCGTTGATTAAAATCTTGGAACTAATCAATTCTAGCTTGCTTGTTTGTTTGCCAAGGCAGGAACATATTTGGAGAATTCAAAGGATTTGAATATTCATATCAACAATTGTCAAACCATAGTTCATATTAGATGCCTGGAGCAAATATGAAGCTAAATCTTTTTATTGAGCTTCACTGAAAACTTTTCTATTACCAAATGGGCGTATTGAAATTCATATGCTTGTGCGTTCTTAAATTTTAGAACAATTCTTTCTAAATAGAACATTTCAAAGCCGTAGGCTTTAGCTGTTGATCACACAGACACTCCTTTTTCCTCCACTTCAGATACAGCACCCGTCATTTCTTCTTCAGTAATTCGATTTTTCTCAATTTTCCTTTTATATTTTTGAAGCATATTGACTTTCTGATGATTATTGGAAAAAGAAAAAATTCCTAAATTGTAGGTATATGTTATTGTAATATTTGCATATTTTCGTTCTACATAATAATGCATTCATTCTTTCTACATAATAAACTAAAAACTACAACTTAAATTTTACGAAACTTAAATGATATTTTGTTGAAATAACTATAAACAACGAGGTCCCTTTCAACCCCATACCTACCTAGTGAAATTAAAAATGTATTCATGCATTACAGTATTTTACCTAACAAAATGTACTGGTATACACATAAAGTGAGTACTATACAGTGCTAAATAACATAAATATTCTAATGCTAAACACAATATTAATTTTTTAGGGAAAAAAAGAAAAGCGAGTTTAAAATTTACTTTTTTATATCAAAAAGAGGTTTTGCTTTACCACCTAAAACGCTACAATTGCTGACGTTAGTTATAAGGATTATTAAGACCGAAAAAGTATCGCCATCGATTGAGCTAAAGTTGAAAATATCTACATTTTATTTTCTTCCTGAAATTTTGAGTGTCCCTTTCATCCCTTGTCCTTTTCATCCCCAGTCTCGCCTATGTTTAAATACACTGGTTTCCAAAAATTAAGGAAAAATCACAAAAAGAGCGATAACTCGTTCAAACATTAATCTATCCCTATGAAATTTGGATATGTTGTTAACTAAAAGATGCTGATTAAAATTACAAAATGCAACTTAGTAACGCCGCAATCGGATTGCGTCATCTGTGCGGAGCATAAAAATGCATGCTAGCGAGTACGGCTGCTGGTGTCGCTGTGATTATGAGACAAGAAAACTGAGGTAGCCAATTCATTAGTATGACTTCGAGGTATGATTTGTCCGCATAACTGCGATATAGAGCTATTGAAGATTGGATATAGGCCAAAGTCAGACTGAGGTGACCAGATGGCTAAATGTGAGTCCTTCTGTTGCTCATAGGCTTTGGTAACATTTCCAAACCACTAGTTCGGCCTCCAGAAGGTTCAGCGAAGGACGGGCTATAGCTACGATAAGCATCGATGGCCGATATTTGCGGTTATGTGTACGAGGGAATAGAACAGCATCACCTTCTCATCTTAAATCCGTCCTTGCTGCATTCACTGGAAGGTTAGTATCAACGTCTACTGTGCGTAGAAAGCTTCATGAAGGTGGTCTTTACGCGATGCGACCAGATATTTGTGCACCGCTCACCCCATGTCTCTGGAGGGAACGTTTAAGGTTGGCACGTCAACATGTCCACTGGACGGCCGATCGATGACGATGTTCTAGTCACAAATGCGTTCCTGTTTAGCCTCCAAAGTGTAGTAGGAATTGCTTGATTTGGAGAGAACAGGGAACAAACTATCATCCATCAAACATTCCTAAAAGAGATTCGTATGGAGGAGACGGTGTCTGCGTTTGGGATGGTATCTCTTTGGGCGGATGTACAGACCCTCATGTCTATCCACGTGGAACTGTGAATGCTCACGTCTATATAGATGACATCCTTGATGCTTGTGTGCACCCTTATGCCGGTGCAATAGGTAAAGATTTCCTGTTACAGGACGATAACGCTAGACCGCACAGGGTTCACATCGTAGAAGATTATATTCAGCGCCAAACAATTCAGCGCATGGAATGGCCAGCGTGATCACTGAACTTGAATCCCATTGAGCATCTTTGGGATGCTTTAGGAAGATGTGTCTCTGCTCTCAATCCCCCTTCTCAGACCCTTGCCACGCTTACAACTGCTTTATAAGAGAAAGGGCTCGCACTTCCCAGCAAACTTCTCGATGGCATAATTGACAGTATCACACTTCTCTGCATGTGCTATATTGCTTCTAGGGGTGATCATACTCCATATTAAAGGTACTTTTCCTATCCCAAACTGAGACATTTATTTTGTTTATTTTATAATTGTATTAATTTCTGAAACACCACAATCGTCTGGTAATTTCTTTTAATGTTATTTTATACCTTACTATGTGTTGTAAATTGTGCCTCAGTTTTATTAAAATCTACTTGTAACATTTTGAGTAATCGCTACTTTTGTTGTTTTTCCTTAATTTTTTTAAACCAGTGAAGTTATTATTGTTTTATAAGATGATAGATATTCCAGAAATAAAAGAAAATTGCTATTCAAAATTTTCCGGTATGAATTCCAATGCTACTGAGGAGACGGTCGATTAGTGATGACGTCACAACTCGTGCCCTCTGGCCTTGAGTATTTAGATGGCAGTGATAAAGCACTTAAAAGAGACGAAATTTTCTATTCAATTTTACTTGCGGAAGTTTGTCATGGCGGTAATCAGAAACGGTTGATCCGATTTTTAAAAAACAGCCGCCGTCTTGTGACAACCTTCTCAGTTACTTCACTCGCAACTGGTAGGCGATAAACAAATTGTTTCCTCCTCTTTATTCATAACTCCATTGTATCCACAGAGATAGATCTTCAACTTCCACTTTATATTGTGTACTTGCAGCATTTGTACATAACCAGAGCTGTCAAGTCACCGGATTTTTTGATACCAGAATTTTAATAGAGAAATTGTTGTTTTATTTAATTGGAACATTTCGGAGATTTAAGAGAACCAGATTTTCTCTAAGATGATAGTGTTGCGCAAAAAGCCGGAGACTTGGCAACTCTGATATAACATATTTCTGCGATCGTTTCTTTGGAATTAAATTTTTACTGTAAAACCTGAAATTACTTTCTTTGTTATGAAATCAAAAATTCCTTTTAAAGTTGTTAATATTACAAATGAATTACTATTTATTTTATTTGCCATCTGCTTTCTACATCAGTTAATTTAGTGACCGCATCTGTTTTAGGAGTTTCATCTGTTATCGTACCATCACGACTGAACTTTAGTTTTCATTGTATCAGCATTATCACTAGTATCTAAATAATCAAACAGATTATCAAATAGGTATTTGTAGCTTCTTATTTTGCACAATCAGCAAATCTCTTAAGTTGTAGAAAAAGTCCTAGTTATAGGTGATTCCCGACTAGTGTTGCCAGGTGTCCCGCATAAATAGAGGCTCGAAATTCTTTAGACACCAGTATTTGAAAGTAATTGTCTTCGTCTTATCTAATGGCAAAATTATCTGCGAATAAATATGGCGAAATAAACTGCAAGAAATTAATGGTGTCCAGAGCATTTGGGGCCCTGATTTACGCGGAACCCCTGGCAACACAATTCCCGACTGATTGAATTGTTGCTTTACCCACCTGAAGTTACGTAAGACGTGGAAAAAAAAACCAAGCACCCCTACTAACTCTGCAACACATTATCGTACAATAAAGTTACTGGTACCAAGCGATTGGCAATAAAATCTACTTTTAAATGATGTATATAAAATGTACTTAGGGTGTCATCTACATATCAAAACAAACCAAAACTTTGCTTTTTTCAATAGCAAGATCCATTTTTCAAACCATAAATAAATTCTACACCCTTCAATTAGCCTAAATATAAATTTGCATGAAATTCGTACGATTAGTTTGCGAGGAATTAATTATTTTCAAGTGGGATTACTTTAGCGGCTGTATCCAAATTGAAGTTCGGTACTCGGAGGTTGCTGAAAATCTACAGATTGACTAAGTCATTTCTATTAATTTACTATTTATTGCCAATATGACCAGTTTACTCACTTAGTATGCTTCGGCTATTGTTATATACCACAAAATCCTCTTCACTATTCCTTTTATACTGCTTAAAAGTGTGAATTATCTGATTTAAAAATATATAAGTTATCTGTAATTATAACAGTTTTCGAATATGTGAATGTGATTGGAGTTTTATAAGTGTTTTTATAATTCTATTTCTCAGATTTTGAATTTATTTTACTCACAGTTTTTTTTTTATTTATTGGCAAAAATTTAAAGAATATCACCCAATGCAAAATTTAGAATTAAACAGCAGTATAAAGAATCAATGTAGAAAAAACCAGATATATTGCTTTTTTGCCTGAAAATAACGCCATATTTAAAAAAAAAAATGTTTTTGAAGAGTGGGTGGAAGAGATTGATTATTGTTAGGTTTTTCCAGATATGTTCGCATGGTTTATATTCAGATTTATTTGAAAAACTAAAATTAAATCTACTTTAAAAAGACATCAGGATAACTTTACATTCGTTACTCTCATTTGAAATAGGGTTAATAATTCTATGATTAAACTTATTCTGCTATTTCATTTGAAAGTTTGCAATTTACTCATTACGGTCGGTTGGCCAAAAAAACTTGCTATTCGAAGTTTCTTTTCTTCATATTTTAGATTTTTTTGCACACAGCTTCCGATTGTTAAAATAACTTGCCTATCTAATAATCATACAAATAACTTTTAAATTGTTTTTAAATTAGCCTGTGTACTCAAATAGATCTAAATTTCAAGCTATGGAAGAAAAAAGTTTAATTATTTAAAGCTTTTTATTAATGGGTTAAAAACTTTAATTGGTACTTATTTCTAAAGATTACAATTTTTGATTGATATACAAAAGTTAATAAAAGAATAAACTAGTAGTTTTAACTATCAATAAAATACTTTCGTGGGAAATATTTTATCTAACAGGTATTCAGTGTAATACAGGGAACAATTTAACAAGAAGTGAGTAATTTAAATTAATAAGTATAAATATTGCAATGACTACATTATGGATATAATAATGGATTAAATGATGTAAAATCTTTTTGACCAAAGTTTTCTAGATATCAACCCAGACAGCATGCGCATTAGCAGAAAGTTTGATTGTTTTCTGATTTATTTGACAATTTGAGAAATTTGACTTGAAAACTTAGCAACAAATCTCCCGCAAGGTATACCATCACCCACTTGCATGAGTAGTTTGTTGTGAAACTGATGCAAGACTGTGTTTCACGAAAGTGTCGAAAGTGAAAAATCCCTCTGTTGAGGGAATGGACAATCGGCACATGCGCAGAAATTGGGTGCTACTCAAAGGCAAGACACACACATCATTGTTACTGTTATGGAATCTCATTTTCATTGATTGGTTAATTTAACCCTCTGTCTACCAGAAGGGTCCAATGGACCCGACATGTATATTCAAAATATCTATTCAAACCAGAAAATTTCTTCAAAACAAACTAAATGTATAAATCAGACAATAATAAGTTAAATAAACAAATTAAATAGTTTTAAGTAAAAATTCTGGTGTAGAATGTTTTTATAAAACTTGAGTAAAATTTCCGGTAGTTCTAGGGTTAAGGAACACAGAAAAAGTTATTTATTATTTTAACTGTTCAAATGTAGTTATTTTTTGTAAAGTAACATTTTATCTAAAATCTACAACTTATTTCATATAAAAATTCTTACAAATTAAAAAGTTAAATTACTAAGTTATATTTACGCCTTCGGCCCTTTTAAATTATATTGAAAATTTTAACTTTTAAATGGATTTTTCTGAAATATCGTTCTGATTGATATTTATTTATTTATTTATTTTTGCCTTTAACCCATTTCGAGTCTATGATTTTTATTCTTATCGGCACTGCATCACTCTTTTTAAACGTTATAATTATTAAATACCAAAAAAGATTTCAATTTATTAGTTCAAGTATTACCTTTATTTGCAAATGGTGATAAAAATAATGCATGCACCATCTGTATGCATCAACAGACGTGAATGGGTTAAACTTATATAAAAGTTTATCCCCTTCAAGGCTGTTACACTATAGTGTAACAGTTGTAAAAAGATAGTGTGGCACGACAAGATTAGTACTTTGCAATTAGTTTGCAGCATTTTTGACAATACAAAGCTAAATTTTCTACTAGCTTGCAAAGAGTATGGGTATTTTAGTCATGACAAACCTAATTTTTCTACTTGTTGCCCATTAATTGCAATAAATTTGATACAGCAAGAATTTAACTTTCACGATAAGTTAGCTGCAAGTTCAAAGTGTGGTGGCTTTCGTCGTTTGCGTTATCTTGCTGCAGTCTTGTTATGAACTTTCAGTCTTGTCATGCTGAATTTGCTGCAACTTTACAGGTTTACAAAGCAAGACTGCTGCAAATTTTCTGCAAGCTAAAATTGCTATGTGGGAAATGCTAAAATTAGATTAAGCACTTTCCGTAAGTATATCTGCATCTATTTAAAAAGAAAAAAATATTTCACGTGTTGTTTCATTTTGTAGAAAGCATTGAAATTAATAATTTCGTGTTTACACTGTCAGTTGAGCTCTGATCTCTGAAATTTCATGTTAATGTGATTATCACAGTTTCTTTCACTAAAAGTAAACATCAACCAAACGCAAAAATGTATACAAAGGCAAACTGGTCCGCTCAATGAGACTTAAAAAGCAACAGTTGCAGCAAATTGCGAACAAAATTTCAAAATACCGAAATTTATCTAAATAAAAAACATATGATTACGCCAAATAAAAAAAATTAATTCATATAATAGAACATTACAAAAAGAGCAGCAGAAAATTATGGGTAGATTAGTACACAAAAAAATGGGAGGTCAAAAAATCTCCCCCCGCCCCCCAATAAGCAAAAAGTTTTACTTAAATTCAAAATAAAAGATCTTTTAATATGATGTATAGAAACATTTATTTTTCAAGAATTTTTTGTAATCTCCATGTCATTGATTCAACCAGACTGTTAGAAATATCAGGATCGCTTTTGATAATTAGCATAGCACATGAACGTAGAAAAGATTTAGGTTAACCCCCTGAGGGGCAAGCAATTACGTTTGTGAAATGATGAATTCCCACCGGAATCTTTGAAAAATTCTATTTCGAAATAAGTAAAAGCAATTTTACAGCTTTTTTCCAACAAAATTAGAAAAGTAAAATTTAATAACATTTTTCTGGTGTAAAACTTCATTAGTCGTATGTGGTATATAATATATACCGGTGCCCCTCAAGGGGTTAACATAACATCGCGAGATACTGAAATAAGTTTTACACTTTGTGTACATCGTAAGACATAATTACGCTATAAGTTGATCTGAACTCCTTGAAGGGCGGTGATGCCGTCACGGCATCAAATAATTTTAATCCCAAATTGCCACATTGGCACGGAAATTTTATGATGAATATGTCATCTTTATTAAGTACGCGAAAATTTACATTTACTTATTTATAAATAAAATCTCCTGTTAATACTGGTGTCATTAAATTATTTGAACATTTTACGAATACAAGTACCTTTCCCCTGAAAGGGTTAAGAAAGGTACCGTAATGCCAGCCCAAATGCTTCAATAGCATCAGTAATATGTATATATATATATATTGAAATTATTTTTTTCTGAACATCATAGACATTTTTAATTTTTTTAAGCGTAATTTGAAAATTACTTAAATTTTGGATTTGTATAAAGTGGGGCATATTAAATACAAATCTATCAAAAAAATTCTAGGTTGCAATTCCTATTTCTTTTTTCGAATATTAATTTCATAATTCATATTATAAAACTAAAAAAAAAAAAAAAAATCAATGTATGTATATTTGGGATTTTTTAGTAATATAACCAGGCAAAAAAAAAGAAAAAAATATCGCATTAGGATTATAAATTCAAGAGATATTAATAAAAATGTGAAAATGTAAATTAACATTCGAAGCTTTAAATTTTGAATGTTTATAATTCAAAAATGCATTATCCAAATGACATGAAATTTCGTTTCTAGGCATAGTTTGAACGGAAGATTTAAAATATCCTGTCGAAATTGGGTATTGTCATCGAAACAACAAAGTTTGGGCTTCTTTTGATTTGTAGATGGCGCCCTAAGCAACTTTTGTATGCATCTTTTAAAAGTGACTTTATTTCCAATCTTTTGGTACTAGTCATTTTCTTCTTCGATTATTTGTTGCAGGGTTAGTAGGGGGTGTTTTTTTTCCACGACTGTACCTCCGATAAACCGTCATCCAGGCTCTATTGTTTTTTTTTTTTACAATTTTCGATTTTTTGTTGAAGATAACTTTCTATTAAAAAATAATGGGTCCATTTGTATCTGTGATATCAAAATAATATTTAATATTTTCAAATAAACAATTACATGCTGTACCATCTTACTTTAGTTCTTTTAATAATAATCAATAAATATTAATCATAAATCTTTCCCTTTTTTAAGAATAAATTTTAATCATGATCATTTCACTTTATTGAAAATATTTCATTCATCTCATCACATACGATATAATCAGACTTAGTGTCTTTCGATTAACTTATAGTTATTAAAAAATCCTTTAACCCTTAAGTTCCCATGGTAGAATGCGTTCCAGAATTTGCGTAATTCAGAGAATCGGAATTCACACCAAAAAAAAAATGTAAATAGTAAATTTCACTTATTTTAAAAACGAAATGTCTGTTATTAAATGAATCAAAAATTTCCATTTTAAATTTCTGTTGTTAATATGGAATATGTGAATAAAAAAATCCACTGAATCGGGAACACTGATGATATCATAAATGGTACAATAGGCATTTTAGGGTTAAAAACTCTCTTCCTTTAATTATTTTACATTTCGTATATAATAATGTGTTTTTCATTTATTTTCAAAGATATCTTGTCTAATAACAAGCTATTTTTTATTATAATTTTCTTTTTTCCCTTCGTAAAAAGGAATAAAATTATATTCAACTGCACCGTTATTTAAATAATTTAATTCGCCTTTTTCATTAGTGATTTTCGTTCTTATTCTAGGAACAGAATTTTTATTAACCGAATAATATATTAGATTAATGAATTTTTTTTTTATGATGCTACCTTTTGAATTCTTATTTGTAAAAGAATAAATAACCTCTGAATTCAACTGATTGATTAAAAATAATTTAACTACATCATAATAAATATAAATATTATCATTTCCGTTTGATATATCATCTATATTATCACCTTCGATTTCTCTTTCTTCTATATCCTCACGACTGCGGTTTTCTTCATTTTAAATCCAATTAATTTTCCAACATTTGGATAGTTCAATAGATATCATTTGTATTGCTTGTAAAATACCAAATTTTTAAGGAATATCCTTAAATAATCTCAGCAAATAGTATATATATATACGTTACTCTGTTACATTAACACTAGAACTACCGGAAATTTGAGTCAAGTTTCATAAAAATTATTTCACACCAGAATATTGATTTAAAACAGATTAACCTCATTATTTAACGATTTTCTTCTTTGTATCTTTTAAACTTATTTCATAATCAAATTTCTGGTTTGAACCGAAACATATTCATAATGTAACCGTCAAAATGACGGCTCACGGTAGTTCTAGTGTTAAACCGTGAAACGTCCAAAAAAAAAAAAAAAAAAAAAAAAAAAAGGTAATGTTATTATTATTACCAGCAAATCCCGCGGCTTTGCTCGCGAAATAGTTGAATATACCAAGTTATAGTTGTATGTCTAATTTTTACAAGAAGAAATTATACTTGTAGGAATAGTTAAAAAATTACTAATTAAGACACAGTTTGACTAAATATCATCATTACACTACATTAGGCAGAAATGAGACTTAAATTAATAAGAAGAACTAAAACTAATTCTAAATAAATTATAATTCAGAAAGTATTTTGAACCATTTGTGCTCATTTCAGAATTCATTTGAAGTTTTGAATTTTTTAGAAACCATTTTCTTAGTACGCATTTACATCTTTAACACGTTCACGCCGGCGCGGTGGGTTACACTCGACTGTCTCAGAGCTGCTAAGTCTCCGGCTTTTTGGATACCAGTATTTTAATACAGAAAATGTTGTTTTATTTAATTAGAACATTTGGGCGATTTAAAAGAACAACATTTTCTCTAAAATAAAAGTGGTGTGCAAAACGCAGGAGACTTAACAACTCTGAGACAATGGAGTGTGACCCACCGCGCCGGCGTGAACGTGTTAAATTAACCACTATGACAAATTCCAAGCTTCTTGTCTAACAGTCTACCACCTCTCTTGTGGTAGTGGCGCCAACATAAAATGTCTATGTTGAAACAGGGAATGTCACCATTAATTTGCCAAAATTAATTTTGAAATCGGTTTGGAATTTCCTGATATTTCATAGAAATCGTAATTTAGAAAGTTCTTAACGGCTTTTTAAGGTATTTGTTGTTCCTGCCAACAGGAGGTGGTAGTGGCACCGGCATAAAATATAGCCTGTGTGGGAACAGAAACTGACACCATTGATTCACAGCTATTAATTTTGGAATTGGCTCATTATTTTTTGATACTGCATAGAAATCGTAATTTAGGCCATTTTTAGAACGCTTTTCACGTCTTCCCTTCGCTTCACCCCTCTTTTAAATTTCGAATTGTTTTCGACTGTTATAAGAGAGCATTCATATTTTACTCGTAACTACCATGCCATATTTAGAGGTTCTAGTCTCTTCAATATCATAGAAATCACAATTTTGAACGTTTTTGCTCCTACAACCCTCTAGTGGTAGTAGCACCGACATAAAATATAGCTTATATTTCACCAGGTTCTATGACCATCAATTTGCAACCATTACTTTTGAAATCGGTTGAATATTTCCTGAGATTGAGTAGAAATCACAATTTAGAACGTTTTTTATCACAATTGAGAACGTTTTTTAGAACGCTTTTCGCGCATTTTCACCCTTTTTAATTTCGAATGTTTAAAGAAATGTTCTTAGAGAGCATTTATATCTTATAAATGACTGTCATGTCAAATTTTATGTTTCCAGGCCCTTCAGTAACACAAAAATCTCAAATTAGAACGTTTTTTGCACCTGCAACCCCAGGTGGTAGAGGCACCGACATATTAGGTTAATTAAAAAAGTTCTGGGAAATTTTAAATCTAATAGTTACTGGAATTTGTATCGTATATAGGAGTACTAGTGGTACGACAGTCCAGACGCGGGTCCGTCCGATTATGACCTCTTTCGTATAATGCAACATTTTTTTCGAGGGTCGTCGATTTGAATCCTTTAATGACCTTGAAGAAGCATGTCAGGTGTTTTTCGATTCCAAAGCGCCGCCTTGGTACTTCAAGCAAATCCGGAATCTGGCAGAACGATCGCAGAACGTCGTGGACTATGATGGTCTCTACTTTGAAGAACTGTCCTTGTTGCTTTTGTTGTCAATTTGCGCATAACAACGCAATTTTTACAAATTTTCCAGAACTTTTTGCTCAACCTAGTAAAATAGAGCCTATGTTAGAACAGGGACTGTCACCATCATTTTCACACCATTACTTTTGAAATCGGTTCGGTACTTCCTGAGACTGCGTAGAAATAGCAATTTAGAACGTTTTTTAGAACACATTTTCACCCCTTTGAAATTTCGACTTTTTAAGGAAATGTTCTTAGAAATCATTTATATCAAATAAGTAACTACTATGTCGAATTTCATGTTTCTAGGCCCTTCAGTGACGCAAAAAACGCATTTTTAGAATGTCTTTTGCCCCTGCACTCCTTTTGTGTCAGTGAAACTGACATAAAATATAGGCTATGTTGGAGCAAGGTCTGCCATCATCATTTTGACGCCATTATTTTTGAAATCGGTTCGGTACTTCCGGAGATTGCGTAGAAATCGCCATTTAGAAAGTTTTTTAGAACGCTTTTAGCGCATTTTCACACGTTTTAAATTTCGAATTGTTTAAGAAAAGTTCTTAGAGTTCTTCTATATCTTATAAGTAACTATCATTTCAAATTTAATGTTTTTAACCCCTTCAGTAACACAAAAATCACATTTATAGAATGTTTTTTGCTCCTACACCCCCTTTGGGGTAGAGCATTGAATAAAGATATAGCCTATGTTCGAACGTGGATTAACACCAACAGTTTGATACCATTACTTATGAAATCCGTTCGGTAGTTCAAGAGACTACCTCCTACAAATAAACAAACAAACTTTATTTATAATATTATAATATATTTAAGCTAACTTGAAAATTAAACAATGGAAACCCTATGATTTCTCATGACTAACTAATCTGAAGTTTATGATTTAATTTGTATAAAATTTTAACCACCAATTCCTTATTAAAATCACTAGGCTTTTGAATAAACGTAAATAATACACTTATAAAGCTTTGCCAGTGGGCTACTGAATTTTACCATTTCAAAAAAGTGATGCAAATCAAGAAATCTGAATTTAAAATAAGTCGACCACTGGCAAAACTACACTTATATGAAATTTACCTTTTTTTTATATATTTCATACAAAATAATCCACATTTAACGCACATAGATTTAGTGTAAAAGCTTGATGTTTAAGACATTTCTTAACCCTAGATCTACCGGGAATTTTATTCAAGTTTTAATAAAACGTTCTACACCAGAATTTTTATTTAAAACTATTTAACTTATTTATTTACCTTATTTTTGTCTGGTTTATATACTTAGTTTATTTTAAAGAAATTTCTGGTTTGAATGAATATTTTGTATGTACCTGTCGGGTCCAATGGACCCGTCTGGTAGACGGAGGGTTAATATTTTCAGAAATATGGTTTTTTCCCCTTGACCTTAATATTTTTGTAATTAATATCCCCGGAAATTATCAAAATTGCATGTAAGATAATTATAATGACATACTTAATGTGTTCCAGGACCCGTTGAAATATCACAATTAATGATTCCATTTTCATATATTCCTATCTTTTTGGATAATAAATTTGAAGTAAATAAACCTTTAAATTCTTATCCTTTTTCCATTTATCAATTCAACAGTTATTCTAATTTTATTCTAAAACTCCTTTACACAGATTTTTTTTACGCCTGGATCCCTTGATTTCCCAGTGTTTCTCCAGATCCAGATACCTTACGTAATACATTCATAGTACCCCAAACAGCAGCACCATTGGCAACTCCTAATCCGAAAGATGTTAAAATAAGAATAAAAGAAGTGTAGAAAGTCTCCATTTTTATTTAATAGAATTTTATTTATATTTATTTCCCCTCTACTCATTTGATTAATCTGCAGTTTAGTAAAATAATCTAATAATTAGGAGTTTAAGACATATCTATTTGTAAAGCTACTTCTTCCCCTTTACTGAGACAATGGAGTTGTGAATAAAGAGGTGACATATAGTGTATTGGCCACTAGTTGCTAGTGAAATAACGGATGAGGTTGTCACAGGTTGGCGTTTTTTTTTTCTATCGGATCCACAGTTTGTGATACCCGCTGGGGAAAACGTCTCACCACTACATTTGAATACAAAATTTCGTCTTATTTAAGCGAGATTGATGAACAATTTTTCTCACAAATATGGTAAACATTTCTATGTCAGTATGCCCAAGTATTATAATCTTTTTCACTGATACTATCAGGAGGTTGTCTAGGTTGTCACAATATGGCGGAAACGCGGGGACTGACTATTGCTGCGTTGAACCACCAGTAAAAATGAATATGTTATTACCATTATTTATGACTGAGATTTTGCATAAATAGGGCGTTTAACCCCTTAGCGGTCGCATTAAATTACGATTTAAAAATGCAATTTGCTTATTGGCACCACTTTTCTGAAAGAGAAATAGTCACCTTATTTAATGACAGGTAAAACGATACTAGTATAAAACTGGTTGGAATCAAACAATCTGAATAAAACACACAGCCCGTGAATGTCATGAGAGCGCGAATTAAGGAGTTAAATAAGGAGAAAATACCTATTTAAATTTACTGGTGGAAGTTGCCCCGGCGGTAAGCAAACCACATCGAAATTGGTTAAAGTTGTAACTTTACTATTTTAAGGATATGTCAGTTTCCCTTTGTTAATAGTTCCATGACTGAGACCAGGTTTCAGTTTATCAATTTGACCTTTACTGTGGTAAACATTATTTTTTGTATAAGTCATTTATTTAATATCATAGCTGCCAAGTGTTACGCTTTTTTCCTACTACTATTTTTCAACAGAGAAGTTTGTCTTAGTTAATCATCGAAAATTTAGAATTAAATAAGGCAAATTTTTCTGATCAAAAATAGTGGTAGGACAAAAGCGTAAAAGTTGGCAGCTACGTTAACATAGAAATTTATTATAAAATCGCTCTATTTTTTATAAGGTAACCCCTTAACCCTTAAATGCTTGATTTTTTATTTTGTTTCGAAAATATATATATATATGATTCCCTGAAAGGTTTATTACACAGGAAAAAAAAAATGAAAAAAATCAGACATGCATTTTTTATATAATACGTCAATATTTTCTTTTGTTGCTCATCTGCAATATAAGTAAAAACTACTGTCGGGTGGCAGTTTTACACTAAAATATTGCAAATTAGTAAATATTTTAATAAGTATGTCTCCAAACACCTTAATTTATATAGTTATTTATTTTATAAAACTTAAGCTTTAAACACTTTAATTCCCATGACAGAATACGATGCAGTTCAGAGAATCTGACGTTACACCAGAAAGTTTCAACGGTTAATTTCGCTTTATTTAAATACGGAATGTCTGTTATTAATTAAAGGAGATATTGCTATTTTAATTTTCTGGTGTGAATTAGGTACATACGAAAAAAAAAAATCTATTAAATTCAAAACACTGTCCTTTGCATATTTGCAAAGCTGCGCACTAAAGGGTTAAATCTCGCTCCCGTGATATTCATGGACTGTGTCTTTCATTCAGATTGTTTCATTCCCACCAGTTTTATAAAATATTTTAATTGGTTATATTATGGTATCATTTTAGCTGTCATTAAATAAGGCGAATATTTCTATGTCAAAAAAGTGGCACAAACAAGAAATTTGAGTTTTTAAATCGTAATTTAATGCGACCGTTAAGGGTTTAATCCTTAAATGTATAGTGATGCATATCCAAGTCACATTTATTTAACACTTAGCAAACACTATATTTATACAGAAATATTAATCCTGCAGGAAGTACAAAAATATGCCACTAAATAATATTAAAAATCTATCTTAAAATTTCTGGTGTCTAATCTTTAAGAATAAAAAACACACTTCTAAAAGAATAATTCGTGCATTTATGGGTTAAGTTTTACAAAATAAAAAAAAAATATATAATAAGGTATTTAGATTCATACTTATTAAAATATTTACTATTTTGCAATGTTTTAGTTTTTACTTGTACTGTAGATGTGCAACATAAGAAAATGTTGACATATTATACGAAAAATGTATCTCTGATTTTTTTCATTATTTTTCCTGTATAATAAACCTTTCTCAGAATAATATATAATTGTTTCGAAAAAAAACAAAGAATCACGCATTTATGGGTTAATAACATAGCTATCAATACAATTACTTGATCAATTAATTTTCTTGACTTAGTTCCTTTTACATATTTTATCAAGCAATTAAGATAATAAATCCAAACGGTCAAATCCTTCAACCAGCCTTCATTTCTTTACTACTTTCAGTACGCTAAATATGAAAGATTCATCTTAATGACACCAAGTTTCTACTTGTCAAACCGCGGCGGAACTTACAAAGGATATTTGATTATCCTCATTAAATAAATAATGATTAGTGAGTTTTTAACAATGTTTCAATAGCTGAAATAATTTCAAGAGAATTTCATTTTTCTGGGGAATACAAAACAGAGACACCTAATGAATATATGTTAAAATATTTAATGAAATGAAAAATTATGAAGAAATTATGTCAGAAAATGAAGAATATATTTATAAAGATATACAGGTTTTTACAATGCAATGATTACAGTTCAAATACATTTTTTTTTAATTCGTTGAAAAGAAAATGTAAACTAAGTTTTATAAATGAAGCCAATAAAATTAGTTACACATTTCTGGATTTTATTCATTATAAAACACAATAAAATGCTTATATTTCCCGAAAAAAAATTTGATCATTTTATTATATATAATATTTTAAATGTAAAACTTTAAAAGATATATTAACACAGTCACGATGGGAAACGAGAATTCTCGTTTTCATTCAAAAAACATCGTTGAACCTACCATTCTGCCTTACAGAAAATGCATTTATATCATGATGTCCATATTTTTTTAGATTGTAAGACATTTTATATTAAATTCGCACATTGAAAGATATTTACCGATGCATAAACTTTTGAACCTTATCTAGTACACCAATTTATAAAAGACTTTCAGAACAGAAAGGAGCTCTTACTGCTTTAAAATTCAGTTTTTTTAAAAATTGCCCGTCATCAATGTGTTAAGATACATGGAACATATTTCTAGCCTTTAACGCCTTGAAGGGCGGTGGTTCATTTTTGGACCACTAATTTTAATGCCTAAATGCCCAATTGGCACCAGAATTTTGGAATGGAACATTTCATTTTATTAAGTATGTAAATTAAGGCTTTTACTTATTTTTTCAATAAATTTGTTTGTAAATTCCAGTGTCATTCAATCATATCATAATTTAACAAATGAAAAATGTTTCGTGCCCGAAATGGTTAATAAATGATAACAAAAGTAAAGTTTAGTAAGAAAACTATTATACAGTCCCTGGCCAAATTATTAGACGCACCGTTGTTTTTTAAGAAATACATGTTTTCGACGAAGTTTATATGCAGTTGTGTTATATTTAAACATAGATTTAGTGAATTTTTATTTAGGAGATTTGTTATATACTTCCTATTGGTGTTTAGTTTTAACGTATGGCAACACAATGTGAACCAATGGATACACGGACGTAAACAAGTGGAAACCGCTGTCAGCCAGTTGAAACGGGCGTTCGCTAGTGCGTCAGTTGAGGACGTGTTTCTGTGGCGTTGTGCGCTTGGTTTATTTGTTTCAAAGTTTTATGCTACGTAGTTAGTTGTTTTTTGTGTGTTCAGAGTTTAAATAAGCACGTTGAACATTTTCAGCATGGGTAAAACAGGTGATCTGTCACCTCGTAAAAAACCTGAAGTGAAGTCCCTCGTGGATGCTAAAAATTTTTCAAACCGCAAAATATCACGAAGATTGAAGGTTTCTGAAGCTAGTGTATGACGCATAAAGAAGAAAATTGAGGCAGGGGACGATTTGAGCCCAAAACGAAAGTAAAGATGTGGCAGAAAGCCCATTTTCTCTCCAAAGTCAGAGAGATGTTTAAAGAAAATTTGTGTGGAAAACAGATATGCTGCCACAAAAATTATAAAATCGCAACTCCAAGATGCTAACGTGAATGTTCCTAAGCACACTGTTCGCAGAAAATTAACAGAAATAGGTTTTAAGGCCTGCCACCCTGCCAGGAAGCCCAAGTTAACAGCTGCAATGAAAGCAAAGCATCTGAAATGGGCCAAACAGTGGCGTGATAAAGATGTGGACTTCTGAAGATCGGTAAGTTATTATAATTTCATCACTAGTCATACATTCAATATCATTTTCTATGCAATGACGCAAGATCCGCAGAGATGTTTGTATTTTTTTCTGTTTTTGACAGGTTTGCTTCAGCGATGAAAGTACATTGGAAATTTTGCAGAATAAAGCTTAGTTTGGCGTCGTCGTCCTGGCGAAAATTTCCGTCCTGACTGTGTGGTTCAGACTGTTAAACACCCTACAAAAATCATGATTTGGTCAGTCAACAGTAGTAAGGGTACCGGACGTCTGTACGTGGTAAAAGGTATATTGAGGCAAGATCAGCACAAAGACATCTTACAAAATCGGTTGATTCCGCAGCTCAAAGAATGGTTTCCAAATGGGGAACCATTCATTTTCATACAAGATGGAGCTCCCTGCCACATAGCACGGTCTGTTAAAGCTTTTTAGTACAGCAAAGTATCCCTCTGTTGGATTGGCCGGGTAATAGCCCCAATATGAACCCAATTGAGAACGTGTGGGAACTCATGAAAAGAGAAGTGGCAAAAGCTCTGATTATAAACAAAATTCAGCTCTTAGAACATATCATTCATGTGTGGAATCATCATCCTCAAATGCAGAAGACAGTACAGTCTTGCATTGATAGCATGCCGCGCAGAATTAAAGCTCTCATAGCGGCTAAAGGTGGAAAACAAAATATTAACTTTTCATTACATTTTCTTAATTTTTGTTCAAGAGTTAATAAATACATATTTTTTCTAAATGACGATGTTTTATTAGTGTTACAGATACTTACGTGATTAATAATATAGTAAATATACATTGTATCTCATAAAAAACAATACAGCTGAACAGTATCACCTCATAATTAACATTTTCCATAAAATCTTATGATGCGTCTAATAATTTGGCCAGGGACTGTATATGAAATACTTTAATTATATTAATAAACAGTGATTTAGGATGATAATGTTAGTGTTTGAGAAAATATTTTAAAAACAAATTATTAATAAATGGCGAATTCCAAAACATGCAAACACTGTAGATGACAAAACCAATCAATGGTTTTTATACATACTATCGATTTGAAAAAAAAAATCATCTAACAAGGAAGGTCTCCATACTGGGCATACTCAGAATATTTTGAAAAAAATACCAATTAAACTACTTATGTATGTAATAAAGGATCAGTCAAATTTAGCGGCGGAATTACAGTAGAAAGTCTGTAAAAAAATAAAATACTTTCGAGTATTTGGCGCGAAAAGACGAAAGCGTCACACGATTTGGCGAGCAGTACTTTTCCTCGCCAAAAGCAAACGATTTTAATGCATCTGAAAATTGATTGTTAATTGGTTTTTAGAATGCGTGTAAAAAGTATTTAATGAATTTAAACATAAACAATGAGAGAGTTTAATAAATACATTTTTTCGTATTACATATTTATGTTGCTTGTTACTTAATTTTATTTCTTTAAAAACAATTACATATATAAAAATTACTTTCATATATTTAAGCGTATTCCAAAATAAAGGCAAGATTCATTTAGCAGTTATTCATTTCAAATCAAGGAATTCGTCGTTTCCATAGCAACAAAATTGAATCGACAGCGCTCAACTGGACTTAATTTTGAGATATTGAAATAATTTTAATTTATTTTAATTTTGTTTTAATTCATAAAATTTGATATTTAACTTTCATTATAAATACATATATGACAAAACTATAGCTAAATCAAACTAAAACTGACAAAACTAAAGTTATTTAAGTTAAATTTATTTAAACAAGTTCAATATAAAACATTTTTATCTTAAAGAGTATTCGACAAGAAAAAGTATTTTTCGAAATTTCATTTCATCGCCAACCGATGATAATTCGCCAAATAAACGAAAATTTCATTATTTTTTTACGAACGTTCTATCGAGGTTCCGCCAAAAAAAATTTATAAACATATATATCCACATGAGAAGGATACTCTGTAATTTTTTCAGATTTTTCTGAATATGCCCGTATGGAGACCTTCCTTGTAAGTACGGTGAAGTAGAATCAGTGGACGCTGGCAGGGTTGCCAGTTTGGCTTCCATTTTTATTCGCAAAATCCGAATTCACACCAGAAATTAAAAATAGTGCTTTTTGCCTTACTTAATGACAGACATTTCGTAATTACTTAAAGTAAAGAAATTCCTTTCAAATTTCTGGTGTGAATTTGAAATTTCGAAACATAAATGGAAAAAAAACTGACAACCCTGGACGCTGGATCACTTGTACCAGTGTTATTATATACTGAATTTGTGATTTTCATCTTTGAACGTTTTTATCTTTGAACGTTATACGATTAAATAAATCGAACTTTCGTACGTAATAATGCTGATATAATTGCATAGTGATGTAAATTTCCATCACCTTTTTATTTAATTTTTAATACATAAATTAAGTTCTTACAACCACTATATTTATATAGAAATAATAATCCTCTAAAAATTACAAAAATATGCTACTAAATAAAGTTAAAATTCAATCTTAAGATTTCTGGTTTCTAATCCTTAATATAAAAATAAAAAACACAATTCTAGAAGAATAATTCATGCAAGTAAGTGTTAAAGTGATCTCCTGACGCTAAGCCACTGTAAATGTAATATTAAAATTTATCAATCCTTAACTCCTTTAGGGGTAAAGTACTAAGGTTGTTAAAATAGTAAAAATATTGATTGACACCAGGATTTACAAGGAAATTTATGTGACAGTAACTAAAAGCGTTTCTTCGAGTATATAGTATATATCAAAATTTAGTTTTAAAAGACTGGTGCCACTGTGGCAAATGGGAATTAAAATTAAGTGGTATATATAATATACCGGTGCCCTTCAAGGGATTAAATAAATATACAAAATGTAATTACAGTGAATGTGGAAAGCATAGTGAAAAGGAAAGGAACAAAGTAAAAAGTGAAAGTAATTTTTTTAATTTGTTTAGACCAGATTATAATTTGTTAAAATAACTTAAAATATTATTTAAATATGTATGATATATATATATATATATATGTTTATAAAATAGTGGAATTAAATAAACTTAACTTATGCAGAACCATATCATTTTTTAACGAATTATCCAGGAAAGCTGTTGGAAAAATAGAAGGAAGAGTAGATATTGTACAGGGTTCCTACACTTTTAGCTGATATACCAGTATTTTTAGGTAGAAAAACTCGACTTAAGTAATCGCAATCTTTGTAAAGAAGAGTTTACTCTAAGAAAATACTGGTGTTCATCTGACCTAAAGTCAGGGAAATTTCCCTGACCTCTATGAACCATGTTATAGCGCACAACCCTTTCTTAAGTCAACCATTTTATCCAAAAAGAATGTAAACGAGAGAAGCATATACCGTTATTTCCGGCGTATAATCCGCGGATCAAACTATTCTGTTTGGACCCAGGAATATTATTTAGTTATTGAAACCAAATACTTACCGCGATTTAAAAAGTGACATTTTATTTTTAAAAATTTCTGGGTCGAAAAATGATTGTTTGATCCGCGGATTATACGCCGGAAATTACGGTACCTATTTCAGGCAGGGTTGCCAGTGGGCTACTCTTTCTAAATTCAGATTTCTTGATTGGCACCACTTTTTAAAAATGGTAAAATTCCCCTTGTTTTCGCCTTAATTAATATGTCATTAAATAAGGCGAATTTTACCATTTCAAAAAAGTGGTGTGAATCAAGAAATCTGAATTTAAAAACAATAGCCAACTGGCAACTGTGATTTCAGGGCTGTCATTGGCAAGTATGTTTGTATTCTAGTTGAAGCACTATATTTAACACTAGAACGTCCAGCTAGTGTCGATTTGACACCGACCAAATGTTTAAATATTGCCTTGAACCAGAAATTTCTTCATAAAATAAGTTAAATACAATCCACTGGGAATTAAGGTTAAATGAATAATTAAATAAGGTTAATTAAATATTTTGAAATAAATTTCTGGTATGAAATATTTTTATTAAAGATTCAGTAAAATTGCCGGACGTTCTTGTGTTAAAAAATAAATTTTGAATTATATTTTTCTTGCACATGTTGCAAAAGTACATGTTAAAAGGTTTTGTTTTGAAAAAGTGGCGCGTAATTGAATTAAATATACTCGGCAGTGGCAGCCTGTAATTTAGAGGTTTAAATGCGCAACATTTTATACAAATAATTGGATATTAAAGACTGTGTATTTTACTTTAATGTCGTTGTATTACCTGAAGGTGGGTGGAAAAAGGTATAAAATTACTGGAAGATGATAATGTTGTAAATAAAAGAGTACCTGTGAGATTAAAAAGGATGATAATACCTGTTTAGTTACATTATTTCAAACAGCTATAGCTGTTTAGAACCCCAAAAATTTATGCGAAATATTCAATCATAAAAATCTTACAAAATTAGAGGTTAAATATAGAAAAAGGGGAGAAGTAATACAACAATTGTTACTAGTCAGAATTCATGACATGTGTCACGTTCTGTTAGAAATATGTAATTTAGAGCATATTAATCAATTTGAAAATTTTCTAAATATTAAAGTAAATATGTTTCATACAGGGAATTTCAATGAAATATTTTACAAGGGTTCGTTTAACCCTAGATCTACCGGGAATTTTATTCAAGTTTTAATAAAACGTTCCACACCAGAATTTTTATTTAAAACTATTTAACTTATTTATTTACCTTATTTTTGTCTGGTTTATATACTTAGTTTATTTTAAAGAAATTTCTGGTTTGAATGAATATTTTGTATGTACCTGTCGGGTCCAATGGACCCGTCTGGTAGACGGAGGGTTAAATATACTTGTATTTACATAAAAAATGCTATCAGTTTGATGCCGCTACATCTTTTACGGGATTTTATGAAAAAAATATTATTGTGATCAGTGTAAAGTGAGTTATAAAAAAGTAATCATCATAGATGTATTCTAAATTGTTAGATGTTTCAGAATACATGAGTAATTGTGAAGGAGATGGTATTATGTGCAATGACTTTTTTAGATCTTTTCAAGATGAAAACTATTTTGAAAATTATAAAAAAAAAAATAGAATATGATTATTCAGTCTTTAAACCAGGGCTGGCACAGGCGACTATTTTTTAATTATAACTGGCACCACATTCTCTAAAAAGAAATAATTAACACTTTCTTCGACAACATTTTCAAGAGAAATATACGTACTTCAAAATTTATAGTAGAAAAATATTGGTAGGAACAGAATATAAAAATAGTCGCCTGTGGCAACCCTGTAAAAATACTATGGAAATATTTAGAATGGAAGACAAATATTAATAAAATTTAGACGAAGCCAGCTGATTATATATAAGGAGAAGGACTGCAAAAATTACAGGCAATGGCAATTCAAAAGATCATAAATTTTATATGCACCAGAAAGATGTTAAAGGAATAACTTGTGAAAACATTTATAGTAAAATCTTTAAGAGAGAAATGATGTGATAAATGTAAATATCCAAGATTTTCAGAAAAATACATGTTTTTTTTTTTATGTTGAAACGAATCAATAGACAAGAAACCATGAAGTAGATCTTGTTATGTATCACGATTTTAAAGGATAGAAAAACATATTTCACAACGAAAATGACAATTGTAAATGTTTATTTCAGAAGAACAATTTTGGTCATAGAGCCTTATTATGGTAAAGGATTTGATTTTAAATTTTATCAAAATACTGTTTTAAAAATATAATTAAAATTTTTACAATATATCAAGGAAATGGACTCATATATGTACAAACAAAGAAACATAACATAAGATTTGTCGATTCTATTACAGTAGAACCTCGATTATCCGAAGTAATTAGGACCGAACTTCTTTCGGAAATTCGAGATTTTCGTGTAATCGAGAGTGCTTCAATTTTAAAGTTAAGTAGAAATATATGCAATATTTCTTATTATGGTTACAAGTGCTCAATAAAAATAAAGCAATAGCAAAACAGAAACAACAGTAAATTAGCTGAATTTTAATTTTGAAATTAAGTACCTCTTGCATGTATCGCAAGGGTTTGAAAAAAAAATGTTTGTTTGTTACAATTTTGATTGCCTTTGCTTTGAAACTCTATCACGGAGTTTTTTAATGTTATTAGTTCAACAGTATCACAGCCTTTCTGCTGCTCCAGCCCTGCCAAAATATTCAAAAGCTTCAAAATTGCTATTTATTTCGTTTTCTTCGTTCCACTCCGCAGCTTACGGGAGTTCAAGTTAAATTCAAAGGAACTTTATCAAAGGGGATCGAAAATATTTATATGTACTCCTAGTTCGGAAAGGACCGCTTGCACACAAGGAATATGATAGTTAAAAATAAAATAAAATAAATAAATAATAAGCTTTCAAAATGGATTTACACAGAAAGAATGTGATAGTAGAAAAAAAAACCGCTTTAAAAATGTATTTCGGTTAACCGAGAGATTCGGATGAAAGAGGTTCCACTGTACTTTTAAATTGATTCCTTTAACCACTTAACTGTTTTGTCCGTACTCCGTACGGGCAAGAAGAGTTTGCTTCATCCATAACTTAAAGCGTTTTGATAAAGCTTATCTTTTTAATTACAATTTCATACTACTTAATGACAGACATTTTTAGACTAAATATTACGACTATTTTAGTTAAAAAAAAGTAGTGTTTATCCCATATTTTCAATTTATTGTATAAAAAAAAAAAAAGAAACAGATAAGTGGTTTAGAGATTTTCTTAAAACACTTGGATTGGTGGGATTGTCAAAAGAAAGGATATTTTCCTCATTTATTTAACCTTTTAAAAAATCAAGATTATTTAGCAAATTTTGCAGAAAAATAATATTTTGATTATGATATTGTGATCTTAAAATAAAGGGAATCGCTGGATAAATGGTACAATTCATTAAAAAATGAAACCCTTGATTTTCAAAAAGAAGTTATAAAATACCGTAGGTCTGATGTAGATAGTTAAAGAAAAAAAGATGTTTAGAATTAAGAAAATCATTTCAAGACAATGCTGCGATTGATCATTTCGAATATATCACTTTAGCGCGTGTTTATATGGCAATGTATAGAGGTTGATGTTAAAAAAAAAATTAATTGCTATAGATGATGATTTTATAATGAAGGATTTATACAGTTTGAAGTCAATAGCTTGGTTAGATTATCTATTTAAAAAACACACTATCAATATACAGCCTGCTTTAAATGGGTTTGGGAAAAATCTCATGATAGATGATAAAACTTATAAAGTAGATGTATTGTATAACAATTCAGTTTATCAGTTTCAATGGTGTCACTGCATGGATGCTATATGTATGATGATGATGTTATTAAGACAAATCAATTTAGTAAGAAGTCAATAGCTTGGCTAACTTATCTTTCTATAAAACAAAATATCAATATACAGCGTGGTTTAAAATTGCATGAGTAAAACATTCTAAAAGTTAATAAAACTTATAAAGTACCGTAATTTCCGGCGTATAAACCGCGGATCAAACAATCATTCTTCGACACAGAATTTTTATTTAATAATTGAAGTCAAAGAGTTACCGCGATTTAGGAAGTTACATTTTATAAAAGGATATTTCTGGGTTAAAGCATGATTCTTTGATCCGCGGATTATACGCTGGAAATTACGGTAAATAGATTTTATAATAATTAGTAGTATCAAGTATGTCATTGGTATGGATGACCTAGATGTTTCAGATAATCCACTGTCAATATTTAAAATCGGATATGCATGAATGGTTTGTCTGAAAGAAATAAAAATATAATTAAAAGGATAAAAGATGAAGGATGTGAACTGCTGAAAAATGAATAGAAAAAATATTTTGAAAGACTTTAAATTCTACAGATGACTTTTTACAGAAGTGGATGTGAACCTATCAAATGATATATAAGTATTAAATTACATTAAATGGTTAAAATGAGTATTAAATGGGTATTAAATTGAGTGTTAAAATTAATATTAAATGATATCAAATGATATTAAATGGAAAGTAAAATGATTTAAGATGAAACTAAAACTAAGCTCAGTTTTGATGACAGAATGGAAATAATAACAGTTGAAATTGAACATATGGATGTAGAAATAAATCAATTTCAGATACAAAAAGTTAGAAATACTAAAGTAATGGATGTATGTCTGGCTATCATAAGGAAAAAATTAAGATAAATTTCATACGGACCTTTAAATTCTGAGGTGCTTTTAAAAAAAGTCGGTATCTGTAAATGAATGATTCTACTCTTATAAACATTAAAGATTTCGTTTTTCATAATCGTAACGTAGCACTGGAGATAATCTATGTACACTCGGGGACACAACCTTTTGTAGAAACATTAATCGTGTTTACACTCAGTTAAGTATTAAACCTTTCAGGGGCAAAGTACCGTAATTTCCGGCGTACAAACAACCATTATTCGAGCCAGAAACTTTTAAAAATAAAATGTAACTTACCAGATCGCTGTAAATATTTGGCTTCAATTACTAAATAAAATTTCTGGGTCTAAACAGAATTGTTTGATCTGCGGATTATACGCCGGAAATAACGGTACTTCTGTTTCTAAAATAGTGAAATGTTAGACTTACCCCAGGATTTTCAAACAAATTTATTTCCAAATAAGAAAAAGCTCTTCTTCATGTTCATTATAAACGCAAAAATTATTACATAAATTCTGGTGTGGCTATTTCGGATTAAAATTAAGTGGTATATATAATATACCAGTGCCATTCAAGGAGTTAAATAAACAAGAATGGAAAATATTTCATAAAAATACTAAACAAATATATGTTTTGCGATTTAAAGGATATTCAGATAATAAAATGCTGTGGATTAGAAATAACCTTGTAAAGGATTATTTCAAATAATCGTAAAAGCTACACATACTATTGCAATATAACATATTTTTTTATATTTTTGTATAACAGTTTTCGTACGCTTCAAGGAATTTTCGTAAAGTAATATTTGTCTTATTCAATGAAAGGAAATTCTATCTTCAGATATAGCTACCAGTACGCTATGAGATTTCTGATACTTGAACACTTTACCCTTTGAGCTCTGGTGGGCGAATTTCTTCCAACTTAATTTTAATCTCCAAATGTCATAGTTGCACCGGAATTTTTGACCAATATTTTTTAAATAAATTAATGCATTTTTTCGTGTATATAATAAGCCGAATTTTTTGTTGGAAAATACTGGTGCCAATGTGAAATTTGGGTATTTTGATGAAATTCATCATCAGAACTTAAAGGGATAAAATTTCCTGAATCCCCTGATGCGTATGCGTTAATACGGATTAGGTTCCCTTAGAAAGACCTCCACGGAAGGCACTCCCCCTAGGGCCTATATCCCTCGTGTAGATAATTGGCCGTCAAAAATCAACCCAACCCCTGATGCGTACGAACACTGTATAAATGAGAAATTATAGAAAAAGCGGTATTTCAGGAATTAAATATTCCGATCAAGACATTCCAAAATGTGTTAAAATATTTGAATATGGTTGTTCATGTATAGATATGTGTTTTATAAAAAATATATTTTAAAAGGATAAGTCATTCGAATTTCAAAATATTTCAAACATACATTAATGAAATATATGGAGATATTAGAGCATTATATTGTAGAGTAGGAGAAGGTAAAATATGTATATTATCTTGTAAATACGAAGCTTTACTGTTTATTTGAGCTTTATGAAGAATATGATTATATCATATATCTGTATCAGAAATTTAGTTTAAAAAAACGTTAATGAGACGCACCAATAAATTTACATAAAAAAATTATGATGTTACAATGAAAGATCTTGGATGGATTTCTTCGATGCTTAGCCTTTAAATGTATGATTTTTTATTTTGTTTTAAAAAAAAATATATATGTTTCTCCGAAAGGTTATTACATAGGAAAAATAACGAAAAAAAAATCAGACATACATTTTTCGTTTAATACGTCAACCTTTTCTTATGTTGCACGTCTGTAATACAAATAAAAAATAAAATATTGAAAATTTGAAAATATTTTAATGAATATGTATCTAAATACTTTATTTTATATATTTTTTTTATTTTGTAAAACTTAACCCTTAACCCTCCATCTACCAGACGGGTCCATTGGACCCGACAGGTACATACAAAATATTCATTCAAACCAGAAATTTCTTTAAAATAAACTAAGTATATAAACCAGACAAAAATAAGGTAAATAAATAAGTTAAATAGTTTTAAATAAAAATTCTGGTGTAGAACGTTTTATTAAAACTTGAATAAAATTCCCGGTAGATCTAGGGTTAAATGCAGGAATTAGTCTTTTAGAATTGTGTTTTTTATTCTTATATTAAAGATTACACACCAGAAATTTTAAGATAGATTTTTAACTGTATTTAATAGCATATTTTTTATTTTTATTTTTTGCAGGTTCAATATTTCTATATAAATATAGTGGTTGCTATGACTTAAATAACAAGTGATGCAGATATACATAACTGTGCATTTAAGGGTTAAAACGATAAATCATTTTAATTTCAAAATATTTCACACATACATGAATGAACTATTGGGAAATATTAGAGCATTATATTGTAGAGTAGGAGAAGGTAAAATCTGTGTATTATCCTATAAATATGAAGCTTTATTGTGTATTTGAGTTTTATGAAGAATATGATTACATCATATATATATCTATATTAGAAATTTAGTTTCAAAATACCTTAATGAGATGCATCAATTAATTTATAATGAAAAAAATGATGCTGTTACAATTAATGGTCTTGGAGGGATTTCTTCGATGCTTAAAAAGCAGTTTTGAAATTAATGGAAGAATTCAATAGCTTCTAATTATTCCTCGAAATTTTTAAATTAAAAGATTTAGAACGTTAGATTCATAAAAAAAAACTGAAACTGATTTTGCTGAAAAAAAAAAATCAAACTAAATTCTGGTTCACCGTTATTACAAGATCAGAAATTAATGATAAAGAATATGATTATTATCTTAAAAAGAGTCATAGAAAATTGGTGAAAAAGCAATTAGAAAACTAAATAATGGTAATTATATATTCATAGATAAAGGAAAAATTAATGGTGAATATTATAATTTTCAAATGGAAAAACTTTAGAACTAAAGGTGGAAATTTTTGTATACTTTTAATCATTTAATTTTAACTTTTTTCTAATATTGCATCAAAATTCACGTTTTTTTTATATATTACACTTGAAATTTTCCTTTTTTGCACAGAGTTTTATTTTTAGAAAAACAATTATTTTAGATTTAGTTTAAGACGTGCAGCGTGATTTGGTATAAAATTGGTCTAATTTTCGTAAGCATTTTTAGAATTCCGAAGGAAATCGAAAAGTTACGCATGGAATTAAGCGGTTTTATATAAAATCAGTCTAAAAAAATTACAAAACTAATGTTTTGAGTTTTAATATGTGGAATGCAAGGTGTTTAAGAGCATTCCCTATATGCATAGCTGCCAACTTTTACGCTTTTTTGTTACCACTAAGTTTTACCAGAAATTTTTCATTATTTAATCGGTAGATTTCGTCGATTAAATAAGACAACATTTACTATTAACCTTCCGTCTACCAGACGGGTCCATTGGACCCGACATGTACTTTCAAAATATTTATTCAAACCAGAAATTTCTTCAAAACAAACTAAATGTATAAATCAGACAATAATAAGTTAAATAAACAAATTAAATAGTTTTAAGTAAAAATTCTGGTGTAGAATGTTTTTATAAAACTTGAGTAAAATTTCCGGTAGTTCTAGGGTTAAATATTAGTTGTGAGAGAAACGCGAAATAGTTGGCAGCTATGTATATGAATACTACTGAAATAAATTTACAGGGTGTCTACAGATCAGGAAAATCACAGTCAAATAAAATGTGAAATACCAATATTTACTTACGAAAAAAATCGCCTTATTTATTCGCGTGATTAAGCAAGATGAATTTCTCTATAAGAAAATACTGAGGTTCCCCCCCCCCCCTTTTTTTACTATGTTTTAGACTGTGAAGAGATATAAATTGTAGACATTTTTAACAAACTGTTTATGAATCGACTTCAGTGTTCACAGGGCTCTCAAATTCTTGGAAGGCGAACAATTTTCACTGATATTTCAGAATAGTAAACTTTACGTTATTTAATCACAAAATTTCTGTGATTAAGTAAGGCGAAGACTATTGTTTAAATAACAGTGTGACAATTGATGCGATTGAAAACTGTTTACCAAAACCTGGTGTAGGAATTTGTTTAAGCTCCTTCACAATATTGATTTGTTTAAATCAGTAGTGTCTAACATGCGAATCTGTGGCACAATTTTTGCAACTAATTCTGAAAAGCAAACTATTTAAAAAATAATACTATATACTAATCTATGTAAAACTTTATAAACTATATAAAACAAAGATTTCTATATTAAAATGCGGCAAATTTCGCTTTATAATTCGGATAAATTTTGCTTTACTTAAATACGGAATGTCTGTTTTCTGGTGTCAATTTGGAATATCCCAATTAAAAATCTACTAAATTCGAAACAGTGTTCTTTGCATACATGCAAACATGAGCATTAAAGGGTTAAATCTTTTTTATCATCATATCCACACGACAGCTAACAAACTAGGACACATTCAAAGGCGTCCCTAAGATGGGGACAGAGGAAACCATCTTACCACTTTTATTTAATAGTAAGTTTCTCCCTCTTAACAATAGAAGAACTTCTCGCGGTCATTTTGGCCGGTACCAAGTGGATACATCTCGGTTCAAAGCAGAAAATTCTTTATAAAATGAGTTTAAATTATACAAAGCATAACATAGCTGAATAAACAAGTGAAAGTGTTTTAAATAAAAATTCTTTCAAATATTTTCAAATATTTTTTAGAAGCAAGCTTGTTTTCTAAGAAAGAAACGGTATTTCAAAAAAGGGTCCAGTGGGAGCCCTGAGCGATTTGCTGTCTGACAATTATGACAATTTATTTTCTAGAAAAAAAAAAAAAAAAAAAAAAAAAAAGAAAAATATCTTCCGATTTAGAATGGTTTTTTTTTTTTTTTCAAAATAAAAATTGTTTAAAAATATTTAAATTAACTAATTCAAGGGCAAGAAATTGTGTTTATGTAAGTTGAATTCACATCAGAATTTTCAAAGAATATTATTTAAAAATAAGAAAATGCAAACGTAGAGCTTTTTAGCACCAATTTCATAAAAATAAAATTTTAATTTAAGATTCTGGTGCGAATCTTGATGACAATTAAGTGGGATAAAATATATCCCTACTCATGAGGTTAATTGCGGTTTCCGAGTACAGTTACAGTTACATATCCTACGATACGGTACAATTTTTTGTCACCTCTATTACTGAATTTTAATTTTCGCCAATCGCAGATTTCTACCATTAAATAAGATATAGATTGCTATTCAGAAATAGTGATGAAAACAAACCTCAGCAGTTGGCAACTATACTTTACCTTTTTGGCTGTGCTCACTACCCGTTCCAAAGGCCGCAGAGCTACCAGTTTTTTCGCATGAGATCTTCGCTATTTTTACTCGTAGAAATTCTGCCTATAAATAAGGCGAATATTTCTTTTAGCAAATAGGAGTGTGAGAATTCTTTTCGCAAGTAATAGTGAGTACCATTGCTTAAGTTGACCCCAATTTGTTTTTCAATGTTTCGCGTGGCCTTTACTTTTTTGCAGAATGAGCTTACGGTCCTTAGAATTTTAAAGGATATGTCTCTACTGTTTTTGGGATTAAAAATTTCGCCTTATTTAAACACAAAATTTCAAATATTTTTCCGCGATTAAAAAAAAAAGACAAAAATTGTATTGATAAATTACAGAGGGATCCCACTGGTCCGTTTTTTGAAAACCAGTATTTTTAAAGAGAAAATTTGTCGTAGGTTTTTGACAAAAAGGAAAAAAAACGCCGTTCGGGGCAACTTTCTACGAAAATAATAAAGACGATTTTTCTTTAAAAAAAAAGTGGTGTTCAAAAAACAGATTGAGTAGCCTCCCTGAAATTACTGTAGAGCTTTAAGCATCCTGTAAGTACCACTATTTATAAATAGTCAAATTTGCCTTATTTAATTGCAGAAAATTATTAGAAATTCTTTGATTCTAAGAAGCAAATATTACATTTTTATAAAATGTTACTTATACATTATGTTCGCAATTGCCAACCTCCCAAATATTTTCCTAGTGAAATATACAAATTTTGAACCAGATATTCTACTTAAAAAATGAAATTGTTCCAACATAGCAATTTTAATTTGCAGAAAATTTGCAGCAGTCTTGCTTTGAAAGCCTGAAAAGTTGCAGCAAGTTCAGCATTACAAGAATGAAAATTTAGATCAAGACTGCAGCAAGATCACGCACACGCCGAAGTCACCACACTTTGAACTTGCAGCTAACTTGTCGTGCAAGTTAAAGGAAAAAATAAATAAATAAATATCAATTAAAACGATATTTAAAAAAATCCAATAATATTGAGCAAAATGCATTTAAACATTAAAATTTTCAATATAATTTTAAAATGGCCGAAGACGTAAACATAACTTAGTAAATTAACATAACTTTTTAATTTGTAAGAATTTTTATACGAAATAAGTAGATTATAGATGAAATGTTACTTTACAAAAAATAACTACATTTGGACAGTTAAAATAATTAAGAACTGTTCTGGATTCCTTAACTTAACCCATCAATGAAAATGAGATTCCATAAGGGTAATAATCATGTGTGTGTCTTGCCTTCGAGTAGCACCCAATTTATGAGATTTCGGCGCATGTGCGGATTGTCCAATCTCTCAACAGGTGGATGTTTTGCTTTGGTCACTTTCGTGAATTAAAGACAGTCTTGCATCAGTTTCACAACAAACTACTCATGCAAGTGGATAATGGTCTACCTTGTGGGAGATTCACTGCGAATTTGTCAAGTTAAATTTGTCACGGCATGATAATACACTCATTGAAATAAAAATTTGCGCACCAAGAAAAAGACGTCCAAATGAAACGAAATTTTACACGTGTAAGTACTACTGTGATATAAGTAAGTGAGTAGAAAATCAAAGAAAAAGGATGATTTATTGTAGAAAAAAATACAAATGAACGGAAATTTTGGTACTCTGTTGGACCCCTCTAGCGCGAATGCACGATGCGATACGAGTGAGCATTAAGGCATACACGTTCTGTATGATGTCCTGAGACATCTCGTTCCACAGTTGCTGTAAACGCGCCTTGAGTTCAACCAAACGCGTAGGGTGTCCAACTTGCCGTCCCAAATGATCCCAGATATGCTCGATTGGTGACAAATCTGGGGATCGAGCAGGCCAGGGAAGGGTGGTAATGTGGCGGAGGCAGGCTTGTGACATCCTTGCTGTGTATGGCCGAGCATTGTCTTGCTAAAAAATGACTCCTGGGAGCCCTGCACGAGTGGCAACACATGTGGCTGAAGGATGTCCTGGACGTACCGCTGGGTTGTCATTGTGCCACGGATCAATATTAGGGGTGACCGCGTATCGTAAGCAATGGCACCCCATACCATCACACCAGCTGTGGGAGCGGTGTGTCGCTGTAAAGCGAAGGCAGGATTGAGGCGCTCACCACGGGGCCTCCACACACGGACACGATTGTCATCGCTGCTCAAATTGAATCTAGACTCGTCGCTGAAGACGACCTGGTTCCATTCCGTTGCAGTCCAATCCCGTCGTGCGCGACACCACTCCAAACGGGGGCGTCGGTGTGTGTGTGTCATTGGCAGCACACGTAATGGGCGCCGCGATACCAGATATCCTTCAGCCAGGCGCCTTGCGATGGTTCGGGAAGACACAGGGATTCGTAGTGAAGGTGCTGCCTGTGTCTGGATAGCGGCCAATGAGGCAGTTGGCTCTACGCGTGCGTTTCGTATGATTTGACGGTCTGCTCGACGACTGGTCTGTCGAGGGCGTCCCGAGCCTGGTCACCGTGTAAATGATGTCTCTTCAATCCACTGGTCCCAATACCTCCTCACAGTAAAATCAGAACGGCCTACTTGACGAGCTACTCGCCGAGCTGACCACCCAGCTTCCATCATCCCGATGATTCTTCCCCTCTCTTTAACTCTGACAGCTGCTCATATTGTCTTCAATGGCTGCGTAACGGCATGTCTATCTCAGCATTTCCTTTGCAAAAGAGAAGGTACACTCAGACAAGTTCTGCTTACCAGTTTTATACTCCAAATAGGACGAAGTTCAACGCCCTCTAGTGGCATTCGCAATGCGCAATCACTCTGCATTTCTAATCATTTGCATATCTGCCTGATATGTACCTTCATGCGAAGTTTCGTTACGATCCCACAATTATTTCTTGGTGCGCAAATTTTTATGGCAATGAGTGTATATAGCAGCCAACTTTTACACTTTTTTGCTACCACTAAAATTTAACAGAGATTTTAGCCTTGTTTAATCGTGAGATTTCGGTGATTAAATAACTAAATGCTTGCTATAAAATTTTAGTGGTATAAGGAAAGCGTAAAAGTTAGCACCTATGATAATATCAGAAAAAGAAATCTAACTTGCTGCTAATGTGCACGCTATCTGGGTTATAACTTATTAAAATTTTCTTATTAATAAAGATTTTCTGGTTAAAACCATGTTTTTTGACTTGAAAAAACAGCAGCAATTTATCAGCTATGTATGTGTTGTATTACAAAATTATCCGTACTTATTTGACATAATTACTGGTTCTGCGTTACTTTCTCTATTTGCCTATTACTCTTCATCGTAATTTATAATATAATACCACCAATGTTATTTTGTAAGGTTACTGATTACAAGCCTAGCATTTGCGGTTGCGCATAGCTTCAAAGTTCCCGCTAGTGTTCCGTAATATGCGGATTAAAGCCTTTCCGGCATGGTGGGTTAAATTCTGTCCCACTTAATTTTATTTCCCAAACGTCAAAAAGTCACCAATATTTTAAAATGAGTTTTTGCCTTTTAGGTTGTACATGAAGAAAACGTTTTACTTATTTTCAAATAACTTTGTTCGCAAGACCTGGTGTCACTCAATTATTTCAACATTTTAGCAGCAAAAGTACTTTGACCCGGGAAGGGGTAATTTGACCCAAGTTAACCAGGTTTCAAGCCAGAAAATTTATTTCATGAATATTTATTCGTTTAATTTCTGGTTTCTACATAGAACTTATTTAATTTCATTTCGGATGTAAATTTCCAACTGGGCGAAAAATGTCCGGACCAGGATTCGAAACAGGGATCTCTTGGCTGAAGCCGCCAATGCTCTACCATCTGAGCTATCCCGGATGAATCTGGTGGAACGTTCTCACCCAGCTAACATTATTGATTATAGTATCTGATCTGAAATCTGGTTCAGCTCAACAGAATAAATCGCAGGTAATGGAACGCCATAAATCGCTGGATACGTAATTACACTAGATTAATTTTAACACAATTATTCTAATTGGTTAATAAATCATATCATATGTAAATTTCCAACTGGACCAGTGTTGCCAGTGGGCTACTTTTTTTTAGGTACGTTCGTAATTATATAAATACGTAGCACCTACATTCGTTGTTCAGTCCCTCTGTCCGTATATAATAGAGCATAAACTACTCAATCGAATGGTCTGAAATTTTAAATATATAATTGTTGAAAACTTTTGTCGAGTCATTTCAAATTTTATGAAAATCGAATGGATAGTTTAATTACAGGGACAGTCAAAAATTTTCCGTTACATTACAGCCAATGGGAATAAATTATTGCAAGTGCATTTTAATGATGTTACATCCTTCCGAATGGTCTAATATTTTAAAGATATTATTGTTGCGAAATTTTGTAGAGTAATTTCTAATTTCATGATAATCGGATGTATAGTTTAATTACAGGGAGAGTTAAAAGTTTCCCGTTACATTACGGCTAATGGAGAAAAAAATATTTAAAGTGAATTTTAATGATGTTACAGCCTTTCGAACAGAAATAAATTGATAGGCACTTATAAAGTGCACTAAAATATACATTCAGTACAATATGCGGTGCAAAAAATATTTATAAAACTAGTTATAGTACGAACGCACCTCATTTGCCACGTTTGACGAGCAATTTCCAACTTGTTAAATTCAGATTTCTTGATTCCCACCACTTTTTTGAAATAGTTAAATTCGCCTTATTTAATGTCATATCAATTAAGGTGAAAAGAAGGGGGATTTTGCCATTTCAGAAAACGTTCACTTTGTTTTTGCCTTAATTAATATGTCAGTAAATAAGGCAGATTTTACCATTTCAAAAAAGTGGTGCCAATTAAGAAACTGATTTATAAAAAAGTAGCCCATCTGGCAACACTGCGCCAATCAAGAAATCTAAATTTAAAAAAAAGTAGCCCACTGAGAACACTGAACCGGACGATACATGATGGTAGCGCAGCTGGATGGTATTGGGGGTTCAGCCAAGAGATCCCTGGTTCGAATCCTACTCCGGACATTTTTCGCCCAATTGGAAATTTACATCTAATATGATTTATTTACCAACTAGAATAGCAGCATTAAAAATAATCTAGGTTAATTTCATTTCTTTTAAAAAATTCTGGTTCGAAATGTATTAAATCTGTGTCAAATTAACCACATATTACGGAAGATTAGTTGTAGGTTTTGAATGTGAAATGCACGTTCGTATCGTGAGACTGAAATTTATATTAGAAATCGCGGTTTACCCCAGATATGTACATTTACAGTGATGTCAAAACTAATCTAAAATTTAAATAATAAATAATTGATTCAATTTGGAAATCTTCAATGTATCGATTATCAGACACCGGAGTGATTTCTTATTTGACCTCTACTACTTCTACACCATAAAAAGAACCCTACTAGTAAGTGGCAGGCCTACTAGTAAAGGCAGAGGGGCTCGGAACATTAGGTTCGTTTCGAATGATTTTCGTTAAGGGTTGCCAGTTTGGCCTTTTTTTTATTTCAAAAGTTCTCATTCACACCAGAAATTACCTATTATATTCTATTCTTTATTTAATGACAGTCATTTCATTCAAAATTAAAGTGAAACTCTTCTTTAAGACTTTCCGGCTTAGTTCTTCTCATTAAAGTAGAGGTCAAACTGGCAGCCCTGTTTTCGTTAATACTGACTTTAACCCTTAAATGCTTGATTTTTTATTTTGTTTCGAAAAAACTATATATGGTTATCTGAAAGATTTATTACACAGGATATATAATGAAAAAAAATCAGAGATACATTTTTCATATAATACGTCAATCTTTTCTTCTGTTGCACATCTGCAATATAAGTAAAAACTACTGTCGTGTGACTGTTTTACCGTAAAATATTACAAATTAGTAAATATTTTAATAAGTATGTCTCCAAACACCTTATTTTATATGATTATTTGTTTTATAAAGCTTAAACTTTATCCTTTAATTCCCATGATAGAATACGTTCTAGAAATTACGTAGTCCAGAGAATCTAACGTCACACCAGAAAGTTACAATGATTAATTTCGCTTTATTTAAATACGGAAAGTCTGTTGTGATTTAAAACAAATATTGCTATTTTAATTTTCTGGTGTGAATTAGGTACATAAGAATAAAAAAAATCTATTAAATTCAAAACACTGTTGTTTGCATATCTGCAAAGCTGCGCACTAAAAGGTTAAGATATCATAGGGTTAAGATACAATGCGGATGGGTCAGTTAGCGATAAATAAAAGAATATGTTGGTTTAAATAAACAAATAACGCATCAGAATTTCAGACGTTAGGAAAAATAAGAATGCCATAGCGTAAGAAACAAGAAAGAAAAATCATGCGTCAAGCATAAATTATTAAACACTTTCCAACACATTCAGAATAATGTAATAAAACTGCACAGTTAATAAATTAAAATATTATGTCTAATTCAACCATATGGAAATGCATAACACATTTGAAAACCCAATTTCAACTGTTCCCATCCACAATCGGAAAATTACCAGAATTCTTTGAGCAGCCCGATATATGATATATAGGTTTGCATCTATTAACTACATGCATGCCAAAATTTAGTTCACTTAAGAAATACATATACTTCAGTTGAAAATTCTCTTTCAGTAATTTCCTCTAATAAGGAGAATGGTACGTGAATACTTTTGTGCAGCCCTGTATAGGAAGTATAGAATTTATATATAACGAGTAACATGCAAAAAATTAGTTAAATTTAAACGCTCATACCGAATTTTAAAACGTACACTCCAGCAATTATTACTCAAAGACAGTACTGTAACCGATTTCTTTTGTATATCCCTGTAAATGAATAAAAGATGCTATGAATGCCCTGTTCTACCGTTATCGTAGTGAAATTCAGTGATTTATATCAGTTTAAATACGTTTGAAATAGCATAATATCCTTAAAACACTCTGCAAAAGATTTTTACCGAAATACCATAACGTAATGAAATTCTTTTGAGGGCCCCTGTAAATGAACTATTAATCCGACATACTTCATATACAATACCAAACATGCTTTGGTGATTCTAAGAAAACTTTATCAATTGCATGAAAATCCGAGTATATTTACGAGAGTTACAGCGTGGAAAGACGGAGAGACAAACCGAATGCATAAACACTTTTCAACTTTGTTGGAAAATGTTAAAAAACCAAATTGAATAAAACACAATTCCGAGCATATTCTGATACAACTTATACAGGAGTTAGGAACACCGCATCGATTTTTAGCACCGCTTTTTGGAGATATTAGCCGTATTTAATACTTTGCGGTCGAGTGCGGGCAAATAGCCTCCCAAGCTTTATATACTTGATTCTATTTAACATTTTCCAACAAAGTTGAAAAGTGTTATTGACTTCGGTGTGTCTGCCGTCTGTGCGTCTGTCCGTCTGTCCGTCTTTCCGCGCTCTAACTCTCGTAAATATACTCAAATCGCCCTGAAATTTCAGCATGTTATTCACGTTTAGCCTGGCACGAACTCTATTTCAAATGAAGTTTGTAGCATGTTTATTCATTTACAGGGACAGTCAAAAGTATTCCGTAACATTACGGCCAATGGGAAAAAATCGTTTCAAAGGAATTTTAACCCCTTAATTCTTTCACTTAAGTGATGTTTTTGTGCCATAACTAATGAATACTAATCATTCTTAGATACAATATTCACTTTGACCCCTTAATTCTCGCTCCCGTGATATTCACGGGCTGTGTCTTCTATTCAGATTGTTTGATTCTCACAAGTTTTATAAAATATTGTAATTATGATATCATTTTACCAGTCATTAAATAAGGTGAAAATTTCTTTTTCAAAAAGGTGTTCCAATAAGAAATTTGAATTTTTAAGAAGTAATTTAATGCGACCGTTAAGTGGTTAAAAATGTTACACACTTCCAAACATAATAAAACAGATGTGCATTTACGAAGTGCCCTAAAATATGCATTCTGTATAATATGCGGTGCAAAGAATAGTTACTATTCATTTACTGGGCCGTACAAAAGAATTCCATTACTTAATGGTATAGGTGGAAATTTTTTGTGGCGGATTTTAATTATACAATTCCATATATAATGAAATTAATATATGTCGGTGAGGCTTACTGTAAGTTATTTCATGTATAATACGAAGTGCACAGCATTTACAGGGACACACAAGAGATTTCAGACAAGTATATTCTATCCGAAGTACTGTATATTAGCGGTGATGGCAGGAAATGCATTTTTAATTATGATATGCGCTTTTAAATTTCATTATATTTATGCATACTATATGGTGTGTATAAATGCTTTAGTTGATATACAGGGCTACGCAAAAGGATTCGTAAAGGTTACTGAGTATGACCGTAAATTGCTGAAAGGTGGCTTTTAAATGTGTTATGCATTTTTACGCTGAACTGCATTTAGGTTACTAAGAAATGCTCGTAGAACTAGAGGGTTCTGCTCCCTACGAGCTACGCTCTCCAAACCCCGTTCAGACACCGCAGACTCTAAAAGAACGCTAATTGGATCGGCTTTACAAAAATTTCGGAAAATTGAATTATAATTTAAAAAACAGTGGCGATCTCCCTATACACGGGTTTCTATTCATTTCTCTTTGATTGGGGAATTTTAAGGCCAAATCAGTTGCTGTTAAAAGTTACAATGGCAGTTTTCGTCTTTGATTAAGTAAAATCAGTTAAACATTTCAAAATAATCTAATATAAAATGAATTAATTAATCAGAGGCTTTGTCTCCCGGTATTTTTTAACAAAGCGAAAAGAAAGCTTTTTTAAATAAGGCAATTTAAATGTATCGTTTTTAATCTGACGTAATTTTGACCAAAATATTCTTTCTGTTTCTAATATTCACGTGAAAATACTTTTGATAGAAATCAAATATTATTTGCGCTCATGGAACTATTAATAAAGAGGAACTGACATATCCTTAAAATAGTGAAACATCAACTGTAACCGCTATCGCAGGCGTTGTTTACTGTCGGTGGAAACTTCCACCAGTAGATTTATATAGAAATTTTCAACTTATTTAAACGCCTTAATATTACAAAATTTCAGTCATAAATAATCGTAGAAACAGATTTTCCTTTTTACTTCTAGGAGTTTACTTTGGCAATAGTTAGGTACTGCGTTTTCGCCATATTGTGACAACCAGGGAAACAAACTGACAGTTTTACAAGGCATACTGACACCAGTAAAAACAAATAAAACTTTTTACGACATTTTTGAGAAAAATTTCCATGAATAAGACGTAGAAATATGACGAAGTTTTCTATTCAATTTTACTGGTGGGATGTTCGGCCTAGTGGTAATCAGAAACTGAAGATCCTATTTTAAAAAAAGCCGCCGCCATCTTGTGACAACCTCCTCAGTTACTTCACTCGCAACTGGTAGACAGCACACAACATGTCTCCTCCTCTTTATTCATAACTCCATTTTTGCGCTGTCCTAGGAAAAATAGTTGAAAAGATCATCTCAAAACATCAAGTAAATATCAAATAAATCACGGGGTATCCGTGGCCGAGTGGTCAAAGCACCGCGCTGCTAATCGCTTGCGAGCGTAGGAGATTATGGGTTCGAATGCCGCTGGTTCCATTGCAGGCACTGTTTGTGTGGAACTCCCAGGATGTATTTCTCTTGTATTGTAATATTTCCTCGTGCTATCTTGTCTCTGACTTATAAGAGGGCTCTCATGTGAAGCACGCAAGTCATATGTTTGTTGTTCAATAAATAAATAAATCAAGTAAATGACTCGCGCAATTACTAAATTTAAACTGTTTTGCAATATAAATTTTTGCTCATTTTATGTAATAACTGTAATGTGACGTAAATGCGACGTAATTTCTCCTATTTAAGACTACTAACGCATGTTAATGAATTTATTATTTTACAATATCCTTTCTCTTTTAAAATTCACGTGTAAATATAGTTTTTATGACGTAATTTTTAATAAGTTTCTGCTTTTTATACGTAATTATTTAATTATAATTTGAAAGGTTTTTTTCTGTTTATAATAGTCACGTGTAAATAAAATTTTAATTAGAAGCAATCATTATTGTTTGCGCTGTTTATACAGTTGGAAACAGCTTAAATTAATACCATTTTCTAAAATATGTAAAAAATATCTCTCGAAATGTTGAAAATTTGAATTTAAAATAGAAATAAAACCTCAGAAAATGAGTCAAATTAAAAAAATAAATACAGTCTGCATACCGGGAACTTCAATTGTATAAAATGATCTAAAAATGATTGAATTCCCATGTATAATTTTTGCTCCTATAAAACTTTTTATAGAACGATTTTGTCCAACTTTAGCATTAAATATCTCTTAAAATTGTTCTTCGATTTGAATACTGTCTGCATCAGCGTGTTTATCAAATATTTCTCTATTACACCACCAATTTTCATATTTTTGTATGCAATATTTTATTTAATATTAACGAAGAAAGACCTCCGGTCACAAAAAATTCAAAACTGGCGTCGGCGGCGGCGACAGTGGTAGTTACTTTTTTTTTTAGAATAGAGAGATACACTGTAAAAAAAAAAGCGGACTAAAATACGGAAATAATATTGGCAATCTAGACGTCAGTACTATTTCCCTATTTTAACGAAACTTTTCCCGGTAAATCATTGGAATTTTCCCGTTTTATTGGAATTTAAAGGAAAATTTTCAGTAATTTACAGGGAAAAAGTTCCGTTAAAATACGGAAATAGTACTGGCGTCTAGATTGCTAGTAGTATTTCCGTATTTTAGTCCGTTTTTTTTCTTTGTATAAATAAAATGATATACAGGGCCCCGCAAAGAATTGGATACAAAAGAATTGGTTCAAAAGAATTGTAATAAATATTTGGCTGTGGACGGTAGCTGTTGAAAGATTTTTAAAAAATTACTTAGTTATCTTATTTACCTTTTTTCCCTAAATAACGAAGTTTTGTTAAAGCTTTCAGGGAGTGTTGAAAAGGGTTTCATAATCTATGCCGTACGCATGATTTTTCTTCCTTGTTTTATATTCTATTCGCACTACTATATTACATTTTTAGTAAATTTTTCTTGCACATGTTATCAAAGTATAAGTAAAAATGTTTCTCAAAAGAAAGTGGTGCCAACCGAATAAATTCGTGTAAGAGATGCCTATGCCTGGGAGGAGTACTTCGACCGTTATGGGTTAATAACTGAATTTTGGGATTAAATTGGGCTAATAATTCTATTCGTAATAGTGGTGTTGAAAATTGACACGGATATCCACCCTGGTGTTTCTATTTAATGCACTCAAATTGACCGCATCTATGCAATATCTAGAAATATATAGTGAAAAAATCTCGTATACTGGTATTGTTTTCGACCAGGGGTGGCCAACTGTGGCGCCCTCGACACCATTAAAATTTTATCGTAAGCATTGCCTTATCTAATCGTCGAATCTCTGTGATTCAAAAAGTCGACTTTTTCTGTAAAATTTTAGTGGTATCCGGCGTGCCACAGTTGGCCGCCTCTGCTTTAGAATGTATTCAAATAATTACATATCCTTCGTTAGAATTGCATCGATTTTGTTACTTGAAAGCTTAAAAACTAAGCGTTAGTTACAGCGTTTAGTGGTGCGAAGTACATTTAAAATATTATGTCATTAGTATGAATTATGTGCGATATTATTATGTCCGATTTGAAAGCGGTTTTTTTATTTAGAAATTTTGAATTTTCACCAGGAATTTCTAGTAGTTATTCTGTCTTTATAAGATGATAGATGTTCCACAAATAAAATAAAGGAATTTAGAAAAAAGGCTATTAGAAATTTTCTGGTGTGAATTCATAATTTCTAAATAAAAAAACTCTTTCAAATCGAATGTTTCATATTTACTGACTTAATATATGCTTGAATTTTCTTTTATTCCTAATGTATCACGCATTATAACATACGTCTTTTTAATTCTGTTTTTCGCAAAATTTATGATACAAAAGTAAGTTTTCCGTATTTTAAATTGCATCATAAATATCGATAAACACACTAGATTTCTATACATACATAGCAATAAACTCGATCATAGCACCTAGTGAAAATGTAGCATTTTAGATACAATTTCGCTTGTTTATGGACACACTATATCCTTCCAGGCACTATAAAATACAGTGGCGTATATCTATTTTGTAATATGAGAGGAATAACAGGTTGAATACCAGTATTTTCTAATAGTCATCTTGAGCTTATTTAATCGCAGTTCATGATTTTTTTCTGTGTTTAAATAAGGCAAAAATAACAATTCATAAATATCTGTTATTCCTCTGGAATTTGGGGTCGCCAGAGTATGAACGGTAACTTTAACATCAAATTTATGTGCATTATTAATTGAAAGTCTCTTTTCGTTGGCAAATTTAAATTTAATGCCAAATTTCCATAAACCTTCTGGTCAATCTGTCTTAACCAGGCTCATAATAAAATGATACGTTTAAGCAAATGTGATATGGCGCAAGCTTGCGCCGATTACCAACAGGGCATATTTCCACCAGTAAAAATGAATAGAAATTTTTGCCTTATTCATAACAGTAATTTTGCACTATTGGGCATTTAAATAAGATGAAAGTTTCTGTTAAAATTTCTTCGTGGAAGATTGTGCCATTAATAATCAGGCACTGAGCAAAAGAGAGTTTTTTAAAAACTTTTAACACGTTCACGCCGGCGCGGTGGGTCACACTCGGCTGTCTCAGAGTTGTCAAGTCTCCGGCTTTTTGCACACCACTATTATTTTAGAGAAAATGTTGTTCCTTTAAATAGCCTAATTGTTCTAATTAAATGAAACAACATTTTCTGTATTAAAATACTGGTATCCAAAAAGCCGGAGACTTGGCAGCTCCAAGACAGTCGAGTGTGACCCACCGCGCCGGCGTGAACGTGTTAATGATATTCCCACTCATGTATAAAAACATTGCATCCGAGATGGCAATTCTTGGAAGGATAATAAGTTACAGACGGAATCAAATGTGAAAAATACCAAAAGGAAAATGATTTTTTCCTTTTTAATTTGCTTTGCGTAATCTATAGCCAATGTTGTAAGTCTGCCACTTCTATATTAGCAGAGATTGTTAACCGACCGTTGTCCGATTGTGGAAACCGTTTGAGAATGGTAGGGTTGATATTCTAACAATAAACAAACAGAGGTCCTTCTAAATTTGAATAGTGTCTGAGTATGATTATGAGCACTTAACGTTTGGACAGCTGTTGACAAATGAAATTGCAATTGACACAATTCTTCCCATGATCCGAAATGGGACAACAATTATTCAACATTGGGTGAACCATTTTGTGCTACTTAAGTTACTTTACATTATTGTAGCAAACGAATGGTTGTAGTTGAAACAGATTTAAACAAAAAAGTGCATGAATGTTATTTAAAATGTGATACAAACCAGTGAATTGATCTCTTTTTTAAAGCAAGTTTGATTTAACCTCTTCACGGTAGCTTAATATTTGGAAAAACCATCAAAAAAGTACCTATTTCTTTTATTACAGAAATTGAATAATTATAAGGTTTCTAAATAAAATATGCAATTAGGTTTTTTTTAGGGTGAAAAAAAAAGGTGTTATAGAACAAATTCGCATGTGTAAAAAAGTCATCATGCGAGAATTCTGTGTCTTAATGTTTGTTTTACACCATACAAATTAATGCGAATAAGACCTTTATTTTTCTCAGCTTAGATCTTTATTTATCATCATCACACAATTTTTTTTTCAAATAAAATTTTAAATAACGTACATACATTAAATTTTGATTATTAGTATTTTTTTTTTTTTTTTTTTTTTTTTTTTTTTTTTTTTTAGTGTTATATATTTCGAAGCTTGCAATACAAATCCCAACATTACAATGAGCGCTATATACTCAAAGACTTCACACGGAAATGCCAGTTAAAATTTTCTGGTTACAGAAGTATTTTACAGCAATTAAATCTCCAGCCCTGAAATATGACGGGCACGAGAAATAACGAACGACACCTCAGCCCGTGATATTGACGGGAGCGAGAATTAAGGGGTTAAAAGTATTTTTTCCACATGCAGTAATGCATAAATTGAAATCATGCTATATTTTAAAATGATGCAGTGGTTACAAAAACGAAAGCGATGATAGCACATCGCATTACCACCATCGTTCTGACTTCGGCATACCGTATTACTTTATAATATACATTTCTAAAATTAATTTGTCACCACATTTCCACGACTGCAAAGCTCCCACCAATCTTCCTAAATATGTGGATTAATTTGGCCCAGGTTTAACCTCTTGAAGGGCGGTAGTTCATTTTTGGACCATTTAATTTTAATGCCACATTGACACCAGAATTATGAAATCAAAATTTCCCTTTTATTCTGTACACGAAGAAAAGCTTTTACTTGTTTTCAAATAAATTGTGATGTCATTCAAATAAATTGTAAATTCTGGTGTCAGTCAATCATTTCAGTATTTTACGAGTAGAAATGCTTTACCCCTGAAAGGGTTAATTTTTTTCGGACAAGAAATTTTTTTAAGAAATTAAATTAAATAAATTTCATTAATTAAATTAAATTAAATTAAATAATCATTAATTAAATAAATTTCGAAACGCTGTTAACCTGAATCAAATTAACCCACATACTACTAGAGATCGACGGAAAATTCGGTTTCATTTTTGTTTTTGGCACAAAATCTGGGTTTCGGCGAAAATGCCGGTGTAAATTTGGCTGGACCGAAATTACATGTATTCCAAAAATTTCTGTTCTTCTTTCGAAAATTTTCAACATTCATTACTCATTGATTTGAGCTGTATCTGCTCAAATGAGACAGTGTTTATTTATGGCTATGAATTTCATTGTTTATAATTATCAATCATAAGTGAATCAAGACGTGAGTGCAAATTATAAAGCAAGTAATGCATATATGACTGATCTTTGAAGACGCTTTTCACGTGTTCATTAAAATCTGCAGACTTAACAGCAACAGAAAAATTTTAGTTTGAAACCGCAGAAGTGTTTCAAATACTCTTTGACAAAGTTCTAGTATAACAGATGATCATTTACAAATATCATTTTAAAAGATAAATCGAAGTATGCATAGTATACTTAATACATTTTTTAATTAGATGAAATTCGTATAATTAGAAAATCATTTTGTATCGTTGAATGGAATGAATTACATTTTATTTTATGTAGAAATAAACAGTTTTGGTAATAGGCACGGAGAGCAACTTGGGCCACACTTATAATTAATTAACAATTATGTATATTTAATAAATACGTGCAATTAATTATTAATTATGTATTAACTACTTAAAAGAATTTTTTGGACATTTTCGTTTTCGTTTTCCGTCGAAAATAGGAAGATCACCGAAATTCTGTTTCTGTTTCGGTTTCGGTCTTAAAAACCTGTTTCAGCCGATCCTTACATAATACGGACGATTATTAAGAGGTAGGTAATTATGCATTTCTGACGACTAGGGATTAGTCCGTACGGAAAGTAATGGGTCGTCCAAAAGTGTTATAAGAAATAGAATCGGTCAAAAGGAAGACATACTTTTTTCGGGGAACTGTATAAATCCTGATTTAAAAAATATATGAGAGAATACAGAAATAACAATTAAATGCTACATCTATCAATGATTATAATAAAATAATAATAATAATAACAATGATTTAACATATTCACGCCGGCGCGGTGGGTCACAGTCGACTGTCTCAGAGTTTTCAAGTCACCGGCATTTTGCGCACCACTATTATTTTAGAGAAAATATTGTTCCTTTAAATTGCCCAATTGTTGTAATTAAATAAAATAACATTTTCTGTATTAAAATACTGGTACACAAACTGCCAAAGACTTGGCAGCTCTGAGACAGTCGAGTGTGACCCACCGCGCAGTCGTGAACGTGTTAAATAAACCTGATCTCGAAGCTCCTTCTATTAATACTGAACATACCGGGAATTTTACTCAAGTTTTATAAAAATATTTCACTTCTGAATTTTTATTGAACCGCTACACAGGGTCTTAGTCATGAACAACATCTGTCTAGTGATCGGCAGAATGAATGATGTTACCATTTGTAGGGCTCCACTGGTTCGTTTTTTGAAAACCTTCAATTTTTTTTTTTTTTTTTTTTTTTTTTTGTAAATACTCCTGGTAGATTTCTGCAGCAATGGCATGAAAAATGCCCTATTTTGGTAAGTTTCTGCGAAATTTATGAATAAGATTTTTCTTTTAAAAATAGCGGTGTTCAAAATACAAACTACGTGGGCGCCCTGTATTGGAATGAATCATTCGGGCATGCTCAAAAGCATAGCTGCCGGAATTGAATATCTACCAAAATTTTTGTATCGAAAAAAAAGTTTCTTATTTTAATTAGACTAAAGCTTAGAACCCCATAAAATTTTTAAAAAATGCTTTATTATCTTCAAAATTTCTGTGTATAACTGATTAAAAAAATTCTGAAGCCTGGTAATTTTTATTTTTCTTCTTTCTTTTTTACACAATCTCTGATGGTAACAGTGTTGACAGTGGGCTAATTTTGTTTTATTCAGATTGCTTGATTTGCGCCACATTTTTGAAATGGTATAATAAACTTTATTTTCATCTTATTTAATCTGTCGTAAAATAATGCTAATTTCACTATTTTAAAAAACTGCTGGAAATTAATCAATCTGAATTAATAAAAATAGCCCATTGGCAATACTTGTGATAATTGTTACAAAATATACGAAATTTGGAAACTATATTTTTTGCGCATGGCCGACTGGTTCATTGGGATAATAAAATCATTGATTTTGCCCATCACTGTATCTGTCCCGCTCTAACACGTATTCCTAAAATACTCCTTTCAAAAGGTTTCAAAAATGTTTAACTTTCTTGTGAAAGTTATTTCTGCGTGATTGAATTATATTAATTTTTTGAGGAAATTTCTGGTTATAATTTAAATGTTTTCAATGACAGGTTCGTTGTAAATTTTGTGATAAATACATAATATATATATTTATTCTATTTATTAATTTTTTTCTAATAACAATACAAAATAATAACAATATAATAATAAAAAAAATTTCTAATAACAAACATATCCGTGTCATGCGAATGTATATTTATGAATACCATTTACAAACAAAATTGATTTATTGATTTGCAGAACTTGGTCACTTGGTTAAACATGAATACAACCGTAGACAAATGTTACTAGGTTGATATGTTTGGGTATTGCGTTTGTAAATATTGCATGAAATATGACCTTCATTTGAAATGGCGCACTTGGTTACACTATTTTAAAAACAAATCGCGTGTCTTCGTTTTATTAGCAAATAACTGAAACGATTACAGGTGTATCATTTAGTGCAAATTTTGAATGAATTTAATTCTTTTATCGTCAGTTTTCTTCTGCATTAATGATTATTTTTATTACTAAACAACTTTAACTATGTCTGAAACTACTTTTAAAATTTCTTTGTTCTATTAAGTACATCACATTGAAATTTTTTTGTGTGTAGAGAAACTAGAGAAGAACCTGTGTTGCCAGTTTGGCCGCTACTTTGAATTTAAAAACTTGGAATTCACATCAGAAATTCTAAAAATAGAATTTTTACTTTAGGCAATCACTAAACCTCTGTCATTAAATAAAGAAAACAATCTATACAGAATTTCTGGTGTGAATATAAAATTTCTGAATTTAAAAAAAAAAGGCCAAATCTGGCAACCCTACCTCAAAAAGATGTGTCTCTCTGAACGCTAAAACATTTACATAACTGCCAAATTTTAAGCAAAAAAGTAGCGTAAAAGTTGGTAGCTATACATTTAATACCTATGATTGGCCTCTTCGCTTCGATATTTATAGTGTTACCGTTTAACCCTTTATCTTGATTTGACGCACTTGATGTAATACTATCTTGAATGAAACATATTGCTTAACCACTTAACACTAGAACGTCCGGAAGGAGTCGAATCGACTCCGACCAAATGATTTAATGCCAATTGGAGCCAGATATTTTTTCATAAAATAAGTTATATTTAAACCATGCAGAAATACGTTAAATAAGTCAGTTAAATAATTTTAAATAAAAATTCTGGTGTGAAATATTTTTGTGAAGCTTGGGTAAAATTTACGGACGTTCTAGTGTTAACTGCTTTGTCCGAACAGGGTTCGGGCAAGAAAAGTTAGCTTGCTTTGTTACCAAAAGCTTTTCCACACCACTAATTTTTATCTGAAATCTTTGGTTAATTAAATGACAGACTTTTCTCGAGTATTTAAGGCAAATATTTTTGTACTTAAAAAGGGGTGTTGGCTCCTTGTTTTTAGTTTATGGTGTTAAAAAAATGTGACAGTTACTTGGTTAACACAAGAAAGGCAGAAAATTGTACTCAACGTTTATAAAATTATTCTTCTCCAGAATTTTTATTTAAAACTATTTTAACTTACTTATTTCTACGTGATTTGCATTTATTTTCTTTACGAAATATTTTCTTGTTTGAATCGACATTTAATCATTTGTTAAGTTTTGAATCGACCCCTGCTGGGCTTTCTAGTGTTAAATTAATTGATTTCATTTCATTCGTACCTTCCAATTTGTGTTTTTAATAATGTCGTAACACATTAAATACCACCTACAGCGCGTCAACACTTGAGTTCTGGGCATGCTTTGGAAGGTTAATTCCTGTCGTTAAGTTGCATTCTGCCATTCCCAAACGTTTCTACCATAAATTTTAAAAAAGCCTGGATTAGGAGAGTGAGTAAAAATTTACTGTAAGTTCGTATAGAATATTTTTGCCTTATTTAATCACACAAAACAAATACAAATTCTGAGATTAATCGCAGAAAGAATTTAATCGCAAGAAAAAGTATTAGGCAAAGATTTCTAATCTGGATTTTTCGTGCCATTCTCTACGGAAATTCTAAGCTGACTATACACCTTGCATTGCTATTTTTTTCTTCGGAAAGGACATTTTTATTGGATTAAAATTTGAAATTTAACCCCTTGAAGATCGGTGGGATATTATATATCCCAATTAATTTTAATCCCGAATGCCACATTGACACCGGAATTTTAAATAAGATTATGCTTTTATAATGCAAGTACGTGAACGCTTTTACTTATTTACAAATAAATTTGTTCAAAAATTCTGATGTTATTCAATCATTTCAACATTTTAACAACAAAAGTAGTTTGCACTGAAATGATTAAACTAAACGATTTAAGTAATTTCCGGCGTATAATGCGCGGCTTAAACAATCATTTTGGGACCAGAAATTTTATTTAATAACTGATATCAAACATTTATCGCGATCTAATAGGTAACAATTTATTAAATAAAATTTCTGGGTCCAAACATGACTGTTTTATCCGCGGATTATAGGCGAAAATTACAGTATTTCATTCTTATTCAATTAAACATTTGTTTACGGGCCAGGACTAGTGACTGTATCTATACTCAATCGTATCACAATTTACAAAAATAATTCATTCTGAAACATTTTTCTAAAATAAATATCCCAACATAAGTGTATGGCAGAGAATATTTTTTTAAAATGTGGTACGGATAGAATAAATAATAGACCACTGGGTGTCCAAAGCCGTACTAAAAGGGTTAACCCTTTCAGGGGCAAGTAATATTTCTGTAATGTTGAAATCACACCGGAATTTAAAATAAATTCTCTTTCAAAATAAGGAAAAGCAATTTTTCAACTTTTTTCAAGCAAAGTTATAAAAGGAAAATTTAATTAAACGTTTCTGGTGCAAATCTTGATTAAAATTAGCTGGGATATAATATATCCCATCGTTTCTCAAGGGGTTAATAAATCAAAATTATGTATGGCCCAAGCGTATTTGGATAAATTTAAGAATCTTATTATCACATATGACAGTATTTTGGTATTCAGTGGAGTCAAAACCCTGTATAGAAATTAGTGTCATGAAGGATTTTTCACCTTGTTATTAATATAAACTTTAAAACATACTTATAATTACTCATAAGGTGACGCAAATTCTTTTTCAAAAAAAAAAAAAAATGTGTCACCTTTTAAGTAATTCTAAGTATGTTTTAAAGTTTATAGTATTTTGGTATACACACGAAAACAACTATGTTACTTATAAATAAGTAATTGAGAGATGCGCGGTTTTTTATGGCTAAACATACTTCCATAAGATAATCTTTGTTATAGCTTTATCTTGCAAATATTGTAAGAATTTACCACGAAGATTATATCTCTTGAAATGTTAAAGAAATCCTTCACAATTATTCTTTGGAAATAAAGGAATTCCTCATAATGCCCCACTTATTACTACCTTACATTATCTATAGGAATATTTCCAATTTTTGCTGATTTTAGTAATATTTTCCCTGTTTCAACGAAAAGTAATATGAAAAAACGAAACATAAACACGCATTTTAATCAAAGTATACAAGTAGATTTCAATTATGAATAACCTATTCTCTTTACTAAAATTGATTAACTCATTATTCACTCTAACTTTCATTAGTTCACAATGCTTTATTTTAATCAGTCTGAATTATCATTTATCTATTATATATATAAAATCCAAACGGAAATTTCGTTCCGAACGCCGAGATCTCGAGTTCTACCGCATGGATTTTTACGGAACTTATACCGTTAGATAGGTATCGTTCCAAGAAAGGTTTTAAGCTATAACACATCATTCTACCTAGATTAGTTATGTAATTATTACGGAAAATTCTATTATTTTGGACTTTGTTACTTCATATTTCCTTAAATATCTGGGCTCCTATTGGTCGTAGAGCTTAGATCTCGCGCCAAAAGTAGCTCCAAAGCACCCAAGCAAACTTTTCCCCGCGATTATTTTGCCGCCTTCCGATTTCCTCTAACTCTATTAGGGGCCAGCGTAGAGCCCCTTTAAAATATTTTTCGTAGTAATTTCAGCAATTATCTTAAATTATTGGTTAAGACCGCCACCCTCCCGATTCATGTATCTACGGAAAGGTTGCATGAAGGAGTTTCGTTCAGATACGCTTTCGTTAAGAATAGAGTGCGCTCCCTGGTGGTGGAATGTGGAACTAACATAACGCGATATTGTTAAAATTAGGAAATCTAACAATGCGATCTGTTTTTAACTTTGAGATAGTTCATAACACATAATCTATTATCTATTCTATTATATATATATAAAATCTATTATCTATTCTATTATCTATTATATATATAAAATCCAAACGGAAATTTCGTTCCGAACGCCTAGCTTTCGAGTTCTACTGCATGGATTTTTACGGAACCTATACCGTTAGATAGGTATTGTTTCAGGGAAGGTTTTAAGCTATAACACATTATTCTACCTATATTAGTTTTAGAATTATGACGGAAAATTCTGTTATTTTGGGCGACAAGGTTACCATTTTATTTCTTGGCGAAATTCATCGTTGATAAAAAAAAAATTGAAACGGCTATTAAACCTCGAAAAATAAAAGAAAAACTGTTACTAATTTTATTTAAATGAAAAAAAAAGAAAGAAAGAAGAAGAAAATCCGTTTTAATGAGTGATAATATTAAAAAACGGAAACATTTAATCAAAACCTGAAAGAAATATTTGTAATGCTTAAAAATTAATTATATTACACTTGATACGCAATATTTGGCTCTTTATCGCTTGCGTTAGATATGGAAACGAATCTGAAAATTTGATTAGATGAAATTTTAACGACATTTTCTTTCTGTTCTGTTCTTTTCTTTTTTTTATATATCTAATTGTCCCATCACGTGACTTATAGAAGAAACAAGCAGATGTAATTGTGAGTCACATGTGTAATTACTATTTGTTTCTTTACAATTTTTTATTTTTCTTTTGTCGCCAAACAATGTGATTTTAAGCCAAAAATGCATAAGCGTGACATTAGCTTGAGGATGTTCTCACAAATGGTGTTTTTTTAGGTGAAAGAGATCATTTTTTGAGTACATTTTCATATACAATTGTAACTTATATAGATATCAGTTAATATTTTAAAAATGGGATCGAATACTTAAATTTCAGTGTGAATTTCTGCCACACATACATATTGTAAAATAATTTCATACTTTTTAAAATGTTTTTCGCCGTAATTCCGAAAGAATGTGATATTTATAAACTCGAACTCAGATCAACGAATATTACCCATTTTATTTAAGCAAATATTATCTATTTTCTCAAGTCATATCGCCAATTTCATTTATAGGAAAATTCACAGATTCGAAATCTAGCAAATAAAGATAATTTTTAAGGAAATTTATGTTTTAATACGTTATTACTATGGAAAAATTCAACATTTTGAAAAAAAAAATACAAGTCTTTTGTAATTCGTCATTTCTTCTTCGTCTTTCTTCGTACTTTCTCCTCTGTTATGTAATATTTCAAATGATATTGGACTAATTTTCGATCATCGATTCACCGCAAAATCGCATATCTAATATAGTATATAAAATAATGTCTGGATTAGGGGACTAATTAACGCACAGCGCAAACTACTGAACCTAAAATCTTGAAAATCGTGGTAAAAATACTTCTTATGACATAAACTTCTGCTAAGAAAGGATTTTCTAAAGTGTCACCCCTAATGGTTTTTGCACGGGGAGGGGGGAAAAAATCGAATATCAAAATTATGCGTCAAATGATAGCGTATTTTAATGTAGTTTTGTATGCTGAATCGAATGCTACCAAATAAATTTTTATAAGTCCAACAGTTCATGACACATTTCATATTTTTCTAATTTGGCGGTGTCTTTGGCATCTAAACCTCAAAATATCTATCATTACATCCGTTACTCTAGCAACGGAAAAAATTCAAATCAACCCTTTTGGCTAAAAAATAAAAACGGCTCTATGAGTTTGAAATAAAAATGCAAGCATCTTAATTTTTTTTAAAAATAGTGATTTTATGTAGAATAAAAGGGAAAAAATTACTGAGAATTTAGCGTTATAAAACAAAAATGGAAAAGGTACTACTTAGGTATTCCGTCGACCAAAAATCTATCGTCAAACTATAAGATTAAATGCCAATAATGGTTGATCGTAAATATCAAATTCACTTGAATTTAAACAAACTACACGTGTTTACGTCATCAAGTGATTTTAATTTCGACGTTTTATTTGTATTTTTATTAATGTTATACTAATTTATTTGTTATTTCGTTATTTAAAATAAAGATTATGTCAATTTATATAATTTGGCGAATGGTTTGGCGATTTATATAATTTGGCGAAATTGGTCGACGGGATAACAAGTAGTACCAATGAAAATATTTAAGTATGAAAGCAATGTTTGTAACGACTTAAAAATTATTTTCATATATATAAACTCGGTTTATGGCGTCAGATGCCGTCGTCCGAAGAATCTACAAGAGTCTTTTTCCATTTTTTCCGGTCATAGGTTCCTCAATGAAAGAAATTGGAATTGGAATAATATTGTGCGATTTATAAATTGCTCCTCGATAAGAAGAAAAAATGGTTACATTTATAACAACCGTGCGCACATCTCGCTGATAGCATTTTTAAAATTCCCAGTAGCAGTAGTTACATTTTGCGTATGTAAATTAAAAATATTTTTTTGTTTTTAATTATGGCATTATTTTCTGTTATTGTTTATCTTTTCAGTTTTTTAAATGAAATTAGTATAAGGCATGCATTTTAAATGAAATGAGTGAAAGGTTTGTGTTTTAAATGAAAATAATAAAATAAGAATATGCTATGAAAACAATCTTTATTGATTTATTACCTGCGCCCGGTTGACATAAAAGTATCACAAAAGCCACATATTCCCTTTTCTTTGAGTAGTTGCTCATGAGAATTCAAGTTAACCTTCCGTAATCGGGTACTTCACATATTGGTGTATTAGCTTTAATGCTGAAAGCATCGTTTTTGTTTGAAGCGAAAACTTTACTATGAATTCTATTACACAAAATCGCATCATAATCATCTACTATATATTTACAACGGAAATTTGTATTTCATTCTGATTGTTTATAATACTTTCGTAGGATATACCACAATTAGTTAGGTAATAATTTTGGAAAGGTTTTAGTGTATACATATTGTTCAAGGGTACTTAGTTATAGAGCAACAGTAAAAGTTCAAAAATTAAGTGAACCTGATTATGAAAGTTTAGCCTTTTTTAAAAAAATCTACAGAACATATTTTGTTACAAGTGGCCCTGTTGCATGACTTTTAGGAATGGTGTTAGTATATACGATTTCATTATATGTTGATTAGTTACAGAGGTATTAATTCCTGTTTTCATAACGGTCTCATTACCCGACCATAAGTGCGCTGTTTATAATCAACTAAAACAATTACTTCTTAATTGCTAAATTTTGTCCAACGCTTAAGATAACATTATATCGCAATGGCGTTCGCATCGTTTTCAGTAATGTGCAAGGTCAAGCTGAAGATCCATATTGTTTAAAATGCAAGTTCAAATTCACCATTTAGTTTAATCCAAGGTTCATTTGGAAATATTGACCAGTGCAGCGGGCATAGCCTGCTAGTTACATGATAAAATAAACGTAATGTGCGTTGTAGTATTGACAAGATGTGACGATAAATACTATCCTTCAATTCCCAAAGGTAGAATAATACTATACTGAATACTACCATTTACCTATAGTAACTTCCGCCTTATGTAATAGCATAATTATGTGATTAAAGAAGGAGATGATTAATATAAAGGAATAGCAGCTACCATAAAAGCACTCTGGTTGCATTACAGCTTCAGTAAAAAAATGGTTGACAGCTGTTGTTAAATACGTATCTTTAACCCCTTGAGGGACGGTGGAGTATATTATATCCCACATAATTTGAATCATGATTCGCACCAGAAACTTTTAATTAAATTTAACTTTTTGAACTATGATGGAAAAAAGTTGAAAAATTGTTTTTCTTTATTTTGGACTAAATTATTTCATAAATCCCGGTGTGTGTTCGATATTACAGAAATACAATTGCTTGCCCCTGAAAGGGTTATAAAACACAAAACCAAAACATGTTTTATGAACGAAAATCGTGGCTGCAAAATTGGTTGAAAAGAACGAGACAACACTGTTTTGAAAGCAATTGCATTTTAACCCTTTAACAGTTTTGCCCCTAAAGCAACTCGGGCAAGAAGCGTTTGCTAACTTCGTTACTAAAAGCACCTGGACACCACTAATTTTTAACTATAATTTTTATTTTATTATTCGAGGACATTTTCGATTGTAGAAGGCAGATATTTTAGTATAGAAAAAGCAGTGTTTAGTCCCTATTTTTAGATAATTGCGTCAAAAAAATCAAACACGTAAGGTATTAAATATGTTCAAACACACAGCGCACCATCCTCCATAAAGAACATTGTTTGTTTGTTTTTTAAATATATAGCATAGATGCCAACATCTTACTTTTTTTGTAACACAAACATTTAACACTAGAACCGACATAGCGGTTGCTTTGACCGGTAACGAATGAAAATATTTCGATTCTAACTAGAAATTTCTTTATAAAATATGTTAAATATCTACCACGAAGAAATAAGTTAAATAAATAAGTTAATTTGTTGTAAATAAAAATTCTGGTAAAAAGTATTTTTATAACACTTGAGTAAAAGTTCCGGCGGTTCTAGTGTTAATAGAAATTTTTGCCTTATTTAATCTGCAGATTACGACGATTTAAGAAGGTAAAATTTAGTATTAAATTTTTGTGGTGCGAAAAAGCGTAAGAGTTGGCAGCTGCGGTACAGGGAATGCCACTTTCAGGACTTCCGATGTTCCGTTTTAGAATACCGGTTTCAACATAAAATTCAGGTGCCAATGTGGCAATGAGGAATTAAAATTAAGTGATGCCATAACGGCATCACCGCCTCTCAAGGGGTCAAGAAATTTGGTTTGATACCACTCAATATGACTTTTTTAAATTTCATTACGTAAATTTAATGAGGTATTCTATAATTTTCTTTACTGTGAGCAAAAAACAATGGAGAAATTTACTTCCCGTAGTAAGAAAACACAAAGAAATTATTTATAACTTTTGGGGTAACTGGATCCAGCATAGTCCAGTTACCCCGGATAGATACATGTCCCAGTTACCCCATTCTTGAAAAATTTATGGGGTAACTGGGACACCGGGCTTACATTTGAAACATGAAGTAAATATGTATAGATACCTAATAATATTAATGTAGTTATATGTCTAATCTTTAAAAAAAAGGATTGTTTAATAAAAGTACTTACAGTATTTTAATAATAAGCCGAGGAAGTTCAACCATATAGACGTTGTTTTTAGAAAAAGAAACGTAAATTTTTGACAACCTATCACAGAAAAGTGAGAGTTATGATTGAGTTGATACACGTTGTTTTAGGAAGTAGAGATTAATGCGCATTGTTCACAAAAGCTAAAACTTAAAAAACACCAACAGTTTTTTATAAAATAGCCTATGACCCAGTTACCTCGTGATTCCAGTTACCCCAACTAACCTTATATAGAGATGAGACATTTTCGCGTTTTTGCACACCAGTATAATCTGAGAGAAAAATCTATTTTATGCAGTCGGAAAATACAGCGATTTAAACGAACAACATTTTCTCTAATATTATACTCATATGCAAAAACGCGGAAAAGCCTCATCCCTAGGTATAGTCACTTGAATTTGATTACCATTATTTCGAATAACAATTTACTCCTTATTTAAATGTGTAATTGTGTGATTAAATATGGGAAAAAGTACTATTCGAAAATAGTGGTATTCAAAATCCTTAATACTTTGTACATACAGATAAAATTTATCATAAAAGGGGAAAATTTGATTATATAAGCAATAATACTGTTGGCTTAGCATAATAGCTTACTACTTTTATTGGTACTTTTTATAGTACTTCAAACTTTGTAGTATTCTGCAATAAAATCACTATTAGGCGAATAATTTATCTTGTAAAACTGCTGATCAAAAAATTTCTGTATTTCAATAATGTTTCGAAAATGTAATATATTTTTGATGTAATAAATTTTTAATGAATGATTTTGCTGGAGCTTGATTTAACCCTTTAAAGGTCAGTAGTAGATTATTTATATCACATAATTTTAGTCCGCCGCCCCCTGAATACAAGGCCTGAACACTGGCACAAAATGGCGGCTGCGTAGGCAGATTTGTTTAAGCGTTTGTACGGTCCTGTGAATTTAGACACCAGTATTTCGAAAAAGCTTTTGAATTCTTTAATCTCAGAAAAATAAAGCGGAAAAAACATTACAATTATTGATATTCAAATTCAAAGAATCGTACTAAAGCTGATAAAAAAATCACCTTGGACTACCGCCATTTTTGAGTCAACGATCAGGCCCAGTATTCAGAAGGCGGTGTTTTAGTCACAAATCGACAAAACCGCACCAGGTATTTCTGAATAACGTTTTTCTTTTATGCTATGTACGAAGAAAAACAATTATTTAAATCCAAATAATTTTGATCGTAAAATCTGGTAATAGTTATTATTTCAACATTTTAGCAAGAGATTACTTTGCCCCTGAAAGGTTTAACCCTTAAATGCGCGATTTTTTATTTTGTTTCGAAAAAATTATGTGTGATTCTCTGAAAGGTTTATTACACAGCAAGAATATTGAAAAATATCAAAGATACATTTTTCATATAATACGTCAATCTTTTCTTCTGTTGCACATTGCAATATAAGTAAAAACTATTGTCGTGTGGCTGTTTTACTCTAAAATATTCCAAATTAGTAAATATTTTAATAAGCATGTCTCCAAATACCTTATTTTATATAATTATTTATTTTATAAAACTTAACCTTTAACCCTTTAATTCCCATGATAGAACACGTTCTAGAAATTACGTCGTTCAGAGAATCTGACTTTACATCAGAAAGTTTCAGTGGTTAATTTTGCTTTATTTAAACGCTTTATTACGGAATGTCTGTTATTAATTAAAGCAAATATTGCTATTTTAATTTTCTGAAACACTGTTGCAGTGTTGCCAGTTCGGGGACTTTTGAAATTCAGATTATTTGACTGTCACCACTTTTTTAAAGTAGCATAATTCCGATATTTTTCAGAATTTTTAAATAGGTCGAATATTTCTATTTCAAAAAAGCGGTGACAATCAACAATCTGGGAACAAAAAAATTCCCCCATCTGGCAACATTGCACTGTTGATTGCATATATTCAAAGCTGCGCACTAAAGGGTTAAATTTCTACTTTGATCTGCTATGAAAGAACCTGCAAAAACAATTGAAATATTAAAGATTAAGTAAAAACATCATTTTATTTCTTCTAACTTTTAAAGTATTAAAAGCTGATAAAGACCGTTTGGAATTTCTTAACTATAGTCTCTTTCTCTGAGTTTTATCATCCAAGGTATACGTGCTCTTCATTTTTCTGAAGTAAAAAACAATGCATTTTTCCGTACGCCTGAAATCCCAGATAAAAGGTTTGCGGGCTTAAGTGATAAAATACTTTAAAAGAGTTGCTAGTTTTTCTGTACTTTTTAAGAGATATTGATCGATCGGAATTTTTTATCGAAACAAAGGATTTTCCTTTTATTACATTTTGAGAATTCCGAAAAAACTCTGTATTACGTAAACTGGCAAATAACTAAATATCGTGAAAAACTTCATGGTTTATTATAATTACTTTGCTTGAACTTATTCACTTATAGTTTAGTTTTTGCTAATACCGTAATTTCCAGGAATATGATCCGCGGATCAAACATATCACATAATTTGTCTAATCTAATCTAATAAAATATAACTTAATTGAACGCGATATTTATTTACCTAAAATTATTTGATACATTTGGTGGTCTTAAAATGTTTGTTTGATCGTCTCAGCTTTTCCAAATAGTATTCTCCGGCTACATTAACTCTTTCAAGGGCGTAGTATTTATGTTGCTAAAATGTTGAAATGATTGAATGATTGCAGATTTTAAGAATAAATTCATTTCAAAATAAGTAAAAGCTTTTTTTTTTTTTTCGTACATTATGAAACAACATTTGTTTTCAAAAATTCTGGTGGAACTATAGCTTTGAGGGACTAACATTAAGTGATATAAATAATATACCACTGAACTTAAAAGGATTAATTACAGAAATTCTGCAACTAAATATGTCGAATTTGAATTCCAAAATAGCGGCGACATTCGGCCCATTGGCAGGCGGGTACCACATTGCTAAAATGGGCTTACTCACAGCTTTTTAAATACTGAATAAGCCCAGAATACAGAAGAGTGGGGCAAAAATACCTTCTTTTAAAATGCATGTTGTTTAAGTCACAGTATACAGAGTGGTCATAAAAAAATCCTCGATATATGAACTCCTAGCTGCCTAACCACTCAACCAATCGAAAGGAAATTTCAGATATCGTTATTTGAAGGTATGCCCTCGATATTGTGATCATTCAAAACAATAGAGCTCTCACAGTTACGGTTACAGTGAAAACATTTCGAAATTTTCTAATGGCAACACCCATTGTTTTCTTCTCAGATTAACCAGCGCATTGAAAAAACATAAATGGCTTTGGAACGATACACGTAGGACGAAAATTACCGACGTAAAACATTTTCAAGACCATTTTAACCCTTTCAGGGGCAAGGTACTTGTATTCATAAAATGTTGAAATAATTTACTGACACCAGTATTTACAAGAGAATTTATTTTTAAACAAGTAAAAGCATATTTTCGCGTACTTAATAAAGGTGAAATTTTCGTTATAAAATTCCGGTGCGAATGTGGCAATTATAGATTAAAATTATGCGATGCCGTGACGGCATCACCGCCCTTCAAGGGGTTAAATGACCAATTATAACAAAAGATGGAAAATAGCTTTCATTGGAATTAGCAGTTTTCATTCTGAGTACCCGAGGTGGTCATCCCTATCCCTGTCCACCTTCGCAGAAGATTACGCATTGTATACGGGAAATTCTTGACAACAATTACGAACGTAATATCGCAGGAGCAATATGTATAATTTCACGTTTTATGACATCTTTCAGTTCTGACAAATCTAATTGATTTGATGTGTACACCTTCGATTTCAGATAACCCTAGAATCAGAAATCCCTCGGGGTGAGGTTGGGGGCTGGCGGCAGCCACGAAACTGCAAAGTTACGAGAAACGAATCTGTTTTGGGCCATAATTAATAACTACAATTCTGCAATAACGAGGTGTTTAAATGAGGAGAAATTTTTTATTCATTTTTTGTCTGGTGAAAGTGTGCCCCGTCGCGTCTGTAATGAGCCACTGCGAAACCGGTTTCAGTTGAAGCTTAGCCATTTTAACCCCTTAATTCTCGCTCCCGTCATATTCACGGGCTGTGCCTTTTACTCAGATTGTTCGATTTCTACCAGTTTTATAAAACAGTGCAATTGTCTTTATTTTACTATCGTTTTACCTGTCATTAAAAAAGGTGAATATTTCTTTTTCAAAATAAGCAATGTGCAAATAAGCAATTTGAGTTTTTAAACCGAAATTTAATTCGAGCGGTAAGGGGTTAAGGATATGTAAATTCCTTTATATTCATAGTTCCATGGTTTTCAGGTAGCTATGGTCGCTTTCCATGAAATTGAAGTTTTACTACAAAAAGTAAAGCAGAAGATTCATTCAGATGAACATTTGCCCACAGCATGCATCCCGTGAAGGATTAAAACCTCAACTCACCTCTACAAAATCTGTAAATGCTCATGACTTTCAAAGTTTCATTCAGTTTCGTTTTAAATTTCCATTGACTAACTTTTGGTAAGTTTTAAGGTAAAACAACCTTTGCGAAAGATTAAAAGTACTTTGTTTAAAATTTTGTTTTGGAATGAGTTTGCAGTAGCATAGTGGTATGGCTTTTGTCTCCAGTTTTGTTGACCTGAGTTCGGTTCCAAGCAGCCCAAAGTTTATAAAAAATGCAAAGCTTCTATTTTTCAATAGTTATATAGTTATAAAAAAGTACTTTGAATGAAATACTGTAAAATGTCTATTTTTAAATATATGATTAAATTATAAAAAAATAATTTTCAACAATTTTTATAATATGAATATTTTAAATTATCGTTATAGTGATTGCGTTTTTAACGAATTTCCAATTTTTAAAGATTCCAATTCAACAAGTTAACTGATTTATATATATATATATTCTTAAGGGCGCAAAGTACTCATGCACGCGTTATATCGCGGCTATAAAGTATTTCATATTTTCAGCGATTTCATACTACTATCTAAACGAATTCACTGACATTTTTACATTCTTGGACGCGAAATGCTCATACACGCATTATAGAGACAGCTGTTATAAACAGTTTTAGTACTTCTTCATTATCCCATCGACCACATTCCATTGAAAGAATATTATCGCCAAACTATAGGATTTAAAAGCAAAATTGCATGATCATGACGTCACATTCAATTGACGTCAGATTCGTTACACGTGTTTGTTTTACCTCAACAAGTGATTTTTATTTCGGCGTTTATCTGCATTTTCAATGTTCTTTTGTTGATTTGTGAGTTATTTCGTCAATTAAAATAAAAATTACATCAATAAATGGTGCCGTCATGATATTAAATGAGAAAAAGCATTGAAATATATCGCGATGCATAGTTAAGTACAACAGATCATTTTCAACTGACATCACAAATCCACGAATCCGACTGTGATAATTAAGAAAAATAATTTAAATAAATAAATATTCAAAATTATTTTTGTCCGTTTTCATTAATATTTTGTAATTTTTATTTTTCAAAGTTACCGAAATCTGACGCTGTAATGTTTGGATATTTTCCAAATTTTTTCTATTTTTTGAGATTTCAATACAACGATGTTTTTGCATCCAGTGATTTGTTGTTGTTTTCATCTGCGCGAACTGCTCATACTTTCGGTATAGTTATCACGGAATTAAAGAATTTCGTGTAACTTGGGGATTCATATACAGCAAGATCGCTGCATCCCATGATTTTTGTTCGTTTGTTTTCAAGTGCGTGAAGCTCTCATACACCCGGCATAGTGATCGCGGCAGCAAAGGATTTCTTGTATTTTTTAAATTTTCAATACATCGAGGTCACTACATCCGGTTTTTTTTTTCATGTACGCGAAGTCATTACGTGCGACATAGCGATCGCGATTAATTAATGTATTCCGATACTGACCATTCTGGTGCTAGAAACCATTTTTACAATTTTAAATCTATTTTTTTTTATTATAATAGGAAAATGTCATCTACACAGATACAGTAATCCCTATTTTTTTATAAGTAGGCTACCATTTTAAAGAAATTTCATTAAAAATTCTTTAAATTAAAAATAAAATAAATATAGAAATATTTTTAAAAACTAGCAAGTTTTGGCTCATCTCGAAATGACAGGCTATCATTATTTATTTATTTATTTATTTATTTATTTATTGAAATGTTAAAAGTGGTTAAGCAGCAATTCCACGGCAAATGACGAAAGAATCGGGTAGGATTCTAAATACAGAAAAACCTCCGATAACGGACACTTAGGTAGTGCCAAATTGGTCCGATTTTTGGAGGTGTACGTTATTCAGATGTAAAACTATGCAAATAATGTTTGTTTTGAAGATTGAAAAAGTGTTCTCTAAATAGAGAAGTTTGCTATTCCGGATTGTCCGTTACAGAGGGTTTTAGGATACACAAAATAGTGTCTTAACATTTTCCTTTCGACTTTAGCCGATCAACCCAAACTTAGGCGCCGTCTAAACCAGGGCGACGTAGAGTGGGACGTTTTGACGATCTAGGTGGATGAAATTATTTAGTTGAAGTTTAATTTGTTTTTCCTGTTTTTTTTTTTTTGTTTTTTTTTAATGCATCACTAATAAAATACTCAAACTGCGATAAATATTTGGCTATTTAACAACGTCTTAAAATAAAAATACACGGTACCCACTAAAGTCCGTTTCCACCCTCTTAACTGCCGAACGACTGCATTTATATTCATAAACGTAGTGTCTAGGTATAGTGAAGAGGCTATGCGCTACTAGATGAGACGGCGTACTGCGCTACCTATTGCAAAATGGCGGCATTAGTGTTCGTATCGGGAAAACGGTTCGAAATATGGGATAAAAGTGCATGACAAATTTGTAGAGCATCATCAATTTAGTTCGAAAGGACACCTTGTGAACATGAATGCTAAATGAATCTCGTTCTGAGCATAAGTCTCGTTTTCGAGATAGCAATACTAACTCAGCTGTTTGCACCAGGTGACGCTGGAAGAGGTGTCATCTGGTAGAGCATAGCCAATTAACTATACCTAGACACCACTTTTATGAGTATAGCTGCAATCGTTCGGCAATTAAGAACGTGGGAAGGACTTTAGTGAGCATCCTGTATAATTCATTACAAGTAAAGCGTTAAACATATATTGCAATTAACTAAAAAACAATTTAAGGGACACATGTAAGTTACCATTTTTTTTTTTTTTTTTTGTATTTTTGTATTGGGTAACTCCGGGAGATTCGCCGCATACGGGAACGATGCCACAGCTCTTGTATTTCATGTAATTATCGATAGATGGTCGTCAAACGCACAGTATAGGTACGCAATGAGATTATTTTAGCAGTGTATAACGTGAATTCCATTTCGATGTTTACTTGTAGAATTACAATCCTTAATTTGACGTAAGTGCATGATTTCACTGTCCAAACTTTTAAACACGTTATGTTTAAATGATTTTCATTCACTAATTACTAAATCCATGCATGATTTCGAAGTCAAAACTAAGTGTAGCGTTTATATAGAGTACTGTGTGTATGGTTACAATATTCCCCTTAGCGATGGCAGGTGACTGTGATCGCCGACGTCTGCACTATGCAAAATGGGATACATGCCACAGTTTCATTTGTACGGGATGATTAAGTGTTATTAACTTTTCGTTTTCTTTTTGCACAGCCTAACCATGACCATGTTAGGGATGCTATCAGTTTACTAAAACCAAAGGGAAAAAATGGGAAAATGAAAAGTAAAAAGGGCAAGAAAGATGCAAGTCAAGATGATAATAATGAAAAAATTGGATTACGCGTAACCCAGACGTTCTTTGCAAACTACTCCAAAAAAGAGGAAGTGTAATTGGCTTCATTGCATCATGTGTTTAAATGTAGTTACATAAAGACTGTGCTTTTTTTACACCTTTTTTGTAGATTGTAGTAAAAAAAAACAGGTCTCTTAACCCATTCGGGACCATAGGTGCATATAAGGACCTTCATAAAGAGCTTACAAAATTTGTTTCTGGCGCCAGTAAAAAAGAAAAGTAATATTTGCTTTTTTTAATTAAAGCATTTTCATGATTATTTAAGTAAAGGTAACTTCTTTTAAAAAGTGGTATAAATCGAATAAAATTTGTGTAAAAGCCACCTGTCCCGAAAGGGTTAACAAATAAATTATGTAAATACAATTTTAATTTTTTTTCTTTTCCCTTTCTAATACATTGATGTTACATTGTTGCTGAAATAATAATTAAAATTTAATGTAAAAAAAATAAGTCGATAGTTTTAATTGTAAAAGTAGCCAACAATTATTAATTTGAATCTACTAATGCGTTTCATTGTGCTTATTTAGTTTCATTTTGTTATTACATCGTTAATTATAGTCCAGATATGAATATTTCTTTTAATATTTTTATTTATAATTTCATTCTGTTCTTATTACAAGCGCGGCATTACTACCGCACAAGTGCGGAGTCTGAGTCTGAATGTACGGGTGACGCGCCGCAGTGTAATGTTTTAGAAAACATTTGTTAAAAAATATTAATATTTTGTTTTGAATTTTTTTGTCGAACTACACCGCTGCCATCGAAATACTCAAGGCCTGAGGACATAATTTGTGACGTCATCACTAATCGACTGACTTCTCACTAATGTGGGAATTCACACCGGGAAATTTTGAATAGCATATTCTTTTTATTTTATTTGTGGAATATCTATCATCTTGTAAAACTATAGTAACTATTTAAATTTACTGGTAAAAGTTTGGAATACCTTAATAAAAAATCAGTAAGATGCCGCAACACTGTGGCATTCCGCATCTGGCTGAATTTTTATTTAGGGTTTCCAAATTTTCACCAGTAAGTTTAAGTAGTTACTTTTGATTTATAAGATGATAGCTATTCCACAAATAAAATAAATGAAATTGCTATTCAAAATTTTCCGGTGTGAATTCCAACACTAGTGAGAAGTCGGTCGATTGGTGATGACGTCACAACTTGTGTCCTCAGGCATTGAGTATTTCGATGGCAACGACTACACGCGTTCTATATTTAACATCAAATATCACAGCAGGATTTTTTTTAATTTTATGGCCACCATGGGACATTATACAGAAATTTAAAAAAAAGTGCAGCATAAATCCCGGAATTACCCTGCTCAGAATTTCTCGAGAAATTTGTGTAGTCAACCTGAAAAGTAATTTCTTTTTTTTTAAATAAAATCATATAAAAAAAAACTTTAATGTTTTGTGGTACTCTGCAAAACATATATGCTACCAAAATTACTTTCGGTTGAAAAAATTCTGTTGTTTGAATAAATAACCTATACAAATTTTATTCAATTGGAAATAAAATTTCTGCATATTGACGGTAATGTATCCGAATTTTTTATGTGTCCACGTAGAAGAAATACAGCTGTTATGCACTTTCTTTTCAATTTAAAAAATGTTAATCTGTATCTCAATAACCTATAGTAATTTTGTTGAAATTTAATTAAAATTTCTGCTTTTTAGGAAGAATCTTTTCGCGATCTTTTGTGTGGCCCTATTAAAAATGCATAATTTCTAAGTTCGACAAATTGTAAGTTAATAGAATTGTCATCAGAAAACCACATGTAGGCAAAGTTTCAGCTCTATCAGATAATTAAAAGTGGGTTAAAATTGTCTTGCGAGATTTGAGTTAATCTTTTACGTGGCCCAAAACTCGTGCTTTAAATAAAACAGAATAGTCATGACTTGCTTTCAAATAAAACAGAATTGTCATGACGTGCTTTCAAACATAGAGGAAGCTCGTGAAACTTTTGAAACTCTCTCAAACAAACTGCGGAAATGGCTTCTTTACGGTCATAATTAATTGACAACTCTGAAATTTTTTTTGACTAAACTCGTACGGATCTGGAAAATACATACATTCAGCTACCAGTACACGCGGTTTTGTCAAATTCCGAGATAATCCAAAAAATGAATTTTGCCCACCTACATCATCAAAACGTCGCACTGTGCGACGAGTGCAAATCAGTTAAACTTCAGCCAATAATTCTAAAATGCTGTTTTCTTCCATTAATCACAGTAATTAAATAGGACAAAAAAATTAAATTAGTGATAAAAGCATGCCTGATTGTCATATCGTGTAGTAGTTTGAGAGTCATTACATTTTATGGGTTGTTATGATGTGCAGGGTATACGTTCTCGTTTACGCACCGTTCATAAGGGAAAGACCTCAAGAGGTTTCACACCCAAAACCGACACTAAAGAAAAAAAACAGTATGTCGCGGTGCGTAGCACTAGTTTATTATTTTTTTAAGATCGCTTGAGTCATGTGATTCTCGAATGCACGAATGCAGGCGCACGAAAACAACATCACGTGGCACCAACGGTATAAGGGTAAGCCACACTTTTTCGTAAGACTCGCAGTGAACGTATTAATTTTCGGACGGAAAAAGGCAAAAACATTTTAACATTAATATAGCTGCCAACGTTTACGCTTTCTTCCTACCACTAAAATTTTACAGTAAATATTGTCTTATTTAATCGTTGAAATCTCATGATTAAACAAGGTAAAAATCTCCGTTAAATTTTAGTGGTAGCAAAAAAGCGTAAAAGTTGGCAGATATGACATTACAGTTTCAACAGAAGAATCTTTTTTAGAAAATTTCAATCACAATGTTGTAGAAATCAACCTCAAAAATTCTTGAAGTGTTAATTTTTTTTCGTGTAGTTACCAACCTTCCGGATGTTTACTACAAATATTTCCGTAGAGAAATTATAAGTTCATTTAACACTAGAAAGACGGGAATTTTTTATCAAGTTTTATAAAAATATTTGATACCAGAATTTTTATTAAAAGCTGTTTAGATTATTTAATTAGCCCTTTTTTTCGTTTGCATCTTTTAAATATATTTTATAAAGAATTTTCTGGTTCGGATCGAAATATAACCGTATGGTTGGGGCCAAAACGGCCACCTCACCGTCATTCTAGTATTAACCACTTGAAGGGCGCTGATGCCGTCACGGCATCACATAATTTTAATCCCTAATTGCCACATTGGCACCGGAATTTTATAGTGAAAATTTCACCTTTTTTAAATATGCGAAAATATGCTTTTACTAGTTTACAAATAAATTCTCTTGTAAATACTGGTGTCAATAAATTATTTCAACATTTTATAAATACAAGTACCTTGTCCCTGAAAGCGTTAAAGTAGAAATTCGGAGATTAAATAATGCAAAAATCAGTATCCGGCAATAGTGATAATAAAAAATCAGGGTGATTAGCAACTGTGATGGTGACCATTATTCCACGAGAAGCATTCAACCATACGTAATAGTAACAAAACAGACATAGGTCTGCGAAGAACCGTATTCTGAACATGTGCAACATCTGTAAACTTCCGCCACTAATTTTAACCTTAACCCTTTCCGGCATGGGAATTTTTGTTGTAAAATAATCAAATGATTGACTGACACTGGAATTTTGAAACGACTTTTTTAGAAATTAAAAACAGGTTACTTTTAATGTTCATTGTAAAACCAAAATTTTACTAAAATATTCTTGGTGTCGTTCGTAAGTTTGGAATTAAAATTAGGTATCCCGACCCGGGCACAGTGTGCCGGAAAGGGTTAAATAACCGCAGCTAAGTAAGACGAAAATTACTATTCTAAATTACTGTTAAATGTTTGGACAGTTTACATATTACGAAAATATGCATTTTCTGAATTTATTTTTCGGAAACATTATGCATTGTAATCTATTAAGTTTTTAACTAAAATCAATTTTTAGATTATTTAACCCTTTCAGGGGCAAAGTACTTCTATTCTTAAAAACCTGAAATGATTTAATAACACCAGAATTCACAAAAAAATTAATTTTTAAATAAATAAAATCTTTTCTTCACGTACTTAATGAAAGGAAAGTTTTCATTTTAAAGTTCTGGTGCCGATCTTGCATTTATGAATAAAAATTAATTGCTCCAAATCTGAACACCGTTAAATATGCAAATCCAAAATTACTGCTCATTCCGCCCAGTAGTTTCTGAACTATGCGGTTGCCACCACATTTTCATGAAAAAATGTTCAACTTATTTATTTACAAATTAAATAATGCGCAAATAGCGCGAATTATACTATTTTTAAAAAGTGGTGTCAATCAGGCAATCTAAATAGAAAACAATAGCGCGCTTCCACGGTGTTTCCAATGGGCTACTTTTTTAAATTCTTATTTCTTCATTGACCCCAGTTGTTTGAAATGGTAAAACTCGCCTTATTTAATGACATATTAATTAAGGCGAAAACAAGAGGAATTTTACCATTTCAAAAAAGTGCGTCAATCAAGAAATCTTAATTTAAAAAATAAGTAGCCCGCTGGCAACACTAAATTATGCTTATATCCTTTGCCCCTTGATGGGCGGTGGGATATATTATATACCACCTAATTTGAATCAAGATTTGCGCCAGAAAATTTTAAATAAAATTTACTTTTATAACTTTGGTGGAAAATAGTTGTAAAATCGCTTTCACTTATTTTGAATTAAAATTTTTAGAAAATGCCGTCGTAATTCAACATTACAGAAACTCACTTAATTGCCTCTGAAAGGGTTAACAAGTGAAGTGGCTAGCAGACACATACAAAGTTTTGTTTTTTTCAGCCTCAAACGTCACAATGGGACCAGAACTTAAGGTAAAACGTTTTTGTGAATTGGAAAGTTTGCGTACATAAGAAACTGAAAATTTTGTTTAAAAATACTGATGTCTATGTGACATTTGCAGATTAAAATTAAATGCCGCAACAGTGGCGGCATCGACCGCAAAGGGTTAAAAACTGCCGGAATCGCAATAATTTTTCCCGCGATTAAAAGGAATGTAACATTACGACTTCAGAACTTAAACATTTAAATGCATGACTTTTTATTTTGTTTCGAAAAATTATATATGATTCTCAGAAAGGTTTATTACCCAGGAAAAATAACGAAAAAAATCAGAGATACATTTTTCGTATAATACGTCAACCTTTTCTTATATTGCACATCTGCAATACAAGTAAAAACTGTTGTCATAACTAAAATATTGCAAATTAGTAAATATATTCATAAGTATGATTCTAAATACCTTATTATATATATATATATATATATTCTAAAACTTAGCCCTTAAATGCATGAATTACTCTTTTAGAACTGTGTTTTTAATTCTAATATTAAAAATTAGACAATGAAATTTTAAGATAGATTTTTAACTTGACTTAGCAGCATATTTTTGTAAATTTTACAGAACTAGGGGGCTGGGCCCCCTACGAGCTACACTCGCCAACCCCCGTCCAGACACCGCAGACTCTAAATGAACGCTAATGTGATCGGCTTTAAAAAGATTTCGAAAGATTAAATTATAATTTAAAAAACAGTGGCGATCTCCCTATAAACGGATTTCTATTCATTTCTCTTTGATTGGGGAAATTTTAACGCCAAATCCGCTGCGGTACTACTTGATTATCCCATCGACTAATTTCGCCAAATTATATAAATCCCCAAACCACTCGCCAAATTATACAAATTGACATAATTTTTATTTTAAATAACGAAAGAACAAATAAATTAGTACAACATTAATAAAAATACAAATAAAACGTCGAAATAAAAATAACTTGATGACGTAGACACGTGTAATAACATTTCAAAATAAGCTAATATAAAAGGAATTAAGTAAACAGAATCTTTGTCTCCCGGTATTTTTTAACAAAGCGAAAACAAAGTTCTTTTAAATGAGACATTTTAAATTAATCGTTTTTAATCTGACGTAATTTTGACCAAACTATTCTTTCTCTTTTTAATATTCACATGAAAATACTTGTGTTAGAAATAAAATATTATTTGCGCTTTCCTAAGAAAAATAGTTGAAAAGTATCCTCTCAAAATATCAAATAAATGTCTAGCGCAATTTGTAAATTTAAACCGTTTTGCAATATTATTTTGTGTTCATTTTATGTAATAACTGTAATGTGACGTAAATATGACGTAATTTCTCCTATTTAAGACTTCTAACGCATGTTAATAAATTAATTTTTTTACAAATGCCTTTCTCTCTTAAAATTCACGTGTAATTATAGTTTTTATGAAGTAATTTTTAATAAGTTCCTGCTTTTTGTACATAATTATTTAATTCTAATTCCAAATGTTTTTTTCTGTTTATAATAGTCACGTGTAAATAATTTTTTAATTTATTACACGTATAATTTTTTTTTCTTTTTTAAGCAAACATTATTGTTTCCGCTGTTTATACAGTTGGCAACAGTTTAAATTAATATCACTTTCTAAAATCTGTAAAAAATATATCTCGAAATGCTGAAAATTTGAATTTAAAATAGATAAAAAACCTCGAAAAATGAGTCAAATTAAAAAAATAAATCAATTCTGCACACCGGGAAATTATAACGTATAAAATGAACTAAAAATTATTAAATTCCGATGTATAGTTTTTGCTCCTATAAAACTTTTTTAGTGGAACGATTTTGTCCAACTTTAGCATTAAATATCTCTTAAAATAATTCTCCGATTTGAAAACTGTCTGCATCAGCGTGTTTATCAAACATTTCTGTATAACACTACCGATTTTCATATTTTTGTATGCAATATTTTTCTTAATATTAATGAAGAAAGACCTCTGGTCACAAAAAATTCAAAACCGGCGACGGCGGCGGCGGCGACAGCGGTAGTTATTTATTTTTAGAATAGAGAGATGCATATTTCTATATAAATATAGTGGTTGTTAAGAGTTAAATAAAAAGTAAGGCAGATATGCATTATTATGCATTTAAGGGTTAAACCTTCATAAAGCCTTTACTATATGATCTAATGAATTCGCGTTTGGTATCGTAACGTAAAATTTAAAGAAAAATCCGAACTTCATGACGAAGGCGAAATACAACATCAGGCATAATTCTACCAGTAACTTTTACCTGTTATCCACTGACGGTACTTATAAGCACCACTCACTTTAAACTTTCATCCCATAGTGAATATTACTAATATTCTAATGGTACTTTGCAAAAAACACTTTTGTTAACTCCACTTTATCAGGAAACCTGACAGCAGTAGTTCTAGATTTGTTATTTTTGCGAAGAAAGAGGCCATCTTTGACACAGATGATGTGTTTTGTGCCGACATTTTGTACAGATTGTCACGTTCGTCTTTTTATTGCTGCAAACACAGTAAAGGATATAAGATAAGTATTGGATTTTATTTATGTGTTCATTATGATCTTATAATACAATTTGACTAGCTATTTTATGTGAGTGTATTTGATTTAAGAGTTGAATTACTCGGTGGTATTTATAAGTACCGTCAGTACTCTGAGTGTTGGAGAAATACTTCTTGTTTACTTTTCGTCTGTGCCGTTATCCATCGTTTTCATCTGTTTTAAAATGTAATTACTAAAATGTAGTGTACTAATGATTTCCCTGGTATTTCTTTTCTGTTTCATTGTTATCTTTTTATAGGAAATCAAAAAAGTTGTGGCACCGGCTCTTTTTTGTTATGCTAGAAATGACATATGTAAATTTATATATTGCATATGTGGATATGCGAGAGAACATGTTGTCCCTAGAATATAGACGTCGCGTAACTAAAAGAGCGCTAACAAGATCGAAACCTAATAAAAAATAGGTTTTTTAAAACCGTTTCAAGGGCAAAGCATTTTTAATTCTAAAGCGTTGAAATAAATTATTGGCACCGGAATTTGCCAAAAGATTTATTTGTAAATAAGAAAAAAAAAACCTACATTTCTCATACTTATTAAATAGAAAATATTTTCTGGTGCCAATTGAAATGCTTTGTTGGTTTTCTGTTACGATATTTTAGTCAAGGTGTACTGACGGATCTTCAAAGTACCACTGTAATTAATTACCTCTAAATAATTAAATTTCTCACGGGTGAGTATTTTTTTTTTTATGTTTATCCTTTAATTTTCATTGTAGTAACTAAAAAGAAAATATTACGTGAAAAAAATTGCATTAGATGATAATGCAGTAGAAAAAGGGTTAAAAAGCTTTCCATCCTATTTAATCATCGTGAATAATTAACTCATAAAAGCCGGTTGGCAAGAAAACTTGCCATGCAATGCGAACAAAATTTTTAATTTTGTATACCAGTATTTTAGTTTGAAAATTTTCACATTATCTAATCTAACATTTTGAGCGATAAAATAATTCAAAATTACACATTCGCAAAAACTGGTGTGGAAGAATTAAAAGAAGTGTAAAGGAGGCTCGTCCTTAATGGGTTAAGGGGACAAGGGTCCTTAAAATCCTTAAAAATATTTTTTTTCTTTTTTATAAATTTCACCTTCAATATTATTCAAGGATATATTATGTGCATTATGGCATGCATTTATCACAAAAAAAAAAAAAAAAAATCGAGAAAAAAATGGAATTTCACGCGCATCGTCTTAGAAATCTTCGAAATGTCTCCTACGCATTCCATATCAATGAAAATCCCCAATATATTTTTATAAAAGTTTGGTTTATATATATAAATAAAATAGAGCACCAAATTTTATATAATTGAATTTAAAAGTTAAAAAATGAAAAATTTTGAAATTTTGAAATTCTTTCGAAAAAATTTCAAAATTTCAAAAATTTTCAATATTTTTTTTTGTAACTTTTATCTTAAATATTATTCAAGGCTACATTATACGCATTATGGCATGCATTTATCACAAAAAAAATATTTTTGAGAAAAAAATGGAATTTTACGCGTCGTCTTAGAAATCTTCGAAATGACCCCTGCGCGCTCCATATCAATGAAAATCCCCAACATTTTTTTTTTATAAAAGTTTGGTTTTTATATATATAAATAAAATATAGCATCGAATTTTATATATTTGAATTTAAAGGTTAAAAAAAATGAAAAATTTTGATTTTTTTCGAAAAAATTTCAAAATTTATTATTATTATTTTTTTTAACCTTTAAATTCAAATATATAAAATTCGATGCTCTATTTTACTTATATATATAAACCACACTTTTATAAAAAATATTGGGGATTTTCACTGATATGGAACGAGCGGGGGGCATTTCGAAAATTTCTAAGACGACGCGTAAAATTCCGTTTTTTTTCTCAAAAATAATTTTTTTTGTGATAAATGTATGCAGTAATGCATATACTATACATTGAATATATTTAAGGTGAAATCTGCAATATATATATATATATATATATATTTAAGGATTTTAAAGTCCCATGTCCCCTTAAGACGACATTAACATTTTAAAATTATTGGTGGAAGTTTGCTTTATTTAATCCAGTTATGTCTGTCAAAGATAACGTAAAACTTAGGTGTTTGTATTTGCTACAATTTCAGAAAGAAGACGATCTTCTATTCTTATTTTTAAAACATAAATTGAAAGAAGACATATTCTTCAGTCGAATGGCTATTTTCTTTACTTTCTGTAACAATTGGATGATTAAAATGCATGATGTAATCTTTCTTTTGGCCGATTTTACACCGAGTAGAAAAAGTATCATGTATATATTCATCATTAACATTTTCGACCATAGAGTATAAGAGTTCATAACAATGTAGTTACGAATAAAGTGGGGGAGACATACAGTAGGGTGGATCGAAAAGTATACGAAAATAAATTTTTTTCGAAATTACTTTTGGTGCGGGGTGCAAAAGTTGCCTTTTATGTAATCTGGTTTACACCTATTTTTTTATTGAAATCCATTCATATCTTCCGGTGCCCCAAGCGACTCCAATATAGTTAAAAATTGAAATTTTTATGAAAATTTATACAATTTATATTCATTTATTTATCTTTTAATTAGTTTTGGCGCGGGGTGCGAACTTTGTCTTTTATGTATATTAGTTTACATATTTTATTATTGAAATCCATTCATATCTTCCAATGCCCCAGGTGCACCCAAAATAGTTAAAAAAGGAAAATTTTATGAAAATTTATAAAAAAAAAAAATTATTTTATTTATTTATTTTAAATTACATTTAGCGCCTGGAGAGAAAGTTGTGCATTGGGTGTACTACATAACTGTGCAATTTATATAATTCTTTATCTAAATCCATTCTTATTTTTCATTGCGTCAAGTGTAGTTAAAGATTGTAATTTTTAAGAAAATGTATTATTTTTTTTTATTTACGAAAATTGTTTAGAAATCTGGCAAAGTGTTTAGTTAATAAAGAATAAACTTATAAATAATAATAATTTCAAAAATATACATGAAGTATATTTTTAAAAATAAAAGCCCTAAATCATACAAATTGTAAAAATTGAACTTACGTAGAAAATTTTTTACTTCTTTTATTTTGGCTGCCTTTTTTTCTCGTGAAGGAAGGTGGCTCCAAGTATTTTCTCAGAGTTTTCTGGATGTAACTTAAAATACGAGTGTTTTTCGAAACACGGTTTTCTTATCACGATTAGAATTCTTTTATATTATGGAAACTATTTTATAGAAAACTACGTTATACCTTTTGCAGGAAACTGCGTTTTTAACAAGACGTCGAATATTTAAATAGTTGCCGAATATCCCGGCAAAAATGGCGGCGTTTCTATGGAGCCCACGTGTTTGTCGGATCACTCTCGTCACTTTTTTGTGGTTTTGATGTGTTATTTTTTGAAGACTTATGTTTTCTCCGTGTATTTCGCGATTGAAAGCTGTATTATTTTCTCTTCGTGTGCTGTCAAGCTCGTCAGCGTGTCTTTAAATTATATCTATAACTCTGGTCCTTGGACCTGGACTTTCGTGACATAAGCTGTCCTCAATGACATAGCAAAAGTCACAGTATCAAGAAATCAAACCAAACCACACCAAACTTCTTTTATTTTGAGGATTTACATATTTCTGAAGTTTGTAATAATTTTTGGTGTTAAAACGTTTGATATGATTTCTTCATGTTATTCTATTCGATATGAAATCTTTTCTCTTTTCTTGTCCAGTTACTCTTTCTAATGCCCCAGACACTAGGTGGTCAAAAAAGGTGGTTCAAAACGTCCAACTCGTTACCAGTTAATAAGTTAATAATAATCCTTTGCTTTGAAGTGTATTTTCGGTTCTTGAAAAATTCTTATTTCTGGTGTTCCTCAATTTTCATTTCTAGCACAAATTAGCTTTCGTATTGCTGAAGACCTGATATGTTCTCTGTTATCTGAGAGCAATGCTAATAACAAATTTTCAGGATGACAAAAGAAGATATATCGTTGAACAACAGAGTCTACTATCCTATCTTTCTTAGATTGGGTTCAAAATATCTAGAAAACGTGATAAGTTTCCAAATATGCCGCGCTCCTCTTTTTATGAAGGACTTTGTTTTGATATTGTACCATACATTTACCTCTATATATGCATATACCTCCAAAATATATGTTGTAAGAATAATTTGATTCTCAAATAGATTTTCTGTGGCCACATACAACCTTAAAATTTTACCTGCAGTTGTCCATAGATTAACATACAAGATGGGACATTTCCATTGAGCATAATGGTAATGCGATTGTGATCATAGCGCCTTTAGTGACAATGGGGAAGAAACTCCCCATCCTTGTAAAATTTTTATCATTGAGCATTTACCTTATTGTGATCTTTCTTTTTTTAATGTTTCATGTTTACGTTTTCAATAGAATCGTACACCGATACATGAACATAGAATAGATATTCTATTTTATATATATAATATCTATTCTATGTTCATGCATGGATATATGCTTTTTTTACATGATGAGTGAACGATATAAGCGCTACAAAAAACAGGATAAAAATGTCGTCTTGAATGCTATATGTGAAGTAAATATGATATAATTGGATTTAAAGCTACATAAAGTAATGGTGTAATATAAAAATATACGAAGTACTGCACTCTACAAATCCCACAAAAATTTCATAAATATTCCCATTCGGTAGGAAAAATTTATAGCCGATGTTTTATTAATTTATGAAGTTTAACGTATTAAACAATCGTTACAATAATCTTTTAAAATTTACGCATTTTCACTTTCTTACAGATAAAATAAAAGTAGTGTTTTTAATATAAATAACGTACAATCAATTCAATAATATTTATAATATTAACATATAAGAAATAATAATAAAATTACAGATGGGGAAAAATTCATTACGACAAATTTTTAGAATTACATAAATCTAACAGTTAAAAATAAATAGAGGAACTGACATTACACTCAATAAAGTTTTATTCGATATGAATAAATTAACACAATACCTGAATTTGATTTTTTACAATTTAATCTCATAAACACATTCTTTTATAGTATTACTCTAATTATCATTTTGTAAGTTAAAAGTGGCCAATACAAGTACGGTAAAACAAAGCAGCTAAATAAAGAAAGAAAGCATGAATAGAATATCGTCTGACACCTGCTTCGTTTTAGAAAAGAATAGATATTCAAAGTAGAGAGGAACAAGATATTTCTTCAACACAGGTAAATTTCGGAGGCTTGTTAATTCTTCCCCCTTGTCGGTAGTGACGCTAGAGCCATTACAGATTTTGCGTAAATGTCCCATCTTGGTCCTTAATCTATGCAGTTGTCAGCCATCTTGTGTGAACAACTTGAACAAGCTTTTTAATGCCAGGTCAGAACCACATTCACCAGGCGATACTGCTATGCAAATATCATATTATAAATATTGCTGATCATTGCTAAGAACCATTCTATCTATGTCATCTGGCATATTCTCCGCACTTATTGAAGAATAGGAATCTACTGGTAGCTCCTCCAGGTTTTGATTGCAATATCAATTGGCCCATAAAAGGCTGTAGAACCAATTGTTGCACCATGTAATGAATTTAGTAAATGTCGTAAAAGCAACTCATTTGTATAAAGCAAACAAATGACTACAAATGTCTATTCAGTTCTGCTCCACCATGCAAATAATTCATCCTTTGAACCCAATATTTAAATTTATTCCGTTACATCCAATTACTGTAAGCCCATATATTTGTAAGTTATTTGATAAAAAAAAAAAATATTATTGCTTCTTTTATGGCTTTAGCTTCTCCTGTTGCAACTGAAAGGTGTCCAATATACTGAGATTAAGGTTCTTTTACAAGATTATAATGTTCCTCCTTTGTGATTTTTTTGTAGAACATTGTGCCCTTCATCACTTGCATTTTTGTGTAGCATAGTTGCCAACTTTTACGCTTTCTTCCTACCTCTAAAGTTTAATAGTAAATGTCGTCTTATTGAACCTACGAAATCTGCCAATTAAATAATGCAAAAATTTCTGTTAAATTTCAGTGGAAAAGCGTAAAAGTTCGCAGCTATAGTGTAGTCTTTTCTATATAATATAAAAGAATATTTTTATACATTTAATAATAAACAATAAACAATTTTTCATATTTTATAGAGAGTAGGGGAGCTGGGGGATGAATAGGACAAGGGATGGATGGGACATTCTAAATATTTCAGATAATAAAAAATTTTTTAACCCTTAAATGCCGGGTGTTGCTTTTCGGCAACATACCCAATTTAGGCATCTAAAATACTATTAGAATAATATTGAACCTATAATGCCCAATGTTGCCAATAAAATACATTCTGAAAATATTATTAAATCGATTTTCAACACGTAGATGGCAACGTTTGTGCTGTTTAAGAATAAAAATAGATTTATTTTTTTAATTGTTGCTACTTGTTCTTTTTTTTTTTATTTAGAAGCTTGCGAAATACCCTATTCTGTTTTGTAGTGAGCAAGTAAAATTTATTTCTAATTATAGTTCCTAAAATTCTTGTGTGTTTAATATTACAGAATTTTATCAAGGTAAATTTTTTTTTCAATTAAAGACCAGCATTGCCGATTAGTAACAAATTGTTTTTTAGCCGTAAACCATACTTAAAAAAATAGGATTTTCTTAAGTATTTTTCCCATGATTTATTTTAAAAATGAAAACCGAAAAACATTATTACAATGATTTTTGAAAAATCAGGCATTTAAGGGTTAAGTTTCTTCCAATTCTCATATATGGAACTACCATAGCGTGCTTGCAACAAAAAGGAAAACAGCATGGCTGTTTTCATTTTTCTTCAAAGTTGAATTTCCTGAAACTTCGCTTAAAAGTAATTTTTTTTTTAACATTTGAAGTTGTCAAATATCTTATACAATCTAAACAATTAAGATATGCTGTAGTTATTTATTTGATGGTTCAAAATTGGTAATTAAAATTAATGAAAATTAACCATTGTGACAAAATAATTTCTGAGGCAAAATGGCTGAAAATCGAATATATACATTATGGGGATGATTGGGACATTTGCAAATGGGGATAAATGGGACAGTTTCATTCACCTCTAGAGAAGTTAAAAAATTTATTTATTAACTAAATAATATTATATAGGTTGATAAATTAATAAATTATGTTAATTAAAAATAATAAACTGTATTCGTATCATATAGGTTGTTTATTATTAAAAATTATCTTAATTATTGGATTTTAATGAAGATTAAATATTTTATCAAAAAATTTCTATTTAAACTTATCAAAATAGATAAAATTGTTAAAAGTAATATATTTTATTTCTCAAATGTGGGGAAATTATATTGAATTTTGAACTTTTGCTTAAATAAATCCCACTCCCCCTAACATATCATTTCAGGTTATGCATAATACCTAAGATATATTTAATTAATATTAATTAATACGTTGTGAATGAAAATTATTAACTAAGCCGTATTTCAAAGAAAAGTTTCACTTTCAATTCATATCTAATATATCTCATAAGTGGGAAAAAGGAACAGATAGGCAGTCAAAGTTTGCATTACAAGTTAAAACTGCAGTAAAAGAAGTGATTACCAACGCTGAGATATAACAGCCGTTCTATAAGATAATAAATAATAAATAGAATTACATATAAGTTCACAATTTAAAATTTTTATTAAGTAACGTTGAATACAGGGAGGAAAATATTTGTGTCCCATCCATCCCTGCTATCGGAATGATTGGGACAAAGAGGAGCTCTTTTTTATTTTATGATATTTTACTGCATAATAATAATCTAGAAGAAATATTGTGCACATATGTAGTCAAATACCATATGTAGGAAATGTGATATATAATATTGATAATAAATTAAAAAATTATTTTTGTGAAAATGTCCCATTCACCCCCCCCCCCCCTCCCACCTCCCCTACTTTTTGCGCTGCACAAATGATTCTTTAACTCCTGTTTTTATTTATATTTTTTAGTTCGAAATTAGCATAAAAATCGACTTTCGGCAGATATTTAAGTGTCTTGATACACCGGAAGAATTTATCGAAGTTGAAAAGTTTTGCATGTACACTAGTATGCTTAAAAGACAACTTTCGCAACCCGCGACAAAACTAATTTAATAATATATATATATATATGTATATATATATATGTACATATATAAATTTTCATAAAAATTTCGATTTTCCACTAAATTTGGGGCACTTGGGGCACCGGAAGATATGAGTAGATTTCAATAGAAAACTAATATACATAAAAAACAACTTTTGCACCCCGCGCCAAAAGCAATTTATAGAATTTAAAATATAAAAGAAAAAAAATTGTACATTTTCCTAAAAAATTTCAATTTTTATCTATTTTTGGGGCGCTTAGGGCACCGGAAGATATAAATGGATTTTAATAAAAAAAAAAAAAAAAAACACATCTAAATTAGTTAACATAAAAGGCAACTTTTGCCAACCGCGCCGATTTGATCATCCACATTTCGATTTTTCAATCCACCCTAACATACAGTGTACTGTCTATCAGTTGTGAGTGAAGTAACTGAGCAGGTTGTCAAAGGATGGCGGCTTTTTCTTTAAATCGGATCAACAGTTTCTGATAGCCCCGGTGGCAAACACTCCACCAGTAAATTTAAATATAAAATTTCGTCTTATTTAAGTGCCTTATTCATGGAAATATTTTATCACAGATTGTGGAAAAAATTTACTTTTTTTAAAAACTGGTATGAGTTTGCCTATGTATTCTTTTTTATCGACACCAACGGGAGGTTGTCACATTATGGCGGAAACACAGGGCATGACTACCGCCAAAGTGAGTTTCTACCAGTAAAAAGGATTATCTGTTTCTGCGTTGCCATCGAAATACTCAATGCCTGAGGACACAAGTTGTGACGTCATCACTAATCGACCTACGCCTCACTAGTGTTGGAATTCACACCGGAAAATTTTGAATAGCAATTTCCTTTTATTTTATTTATGGAATAGCTATCATCTTATAAATCAATAGTAACTGCTTAAACTTACTGGTGAAAATTTGGAAATTCTAAATAAAAATTCAGCCAGATGCGGAATGCCACAGTGTTGCGGCATCTTACTGATTTTTTATTAGGGTATTCCAAATTTTTACCAGTAAATTTAAACAGTTACTATAGTTTTACAAGATGATAGATATTCCAGAAATAAAATAAAAAGAAATTGCTATTCAAAATTTCCCGGTGTGAATTCCAACACTAGTGAGATGTCGGTCGATTAGTGATGACGTCAAAAATTGTGTCCACAGGCCTTGAGTATTTCGATGGCAGCGGTTTCTGCCATTACTTATCACTGAAATTTTCCGTTATTAAGCCGATTAAATAAAGAGAAAATTTCTGTTACAAGCAGCTGCCATTGAAATACTCAAGGCCAGAGGACACGACTTGTCACTAGTATTGGAATTCACTCCGGAAAATTTTGAGTAGCAATTTTCCTTTATTTATAGTATATCTATCATCTTATAAAACAATAACAACTATTTAAACTTGCTGGTGAGAATTCGAAATCCATAAATAAATATTCAGTTAGATGCGGAACGCCACAGTGTTACCGCATCTGGCTGAATTTTGATTAGGGGTTTCTGAATTCTCATCAGTAAGTTTAAATAGTTATTATTGTTTTATAAGATGATAGATATTCCACAAATAAAAGCCAATTGCTATTCAAAATTTTCCGGTGTGATATCCAACACTTGTGAGAAGTCGGTCGATTAGTGATGACATCACAACTCGTGTCTCTGGTCTTGAGTATATTGATGGCAGCGCATCAGCTGGATTATTTTCAGAGGATACATGTTGACCCTGATACGAGTTCGTAAGTTCTTGAATAACGGCAACCGTATAACTTATAAAAGATTTAGCAAATGTGGAATTTTTCTAATCCATGTAAGGAAATTTGTTGAGTGAGACAAGAGAACTATATGTCAATCTGAACGTTTATTGAAGGTAGAACTTTGTGCCTCAAATTAGCTAATAAAAGACAAGAACACAATTCCAACAAAGGAATTTATTAGCGTTTTTATGGTCGAAACCGTAGATTTGCTACTCTGAAGTTGAAGAACGGAAGATCTTTCAAGAGCTTAGGAACTAACATAGATTGGAGCTCCCTATACCGATGAGGATGCACCAGCAAACCAAGCACTACTATTCGATTTTCACGAAAACATGTCTACGAAACTTACAGTTCTATTATTCTGAGAGTGTGATTGGAATTTCAGTGCATTTTTTATCCTTAAAATCCGGCAATGGGTCATTTGCAGAAAAATCTTGACCCTTGTTACTACAGGTTGAATTTATCCCAGGGTACAGTTGACAAACTGTGGCACGCCAAAAACGACTAACATTTTATAGTAATAATTGCCTTATCTAATAATCGAATTTCTGCGTTTCAAGAAGTCGAGATTTATTTAAAGATTAGCGGTATCAGGTGGGTGCACTTTGAACCCCTGTCCCATGGTTTCAGATATTTTCGAAATGAGATAAAGAACTTCTGGTTTATTATAAAAGACCTTTTCGAAGATTTTTAATTTATACGAAAAAAATGACTCGAAGACCCCATATCACGCCCAAGAATTTTAAAGTTTGCTATGGGTGATCATCAAAAGTAGGGTCTGTAGCAACCTAACATTTGGACATGAGTAAGCCAGAAAATAGACAAGTAGAGTAGACAGAAAGTAGACAAAATTTGCAACAAATTAGATATATGACATTATGACTTAGGATGAAGGGGAAGGGGAGATCTGCCTCGGAACAAGCGCGCGGTGCTGCGTGGACTAAGTTGCGCAATTCCACTTAACCACTCACATGTTTACATTCGCTCTTCCATCTCCCCTCCGAACTTTCCTTATAAGGTTTACTTTAAGTTTTTGGGTCGCTGAATCGGAATTTTTAACTTACCACCAAAATCCCCCCCCCCCCCCCACCGAAATCCCCCCAAATAGTTGCTTTAACTTAAATTTCTTATAGTTTTAGTGGAAAAGCATTACAAAATTCAGAAACTAGGCAAAATTTGCAACAAATAGGATATATGACATTATGACGTAGGATAAACGGGGCGAGAGGGGGCCGCCTCGGAACATTCCCCGCGTACTTTTCTCAAAAGCCAATTTTTTTCAAAAAATCAATTTTTTGGGGAGTTGCAGGGTGCCATTTTGGTGGGAAGTTACAAATTCGGATTCAGCGACCCAAAAAACATAAAGTGAATCGAAATCCAGAACTAGTATTAATTTTTCCAGGTAAAATCCCCTATTGCCTGGACTTCATAACTTAGTGTATGTAGCGCCGCAGTGCATGTTCAGAGGCAGCCCTCCCCCTCCCTGTTCATCCTACGTCATAATGTCATATATGCTATTTGTTGCAAATTTTGCCTAGTTTCTAAATTTCTTAATGCTTTTTCCCCTAAAACAATAAGAAATTTAAGTTAAAGACAACTATTTTTTTTTTTTTTTGGGGGGGGGGGGGGTCGGGTTGGGACATTTTGGGGGGAAGTTAAAAATTCGGATTCAGCGACCCAAAAACTTAAAGTAAACCTTATAAGGAAAGTTCGGAGGGGAGATGGAAGAGCGAATGTAAACATGTGAGTGGTTAAGTGGAATTGCGCAACTTAGTTCACGCAGCACCGTGGCGCATTTTCCGATGCAGATCCCCCTCTCCATTCATCCTGTGTCATAATGTCATATATCTTATTTGTGGCAAATGTTGTCTACTTTCTGAATTTCTAGACACTTTTTTCCCTAAAACAATACAAAAATTGATTTTTTTAATAAAAACCTTTTTTTTTTGGGGGGGGGGGGCATTTTACCAAAATTTGGAGGGTTGTCGGGAGAAATTTTGGTGGGAAGTTAAAAATTCGGATTCAGCGACCCCAAAAACATCTAGTAAGCCTTTTCCCAGAACTACCATGAATTTTGCTAGGTAGAGCTCCTATACGGTCTCTATTGCCTGGACTAATAGTGAATTTCCTTACATTTGAGAGTCGATTTTGTATATAAAAAAAAAAGTCGACAACCGAAACTTCTGTTAGGACGACTGACGATGCTACAGGTAAGTATTTATTCACCATTAGTTAATTGATTAAAAAAGCAAGCAGCTAAATAGGGAGCATTAGCGACCCCATAAGTTACCAGTGTTGAACTTATAAAGTTTTACTGTACATCAAAACTGTCCCTCCCAAAAATTCTCAGAAATATTCTTTGCGATGTCTGAACTAATATCATTCGATACATTTTCTCTACATGAGCTTTAAATACATAAAGGTATTTCCAAAGGCGAATCATGACTCACCCGTTAGGCATGGTGACGTTACGGCGACGTCGTTGTTAAGTCACACTGTGACTTTGTGACCGTCGATGCGAAGTCATAGTGACTAGAATGTGAAGTCGTTATGGCCGTTTTAGAGCTCATTTGTGACGTCACATTGTGACCAATTTGTGAAGTCACGGTGAGACTAATTTGGGAAATATGTGTCATTTGTGACGAAATTGTCATTAACATTGTGAGGATTCTGTGACGACAGTGACAATGTTGTGAAGTCACATTGTGACAATTTTTTGAAAATTGTGTTATTTGTGACGATTTTGTCATTAACTTTGTGACAAATATGTGATTACAATGACAATGTTGTGACAGCGTTAAGATGCAAGACATTTATTGAAAAATGAAATCGCTATTCGAGTCCAATCAATGAACCTAGACAACGGAGGCAGGAGTGATTATAAGTAAAAGAAAATTCTGAAGTTCATAGAAAAATTTCAGAATGTTTTTTTCACGATACTTTGACGAAATTTGCGTTTTTTTCGCGATCCTTCGTCGAAATTCGCCTTATTTGCACAATTTATTGACTAAATTTCACGTGTTTTCGCTATGCTTTGACGAAATTCACTTTTTTTCGCTATACTTTGACGAAATTCGCTTTTTTCGCTATGCTTTGGCAAAATTAGCTTTTTTTCGCGATCCTTTGACGAAATTCCCGTTTTTCTTCAATCTCTTGAGACATTGCGTGTCTTAGATGAAATTCACATTTTTTTCCACGACCTTTTGAAGAAATTTAGATTTTTTTCGCGATCGTTTGACAAAATTCTCCTTATTTGCGCGATTTATTTAAACATTTCGCCTTGTTTTACGGTCCATTGAAGAAATTCGCGCTTTTTCTACAATCATTTGACAAAATTAGCTATTCTTATTTGAAATTCGCTTTTTTTCCACGATCTTTTGACGAAATTTGGATTTTTTCGTGATCCTTTGGCGAAATTCACCTTTAACCAATCAAGTTATTCTTTCTTTTCTATAAACCACATAGCAAGTATAATAAACTTTTGCGAGTAAAAGAATAATTATGTAATATGTTATTTTCTGATTCTACTTTTGCAATAATAAATTTACAGCAAATTGGAGCTAAAAAGGAATGAAAGAATGATATCTGCTCAACAACTACCGTATTTACTCGCGTAATAGTCGCACTTTTTTTGTCAATTTTTCATTATGAAAGTCTAAGTGCGACTATTATGCGGAGAAATCCAGTACACAACATTATACACTCTAATGCTAAAACATTACTGATAAACACATAATAATAAAATGAGTAACTTATCAAATGTTTCCAAATCATGTGCTGTTTATTAAAGACAATTTTTCTTTTTATGGTAATATTTTTATAGACGTAAAATTTACAAATAATCTTTGTGAAAATTTTGACAAAAAATTCTCATAATAAATAACTTTCACTGAAGGTATCAGTATCACTATTGTAATGTGAATCGGTGTCTGAAGAATCTCCGTCATTCCATAAAATGTCATCTTCGCTTCTGTCCGAAGCGTCGGATATACTCGTCTTCTTAAAACTTTTTGAAATTATATCGCTTGTTATTAAAGTGAAGCTTTGTAATTGTTCAATCAGCTACATATTTGTTCCAGGGATTAACGCGTTACTTTTTCATTCCGAGTTTTTTCTTTGTTCTCAATAGTACAACTCTAGAAATGGAATTTTACAGTTAAAAAGACGGTAAAAATGCAGGCTTTACAAGCACTAACAAATTAAAAACAACGGATAAGAACGTGGTGTTTTGATCTTTTAAACTCATGATAAAGTGACCTTCACTGGTTTAGATTCTACTTCTAGTTCCATATCATTTTCCCTTTGAAGATGTAGTAGGATATAATATATCCTACTTTTTTAAATCTCCAAATGCTACAATGGTACCAGAACTTTTGAATAAAATCTAGTTTTTATGTACGTGAAGAAAAGCATTTACTTATTTTCGGTTAAATTTTTTTCTTATGTCCTTATACCTTAAAATCAATTTATTTCATCATCTTCCCTGATGTTGTCGCTTTTCTAACAGTAAATTTACTTTATCAGCACCTTATAAATATTAATATTATTGAGATAAAAATGTTTTTCTATTTTTGGAAAACAAAATTTTTTTAAACTACTACACCTAAATTTATTCCATGAAATTAGGTCATAGAAGTACTAAAAACATATTACTGAAAATTTTTTCATAATTTTCCGTTAATTAAATCTGTTTCAAATAACGATAGCAAAATAACAAAATAACAATTATATATTGTATTTATAGGGAAATCGCCATTTCTTTATTACAAATGCCTCAATTATTCAATATAGCACACTGCTGAAATTTTGCGGTGAACAACAGTATTTAAATAGTTATAAATATATGTGTAAAAATCACTAAAAATCATATTACTCCTTGAAGGGCGCCGTTATATATTATATGCCACCTACGATTAATGAAGTTTTATACCAGAAAAAATTTATTAAATTTCACTTTTCTAACTTTGGTGGAAAAAAGCTGTAAAATTGCTTTTACTTATTTTGAAATAGAATTTTTCAAAGATTCCGGAGTGAGTTGAACATTACAGGAACACAATCACTTGCCCCTCAAGGGGATAAAGGCGGTATTTGGAGCGAAGCCATTCAATTTCAATATTCGAAGAATTTGTGGAATAATGTCAACTCACAATGTATTAATCCCTGTATATTTCATTTAAATAAGCTTATAGATCCAATTACTGAACGCTGTCAATACTGCTTCGAAAAGAAAAATAGATATAAAAATAGAGAAGAATATTTTTGTGAAGGAAAGGCAACAACTTTCTTCAATTCCGAAACGTAAGAATGATCCAACTGAATCCAACCCATGCAAAAGGTTTTGTCACCAGTTTTTATAAAGAGTAAATATAGTCAGTAGTTTCAGTCTTACATCAGTGCGTGTTCCTTCTGATTGCCATTTTGTTTAACAAACGCACCCGTTTGTTACCCGCACCCAAAGAAACCGAAACATGCAAGTTGTTCGAATTTTTTTCTTTGTTTTGCCTGTTTTGTGTAACTTTTTCGTCACGCGTGTCAAGGCTTTTTTCCCTTATCTAGGGGGCATTGGTTTAACTGTAGCTGCCAACTCTTCCGCTTTTCTGTACCACAAAAATTTAATAGAAATTTTTGCCTTATTTAATCGGCAGATTACGGCGATTTAAAAAAGTAAAATTTACTATAAAATTTTTGTGGTACAAAAAAGCGCCAGATGTTGACAGCAATGGTCTAACCCCCTTCAGGGGCAAAGTACTTCTGTTGCAAAAATGTTAAAATGATTCAATGACGCCGGTATTTAGGAAAAATTTATAAGAAATTAAGTAGAATCTTTTCTTTGCGTACACTATATATAAAAAAGTATATATTTATTTATAAATTCTGATGCCAATGTGGAATTTGGGAATTAAAGTTAACTGGCGTATATAATATACCGGTGCTCTTCATGGGGTTAACCCTTTACGGCGCGTAGTAATTATGTTAGTAAAATGATGAAATGATGGTCTGACATCAGAATTTACAAACGAATTTATTAAAAAGTAAAAACTTGTTTATTGTCCCGTACGTTATATAAGGAAAAATTTAATTAACCCCTTGAAGGGCAAGCAATTACGTTTGTGAAATGCTGAATTCCCACCGGAATCTTTGAAAAATTCTATTTCAAAATAAAGAAAAGCAATTTTACGGCCTTTTTTCCACCAAAGTTAGAAAAGTAAAATGTAATAAAAATTTTCAGGTGTAAAACTTCATTAAATGTAGGGGGTATATAATATATACCTGTGCCCCCTCCAGGGGTTAAATATTCTTGGTGCCAGTTCTAAATTAAAATAATAGTATAAAAATTAGCCTTAAAATTAGGTGTCTCTTTTGTGGAAACATCCCGCTAAAGGGTTAACCCTTTAATTCTCGCGCCCGTGGATTTCACGGGCTGTGTAAGGTACTTTTGTTTTCAGATTGTTTGATTCTGTCCATATATATATATATTTTTAAATAGTCATTGGCTTTTTTCTCGCATCATTTCACCTGTCATTAAATAAGGTGAATATTTCTATTTGAAAAAAGTGGTGGAAATCAAACTGAATTTTAAAAAAATTATCGAGCGCGACGCTTAAAACTTTCTAGGGAATGACACTTCCATTTCTAAAATGTTGAAATGAATGGATGACACCAGAATTTAACCCTTTAGTGCGCAGCTTTGCATATATGCAAATAACAGTATTTTGAATTTAATAGATTTTTTTATCCGTATATTCGTAATTCACACCAGACAATTAAAATAGCAATATCTGCTTTAATTAATAACAGACATTCCGTCTTTTTGTTGTACAGTCAGATCCTCTGAAATACGTAATTTCTAGAACGTATTCGAATTCTATTATGGGAATTAAACGTTTGATGTTTAAGTTTTATAAAACAAATAATTATATAAAATTAGGTATTTGGAGATATGCTTATTAATAGTTACTAATTTGCAATATATTAGCTAAAGTCACACGACATAGTAGTTTTTACATGTACTGCAGATGTGCAACAGTAGAAAAGATTGACGTGTTATATGAAAAATGTATCTCTGATTTTTTTTTCATTATTTTTGCTGTGTAATAAACCTTTCAGAGAATAATATATAATTTTTTCGAAACAAAATAAAAATTTCGAGTATTTAACCCTCTCGCTGCGTAAGTAATTCTTCGCGATGAGCGTCCTTTAGTGAATTTTTAATCGTTTATCCCCGGTTCTTTAAAGCAGAAATTTTTGACTACCGTAATCGGGGAAAATGTCCTGATTAAATCAGACAAAGTTTTCGTTAAAAAAAAAAAAAAAAAAAAAAAAAAAAAAAAAAATGGTGAGATCAATTGTTTTATCATATTCCCTGTGTAATAAATCTTACAGAGAATCACATATATATATTTTTAAACAAAATAAAAAATCGAGCATTTAAGAGTTAAGAATTAATTTATTTGCAAATAAGAAAAAGGCTATATTTCACTTACATTATAAACGGAAAATTTCTGTACCAAAATTCTGGTGCCATTGTCGCATTTATATATTAAAATTAAGTGGTTTCATAAACATACCACTGCCGCTCAAAGGGTAATGGGGTTAAAGTTTGTATCTATATAAGATTAACCGCCGCTCTGTTAACCCATTAACCGCCAAAACTATAAAGTAAAAAATTTCAATTTTCTTGTTGAAAGTCGTTTGCCACCAGAAATTTAGAAAGGTGAATTTCGCTTTATTAAAACAGCAAAATTGCTGCCGATAAATAAGGCAATATTTTAAATACTAAAATAGTGGTGGCAAAGTAATTAACTTGTATGAGCAATTAATTTTATTGTTGCGTCAACGCAACACCAGCGGGTAATGGGTTAACACTAGAAAGACGGCGAGCGATCATTTTGACCGCTACCAAATGAATATATTTTGATTGGAACCAGAAATTTCTTTATAAAACTATTTTAACCCTCCGCCTACCAGACGGGTCCAATGGACCCGACAAGTACATTCAACATATTTACTCAAACCAGAAATTTCTTTAAAATAAACTAAATATATAAACCAATTAATAATAAGTTAAATAAGGAAGCTAAGTAGTTTTCAATAAAAATTCTTGTATAGAATATATTTTATAAATCTTGAGTAAAATTCCCGGTAGTTCTAGGGTTAAAAGAAACAAAGTATGAAAACTAGTTAAGTAAATATGTTAATAATTTAAAATAAAAATTCTGTTATCAAATATTTTTATAAAATTTGATCAAAATTCCCAGTCTTTCTAGTGTTAAGTTGATATATTCCAGTTTGTTCATTTGTTCCACATAAAGTAAGAATTCTCAATTCTCTACGCCAACTTCAAGAAATTATACAGTTATTGAAACAGCGTTTGCGCCACGCATCATCGCACTTTTCTAGAAGTTCCGATACTTCTCTCCTGAAGCAAATGCCGACACCTTCTCCTCATAGATAATCATTCAAACAATTCCAAAGAAATACTGGTTTTGATAAATTATCTTTTTAATCCTGCGCTAGTCTTGTGTGTATTTATCTAACACAAGCCACGGTTTTAAACAAAGTAGATTCACAACCTGTGACTCTGTCTACCTTCGTCCGACTGGTGTCAAATCTCTTTCCAAGACAGTTACTTTCGAACCGGTAATGTTTTCAAACTTTACAAGAGGAAAATTGTGTCTCTTATCACAAGTACATAGTTGCTGCCAACATCTTATGGGACAATATCACAAAATACGAAAATTGCAGTCAGTACAATAAAATGTCTATTAAGTGTTAGATAATGCAGTTTTTTTTTTTTTTTTTTTTTTTTTTTTTTTTTACATTCTAATAAAAAATATTCCTTGAATTATTTTCAACAGATATTATGTTCATAATAACACAAAAATAAAGCAATTAACCCTTTATCTACGGCATTATGATCTTTTGCAATTTTTTTCATGTAATATTTTTTTTCAGTTACTACAATGAAAATTAAAGGATAAACATAAAAAAAATACTCACCCGTGAGAAATTTAATTATTTAGAGGTAATTAACTAAAGTGGTACTTTAAAGTACCGTCAGTACACTATGACTAAATTATCGTAACAGAAAACCCACAAGTTATTTCAACTGGCACCAGAAAATATTTTCAATTTAATAAGTATATAAAATATAGGCTTTTTCTTATTTATAAATAAATCGTTTGGCAAATTCCGGTGCCAATCATTTATTTCAACTCTTTAGAATTGAAAATGCTTTGCTCCTGAAAGGGTTTAAAAAAACTATTTTTTTTTAGGTTTCGATCTTGTTAGAATTCCTTTAGTTTTGCGACGTCAATATTCCAGGAACAACATGCTCTCTCGTATCTCCACATATGCAATATATGAATTTACATATGCCATTTCTAGCATAGCAAAAACCAGCCGGTGCCACTACTTTTTCGATTGCCTATAAAAAATAGCAATGAAACAGAAAATAAATACCAGGGAAAGCACTACTGCACTACATTTTAGTAATTGCATTTTAAATCCGATGAAAACGATGGATAACTACACAGACGGAAAGTAAACAAGAATTTTTTCTCCAGCACCCATTGTACTGACGGTACTTATAAGTACCACCGAGTAATTCAACTGTTAAATCAAATACATACACCGTTCAACTAAAATAGCCAGTCAAATTGTATTCTAAGACCATAATGAACTCATAAAAAAAATCCAACACTTATCTTATATCCTTTACTGTGTTTGCAGCAATGAAAAGACGAGCGTGGCAATCTGTACAAAATGACGGCACAAAACAGATCGACTGCTTCAAAGATAGTCTCATTCCTCTCTAAAATAACAAACCTAGAACTACCGCTGCGATGTATTCGGATAAAGTGGAGTTAAAAGAGCGATTTTTGCAAAGTACCATTATAATATTAGTAATATTCACTATGGTATAAAAGTTTAAAGTGCGTGGTACTTATAAGTACCGTCAGTAGATAAAGGGTTAAAAGACTTAAACGTTCAGATTGTCATTTTCCTGGCATGTCACACTGTGACGTGTGCAAAGTAAAAGGCTTTTTTCTATACTGTACAAATATCTTTTCTAGTTTTTTTTTATTTCTAATTATTAATTATACCATATATAACACATGTATGAGGAAGATAATAAGTTCTGTATTTTACAAATAATTTTCGATAATTAAATTGTGATTGTCACTGAAAATGAATGTTATTTTCCTGGCCTGCTCATTTTAATTCTTTATGAGGTATAAAGATGGCACTGCAAGCTAATTCTTCTTGTTCTTGACATAGTTCAAGTCAGAAGTAGTAAAATCATTGCTACCAGCAAGATCGTTTAGACATTTCTTTGAAAATAATGTGTTGAAGGGGGCAAGATACCTTTAACTTTTCACAATTTTCGAATTTTTTTTAATACATATTTTTATTCCGTAATCATTTCTGAACGATATGCAAAAAACCGCATAAAAAAAGTCCCATTAGTTTACTAATTATGGCAGTTTTATTAAGACTACATATAGCTCACCCGCAAGAAAAGTGACACATCTCGCAAAAATTCATTTTGCGTTTTACTCCACTAATAGGTATGTCATAGGTGTGTCTTGCTAAACAAAAAGTTCCATAAGTGTAGTTAAACGGAAAATCACATTTACGCTATTTGTTCATTTGTGACCACAGAAGAGGGTTGAATTTTGTGGGGTCCAAACATCATCACATGTCTTCATTCTTAAGTGTTTTACGCTTTTATGCACGTTTTTACTCCTGCATGCAGAGCAAAATTCTATAATTTCATGTTACTTTCATGTTACAGTAAAATCATGCAACTTTTCTTTTGCCTCACCTGTGAAGTTTACTTTTGTCGAGATGTGTCTCTTTTATTGCGGGTGAGCGATATTAACCCTCTGTCTACCAGAAGGGTCCAATGGACCCGACATGTACATTCAAAATATTTATTCAAACCAGAAATTTCTTCAAAACAAACTAAATGTATAAATCAGACAATAGTAAGTTAAATAAACAAATTAAATAGTTTTAAGTAAAAATTCTGGTGTAGAATGTTTTTATAAAACTTGAGTAAAATTTCCGGTAGTTCTAGGGTTAAGACTACATAGGATAATTAAATTTTGCGTTGCGTTTATTCAAAACGATGAATTTTGATACTGCGCGCAGTGTTATTAAAAAACAATGCATGGCAATCAAAATAAATTTTCACCACATATTCATTTCTTTATTATCTAGAACTTAAAACCAGAAAAAGGTAAGGTTTTATTTTTTTCTGTTCTTGTACTTAGAAAATATTATTTTTAAGTGAAATGTTTTAATTTTTTATTATTTTTTTTTAATTTAGTCAATATATTTTTTAAATATTCTGGTTTTAGAATAAAGGTAACACTATTATGTATTTATTTTCACCAAAATTTCCTCTTTTTATGCATATTTTTTGATTTTATGATGCGCTCAGGATTTTTTTCTCTTATCATATATTTGTAAACTTATCATTTCAATATTAATTTATGAATTTACAGGTATATATCTATTTTTTTAAATATCAATTTAAATAAGAGATTTATATTTAAATGACGTTTGATTTTTGTTTTCGACTTATTACACAAGTTTTGAAGCTTGAAACTTGGTGATATTTTTTACTTTTTCGACGGGTTCAAAGGTATCCTACCCCCTTATAGGCCTTGTGAAAATTGAGCAGCTTTTAATTATGTCATTTTCCTGGCTTCAATAAATTACAAATAAAACTGAACATTACACTGAATTTGAGGTACTATAGAGGAAACATGTTCCATCAAGAGAAATTTAAATGTTAGATCTAAGAAAAAAAAAAAAAAAAAAAAAAAAAAAAAACAAGAATGTGAAAAATGTTTTAGAATGAAATTGTTATTATCCTGGCGGTCATTATCCGTGCATACATATGTCAAGAAAATGGCATATAATTATAATTACATAAAAATGAACTTAAACTCTTCAAATTTTAACAATTTTACGTGCAAATTCCTTTATTCCGTTGTCAACTAATATTTTTAAAGGAATCAGAAGCTTTGAAACGATTTAAATTTTCAAAAAAAAATTGTTTTCAAAATCTCACATTTTGTGATAATCACTCTTATGCTTTTTTGTACCACAAAAATTTTATAGTAAATTTTACTTTTTAAATCACCTTAACCCTTTCATTCGCGTTCCTGTGATATTCACGGGCTGTGTCATCTACTCAGATTGTTTGATTCCTACCAGTTTTATAAAATAGTGTAATTGGCTTTATCATGGTATCATTTTCCCTGTCATTAAATAAAGTGAATATTTCATTTAAAAAAAATGGTGCCAATGAGTAATTTTAATTTTTAAACCTTAATTTAATGCGACCGTTAAGGGGTTAACCCCTTCAAGTGTGATGGTTAATTTTTTGTCCACCTAATTTGAATTTCTAAATGCCACTGCGGCACCAGAATATTGGAATGAAATTTTTAGTTATATTAAGTACGCCAAGAAGAAATATTGCGCATTTAAAAATAAATTTTTTTGTAATTTCTGGTGTCATTCACTCATTTCAGCATTTAATCTTGTCGATGCGCAACCCGAGAGTACTCGGGCAACGTAAAAGTAGTAAAATTTGCGCAACCCGAGATTTCATCGGGGATGCATCATTCCCACCAGTTACTTTTTATAGTAAATTTTTCCTTATCTAATCGGAGCATTTTCCCGAAATCAGACGAAAATTTTTGTTTTGAAAAAACGGTGGCAAAATAATAAATATTCTTAAAAGACACTCGTCGCGAAGGAATTAGGTACGCAATTTTTAAAGCTGTTTTGATAAAACAATTACGCAGCGAGAGCGTTAACGAATAGAAGCACCTTGCCCCTGAAAGAGTTAAGGTGCTGTGCATGTACAGTCGGCTCTCGTTAATTCGAACTCGTCGGGACCACAAGAAATGTTCGAATTATCCAGAGTTCGAATTATGGAAAGTATGAGAGAAAACATGTTTAAAGGGGTACTATTACAAATGAATTAATGTTACAGTATTTTTTTTTTTTTTAATTTCGGATGTTATTGTTAGAATGACTTAATATTAAATTAAAAGATATAAATACATAAAATAATTATTAATATTAAAATAATATAAGTAAAACATAAAAATTAATAATACACTGTAGAACAACGGCATTTAAAATTACATTTTAATTGTACTATAATTTTCTTACCTGAAATTAGATAAACATTTAAGAAATTATTTACACTTATTTATCATCTCTATGAAAAAAATTATCAATTGTTGTTTGCTTAGTCCTATTCATTTTTGACTTTTTAGCCAGTTTTTCTATTTGTAACAAACAGTTAATTTCTTTGTCTGATGACGGCTGCATCAGGATAAATGTACGCAAACACTCAATTGATTGTGCAATTGACTTTTCTGTGTGTAAGGAAAGCACTTGGGACATAGTAGCAGAATCACCAGAATCCGATTCCATCTCCTCATTGCATTTTTCGTGAATTGTTTCAAGAATTTCTTCCACAGTTAAGGGTCCAGATACTTCTAAACTATTGTCGGCTGCTACATACTCTGCGAACGTAATATCGCATTGGAACTTTTCAGAAAAGTTTGGAAATTCTATTTCTACAAAAGGTCTGTCGTTTTCGTCATTTGCATTATAACCACTCTTTTTAGATGGATGGATAAATCCGGCATGTCGAAAGCATTTTTCTATTGTTTCAGGTTGTACGGCGTCCCACGCCGCATATAAATCGTTGATGGCCGTGAGTAATGTTATGTCGTAGCTTTCTTTAAGGTCAATCGAAAATAAAATTTGTTCTAGAACCCTTTTACGGTAATGAGTTTTTAAATTTTGAATTATTCCTTGGTCCATCGGTTGCAGTTGTGCTGTAGTATTAGTAGGTAAATATCTTTATAGAGCTCAGTGTTGGTAGTTTACAATGACTCTGCACATTATCTATAGAATTTTTCTGTTTTCACGAGAAAATTTTTTATCCAGTTCTTTTAACCAACTGATGCGGATCTCACGCGTCATCCAGGCTTTGATAATCAACAGGCAGTGTTTTAACTCCTTTGAAGCAACGTGGATTAGTTGATTTACCAATAACTAACAATTTTAACTTCTCACTTCCATCCATATTGGCACCTACCATCACAGTTACCCTGTCTTTTCTAACTTTATCACTTGTGCACGTTTCACCTTTAAATGTTAAAGTCTTATTAGGAAGAAGTTTATAAAACAACCCTGTTTCATCGGCATTAAACACGTCTTTCATTGCATAAGTAGAAATAAGTTCGGGTAGCTTTTCGCAGAATTCATTGCAAGCAGCGAGGTCTATAGCACCACTTTCACCACACACAGTTTTGTGTACGATGTTATTTCGCTGCTTAAAACGTGTCAGCCATCCTTCGCTGCAATTGAAATTTTTAATACCCATGAGTAGTGCAAGTTCTTTCGCTTTAGCTGCCAATATAGGTCCACTCAAAGGTACATTTCTTGCCAATGCATCTTTTGTCCGTAACAGTAAAGCTTCCTCTAAATCCTCATGGGCTGCTGTTCTCATACGTTTTCGTCCTTTAGCAAATCTTTCCTTTTCCCATGATTTCAGGATGAATTCTTTATTTTTCAAGTAAGTAGACAGCGTATTCTTTTTTATTCCATATTCTGCAGAAATTTCTGTCTTAGATTGGCCACATCCTACCTTTTTAATAATTTCCACTTTGGCTTCTAGAGTTAACGATTTATAACTTCCACGTGGAGTCATATTTTAAAGAAACAAGATCTTTTACTTTCTCAAAAAACAATTTAGCAGTAAGTAAAACCTTTGACTGAAAAATTCGATCCCCAGAGTGAAAGTAGAATGTAGTGATAAAACAAGTTTCCCCTATCTTTAACAGATGTCCACTCAGTGAATTTCTTGGAATGTCACTGGGTCAAATGCTACAGAAGGGATTAGGAAAAGCACAATGGAAGAAAGGGCGAATGTGCCATTGATGGACAGACAGCGCGCACTAAGAAAGCGGATTTCAAATGCATGGAATTATTATACTAGTTCAGAACAATTCTGACAAAAATGAAAGAAAGAAAGTTATTTCAAGGATCTGAAGTCCGTGAGAAAGTAAGGAAAAATTAAAAAAATGGAATTTTCGTTAGTTCGAATTAAAAGAAGTCAAGAGAAAATGAGTTCGAATAAATGAAAAGTTTTAACGTTATTCTGCCATTGAAAATTTCGGGACTTCATGTTTAGTTCGAATTAAGCGAAGATTCGATTTATCCGATTTCGAATTAACGAGAGCCGACTGTATAACGTTGTCACTCTAGGAGGAAGGGGATCTGGTATATGATATCGTATGATATCTCTAGGGGGAAGGAGGAATTTGATATCGTTATCATTTTCGATACAACCATTTTTTTTTTGTCACTTATTCTTTACGTCAAAATAGTCTGTTATTTATTTTCATGAAAATACAAGTTATTATTAGTATCATTATAAAATTATTTAATTTCACAATATGGAATACACCAACATTTGGCTGCATTGTATCAACATACCAACATTGCAACCTATTTTTCAGTCATATGTGTATGCTTATATAATCCTTTGTTCGAGAAACCAGGTGCGAAGATGTTTGATACTTGCAATGATGTTTGTTTACTCGTAAAGAAAAAAGAAAAAGAATATTGTCCACCTGTTTTGTTGATAGGAAGTTCTGCCTACACCCCCGGTAGGCAAGTGCAAAAAGCTATTATTTATAATTAAAATTAATTAAAATTATTAAAATTATAAATTTAAGTACTTTTAAATAGTAACTATTTCTTTTGAGTATTACTTGATGTAAAATTATTTTATCTATAATAGAAATATTATATTAACTTCCTTAAATTTAAATTAAGAAGATGTGTGAATAATAAATACATAGCTATATATGTATATCACTGCAAACAAAAGAAGAAAATAGCAAAAATCAAAAGGAATTTTAGACATTCATAACGATATCATTAGGGCGGGGTGGGGGGGGGATGTTCGAGGTATGATAACGTATGATATAGTAAGTGAGGGAGGGGTCCAAAATTACAAAAAAAAAAAATGTTGATAACATTATATATGTATAACCCCTAATCTGCCGATTAAATAAGGCAAAATTATCTATTACAGTTTTGTGGTACAAAAAAAAGCGGAAGAGTTGGCAGCTATGCAAGTATACACACGTGTCTAAAACATAGTTAGATGGCTTATTTCAACAAAGTACAATTCAAATATTTCACTCTGTGATATTACATTCATAGGGTGTGTACATTTGTACCACTAAATCTTATAGAATAATTCACCTTATTAAAACCAAGAATAATATTGCGTAGTCTGAAATTAAATAATGTGAAACCAAACTCTGCTATTTATATATTAAATAGAAATTTTGTAATCAGAAATAGTGATGTCGGTGTCCTTAGAAATTCTACAAAGTATACGTACTTTGCATACTTCAAATACTTATTTTTTTTTGTTTGTTTTGTTTTCCCATGGAAGTACGTCAATAAAGTTTCGCAAACACTAGAACCACCTTTAGGGGTAATTTTTACACCTGCCAAATTGATAATAGTCGATTCGAACCAGAAATTTCTTCAGAAGATATGTTAAATGCATCCAGCACAAAAATGGACTAATTAAATAAACTAATTAGTTTAACCCTTTGAAGGGCAGTGATGCTGTAACGTCATCACATAATTTTAATCCCTAATTGCCACATTTGCACCGGAATATTATAATGAAAATTCCACCTTTATTAAATACGAGAAAATACGTTTTTACTTGTTTACAAATAAATTCTCTTGTAAATACTGGTGTTAGTAAATTATTTCGACATTTTATGAATATAAGTACCTTGCCCCTGAAAGGGTTAAAACAAAATTCTGGTTTGAGGGTGTCAAAATGTGGCCCACCGGATACACTAAAATTTTACAATAATCATTTCCTTACGTAATCATCGAATCTCTGCGAGTCAAGAAGTCAACTATTTCTATATAAAATTTAGTAATATCCGTCGCGCCACGCTTTGAACCCCCTGCCCCTATGAAATATTTTCAAAATGAGGTAAAAAATCTCTATTAATATAAGAGTCCTTCTCGAATTATTTTTTGATTATACGTAAAACAATGACTCGAGGATCCCAGAGCACACCTAAGAATTCTTAAGTTTCCTTTGGCTTATCATCAAAAGTAGGTTTTGTAGCAACCCTACTATAGGACATGAGAAAACATTAACCCCTTGGGGACGAGCCACCCGTATACGTGCCACTTAAGATGCTCAGAATCCCTCATTATTTCCACCAGTAAACTTTTGTTGTGAAGTTTACCTTATTTAACCCTCTGTCTACCAGAAGGGTCCAATGGACCCGACATGTACATTCAAAATATTTATTCAAACCAGAAATTTCTTCAAGACAAACTAAATTTATAAATCAGACAATAATAAGTTAAATAAACAAATTAAATAGTTTTAAGTAAAAATTCTGGTGTAGAATGTTTTTATAAAACTTGAGTAAAATTTTCGGTAGTTCTAGGGTTAATTAGAGCATTTTCGCGATTCAATTATAGAAAATTTTCCGTTTTCAAAAACTTATGATAAAAGATTAAAAATTAAGCAAAGGGCTCTCGTTCCGAAGGGGTTAATGATTTCTGCAGCAATTGTGCAACTTTATATCTACAGATTTTAACAGTTATATCAATTGGGACTGGTGAATTTAATTACAGTAATTTCCGGCGTATAATCAGCGGATCAAACAATTCTGTTTGGACCCAGAAATTTTATTTAGTTATTGAAGCCAAATATTTACCGCGATTTAAAAAGTTACATTTTAATTTTAAAAAATTCTGGGCCGAAAAATGATTGTTTATCCGTGGATTATACGCCGGAAATTACGGTACTTTTGAAAGTCGGTTTTCTATAATAAAAATCGGCAACAGAAAATTCTGTTAGGATGACAGACGATGCTACAAATAAGTCTGTTGTTCATCAGTAGCTAATTGTTTAAAAGAGCAAGCAGCTAAAGTCCAGTAAGTCACAGTGTTGAGCTTATAACATTTTACTGGTGAATCAAAACCGTCCCTCCCAAAAAATTCCAAGAAAAATTCTTTTCGATATATGAACTACTATCATTTGATATATTTTTTCTACATGAACTGTAAATACATAAAAGAATTTTCGATAGTGATTCATGACTCAGTACAACTCTAAATATGGAATTTTACTCTTAAAACGAACGCCATTTACAACGAAACAGGATTCATAGGCAACAGGGTTGCCAGTGTGGCCTCCATATTCATTCAGAAATTTCAATTTCATACCAGAAATAAATAATAGTATTGTTTGCTTTACTTAATTGATATTTACTAATAAGAGATATGCGACGATCTGTTAATGTAAAAATTCTTCTTTCGAAATTTTCGGGGTCAGTTTGAAATCTTGTATTATAATTGAAGGCCAAACTATGTAAACCTGTTAGGCGCTAACAAGTTAAAAACAACTGATAAGAGCGTGGGTATTCTGTACTTTAGAACCCATGATGAGGTATGGACCTCCACCGCTGCCATCGAAATACTCAAGGTCAGAGGACACGCGAGGCTAACGAGAAAGGCAGGCTACCGCGGTAGGTCCTATTCTTCTTTTTTTACAGACCGCTGGAGTCACGTGATGCTCTTTTCGCACACCTTCATTGGTGCATTCGAGCATCACGTGTCTCAAGCGGTCTGTAAAAAAAGAAGAATCGGACCCACCGCGGTAGCCTGTCTTTTTCGTTAGCCTCGGAGGACACGAATGTGACGTCATCACTCATAGACAGGCTTCGCGCTAGTGTTGGAATTCACACCGGAAAATTTTGAATAACAATTTTCTTCTATTTTATTTGTGGAATATCTATCATGTTATAAAACAGTAATAACTATTTAAACTTACTCGTGAGAATTTGGAACCCTCAATAAAAAATCAGCCCGATGCAGCAACACTGTGACATTCAGCATCTCGCTGAATTTTTATTTACGGACTCCGCATTCTCACCCGTAAATTTAAATAGTTATTATTTTTTTATAAGGTGATAGATATTCCACAAATAAAATAAAAGAAAATTGCTATTCAAAATGTTTTGGTGTGAATTCCAAAATTAGTGAGAAGTCAGCTGATTAGTGATGACGTCACACTCGTGTCCTCTGGCCTTGAGTATTTCGATGGCAGCGCCTCCACAGATTCAGATTCTACTACTAATTCCATATCATTTCATACCTCGAAGGGCGGTGGGATATGATACAGCCCACATTTTTTTAAATCTCCAAATGCCACAATGGTACCAGAGCTTTTTAATAAAATATTGCTTTTATGTACGTGAAAAAAAAAAAAAAAAAAAAGCATTTGCCTATTTTCAGATAAAGTTTTTCGTAAATCCTGGTGCTATTCAATCATTTCAACATTTTATTAAGATACGTAGTTTGCCATTGAAAGAGATAAAGGGCATATCCGGAGAAGCATTCCAAGATGCTTTTAAATCAATTTTCTTCAACTTTTTCCCTGATATTGTTGCCTTTCTAAGAGTAAATTTTCCCTATCAACACTTTTCAAATATTGATATTAATTGAGATAAAAATGTTTTTCAATTTTTATAAAGAAAAAAATAATTTTCTTTAAAACTACTGCACGTAATTGCATTCCAAATCCATTAGGCTACAGAGGTACTAAAGACGTATAACTGGAAATTTTTGTATAATTTTACGTTAATTAAGTCTGTTTCAAATATCGATAACAAAATAATAAAATAAAAATTATATATTGTATTTATAGGGAAATTGCCATTTCTTTCTTACAAATGCCTCAATTGTTCAATACAGCGCACTGCCGAAATTTTGCGGTGAACAACAATATTTAAATATTTATAAATATATATGTAAAAAAACCTAAAAAATCATATAAAGGCGGTATTTGGAGCGAAGCTATTCTGTTTCTACATTCGAAGAATTTGTGGAATAATGTCAGCTCACAATGTTTTAATTCCTGTATTTTAGATTTAAAAAAGTATATGGATCCAATTACTGAACGCTATCAATACTGCTTCGACAAGAAAAATTGACATAAAAATAGAGAAGAATATTTTTGCGAAGAAAAAACAACAACTTTCTTGGATTTCGAAACGTAAGAAGAGCGCTCTGAATCAAACCCATAGAAAAAGTTCAATTACCAGTTTTTATGAAGAGTAAATATAGTCATTAGTTTAAGTGTTATGTGGATGTGTTCTATCTGTTTAACCAACGCCTCTTAGATAAGAGTGAAAACCTCGACGCCCTTTATGAAAACACCGCACGAAGCAGGCAAAACAAAGGAAAGCAATTCGAACAACTTCCATGTTTCGATTTTGTTGGCTCCTGGAATTATTAATTCTTATTTTCTAATAATACTTGATAATTAAGGGGAATGGGTAAGCAAAATTCCACCCCAAAATCGATTTTTACTTTTTTATATCATTAAATAGTTTAATTTTTTTTCTTTTCAAAGCTGTATTACACATGTTTATACATATATATATATACATAAGTGTTGGATTTTTTCATTCATTCTAAGAGCACTTCGCAGCAGTGGGCTACCTTTTTTTTAAATTCAGATTTCTTGAATGGCTCCATATTTCTGAAGTGATAAAATTCCCATTCATTTCGCCTTAATTAATATGTTATTAAATAAGGCGAATTTTATTATTTCAAAAACGTGGTGCCAATCAAGAAATCCGAATTTTAAATAAGTAGTTCACTGGCAACACTGATTCACAGCTTTAATTGACTTTTTCTAAAAACTTCGATTTTTCAGGTTTGTGTTCCTTTTTTCAATATCTATTAAACTTAAGAACTCAGATTTTCCTAAATGTTATGTTACCGTGCACACTTTAACACAGGGATTTAAAGATTTGTTGAGAATTATTTATTTTAGGCAGTGAAATCTTACCAAAAATGCTAATTTAGAAATGTCTTTCAATAAATAATTAATAATTATTTTTCAGTTTCACTTAGAAAGAAACTCGTCTGTTAAAATACGTAAAGCATATTATTCATACTACTCTAAAAATTCTAGACCTCTAACTTTCACCATTTCTGAGAAAAAGGCACATAAAGTTGGTGTATTTTAACATGGCTGAGATAGAGCTTACCCGGTCCCCTTAAAAGAGCGAATGAAACCGAAACGTTGTTCGAATTTTTTTTTGTTTTGCCTGCTTTGTGTGACGTTTTCATGACGCGTGTCAAGCCTTTGTTCTATACGTAGGGTGCGTTGATTTAACCGTAGCTGCCAACTCTATCGCTTTTTTGTACCACAAAAGTTTAATAGAAAATGTTGGTTAATTAACTTACTATAAATGTTTTGTGGTACAAAAAATGTCAGATGTTGGTAGCCATGGTTTAACCCATTCCGGCGCGGAGCAATTCTGTTAGTAAAATGATGAAACGGTGGACTGACACCAGAATTTACAAACGGATTTATTAGAAACTAAAATCTTGCTTATTTTCCAATTGCTTTATAAAAGGAAAATAATAATTAAACATTCTTGGTGCCTGTACTAATAAAATTATGTGTATTTTTTGTGGACACCGTCCGCTAAAGGGTTAACCCTTTAATTCTCGCACCCGCGGCTTTCACGGGCAGTGTAAGGTACTTTTTTCAGATTGTTTGATTCCTATCAGTTTCTTAAAAATAGTGTAGTTGTCTTTTTTCTCGCATCATTTTATCTGCCATTAAATAAGGTGAATATTTCTACTTGAAAAAAGTGGTGGAAATCAAACAATCTGAATTTTAAAAGAAGTATCCGGCCTTAATCCTTTCAGGGGAATGGCACTTACATTTCTAATATTTTGAAATGAATGAATGACACCGGAATTTAAGAATTAATTTATTTGGAAATAAGAAAAAACTATATTTCACTTACATAGTAAACGGAAAATTTCTGTACCAAAATTCTCCTGCCAATGTCGCATTTAGATATTAAAATTAAGTAGTTTGTTATACATACCACCGCCGCTCAAGGGATTGTGGGGTTAATGTATGTATCTAAATAAGATTAAAGGCCGCTCTGTTAAGTTCATTTATTCCATTTTGTTCATTTGTTTCACATAAAGTGAGAATCCTGAATTCTCTATGCCGACTTAACGAGATTATATAGTTATTAAAACAGCGTTTGTGCTAGGCATCATCACGCTTTTCAAGAAGTTGCAATACTACACATCAAATGTGAATATCGATGTTTTCTCCGCATACATAATCATTCAAATAATTCCAAAGAAATACTGGTTTTGATAATTTATCTTTTTAACAAAAGCTGGTCTCGTGTGTATTTATCGGACACAAGCCACGGTTTTAAACAAAGTAGATTCACAACCTGTGGTTCTATCTCCTTCGTCCGACTGGTATCAAATGGCCTCCCACGGCAGTTGCTTTCGAACCGGTAATGTTTTAAAACTTTACAAGAGGATAATGGCGGCTCTTACCACAAGTACATAGTAGCTGCCAACATCTTATGCTTTTTTGTACCACAAATTTTTATATTAAATTTTACGTTTTTAAATCGCCGTAAGGGGCTGTGCATGTATAACGTTATCACTTTAGGTGTGAGGGGGGGGGGGGCACATGATATCGTAAGATATCTCTAGGGGAGGGTGAATTTGTCTTTTGATATCGTTATCATTTTTTATACAACCAATTTTTTGTCACTTTTTCTTTACACCAAAATAGTCTGTTATCTATTTTCATGAAAATACAAGTTATTATTTAAATCATTATAAACTTATTTAATTTCAAAATATGGAATACACCAACATTTGGCTGCATTGTACCAACATACCAACATTGCAACCTATTTTTCAGTCATATGTGTATGCTTATATAATCCTTTGTTCGAGAAACCAGGTGCGAAGATTTTTGATATTTGAAATGATACTTGTTTGTTTACTAGTAAAGAAAAAATAAAAATAATATCGTCCACCTGTTTTGTTGATAGGAAGTTCTGCCTACACCCCCGGTAGGCAAGTGCAAGAAGACATTATTACGTATTATGCATTATGTAAGAAAAAGCTATTATTTATAATTAAAATTAATTAAAATGATTAAAATTAAAAAAATAAATACTTTTAAATAGTAACTATTTCTTTACCTTTATTTCTTCTTAAATAGTTATTATTGTTTTATAAGATAATAGATATTTCACAAATAAAAGAAAAGAAAAATGCTATTAAACATTTTCCGGTGTGAATTCCAACACTAGTAGAAGTCGTTCGATTAGTGATGACGTCACACTCGTGACCTCTGGCCTTGAGTATTTTGATTGCAGCGGGTGGGTTCGATCATTTTACTACCAGCACTATTATATAGAAAATTTGATTAATATATATAAAAATTGGACCATAAGAACTGTTTTTTATTTTTTATGCTAATACTGTGGTGGCCAACTGTGGCACGCCTGATATCACTAAAATTTTACAGGAAAATTCAACTTCTCTAATCGCAGAGATTAGATGATTAGATAAGGCAATGATTATTATGACATTTTAGTGGCGTCGAGCATGCCACAGTTGGACAGCCCTGTGCTAGCGGAACCAAGCCGAAAACAAGAAAAAAAGCGAGAAGAAAACGCACTCCTTTTTCAACTAGATATAGATATTGTTTCACGATTATTTTCACGAAGTGCATAACGATCATATTTATGACTGCAGAAAATCTCAAATACAACAAGGACTATTATTTTTAACTAACTGAAATAGACGACATGAAAAAATTCTTTTTTCAAGCTATTTTACCACTAAATATGAATATATTATTTCTCCCAGGCTTCGAAAATATTATGTTTTTAACTCCTAAAAGTTTAAATAAGTTTAGGAGATAACGACTATTTTTTTAAAACATTTAAAATAACGAACGACACCGGCCTCTCCCTTCATTTTTCAGGTATATTTCAAAATTACTCATTGTCAACGAAAATGAAAATACGCAAAACAGAAAATACAAAACATCATATACTTTCAATTCTCTTTACAACACTGAGAAATATTAAGAAAAATACGAAAATTATTCCATTGAAAAAAAAATTCATTCCCCAAAGTCACTTTTTTTCAGCGCATTTTGCCGCAGGAATAACCTTGCACATACTTGGATTTTAAAAAATATACTTACTTTTATACAAAAGCTCTGGAATTTTAACAATATATACTAACAATTTTTCTAATGATCGAGTATCGATTTGGTTCAGCAGGGTTCGTACGTATCAGGGGATTAAGGCGGGGGCATCGCGAAATAACTCTCTTCTCTCAGTCGTGGAAAAAAAAAGTAAACACCCGCTACAAACTCCTCAACAAATTATTATAGAAGAAAGTTACTGGTACCGAACTATTGGAAATAAAGTCTACTTTTAAATGATGTATAAAAAATTTGCTTAGGGGGCCATCTACATATTAAAACGAACACAAACTTCATTTTTTTCAATGGCAATAAGCAATTTTAACAAGATATTTGAAATTTTCGGTTCAAACTATGCCTAGACACCAAATTTCAAGTCATTTGAATGATAAGTTTTTGAATTATAAACATACAAAATTTAGTGCTTCCAATGTTAAATAATATTTTCATATTTTTTTTTTTTTAATATCTCCTGAAATTATACTCCTAATGTGCTAATTTTTTGTGTAGCAATCATAATAAAATACCCAAACATAAATAACTTGAATTTGCAATTTATATATATTTTTTATATGAATTATGAAATTAATATTCGAAAAAATTATGAATTGCAACCTACAATTTGTTTGATGGATTTAAATTTATTATGTCCTGCTTCACGGAAATCCAAAATTTCACATTTTTCTTTCAAGTAGTTTTCAAATTATGCTTAAAAAACGGCAAAATGATGGTTTAAGGGGCCATCTATGATAGAAGTGACTAAATATTTGGAAATTTCTTACGCTATCCTGTAATTGGGTGGTGATTAAGATGACTTGATCAAGAAGGGGGTCTCTCTTCGTCAGAAATCGAGTACTGAACTTCAATCTGGATAGAGCTCCTAAATTACGCTCGTTTTCAAATAATTAATTTCTCGGAAACATATCGTACGGATTGCATAAAAATTTGTTTTTAGGCTAATTGAAGGGTGTGCAGTTCATTTATGCTGAAAAAATGATGCTATGGTTCGTTTTAATATGTAGATGGCCCTCTAAGCAAATTTTATATACAGCATTTAAAAGTAGATTTTATTCCGAATCGTCTGGTGCCAGTAATTTTCTTCTACGATAATTTATTGCAGAAATAGCAAGGGGTGTTTACTTTTTTTTTTCCACGACTGTTCCAGACATTTCTTAACCCTTTCCGGCGCAGACAAATTCTATTCACAAAATGAGAAAATATTGACTGACACCGGAAATTGCAAAAGATTTCTTTTAGAAAATAAAAACTTCTTAAATTAAGCTTTCACTGTAAAATCAAAATTTTGTTAAATATTCTTGGTGCCATTTGCAAGGTTGGAATTAAAATTAGGTGTGTCCAGACTGGAGACACTGCGCCGGAAAGAGTTAACCACTTAATTCTCGCTCCCGTCATATTCACGGGCTGTGTCTTTTACTCAGATTGTTTGATTCCCACCAGTTTTATAAAATAGCGAAATTGGCTATATTTTAGTATCGTTTTTTTGGTCATTAAATAAAGTGAATATTTCTTTTTCATAAAAGTGGTGCCAATAAGCAATTTGATTTTTTAAACCGTAATTTAATTCTAGCGTTAAGGGGTTAAAGTACTAGTCGCTATTTCTGAAGATATAATTTTTTTCATTAAATAAGGCAAATATTATTTTACGAAAATTCTGGTGAAAAGTCCTTGAAGCGTTTTTTTTTTCTAAAATAGTGGTGTCAATGTAATTAATCCATTGCATGAGCAATTATTTTGACTGTTGCGTGAACGCAACGTCAGCGGTTAATGGGTTAAGAGAAAAATAATCAGTTTAAAAAAAAAATCACTCTGGATTTCGATGTCAAAAATAAACAAGAAAATAAATAGTTAAATGTAAAACAATGATTTTTACAGCTGAATATTAATATTTTAGAACGAAAATCGTCGGAAACATATCCCCTGTCCCCCGTTTCCTGTTACAATTATTTCGAAGCCTTTTACCGCTAATTATGAGGGGCTTTTTTTTTTTTTTTTTATTGATTTTTCACATTGTCCGTGGGCACGTATTTCAGACTAAATCCAGTTAACCCTTTAGTGCGCAACTTTGCATATATGCAAACAACACTGTTTTGAATTTAATAGTTTTTTTTTTATTCGCATATACCTAATTTACACCAGAAAATTAAAATAGCAATATTTGCTTTAATTGAAAAACAGACATTCCGTCTTTAAATAAAGCGAAATTAACCATTGAAATTTTCTGGTGTAAAGTCAGATTCTCTGAACTACGTAATTTCTAGAACATATTGTATTATGGGAATTAAAGGGTTAAAGACTAATTTTATAAAAATAATTAATTATATAAAAGAAGGTATTTGGAGACATACTTACTTAAATTATTTACTAATTGGCATTATTTAAGCGTAAAACAGTTACACGAAACTAGTTTTTAACACTTTCCAACAAAGTTGAAAAGTGTTCATGACTTCGGTTTGTCTGGCCGTCTGTCCGTCTGGCGGTCTGTCCGTCTGTCCGCGCTCTAACTCCCGTAAATATACTCGGATCGTTCTGAAATTTTTGGATGTTAGTGACCTCTACCATAGCACAAACCCTATTGCAAATGAAGTTTGTAGCCCATTTAGTTCATTTACAGGGACAGTCAAATTTTTCCGTTACATTACGGCCTATGGGAAAAACTAGTTTAAAATGGTTTTTAATGATGTTACATGCTTTCAAACATGATAAAATTGATACAGTGCTCAGCAAAAGTTTAGACATTGATCTATTATGCTTCTGTGCTGAGAAGTATGTAACGAATTGTTGTAATTCAACTGTCATATATTACTAGGGACTTATCCTTCATACACAAACAATAAATTTTAATTTATACACTTTACATAATATATAATGACAAAAAACGAATTTAACATTGTTGCAAAAGTATAGACAATCTGTCTTTTAACAGAAAAATATCCATAAATTAAAATCGAACTACACCTACAATGTCTGCTATTAATGCAAAAATGTGACTTTCCATCGAAGAAACTAAATCCTGCATCACTTGGGGGTCTATTTCGTGCCAAACACGTTCAACATCTGATCGAAGTTCATTTACAGAGGAGAATTGTTAAAAAATTGCATAAACCGTATGAGATATGATGCCACAAAAGTTTTCGATTGGGTTCAAATCAGGGCTACACGCGGGCCAGTCGAAAACAGTAATATTTTGAGAGTTAAACCAATTTTTTGATTTGTATGCAACATGAATAGACGCATTATCTTGCTCAAATACATACTTTGGAAGAGATAAAAGTTCACCAAATGGCTGTAAATTGTTTTCCAATGTATGCATGTAGTCTTACGCAGCTTGGCGATCATTGAGAAACTCCAGAGATACTTGAGAATTAAAACAAAGTGAGGCCCAAGTCATCAACCCTTTCGAGGGCAAAGGACACATAATTTTAATTCCAAAAATGGCAAGAATATTTAATTAAATTTTTCCTTTTATAATATACGTGAAAATAAGCAATTTCATATTTTCTAATAACTTCGTTTATAAATTCTGGTATCAGTCCATTATTTCATCCGTTTATAAAAAGAATTACTCCGCGACAGGAAAGGGGTCAGTTTGTTGTGAGATTTCAAGGCTGGTGGTTTTATCATTTTCATGTAAACTAATGTACATCTTTCTTTAAAGCATCTACGAAATTATCCGTTGACACAGAAAGCTCTAACTCACTTTTAATGCGATTAGCAGTCATCATTTGTCTAGATGCCGGATTATGGATCCTTCTATAATCTCGTTTTCTGGCCACACGAGTCCTTCCAGATCTATGTTTTGCTTTGAAAGAGTCACCCTTAGACATTAATTAATAGACAGACTTCTTTGGCCGATTGAAAGTAGCTGAAATTTCCGCAACAGTCTTCCCTTTTGATTTCAGCTTCCATGCTTTAATTATTTCATCTGACTGAAAATTTCTTGCTCGCGCATCTTCACTAACCGATGCTATCGCACGGTGCTTTTAAATACTTCATGCATGTGACGTCATAAGTTTGAAATATGCCTTTTTCGGTGAACAATATCCAAAAAATCACAAAAGTGTCTAAACTTTTGCAATATGCAAATTTCACTTTTTTCAGTTAAATGAAATAATATCCTACATTAAAACCGTTATTTCTGTCCTAAAACGTTTAAAATATATTTAAAAATAAGTACAGTGATTTGTATAACCCAAGTGTTCGTATTTTTTATTTAAAGGTTAAAAATCACCAGTGTCTAAACTTTTGCTGAGGAGTGTATGCATTTATCAAGTGCTCTAAAATATGCATTCTGTAGAACATGCGGGTCAAAGAATAATTATTATTCATTTACAGGGCCACACAAAAGAATTCCGTTACATAATGATATAGGGATGGAGGGAATTTTTACCGGCGTATTTTAATTTAGTTAAATTATTTCATGTATAATGAAATGGATATACGTCGCTGATGTTCACTATTATTTATTTCATGCATAATATGAAGTGCATAGCATTTACAGGGACACACAAAAGATTTGAGATACTATATTGTATCCGAAGTACTGTACGGTAGCGATGATTGCTGGAAATACATTTTTATTTATGTTACGTGCTTTTATGTTTCACTATATATTTTTGCATTGTATATGGTGTGTATAAATGCTATAATCCATATACAGGGCTACACAAAAGAATTCGTAATGGTCACTGGGCATGATTGCAAATTGCTTATCCATTTTTACGCTGAACTGCATTTAGTTTACTAAGAAATGTTTATAGAACATAGATAAAATGATATACAGGGTCTCGGAAAGAAATTGATACATGGCCGTCTGTAAATGATAATTTTTGAAAATGCGATTCCAGTAGTTTTGAGAGTGTTTTACTTTGAATTAAACTTTAGCTAAATAGTGGCGAGTAATAAAGGTACTAGGTGAACTACTTGGCTGTACAAAAGTATACAAGTATGTTTTCATCTATTCGTATAAATTGCTGAAAGGAAAATTTCAACCTGTTATTCGTTTTCTTGCTAAACTAAATTCCCCCATTATATAGTATATATATATATATATATATCAACCTACAGATAAAATACAGGGTTGTTCAAAAGAATTGGAATACATATTTGTTATGGACGGTAACTGCTGAAATCAGTTTTTGAATTATTTTATGCGTTTTCTAAAATGTTTACTTAGTTCACTTATATACCTTATTTCCCGAAATAACGAAGTTTTGTTAAAGCATTCAGGAAGTGTTGGAAAGTGTTTCATAATCTATGCTTAACGCATGATTTTTCTTACTTGTTACTTGTATTGCAGATGTGCAACAGCAGAAAATATTGACGTATTATATGAAAAATTTATCTCTGATTTTTTACATTATTTTTCTTGTGTAATAAAAAAAATCGCGCATTTAAGGGTTAAAGCTATAAAATCATGCAAATGTAAGGTTCCTTTAAGTATACTATTACGGTCCCGGGCAACGCCAGACGGGTCAGCTAGTATGTAATAAAAGTCTATGTGCCATTCTGGTTTGAATAAAGGAAATACCTGGAGTAACTCGTGGATCACATGTTTTCAAAATAATCAAAATAACAGTTCCTATGCACTGTAAAATAATAATATGTAATTCTAGATGTAAAATTACATACTTACTAAAATTTTATCTGTACACTGTACAAAAAAAGATGTAAATCTACAAAACTAGTTTTTGTAAAGCTACGGCAATCTATAGCTTTGCAAAAGAATCTACTAAAATTACAGTAATCTGACTAATTTTTTTTTCTGTAAGACGGGTTGCAGTTACATAAAAAGTTCTAGGCCTCCCAGTTTTCTAAATAATTTTTAGTAATTTTATAGATTTTTTGATTTACGGTGCAAAAGTGTATCTAATCTATTACATGAATTTTTGTTGCTGCCGTTACATGAAATGTTCTAGGAATCTCAGTTTTCTAGAAAAATTTTAGTAACTTTACAGATTTTTTTATAGCGTGATTAGCAACGTAAATAATTGTCTTTAACTCTACACTACGCAGTGATGCATATATGAATCATTAAAAATTTATCATTTAATAAATACACTTCCATGTTACCACTACATTGAAAGAGAAATATCCGCCTTATGTAATCGTAAAAGTCTGCTGTTACATAAGTCGAAAAATTACTCTTTAAAATTTATGATGCTAACCTAAAATATAAGTATAAAAAATAATTCTCCCCTCCCCCCATATAAAAGTGCAGTGTAACACTGAACTATTTGTATCATATAATATTACATACGTTAAGCCAAACAGTGTTTCCAGTAAACTACTTTTTTAAAATTCAGATTTCTTCGATTGGCACCACTTTTCTGAAATGGTAAAATTCCCCTTGTTTTCGTCTTAATTAATATGTCAGTAAATAAGGTGAATTTTACTATTTCAAGAAAATGGTGCCAATCAAGAAATCAGAATTTTTAAAAAAGCATAGATTAACTTACAAGATGGGAGGGACATTCACTGCAAAATCTGTAATGGCAACAGTACTAGCGTCACTACCGACAAGGGGGAAGAATTAACAAGCCTCCGAAATTTACCTATGTTAATGAAATATGTTTACGCTCTATGTTGTGAATATCTATTCTTTCATAAACGAAGCAGATCGGGAGACGATATTGTACTTGTGTTTGATTTATTTAGCTGTGTTTTGTTTTATTTATTATTATTGCACTTGTTCGTTGACCTTTAACTTACAAAATGATAATTATAATAATAATATAAAAGAAAACCCCCAGAAAATTCTGTTGAAAACGCAAAAATGTGAGTTAATGAGATAAAATTGTAATAAATTAAATTCGGGTATTGTGTTAATTTATTCACATCGAATACGATTTAATTAAGTGCAATATCAGTATCTCCATGTTTTGCGTTTTTTTAACTGTTAGATTTATATAATTCTAAAAATTTGTAAAAAGGAATTTTTCCCTATCTGTAATTTTATTATTATTTCTTATATGTTAATATCATAAATGATACTGAACTGATTGTACGTTATTTACATTAAAAACAATCTTTCTATTTTCGCTCTGAGAAAATGAAAATGCGTAAATTTTAAAAGATTATAACGATTACACTAAACTTCATAAGTTAATAAAACATCATCTGTAAAAAAAATTCTACCAAATGGGAATATTTATGAAATTTTCTGGGACTTGTAGAGTGAAATATTTCGTATATTTTTACATTACACCATCGCTTTATGTGTATAATATACCAGAAGAAATTTTTAGCTTGCTCTTCGTTGCACTTAAATTTTTCAGCCATCATGTACGAAAAATATATATATATCCGTGCATGAACAGATATTAGAATAGATATTAGATATGTAGAATTGAATATCTATTCTATGTTCATGTATCGGTGTAACATTCTGTTGCAAACGTAAACATGCAACATAAAAAAAAAAGAAAGATCACAATAAGGTAGACGCTCAATAACAAAAATATTACAAGGATGGGAAGTTTCTTCCCCATTGTCACTAAAGGAGCAGCGATCGCAATCGCATTACCATTACGCTCTCTGGCAGGGGTGTCAAACTGTGGCCCGCCGGATACCACTAAAATTTTAAAGAAATTGTTGACAAGTTGAATCGCAGAAATTCAACGATTAGATAAGGCAATGATAGCTATAAAATTTTAGTGGTATCCGTCGGGCCAAAGTTCGACACCCCTGCTTTATGGAAATGCCCGATCTTGTATGTTAATCTATGAATAAAAGTAGCCCACTAACAAAGCAAAATTTAGCATATAATAATACTGGTAGTAGAAGGATTGGAGCGCCCCCCCCCCCCCCACACACACACACACCGCTAACGCTACGCCACTGGCTGTGAGCACGTTGAAAAGTACAACCTCTCCCCACCACCTGAAAAAATAAAACATACAGTTGTTTCAATGTTTTATAAGGAATACCCTTGTTTAAACACGAGTGTTGCTGCTGTTACTTCTCGCTATGATTATTAACAATTTCCAACATAGTCCTGACCTGGAAATACCTTGCTCTATTGGAATAAAATTTAACTACGTTACTCCAACCTTGAAAATGTTTGAAAAGTGGTTATGAACTAAGTTTGTCTGGTTGTCTTCCCGCACTCTAATATGCTCGGACTGCCATGTAACTGATATGAGTTTTTAGCATGACATGTTCGGTATTGAAAATGAAGTGTGTAAAATTTGTAATTCATTTACAGGAGCACACAAAAGAGCTCCGTTACATATGGTATATGAGAAAAAATCGTTTGCAGTGTATTATAATGCTGTTACATTCTTTCACATATATAGAAACTGATATACATTACTGAGGTTCACTACAGGATACATACTATTGAATATGGTGTGCATAGCATTAATCCTTCATTTACAGGGACACAACAAATAATTCTTTTACAGTACTATATCTGAAGAATGAGTGATGGAAGTGCATTTTCAATTGTACTACACATTTCATAATTTAACTAATATTTTCATACTACTTGATGCGTATAAATTCTGTGGATCATATACAGCCTGCAAAAATTAAATGGAGTACATGTCACATTGTTGACGAAAATTTCTCAAGTGATATTTTCAATTGTGTTATGCATTTCCTAACTGAACTAAATATTTTCTTACTAAATAGTCGAGATCGATCGAATATTCTGTTTCGTTTTCGTTTTCGGCCGAAAATCTGAATTTTGCCAAACATTCGTTTTCGGTAAAAACGCTACCGTGAATTCGGCTGGGACGGAAACTCGGCAGAAATTATCTGTACTCCAAAAATCACGTTTCTTCTTTCGAAAATTATTACTCGTTGATTTGAGCTGTGTCGGCTCAAATGAGACACTCTTCGTTTATTGCTATGAACTTCACTGTTTGTAATTATCAGTCATCAGTGAGTCAAGACTTGAGTGCAAATTATAAAGCAAGCAATGCATGTATGAGTAAACTTTAAAGACGCTTTCCACGAGCTCATTAACCCTTTGAAAGGCGATGATGCCGCTATGGCCTCACATAATTTTAATCCCTAATTGCCACATTGACACTCGAATTCTTTAATGACAATTTCACTTTTACTAAGTATGCGAAAATGTACTTTTACTTGTATACAAATAATTTTTCTTGTAAATACTGGTGTCATTCACTTATTTCAATATTTTACGAATACTAGTAACTTGCCCCTGAAAGGGTTAACCCTTTCAGAGGCAAGGTATTTCTGCTCAAAAAATGCTCAAATAATTAATTCACACCGCAATTAACAAACAAATTTATTAGAAAATAATCAAAAGCCCTTTTTCACGTTTATTATGAGATCGAAATTGTACTACAAAATTACTGGGGCCATTTGGATATTTAGGCATTAAAATTAACCGTTTGCAGACTGCAAACGGCGCCCCTCAAGGGGTTAAAAGCTATAGATTTAACAGTGATTGAATATTTTTAATTTGAAACGGCAGAAGTTTTTCGAATGTTCTCGAAGAAATGTAGTAAAACAGATGAAGCTCATTTACTAAAATGATCATATATCAATGATCGTAAATCAAATGATCTTGTATAAATTGAAGTATGTATACCTGAAACTTCTTTTTAATTAGATGAAATTTGTATAATTAGAAAGTCATTATGTGTTGTTGAGGAATTAATTACATTTTATTTTATATGATATTAAAAAGTTTTGGTCAGAGGCACAGAGAGTCAATTTGGGCCCCGTAGATAAAATTTCAAAACAGGGGCGCACTTTCAAAACTTTCTTAGGGTGGGGAGGTGGTGGTGGTTAAAATTTTTATGGTAAGTGAGCAAATATTTATTTTGATCTTATTGTGCACAACTGGTGTGTGAGCCTTGTTGAGCTCAAGCCAATTGGTAGGCCTCCTCACCCTGTCGACTGAAAAAAAATGATGTATTATTATTATTATATAGATTATTTTACACCAGACTTACTTTAGTGGTATAAAATGCAGGGTGTCCATAATTAAACGACCCTACTTTAAAGTTGTTTACAGACGAAACTATTGTTCAGAAAGTTGTGAAGTTTTGTGACGGACATAATGAAGGAATGGGAATTTGTTTGAGCAGAAAAAAAAATTGTTCAAAATTTCGCCACTTGAGGGTGTTTATTAATGAATTACACATTTTTGAAAGTTTTTACGGTTGATTTTTATCAGATTAAGTAAGACAAATACACAGACCACCCCTGAAAAAAATATAGCGCAAAAACTTAAAAAAATTATTTCCAAATGGCACTCCTGTTAGAGCCGCACAATGTATTCGCATAAAAAGGGGAAAATCTAGAAGGTATTAAAATTAGTAATGTTGATTACATTCATTATTTCTAAGTTATGTTATTTTTTTATTTTATCATTTTATACGTTTATAAAAACTTAACTAAATATTTATTATTGAATTTGTTGTCCATTTTTAAACCCTTAAATGCATGATTTTTTATTTTGTTTCGAAAAAATTATACATGATTCTCAGAAAGATTTATTTCACAGGAAAAATAATGAAAAAAATCAGAGGTCCATTTTTCGTATAATACGTCAACCTTATCTTATGTTGCAATACAAATAAAAAATAGTGTCATAAATAAAATATTGCAAACTAGTCAATATTTTAATAATTATGAATCTAAATACCTTATTTTACATATTTTATTTTTTTATTTTTATTTATTTATTTATTTATTTATTTATTTATTTTATTTATTTATTTTATTTTTTTGTAAAATTTAACCCTTACTGCATGATTTTTTATTTTGTTTCGAAAAAATTATACATGATTCTCAGAAAGATTTATTTCACAGGAAAAATAATGAAAAAAATCAGAGGTCCATTTTTCGTATAATACGTCAACCTTATCTTATGTTGCAATACAAATAAAAAATAGTGTCATAAATAAAATATTGCAAACTAGTCAATATTTTAATAATTATGAATCTAAATACCTTATTTTACATATTTTATTTTTTATTTTTATTTATTTATTTATTTATTTATTTATTTATTTTATTTATTTATTTTATTTTTTTGTAAAATTTAACCCTTACTGCATGATTTTTTATTTTGTTTCGAAAAAATTATGTATGATTCTCTGAAACAATTTATAACACAGAAAAAAAAAATATCAGAGATAACATTTTTTGTTTAATACGTCAACCTTTTCTTATGTTGCACATCTGCACTACAAGTAAAAACTAAAATATTGCAAATTAGTAACTATTTTAATAAGTATGAATCTAAATACCCTATTATATATATATATATATATATATATATATACAGGGTGTTCCGTTAAAGGGGTCCAATATTAATAGGGGTAATAGAGGAGATCACACGGAGCATAAATCAGTATATAATGCCTGGCCGGATCTCAATAATTTTCAAGTTACAGCAAATAGAATGAAAAATCGGAAATTTGTAAAAAAACCCTCCTTGCTAAACTATCGATAATGCTACATAAAAACGAAGCACATATTTAGAAAGAGCAGAAAAAATCCTACGAAATGACATAAGTTGTTTTAGAATATTGAGAATTAATGGCGAGTTACAAGCTCTGAAACAGTGAAAAAATACAAAATCAAATATTTAGCAAAATAGTTAATCGTTAATTCCAAAAATGCAACTCTACCTACATCAAGGAAAATGTTATAAAATTTGGTCCATTCCGAAAGCTTTCGAAGAAGCTGACAATAAACCATATCAGTTTAATTGTATGGGAGAAATCAAGCAGTTCCCTAGTTACAACTCTGTACTGTTGCACGCTCGGAAAGGGCGAAACTCCGCCCATGACGATTGTAAACACCCCGTTTTAACATCTTTCAATTATACATTTCTGATCAACCTCTATCAATACCCTTTCATTATTCAGTCTGGTCAAGTGAATGACATATTGTGCAGCTCTCGCCTTGTCTTAAAGCAAACTCCGTGACTGCTGCGTTTCCTCCATGAACTTTCAGGATGATGAAGAAGAAGTACTTTTTATGTAAATTTTCTATGTGTATAGGAAGAAAAGTGTAATAAAACAGCAGTCATCAGTGGGCGTTATGTTAAAGGGAGGCTATTGTAAGTGGGATTGTAGTAAGTTGATGTATAATAATTATGCCGGAATACTCTAACGAAGAATATGCGGACATGCATCTGATGTACGGGCAAGCTCATGGAAATGCATGTCTAGCACAGCGCATGTACCGTGAGCAATTTCCAAGGAGACGTTGTCCAAGTTCGAATCTCTTCATAAAAATCGATAGACGATTACGGGAGACTGGATCGTTTAATACAGCAAGCATTGATGCAGGGAAACCTCGACATGTACGAACACCTGCAATGGAAGAAGATGTACTGAATATTTTTAAAGATAACCCCTCCACGAGTACACGAGCTGCTGCGTCTGAAGTCGGTGTTTCTCACCAAAGTGTGTGGCGTGTTCTGCGTGCAGAAAACATGCACCCCTTTCATGTGCAGCGGGTACAACTGTTATCAGTAACAGATTGTGATCAGCGGACAGAATTCGTACGCTGGTTGCTTAATGTAACAGAAAATAATCCACAATTTCTGGAAAATATTTTATTTACTGATGAAGCAACATTTACGAGAGAGGGCGTGGTAAACACGCACAATATGCACACATGGTCATATACAAATCCGCACACTGTTTTCCCGTCGAGCGCACAACAAAAGTTCAGTGTGAACATATGGGCAGGTGTCCTCGGCGATTATCTCATAGGACCATATTTACTCCCAGATGTACTCAATGGCAGTACGTACTTGGTTTTCCTACGGGATATCTTACCGCAGTTACTGCAAAATGTGCCAGCAACATTGCGCCACAATATGTGGTTTATGCACGATGGCGCACCGGCACATTTTTTCATAGGTGTTCGCAATCACCTCAATTCAACATATATTGGGAAATGGATTGGACGCAGTGGACCTGTTGCTTGGCCTGCACGCTCTCCAGACCTCAATCCGTTAGACTTTTTTGTTTGGGGACACCTTAAATCGCTGGTGTATGAAACGCCTGTGGATACACCGGATGATTTACTAGCGCGAATCGTTGTCGCTGCAGGAGACATTCCCAACTCCGTCGGAGTTTTTCGGCGTGTTCGCCAATCTCTACGACGTCGCTGTCGGCTGTGCGATTCTGTTAATGGGCGCAACTTCGAACACCTATTATAATAATGTCCGTTCGTCTGCCTTCCGACATTGAACTGTGCAGCGCAGGCCAGAAGACTATGCTTCACATATGTCATAAAGTACGTGGAATATAATTCTTTATTTGTCATTTTTCTTTTATTTTCAACACTTTTTGGCACAGTGTTTTGTAAGTCACAGACTGTGGTGTACTCAAATTGTAAATTACAAAGTTTGTATGAATTAATTTAAAATTTAGTGTCTTTTTTAAATTTATAATTAATAAAATTATTATGCTATTTGTTATTATTATTTCCTATCATAAATTATGATGCACACATACATACAATAATTGTCCATGTAAAACATGTACTGAAACTTCTTGCATAGTTACAAATCACAATATTTTTAATTATTTCCGAATTTTCACCACCAGTTTAATTTTAAAGAATTTAACTTAAGCTTTATATCAATAAAAGACCACTTTAAAATGTAGACTTTTATTGTAAAGTTATTTTGGTTCATTCAACTCTTGAATAATTAAAAATGTTACATCTCAGAAGAAGCATGATCGAAAATGTATAGTTGAGAGTAATTAAAAAGGCGGTGTTTCCAATCGTGATGGGCGGAGTTTAACCTTTGCTAGTGTCAAAGAAAGCGGAGTTGTAACTAAGAAATTGATTAATTTCTCTCACACAATTAAACCGATATGGTTCATTGTAAGCTTTTTCGAAAGTTTTCGGAATGGACCAAATTTTACTACATTTTCCTTGTTGTAGCTAGAGTTGTCCTTTTGGAATTAACGATTAACTATTTTGATGTATATTGGATTTCGTACTTTTTTCACTGTTTCAGGGCTTGTAACTCGTCAATAAATATTGCTAATTTAATACAATTGATGTCATTTTGTAGGTTTTTTTCTGCTCTTTCTAAATATGTGCTTCGTGTTTATGTAGCATTATCGATAGTTTAGCAATGAGGGTTCTTTTACAATTTTCCGAATTTTCATTCTATTTGCTGTAACTTGAAAACTATTGAGATGCGACCAGGCTTTATATACTGATTTATGCTCCATGTGATCTCCTCTATTACCCCTATTAATATTGGACCCCTTTAACGGAACACCCTGTATATATATATATATATATATATATATATATATATATATATATATATATATATATATATATATATATAATAAATTTGAAATCACAAATATATGAAGATATTGATAAAGTTCTAAAGATGATTTAGAAATGAACATAGGAAACCAGTATGTAAAATATGAAACTATGAATGACTCACAGAATCGTCAGCGGAGCTTGTGAGTTCATTCATAGAAGATGCGTTATTTCATCCAATTTTGTCGGCATTAAGCCTAAAATGACAAAATGTAGCTCCTTATAACGCAAACATTACAGAAAATAGATAATAAAAAGCTAAGATATCCAAAGAAAGATACACCTCATACAGGATATTAAAAATTATTAGAGCACAATACCTGAATGACATACTAAGAGTCAAAACTACTGCATATCAGCATGGAAAACAAAGTTAAGACTATTTTAACATGTGATCTACAGTTGAGCATCTGACAAACCCATAACTGTGCTGCCATCTGGTGTGATAAAGGAAAAATGTAAATTGGAACTGGATTAATAATTAGTGTTTAGTGTTGCCATCTTTATCCCCCCAAAAAAATAAAAAAATAAAAGAAATGAAATTGAATGAGGAAATCAAGAAAAGACTTGGATTAACTTTTAGTTAAACTAGAATGAAAAAATAGGAATAAACTTAATAAGTACTGAGTGAATACAAAATAAAATAAAGAAAAGTAATAAAGTAATACAAATAAATTAAGAAAGAGAGAAAGAAATAAAGAATTATATAAAAATAAATAAAAGGGCAATTGATTAAATTAACATTTTAAAGACAAAAATTGTTATATAAAAAATGAGAACATAAAAAACATTTAAAAAGATGAGGAATATTTGAGATAGTCAAATTTAGCCTTGTATTATGTAAATAAATGTGAAAATTTAAAAAGCAATGAGGAATATTGAGATAGTACAATACATCCTTAAATGATGATGCAATATGTGAAAATTTATTATGTTAAATTCATGATACCCTTTTTTTTTTTTTTTTTTTTTTTTTTTTTTTTTTTAATATGTCTATACAATATATAAGCATATATAAATACACTTATACACTCACACACATAAAAACATATAAGGTTTTAAACTTTTTTTAGCATTCCCGACCACGACCCTCCGTAATGTTATTTTTATTTTTTATGTTTTTATTGTATAATGTATAGAAAAACATACACATACACCACTTTTTTTTAAGAATATATATATATATATATATATATATATATATATTACATATATACATACATATAATTTTTTGTGTGTATGATTTTTATAATTTTTTCAGCAATCCACATCCCACCCTCCATAATAGTGTTATCGATTTTTTAGTTTTTTTCTGAACATAATAATTGCCTATACTGGTAAGAAGTAGAAAAAAATAAATATTAAGATTTGAGCCATGCAGATATAAAAGAGATGGGATAATTATAAGACAATGCTAATTGCTTTAATTAAATATATATATATATAATTTTTTTTACATATAATTTTTTATACATATAATTTTGTAAAACTTAACTTATAAATGCATGAATTATCGTTTTAGAATTATGTTTTTTAAAGATATTATTATCTTATAAAAATATTAAAGATTAGACACAAGAAATTTTAAGATAGATTTTTTACTTTATATTTCTGTAATTTTTACAGGATTAACATTTCTATACAAATATACTAGTTGCTAAGAATTAAATAAAAAGTGATGTAGATATGCATCACTATACATTTAACCCTTTAGCGGGCGCTGTCCACAAAAAAGGACACCCCTAATTTTAATTCTAAACTGACAATCGGCACCAAGAATATTTAACTAAAATTTTCCGTTTATAAAGTATACAGGAGGGGGGGGGGGGAGTTTTTATTTTCTGATAAATTCGTTTGTGAATTCCGGTATCAGTCCATCATTTCATCATTTTACAAACAGACTTACTCAGCGCCAGTAAGGGTTAAGGACAAATTAATTTTTTAGACTTGTGTTTTTTATTCTTATATTAAAGGTTAGACACCAGAAATTTTAAAATAGATATTTAACTTTATTTAGTAGCCTATTTTTGTACTTTCTACAGAATTACTATTTCTATATAAATATAGTGGTTGCAAAGAGTTAAATAGAAAGTGATGCAGATATGCATCATTGTGAATTTAAGAGTTAACTGTATTGTTAAATGATTATTGATAAATGGCTACGATTATTGGTTGTCGTAAAGTTATAAAATTTAAAAGTTGTATTATTATTTATGTTTTGTTTGAAACTTATACACACACATATACATACATACATACATATATATATATATATATATATACATATGTTTGTTTGTTAGAAATGTGTTTCTATATACACATAATTAATTCAGAATTATATATATTTTTGTATTCATAAATTATTTTTAATTTTTTTGGACAGTTCCGTTTTCGTTTTCGGACAAAACTAGAAAGGTTTCCGAAATTCGGTTTCGGTCTTAAAAAACTTTTCCGGTCGAACACCACTAAGTAGTAGATGTACACATCTATAGATCATTCAGTGTGTCCGAAAAGTCATGGAGCTTTCTTGACTAGTCACTGTAAATCAACAAAACAAGATTGAAATGTGAAATCTTCAGCAAATAAAAGAAAAACTCTTCAAGTTTCATACCTGTTTAGTGCAGTTCGATGTGACCTCCATTTGAAACAGAGAATCACAGACTTATTCTCTCTGTTACACCAGACGTCCTTAACTGTATGTGTGAAGATCTTGAATATTGTTTAGATGTCTGTAGTAGGACAACAAATGGATGCCACATCGAACTGCACTGAAAAGGTATGAAACTTGGAGAGTTTTACTTTTATTTGGTGAAGATTTCACATTTCCATCTTGTTTTGTTTATTTCCTGTGACCGGTCAAAAGTGCACAATATCTTAAGGACATACTCTATATATGTCTGCATAAAACAATTCCCATATTTTACGGCTATAGATGGTAATTTCTAATACTGGGTTTTAAAATGTGTTATGTTTAAAATGTGTTAGGCGTTTTCCAAATTGTTTACCTAGGCATCATCTTTCACCTTATTAAACGGCGAAGTTTTATTACAGTATGCTGAATGTCTTGGAAGTTGTTTCATAATATATGCTTGATGCATACGCTTTACTTCTTGATTTCATTAATTTCTATTGTAGAATCTCTGATGTAATGCATCGAAAACCTTCCATAAAAAATCCATAGTTCAAGTGTGGCCAACCCACGTGTCGAGAGTGACCATTTGCGCTAATGTTCACGAATAGTAATCTCACAGAAAACAAAGTTTATAGTAGCGACAATAAGCGTAAATAGTCGTAAATAGTACACTGTAAAAAAAGGACTAAAAAACGGAGATTCCAGTAGTAATGTGACGCCAGTACTATTTCCGTATTTTAACGGAAATCCCCCCCCCCCATAAATTCCAGAAATCCGTATTTTTACGGAATATTTTCCCCATAAATTACAGAAAATGTTCCGTTTTTCTGGAATTTATGGGGGAAAATTTCCGTTAAAATACGGAAATAGTACTGGCATCTTGATCTCCGTTTTTTAGTCCGTTTTTTTACAGTGTAGTGACAATAGGTGCGCTGCCTGCGGCTTTTACACCAATAGTATTGTAATCATCTGCATTTTCCTTATGCTGGATTTTATTAATCCTTTTTTCGCAACCGTACAATTTTTTGCATTTAATTTTCTCACATGGTATTTCTGAGGAAAGTGGCATTTTCAAAACTTTAAAATGTTAAGTGCAGTAAGTTATACTATTCGAGAATATTTGATAAAAACAAATATATCAAAACATGAAATAGGTTTAAGTTACTAATAAAACATGTCATTTGCACTTGAACAAATGATAATTTTATTTTACTTTTCGTTCATTAAATATGCAAAATAAATACAATTATTTCACATTCATCATTACTCATCTTATTAATGAAGAAATACTTCTTTCATCATTCAATTGTGAGCACCCCCCCCCCCCCCATCGAAGTATCTAGCAGAATATGAAAATAAATAAATGTAAAACATCAAGAAAAATGAAACTTAACTTGTCAAGAAATTAAAAATGGTCTTGTCGCAAATGTTAAGATTTCTTTAAATGGCTTAATCATAATTTTTAACAAAGAAAATGTTTTCATTTTAAATTTCCCCTGTCTTAATTGGAGGAAAGAGATAAAAAGAAGAATTAATGGAGGAATAACTTTCAAAGCACATTCATTATGACTAGATTTACTCATTAGATTCATGTTTTTCTTTTAATACAGCCAGGATTGTTTATTTTTTAATGTTTTCGATAAATGAATGAGCCGTTTGAATTAATTAATTTATTAAAGTTTCGAGCATTTATTTATTTATTTATTTATTTATTTTTTTGCTGGAGATAATTTCATTATTTTTTATTATACGCTCGCTGTTTCGTATTATGAAAAATAATAAATAACTATTAAATACTGCTTTGAACATTAAACGTAAACGGCATTCTTTCATATTCAGCATTATCAATTAATTACATTTTTTTCTCCAAAATTCAGTACTACAACATTCTTTTAATGAGAAAGTTTAAATGAGAAGACGGTAAAAACTAAAAGAGTTATTGAACTAAATAGAAATTTTATTTTGTTAAAGAGCTTTATCTTAAGCTCGTAATTACTGAAGTGGTGCAATCTTTCAGTCTTCATGATGTTGATTTTAATAACAGTGAAGCAGGTTAATGGAGAATAGGTACATTTGAAATTATTTAAATCTTAAACAATTTTACTTTTGAAAAATAAATGTCCTTATCATTGTTAAATGATTTTTTTTTATTTATAGAAATAATTAAAAACATGAAATACGTTAAATTTAAGTTATTATTTTAAATTATATCATTTAGTAGAATACCGCCTAAATGTATAATTATTATTTCTTGATTAAAGTTTTTATTAATTTTTTTTTAATAAATTGCTTTGCTTATTTTTGATCAATGTGATACTCTTTTAAAAGAGTTTAAGCCATTGCCATTTTCATAAAGTTATTATCTTATGTTATTTTTAATGATGTATGTGTAATTAATCTATAAGTATAATTAAATAAATTGTTCCTCTATTACATATTTTATTAATTTATTAATTTCTTCTAATTAAGTATGATAATCTTTTTAAAGGAATCATTCTACGAGTTGCTTATTTTGAAAATTTTGTTGATTACTCTGGCATTCAATATCATAAAAAAAATACCTCTAGCATTTAATGAAACGTAAAATTTATTAAATCAATTAACGTACAAACACGTGTTTATTATGAGTTTAAAAATTTGTATCAAATTTGATATATGTGATATTCTTTTTAAACGAGTTTGATTGTTTTAATTTGTTTTTTTTTATAATTACTCTGATATTAGAAATAAAAAAATTCTAATATTTAATACAATGCTAAAATTTAGTACACTAATGTATATATACATGTATATATATGAACATGTGCTTACCATCATTGTCTGTCCTGCTTTCAGGGTGGATAGCAACTGTGAATCTTTTGACTCTAGTCATGCCCCCACTCGTCTCCCCTGTATCTTTTTCCATGTTGAATTATATGCGCCGCATGCTCAAATAAAATTTGACAGACATTACCACTCACGTTTGGAAGATAGCCACTTATGTTAAGCACGAGTTTTTTCCCTCTTAGTGATATTTCACTACTTGCTGTTGTGTATAGAGATAGGGTTATGCACTCGCGTGATAGTCTCGCGTGCTGTAATGACTCTTTCGCCAAACGAGCGCGCCAAACAAAGTTCGATGTGCCAAGTAGATAAAAAGCAAAATATAATAATCTCGGAGACTAAATGTATCAGCGATTGATCGCTGATATTTCCTGAGATTGTACAGGTTAGAAATTGAGCTTTTAAAAGTAAATATGATAGGTAGGAAAAGGGAATATTCAGTATCTCTCTTTTTATAGCTTATGTCATAAAAGAAAATTTCGGAACGGTGTTTGGAGTTTTTTGAGCGATAAAAGTCAGTGAAGGTAGGAGGAAGTTTTAAACTTTAAGAGCGGGCATTTGTATTTTTATCACTTTAAAAGTATCATCATGTATTACATTTTGCTTATTCTTTTCACATTTAATGGCAGTTTAACTATGAAAATTTAAACTAAATTTTACTTTCTATAACGCAGATTTTTTTTTCATAGAAAAAGATAAAATATATAGCATTAAGAACATATTTATTTAATTGTTCGCCACAATCATACGTACGAATGCGAGCATGTCTCACACTTTTGCACGTAAAAAAGTTTTGTACTAAAATGGCGTCAAAACCGAAACTTTTATATGAAATATTTTTATACTTAGGTAACATTGCTTTTAGAAAGCATCTGCGACTTTCTAAAATATTATTTTCATGCTTAAAAAAATATTTATTTTCAGTTTCGTCTGTGACATGTCACACCTGCAAACAATGATAACTCTTCTCTCTAGGTGTGAAAATGACATTTTAGAAATCGATGCTGCTGTATTAAGATAGAAAAACGTTAGGTAGCTATATAAAAAATATTTAATATAAAAGTTTGAGTTTTAAATCATTTTACAACAAAGTTAATATGTGAGAAAAAGTCTGAGAAACGCTGCTATGAACTGAGCGTGATATGCATACACTTTTTGCTTTTTTGAGTCAAATACATATCCTTTGAGCGAGGAAAATTTTACTAGAATGTTTCTTTTTTCTACGTTGTACTTATTCGATTTAATTTACTAGCTAAAATTTCTGGTTCAAAATATATTTATTTCATTTGAAAGAAAACGCAAAAGCAATTCTTTAACAGAGGTGCGAAGAAGTGTTAATGTTTGGGTACTGCCATTTTCATATATTAACCCTTTCAGGAGCAAAGTACGTCTGTTGCTAAAATGTTAAAATTATTGATTGACACAGGATTTACGAGCAGATTTTTATGAAAGTAAATAAAGGCTTTTCTTTGCGAACAATTATAGAGAGCAAAATTTAATTCATAAATTCTCGTGCCAATGTACCATTTGGGAATTAAAATTAAGTGGTATATGTAATATACCGGTGCCGTTCAAGGGGTTAATCTTCGAGTTCTTCAATCGCGGAATTCTGCTATTAAATAGAGTGAGAATTATTATTTTAAAATAGTGGTACTCCAAAAGAAGCGTACCTACGCACCCTGTTTGATATCCATCTAGTTTTTTTTTTTTATATATTTATACCAGAATTACAAAATATAATATTTTTGTGAGGGTTGCCATTATATTTGTTTGACTTGAAAAAATCTGGAAGATTGGCAACTATACAGAAATAAATAGTTTTCTTAAAGTCTCTAACACACGTTGAGATACTTACATTTGAATCCCACTCTTTCCGAATTTAAATTTTCGCCTTAATAAATTTAAATTTTTTGCGATTAAATAAAGCAACAAATTTCATTCATAAAAAGTGGTAGTCAAATATGAGGACGTTTGCGCACGCTGCCACATCAAAAAGAAATTTGCATTTATAATTTCCTTTGTTTTCAAGCAAGCTATAAAGAAGCTTTTTTAGTTTATATGTGGAAAGTTCCTTTTTTGTAACACCTATGACATTAAATTTCGTTTTGAGGGAAATATATTTCTACAGTATATTTTCTGTTCAGTATTTATTTTTCAGATGTATACGATACGCCATTAACTAAGTACTGTAAACGTTTCTCTCTGGTTCGATAACATCAATCGATTGAAGCAAAATACGTAACAGGTGAGAGTGAAATGGATTCTATAATAAATGCGTATATTTTCATTTCAGTTTTCTGCAAAACAAAAACAATGTGCGATGAACTTTTATGGGGTTTTCGTACTATGCATTGTTTACGGACGGTTGAATTTCATGTTTAGAAAATTTTACTTCGCGTTTAATCACCACAACGAAACGTATTGAAAATCTCCGGCAAATTATATTAGTATTTCAGTTAGATAGATTTCAGTAATTTATTTTAACCCTTTAAAGCGCCGTGTTATAATATCTATGCAGCTTAAATTTAACACTGAACTTCGAAAATTGCACAAGGAATTTGGAACTAAATTTTGCGTTTATAATGTACGTAAATGACAGCTTATATGTTTTTTCAAATGATTATTTTCGTAAATTCCACTGACATTGAAATATTTTAAGAGTTTTGTTACTGAATACTTTGTCTCTGAAAGGGTTAGCGCTTTAAATGGTGTGATATTACGGTGTAATATTTATACTCGTTAATTTTAATTTTAAACTGATGAGTGGCACTCAGAAGTTTTTAATAAAATTTTATTTTTATAATGTACCTGAAGAAAACTATTTACTTATTATCAAATCAATTTGTTTTTAAACTCTGGTGACAATCAATCATTTCCACATTTTAGCAACATAAATACATTGACCCTGAATATGTTACCCTCTTAAAAGAGTTGGTTTCTTTTTGAACAACTTAATTTTAATCCCTTAAACCATTATCCGCTGGTGTTGCGTTCACGCAACGGTGAAAATAAATACGCATGTTTAAATAATTTATATACCCACCACTTTTTTTCAATTAAAAAATTAGCCTTACTTAAAGACACTAAGATCTTAATGTTAAGATCGAATAAAGCGAAAATTGTTTTTTTGAATCTGAGGCGGCAAACGACGTTCAGATGAAAAGTTGAACCTCATAGTTTTGGGTTAATGTCACATTAGCACTAGAATTGCAGAAAGAAAATCTCCCTTTTATTTATTTCAAAATAATTTTGTGCGTAAATTCTGGTGTCATCTAATCATTTCAATATTTTACGCACGAAATTATTTAATATAAGAAAAAATCAATCATTATCTGCCTTTATTCTTTTGGTGCTAGTTGAACCAGCTTTCAAAGTTCAAAATTTCACCAATTTATAGTTCAACATTTAACCAATTTATGGTTATGATTGCTATCTATCCTTATTTATTATTTTGAAAAAATTGTTCTTGTTATTATTAAATTTTGAGACATAGCTGCTTTTAAAGCTGACTGCCCGCAAGTGTTATTCACAAGTGGCTTCCTAAGCAGACACGTAAAGAAAACCAGCTCACCGAAAACTAGGCCTTTAGAGGCGGCCCCCAGACTTCTTTTAGTGGTATAAAATGCAGGGTGTCCATAATTAAACGACCCTACTTTAAAGTTCTTTACAGACGAAACTATTGTTCAGAAAGTTGTGAAGTTTTGTGACGGACATAATGAAGGAATGGGAATTGGTTTGAGCAGAAGAAAATAAAAATGTTCAAAATTTCGCCACTTGGGGGTGTTTATTAATGAATTACACATTTTTGAAAGATTTTACGGTTGATTTTTATCAGATTAAGTAAGACAAATACACAGACTATCCCCTGAAAAAAAAAAGCGCAAAAACTTAAAAAATTATTGGTGTTCGAATTTAACGGACCATACAAAGTTTGAAAGAAAATTCACCTACGGCAGCCGCTATTTTTTTTATTAGAGCTCAGGCCTTGTATTCAGTGGGCGATGGCTAAATGTGCAATTTATTTTTTAAAGCCCTCTGGTGGAGAAATTTTGAACTATTTTTTTCTTTTTTTTTTTTTTTTTTTTTCTTTTTTGCTCAAACAAATTTCCATTCCTTTATTAAGTCCGACACAAAATTTCACAATTTTCTGACCGATAGTTTCGCATGTAGACAACTTTAAAGTAGGGTCATTTAATTATGGACACCCTGTATGTTAACGAGCTCGTAATAAATTTCGATGAATATACCTTACATAATAGTATCCCTAATAAAAATAAATATTTGTAGTTAAAGTGTTCTTTAAAAGGTGACGCCCTTTTATTGTTTGAAAATACTGCTAAAGAGTCTAAGCGATATGAGCAAACAGTTGCAAATTTAACCCCTTCGGGACCGGCGGCTCTTACACAAATTTTATTCGGTTGACATCACTTTTTTTTAAAAAGTTACCTTGACTTAAATAATCAAGAAAATGATCAAATCAAGGAAAGAAAATATTAGTTTTCTTTTTTTACTGGTACCAAAAACAATTATGCATGCGCGTTTTGAAAGTGCATATATGAATCCATGGTACCGAATGGGTTAACGAAAGCACTTTCTGATGTGTTTTACGCATTACGTTATTGCAGCCAACAGAAAGTATGTCAGAAATTGTTAAAAAAAACTTCTTCTTAAATAGAACTTAACGATAAACTTGCACAAGACTTTATGTTTCATGAACCCATATTGTTGTATACCCCCTTTTTCATTTGTCAATAAAAGGCATGAAATGCGTCAACTGAAGACCAGAGCCCCCTGAATACTAGGCCTACATGCTCACATATAAATGGCGGCTGTCGTAGGCTGATTTTTAGAGGCAATTGTACAGTCCCCTTAATATGAATATCACTATTTTCTAAAAGTCTTCTTTGACAAATTTAATTTTAGAAAAGTATGGCATAGAAAAGTTTAAAGAACACTGACATTGAAATTTAAGGGATAGTAGAAACGCTGAAAACAATTCGCCTACGGCAGTCATACTTTTCTGCCATCGCGTAGGCCTAGTATACTGTTGAAAATTTGGAGCAAGGTTAAACCAACTTTTGGTGGTGAAGTAGCTGCTACCATAATATGATGATGCGTTGTTCCAGTATTTATTTGTAAGGTTGAACCATAAATTGATTAAATGTTGAACTATGAATTGGTGAAATTTTGAACCTCGAAAGTTGGTTCAACATAGCACAAAAAGATAAAGGTAGATAACGATTGATTTTTTTATATTAAACAATTTCGTTTTTTGCCCCTCCCCCCCAAGCAACTGTGATTTGTAGAAGTGGTGAACGTAAACCTCTATTAGGCAAGCAGATGTTTATGCTCAACGGAAGTCTAATTCATGGTACTATGAATAAAGAGGGATTAACATAATGAAAAACACCGATTATCTGAGCCCTGATTATCAAAGTTTCCGCTTTAACCGAGCTATCCAAATATTTCTAGGATTTTTTTTTGTATTGTTCTACTGTTTCAATTTTTTAAAACAACCGGAAACAAATTCTGAACTTGGTCTCAGAAACACTCAGGAAAACGAAAACCAACAAATCTACCCCCTTTAATTTATACTGTAGTATTGCAAACCTCGAGGTCATGGTTCCAAAAGAAAAGCATGCAACAAAAGAGTATTCGTAGAATATTGGTCGTCTAGTCACACGATCCCCTCCCTGGAATCGGGAAATGGTTTCGGCTGTTCACATCTTCCCTCGTATTTGGAAAGTACGGTGGTACATTCAGTCAATTCTACAGCATCGAAATGAGTAGCACCAGTAGCACTGAGAAAGTTAGTGGTTGTCGTAGCTTTTACTGTTGCAAACTGGAGAAAAGGGAAGAGAAATGAAACAGAAATGTGTCGTGCAGAAAGGGCCAATTGCAGTTTACGAAAAACAATGAGAAAGTGTGAATTAGAAAAAACATCAGAATCATAATTCCTGTGGTTCGCATATTTGAGATAGAAGGGAAGTCCAATATCAGAGCCTATGCTACAAGCAAAATCATTTCACTTTCATAAAACATTGTACCCTGGAAATGATTTCACTGCTAGTAGTGGTTGGTTGGATCGGAGGAAAAAGAGATATTGAATTCGGCAATTATATATATCGGGAGAAAAATTATCAGCCTATTGTGATAAGATGATTAAAGTCAAAAAAATTTTTTTAAATCTCACTGCAAAAGAAAATCTGAAAATGGATCAACTTTTCAACTGAGATGAAACAGGATTGAACTTTAGAATGTTGCCTTCAAAAACTCTTGCGGCAAAGGATGAAAGGTCAGCTTCGGGTTATAAGAAAAGTAAAGAAAGGGTAACAATATTAGCATGTTCGAATGCATCTGAAACTTAAAACTAACGATAATAGTGATTGACAAGTCGAAAATACCTCGAGCACTTAAGAATATTCATATTCAAAGTTTACCAGTGTATTACAAGAATCAGAAAAGTGTGTGGATAAATACGGATTTGTTCAAATTTTTTTTTTTCTTTTTTATGAATTTGTTGCTAGCGTGGAGACATTTCTAAGAAAGCAAAATCATTGCTTGAAAAATCTTATTGCTTAAGAAATCAATATTATTGCTTGAGAATTCTCCAATGCTCCCTGTCACCCGAATGATGATGAATTGGTGTATGGCAACATTAAAGCCCTTTTTTTTGCTTCCTAATGTCACATCACTAATTCAGCATGTAGATCAAGGTGTTATGGAGAACATGAAGATAAATTACTAATATATATATATATATATACTAAAAATTCTTATTGAAGGAATCGAGGAAAATAAAATTGTCCCAGAGATACTTAAAAGTTTTAATCCTAAGGATGTTGTCTACTGGACAGCTGCGGCATTGGATGAAGTAAAAATAGCCACCATAATAAAATCTGGAGGAAAATTATCGATACACAGAATACAGAACAACACGGAAAGTCCAATGAAGCTTGCGATGAGGTTTTGGACTTAGTCAAGAAACTGCCATTGTCTGAGCCACTCAACAAAGAGGAGGTACGTGACTAGATAAACGCTGACAAACAACAAGCGATCACAGACTCAATGATCGTCAATATTGTCTACAAGGAAAATCAATCTAGCGATGATGATGAAGTCAGTGACGATGCAAATCGACATATGAAAATCTTACATACAGGTGCACTAAAAGCTATCGAAAGTGCTATTGAATATATAGAACAACAATAAGAAGCTACACCAGCAATCCTGTTATCCATAAAAAACGGCGAAAAAATGCTGCAGAAAAACGCCAAAGTAACGTAATACAAAAAACAATTAACCCTTTCAGGGGCAAGACTTTTCTGCTCCGATTATGTTCAAATAATTAATTCACACCGCAATATACGAACAAATTTATTTGCAAATAATCAAAAGCATTTTTTCACGCTTATCATGAGATCGAACTTGTACTAGCAAATTACTGGTGCCATTTGAAATTTTGGGCATTAAAATTAACCGTTTGCAGACTGCAAACGGCGCCCTTCAAGGGGTTAAAGACTTTTTTAAGGGTAAAAAAAAACTTCAATTATCCTAACAATATGAAATGTATGAGGTGCATCTGTGTAACCTTTGTATTTCTTAAATATACCTTTAAATCCATACGATATATTTTATTTACAACTTTCGCTTTAACCGAGTATTTTGGTTATCCGACTTAGTTTTGGTCCGCATTAACTTGGACAATCGGGACTCTGCTGTATTCTCAAAATGGTGAAGTTTCAACTGCAACCGGTTTCACAGTGGCTCATTACCGCCGGGGCAAACTTCCACCAGTAAATTTGAATAGAAATTTCCTCCTTATTTAAAAGCCTTATTAATGCAGTATTTCAGTCATATTATGGCCAATAACAGATTTATTTTTTTTACTGCTACGCGTTTAAGTCGGCGGTAGTCAGGTTCTATGTTTCCGCAATATTGCGACAACCTAAACAGCCTTCTGTCAGTTTCAGTGAAAGGGATTATAATACCAGAGTCAACTTCCAACATTAAAAAAGAATAGAATTTTTTAGCATATTTGTGATAGAAGTTTTATATTAATAAGCCGCTTAAATAGGGAAAAAATTTTCTAATCAAAATTTACTGGTGGAAGTTTGCTCCGGCGGTAATAAGAAGCTGTTGTTCAGATATAAAAAGTAAGCTATCGTTTTGTGACAACCTCTACTGTTACTTCTGTCGGAAATGATAGACTCAACACTATTATGTCTCCTCCTCTTTATTCATAACTCCATTGTCTAATATTACTAGACAACAAGACGAAAGAAAACACTAGTTTTGCTTAAGCATAGTTGCCAACCTCCCGTTTTTTTTAATAACAAAATTTTTATGCAGAAATACTTGTTTCATACAATAACATAATTTCGGCAATTAAAGAAAGAGAACATTTTTGCGAGAATTTACTGGTATTAAAAATATCGGGAGGTTGGCAACGATGCTTAAGTATGATAAGAACAGGTTTGCCAGTTTGGCCTCCATTTTATCTCGAATTTTCGACTTCAGACCGGAATTTTCTGAAGAAGAATTTTTATTTTAACCTCTTCGAGAGCGGTGATTCCCTTTTGGACCACCTAATTTTAAATCCCTAAATGCCACATTGGTACCAGAATATTGGAATGGAAAATTTCCTTTTATTATGAATGTGAACAAAACCTTTTGTTTATTTTGAAATAAATTTGCCTGTAAATTCTGGTGTCATTCACTCATTTCAGCATTTTGCGAATAGAAGTACATTGCCCCTGAAAGGGCTAACCCTTAAATACACGATTTATTTATTTTTTTTTTTTTTCGAAAAAATTATATATGATTCTCCAAAAGGTTTATTACACATGAAAAATAATGAAAAAAAAATCAGAGATAAATTTTTCATATAATACGTCAATCTTTTCTTAAATGGAAACATCTGCAATATAAGTAAAAACTACTGTCGTGTGGCTGTTTTACTCTAAAATATTGCAAATTAGTAAATGTTTTAATAAGTATGTCTCCAAATACCTTAATTTATACAAATATTATTTTATAAAATTTAACCTTTAACCCTTTAATACCCATGATAGAATACGTTCTAGAAATTAGGTAGTTCAGCGAATCTGATGTTACACCAGAAAGTGTCAATGGTTAATTTCGCTTTATTTAAATACGGAATGTATGTTATTAATTAAAGCAAATATTGCTATTTTAACTTTCTGGTGTGAATCAGGCATATAGTATATACGAATAAAAATAATCCATTAAATTCAAATCACTGTTCTCTGCATATGCAAAGATGCGCACTAAAGGGTTAAATAATCAAGGAAGTCTGTCATTTCACAAATCTAAAAACACTTTTTACATTTTCTTGGAATAATCGGAATTTTCTGAGCAAAAGTAGAGACCGAACTCCCAAACCTGCATAGGAAGAAGCAACTGGAAAAATATGATTGTACTACTGATTGTACTTCTAGTAAAAGGTGGTGGAAGTAGATTTTTCTGCTAGTGGGGAAAAAATCTTAGAAATTATGATTTAATTACCTAACACCATAATCATCACAATCGATTTTTTTTTTTTTTTTTTTTTTTTTTTTTTTGCTTTCATTAAACAAATATTTATTATTAACTTTTTGATATTATGCTTGTTAGAAATTTATAAGAAATTATTTTAAAGCTGGTAAGACATTTGGAACAAGCTTTGAATGATAAAGCTTACTCTGATAAAAATCATGTATTCCACTTGCAAATAACTGTAAAGAAATGTTTTCTAATTAAAAACGAATGGCCTACTTTTGAAACCATGCTTGTGTTATTTCAATATTAAACAATAAAATACATAAAATACTTGAAAATTCTAAAGTATTAAAATAGATAAACTAAAATGCATTTAAAAATTACATAAAAGAATTTTGTTTTCGTGCAAAAATATTATTTTGTATAAAAAGAATCTTTAGTTTTTTTTACAAAACTAGCAAATGTTATACACTGCTCAAAACAATTAAAGGATATTGAGGTTGTGGATGGATCTTGCGGCTGGTAAATTGCTTAGATGATTAATACATAATCGACAGACGTGTTAGGCTATATGAGAAAAAAATTACACATGTTTGGAAAAAAAAAATGCATTGTATTGAGTATTTGGGTACGAAAAAAAAAAACACAATTTGTGCATATGCAGTGGTAGAAAAGATGCACAGCAGTATGCCAATTGTCACCACTAAACTTTAATAGTATTCTTCCCCGTCTTAACTCTAAAAATTTTTGTTATTAAATCAGATGCAGAATACTATTCAAATTTAGTGGTGATAATTGGCCCATAGCTGATCATCTTTTCCACCGCTGCATATGAGAAACAAAGAATAAAAAAGGGTGTTTCCTTCAGAGAAAATTGTTTTTAGTATGGTGTATGGTTTCTCCAGACGCACAGTGGGGCAAAATCCCAAAAAGCTGGCCAAAAGTCGAAAAATAAAGTTATTATTTAGGAAATTTTGACTATACAGATGGCTAGAATAATGTTTGGAGGGTCAGAATCTACATTTATAAAAAGGTTTTCGTTTGGCCTTGGCAACCTGTATCATTTCAAAAGTGACGCTTGGAGAATTATCATCTTAGGCGAAGAAAATGAGCAAAACAATAGTTCCTCTAAACACGTGCTATATTTTTCCATATCATCCGATTTTAATGCTTTAAAAAGGATTCACACGATGATTGTGTGTTCTTTTTTTGCTCGTGCTACAGAAGTTATACTAAGTACATAAAAATTAATAATTTCATGATTACTTTTGATAAACAAATTTAAAAAATATAGTATTTTTTTGCTTTTAAACATCAAAAAGTTTATAAGTTCCACAGTGTTCCGCAACGACATACAATGAAATAATAGCCAGAACTATTATCTAATGAATAATGAAAAAAACAGCTGCCATAAACTTCCATTCTGCATTTCGTCCAGGTTTTTTTAACAACAAGTAAAAATGTCACTTTTTTAGTCGCTTCAAAAGCTTTGACATTTTTTTAAAAACTAATTTAGCTTTCAAAAATTTTCTAAATTTTTAAATTATCTAGTTTTGTCACAGATTATTATGTATTTTCTTACAAATAAATATTATAATCATAAGAATAAATGAATTTGATAAGCAAGATTAGTAACAAAAAAATTAAAAGAATTCTCTATCATCGATACGATAGAAATACATTTTCTTATCTTTATAGCTAATAATTTTGTTTATTCTATTGTAATTAGAAGAATTATCTTATCAATTGCAATCTTTGCTAGATCATACTGCTGAACGTATTTTATTAAGGCAAACGGGAAATTATTAAGATTCTGACTTTCGATAAAATTAGCAATCTGAAGTTGATTTGCAAGTGGGGATGTGATAGTACATCTTTTCAAAGTACTTTTAAACAAACATTTAGCGTTTATGATGGTAGAAATTAGGTTGAAATAGCTTTTTCACTTCTCTAGTGCCACTAGAACTCGTAAGTGTTGCGAATAATTCTGAAATAGTTATCTGGAAAAATTCGAGATCTTCATCTCCTTGATTATTTAGGCCCATCAGAATCCATTTTTTGCACAAAAATACGGAAGTTACTGTCAGTAAAATGGATTATATTACAGATTATGAGAGTAAACATATTCCTTTTAAAACAATCTTTGATAAGAAATAAGTAAGCGTTAATTACAAACTAGCTTTAACGATTATTGACTGTAAAATTTTTAATGTCATTACTAGTAATTTTTCAACCCAACGTTGGTACCTATGTCAGGCAACTTAAAAACAGTTTAATAATCTTGATGACATTTTCAAACTAATAGTGAATGAAAATCATTTACAATTCGTGATGTCCACGTTACATACCTGTATAAGATGTTTTGAGTGTCGCTTGCATTTGCCATATAAACGGGATATAAAAGAATGGCAAGCGTACATGCCTGACAAGAAGAAAAAAATTAATTAAAATTGCAAAAAACAAAATTTACAAAAAGTATTTCGTTTACAATTAGGACTTCTCGTTGATAAATCAAAGCTCGGATCTTGAAGCACAAATGATTACAATACAGCTCGTCGATTCTTTGAAAATGCAGCTATTTCTGCTTCCATAACGAGCGTAGACGAAGATTTGATCAAACACTTCAACGCCATATTACAAGTAATTTCTTAACATTCATTTGATCAATTTCGTGGATTATTGCTCGCAAACAGCTTGTAAATTCATTGGATTGTATTCCTAGCTCTATATTCCAACTTCAGTGCACAAACTAGTTATTCATGAGACAGAAATAATAGCTTCCTCATTACTGACAATTACTTTCCCTCATTATTATCAAATGTCGGGAAACGCTCAATGATCGTATAACAAATTGATCAAAAGGTATCGAGATGATTTCTCGTTAAAATGTAGTAGGACGTAAACAATGAAAGATTTTTTTGCGTTTTTTTAATGCTATCAGATCACTTAATTTTAAGCTTACGTAAACTACCATTGAAGAAATTAATTGCCGAAACGTCAGTGAAGGCTTACTGTGGAGACACGAAAAGTTTTGGTTTCCGTTAGTCTGTCTGTCTGTTCCGCGATAACTGCCGCAAAAAGCATCCGATCGGCTTGAAATTCCCTGGGCATGTTGATGAGCTCCCCGGATTTAGCTGTATAGTTTTGGGTTAAATTTGGTTCATTCGTTCGGAATATACAGAACATTTTATTTTGTGATATAATGCTTTTCTATGGGAAGTCAGACGATTTTCAAATTTTCATTTGTTGAAAGAAATCGCTCATATAAATAATAGATTTAAATGGTAAATTTTGGATGCTGAAATTTTTAAATAAGAGTATTAAATTATTCTTATTAGTTTGCAATTTCGTCAAAACATTTGTCAGAGCTTTTAAATTAGGTGTATAACTTATGATAGAATTTCATACATGTGTTCGAATAATATAAAACATTTTATTTTATGAATTTACTTATATTTCATTTTTTTTCTTTTAACCGTTGCGTAGCAACAACATCTCATCTAAAAATATCATAAATGTGAAAGTATGTATGGTTTTTTGAAGTCAAATCAAAGCAAAAGGAATGAATTAATGAATGCCTTTGTATAGATATTTGCATATAGATTTATTTAAACGCAGAAATGAAAATAGTATTTATATACTATATAGAATAATATTTTCATTTATTTATTCAACTATTTGATTATAAATGAAAAAGTTCGTTATTTTCATACAGAATAAACTGACACTATTCTGTTAAATTTTATAAACTTTATTGTTGCCAAAAAAAAAAAGAATAACAATTTCTCGCAAAGAGTTAATTTTAATTTGTAAGATTTTCACGTGCAAAAGAAAAATGGAATAAGCAAATAAAAAATAAAAAAAAGGATATATAGGACAGGAACGAATATATATAAACATTTCACACCAAATACCACCTAAAATAGTTTTTGTAGCAGTATTTTCCCAGCATTACGAAGAAAGATTCCTCGATCTACACGATTTTACTTGGCCTTCCTTTTCTCATTCTTTGCGATTTCATTTTCGCAATTGCGTGCATTAATTGGCACAAAATTTTACATTTTTATGACTGAGATATATGTAAGGCCATACAAATAAGAAATTCTGTATTGTCTCCTATAAAATGTGATAAAGTGTTGGTTAATCATATATGTTTTTATTAAGAGGAGCAGAGCTGCCAAGCCTCCGGCGTTCTGGATACCAGTATTTTAATACAGAAAATGTTACTTTATTTAATTGAAACATTTGCGCGATTTAAAAGAACATTTTCTCTAAGATAATAGTGATGTGCAAAAAGCTTGAGACTTGGCATGTCTGGTGGGGAGTGAAATGTTTTACTTAATGCATTTATCTCTATTTTAATGCTACGTGAACAACGTCCGTGTAACAGCTTGTAGAGTGTAAAATAAATTAAATTATTAAAATAATCCTTATTACGAAAAATGAAACAGAAAGTCCGGCTAAGGGAAATGAAATGTTAGTTAACCTTTCGTAATTTGACCTGAACATAGGTTTGCGTCAAATTTCAACGGTATTTGTAACATCACGATTTTAAATTAAATGTAGATACTATTAAAAGAAAATCACAAAAAATACTTAAAGGCGCCAAATCATGTTTATCTATTTAACGATGATGAATTATTAACTGTTAGGTTTAGAAGCCCCCCTACTTTAGGGTGATTTTAGTAAGTCAATGCTATCGAGTACATTTTTTGATATTTAGATTAGATCTTAGATATAAATATTGCAGAATGGTAATCAAAATTATTTTTTTATAAACACAATTTATAAAGGTATTAGATTTCTAAATTAGATGTTTCAGTTTACATTTCCAAAAGTTCTTTATCCATTAGATACAGGTATTTGTGGTTAGCAGGCAAGTAAATACTGCTGTATGGATATTAGGATAACGTAAAATGTTTGACCGAATTATTGTTTATCCTTATAAATCGCAGTGTAAAAAAAAAATCTAAGATATAGGGTAATCATTAACTCAATCAGTAGAAAATTACAAATGCAAAATAAATTACACAACGGGGGGTTCAGGGGGGCAGAGCCCCCCTAAAGAAATTTGCTTTATTATATAAAAATTACTAGAATAAGTAGCTCGTGAGAATTTCAGAATATCCTTACATAACAACGTGTTTAATTTAACGCTTTTAATGTCTGAAACCATCGAAATATTTTTTTTCCTTTTATAAATGTTTGTGTAATTTAAATAGTTTAAATTTTGTTTTTGTAGAAAGATTAATATTACGCAAAGTTTGATAAAAACAATGAGTTGCAGAGATGACGTTGAGGCTCTTGATCTGCAGATTTACTAGTATATTTGCCCCTAGAGGCACAGAAACTTCTGTAGAATATTTCGACACCTCCCCTTCTGAACAGTCTACAGATGATTCAGAAGATGAATTTTAGAATATCCTTTTGTTTTATTTTAATAATATAAAAATTAAACCTTGCAGTATTTTGTATTTCAGTAATGTGCACTTAATTGTATTTCATAAATAAAAATTCATCGTTTAATTTCGATTAAAAATATTCTAATTCCTTCAAAATATCTTGTAACATTTAGCCTCGAAACTTTTTAATTTCGAAACAAGAAATATTTTACTTAAATCTTATTATTTTTATTTTTAATCCGCCATTTTTTTAAATTTAATTTTTGAATGTTACTTAGCATCCTAAAAAGCACCTGTATACGAAATTTCATAGAAGTTGAATAACTTTGAAAGCATTTTAATTTAAAGACCGCCATATTGGATCCGCCATTTTGTTTTATGGAATTTTAATTTTATAATCGAGATAAGCATCCTGAAAAACACCAGTGTACGAAATTTCGTGGCATTTAAATAACATTTTCATATTTTGGCCAGCTTTTTTGGATTTTGCTCTACTGTGAGACGGCCAGCAACGTTAAATACCTTTGAGACATGGAGTTAATGAGGTTCTTAAGCCCTTGAAGGGCGGTGATGACGCTATGGCATCACATAATTTTAATCTCTAATTGCCACATTGACACCCGAATTTCTTTATGAAAATTTTACTTTTGTTAAGTACGCAAAAATATACTTTTATTTGTTTGCAAATAAATTTTCTTGTTAATACTAGTGTCCATCAATTATTTTAACATTTTACGGATAGAAGTACCTTGCCCCTGAAAGAGTTAATGAAGAGCTGGGGTATTCTGTCCTGCTCCTCCAGAAGAGCCCTTTCCAGTTCTTGGAGAGTTTGTGGAGTTGGTAGGTGCCCAGCAACTCATCTGCCTAGAATGTCCCAAACATGCTCTGTTGGGTCCATGTCCTGAGAACACACTAGCCATTCCAGTCGTATGATTCCTTTCTCGAATAGGAAACCATCCACCAAGTGAGCACCAATGAGCATGAAGACCTATGGCATGGAGTCAGTTTCGGACAGTTTTTGTCGAAACTGTGCTGCCAGTAGCCGAGCGAAGGCGTTGTTGAAGAAGAGAGACTTTCATTTATTGGTGTCTCCGAACCGGTAGCGTTAAATTTCTATTTTCATTAGGCGTAGTTTTATCTCCTCGACATTGCCCTGGTCTTCGGCCTGCGTTTCCAGCCTCCAAAAAACAGTTCCAGATACCGGAAATAACACTTTGTGAAACTCCAGTGGCTTCTTCTATTTCGGCTTGTGTCCCCCCCACCTACAACTCTCCAAGCTTCTAATTCGGTTAACCCTTCCAGGGGCAAGGCACTTATATAGAAGAAATACTGAAATGAATGAATGACACCTGAATTTAGAAACAAATTTATTTGAAAATAAGCAAAAGCTTTTTTTTCACGTACATGATAAAACGAAAATTTTCAAACCAAAATTCTGGTGTCAATGTCTCATTTAGGGATTAAAATTAGGTGGTCCAAAAATGATCCACCGCCCTGGAAGGGGTTAAATGACTTCGTTGAGACATCGCACTCATCAAACAAAGTACTTTTCTGAATGTCGATCATTGTTTTCCACTTTTTCTTTCAGTAAGTTCAGAGCCGAATTTCCTTTGCTGCCGCTAAAACAGGGCTGCCACGGGGAATTATTTTTTAATTCTAACTGGCACCAGTTTCTCTAAGCAGAAATCTTTAACACACAGTTTGACAACATTTGCAAGGAAAATATACTTCAAAATTTATATTAGAAATATACTAGTGCGAACTTTATGTAAAAATAGTCGCCTGTGGCAGCCCTGCGCTAAAGCGTCGTTTTTGATGTCAAACTCAAAATTTGCGTACTTCGAAGTTTCTAAATGAGAAAACTTTCCATTTGTGACTCTCTTCTTCCATTTTCTGGAGAAAAAAATTTCGTTTATACTGTTATTTTATATAAGACTTAAAATATCCTTTAATTGTTTTGAGCAATGTATTTTAACCCTAGAACTACCGAAAATTTTACTCAAGTTTTATAAAAACATTCTACACCAGAATTTTTACTTAAAACTATTTAATTTGTTTATTTAACTTATTATTGTCTGATTTATAAATTTAGTTTGTTTTGAAGAAATTTCTGGTTTGAATAAATATTTTGAATATACATGTCGGGTCCATTGGACCCTTCTGGTAGACAGAGGGTTAACATCGTTATACGCCTACATTACTTATTTAAATAGAAATAATTCAAGAGTAAAAATTGAAGATTTTTTTATATAGTTTCTGTTTAGAACTATCAATAGATTCTAATATGAAATGCTTCTTAAGAATTTTTCTTATTGCAATATATAAATTTCTGTATAAATTGTTCTAAATAAAATTATTAAAATAAAAAAAAATTTCCCAGCAATATGTATTGTTTTATATATAATTTTTAAAATACTTTTCTCTCTTTAGATTCTTGCAGAAAATTTTTACATAGTTCAAATTTCATGGAAGACGTCTCCAGCAAATACTCTTTGACGAAAACTATAGAAATGGACGGTCTAACAGAACTTTCCTTTCACTTTGGTCAAGATTACAAACTTTGTCAGATATACTGATTGTCGACAGATATCTTGAAATGTCTGAAAAATGATATTGTTGATAGAACGTCGATAGATATCCCTGAATGTTGTAAAAGTAATATAATTTTTACAGCATTGGCCAATGTAAACCAAATATTAAAAATAAGGCATTAAAAAATCAAATTTTCTAAAAACAGCAAACATGTTAAATTTATTATTTAGAGTACTATTTCTGTATTGTAATGTTATAAGAAATGCAAAAAACCCCTTTAAATGCTTTCTTTTAAAAACCAGTTTAAAGTTATATCTGTGAATATCGGCAGATGTTGTAAATTTGACGTACGACATTCAACGACTTTCAAAATATTGGCCAATTTTTGGTAGAAGATCGGCCCATATCTTTCTGCCTCCTTGGCAAACGAAATAAGTTAGTTTTTATCAAGAAGGAGCTTGGTGAAATATAATAGAAGCATAAAAAATAACAACGTTATGGCACTGAGGAAGGTATGCTATATGCTACCGAAACCGGTATGCTTAAAATTTAAAATTTTTGGTGATTTAACGTTGTTATTTTTTACGCTTCTAAGTTAGTTTTTGCTAAGAATTGTTTGTTATTTAACAATGAACTACAAAATGTAACATTAATCTATCATAACGGGATTAATTTTTTTCTATAATACATAAAAACTACCTAACTCATCCTCGTGCAATACAAAATCTTCACGAATAAAAGATTAAAATTAAATAAGACTTAGTTTTCGTTCCATAAATAATAATACCCGTTTCTTTTAATCATAACAATGGCGGGCGAAAATGTAATTATTTCTCCTAGCTCCTAAAATCGTCGTAGACATACTGTTCTGATTGGTTCATGAGTTACACCAAAACGTGGTTCAACTCAGCAAAATTTTCATGGTCACACCATGAAGTTCTTGAAAATTAAAATTTACCATATTTTAGTACTTCTCATTATGTTACTCCATATATTGGTTCAACATGAACGGAAATTTGAAACAGTGTATTTACGGAGCTGAGGCAAGACAGTGGTACTTTGTATACGGTCAGTGGTTCACAGCGTTTCAACGTAAAGAAAAAAAAATCGGCACATTAATTAATTGCTGAATTTATATCATTAACCCGAGATTGCTCGCGCAGGGTATGTAATACCCAGTCTCGGCACGGTTATTACATTTCTCACCACTAATTTTCGAAAAGTAATCGTCAAATTATTTTTGTGAGCAATGTCAACGATTAAATAAAATGACGATCTTTTTTTGAATTTATTGGTGGCAAAGTGTTAATCGTTCATATCCTGGATATGCGCGAGCATTCCCGGATTGAAAAAGGGTGAAAGTTACTATTTCTAAAAAGCCGTGCGAAAATAATTTTCACAAAGTTTAGTAAGTGCCACTGTTCTAAGGAGTGTACGAACTTTTAAATATTGATAAAGAATACACAAAACTACCAAATGCTATAATTTTTGGCTAGCACTAATTTTTTATAGTAACCTTTGTCTTATTTAACCTTAAAGATCGTTGCAGGATAAGCATTGGAAACATGCCTTTCAATCAAATTTCCTGATATATCCCTATATGTGGCTACCTATCTGATAATATATTACCCCTATTATCACTTTCTAAATATTGATATTTTATGAGATAAAAATGTTTTTCAAATTTTTTAAAAACTGATTTTCTTAAAATCTACTGCCCAGAAAGTCATTCCATTAAATGAGATTATATAGATACCAAAGATGCATAACTGAAACTTTTCTATAATTTTCTGTTTATAAAAACGATGTGAAATATCGCAAAAAATTTACAAAAATAAAAATCATATATTTTGGTTATACGAAAATTACCCTTTTCTTGTAAAAAATTCCTTATATGTACACATATATTATATGCAAATGCCCAAAGTGTACGATGGGTATAAATATTTGCAAAAATCTATGTAAAAATACATAACATTTGTTTAAAAGCATTATTTGGGGTGGAGCTACTCAAATTCAACATCCGGAGAATTTTTGGAATAAAAACAACAGACAATGTGTCAACTGTTGTATTTTAGATTTCAATAAGCAAATTAAGCCATCTTTTTCATTTCTAACGATACTGATTCGAAATCAAAAACTAGAGTTTTGTATCGGAGATAAAAGAGAAAAATATTTTTTTGCTTGGGAAACAACAACATCCTCCGATATTGAAATATAACAACAGTTATTATAGTGACTTTTATTTAACCCTAGATCTACCGGGAATTTTATTCAAGTTTTAATAAAACGTTCTACACCAGAATTTTTATTTAAAACTATTTAACTTATTTATTTACCTTATTTTTGTCTGGTTTATATACTTAGTTTATTTTAAAGAAATTTCTGGTTTGAATGAATATTTTGTATGTACCTGTCGGGTCCAATGGACCCGTCTGGTAGACGGAGGGTTAAACATGTTTCTCACCACTTTTAACGTAGACTAACAAGAGTAAGTAGTTTCGTCCTTTTTATTCGCAAGTTACCATAATAAAATAAAGATGTTATATAACTAGAATTTGAAACAATTGTGCTCGTTTTTTTCTGAGATGTTGCTAGGTTTTAGTAGTAATAGGCAATTTTTTGTTCCAGATAAATACAACTCAAATTTTTGCTTTATTTAATGGCAGATTTCTGTGGCTATTCAATTGGTAGAAAAATATTCGGGAAAATTGGTACATAAATTGAGTAAAAAAAATCCAAAGCTGACAACACTGGATGAAGCTTTGTATTTAAAAATATATTTCTTTAATTTTGAGTTGTTTCATTTTTGATGAGATTAAAATGTTTCTTAAATGAATAAATATTAGTATAAAAAACAGCGGAACAAATAATAGACGATTAAATTGTACTGTAAACACATTGCTATTTCTTTGCAAATATATTTACAAACAAAATATACAAATACATAATCGCGTTCAGTGATTCAGGCGTCACATTAAGAAAAAGGATCTTTTACGAGAAAAAACAGCTAAAAATGTGTTAGATATTCCATTAGTTAGATATAAGCACTTAACATGACGGTTAGCAAAGCAAATCGCTGGTTTAAAAAAGTTGAAACTATTAACCCTCTGTCTACCAGAAGGGTCCAATGGACCCGACATGTATATTCAAAATATCTATTCAAACCAGAAAATTTCTTCAAAACAAACTAAATGTATAAATCAGACAATAATAAGTTAAATAAACAAATTAAATAGTTTTAAGTAAAAATTCTGGTGTAGAATGTTTTTATAAAACTTGAGTAAAATTTCCGGTAGTTCTAGGGTTAACTATAATTACTTTTCATTAAAACTGGTGAAAAACATTTTCATTTAAATTGATTGTGATCACTGTCGTTATATTTCGATATCGAAGAACGTAAGCTTGTTTTAATGGCAAAAATATTCTTCTCTATTGTTGTCTGCGATACCAACGATTATTTCTGATATTGGAGCTGTATCGACAGTGTTGAAAATGATGTCCATGTATTTACTTAAATTTGAAATACAGCATTTCTGTAAGTGTGTAATCCAAAAATTCTTCGGATGTCGAATTTGGGTAGCCTCGCCCCCAAATAACGCCTATAAATGAATTTTATTAATTTTTGCACATATTATTGTAGATATTTATATGTTACACCCAACGCAAACTTTTGGCTTTTATGTATTATTTACGCACAAATAGAGAAATTTTTTACAAGAAAATGGTAATTTCCGTATAAGATATGAATTTTATTTTTGTATTTTTTATCGCTATTCCACACAGATTTTATTAACAAAAAATTATACTTAAATTCCCAGTTATGCATCTTTGGCATCTATATAACCACGGTTAATGGCATGAAATTCGGTGCATAGTTTTTGTGAAAATCAGTTTAAAAAAAATCAAAAAAGCATTTTTATCTCATAAAATATCAATATTGATAAGGTGATAATAGGGGAAATATATTGTCAGATAGGTAGCCACATGAGCAAAAAACATCAGGAAATTTGATTGAAAGGCATTTTCCAATGCTTATCCAGCTATGCCCTTTCTGCGATTAAATAATTCAAAGAATACCGCCCGAAATTTCTGGCGATTAAAAATTTTGAAAATTGGCATATATGAATATCTGATTTGCGGGACCACTGCCATTTCTCCCGCAACACAACCTAGATATTGCAATCTCGTTCTAGAGATTACAATATAGTAAGCTGCATGTCACCGCAGCCAGCATGTCTTTGTTTATAAAACTATTTTAATTTCCGAATATTGAACAAAATACTGATAAGGATATCTAATTTTTTTTTATTCACAGTGGAATACGTTTTCAGCGGTAACAGTGGCATTTTCCAATAAACTGCAACTCTTGGAAATGTCAACCAGACTTCACTAATCAGTTTTTATGTTTAATAATTTTATAAACGAAAAACTTTTACCTGTAAAGTTTCATAAAAAGTTATTTAAAAAGTACCTGTAAAGGAGTACAGAAAATCTTTTCTAATGCATCTTTTTTCTATGCATAATGCAAAAGAAAATATTAAAAAATATTGTATATACCACTAAAAGTTTTTTTTAAAGATGTTTTAAAAATATATTCTGTTGACTCAGAGTATCACACAATTTTATTGATGTTTTCGGTTAGCTATATTGAATGAATCCGTTTGCAAACCAATGCAGACGGACAGCCTTGTAAAACGGTTTGATATTTGTGTTGCAAAATTTGAGAGTGTACAAAAGTCCATCACAGTTCGCGAAATTAATTGCGTGTATTTGGTCTTAAATTCTTCACGAAAAAAGCTTATAATACGCGTATAAGTGCCAATAGATGGCGCTTATACGCGTCATTTCCAGACACATTCTATGACAAAAAACGCTTACTTTTGTCCCATCTACTACTCCTAACTTTTTCCCACATATTTTAAGATCATACTGTATATTAAGCCTGGGCAGATAAATTTAAGAAATTTAGTGAGTGTAAAAGTGCTCTATCGGTCGATTGTACAAAACTTAACTTCGCATTAATGCCCGGCTATACAGTGTTGATGGTCTCATACATTTTTAATTCAGATTACTGGAATGTCACCACTTTTTTAAGTAGATATATCAATTTATTTAATGGCAGATTAAATAACATTTGACAACAATGATTCTGTCACAGAACGGAAGTTAGTTTTTTCCTATTCAGTTCTATGCGCTGATCCCGAATCTAATTTTAGGTATTCTCCGGCACGTAAAGTTTTTGTGATGTTTGCATATTTCGATTAATGCAAAGGGCATAGCCGGATAAGCATTGTAAACATGCCTTTCAATCAAATTTTTTGATTTTTTTCCCCAGATGTGGCTACATATCAGACAATATATTTCCCCTATTATCACCCTATAGATATTTATATTTAATGAGATAAAAATCTTTTTTCGATTTAAAAAAAAACGGATTTCTCAAAAACTGCTGCACGGAATTTCATGCCATTAACTGAGGATATATAGATACCAAAGATGCATAACTGGTAATTTTTGTATAATTTTCTGTTTATAAAAACTGTGTGAAACAGCAAAATAAAAATTAAAAAAAATAAAAATCATATGTTATGGTTATCCGAAAATTACTATTTTCTTGTAAAAAATTCCCCAAATGTGCCCCTATATTCTATATAAATGCCGAAAGTTTGCATTGGGTACTACATATATATATTTACAAAAATGTATATTAAAATTATTGAAATTCATTTTAAGGCGTTATTTGGGGCGGAGCTACTCAACATCGACACCCGAAGAATTTTTGGAATAAACAGTTACAGAATTGCTGTATTTTAAATTTTAATGAACACCTGAGCAACATTCCCAACGCTGTCGATATCAAAATGAACATGTAGGTGAAAAACATGGCTTATATGCTTAACCCCTTGAGGGGCGCCGTTTGCAGTCTGCAAACGGCTAATTTTAACACCTAAATGGCAAAATGGCACCAGTAATTTTTTAGTACAATTCCGATCTCATAATATACGTGAAAAAAGCTTTTAATTATTTGCAAATACATTTGTTCGTTAATTGCGGTGTGAATTAATTATTTGAACATTTTTGGAGCAGAAATGCCTTGCCCCTGAAAGGGTTAATGAAATCTAAAATACATCAGTTGACATATTGTCTGCTGACTTTGTTCCAAAAATTCTTCGGATTGCGAAGTTGAGTAGCTCCGCCCCAAATAACGCCTTAAAATGAATTTCAATAATTTTACTATGCATTTTTGTAAATATTTATTTGTAGTACCCAACGCAATATTTCGGTATTTATACAGAATATAAGGGCACATATGGGGAATTTTTTACAAGAAAATGGTAATTTTCGGATAACTATAAGATACGATTTTTATTTTTTTTTTAATTTTTATTTCGCTATTTCACACAGTTTTTATAAGCAGAAAATTATAGAAAAATTACCAGTTATGCATCTTTGTTATCTATATATCCTTAGTTAATGGCATGAAATTCCGTGCAGCAGTTTTTGGAAAAATCCGTTTTATAAAAATTTGAAAAAAACATTTTTATCTCATTAAATATCAATATTTATAGGGTGATAATAGGGAAAATATATTGCCAGATATGTAGCCCCATCTGGGAAAAAAAATCAGGAAATTTGATTGAAAGGCATGTTTCCAATGCTTATTCGGCTATGCCCTGTAAGCTTTTTGTGCCATTATATTCAAATTTTAGGTACAATAAATGTCAGACTGGCTTTTTTGTTTTATGTTATGACTACTGGACTATTTGCTTCAGATAAATGTCGCAGTCTGGACATTCTTAACATTTGTCTGTCAGTTATTAAGCTTAATTTGCATATTTTTTAATGGTGTAATGTTTACATTACTTTCAACTTTAAAGTAATTGTCACAGAATTGAAGAAATGTTTTGCTAGACTAGATTTTTATGCTGATTTCAAATCTGCAATCCATTTTCTTCTTTTACACCTAGTTTTTTAGTAAAATGAATTTCTATTTTAAAATGGTATTAGCACAAGTTTGATATAAAATGCTTTTTAGTGGTGTGTACCTCATTGTAAAAAGGGTGAACAGTGTTACATAGCTGCCAACATCTTACGCTTTTTCAGACCACAAAACTTTTATAGTAAATTTTACCTTTGCAAATCGCCGTAATCTGCCGATTAAATACGGCAAAAATTTCTATTAAATTTTTGTGGTCTGAAAAAGCGGAAGAGTTGGCAGCTATGGTGTTAGATTTCTATTCGAAACATAGTCACTAATGGGTATAATCGAAAAACAATTGAAAAATTAGTAGAATGTATCCTAACTAGCTGAAATACATCAAAATGTATAATAAAAGTGTTTTATGATAAGTGTTGTCAGTGGGCTGCTTTTTTAAAAATTCAGTTTTTTTTTTTTTTTAATTGGCACCACTTTTTTTAAATTGTATAATAGGCTTTATTTTCACCTTATTTAATCTGTCATTAAATAAGGAGAATTTTACTATTTCAGAAAAAAAAAATTGCCGGCAATCAAGATATCTGAATTTTAAAAAAGTAGCCGAACTATTTCTGGCTCTTTTATAAAATAAAATTTCACATTTTTTCAAAAACTAGACATGATAGAATTAACGCTTTAATTATCTCTCCCGTGGTCTTCACGGGATGCGTCTTTTATTCAGATTGTTTGATTCCCAACCAGTTTTATAAAATAGTGTAATTGAAATTATTATATCATCATTTTACATGTCATTATATAAGGTGAAAATTTCTTTTTCAAAATTGGAGCCAATAGGCAATTTGAGTTTTTAAACCGTAATTTAATGCGACCGTTAAGGGGTTAAACGATGGAGCTATGAATAAAGAGGAAGTGGCATATCCTTAAAATAGTGAAAATCCAACTGTAACCGCTTTCGCAGTGGTTGTTTACCGCCGGGGCTGATTAACATCAGTAAATTTAACCCTCCGTCTACCAGACGGGTCCATTGGACCCGACAGGTACATACAAAATATTCATTCAAACCAGAAATTTCTTTAAAATAAACTAAGTATATAAACCAGACAAAAATAAGGTAAATAAATAAGTTAAATAGTTTTAAATAAAAATTCTGGTGTGGAACGTTTTATTATAACTTGAATAAAATTCCCGGTAGATCTAGGGTTAAATAGAAATTTTCTCCGTATTTCAATCTCTTGTTAAGTCAAAGTTTCAGTGATAAATAATGGCAGAAACAGATATTCATTTTTACTGGTGGAAGTTTAATTTGACTGTAGTCTGTCCCTGTGATTCCGCGCTATTGTGACAACCTAACAACCCCCTGTCAGTGTCAGTGAAAAACATTTTTAATGCTGGGCAAACTGACACCAGTAAAAACAAAAAGAAAATTTTACCATGTCTGTGATAAAATATTTCCATGAATAAAACGCTTTAATAAGACAGAATTTGCTATTCAAAGGGATAAGCATAGCGAAATGGCCCCTACGGCCAATGTTTGAAATAACATGTGTGGTGTTAAGTCTCACCATGAGAATACAATATATAGTGTTTTTAGCCTCTGACCTTGAACTCTCCTTGAGATAATCGGAGAAGTATGCGCCGGCGCTACTATTTTTCAAATACGCTTTTCTCAAAAAGTACAAAAGTTAAAATAATGAAACCAACGCCAACAATTGAAGAATATATTTGTTCACATTATATATTTTTTCCAATTTTTACAAAAATTTTAACATAGAAAAATAAACAAAAATATAAAAATAATTATTAATGTAGTAATTTTATATTTACACCAACCAAAAATTACAGAATAATTCTCAAAGTATGTACTTTTAAAGAAAAAAATATCGTTAAAATCGAAGATGCGCTTTTTGAGTTATAAAAAAAAATAATTCTAGCAACTTGCTAAAATATTCGTAACTTTCCCTGTTTGCATTTGCAGAAATACGCCACTATCAATGCATTGGTCGATTCGTGACATTTCCTCTTGGGCAGGATGCGCGGAGAGCCAAAATAAGATAATGTTTCCATACATACAACTTCGCTATAGTTTTGTTTCGTGTTTGTAAACATTCTGTTATTTTGGCGTACTGCGCATCCTTCTCGCATAACAATATCAAGAATTGACAATTAAAATGGTAACCTTTTCCTACGACGATTTTCAGATATTATTTTTACTATGGGGTTGAACAGAGTATATATATAACGTATCACTTTATGGGGGAAGGTGTGTGGGGGGGGGATGTGGTGTGGTTGGTCTGGAACTTGACATTGGAAGATATCTGTAGGGAAAGGGGTTTGACATTTGATATCGTTATCATTTTTGATCAAAACAAAATTTACTTGTTTGGTATCTTTTTCTTTACATCTGTTATCATAATTTTTTAAGTCTGTTTTCTTCTTTTTTGAAAATACAAAGTTATTATTAAAACCATTGAATGATTATAAAACATTTCATTCCAAAATAGGGAATAACCCAACGTTCGCCATTAATATTCTCCTGCCATATGAGTATATAATTCGTTGTTACAGAAACCAGATTCGAAATTATACTTGTTATTTTTGCTTGTAAAAGATGGGGAAGAATGTTGTCCACCTTTTTTATTTACAAGAACTTCTATTGAGACCCGTGCAACGGTAAGTGCAAGAAGACAATATTACTGTTCAATGCATTATGTAACAAAGTGCTAACATTAAAAACTTTTAATAATAAGTATTTCTTTAAAATGTTATTTGGTATAAAGTTATTTCTTAAATAACAATGATATTTAATGAATTTCTTCTTTTCATACGAATCAGTAAAATATGTAAATAGAAAATGCACAACCATACCTGTATATCATTGGAAACGTATAAAAAAGGGAAAACAATCATAAAAATAAAAATAATTTTATAACATTGATAACAATATTATTAGGGGGGATGGGGAATCAGGGAATGATAACGTATGATATCGGAAGTTTGGGACTGGGTCCGGAATCGCCCAAAAGTTGATAACTTTATATATTTACAGACCCTATTCAGATTCACCTGCACATTCGACTACACCATTGACTTGATATTATTACGCGAGAAGGATGCGCAGTACGCCAAAATAACATAATGTTTACAAACACGAAACAAACCTATAGGGAAATGGTATGTATGGAAACATTACCTTATTTTGGCGCGCTGCGCAACCTGCCCGAGTGGAAATGTCACAAATCAACCAATGCATTGATAGTAGCGTATTTCTGCAAATGCTAACAGGGAAAGTTACGAATATTTTAGCAAGCTGCTAGCATTATTTTGTTTATAACTGAAAAAGCTCTCTTCGATTTTAATGAATTTTGTTTTCTTAAAAGTAAATACTTTGAGTATTATTCTGTAATTTTTTTTGGTGTAAATATAAAATTACTACATTAGTAATTCTTTTAAAAATTATTTTTTTTTATTTTTCGATGCTCAAATTTTTGTAAAAATGTGAAAAAAATATGTAATGTGAACAAATATATTCTTCAATAATTGGTGTTGGTTTCATTTTTTTTAACTTTTTTACTTTTTGAGTAAAACGTATTTGAAAAATAGTAGCGCCGGCGCATACTTCCCCGATTACCTCAAGGAGAGTTCAAGGACAGAGGCTAAAAACATATATTGTATTCTCACGGTAAGTCTTATTACCACACATGTTATTTCCAACATCGGCCATTTTGCTATGTTTATCCGGCTAGACCCTTTACTAGTAGGAAGTTCACCTCGCTTCAGAACAGAAACTGTTGATCCGATTAAAAAAAAAAATAACCGCCATCCTGTGACAACTTCCTCAGTTATGTCAGTCGCAACTGGTACATAAAAAACTATATGCCTCTTTCTCTTTATTCGTAACTCCATTGGTTAAACGGGTACCAGATTTGATATTAGCATTAAAAACTGGTGAAGAAATATAAAAGCACATAGCTGCCAACATCTTCCGCTTTTTTTTGTACCACAAAAATTTTATAGTAAATTATACCTTTTTGAAACTTCGTAGCCTGCCAATTAAATAAGGCAAAAATTTCTATTAAATCCTTCTGGTACAAAAACTCGCAAAAGTTTGCAGCTGTGTTAGCGTACTCATATGGCAGAAACATTTGAACGTCAAGAAACGTTATTAGAAAAACCTGAAATATATGCAAATGAAACACAATATTTCACGGTCACATGTCAGTATAATCTTGGACGCAACATTTTTGTAAAGTAAACTGGATAGTCACATTGACGTAGCTTTAGGGGGGAGCCTCCCCCCCCCCTAACATGTTCAAGTAGTAGGGCGCCACAGAAGGTTTATGGGTGCCGTCAAGCTCCCGTAAAAAAGGGTTTATCAGTAGTAAAAAGTAATTTTAAAATAATTTTATTTAAAATTTAAAATAACAAAGTGAGTTACTTTTTACATACAAAACTTGTATAAGGCATTCAATTTTAGATCTGTTACTTCCACTACACCCCGCCCACCTATCCGGAAGAAAATTTTTACATCCGGAATGAAAAAAATTGAAAGCAGGAATTGTAATCAATTGCAGGATAGAAGTACGATTATTTCCTTCTTATCTCGGTAGTTGTTGGTCACCCTTGGCAGTAGAAATAAAGTGGAAAGAAGTGCCTGGAGGGATTAGATTGGTTGGTTGTATTTATGTCGGCCAATTATCAACACGAGGGATATAGGCCCTAAGGGGGGGGGTGCCCTTCGTGGGGGTCTTTCTAAGGGAACCTAACCCGTATTAACGCTTGGAGAACCAAGGTTTGAAGAAAACCACGAAAACTCCGAACGGTTAGGCCGACGGGCGCGATTGGGATCGAACCCAGCACCTCCCGTCTACCAGCTTCGAGAGCAGAACCTCTCGGCCACTGGTGGGGCCTGGAGGGATTAGAAAATTTCGCAAATATGTTCAATAGTAGGGCGCCACCAAGCCCAGTGGCATAGTGGCCAGAGCATGTGTCAGCCGCGCTGCAGGACAGGGTTCACTCAGCCTTTCATCCCTTCGGGGTCAATGAAATGAGCTTGCTTGGGAATTAAACACCAAGGGTCCCGCGTTTGGCTGACCACCTGACCTGGACGTATACTGCATAGCACCTCGGGAACCAGGATGAAGAAAACAGGGATTGGCAGTGTCGGCCCAGGTTCTTCATGGATTGTATAGTCAAACAAATTAGTTTAGTTTAGTAGGGTGCCATAGAAGGTTTAAGGGCGCCGTTAGACACCCACAAAAAAGGGATTTAGATTACTACATTTATTTCCTAATAAAAACAATTTATATATATGTGGAAAAAAATCCGGAAACAGGAATTGAAATCAACTGCTGGACAGTAAATGTAATTTGATCATTAATAAAAAATCCTGTGGTTGTACAATCCATGAAGGATCAGGGCCTACAGAGCCCAACTCTGGTTACTTGCCCCTGGGCCCCGAGGTGCTAGAATTTGATTCTTAGAAATACTATTATTTCCTTCTCCTGTAGATGGGTCACCATTAGCAGTTGATGGAAAGTGTGGAAACAACTGAAAGTGACTGTAGGGGATGAGCACAGTTTTCCAATATATTCAAGTAGTAGGGCGCCATAGGTGTAAGGGCGCTGCCAGGCACCCTCAAAAGAAAGGGTTTAAATCACTACCTCTGTTCCCCAACAAAACAATTTATACATACAGAAGAGAAAATTCTGAAAACAGTAATTGTAATGAATTGCGGTACAGTAAGTGTAATTCGATTCTTATAAATATAATTATTTCCTTCTTATCCCAGTAGGTGTTTGTCATCGTTGGTAGTAAAAAAAAAAGTGAAAAGACGTGAAAGTGACTGGAGGGGATTAGAACGGTTCACAATTATGGTCAAGTAGAAGGGCGCCACATAAGGTTTAATGGCGCCGTCAGGCACACATAAAGAAATGATTTAAATAATAGTTACAATTATTTGTACAAGCACTTTACTTTAAATGTTAAATTATAAAGTAATTTACTTGTAACATACGATATTTGTATCAGAAATTTAATTTTAGAATTGTTACTACCTCTATTCCCTAACAAGAGCAATTTATATATGCGGAAGAGATAATTCTGAAAACAGGAATTGTAATCAATTGCGAGAAAGTAAGTATAATTCACTCCTTAGCAGTTCATTTTATCCTTATCTCAGTAGTTGTTGGTCACTCTTGAAGTAGAAAGAAGTTGAAATGACAAGAAGGGGTTCGAACAGCTCAGAGAGGGTGGAGGTTGTCTAGAGGACTGCACGGGCCGAAATATCTAAGGCCGGAAAGGCCCCAATGCAAAACAGAATTATCTGTGTTGGTTTTAAAAACTAAAAGATTAAATTAAATAGATAATTTAAAATAGATTTTTTTTAATGTTTTTGACGAATTTTTGCCTTTTACTTTGTTCACCCGTAATCGCGCGAATTCTAACCAGTTCTAAATGTTTACTGCAATGTGAGATATACATATTGCGTAAGCCACGCTGCAATACTAGGAAGCTGTAGCTGGTATTACGATAATACTTTTACCTCTCATGCAAATAATTAGAGATTTTTTAATCGAACTTAATTATTACCTTTAAAAAAAAATAAAGAATTTTTTTATCACGAACATCAACAAAACTTTTTATTATATTTATTCCCTAATTCGAGAGATATCGTTTAATCCTCTGCTGACATAGCACCATAGCAACATGATAATTAAATTTCATTAAAAATAATTCTCAGTAGTAGAAAATTATTTTTAAAAGAACAGTTTTAGAATTAAATTCATGAACTCCCGTGCGTAGAATGGTTTAAACAGCTAGTGTTAAATAAAATGATCATGCAGATTATTGATGAAGTTTTTGGTAGGAACAATAAAATCCTCCCTATGTGGTGCGACTCCTGAGGTTGGTAACTGGGGTTTAAAATTAATTTGTATAAATAATTCGCCCCCACATTTCAAAAGGATAAATAATTTTGTTTTTGTAAAAGAAGAAAAAAGAGAAAAAAGAAAAAGAAAGAAAGAAAGAAAATTCGCATATAAAATTCCTTACTTTTTGTCACGTAATAATTTAACCGTATTTTCCTGCGCATACTCCGCTTTTCAAACAAAATGTTTTGAATCAGAAAAATTTTACCTCAAATCAAATAAGTTTAACCGATGGATACCGTGCAGTTTGCATCGTGCCGCAGAAATTCGACTTTATAATTTTTGGTCTCATGATTTTTTATTTTTCTTATCAGGGCTCCCAAATGGTCAGCTTTTTGAATGCCAGTATTTTCTTATTAAAATTTTCTTTTTATATTTTTCTTACAAATTTTTCAGAAACCTTGTTCAGAGGTTAACCCTTAAATGCATAGTGATGCATATCTATATCACTTTTCACTTAATTCTTAGCAATTAGTATTATATTTATGTAGAAATCTCAATCCTGTAAAAATTACAAAAATATAAAGTTAAAATTCTATTTTAAAAATTCTGGTATCTAATCTTTAACCCATTAAGGACGAGCTTCTTTTACACTTCTTTTATTTCTTCGACACCAGTTTTTTCCAAATTGTAATTTTGAATTATTTAATCGCTCAAAATTTGAGATTAGATGATGTGAAAATTTCCAAACTTAAATACTGGTAAATAAATTTAAAAGTTTTTTTCGGCTTACATGGCAAGTTTTCTTGCCAAACGGCTTTAATGAGTTATATAAGAGTAAAAAATGTAATTCTAAAAAAATAATTCATGGATTTAAGGATTACGTTTTACAAAATAAAGAATTATATATAATGTGGTATTTAGATTCATACTTATTAACCCTTTCGAGAAGGCATCCCTTACTCAAATTTTATTTCTTTGGCACCGCTTTTTTTAAACAGTTCCCTTTACTAGTAAAATACCAAACAATACGCTAGTTAAAGAAGACAAATATTACTTTTCTTTATTAATGGTGTTGAAAACAAATTCCATATGCCCCATTTGACGATGCATATATGCATCGCCCGCCCCGAAATAGTTAACCCAAAGCGATATAAGTAAGCGTCCTATCTTAAATGGGAGAGGTAACAGCAAGATTAAAGAGGAGGTGACATGAAACAAGGTCACGCGCCACGTAGCAGATGAGGTTAAACAGCAGGAAGATGCCTAACTGTTTTCTTACTTCACACCGCTAAAATTGGTAAAGTTTTTTTCCCTTTAATTAATAGCGGAAAACCGTCTGATTAGATAAGGCGAAGGAAACTTCGTAGTGTCAAGTGCATCTGGACCCCACCCCCTTCTCACTACGGCATTATTTCACATAAATCTGGTAAACAAGATTTAGAAAATGTCCGCAGTTGGTAGATATTCTGACATATATGACGTCACACTAAAAGAACTAAATAAAACCCGCGTATGTGGATTATTAACCCCGTCCACAAGATGGCGCAGCTATATTAATTTATGCCCGATTCCAGCATTAAGTTTGTACGCTTAATATGTGTGCAGTTTTGGGGTTAACCCTTTAGTGCGCAGCTTTGCAATGCAAACAACAGGGTTTTGAATTTAATAGATTGTTTTATTTATATATACCTAATTCACACCAGAAAATTAAAATAGCAAAATTTGCTTCAATTAATAACTGACATTTCGTATTAAAATAAAACGAAATTAACCATTGAAACTTTCTGGTGTAAAGTCAGATTCTTTGAACTACGTAATTTCTAAAACGTATTCTATTATGGGAAATAAAGGGTTAAAGGTTATCTTTTATAAAATGAATAATGATATAAAACAAGGTATTTGGAGACATAATTATTAAAATATTTAGTAATTTTCAATATTTTAGCATGAAACAGCACACGACAGTAGTTTTTACTTGTATTGTAGATGTGCAACATAAGAAAAGGTTGACGTATTATATGAAAAATGTATTTCTGATTTTTTTCATCATTTTTCCTGTGTAATAAATCTTTCAGAGAATCATATATTTTTTTCGAAACAAAATAAAAAATCATGCATTTAAGGGTTAACCCTCTCGTTGCGTAATTGTTTTATTAAAATAGCTTCAAATTAATTAAAATCGCTTCTTTTGTCACCGGTTATTCAAAACAAAAATTTTTGTCTAAATTAATAGGGAAAATGCTCCGATTAACTAACGCAAAATTTACAACAAAAAAAAATTAAATAAATAAATAATTAATTAATTAATTAAGTGGTGGGAATAATCAAAAGGATTATTTTGACGGGAAAATGCATCCCGGAGAAAAACTCGTGTTCCGCAGCGAGAGGGTTAACCCCTTGAGGGGCAAGTGATTGTGCTCCTGTAATGTTGAACTCACACCGGAATCTTTGAAAAATTATATTTCAAAATAAGTAAAAGCAATTTTACGGCCTTTTTCCACCAAAGTTTGAAAAGCAAAATTTAATAAATTTTTTTCTGGTGTAAAACTTCATTAATTGTAGGTGGCATATAATATATACCGGTGCCCCTCAAGGGGTTAATACAAGCAGAAATGTTATAGAAACGTACAATGAAATTTTCTGTTAAAAATATTGGTATTTAGTTTGCGGATCACCTATGAGCCTTCCTTATACATTCTAAACGTTAGAAATAAAACATTTATCAGGTGAGCAGCTCGTCGTAGAGCGTCCCTCTAGCGGTTGGATTGCAAAACATAATAGACCCATGAGGTTTCTTTCAATTAAAAAAAAATAGTTTTAGCTCAGGAGAACGCGCGCATACCCAGGGCATGAATGGTTTTTACTTTATCACCAATAGATACAATAATAATGTCCTCTTATTTAGTCGGAGACAATTGTTACAAATTCTGCGATAAAATAAGTTGAAGATTACTTACAAAAAATAGTGGTGACAACTGTAAAAACCATACGCCCTCTGTGTCGATCAGGCCCGTCGCGAGTCCTCCAGGTTTAATTACGAAAATTATAAAAAAATTATTAAAAATATTAAGAAGTATGACCAATGTTAGCTATTGTTAAAATGTTTCGACAACAGTATTTTCGAATAGAAAGGTTTTCTTATTTAATAGCAGAAATCTGCGTTCTAAAAAGTCGAAGCCTTACTGTGCGGAGTTAATGGTGAAAAAATAAAATAAAAAAAATCGCAGTAGTTGGCAGTTATGATTATAACGTACATTTTATTTTACATGAAACATGATACAATTGTAATATATATATATATATATATATATAAATTAAACAAAAACATAATTTGAAGAACAAATTAAAAAAACAAAATTTATTTCCTACATTGTTTAAGCCCGAGAAGGGACAGATATTAAGTTATTTCATTCAATTAGTTCTACATTTAACGTTAAATTTTTGTTACAAATTAGTTAAGCCAATTGCAGATTAAAAAATAAAAATAAAATTCATACAATATAATACTTAAAACACCCTAAAAAATTAGATTCCGTATTTTGCATGCATCTTATCATTTTATGCACAATTGTCATAAACATAATACAAAATCTGCAATACAAATATTCTCAATTAAAAATGGAAGAAGTTTAAGATTTATTTCAATTTCATTTGAACGGAATCCAATTTTTTAAGGTGTTTTAAGTATCATATTGTATGAATTTTATTTTTATTATTTAATCTTCAATTGCCTTAACTAATTTTTAACAAAAATTTAACATTAAATGTAGAACTAATTGAATGAAATAACTTAATATCTGTCCCTTCTCTGGCTTAAACAATGTAGGAAATAAATTTTGTTTTTTTAATTTGTTCTTCAAATTATGTTATTGTTTAATATGTCAAGTTTTTTAATAACTACTGCACTCAGACGAACGCATTTCAAAATTAATAGAGAGTATCATAATCAGGCTTTGATGTATGCGATATTGCATCACAATGTGGGATGCAGTTTACCAATGTGTAATTCAAAATGTTTCACCGCTGTAGTAATGCAGGTTGCGGTAGTTTGGACAAAAACTTCTAATCTGAACGTAAAAAATCTATAATCAAAACATAAAAAATTAACTTCACTTAAATTTATATACCCTATTTCCCACTCAGGAACGCTATGAATGTAAATGTAAATTGTGTTGAATCCTTACTGTTATATTTAACAATATTATAGCTGTGATACAGTAAAAAATAAAAAAATAAAAGTTTTACTTAAATTTTTAAACCTTATTCTCTCCCAAGGGGTGATGTAAACACATCAGAAAATTATTACCTAAGTTTAACTTGGGATATAAATAGTTCTCATCTCAGAAAAAAATTACATTTTAAAATTTAAGTTATGTAATTACCCACTAGGTTCGCTACCTGCGTAAAAATAGCTATCCATTAGAAACTTTTTACTAAAATATAAACTTGACCAAAGCAAAAACTTATTCTGAAAATATCCTTTTTATTTCCACTATGACGCCATACTCACTTCTTTAATTTTTGAAAAAAAAAAAAAAAAAAAAAAAAAAAACTAGCTCAAGTTATTATTTCACGTGAAAATCTTTCAACTAAAAAGAAATAAATTATTATTATGGCTTTTGAAATTTTTGCAACATTGAAGTAAAAATGTTACATTTCTATGAAAAATGTCCGTTGATTTTCAATGAAAAATGCGAAAATTTGAATTATTATGAAAAATATTCGAATAATGTAAAAAACAATTGGCTCATGTTTCTCTCTGTGTTATAATTGGCCCATAAGCAAAGGCATTTTACCATTCGTTTTGACCCTGACGTCAGGCAAACGTTTGTACACTTTAAATTTATAATATCATAAGAATTAGTAAAGAATAAAAAATGAGTGGCATCAGGGACAAAAAGGTGGGAAGAAAAAATGAAAAAGTTATGATCTCCATAGGCTTTTCCATGTTAAATTAACATTGAGAAGTGACACTGGAAATAAATAAGTATTGCGCTGCCGCGCAATACTTAAATAAAAACATGGGTATGTAATTTTACAGCTCATCACACTCATTAGTTTTCGAAATATGATATAAAGAAATTTTACTTTTCGACGTTCTAAAGTAAATGCCCATGTATCATGAAGCCACCAATTTTTTTTGAACAAAAATAATTGCCTTATTTCATGACAGAAACTTGGAGTAGAAAAAAAGGCGAATATTAGCTTTCGGTGGTGATTTGGTTTATGACGGCCGATTATCTACACTAAGGATAAAGGCCTGATGTGGACTGCCCTCGGTGGGGGACTTTCTAATAGAATCTAAACCGTATTTATGGAAGATTCGAAGAAAAACACGGAAAACTCGGAACGATAAAGTCGACGGGTGAATTGGGTTCGAACCCAGCATTTCCCATATTCCAGCTTTTAGAGCAGAGCCTCTCATCCACTGTTGAGGCCTATTAGCTTTCGGAAATTGCGCTGGCAAACGACTTTTAGGAATAAATGTAGAAAAGATCCCAGTCTAAAAGGAAGTCTTCTGAAAGGAAGTCCAGTGTTGCCAGTTCGCTACTTTTTAAAAATTCAATTTGCTTAATTGCCATCAATTTTTTGAAGTAGCAATATTATCCTTATTTAATGACAGAATTAATAGTGTAAAAAATAAATAAATTATTCTATTTTAAAAATTGGTGGCAATCAAGAAATCTGAATAAAAAAAAAAAACAGCGAACTGGCAACACTGTATTCCGCAGAAAAGGAAATCTTTGGAAGTAGCCTAACTGAAAATGTTTTGTAGTACTTTTTGCCATGTAGATTGAGATTATAAAAATAAATATAATATTTAAAAAATCTACACATTTTTTAGGGTAATCAATTATGTGCTCCTGGTAATTTTCATTGTAACATCTTAATTTAATGTTTCGAAATTTATGCATGAAAACCTATTACATTTTCTTTTATAACTATATAAAGATTTAATAAAAATAATATATACATTTATAAGTATATTTCTTTTTATTGTATGCATACTTTTTTAAGTATACCAGGCTACTTAAATCCTACTTATTTCCAGACTACTTAAATCCAATGAACTGAAGTTTAGTGTCAAAAGTGGGTGTTACTTTTTGAAAAAACAAGGTTGGAGCAATTTTTACTATGCTGACTTTCCTTATGACAAAAAAAAGACATTTAATTTTAAAGAGCATCAAACGAATTATCACGGCACTTTTCGTTTATTTTGGCTTTAATTAGAACCGGAGTTATTGCCGCCTTTCGATTTTTTAAAGGAAACTTGTAAATTTTGAAATAGGGTTCGTGTACCTATTAAAATTATAACGACCCCATATGCAAATTTAACTCAAGTCATGTACACATCATATTTTAAACCTAATTTTATTTTTAATATTATTTAACTCTAATAATTAGCTTATTTCTGCGTGGAAAAGAACTTGCTTTAAAAATTTACTTTTGGATAGAGGAATTATCTCACTTCTTTTACTAAGAAATTTTTTGCTTGAAATGTACTTATTTGGCCTCAGACAAAATGACCGGTATGGAATTCTAGATTTAAGATATCACTATTCGGAAATAGTTGTATCTTGGGCCTCTGGTTTCTCTCTTTTGTTATGCCACTGAGCTTAGCCCCTTAGTTCTCGCTCACGTGATATTCACGAGCTGTGTCTTTCATTCAGATTGTTTGATTCCCACCAGTTTTATAAAATAGTGTAATTGGCTTTATTGTGGTATCATTTTACCTTCAATTAAATAAGGTGAATATTTCTATTTCAAAAAAGCCATTTGAAGCCATTTGAATTTTTAAACCGTAATTTAATGCGACCGTTAAGGGGTTAATGCTGTGATTTAAACAATATAATATTGTCGAATTTGGTATGTAATTTTGGCTCTTTTTCTTTAAAATGTATTTTTTTTTTTTTTTTTTACTTTTCACATTTGTTATACGCCCTCTACCGTTGCAAGATCTGACATGAATCTCGCGGCTTTTCATATATCAGTGTCAGGTTATCTGACATAAATTTGAATTTTTTTCTCTCCGAGCCCCCCAACAACAGAATAAAAAATAACACAATCTAGCAAATATATTATTGTAGTTACTTAAATATACCAAGACATGAAAAAAGAAAGAAGGAAATGAAATGAAATCTGAAAAGCATGATCTCTAACCTTTTTTAACTTCACAAATTTGACATAGGCAACATTTATTAATGAAAATATTTTTAGCACGATTCCTCCAGCTGAACAGATTTCGCAAATTGGGTTATACGAGAGAATCCTTAGAAAACATTGATAAATTAGACACAGTTAATTGTCTTAACATTACTATTAAGTGGAGTCATTTAAATGATTAAGTTGTATGTATAAGGTTTTTATATACATCCTCATCTAATATAATAAAATGCAATTAAAAATTTTTATGTTTGAAATATATTTATTTGGACTCAGATAAATTGACCGGTATGGGGTTCTACATTTAAGATATTACTAATCAAAAATAGTGGTATCATGGGTCTCTGGTCCATTTCTCTTTATATGCCACTGAGCTGAATGCTGTGATTTAATAACATATTATGCAAAGTTTGGTATGTAATTTTGGCTTTTTTTGTTTGAAATGTACTTTTTATAACTTTTCACATTTGTGACACTACCTTTACCGCTGCAAGAACTGGCAAGAATCTCGCTGCTTTTCATATATCTGTGTCAGGTTATCTTACATAAGTTTGAAAAATTTTCCCTGCCAACAACAGAATAAAAAATAACATAATCTAGCAAATATATCATTGTAGTTCAGGGGTGTCAAACTGTGGCCGCCGGATACCACTAAAATTTTAAAGAAATTGTCGACAAGTTGAATCGCAGAAATTCGACAATTAGATAAGGCAAAGGTAACTATAAAATTTTAGTGGTATCCGGCGGGCCACAGTTTGACACCCCGGTTGTAGTTACTTAAGTATACCAAGACTTGAAAAAAGTAAAGAAGGAAAAAAATTAAATCTGAAAAGCATAACCTCTAACTGTTTTTAACTTCACAAATTTGATACACGGATCATTTTTAATGAAGATATTTTTTAACACGATTCCTCCAACTGCACAGATTTCGCAAATTGGGTTATACGAGAGAATCATTAGAAAATGTTAATAAATTAGACACAATTAATTGTCTTAACATTTCTATTAAGTGGAGTAAATTAAACATTTAAGTGGTATGTATAAGGTTTTTATATATATTCTCATCTAATATAATAAAAAGCAAAGAACTACAAGTGTAAGTGGCTCAAAGTATATTTATATTTAACTGTGTTTTTGTATGATCTCACAGATTTACAGCTCTGGCGTTTGTTAACATTTGAACATTCACGGAACATAACTCATTTTATTGAGAATTTTAAGCTCTACAACATTTGTATTGACAATGTTATTTATAGAGTTAGTTGTTTTGAGATATTGTTAAGGTAGTTAAAAAAACGTGTTTTTCGAAAATAAATATGTACATATTTTCTAACATTCACTCAAGTACGAGAAAGAAAACATAGTACGTTCATTTTAGACCTAGATTGAAGGGATTAAAACAATTTCCAGTTTTCTCCAAATTAATTCTGAGTTCAACTCCCTGAGCACGGGGCTAAAAAATTAAAGTAGAATTGTAACCTTAATGTTCAACAAAAATATTAAGTATAGGTACTCATTTTACTCAGAATGTTAAGCTCTACAACATTTGTATTGACAATGTTTTTGACAGAGTTAGCTGTTTTCAGATAGTGTTATGGTATGCAAAAAACAAACAAAAAAAAAGTGTTTTTTTTCTATAAATCTATACATATTTCCTAACGCTGACCTAGTACGAGGAAGAAAACATGGCATATTCATTCTAGACCTAAACAGAAGGGATTAAAGCAATTTCAAGCATTCCCCTAATTAATTCCGAATTCGGCCTTTTTTTACTCTCCTACAACTGGGCTAAAATCAAATATTAAAAAGATATTTAATTTTATTGATTTTTTTCTGGTCAGTCAAAGTCAGTTTTTATAGAAAATCCAGAGGAAAAAAAAAGAGAAAATTCATTATTTCATAATTTTGGTAATATATATATATATATATATATGTGTGTGTGTGTGTGGAAACAATAGTAATAAGATTTTAAAAGATGTGATATCTATACATAAATTAATTTGGATTTTAACCCATTAATCGCCTAATCTATAAGGTTGAAATTTTCAAATTTTAGCTGAACATAATTTGCCACCAAAAATTATGAAAGGTAATTTTCGCTTTCTATGATCTTAAATATTTATGTGTTTAAGTAAGGCCAATTTTTTAATTGAAAAATAGTGGTGGGAATGTAAATAATTTAAATATGTGCATTTATTCTGACCGTTGCGTGAACTCAACACTAGTGGGTGATGGATTAATCAACAGTTTAAAAATTTCAGAAAAAATATAAAATTTCATGAAAAATTCATGAACGTAAACTTATACTTTCTTAAACGAAAATATAAAAAAGCGTAATTCTGCTTAAAACTTGTAACGTGTAAAAAATATAAAATTAAAAAAGAAACGCTCACATGGTAGGATCGAACCTCGCCTCCTGCACCGCAAGCTAGCACGCTACCTCGGCGCCGCTAAGACCACGTACATAAGCGCAAAATAATGATTATTTAACCCTTTAGTGCGTAGCTTTGCACATATACAAACAACAGAGTTTTGAATGTAATAGATTTTTTTATTCGCATATACCCAATTCACACCAGAAAATTAAAATAGCAAAATTTGCTTTAATTAAAAAAAAAAAAAAAAAAAAAAAAAAAAAAACAGATATTTCCTATTTAAATAAAGCGAAATTAACCATTGAAACTTTCTGGTGTAAAGTCAGATTCTCGGAACTACGTAATTTCTAGAACGTATTCTATTATGGGAATTAACCCTTTAATTCTCGCTCCCGTCATATTCACAGGCTGTGTCTTTTACTCAAATTGTTTGATTCCCACCAGTTTTATAAAATAGTGAAATTGGCTATATTTAAGTATCGTTTTTCCTGTCATTAAGTAAGGTGAACATTTCTTTTTCATAAAAGTGGTGCCAATAAGCAATTTGAATTTTTCACCCGTAATTTAATTCGAGCGTTAAGGGGTTAAAGGGATAAAACAGTGTTGCCAGATTGGGGACTGTTTTGTCCCCAGATTGCTGATTATCACCGCTTTTGTGGTAAGAGAAATATTCGGCCTATTTAAAAATAGATTAAAAGTCCTGAAAAAATGGCGAATTGTTATATTTTTTAAAAAGTGGTGACAGTCAAATGATCTGAATTAAAAAATCCCCAATCTGGCAACACTGAGTTAAAGGCTAAGTTTTATACAATAAAGAACCCCTTGAGGGGCAAGCAATTACGTTTGTGAAATGCTGAATTTGCACCGGAATCTTTGAAAAATTCTATTTCAAAATAAGTAAAAGCAATTTTAGGGCTTTTTTCCACCAAAGTTAGAAAAGTAAAATTTAATAAAATTTTTCTGGTGTAAAACTTCTTTAATCATAGGTGGTATATAATATATACCGGTGCCCCTAATTAATTATATAAAATAAGGTATTTGGAGACATACTTATTAAATTATTTAATAATTTGCATTATTTTAGCGTAAAACAGCCACACGACAGTAGTTTTTTCTTGTATTGCAGATGTGCAACATAAGAAAAGATTGAAGTATTATGTGAAAAATTTATCTCTGATTTTTTTTTTCATTATTTTTGCTGTGTAATAAACCTTTCAGAGAATCATACATAATTTTTTCGAAACAAAATAAAAATTCGCGCATTTAACCCTCTCGCTGCGTAAGTAATTCTTCGCGATGAACGTCCTTTACAGAATTTTTAATCGTTCATCACCGGTTCTTTAAAGCAGAAATTTTTGACTATCGTAATCGGGGAGAATGTCCTGATTATATCAGACAAAGTTTTCGTTAAAAAAAAAAACTGGTGAGATTAACCAAATAATATTAATTTGACGGAAAAATGCATGCCCGAGCATTTCTCGGGCTGTGCAGCGAGAGAGTTAAGGTTTAAAACGTATGATGTTGAAATTGAACCCCCAATTTCTTAAAATCTAAGGCTCATTTGAAGAAATACTTTCACTACAATAGTTAGATGTACGACCCTTACAACATACTTTAACCCGCGAGCAGTCGCGCCGGGTCAGACATACCCAGGTTGTGTGAGGTTTTTACAATTGTTACTACTATTTTCCGAAAAGTAATTTTCATTTTTCTTTATCTTAGAATTTATATCAATTGTCTCCAACTGAATGAGTTGACGATTATTATTTGTGTTTATTGGTGACAAAGTAAAAACTATTCGTACCCTGGGCATGCGCGACTTTTCCGGGGTTAAAATCGTCAAAATCTGTATGCACCATGTTTGTTGATCGCCTTGTCAGAAAAACTTTGAAAAGCAGGTTATGAGAACTTTTCCGCAGATTTTAACTTTTACGTTTTGTTCTCTCTTAAAGTTTAATAAAATTTTGCTTTATTTAACACGTTCACGCCGGCGCGGTGGGTCACACTCGACTGTCTCAGAGTTGCCAAGTCTCCGGCTTTTCGGATACCAGTATTTTAATACAGAAAATGTAGTTTTATTTAATTGTAACAATTGGGCGATTTAAAAAGAAAAACATTTTCTCTAAAATAATAGTGGTGTGCAAAACGGCGGAGTCTTGAAAATTCTGAGACAGTCGAGTGTGTCCCACCGCGCCGGCGTGAACGTGTTAATCGCCAAAAAGTGCTATTAAAAAAAGCAAAATATTTTATTAAATTTCAGTGATAACGAAAAAGAGCAAAATTTGGCAGCTATGCTTTACTCTGAACATTAACTATAATTTTGTTGATTTAAAAGCCAGTGTTGCCAGTGGGCTACTTTTTTTTAATTGAGATTTCTTGATTGGCACCACGTTTTTGAAACGGTAAAATTCACTTTGTTTTTGCCTTAATTAGTATGTCATTAAATAAGGTACATTTTACCATTTCAAAAAAGTGATGCCATTCAAGAATCTGATTTTTAAAAAAAGTAGCCCCTCTGGCAACACTGTTAAAAACAGGTATTCAATGATAAAATGTTGAAAGAATATGGCGCAATAAAAACCAATGATACACAGCTCCTTATCTCTTCGATTCATATCTTTCAGGACTTATATGGAGAAAATACCTAGTGGAAAAAAATATGTCTTGATAAATAATTGAAATTTTTTTCGAAAATATGTCCTTTAATTTAAGGCGTAATACCAAAAGGTTGTTATTCTTGTGAAGCATTGTAATAAATTTTTATGAAGCATTGTAATGAAACAATCTAATTAACACAAAATATTACATTATTTAATGCTATAATAGTATTTATTTTTATATGTCAATTACGATAGCGCGCTTTGTTCGCGATACACGAGTTTGACTATAACATTGGCAAAATTGACTGCGATCTTGGCATAATCTTAATTGTGGGGCTACTATAACAAGGACGTATCCATTCCTTTTGTAGTATATTTCTAGTGCATACGTTAAAGAAATCTACCAAGAAGTTTATCATTTGAAAATACTGGTAGTGAAAAAATAGGAGGCTGCAGTTCCTGTTGCCATAGCCTGATTACCCCAGAAGAAAACTTGCTAAACACTTACTTTCGAGAAAGAAATTCACCTTATTCATGAAAGAAATTCTGCATTAAATTAGACAAAGATTGCTATCCTATAAAAGTGATGGGAATTTGTCCCTGGAGTAATCAAGCTTTGATTGCAATATTCTTTTCTTATGTTTATTCGCTACATAATTACTAGTATTTATTTCTTTATTTTCAGGGTCCTTCTAATTTACTCATAAAGGCTTTGAAAATAAAGATTTTTTTAGGTTATTCTGTTGTCTCTTCATTATTCCCTAGGTGAAACGTGCAACGGGCTTCATAGATTTAATTAAAATACGCCATAAAAACTTAATTACTGAACTGATGTTTTGTTTCGTTAAAATCTGCAAGAAAATATTGCATTAACTATGAACTGAATTCGTGAAATTGCTTAAGAAATCTAAATGTTGTTCCAGTAGAAATATTAATAAACACACACAAGGTGTATACAGGTCTACAACAATTTTTTTATAGAACTTTTCTTCTCATTTTTTTGCTTAAAAATATTAGGTGAAGATTTTCAGATTTTCAATCAGAAATAGTGGTGGAATACCCCTTGCAATTTCCAACATATTGCTATGTCCAGGATGCCAAAGGGCATAGCCGGATAAGCACTGGAAATATGCCTTTCAATCAAATTTCCTGATTTTTTTCCCCAGATGTGGCTACATATCTGACAATATATTTCCCCTATTCTCACGCTATAAATATTGATATTTAATGAGATAAAAATGTTTTTTCAATTGTTTTAAAAACGGATTTTCTCAAAAACTGCCGCACGGAATTTCATGCCATTAAGTGAGGATATATAGACACCAAAGATGCATAACTGGTAATTTCTGTATAATTTTCTGTTCATAAAAACTGTCCGAAATAGCGAAATAAAAATTCAAAAAATTAAAATTCATATCTTATGTTTATCCGAAAATTACCATTATCTTGTAAAAAATCCCCCATATGAGCTAGTATATTTTGTATAAATGCCGAAAGTTTGAGTTGGGTATTACATATAAATATTTACAAAAATGTATAGTAAAATTATTGAAATTTATTTTAAGGCGTTATTTGGGGCGAGCTACCCAACTTCGACATCAGAAGAATTTTTGAAACAGAGTCAGCAGACAATGTGTCAACTAATGTATTTTAGATTCCATTAAGGATATAAGCATCGTTTTTCAACTTCAACTTCATTTTTATATCGACAGCGTTAAGAATGTTGCTCATGTGTTCATTAAAATTTAAAATACAGTAATTCTGTAACTGTTTATTCCAAAAATTCTTCGGGTGTAGAAGTTGGGTAGATCCGCCCCAAATTACGCCTAAAAATGAATTTCAATAATTTTAATATACATTTTTGTAAATATTTATATGTAGTATCCAACGCAAACTTTCGGTATTTATATAGAATATACGTGCACATATGGGGAATTTTTTTACAAGAAAATGGTAATTTTCGGATAACTATAATATATGATTTTGATTTTTTTTAAATTTTTGTTTCGCTGTTTCACACAGTTTTATAAACAGAAAATTATACAAAAATTACCAGTTATGCATTTTTGATATCTATATATCCTCAGTTAATTGCATGAAATTCCGCGCAGCAGTTTTTGAGAAAATCTGTTTTTTAAAAATCGAAAAAACATTGTTATCTCATTAAATATCAATATTTATAGGGTGATAATAGGGGAAATATATTGTCAGATATGTAGCCACATCTGGGAAAAAAATCAGGAAATTTTATTGAAAGGCATCTTTCCAATGCTTATCCGGCTATGCCCTTTTACGTTTTTTCTTGGCAACAGAATTTTTTAACAGTGGTTTTTGCCGTATTCATTGCTGAATTTCGGAGATTAAATAAGGCAAAAATTTCTTTCAAAATTAAGTGACAATAAACAAGCATAAATATGGCAGGTACGCATACCACATTATAATTTCTTGAGCTTACATAGCTGTCATCTCTTACGCTTTTTCGTACCACAAATAATTTAATAGTAAATTTTCTCTTTTTCATTCGCCGCAATCAGCCGATTAAATAAGCGAAAATTCTATTAAATTTTTGTGGTTCAAAGAAGCGTAAAAGTTGGCAGCTGTGAGCTTATATCAGTGATACTCGCCACAAGAACCACGCAGTTACCACTTTTTTAATAGAAATCTTCAACATATTTTTCGTGGAATTTCGTCATAAGGTAACGCTAATTATTTCCTTTCTCAAATGGTTATCCGGGAATACTTTTGCAAATAATAGTGAATAACTCTGGTATAAATCACTCGGAAATACAGTTTATAACACGTAGAATACTAAATTGAACATGACACGCTATCACTATGAAAATTATCATTATAATATACTCAAGCGAGTAAATATAAAAACAATGGGGCGACTATCTCTTGACCATTATTTCCAAATAACGATCTTCGTATTAGTTTCTTTATCGTGTGTAATAGTGATCTAGCAGGAAGATTATTGTTTGGAAGTAGCGATGTATAAATGGTCTCTTCACCAGTATTCCCTAAAAAAATAAAAACCCTTAATTTAAAATCTCTGTGATTGATGAAAAATGCATTTTACAAGTATTATGTTAAGATATCACTCTGAAAATTATCTTTATAATGTACTGTTCAACCAAATAAATATAAAAACCGTGAGCGACTATTTCTAGACCATTATTCCCAAATAATGATCTTCGTGATAGGTTTTTAACATGTGTAATAGCAATCTAGCATGAAGATTACTGTTCGGAAATAATGATTTATAAATAATCTCTTCACAAGGAATCCCGAAAAAGAATAAAAGACCTTATCCAAAAATCTCTTTGATTGATTAAAAATACATTTTACATGTATTAGATTTAGATATACACTTAAAATTATCACCATAATGTACTCAACCTATTGGGTCGATCGGAAAGTCGTGTCCATTTGGGAAAATCAATTGGTACCGGAAAATTCTATCATTTAATTATTAGACATTGATTCCGATATCTAATGTCCAATAATTACCTATCAGAATTTTCCGGGACGAATTGATTTTTCCAAACGGACACGACTTTCCGAACGACCCAATTGTAAATATAAAAACAGCGTGGCGACCATTTCTGGACCAATATTCCCAAATAATGTTCTTCGTGGTAGGTTCTTTAGCATGTGTAATAGCAATCTAGCATGAATATTATATTGTTTGTAAATAGTGATCTATAAATAGTCGCCACCCTGGGGACTTCAAAAGAGAATAAAAACTCTTAAATTAAAATCTCTTTGGATTGACTCAAAATACATTTTTCATAAACTGATTTAATGCGCATTCTGGAAAAAAAAGAGGAAAAAATTCTTTTTTGTAAAACTGATATTAATTTACTGCAGTTATCCCTTTGACTACGCGCTGGAACGTATACATGCCAGTGGACTATTTTTTATTCTATTAGTTGCAACTTTTCAAAAATAATCTCCGCCTTACACTTATACAATGATATTTTCAATAGAAATCAATCATAGAAAAAATCCATCAAAGAAAGCATTTTGTAAATTATGGTACGATAGAATATAAAAATATTTGCAAACTTTAGCCGGTAATGAAAAAGTCTATTTGATTTTACATAAGTATAAATTTTTATTATTTCTCTGTTTCAAAACATTAAAAACTTCAAACTAGAAATAACTGGAGTCAAAAAAGTATACATACTAGGAGGGTTAAACATATGACCGTCGGGACCGAATTCTCAGCATACGTAAAATATGCAAACTTCAACCAACAAAAAAAGACAGTAATTTTTCTTGAATTAATCGCAAATAACTAAGGCTAAAATTATAGTCCCTTTTTATTTTCGGATGTTTCCCCTGCTGTACGTGTTCAAAATACGGCTCTGGTGAGAGTTATAAACGAGAATATTTTTTATTATTTACCTTTTTTAACTCGTGAGTGTAAAACTGTCCGGCCACTTCTTACCATTATTTCTGTACATATATTTTCGTCTTATTTTATTGCAGAATTTATAACACACACGGAGCCAAAAGCCTATTTAATTGCGCAATTTCAACTGTCAAATAAGGCGAAGATTGCTGTTTTAAAATATTGGTCAAAAGGACCTCCCAGTTTGACACCCAGGTTGTAACTAAAACAATAATCAAATCATAATTTACCACCTGTGCATTTAACACGAGTGTGAAGCCTCGAAAATATACGAGATCTCGTAGGGTTCCTAATATTTTCGCACAGGTGTACCACTATGTGAAAACGATATTTTTACTCAAGATTTCTATTCTAGATTTTAAAGGAATCTACTACAAAGATTTGTGATTTGAAATAGTGGTAGGAAACGTAGAAAAATTTAGAAAAACTGCCAGCTCTGAATAAACCTGTCTTGCGAATCAATTACAAGTGTGACTCGCGGTAAGTAAAATAAATAGAGTTACTGACTAAAGAGGAGGAGACATATAGAGTATTGTCTACTAGTTGCGAGTGAAGTAACTGATGAGGTTGTCACAAAATGGCGGCTGACTTTGGACATCGGATCAACAGTTTCTGATCACCACCGGAGCAAACTTCCACCAGTAAATTTTGAATAGAAAATTTTGCCTTTTGCTTTTTCACGAAACATTTCTCTCATAAATATCCTGACATTTTCTATTTGTTTTTACTGGTATCATTTTTCTGAGGTATTTTAATAATTTTCACTGAGGAGGTTGTCTAGGTTGTCACAATATGGCGAAAACGCAGACCCTGACTACCGTGGAAGTAAACTTTCACCAGTGAAAATAAAAATATATATTTTTTTTTTGCCATTATTCATGACTGAAATTTTGCGTTAAGAAGGCGTTGTTTAATTTACAGTTGGACGTTTGACCATGCGGTAATCAACCCCTGCGAAAGTGGTTACAGTTGAAACTTCGCTATTTAAAGATATGTCAGTTCCTCTTTATTAATAGTTCCATGGTCGGCAATCAACCACAGCGAATGCGGTTACAGTTGAAGCTTCACAATTTTAAGGATATGTCAGTTCTATTTATTAATAGTTTCATAGTGAAATGTACATTGTTAATGAATCACGAAAGTGACTGGCGTTTATTGCACAAGGAATGGGAATAAATAAGCTGTCTAAATAAACAGCTAATTTAAATAAATAAACCACCCAGAGGATAACAGATAAAGATTTAATTAAAATTTTCTGAATCTCATCGAAAATTAAAATTTTGGATCCGAAATCATGAATTATTAACTAAAGAAATTTGTTATTATCATACTGCGTATATTTACAAATGTTTTTAATTTTTGAACTTTTATACTTTTTCTTTTTTTTTTTACATCCTTTTTCATTTTATTAAACCTTTTTATTTCATTATATTCCAATATTTCAGTAGTGTTTTGAGATTAAATAAAGAGAAGGTTACTATTCGTAAATAGTGGTAATCTAATACCCGAGTGGTGATATCTCTACGCACTCTGTTACGTTTTCATTTTGATTACTTTTATTTAAATTCTTAAGAAAGAAATACTTATGCAAAAGCATTAAGAAATTTATATGAAATATAAAAAAATGACAATATATAACAATAATTATAATAATATAAAAAATAATAAGTATTAATAAGAAAATTTTTAACCCTTAAATGCATAGTAAGGCATATCTTCATCACTTTTTATTTAACTCTTAGCAACTACTATGTTTATATAGAAATATTGATCATGTAAAAATTACAAAATGTGCTACTAAATAAAGTTAGAAATTTATTTTAAAATTTCTGGTGCATAATGTTTAATATAAGAATTAAAAAACACAATTCTAAAAGAATAATTAATGCATTTAAGGGTTACGTTTTGCGAAATAAAATTATTAGATTCATACTTATTAAAATATTTACTAATTTGCAACATTTTATTTATGACAGTAGTTTTTACTTGTATTGCAGATGTGTAACGCAAGAAAAGATTGACGTATTATACGAAAAATTAATCTCTGAATTTTTTTATTCATTATTTTTCCTGTGTAATTAACCTTTCCGAGAATCATACATAAATTTTTTTCGGAACAAAATAAAAAATCATGCATTTAAGGGTTAATAAGAAGAAATATTTCTTTCTGTAATATATTTAATAACTTTATGTTTTTGTTTATTTTATACTTAAAAATGTAACTTAAGAATTAATTAAAAATAAAAAAGAAGAAATTTATAAAAAAAAATGTAGAAATGAATTAGATTGACTTTATTATAAATAATAATAAAATTTTATAATTAATAAGCATTTATAAAGAGTAAATACCTATATATTTTTTACTTTATCTCAAGATTGCAATTTGTTTTAATTCAGAGTATTTGTTTTTGCAATTGGTGATTTTTTGCAAGATTTTAACTACTATTATAAATTGATTTCGTTCAGCAAATACATAATTCAAAACAATATACGGTTCAGAGAACCTTGATTAGCTTATTATACTCTATTAATAAAGACGTAATTTTAACGGCTAACCGATTAAACCTAAAAAATCAGATTAAATGCATATTTAGAAGCAATCTAAGAAGCCTTTCAATGTTCTTAGTTTCAATTATCTTGTCTCTTAAGTCAAGAAACTTTTGCATAGTCAAAACTCTTCTTGAACATTGCATAAAAGTCGATGAGATGAAACACGCAAATATCATAGGTGTCCTCGATATAATTTCTTATTCACGCAATTTCTTTCAGATAAATGATCGAATATTTAGTCAGGGTTGAGGAAAACTGAGCATAGCAACGCTTTTTTTAGACATGCAGAGCTCCCACTTGTCCGTTATTTAACATTAGAACCTCATTAAGGGTCATTTTGACCTCTGCAGATTTATAATAGTCGATTGAACCACAATTTCTTTTCATAAGATATGTTAAATTTATGCAGAACACAAATAGGCGATTTAAATAAGTTAAAATGTTTTAAATAAAAATTCTGGTATGAAATATTTTTATTAAACTTGAGTAAATTGACAGCTGTTCTAGTGTTAACACTAGAACCGCCAAAGTGGTCATTTTGACAGGTACCAAATAAAAATATTTCGATTCGAGCCAGAAACTTCTTTCTAAAATAAGTTAAATATGTACCAGAGAGAAATTAGTTAAATAAATATGTTAAATTGTTTTAAATAAACATTCTGGTGTAAAATATTTTTATAACACTGGACTAAAATTTCCTGCGGTTCTAGAGTTAGATGACGGTGTGTCTGTAGTAAACAATTCATGGTTTGTTTTTACAAGAGTTGCAACAAATTTACCTTTGCGGAAGATATCGGTAAAATTTGCGAGAGATATCTAAAAAGAAAATTTTTCGTTGGAAAAAAGTGATGTTAAAAAAACGGATGGAGTAAGAGCCTGAACATTATGTTCTAAAATTACTGCAAACAATTAAATACGTATAAAAATTATAACCCGCGGTCGAATCAAACACGTTTAGACCCACACATAATAATTAATAAAACATAAACTTACTTTTACACGGTATAGATTAGGTAACATTTTTAAAGCAAAATTTCTAGTTCAAAACATTTTTCAGATACATGGATTATACAAAGGAATTTAGTGTACATATCCTGAGTAACATTGTGCAAACATAGTTTGTCAGAAGTAATTTTCCATGAGATTATGCATTTTGTTATTTTACACAGAAATTGCCCCTTGGTTTCATTATATAAATACAGGGTCATATTTTGAACACGTGCAACATGTGCAAGCTTCCACCACTAATTCGAAATAATAATATTCTCCTTAATCACTTCAAGGGCGGTAGTTCATTGTTGGACCACTTAATTTTAATCCCTAAATGCCACATTGGCACCAGAATATTGGATTGAAAATTTTCCTTTCTATTAACCCTTAACTGCATGAATTATTCTTTTAGAATTGTGTTTTTTATTTTTACATTAAGGATTAGACACCAAAAATCTTAAGATAGATTTTTAACTTTATTTAGTAGCATATTTTTGTAATTTTTAGAGGATTAATATTTTTATATATAGTGATTGTAAGAACTTCATTTATGTATTAAAAATTAAATGAAAAGGTGATGGAAATTTCCATCACTATGCATTTAAGGGTTAAGTACGTGAACAAAAAATTTTGCTTATTTTGAGATAAATTTGTGAATTCTGGTGTAATTCACTTATTTCAGCATTTTGCGAATAGAAATAAGTTGCCCCTGAAAGGGGCGATTAAATAATACAAAAATTGGTATTTTAAATTACTGGTGAAAAATTTGTGCATGTTGTACGTGTTCAGAATAGTTTTTTGTACATATAATACTAGCAAGAGGAAAAAGTTCGTAGATTACGGTGACCAGTGTTGCAAATTTAGCACGCTACCGTTTTTTTTAATGTGTTAGAATATCCAAATATTTGATGCAAAAGTTCGTCCATACTTTTCTTAACCTCCCCGACTACTATTAACCCCCTTGAGAGGCATCGGTATACAGTAATACCCCGACTTACGTCAACCCCAGGGATGAGAGCGTTAAAATCCAAATAGCCGATTACTACCACTAAATTTTAATAGTATTTCAAGCATTATTTACTGACAGATTGTCTGAGATTTAATAAAGCAAAGAATGCTATTAAAATTTAGTGGTAATAATCGGTCATTTAAGTTGAAACGCTCCCATGCCTGGGGGTGACGTAATTCGGGGTATTACTGCATTATATATACCACTTAATTTTAATTCTCAAATGCCACATTGGCACCAGAATTTAAGAAGTAATTTTACATTTTATAGTGAATGCGAAGAAAAGATTTTACTTACTTTCATATGCATTTGTTCACAAAATCTCGGTGTCACTCAATAATTTTAACATTTTAATAATAGAAGTACTTTGCCCCTGAAAGGGTTAACACTCACGGCGGAAAACGAGAATTCTCGTTTTCATTTAAAAAAAAAAATCATTGACTAAGGGTGTATGACCTTATGGAAAAAGCATTTATACAGGGAAGAGAGTTCCGACCTTTTGCACAACAGTATAATCTTGGAGAAAATGTTATTTCATTTAATCAGAACATTTTTGCGATTTAAGAGAACAACATTTTCTCTAAGATTATACTGGTGTGCAAAAAGTCGGAAATCTCATCCCTGTTTATATCATGTTGTCCATATTTTTTTTAGATTGTAAGACATTTTATACTAAATTTGTACATTGAAAGATATTTACCGATACATAAACTTGGGAAACCTATCTAGAACACAAATTTGCAAAAGACTTTCAGAACAAGGAGGTGCTTTTACTGTTTTAAAATTCAGATTTGATAAAAAATTGCCCGTCGGCAATGTGCTAATTTAAATCTTAAAATAAGATTAACCCCTTCAAGGAAGGTGGTTAATTTTTACACCACTTAATTTTAATTCGTAAATGTAACATTGGCACCAGAATATTGGAAGGAAAATTTTTCTTATATTAAGTACGTGGATAAAACCTTTTGCGTATTTTAAAATAAATTTGTTTGTAAATTCTGGTGTCATTCACTCATTTCAGAATTTTACGAATAGGCGTACCAAACCTCTGAAAGGGTTGAATCGCTGACATCGAAATAGTCAAGGCCAGAAGACACGAATTGTGACGTCATCACTAATCGACCGACTACTAACTAGCGTTGGAATTCACGCCGGAAAATTTTGAATAGCAATTTTCTTCTATTTTATTTGTATAATGTCTATCATCTTATAAAACAATAATAACTATTTAAATTTACTGGTGAGAATTTGGAATCTCCCAATAAAAAATCAGCCAGATTCGACAACACTCTGGCATTCCGCATCTGGTTGAATTTTTATTTAGGGATTCTGAATTCTCACCAGTAATTTTAAATAGTTATTATTGTTTTATAAGATGACAGATATTCCACAAATGAAATAAAGGAAAATTGCATTCAAAAATTCTGGTGTGAATTCCAACAAGAATGAGAAGTCGGTCAATTAGTGATGACGTACAACTCGTGTTCTCTGGCCTTGAGTATTTCGATGGCAGCGGCTAAATACTAAAACAATTACACTGGTGTCCAAAATTAAGGACCAGTCGCAAAATGCTAATTTTCAAGTACGCGAATACTCAAAAGGAAATAATATAATTCGAATAATTACTATCTCTGCAGCACAGCTAAACCATATAACATCTCATTCATGTCACACATGATCACAAGTGTCGCACTCAATACGGTGAAGCAAAAAATAGGAAATTCCATACATATCATTATGAATCTCAAATGTTCACTATATGTGACTCCACTGAGACGTCTCTGTGACTGCTGCTTTGTAACGAGTCACAATGTGACTTTACGATGTAGTTATATTGTGACTCTTATGTGACTGTCTTCTGTAGACTTAATTTCAAAGTCATCGTGAACGCTGCATTGTAATAAATTACGAAATAATGTCACATTAAAGTCACATGATGACCGTCAGGTGACAAAGAGACTACTGTGAAGTTATCATTGTGCTCTTTTGTGAAAAGTCACCATGTGACTATAATGTGATATTATTTGGTGACTTATCATAAAGCAACGTTCATGATGACTTTGAAATTGAGTCTAAAAATGACAGTCACAAGAGAGTCACAATGTAACTAGATTGTAAAGTCACCCGGTGACTTGTTACAAAGCAGCAGTCACATTGACGTCTCAGTGGAGTCACATATATAGTGATCATTTGATACTCATAATAAGACGTGTGAACTTTCGCCATAGTGACTGTGACACTTGTGACCATGTGTGACATGAATGAGATGCTATATGGACTAGATGTGCTGTACGGATAGTAATTATTTGAATTATATTATTTCCTTTTCAGCATTCGCTTACTTAAAAATTAGCATTTTGTGACTGGTCCTTAATTTTGGACACCAGTGTATTTTCTTGGAAGACATGGAAAATCTCCTAGATAAGTTCTTCAGCGAGAAACTTCAGATATTGTAGAGACGTCAAGTTCCCACTAATCTTCACTAAAATGTAGACTAATTTAACGCAGGTTTAATACGTTTTGCACGAGAAAATATTTTAAGAAATGAAATTAATAAATATCATATGAAAACCTGAAATTAAATAAATAAAGATTCATCAAATTTTCCGGTTCGAAAAATTGTTGAAGTGGGTTATATTAACATTAGTAAGTCCGAGAATTTTACTCAAACTTTAGAAAAATATTTCACACCAGAATTTTTATTTTAAATTATTAACTTATTCATTTAACCAGTTTTTGTCTCTGTTTCTTTAATCTAGTTTTATAAAAAAAAAAAAAATCTGGTTCGAACCGAGATATATTCATTTGGTAGCAGTCAAAATGACTACTCGCGGGCTTTCTAGTGTTAATCCACATATTACGGAAGATTAGTGGCAGCTTGGTACCTCCATAGCTGCCAAATTTTACGCTTTTTTGAATCACTAAAATTTAATAATGATTTTCGATTTCTCTAATCCTGAGATTTTGACGATTAAATAAGACAACATTTACTATAAAATTTTAGTGGTAACTCGAAAGCGTAAAAGTTGGCAGCAAAGCGATATAAGTAAGCGTTCTATCTTAAATGGGAGAGGTAACCGCAAGATTAAAGACGAGGTCACATCAATCAAGGTCGCACGCCACGTATCGGACGGGGTTAATCTACAGGAAGATGCCTAACTGTTTTCTTACTTTACACCCCTAAAATTGTAAAGTTTTTTCACCTTGATTAATAGCTGAAATTTCTCTGAAAAGGCGAAGAAACCTTCGCGATGTGAAGTGCGTTTGGGTGTCCCTATCGCTGCACCACTATTTCGCGGTAAATGAGGTAAACAAAATTCAGTTCCATGAGTGACTAAAGGTTTAAAAAATATACGTAGATGGTAGATATCCTGTCATATGTAACGTCACACTAGAAGCCCGCGTATGTGGATTATCACCCCGTCCACAAGATGGCGCAAGTGTGTTACTTTACGCCCGATTCCAGTATTAAATTTGTACGCTTACTTATATCGTTTTGGTTGGCAGCTATGTACCTCTGATTATTGTATTACTGCTGGAACAGTGTTGCCAGTCCGCTACTTTTTTATTTTGTCAGATTACTTGATTTCTATATTTTTTTAATTAATTATATTCGACTTATTTATTGACGGATTAAAAAAGGGCGAAAATAAAACGAATTATATTATTGCTAAAAAGTGGTTACAATCAGTAATCTGAATTTTAAAAGAATTCCGACAGTGGAAACACTGAGTGGAATCCGCAGCTATCAGAAAGATCTATTACTTTGTCCCAAAAATTCTTTCGTTTTTCATTCAAAAAATAAAACATACGAAAGTTCGAAAACGGCGAGATTTTATTGAAATATATATGTGTAATTCAGTTCAACAACCTTCTTCTATCTCTGCGGAAAGTATTATAATGCTTCTTTCCAAAACATTTTTGATTTTCTGGCAAAATATTTATTGAGGTAATTTTTATGTCATTCAAATACCCAATTGTTTTTGGAGAAATGAATTTTTGAGAGAGAAAACAAATTGTAGTCAGTCCGAGCAATGTCCGGAGAGTAGGGGGGGGGGGGGGGGGTCAGTCAAAGATACGTGTAGCCTGGATTTTTCATAATGGAAAACAACACTTTATCTGTTTGCTAATTCGGGGTGCTTCCTGGTTATTACTGCATCCAGTTTGTCGAGTCGCAAGCAGTATTTTTTAGAATTAATTGTCTGTTTTGGTGCAACTAGCTCTCAGTTGTTCAAGCCCCACCAAATAAACAGAAAAACTTTCTTCTGGTGGAATCCGGCTTTAATGACAAGAACGGGTCCTTTGTCTCGGCTTGATCCGGATTTTTTGCGTCCTAAGTGTTTATGAAGTATCCAACTTTCGTCCACGGTGCAGTGTTGCCAGATGGTCTACTTTTATAAAATTCAGGCTCTTCTTTGGCACCACTTTTTTGAAATGGCAAAATGCACCTTATTTAATGACATATTAATTAAGGTGGCAACAAAGGTAATTTTACCATTTCTAAAAAGTGGTGGCAGCCAAGAAATCTGAATAAAAAAAAGTAGCCCAGTAGCAACACTGCCACTGTGAGTAATCTTTTCAAAAAGGATATTTTTCGCAGATGGAAATGCGGTCTAGAATGTTGCGTTCCGTCAGGTCCTGGGCAGGGTGGCCACGCCACTGAATTAGAAACTACACGTGAATTAGGAACGACATTTTGGGGATAATTTTTGACTGTCAGAAACAAACTCCTTGCATTCGATTGAGACGTTCTGACCCCCTCTTTACTCACCTGACTCTGTCCGACTATTATTTGTTTTTTTTCTCTCAAAAATTCCCTTCTCCATTGACTGTTTGAATGACATATAAAATCACGTTGATTAGTTTTTTGCATCAAGTCACAAATGTTTTGGAATGGTGGCATTACGAGACTTCCTAATATGGAAATCCGGTCTAGAATGTTGCGTTCCGTCAGGTCCTGGGCAGAGTGGCCACGCCACTGTCAACTATTTTTATATTTTATTCGTACCATTATTTAAAAAAATACCTTTTGAAGTATGTTTATTTTTGCAGATGTTGTCAAAGTATATTTGAACGATTTTTGTTTTCAGAAAGTGGTGGGGATGAATTAAAACTATCACTTGAATTAGGAACGACATTTTTGGGACAATTTTTGACTGCCAGAAACAAATTCCTTGCATTCGATTGAGACGTTCTGACCCCTTCCTTACTCACCTGACTCTGTCCGACTATTATTTGTTCCTTTCTCTCAAAAATTCCCTTCGCTATTGACTGTTTGAATGACATATAAAATCACCTGGATTAGGTTTCTGCATCAAGTCACAAATGTTTTGGAATGGTGGCATTACGAGATTTCCAAAGAGATGTCAGAAGGTTTGTTGACCAGAATGACACATAACCCTCATAACATGCATGGTCACGGTGACGTCGTTGTGACGTCACTGTAAGTCACTGTGGTCACGTCACATCTGTGACCAAAATGCCACCACTCAGTGATGTCACATTGTGACTGAGATGTGAACTTCTTAAAAAACTTTAAAAAATTACAAAAATTCTTTAAATCATGTTATTTACTGTAAAATTATATTTTTCTAACAATTAAAAAAATATTGTGACGTCACTGTTATGTCACTACTATGTAACGTACGTCACGTCACATATGTGACAAAAAAACACCATATTCTAAGCCACAGTCTGACAAAAATATGAACTTCAAAAATCTTTGAAAATGAAGAGAAATATTTTAAACAGTCTCGAGTTACAGCGGCATAAGGAATGAAAATATATTAGTGGATAGCAAATGGTAAATTCAGTCACGAAAGGGGGGAGGGACATAATAAATAAAGTGCACGATACAAGCATTAATAAACTAAATTTTTATGCTATATTTTATCAATTTGATATCTAAGACAGTGAAAGTATACTTTTTCATGATTTCAATTTTATCTAGCATTGCAATTTAATATAATAATCCTTCACTGATTTTTATTATTGCAAAAGTGTTTATCGAAAAATTGCTCGTTCTGGAGCAATTTGGATAACAATTTTAGAATTAGGAATATTAAATCTGTACACTTTACATATTTAATTTGCAGGGAGGAAATTTCTTTATTTTTTTGCATTCCAGCCTGACCAGCGGTATTCGAAACACTTCTGTGGTTTCAAACTAAAAATTTTCTATTACAGTTCAGTCTGCCGCTTTTAATGAGCACGTAGAAAGAGTTTTCAGAGTTTAGTCATCTATGCATTTCTTGCTTTATAATTTGCATTCAAGCCATATATTTCCTGTTAGTGTTTAACTATTTAAAGTAATTGTTTTTTAAAAAATTCTACTTCTTTCAGACTTTTTAAATAAAATTAGCATTTTCCGAAAATAAAAGAAATATACAAAATTTGTGCAAAACACATAATATAATTAATTATTTGAATTTCAAATTTGTGTTTTAGAAATTTGACTTAAAAAAAAGTTATTTTACAAATTGTTTTATTTTACAGAAAATTAATATGAAATGAATGACAGATTGACAAAGAATTTTATTTTTTAATCCTCGATAAGCTTATTTTATTTATTAAGAAGACATATTGTATTTATTAGGTGTGAAACAAACATTACTTTAAAAAAAGGGGGGAGTGTCAATATTGCCATTAAATTTATTTTTACACATTTTAAAAATTTAAACAATGTTTTATGAAATAAACTCTAATTATGAATATTATTATTATTATTATTATTTACAAAAAAGAAACGTTACAACCCATTTTAAATTAAATTGTTTGGAGCTGATAAAAAGAAAATACATTGGAAAATTCTTCAAATAGAACATTTTAAATTAAAGACTCTATCATAAAATTACTGCGTATTTAAGTCCCAAATCTGTTGTATACAAAAACAAAAAATCGGTAAAACCATCTGCTCAAAATCGTCTGCCCATGACAACAGAAAGATAAATAATAGAAAACGCGGGAAGTCAGTTCACTGTTTATAGAACATCGCCACGTCTACAACACTTTTTTAAGATAAGAGAAATGACGTGCGCCATTTTAGGATACACGATATTATTGGAACGCAGATGTAAGTCTTATTTAATTTAAATCTTTTATTCGTGAATTGTATATTATGAGAAAATAGTTTTATGTTATATTAGTAAGAGACTGATCTGCAATTGTTTTAAGAAGCAATATTTTCTGATTCGACACTGTAAAATATCTTAATCTGCCATCGCTAGGGGAAAAAAAAAAGCTGACGCAGAGACTGATTCATGCCTACATTCATAGTGGAATGACTGTAAATATTAATTTGTATATTCAAGGCTGGAGTAGCACAGTTGAAGTTTATTCCAACAGAGCGAAAACTGTCCAGACCAGGAATCGAACCTGGATACTTGGCGTACCGTGCCAATGCCCTACCTGTTAGGCTATCCGGACGATACCTATAGCCATAATTCACTCTTATTTGTTGGACTTGGCTGCGAACTGCAGCGCTAGTTTCCTTCATCCGAGCTATAACTATAACATTTGCATGGTGAAAGTGCTTTAACACGGAAACTCCTGTATACCATGTAATTAGGTCATAATGAAGGGAACGAATATTTTTTCCAACTGGATTAAATCATATTTAAGGCTGAAGTAGCACAGTTGAAGTTTATTCCAACAGAGGGAAAAATGGACATTTAGGGGACACAGTCTGGACATTTTTCGCTCTGTTAGAATAAACTTCAACTGTGTTACTCCAGCCTTGAATATGATTTAATCCAGTTGGAAAAATTGCTCGTTCCCTTCATTATATTAATTTGCAGTTACTTGAGATTAAAAATGTGTTGTGACAGTGATTTGAAATTTTTTTCGGCTTTTTTCTGTTCTAACACAATATTTATCGTCATTGTTACTTTGGAGTTAAATATGATATTCAATTATGATGATATTACGAAACTGTTTCAATTTAGAAATTAACATTATACTGCGAAAATGTGTTTTTACATATTATAATAGTAAAACTTTTGAAAGATTGTTTTTTCATTGCTAATAATATTTTAAATTAGTATTTAAAATTCTAAATCTTCATACGAATGTTTTCAGATTTAACATTTGCCAAAATTATAAAATAATAGGAATTCCTTATAAGATATGGAAAGATTTTTGAGAAATTGTTAAATCTAATAATGCATTTAATTCATCAATTGTAGTTTGCAGTTGTTTAATAGTACAATTATTAATATTAATTATTTAGTGTTTTTCAAATTGGTATATTTATTTTTATAAATTATATGTAAGCCTTTTTTTAGGGTTTCGTTCATCTGACGAAAACCTATTCGTCTCGCTTCTTTGTCTGTCTGTCTGTCTGTCCGTCACAGAGCCCGTTCTCAGAAACTATACATGTTGCACACTTGAAATTTTGGGTACTTATAGCTGAACACTTCACACTTCACATCAAACGAAAATCATAAAATTTTGAAAAAGTCTTAAACTTAACCCTTGGGGGTCTCACATATGCATTTTAAACCATTCCATCTAAATGAGCCCCTAATTAGGTTGGAGGCATGAAATTCCGCAGACTTATAGCTGAATACCTGATTCAACAAGACAAATCATAAAATTTTGAAAAAAATTTATATTTTACCCTTTGGGTTCCAACTTGTGTATTTTAACCAAATTTTTTTTTCGAACAGAGCCTCTAATTAAGTTAGAGAAATGGAATTTTGCATCATTATTGTTAAACACATGAGCCCACACAACAAATCATAAAACTTTGAAAAAAAAATTATATTTAACCCTTTGGACTCCAATTTGTGTATTTTCAGCAATCCTTTATAACAGAATTCCTAATTAAATTGGAGGCATGCAATTTTGTATTCTCATAGCTGAACAACTCAGACCACACGACAAATAATAAATTTCGAAAATTTTTTATATTTAACCCTTTGGACTCCAGTTTGTGCATTTTAAGCAATTATTTTTAACAGAGCCCTTATTTGAATTGGGGACTTGAAAGTTTGCATACTTATAACTGAACACCTCAGATTATACGACAAATAATAAATTTCGAAAAAGTTTTATATTTAACCCTTTGGATTCCAGCATCTGTGTTTTAATCAATTCTTTTTACAGAGACCTTAATTCAATTCGAGACTTGAAATTTTGCATACTAATAGCTGAACACTTCAGATCACACACCAAATAATGACTTTCTAAAAACGTTTAATATTTAACCCTTTGGACTCCAGCTTGTGTATTTTAAGCAAATCTTTCTAACTGAGCTCATATTTAAATTGTAGATTTGAAATTTTGCATACTTATAGCAGAACACCTGAGGCCAGGCCACAAATCATAAAATCTTAAAAAAGTCTTACATTTAACCCTTTGAACTCCCACATATATAGCTTAGACAATTCTTCCTAAATGAGCCCCATAATTAAGTTGCAGACATGAAATTTTGCATACTTGAACACCTGAGAACGCGCGACAAATAATAAATTTCGAAAAAGTTTTGTATTTAACCCTTTGGACTCCAGCTTGTATTTTTTAATCAATTCTTTCTAACTGAGCCCCTAATTAAATTAGAGACATGAAATTTTGCATACTTATAGCTGAACGTGTCAGATCATAAGATAAAATATGAAATTTTGAAAAAGTCTTATATTTAACCCTTTCAGCTTCAACTTCTGTATGATAAACAATTTTTCTAACTGAGCCCTAATTAAGCTGGAGACGTGAAATTTTGCAGGCTTATAGCTGAACACTTGTGATCACACGACAAATGATAAAATTTTCAAAAACTCTTATATTATTGAATCCTCTGGGCTTTAACTTGTGTTTTATAAGCATTTTTTCTAACTTAGCCGTTAATTAAGCTACAGCGAAGTAGGTTGAAGGCTCCGGGAGGGGGTGGGCGTTCAATTTTTTTCCCGAACCCCTCATGTGATATATAATTTGATTACCCTTTGGCCACACTTTCATTTTATGCACCATAGTCTTTCATATTTTATTTCCACGTTTTATTGCCAGGAGGGCTTTCTTATTTTAAGTTTTTTTTGGGGGTCCAATTTCCTCGACTAATATAAGTGCGAATAGGAACAAAAACGGAGTTTTGTCGGACAGACGTTTGTTTAGAATAGAGTGAACTCCCTAGTTGAGAAGTGTGGAGCTAACAGATTTTGCAAAAGGATAGTAATTTGAAAGATATATTAAACGAAACCTTCTGCGCGATCTGTGATCACACTTACCCACTTGTTTCTGTTTGTGATTTTAATCGAGCATTTAATTGTAGATATTTAATTTACTAAGTAATGTTTGTAGAATATTGATAAAAAGATATACAGGGTCATGCAAAGGACTGGATGCATTGCCGTCTATAAATTATAATTTCTAAAAATGTGATTTCAGCAGTTTTAAGAGTGTTTTAGTTTGAATTAAATTTTATCTAAGCAGTAGCGTGTAATAAAGGTTCTAGGTAAACTACAGGGTTGTACAAAAGTATTCAAGTATGTTTCCATATACAGTAAACTCCCGATTATCCGCGAGTCTAAATTTCTTTTTTTTTCTTTTTTTTATCTTTGAGAAGAAACTTATTTCTGCGATGTAGGATGAGTTTTCGATCCTTTTTACTAAATATGATTTCCGTTTGAACAAGTGCACAAAGTAGGTGCAGCTAATCTTGAGGGTGTCGCAAGGCCACACACCTGTTGATAAACAATGTACGGGTGCTGAAAGTCACCCCCGCCTCCCTGCTACGATTTTGTTTCTCCCGTTTTCATAAAGCACACCAGTTTGCTTGTTTTATCTGAGCTGTGAACACGTGTCTTACAGAAGTTCGCGTTTGTATTTAAATTTTATAATTTTGCATTTTCAATACGTATTTGAAAAATGTCACAAAAAAGAAAAAGAGTTGTGTTAACGATTCAAGATAAATTAGAACTGATTAAAAAAATTGAAAATGGTGCTACAAGAAAAAACAAATAAGCTTGCAATATGGAATTTGAGAATGCACAGTTAGGGACATTTTAAAACAGAAAGATAAATTGCTGCAATTCTCAGCCTCATCAGACAACTTTTCATCGATGAAAAAAAGAAAAAGTATGAAAAGCAGCACTTTTGAAGAACTGGATGCAGCACTTTTACGTTGGGTAAGACAAGTGAGAAGTGAGGGAACGCCTGTTTCAGGGCCAATTGTTGCTGCAAAAGCAAAACACTTTTTTGAAATGCTGGGATTAGAGGGATCATTTGATGCATCGTCAAGATGGCTGACAAGACTCAAACAACGCCACGGGATAAGAGAAATAGGTCTTTGCGGCGAGAAATTAAGTTGCGACGAACAAGCTGCAGAAAATTTCAAAGAAGATTTTGTACAATTTCTTCAATCAGAAGGAATTTCTTTCGAAAAAGTATACAACGCCGATGAGTCAGGACTGTTCTGGAAATATTTGCCTACACGAACTCTGGCATTTCAAAGCGAAAATCAAGCTCCAGGACATAAGTGCAGTAAAGAGCGTCTAACAATAATGGCTTGCAGTAATGCTACAGGATCCCATAAACTAAAGTTAGTAGTGATTGGAAAATCAAAAAAACCGAGATCTTTTAAGGGAACAAGAGCTGAGAACCTCTCAGAACATTATTTCAACACAAAGAAAGCTTGGATGTATAAAACAGTATTTGTAAAATGGTTTGAAGAAATGTTTATTCCCGAAGTTAGGAAACATCTGGCGTCTCAAAATTTACCCCAGAAAGCTGTGTTGCTAATTGACAACGCCCCATCTCACCCTGAAGAACTACAATTGAAATCAGAAGATGGAAATATTTTTGCAAAATTTTTGCCTCCCAATGTTACAGCTCTTATCCAGCCTATGGACCAGGGCGTAATCGCTTCAATGAAGAAAAAATACAGAACGAAATTACTGAATAAAAGAACTGAAGAGGGAGATGATCTTAAAAGCTTTTTCAAAGATTACACGATTCTCGATAGCATTTATGATGTAAACAGTGCTTGGGAGTCGGTACAGAAATCCTCATTAATATAATCCTGGCGGAAGATTTTGCCAAGTATAGAAAAATCTCTAGTAGAATCAGAAAAGGAAGAGGAAGAAGTTTCAGTTCATAATTTAGCAAATTTAGCAAAATCTGTTGCTGGTGGAGAAAATTTCGATGAAGATAATATCATTGAGTGGATTAATTGTGATGCTGACGATCCAGGCTTCGAACATGCAACTGAAAACCAAATTATTGAAGAAGCGTTAGGTATGAATTTGGAAGAGAGTGACGAAGAAGATGATAAGGTACAAAAGAAAATGAGCCATGACGCAGCTTTAGCTCACGTTGAAGGACTTATCCAATATCTAGAGGAAGAGGATGACGCGTCACTTTGTGATAAAATAGCACTTAAAAAAACTTCAATCGCAAATAAAGAAGAAGTGTTTCAGTACAAAAAAAAACAGACACTTTTGACGGATTTTCTAAAGAAATAAACCTACAACTTTCTAAGTAATGAATAATTTTATTATTCCTGAAGTAATAAGTATCTTTATGTTACCCATTGTGCGTAGAAACTGTAAAATGAATGCTTGAGTTACTTATTATGTGTATAAATTGTTCAAGTACATTTTTGTGTTGATTTGTTCCATTTTTTCAAAATTTTGTGAATTATCCGCGAAATCAATTATCCGAGATAGTCGCGCCACCCAATTCCGCGGATAATCGAGAGTTTGCTGTATTAGTATAAATTGCTGAATGAAAATTTCAACCTGTTATGCGTTTTCTTGCTAAACTAAATTTTCTCATTATATAGTACATATATCAATCTACAGATCAAATACAGGACTGTTCAAAAGAATTGGAAAACATATTTGGCTATGGATGGTTACTGCTGAAATCATTTTTTCAAATGCTTTATGCGTTTTCTAAAATGTTTACTTAGTTATCTTATTTACGTTATTTCCGTAAATTACGATGTCTTGTTAAAACATACGGAAAGTGTTGGAAAGTGTTTTAAAATCTATACTTAAAGCATGGTTTTTCTAACTTATTTTTTCTATTTTTCCAGATCAGTCTTTTCCTATAAAACATACCAAATCTATTTAGCTCATACTCACAAAATACAATGTACACGGGAATAAAAAAATTAAATAAATATGGCTTATGTCGTTCTATATATAAGAGTTTGATTAATATCCGTTAGACTCCATGTTCGTATTTAACAAAGCAATGACAAATCACAACACATTAAAAAACTTACAGATTCTTAATATCAAGCTTGAATTCAAGATCAAGCTTAGAACTTAATAAAAAAAGATGTCAGTTGTTAAGCATTGTTTTTAAGTTGAAAAATTAAAAATATTTTAGAAGAATACGACTCCAAAATAGTGATATTTTGCTAAAAAGATAAGATTCTATATTTCAAACAAAACTTAATTTTAAAATTCACCACAGTGTTTATGACAAGAATCATCACAGTATTAATACTTGGAAATTTTTCTAGAGAGAAACATTCGCATTGCATACAATATTTCAAATGAAAATCAAATTTCAAATTAATTGCTTAAAAGGCGCAAAGGCCATCCTAGTGAAAAATATTCCATGCCGGGACTCGAACCCGCGCCATGAGCATAGCGCACTGACATTCTACCGACTAAACCACATGTAATGATACCCAGCCTGAAAAGTTTCTCCCTATTAAATGTTGGCAAATCTACAAACGCAGCACAAGATGTAATATTTATCGTGAGCCACCGATATGGCGCAAACACGAAACTTAATTAAATCCAGCATCGATTGAAACTATATTAATACTTGGAAATTTTTCCGGAGAGAAACATGCTTCTTGCATATAACATTTCAAATTAAAATTGCCTTTTAAGCAATTAATTTGAAATTTGATTTTCATTTGAAATATTGTATGCAAGGCGAATGGTTCTCTCTGGAAAAATTTCCAAGTATTAATATAGTTTCAATCGATGCTGGATTTAATTTTTCGATTTATCGATTTATAGGATTTATCGATGCTGGGAGTTTCGTGTTTGTTCAATGTCGGAGGCTCATGATAAATATTCCATCTTGTGCTGCTTTTGTCGCCTTGCCAACATGTAATAGTGAGAAATTTTCCATACCGGGTATCCTTCCATGTGGTTTAGTCGGTAGATTGTAAGTGCGCTATACTGATGGACTGGGTTCAAGTCCCGGCATTGAATCTTTTTCATTTTGTTGCCCTTTGCGCCTTTTGACCAATTAATTTGAAATCATCACCGTGTTTATGACAAGTTCGTCACAAATGACATATATTTCAGAAATTGGTCACAATGTGACTTCAAAGCATTGCCGTATTCGTCACAGGATCGTCACAAAATTAATGCCAAAATAGTCACAAATGACACACTTTTCACAAATTTGTCACACTGTGACTTCACAGAGTGGTCAAAATGTGACGTCACAAACGGCCTCTAAAACGGCCATAACTACTTCGCATTCCAGTCACTATGACGTCACATCGACGGTCACAAAATCACAGTGTGACTTCACAACGACGTCGTCGTGACGTCACCATGCCTTAAGGGATATACTTGAATAAAATCTTCAATACATTTCGCATGCTTCATTTTTTGTAAAAAAAAAGAAACTTTTGGGATAACCTAATAGAAAGCACGGCTCCTACTGTTCCGTGTTTTGAAAACCGGCATTTGTTTCAGAAAAAAAGTCTTGGTAGGTTTTTGTGACAATTTCAACAAAATGCTGTTCGAGGTAAATTTCTACGAAATTTGTAAAAAATATTTTTCTTTGAAAAAAAGTGGTGTTCAAAAAGCGAACGAGTGGGAAACCTGGATTGTTCATTGAACGGAACAGCTACGTTGATCAAATATCAATGTTAGTAAATAAAACCATTCTTCAATTTTTCGGAAAATATGGACGAAAATTTGCATCAAACCAAAGGTATTTGCATAATCTTCATTTGTTCTACTAATTTATTTACAAACATTCAAACACACTAAGATATCGCAGTTTAACATAAACCAAAAATTAGTGTACATGTCATAAGTTTAAAATACATATATACTCTAAAACATGCATTTAAAATGGTTTAAAAATATTTTCACCTCTTTCTTACCGAGGTATCTTCAGTTATGATGACGCTTGACTTCAGATGTGATGTTTTCGTCTCTCTCTGTCGCTAGTCATTGCTTTCTAAATTTTCCCTGTCATTTACCCCTATTTTCAAAATGTGTCGCCATCTATTGTCAATAGTTTCGTGCAGTCCATCATTACATGTTTCTGATTTCGATGAGATTTTTTCAATGGCTTCTCTTATTAATGCGTAATTTAAACTATTGTATTTTGCTAATTTTTCGACATTTTAAAAATCTATTGTGATGGGGGATTTATATTGTCTTGCTATTGCAGTAGAGGATTTATTAAGTCGTATATCTCGCTTATGTTCTTTTATCCTGTCTTCCAGTTTCCTTTTTGTTATTCTATATATAACATATCTTTTCCTTCATCGTTTTTTAAATTGATTTTATATATTCCAGATATCTGTAGTTATGAAATTTTCTCGATGTCTGGAAACTGGAAGACAGGATAAAAGAACATAAACGAGATATACGGCTTAATAAATCTTCTACTGCAATAGCAAGACTAAATAATAAATCTCCCATCACAATAGATTTTTAAAATGTCGAAAAATTAGCAAAATACAGTATTTTAAAATACGATTAATAAGAGAAGCCATTGAAATAATCTCATCGAAATCAAAAACCTGTAATTATGTACTGCACGCAACTATCGACAATAGATGGCGACATATTTTGAAAATATGGATAAATGACAGGGAAAATTTAGAAAGCAATGACTAGCCAGAGAGACGAAAATATCAGTAACGGATGATGCCTCGATAAGAAAGATGTGAAAATATTTTAAAACCATTTTAGATGTATGTTTAAGGTATATATGTGTTTTAAAATTTTTGACATGTACACTATTTTTTGGTGTATGTTAAACTGCGATATCTTAGTGTCTTTTAATGTCTGTAAATAAATTGGTAGAAAAAATGCAGATTATGATTAATACGTGACATTATAAAAGAATACGATTATAAAACAAAGTATTTTTTTAATTTAATGAAGGAATATAACTCATTATATAAACGAATAATTAGTATTTAAAATTCGGGACGGTGGTTTAATAAAAAAGTGCTAGTTTGACAACACTCATTAGAATAGTCAGAACACATCTGAATACCTGCCAACTTGTACGAATTTTTCACAGCAGTAAAATTTAATAGAAAATTTTATCAAGAACAATCGCCAAAATGTAACTTTTTATAACGATGAAACAATACAAACATTTCTGTTAACTTTTAGTGGTAAGAGAAATCCGTACAAGTTGGCAGCTATGCATTTGTTAGTCATTACTTTTCTAAATTTCATTTAAAAATGTTAACCCCTCAAGCATCGTCGGTAGCGTGTCAAACTATACAATATGAAAACCATGGAACTATTAATAAAGAGGAACTGGCATAGCCTTAAAATAGTGAAGCTTCAACTGTAACCGCTATCACAGGAGTTGTTTACCGCCGGTGGAAACTTACACCGGTAGATTTATATGGAAATTTTCAACTTGTTTAAACGCCTTATTGTTACAAAATTTCAGTTATAAATAATGGTAGAAACAGATTTTCATTTTTACCGGTAGGAGTTTACTTTGGCGGTAGTTCGGCCCTGCGTTTCCGCCACATTGTGACAACCAAGGAAACAAACTCACAGTTTTACAAGGCATACTGGCACCAATAAAAACAAATAGAAATATTTACGACATTTTTGAGAAAATTTTCCATGAATAAGACGCTTAAATAAGAAGAAACTTTCTATTCAATTTTACTGGTGGGATGTTTGCACCGGCGGTAATCAGAAACGGAAGATCCGATTTAAAAAAAGAAGTCGCCATCTTGTGACAACCTCCTCGGTTACTTCACTTGCAACTGGTAGACAGTACACTATATGCCTCCTCCTCTTTATTCATAACTCCATTATGAAAACAGTGTTGCCAGTAAGGTACTTTTTAAAATTTCAGATTTCTTGATTGGCACCACTTTTTTGAAATAGTAAAATTCGTCTTATTTAACCTTATTTAATGACATAATAATTAAGGCGAAAACCGGGGAATTTTACCATTTCAAAAAAGTGGTGCCAAACAAGAAATCTGAATTTTAAAAAGTAGGTCTCTGGCAACACTGTGTTCATATTGGAATCTTTCACATGGTACCGACGATATGTCAGTTTTCCAATCCATTATTTCATTTGATAAAACAATGGAGTTATAACTAAAGAGAAAGAGACATATAGTGTAGAGTCTACTAGTTTCGAGTGAAGTAACTGAAAGGGTTGTCATAAGATGACGGCGGATTTTTTACATTGGATCAACAATTTATGATAACCGTGGGAGTGCAACTTCCACCAGTAATTTTAGAATGGAAAATTTCGCCTTATTTTTGTGGCTTATTTATACAAAATTTCTTATACAAATATAGTAAATATTTCTGTTTGTTTTTACTGGTGGAAGTTAGCCCAAGTATTACAATCTCCTTCGCTGACACTTATTGTTCAGGTTTTGACAAAATGGCGGAAACGCAGGGCCTGAATACCACCGAAGTAAACAACCACCAGCAAAATTGAATATCTGTTTTTAACTATAATTATGACTGAAATTATGCATTAATAAGGCTTTTAAATTAGGAGAAATATTCTATTCAAATTTACTGTGGAAATTTACCCCGGCAGTAATAAGCCACTGCGAAGCCGGTTACAGTTGAAGCTTCACAATTTTGAGGATATGTCAATTCCTCTTTATTAATAGTTCCTTGGACAAAACTAAAATGCGATATCTATAAGAAAAATTACTTTTTAAAAAAGTCAGGGAAAAAAATTAGATTTATATTGAAATATATTTTTACAATTTTTCCGGTTGCTCTAATGGAGGATAGTTAGCTACTGTGAATCAGGTCCGACCGCTGTAAAATGTTCATTTAACCGTTTTAGAGGCAAATTAATTCTGTTGAAAACATTTACTGCCACCATAATTTACGAAAAATTTGATTTGAAAATATCTAAAGGTTTTTCATTATATGCTAAAAAAATTTTTTTCCATAATTCTTGTACAAATTTGGGCAATCGCGATTAAATTTAATTGGCATGATTAATAATTTACTGCCATTGAAAGGCGAAATTGAAAATTCACTGTTTCTTAAAAGAGTTCAATTGGCATAGGGTAAATATAATAACAGTTAGAACGACAATGTAGAATGTGGATTTTATTTTATGGACATGCTATGTAAATATATATAAATACAATTTAAATTATGATAATCAAGATCTCTTTTTAATTTAATTTTATTTATGCTTAAATTTTTAATTCATTTGTATTAAGAAAAATCAAAATGTTCAATTTATTAATATTTTAATATTTGCTGCAATTGTAAATAATAATAGTAATAGTAATAATAATAATAATAATAATAATAAATAATAAATTTATTAATTTGTGCTTAAATTGTTACATTTTTATGAATAGTCAATCAATTATTTCTCTTACATCTAAAAATAGACGTTTTGAGTAAGTCACTAGTTACGGGTAAATTAGGCCTCGTCAAATTCATGTCTATTATTATTATTATTATACCGCAGTCCAAGCCAAAACCTACCAGGCAGTATGCCTAGTTTAACCCCTTAATTCTCGCTTCCGCGATATTCAGGGGCTATGTCGTTTATTCAGATTGTTTGATTCCCACCTGTTTTATAAAATAGTGTAATTGGCTTTATTATGGTATCATTTTACCTGTCGTTACATAGGGTGAATATTTATTTTTCAAAAAAAGTGGTGCCAATAAGCAATTTGAATTTTTAAACCTTAATTTAATGCGACCGATAAGGGGTTTACCCACTCAAGCGCAGTGGTACTACGGTGGGACCACCTAATTTTAATTCCAAACTTACAAACGGCACCAAGAATATTTTAATAAAATTTTGTTTTTACAATGAATGTTTAGATGGACAGGTTTTTCCTTTCTAAGAAGTTCGTTTGTAAATACTGTTGTCAGCCAAACATTTGATCGTTTTATAAACAGGATTTTTCTGTTCCGGAAAGGGTTAACGAGTTGTATGCGTGGCCGCGGCCTGGCGAAAGTCGCTTGGTCGCCTAACGGCGGGTTTCTACCTGATGTCTACCCTTGGCTTTCATGGCTGTATCGCTATTTATTTTATCACTTTTAATACTGTGTTCACCGGTTCTAGTTTGCTAATAACCCTTAGGATCGCTTAATATTTGCAAAAAACATCAAAAAAGTACCTTTTTTTTTTTGTTTGTTTGTTTTCTTAAATATAGAAATTGAATAATTATAAGGTTTCTAAATAAAATATGCAACTGGATTTTCTGTTCTTTTTTTAAGGCGAAAAAAAAATGTTATGGAACAAATTCACATTTGTAGAAAAGCCATCATGCGAGAATTCTGTGTCTTAGTGTTTGTTTTACTCCATGCAAATTAATGCGAATAAGACCTCTATTTTTCACATCTTAGATCTTTATTTATCATCATCACACAAATTTTTACAAATAATATTTAGAATAATACATACAGTAAATTTTGATTATTAAGAATCTCTTTGAGTAAGATATATTTTGAAACATTCAATACAAAATTCAACATCATAATCAGCGCCAAAAAACAAACCGAAACGGCGCTATTCAAAGACTTCATGCGGAAATGCCAGTTAAATTTTTCTGATTTCAGAAGTTTTTTCCAGCAATTAAATCTCCAGACTGGAAATATGACGGGTACGCAGTGTTGCCAGTGAGCTACTTTTTTTTAATTCAGATTTCTTGATTGGCACCACTTTTTTGAAACGGTAAAATTCACTTTGTTTTTGCCTTAATTAATATGTCATTAAATAAGGCACATTTTACCATTTCAAAAAAGTGGTGCCAATCAAGAATCTGATTTTTAAAAAAAGTAGCCCATCTGGCAACACTGCGGGCACACAGTGTTGCCAGTTGGCTACTTTTGTTAAATTCAGATTTCTTGATTGGCATCACTTTTTGGAAATAGTAAAAATCGCCTTATTTAATGATACATTAATTAAGACGAGCACAAATGAAATTTTACCATTTCAGAAAAGTGGGGCCAATCACAAAATCTGAAATTTAAAAAAAAGTAGTCTACTGGCAACACTGCGAGCACGAAAAATAACGAACGACACCTCAGCCCCTGATATTGACGGAAATGAGAATTAAGGACATAATTAACAATTTTATGGCTATTGTTCGTTACAATGAGCTTGATAGGGAACTTCCTGGATAACCCCCAGGCTACCTATTCTCTTGTCCCTTTCATGTACTGAAATTCAAAAAGTGTTCTTCTTCCGGATGGCATAACATGTCTCTTTGCAGATGAGTCACAGGTATCAAATTACAATATCCTAATATTGTGCAATTTTTAAATCACAGAATGTAATTTATTCATTTAAATGTGTAATATGGATATTTGTGTAATATGGAATACTTCGGACAAATTAGTTATTATTTATACGTCTGAACCTACCTCGATCGCATATTAATAAATATAAAAAATATATAAATTTTAGACGACTCACAATGTTGAACGTACTCATCTTTTACAAACATGACTTTGATATTATTGCTATTAAAATAAGAAATATTAAAAATGTATAAATAAATGACTTTTTTCTTTAGAATCTAAATATATAAGATATTTTGAATATTGCTAATTCTTACGGAATAAATCAATTAGTCTATAAAAAATACCGTTTATTCAGATTTCAATAATTATGATAAATACTCAAATATATATATAAAAAAAAAAAACACAAAGTCAATTAGCAGAAAAAAATAAAAATTAAATTTAAAATATTGTAACAAAAAGTAAATTGGTGAGCTTGAAGCACAATATAATACAGCTTATAACTGGCTTTTAATTATTAAACATATTGTCAGTATAAAAAAGAAATATCTTAACCAATATTTTAAAATATTTAAAAAGGTCAATATTCATGACATTTTTGTGACACTTATTATGATGTTTTCATTATATAGATAACATGCTTAACCCTAGAACTACCGGAAATTTTACTCAAGTTTTATAAAAACATTCTACACCAGAATTTTTACTTAAAACTATTTAATTTGTTTATTTAACTTATTATTGTCTGATTTATACATTTAGTTTGTTTTGAAGAAATTTCTGGTTTGAATAAATATTTTGAATGTACATGTCGGGTCCATTGGACCCTTCTGGTAGACAGAGGGTTAACCTTCCGTCTACCAGACGGGTCCATTGGACCCGACATGTACATTCAAAATATTTATTCAAACCAGAAATTTCTTCAAAACAAACTAAATGTATAAATCAGACAATAATAAGTTAAATAAACAAATTAAATAGTTTTAAGTAAAAATTCTGGTGTAGAATGTTTTTATAAAACTTGAGTAAAATTTCCGGTAGTTCTAGGGTTAAGAGCCTACACTAGTCACTTAAAAAGATCCGGATGAAAATGTTAATCCTATGGGGAAATTATTTTCAAATATCTCGCTTGAATTTTTATATTTTCGAATGATTTTTTTTTCTTTTTTGCGTGGGATAGCTGAAGACGATCTACAACCGGGCTAGCTTTCACTTTTTTTATTTTGGTTTCATATTTTTAAAAAGCAATTACTTTTACTTTTGGAACTGGTTTGAACCGGTTCTGAAATTGAAACTATCCTAACATAAAAATACTATAACCAAAATCGAAAAAGTAAAAATTAGCCCGGTTGTAGATCGTGCTCAGCTATCCTATGCAACAAAATTCATTCGAAAATTAAAATATTAAAATTCAAGCGAGATATTTGAAAATAACTTTCCCATAGACTTAGCATTATCTTCCGGGTCTTTTTGAATGCTTAAGTGACTACATTGATGACATTTGGAATCATGTATATTTACTATGCACTGTTACTGAAATAAAAATACAATTGTTGAATTATAAATACATAAATATGTACTTCATACATATTACAACTTACATTTAAAAAATTGTAATAAAAAAAAAAGTGAAAGTGAGAATAATATATTTTTTTTCTCAGTCATGTTTTCACTTCATGTTTTAAAAGGAAATCAAGCAATACTCTTCAGTTTCTAGAACCTCTGCTTCCATCTATTGAGGAAATAAAAAAATACTGCTGAAAAGACAGAAAAAGTGTCTTTTGACACCAAAAAGAATCTCCGAGATTCAGTTTTTATATATAAAAAAAATTCGCGGATCTCATGATGCAATTTCGCATCACTGGTCCCCAAAGAGTTAAGAACTAATGCATTATGGTGCTTAATTCAACTTTCCACATAAAAATAATGTTAAAACAGTATTAATGCAGTTTATTCAAGATTTATATATTTTTATCGATAAAATAGCAATCGATCATGAGATACGCTAACGTCTCGAGTGACGCAGCTATATACAGGGTGTTCCGTTAAAGGGGTCCAATATTAATAGGGGTAATAGAGGAGATCACACGGAGCATAAATCAGTATATAATGCCTGGCCGGATCTCAATAATTATCAAGTTACAGCAAATAGAATGAAAAATCGGAAATTTGTAAAAAAACCCTCATTGCTAAACTATCGATAATGCTACATGAAAACGAAGCACATATTTAGAAAGAGCAGAAAAAAATCCTACGAAATGACATAAGTTGTTTTAGAATATTGAGAATTAATGGCGAGTTACAAGCTCTGAAACAGTGAAAAAATACAAAATCAAATATTTAGCAAAATAGTTAATCGTTAATTCCAAAAATGCAACTCTACCTACATCAAGGAAAATGTTATAAAATTTGGTCCATTCCGAAAGCTTTCGAAGAAGCTGACAATAAACCATATCAGTTTAATTGTATGGGAGAAATCAAGCAGTTCCCTAGTTACAACTCTGTACTGTTGCACGCTCGGAAAGGGCGAAACTCCGCCCATGACGATTGTAAACACCCCGTTTTAATATCTTTCAATTATACATTTCTGATCAACCTCTATCAATACCCTTTCATTATTCAGTCTGGTCAAGTGAATGACATATTGTGCAGCTCTCGCGTTGTCTTAAAGCAAACTCCGTGACTGCTGCGTTTCCTCCATGAACTTTCAGGATGATGAAGAAGAAGTACTTTATGCAAATTTTCTATGTGTATAGGAAGAAAAGTGTAATAAAACAGCAGTCATCAGTGGGCGTTATGGTAAAGGGAGGCTGTTGTAAGTGGGATTGTAGTAAGTTGATGTATTTTAATTATGCCGGAATACTCTAACGAAGAATATGCGGACATGCATCTGATGTACGGGCAAGCTCATGGAAATGCATGTCTAGCACAGCGCATGTACCGTGAGCAATTTCCAAGGAGACGTTGCCCAAGCTCGAAACTCTTCATAAAAATCGATAGACGATTACGGGAGACTGGATCGTTTAATACAGCAAGCATTGATGCAGGGAAACCTCGACATGTACGAACACCTGCAATGGAAGAAGATGTGCTGAATATTTTTAAAGATAACCCCTCCACGAGTACACGAGCTGCTGCGTCTGAAGTCGGTGTTTCTCACCAAAGTGTGTGGCGTGTTCTGCGTGCAGAAAACATGCACCCCTTTCATGTGCAGCGGGTACAACTGTTATCAGTAACAGATTGTGCTCAGCGGACAGAATTCGTACGCTGGTTGCTTAATGTAACAGAAAATAATCCACAATTTCTGGAAAATATTTTATTTACTGATGAAGCAACATTTACGAGAGAGGGCGTGGTAAACACGCACAATATGCACACATGGTCATATACAAATCCGCACACTGTTTTCCCGTCGAACGCACAACAAAAGTTCAGTGTGAACATATGGGCAGGTGTCCTCGGCGATTATCTCATAGGACCATATTTACTCCCAGATGTACTCAATGGCAGTACGTACTTGGTTTTCCTACGGGATATCTTACCGCAGTTACTGCAAAATGTGCCAGCAACATTGCGCCACAATATGTGGTTTATGCACGATGGCGCACCGGCACATTTTTTCATAGGTGTTCGCAATCACCTCAATTCAACATATCCTGGGAAATGGATTGGACGCAGTGGACCTGTTGCTTGGCCTGCACGCTCTCCAGACCTCAATCCGTTAGACTTTTTTGTTTGTTGACACCTTAAATCGCTGGTGTATGAAACGCCTGTGGATACACCGGAGGATTTACTAGCGCGAATCGCTGTCGCTGCAGGAGACATTCCCAACTCCGTCGGAGTTTTTCGGCGTGTTCGCAATCTTTACGACGTCGCTGTCGGCTGTGCGATTCTGTTAATGGGCGCAACCTCGAACACCTATTATAATAATGTCCGTTCGTCTGCCTTCCGACATTGAACTGTGCAGCGCAGGCCAGAAGACTATGCTTCACATATGTCATAAAGTACGCGGAATGTAATTCTTTATTTGTCATTTTTCTTTTATTTTCAACACTTTTTGGCACAGTATTTTGTAAGTCACAGACTGTGGTGTACTCAAATTGTAAATTACAAAGTTTGTATGAATTCATTTAAAATTTAGTGTCTTTTTTAAATTTATAATTAATAAAATTATTATGCTATTTGTTATTATTATTTCCTATCATAAATTATGATGCACATATACATACAATAATTGTCCATGTAAAACATGTACTGAAACTTCTTGCATAGTTACAAATCGCAATATTTTTAATTATTTCCGAATTTTCACCACCAGTTTAATTTTAAAGAATTTAACTTAAGCTTTATATCAATAAAAGACCACTTTAAAATGTAGACTATTATTGTAAAGTTATTTTGGTTCATTCAACTCTTGAATAATTAAAAATGTTGCATCTCAGAAGAAGCATGATCGAAAATGTATAGTTGAGAGTAATTAAAAAGGCGGTGTTTCCAATCGTGATGGACGGAGTTTAACCTTTGCTAGTGTCAAAGAAAGCGGAGTTGTAACTAAGAAACTGATTAATTTCTCTCACACAATTAAACCGATATGGTTCATTGTAAGCTTTTTCGAAAGTTTTTGGAATGGACCAAATTTTACTACATTTTCCTTGTTGTAGCTAGAGTTGTCTTTTTGGAATTAACGATTAACTATTTTGATGTATATTGGATTTCGTACTTTTTTCACTGTTTCAGGGCTTGTAACTCGTCAATAAATATTGCTATTTTAATACAATTGATGTCATTTTGTAGGTTTTTTTCTGCTCTTTCTAAATATGTGCTTCGTTTTTATGTAGCATTATCGATAGTTTAGCAATGAGGGTTCTTTTACAATTTTCCGAATTTTCATTCTATTTGCTGTAACTTGAAAACTATTGAGATCCGACCAGGCTTTATATACTGATTTATGCTCCATGTGATCTCCTCTATTACCCCTATTAATATTGGACCCCTTTAACGGAACACCCTGTATATATTATTATATCTATATATATATAATTATAGTGTTGCTATATATATATATATATATATATATATATATATTGAATGGCACCACTTTTTTGGAATGGTAAAATTCTGTTTCTTTAATGGCAGATTAATAAAGGCGAATTTTACCATTCCAAAAAAGTGGTGCCTATCAAATAATAATAAAAAAAAAAGTACCAACACTGATGTCAGGCATGTGATTTTTCGAGCTCTGCTTACAAAGACAGCTTCTAACTCTTTCGATTTGGTTTACTGAAGTTTGTTATTAGAATACTTTCACTTTTGGAACCGTTTCAGAAAGTTAAAGTATCCTCATAAAAAACCTCTAAATAAAATCTAAAAAGTAACAAACGGCCTTTATAGAGATCGACATTAGCTATCCAATGCAAAAAAGAACTTTTAAAAATATGGAAATGCAAACGAAATATTTTGAAAAATTTTTGCCATACGATTAACCGTTTAATGCGCAGCTTTGCATATATGCAAACAACACTGTTTCGAATTTAATAGATTTTTTTTATTCGTATATACCTAATTCACACCAGAAATTCACAATAGCAATACGTATTTGCTTTAATTAAAAAACAGACACTCCGTACTTAAATAAAGCGAAATTAACCATTGAAACTTTCTGGTGTAAAGTCAGATTCTCTGAACTACGTAATTTCTAGAACGATTATGGGGATTATCGGAATTATGGGAATTAACCCTAGAACTACCGGAAATTTTACTCAAGTTTTATAAAAACATTCTACACCAGAATTTTTACCTAAAACTATTTAATTTGTTTATTTAACTTATTATTGTCTGATTTATACATTTAGTTTGTTTTGAAGAAATTTCTGGTTTGAATAAATATTTTGAATGTACATGTCGGGTCCAATGGACCCGTCTGGTAGACGGAAGGTTAAAGGGTTAAAGGTTAAGTTTTATAAAATAAGGTATTTGGAGACTTACTTATTAAAGCATTTACTAATTTCCATTATTTTAGCGTAAAACAGCCACACGGCAGTAGTTTTTACTTGCATTGCAGATGTGCAACAGAAGAAACGATTGACGTATTATATGAAAAATATATCTCTGATTTTTTTCATTATTTTTCCTGTGTTATAAACTTTTCAGAGAATCATATATAATTTTTTCGAAACAAAATAAAAAATCGCGCATTTAAGGGTTAATATCAGCAAGCGGGTAATTTATTTTGAGTGAAGTAACCCTTTAAACCCAAAATCGTAGAATACCGAATTTCTAAATATACAGCTAACTGGAGTTCAAAGAAAATGCGAAAATGCGACATTCAATATCTCAACAATCATTGCACGTATCGTACTGATTTTTTAAAACAGTCTTACATCTGATGCATAGCTGCCAACGTTTACGCTACCACTAAAATTTTCTTGTAAATATTGCCTTATTTAATGGTCGAAATCTTACTATTAAACAAGGCGAAAATCTCTTCTAAATTTTAGTGGTAGCAAAAAAGCGTAAAGGTTGGCACCTATGCATCTGTCTAAATGTCGTCCGTAAAATGTGAGTTAAATTAACCCAAGTTAAGCACGTTTCGAACCAGTAATTTTCTATAGAAATTAATTCAAATAGATTTCATAAAGAAACATGATTTTAAATGTATAATGATACATCAAATAAATTTTCTGGTTAATTCGTGTATAACTTGGGTCAAATTAACTCACATTTTACGGAAGTTTAGTTGAATTTTGGCAAGTATGATATACAGATTTAAGTCAAAAAATGAGAATATTAGAAAAAAAAGGAACTGTGAAAAAAGTTTTCTATGTATAGTTTTTTCAAAAAGTAATACAGGATAAAACTTAATATTGTAAGAATCTACGTAGTTGTTAGGATCTTTAAGCCTAAAAATTAAAGGAAATAATACAAAAATTAAAATTATCCACACTTGGAAAAAATTAAAATATTAGATTAGTCATTTACTTAGTTCAAAATATGAGTTTAATGCACTGTAAATTATACGCGTTTTTACACGTTCACTGCAGCAAAAAGTAAGAATTTTCTAATTTCTTCTTGAAAGTTGTTTGCCACCACAAATTCTGAAAGGTAAATTTCGCTTTACTAATACAGCGAAATTTCTGCCAATAAATAAGACATTTTTTTTTTTAATTTTAAAATAATGGTGAGAAAGTAATAAATTAAATTCACGAATATTAAAACTACGAGTATACTCGTAGCGTGGCAGTCAACGTGTTAAATAAAGGAAAAATAGTTATTCTTTAATGTTTTGTCGCATCACCTTTACATTTTATAACAGCACGAACTCGCTTTGCCAAGCTAGCTACAAGTGGTTCACAATGTTTTCTCCCCAGACATGACCACAGTGTTGCGAGTGGGCTACTTTTTTTTAAATTCAGATTTCTTGATTGGCCCCACTTTTCTGAAATGGTAAAATTTCCCTTGTGTTCGACTTAATTAATATACCATTAAATGAGGCGAATTTTACTATTTCCAAAAAGTAGTGCTAATCAAGAAATCTCAATTTAAAAAAAGTAGCCAACTGGCAACATTGCATGACCAGTCGACGTTATGCTGGAAACAAGCTCAAGATTGTTTTTTTGCGCAATATCTTGCAGGCTTTCATTCATTATTCCACAAAAAATTTCTATTGTAGTTAAACCATTAACTGCCGAAACTGTGAGATCTAGGTCTTCAACTTTTTTACGTTAAAAGATAATCCTCGCTTAATTTAATTTTCAAACTTTCTGTAATTAATCAAGGCAATTTTTTAAATTAAAAAATAGTGATATCTAGATAGTTAATTTAAGTTTATTTTTAACTGTGAGAAAACGCACCATCAGCAGGTAATGGGTTAAATTCGGCGAATAAGCCGTCCAGGGAAGTACGTTAATTTGGTGTTGGCTAAGCCAGTTCTTGGTGGACTCTGACCTGTGTGAAGGTGCTAAATCGTGTTGGAAAATAAAATCGTCACCACACAGATCTTCCGACGATGGTATCATGAAATGCTCAAGGATTTCTTGATATATCTCAGAATTAATCATTTCGTTAAAGTTACATAGCCTTTCCGGGCAATCTGCAGTCATGCAAGCCCATACCGTTACACTAGATGCAAATTTCGCTGATCGTTTCCTGCAGTCCTTGTCATATGCTTCTTGCTTCATTCGCCATACACGAACACCTTTAACCCACATGTTACGCAAAATACACTCTCATCACTAAACAATGTCTGTTCCCAATCATCCAGACACCATAAAAGCCTTTTTTGCACCACTTTACTGTATCCCTTTTCTGTTTAATAGTCATGAGGGGCTTTACCTTAGGCACACGAAATAGAAAACCAAGTTTATGGAGACGTATTAGTGTTGTAGTTTTACTCACATCAACACCGTGTTCTTTCCACTTTTGATTTAAACTATCTTACACTTTTAAAACGGTTTTTTAGCAACAAATTTAGCATCTCTCTGAATAGTTTTGGCTTTCGGCCGCTATTTTAGATGCTTGTTTTCAAAATGTCCGTCTTTAAAATACTCCTTTATTGCTCTATTAACACTTGGTTGAGAACATTTTAAGTAACTGGCGATATTCGTGGCTGATTACGACCTTCTTTATGCAAATAAATAATATGATGCTTTGCAAACTCCGTATGTCGGGCGAACGACCCAAGTTTCACACAAAATGAAAACAATGATGATGCAAATTGTTTTTATAATTCAATAAAAAAGCTAATTTTATGCTTAACTTATGCAACCTTCTGAACCAATCATTAAAATTCATAAGTATCCTATTTTTTTTTAACTACGTATTTTAGTATTCCAATATTTTGAATAATGAAAATAGTTTTACAAAAATATAATATTCACTCAAAATTTAATCTTTTACAGTTTTAATTTTCTTTAATAACATGCAAATTTATTAAAACATCAACCGTTGTTCTTTTTCAACTGCACTACACTGAAATAAAGTTAAATGTAATTCCAAATAAAAATGAAATGAAGTATTCCAATTTTTAACTTGGAGCTGTACAGTCAACCAATATTGCCAGTGGGCTACTTTTTTTAATTCAGATTTCTTGAATGGCACCACTTTTTTGAAATGGTAAAATTCCCCTTGTTTTTGCCTTAATTAATATGCCATTAAATAAGGCGAATTTTACAATTTCAAAAACGTGTTGCCAATCAAGAAATTTGAATTTTAAAAAAGTAGCCAACTGGCAACACTGTAGTCAACTCCTTGAAATCCGCAAACGTCTTTTATCCACACCAATGTTGCCAGTCGGCTACTTTTTTTCAATTCAGATTTCTTGATTAGCACCACTATTTGGAAATAGTAAAATTCGCCTCATTTAATGTTACATGAATTAAGTCGAAAACAAGGGAAATTTTACCATTTCAGAAAAGTGGGGCCAATCAAGAAATCTGAATTTTAAAAAAGTAGCACCCTGGCAACACTGATCCATACTACATGTTGGAATGTTTGAAAATCTCGGTTAACATTTAAGACCACAGTTAAAGTTAAATAATAAGTATTTTTCATGAATTATCATTTTTTGAATGAAATAAAGAGTGATTTAAGAAAATTCATATGTTTTGTACCATGGTTTCGAAAATAATAATTTTAGCTAAGTAAAAGAGACAACCAAATCGAAATCGAAATTTTTGTTTTAAATAGGCGTTGATGTTTGTTTAGATGGTTATGCAAAATTATAATGTATGCTTTGCTCAAGCGTCGATGAAACTGTAACGTTAACTGACTTTATATCAACGTAATTTTTGTTCACTTTACAAATATTTAAAGGGATATTAATATTTAAATTTTCTTGAACAGCAAAATTTTATCTTGGAGCAAGAAATAATGTGTATTCATAGTTCACAGAAAAAAATTACAAAAAACCAAAACTTAATCTTCCATTGTGTTGTCTCAACGTTTTTAACCCCTTAACGGTCGCATTAAATCACGGTTTAAAAATTTATATTGCTTAATGGCACCACTTTTTTGAAAACGAAATATTCGCCTTATTTAATGACAGGTAACATGACACCATAGTAAAGCCAATTATACTATTTTATAAAACTGGTGGGAATCGAACAATCTGAATAAAAGACACAGTCCGTGAATATCACGGGAGCGAGAATTAAAGGGTTAAGGAAAATGAATAATCAGTAAAAATCCAAATTGCGAAAAGATCCAATTTGCAAAATATTATCGATGTGTCTACAACAGTTATTTATTGTAACAAAAATTGCCTACGGAAGTAGCATGTTGCAATTTTTAAAGTATTTTATATGCCTTCAAATAAATAAGTTTCTTACTGATTAGTATTATAAAAATACAACTATATTTCAATTATAATACAACCTAAATAAATAAATAGGAAAACTAATAATTCATGAAAAATTAGATAAAGTTATTCTTTATAGTTGAATTTCAGTATTATTCTGTATAAGGCGCGATATTCACCAAAGGTTTCATCAAATCCTGAGCTACCATTTTGGATTGAATAATTCAGATTTCACTGGCTCGTTCTTTCAGTGTTGTCAGTGGGCTACTTTTTTTAATTCAGTTTTATTGATTGGCACCACTTTTTTGAAATGGTAAAATTCTCCTTGTTTTTGCCTTAATTAATATGTCATTAAATAAGGCGAATTTTACAATTTCAAAAATGTGGTCCCAATCAAGAAATTTGAATTTTAAAAAAGTAGTCCACTGGCAACACTGCGTTCTTTAAGAATCTCAAAAAATGCGAGATTTTCGGTAATGCAGCGGTAAATAAATCTCATGTATGCGAACTTTGCGCTTATGTAAACAAAAGAAATATCACCGGATACTGCAAACTCGCTCTGTAGAAAATTTTAAGAGTGCGAGAAATTTGGCAATGCAGCGACCAAAGTCACATGTATGTGCGTTTTCACCCGCTACCATCGAAATATCCAAGGCCAGAGGACACGGGTGTGACGTCATCACTAATCGACCGACTTCTCACTAGTGTTGGGATTCACACCTGAAAATTTTGAATAGCAATTGATTTTATTTTATTTGTGGAATACCTATCATCATATAAAACAATAATAATTATTTAACCCCTTGAGGGGCGGTGGGAAAATTATATCCCACCTAATTTAAACAAGATTCGCACCATAAACATTTAACTAAATTTTATATTTTTAACTTTGGAGGGAAAATGCTGAAAAATTGCTTTTCCTTATTTAAAAATAAAATTTTTGGATTATTTCGGTAAGAATTCAATATTACAGAGACATCATTGCTTGCCTCTCAAAGGATTAAATTTACTGGTGGGAATTCCGAATCCCTAAATAAAAATTCAGCCGGATGCGGAATGCCGCAACATTATCCCATTCTGCTGATTTCTTATTGAGGGATTCCAAATTCTCTCCCGTAATTTTATATAATTATTATTGTTTTATAAAATAATAGATATTCCGCAAATAATATAAAATAAAATTGCTATTCAAAATTTTCCGGTGTGAATTCCAACTCTACTGAAAAGTCGGTCGATTAGTGATGACGTAGCACTGGTGTCCTCTCGCCTTGAGTATTTCGATGGCAGCGTCGCCCATAAAAACAAAAATAAGCGTCACTGAATGCAGAAATCTCGTTGCACAGCAAACTAAAAAAAATGCCAGAAATTCGGAAACGTAGCATTCAATAAATCGCATTTATATGCACTTCAAGACCCTGAAAACAAAGATACAATTTTATAATAAATTTGTTGTATATAATAAATGCTAGTAATAATCAGTATATCTAATGAAACTACAAGTAATTTATTAAAAAAATATTTATTTACTTATATTTTTGTTCCTATTACCATTTGATTAATACACTGCGCAGCAAAAGTTTAGCCAATGATCGATTATGCTTCAGCACTGAGAAGTATGTAACGAATTGCTCTAACTCAACTGTCATATATTACTGGGGGCTTATCCTTCATTCACAAACAAGAAATTTTAATTTATATGCTTTACATAATATATAATGCGAAAAAAACAAATTTAACATTGTGGCAAAAGTATAGACAATATGTCAATTAACAGAAAAATATCCATAACGTAAAATCGAACTGCAACTACATTGTCTGCTATTTGTACAAAAATGTGACTTTCCATCAAAGAAACTAAATCCCGCATCACTTGGGAGTCTATTTCGTACCAAACACGTTCAACAGCAGATCGAAGTTCATTTACAGAGGAGTGTTGTCAAAAAATTGCATAAATCGTATGAGATATGATGCCTCAAAAGTTTTCGATTGGATTCAGATCAGGCTACACGCGGGCCAGTCGGGAAAAGTAATATTATGTGAGTTAAACCAATTTTTTGATTTATGTGCAACATGAATAAACGCATTATCCTGCTCAAATAACTACTTTGGAAGAGCTAAAAGTTCACCAAATGGCTGTAAATTGTTTTCCAGTGTATGTACGTAGTCTTACGCTGCTTGGCGACCATTGAAAAACTCCAGAGATACTTGAAAATTAAAACAAAGTGAGCCCAAATAATTAACCATTTCGATGGCAAAGGACACCTAATTTTAATTTCAAAAGTGACAAACGGCACCAAGAATATTTAATTAAAATTTTCCTCTTATAATGTACGTGAAAATAAGCAATTTCTTTTTTTCTAATAAATTCGTTTATAAATTCTGGTGTCAGTCCATTATTTCATCAGTTTATAAACAGAGTTACTCCGCGACGGAAAGGGGTCAATTTCTTGTGAGATTTAAAGGCTGGTTGTTTTATCCTTTTCATGTAAGCTAATTTACATCTTACTTTAATTCATCTACGAAAGTATCCGTTGACACAGAGATCTCTGACTCACTTTTAATGGGATTAGCAATCATCATTTGTCTGGATGCCAGTTTATGAATACTTCTATAATCTCGTTTTCTGACCACACGAGGCCTTCCGTATCTATGTTTTGCTTTGAAAGAATCGCCCTTAGAAATTACTCTATAGACAGACTTCTTTGGACGATTCAAAGTAGCTGAAATTTCTGCAACAGTCTTCCCTTTCGATTTCAGCTTCCATGCTTTAATTACTAATCTTATATTAAAACCGTTATTTCTGTCCTAAAAGGTTTAATGTATATTTAAAAATAAGTACAGCCATTTGTATAACCCAAGTGTTCGTATTTTTTATTTAAAGGTTAAATATCACCAGTGTCTAAAATCTTGCTGAGCACTGTAGTAGTTTAAAGAACCATAATTTTGTATTGTAAAATCATTTAAGTACCCTGAACACAGTCAGAAATTATTGTTCGCTTACAAAAATCTTCCACTGAATAATTTTAATACAGTAGAAGATCTTTTATAATGCACTTAACTATATAATGTATAACGATGCTTTTTGCAGTTAACCCTTTGAGCTCTGGTGGGTGAATTTCTGAAAAATTCCCAAATGTCACATTAGCACCAGTATTTTGAAAACAAAAAATTCGTTTTAAAATATACACGAAACATTGCATTAAACTCTCTTCAAAGAAATTTTGGTCGAATATTCCGGTGCCACTCTGGCATTTGGGAATTAAAATTAAGTGGGAAGAAATTCAACCATCAGGGTTAAGAAGCACTTGTATTTCACATTGTAGAAATATTGCTATAAATTCCAGGTAAATTTTTATGCATTTTTTCATGTAGAATATAATTTTTGCACATGCGACTATAAACAGAACAAAAGTAAAATGGTGAAATAAATAATACATATGTATACATATATATTAATTAATAGAATAGCGTCAAACGAAATTTGATATAACTATTTTTGAAATCCATGTTTAAAATTCTTAGAGCCATAAGATAAAGCGTTGCATCACAAAATTTTAAACAGTTAAGAGTTTTTGTATTGATTATAATATATCAAAAGAACTTTTTAATTAATGGTAATTTACAGTTATAATTCAATTAAAAAATGAGCTATTAAAAATGCGCAATATGTTAAAAATGTACACATTAAAAACATTAACAACTACAAAAAGAATTTACGAAATAAATTTATTATCACTTATGTAAACTCGTAAGTTTAACTTTAACCTCTAACTAACCTTTAACTAACTTTAACTTACCTTTTAAATAAAAAAAAATCGTCGCTGCTGACCATTTTTTCATTATTTTGAATAATTATGCCATTATTTGTATACGATGATCATTAAGGCATTCGTCTATAAGTTTAAAATGTTATTTTATTAAGTTTAATTTAACCAGATTTTTATTCCTGAAAGTTAAAATTTTGTGGGAATGCCTCTATATGAGGCCGTGAGTTTCAAAACTCACCTTATCCAAAAAATCAAATTTTGGTTAATCGCAAAAAACCTCTAACTGTGTCCATTGGCTTTCATTGTAAACCAAGATTTTAAAATGAGAGACATACAGATAAAAACTTTTTTTTTTCATGATTGTTGTGTTTTTTAGATTCAGGTTTACCAATAGAACCAATAGAGAAAACTTTTTAAATTTTGGATAAGACGAGTTTTGAAACTCACGTCCTCATGTATAAAAACATTTGATTTTAATAATCTGTGGAACAATATATATATATCAATGATTTACAAAAAACAATGTTTTTTTTTTAAAGAATATAAACCCGAATTAAATTTAAAAAATTACATTTCTGTTAGATTATTTAAAACATTATTGAATTTTATCTTGTATCATTATTATATTATTTTTTAATAATATTAATTATAAACTTTGTCAAGGAATTCTTCAAGAAGGTACAGCATCAAGAATACTTTCTTATGTTTATTTATATTACTACGAAATGAATTCATTAGGTAATAACAATTATTATGTTTAGAAATTTTATGTGCATGATACAATTATTTTTATTTTCAATGACTCTAATACCACATACCTACGCAATGTCCTACACAGCTTACATTAAGTAAAAATGATATGAATAATAATGTAATATCCTTTCTTATCTTAAAAATAATTCTTAATAATAAAATAAGTTAATATTTGATATTTATGATAAAAACTGATTTCGTTTTAGCTTAAATATTTTTAAGCATATATAATTCATGTATATATAAATCTTTTTATAAAGCTATTTTACTAAATTACCTGCACATAATAAAATATTTGTAATCACATAAGAATACAAATAAAATCCTTAAATCTAACTAAAATTGGAGAATTATTTTTCATAGGCTATGTATAACTTAAGGCATGTAGAAGTTAATAATTCACGTACGCATACATTATTTTTTTATACATCAATAATTTGAATTTGAAACTTCTTAGGTCAGTAGCGGGAATAGTCGTCGTACATGATAGTCATTCGCACAACATTATGGTCAGTGCGCATTAGTATCAACACCATGGCCACAAAACAACATTATGGTCAACAGAATTTGCTCGACCTTGCTGAAGGCGACAATATTTTTGCTTAGGCAATATTACAGTTGTCAGGTCCAAAAAGATGCTCATTCTTCCAACAATGTCGATTCTTTCCAACAGATACAACCAGAAAAAAGCTAGAAAATATGCGTATATATCCCGTAATACTACAACACACGATAAGAGAAATATACTAAAAGACTTAGAAAACCTGTGCTGAGTTTTTGAAATTTCCTGACGTTGATGAGTGAAAATGATTTGTTTTCTGTTTCAAGGAATCCGCTGCTAACTATCATAGCTACCACTATTTTTAATCGGAAATCTTTGTGATGAATTTCCACAACATGCAGAAAAGAAATCTGTCAGAAACATTATTGTTAAGCAATACCGGTAGTCATAATAGTCAGTTGTGGCACCTATGCCTTTAAATTTCTCTCATCTGATGTGGTTATTTCATATATAAAGATTAGTATTATAAATGTCATGTTCAATTTTATTGTGGGTCATCTAATTAGTAATCCAGAGCTGTCCAATATGATGTACGAATACTACCACATTTTTTAATAGTAACTTTCATCTTACTTAATAAGTGATTATCGGATTTTAAATTCTATGAAAATTGCTATTCGGAAAAGTAATACGTGAGTTCAAAGTAGGGTAGCACTTCATCTAAATAGGGGGTTCGCAAACCAGCATATACCTGCGAACTTTTACACTTTTTTCCTACCACTATTTTTCAGTAAAAAAATTTGCCGTATTTAACCCGAGAATAGTCGCGACATTTTTTAGAACGTTAGTAGTCGCGTTCGGTCCATTTGCCGCCGTTACCTGCAGGCCGAAAACGAAGGGGAAACTTGCCGGTGTTATCAGATGATCGAAAACGGATAACGTAGGGTGAAAATATTGACTGAACTTTAAAAGATTACAGCAATTATTCATTTTACAACCTTATACAGCAATTATTTATTTCGCTTAAGTATATATTCAGTTGGTATATATATATATATATATATATATATATATATAAACATTCTGTACAATAATACCATTGAAAAATAAGGAAAATGACCAATAATTATGAAATCACAAATACCACATAAACCAAATATTATTAAAAATGTATAATTATATATATATATATATATTTATATATATATATATATATATATATATATATATATATATATATATATATATATATATATATATATATATATTATATATTATATATATATATATATATATATATATATAATAAAGAAAAAGATAAAAAATACTTAACTTCGAAATTATAAATGTAAATGTTGTAATTACGTTTTATTTATTTATTTATTTTGTGAGGTGTCTGTGTGTGTATGAGGGGTGAGAGGAGGGGGGGGATCTCGAGGTTTTGAGATTAAATCCATTTTTCAAATGAAAATGCACGATTTGTAGTTTTTCTACTTATTTCAGGGTGGGAGCAGCGCCCTTGAATAAAAACTCTGGATACGAACTTTGCTTATATAAAGTAAATAATAAATAAGTTATTGAAATTATATATTTAATTTAAATACATTTGCAATTGTAAATTTAAATCCTAAGATGGATAAATTATTTTAATTAATAGAATCACTGAAAGGTTAATCTTAATAGGGATGTATTTTACAGAAACTATTTAACTAAAATAAATATTCAATTGTACATTTCATAATAAGGTATTAATGTTATAATTTATTGTTTTATAATAACGTTCATTAAAATACTAAAAACAATAAGAAATTTTTCTCCGAAATTATAAATATGCAGCAATAATTTAATTTAAATGAATTTTCTCTCATATTCTGGAAAACATTATTCTGAAAAATAGTTTGAACAATTGATGAAGGACAACAAATTTAAATTTGTGAGATACTGTCCCCAAGCCTCTATTGGATTTCAATAATAATAATAAAAAAAAATTTCTGCGGCATTGTTAAAAAAAATGTGTTTTTACTTACAGTATAAAAATTTAAAAATAGATAAATTTTAGAAAAATACTTAAAATATTTTTTAAAATCATAGTATAAACATTCACTGAACTATTCAAAAGAGATTTTTATTTGCGTAATTTCTAACCTACATTATAAAATTCTTATTATTTTTCTTATTGTACAAATAAATTATATGTATCTTCTTCGCAAATATACACACTACATTTCTGAGAAAATTGTTTTATCTTTCGAATTTGTTTTATTGTACAAAAACGATACTTTTCAGATTTTGCAGATACGGCAATTTTTTTTACTGATTCCCACAAAATTCACTTGTCTTTTTTTTTTTTTAATGGTTTGGCAGTGTCATTGTCTGTTTTCTTTCATTTATATGTTCGGGTAATAAATGGAAAGCAAGTTCTTTCAAATAATGAGGATGAATTTCCCTTTTTTTCCATATTTAAATGATTATCAATTTGAGAATTTATTCCCGCAATATTTGACAATGAAAAAAAAAATGTGAGTGACCATCCATCAGTTTTTTGTGCGAACTGACTTCACAACTAATATAACAAAACAATTTTAAGTCACTTTCTAAAAGTAAAAAAAGTACTCTATGAACGGGTAAAATAGCAGAAAGAAAGAAAGACGAAATAACAACAGACAGAGAGTCCGTAATTCGAAAAAACTTTCCCCCACAAATTTCGCGGAAATGGGAAAGGATGAACACGAGGGGGGAAATTCAACTAACGTAAGTGGTCGCAACGCGGTCATTTAGACCGATTGAAACTTAAGAATGCGATAAAATGCTAAGAAATAGCAGGAATGACTTGCAATTTTACTACACAAGAGTGTGAACACTCAATTTCAGCTACACGGAATTTGGCTATCGTAACTTTAACGGGAAATGAGTTACAGGAAGATAACGAATTTCGGGCGGGGAAAAGACCAACGCGCGAGTATTAACGGGTTAATCTAAATTTTCGATGACTATTAACAAAATTTTCTGTTTAACCCTTTGATCTCTGGTGGGCGAATTTCTTCCCACTTAATTTTAATCTCCAAATGTCACAATGGCACGGGAATATTCGACTAAATTTATTTGGAAATAAATTAATATATTTTATCGTGTATATAGTAAACCGAATGCAGGGATGCAAGCGCTGCGCCACAAATGGCTGACTGCCACCACTAAATGCTTATACCATTCCTGACATTATTTAATGACAGAATTTCTTGATATTTAATAGGGCAAAGAATACTGTTAAAATTTAGTGGTGAAAATCAGCCAGATGTGGCGCAGCGCTTGCATCCCTGCGAATGTTTTGTTTTCAAAATACTGTTGCCAATGTAGCATTTGGGTATTTTGTAGAAATTCACCCACCTGAGCTTGAAGGGTTAAATATAGTTGTAGGAAAAAAAGAATAAAAGTTATCAGCTATGCTAGCGCCCACGTGTTACCGCTATTTCTGAATCACAATCTTTGTCTTATTTTAATGAAGATTATTCAGCGATTTTGTATAGTAAGGGTCTTCAACCAGTGGCATGCGGGCCACCAAGCTACAACTATTTTAGAATAGAAAATTTCCTTTTTCTTATGACAGATACTTTGATATTAAACAAGGCAAAGATTACATTTCGGAATTTGTGGTGACAGGTAAAAAAGTTTAAAACATGTAAAGTATGGCGAAGATTCGTAATCGGAAATAGTGGTAACACATGAACGTTACGTTGGACAGACCTGTTACAAGATTTTTAGGCAGTTTTCTTTAGAAGCTGAATTCCAAAGTCTATATTTTTTTAAATTATTGAAATCGTGTAACATTTTCTAAAGCTTTTTAAAATATTAAACTTTTTAAATAGTTAATTTTGTCTATTTTCAATAAACTTAATAAAACAAAAATGCTGTATTATATGTATTCAAAGAATTAGAAATTTTCATAATATTTTTAGCTATGTATACAACTATAAATATTGATGTAAGAGTTATAAATATTGATTTGTCATAAACTGACACTCTTGCGACAGATTTAGCGAAATGCCACAGGAAAAAACTCGACAAGCAATAAATTACAGCGTTTCTGACTCATCGATCAACCAAATACTTCTACTTTATGAAACCGCTAGACACATTTATGGAACTAGCGACGCATAAATAACTTTTGCTTCAAAAACATTTCTAATACGAAAGTTATAAATAAAGTTGACAATATTTACATACACAATAGCCAGCGTTCACAAAAAATCTTTCATCTTCAAGTTATTTAAGAAGCATATAAAATATGTTTGATAAAGATATTTTATTATCTTTAATGAAATTTCTTCTCAGACGCACAATTATCAAAAAAGCAAAGCAGATTTTTCACCAAATTGTATATTTTATGAATAATTTATTTTGACGGTTTTCTTTAATGAGATGGTCTTTCTAAGAATCATTTATATTCATAACTTTGCATACGAAATTTTAAAAGCAATGGTACGAATTTTATAAATGTGTATTCGAATACTGCTTATTAAACTTCATTAGATAAACGCTACTTTTCTTTTAATTATAGAAACTTAATAAAATTTATATTTCTAAATGCTGATTTACTAATGATTTTTTTTAAATCAGGCCATTATTTTTTTATTCAGATTCAGTGTTGCCAGTGGGCTACTGTTTTAAACTAAAATTTCTTCATTGGTACCACTTTTTTTAAATAGTAAAATTCGCCTTACTTAATGACATATGAATTAAGGCCAAAACAAGCGGAATTTACCATTTCAGAAAAGTGATGCCAGTCAAGAAATCTAAATTTAAAAAAAAAGTAGCCAACACTGTTCAAATTAATGTTACGCTCAATAAGTTAATCAGTGTTTCAAAAAAATGCCTATTCCATAGCTGCCAACTTTTACGATTTTTTCTTACCACATAAATGTAAAAGCAATTTTTTCCATATTTAATCGGTGAATTCTGTCATTCAATAATTCAAAAATGTCTTTTAAATTTTAGTTGTAATAAAAAAGCATAAAAGTTGGTAGCTATGCCTATTGTAACACTATTTCTTAATTGTGATCTTCATTTTATTTGATTGAGTCTCCAGAATATCTCACAGAACATTCATTAACCTTTAAATTACGAGCCACGATTGGCAATAACTTTTATACTCAGCCTTACCACAATATACAGAATAGTCCGATGTGCCAACCCAAAGCTTTCTTCTATCTCATAGGGTAATTCCGGGATTTATGTCGCATTTTTTTTTTTTTTAACTTGTGTATAAAGTACCATGGTGGACATAAAATAAAAAAAAATCCGGCTGTGTTATTTAATGTTAAATATACAACGCGTGTAGTGCGACAAAAAAGTTCAAAACAAATTATTTATATTTTTTAACCCCTTGAGGGGCAAGCAATTACGTTTGTGAAATGCTAAATTCCCACCGGAATCTTCGAAAAATTCTATTTCAAAAGAAGCAAAAGCAATTTTACGGCCCTTTTTTCCATCAAAGTTAGAAAAGTAAAATTTAATAAAATTTTTCTGGTGTAAAACTTCATTAATCTTAGGTGGTATATGATATATACCGGTGCCCCTCAAGGGGTTAACAATTTTTTTCTAAAACATAACACTGCGGCGCGTCAACCGTATATTAAAGCTGAGACGCTGCACTTGTGAGGTAGTTATGCCGCGCTTATAATAAGAACAGAATGAAATTATAAATAAAAATATTTAAAAAAATATTCATATCTGGACTATAATTAACGATGTAATAACAAAATGAAACTAAATGAGTACAATGAAACGTATTTGTAGATCCTAATCAATAATTGTTGCCTACTTTCATTATTAAAATTATCGACTTATTTTTTTTTACATTAAATTTTAATTATTATTTCAGCAACAATGTAACATCAATCTATTAGAAAGTGAAAAGAAAAAAAGTAAAATTGTGTTTACATAATTTATTTGTTAACCCTTTCGGGACCGGTGGCTTTTACAAAAATTTTATTCGGTTGGTACCACTTTTTTAAAAGAAGTTACCTTCACTTAACCCTAGAACTACCGGAAATTTTACTCAAGTTTTATAAAAACATTCTGCACCAGAATTTTTACTTAAAACTATTTAATTTGTTTATTTAACTTATTATTGTCTGATTTATACATTTAGTTTGTTTTGAAGAAATTTCTGGTTTGAATAAATATTTTGAATGTACATGTCGGGTCCATTGGACCCTTCTGGTAGACAGAGGGTTAAATAATCATGAAAATGCTCTAATTAAACAAAGCAAATATTACTTTTCTTTTTTACTGGTGCCAGAAACAAATTTTGTAAGCTCTTTATGAAGGTGCTTATATGCACCTATGGTTCCGAATGGGTTAAGAGACCTGTTTTTTCGACTACAATCCAGTGTTGCCAGTGGGCTACTTTTTTTAAAATTCAGATTTCTAGATTGGCACCACTTTTTTGAAACGGTAAAATTCCCTTTGTTTTTGCCTTAATTAATATGTCATTAAATAAAGCTCATTTTACCGTTTCAAAAAAGTGGTGCCAATCAAGAATCTGATTTTTAAAAGAGTAGCCCATCTGGCAACACTGCTACAATCTACAGAAAAAGTGTCGAAAATGTCTTTATGTAACTACATTTAAACGCATGATACAACGAAACTAATTACACGTCCTCTTTTTTGGAGTAGTTTGCAAAGAACGTCTGCGTTACGCGTAATCGAGTTTTTCATTATTATCATCGTGACTTGCATCTTTCTTGCCCTTTTTACTCTTTATTTTCCCCTTTTCCTCCTTTGGTTTTAGTAAACTTGATCACATGCCTAACATGGTTAGTCTGTGCAAAATGAAAAGGAAAAATTAATAACACTTAATCATCCCGTACAAAAGAAACTGCGCAATGTATACCGGAATAGCAGTGCGGCATGTATCCCATTTTGCATGATGCAGCGGTCGGCCATCACAGTTACCTGCCATCGCTAAGGGGAATGTCCTAACCATACACACAGTACTCTATACAAAGGCTACACTTAGTTTTGACTTCGAAATCATGCATGCATTCAGTAATTAGTGTATGAAAAGCATTTAAACATAACGTGTTTAAAAGTTTGGACAATGAAATCATGCACTTACGTCAAATTAAGGATTGTGCTTCTACAAGTAAACTTCGAAATTGGATTCACGCTGTACACTGGTTAAAGTAATCTCAGTGCGCACCTATACTGTGCGTTTGACGACTATCTATCGATAATTACAAGAAATACAAGGGGTGCGGCATCTATCCCGTATGCGGCGACTCTCCCGGAGTTAACCTACATATTAATATTTCAAAATTCGCTAGCACAGGGCCAAAATAAATGGTAAACTAATCCGATCAGGAGGATTCTAAAGATATGAAATTCCGTGCATTAGTTCTTGAGATATGACTATTTGTAAAATCATGTAAATCACGCAAAATGCAGCATATCAGCCACACCTGTTAAGTGATTTACACCAAAATCTAATCAGAAAGAACTTATGCCAACGTTTAATTGGATCTGAAGTTTGATGAAAATCCGTGCATTAGTTCTTGCCTTAGAGCTATTTCGAAAATCGTGAAAAATGTAGTATAGCAGCGCCAGATGTTGGGCGATATACATAAAACTAATCAGCACCAAGTTATATCAAGGTCTAACTGAATCTAAAGTTTTGTCAATTTTTTTATTATTATGATGTATTATTTATGCGAAACAATACTTTATAAATATGACTATATAAAATAATTATCATTATTTATTTTCAATAAAAAATGCATTATGTATCTAGCTATAGTCTCCAATGTGTCTATGTATTTTCAATAAAATTGCAGAATTTAATCATCATTAAATAATATTTAATCAAAGAAATATACAAAATCCACATAATATAGCTTAAATTGTATATCTTATATTATAATGAGAGCAAAAATTGTGTGTATGTATGTGTGTGTGTGTGTGTATGTAAATTCTATCTTAAAAACGACTCCAACAATTTTAACAAAATTTTGTATTTTACCATTTTCGGACACGAGAAGACCATTGGGCTCGGTCACATGTTCGAGAAAATTCCATTAGTGGGCATTTTGAGTCATTTTGGGTCAGGGTCAAGCTATTTATATCTAAAAAACGGCTCAATCGATTTTGACTAAATTCTATATCCAACCGTTTTTGGGTACGGGAAGACTATTGGTCTAGGTCCACATGTTCGAGACATTTAAATTAATGGGTCATTTTTGGTTCACTGCGGATCAAGCTATATTTTTCTAAAAAACGGCTCTAACGATTTTCACTAAACTCTATATTCTATAGTTTTGGATTACGAGAAGACCATTGGGCTAAGTCACATGCTCGAGAAAATTTGATTAGTGGGTCATTTTTCGGTCACTGTGGGTCAAGCTAAGTTTATCTAGAAAACGGCTCTAACGATTTTGACGAATTTTTATAATCTATCGTTTTCGGGCACGACAATACCATTCGGCTAGGTCGCATGTTAAAGAAAATTCGATTAGTGTGGCATTTTGGGTCACAATGGGTCAGGGTCAAGCTAATTGAATCTAAAAATACTCTCAAAATATTTTGACCAAATTTTGTAATATACCGTTTCAGGACATGAGATGACTATTGGGATAGGTCACGTGTTCGAGAAATTAAGATTAGTGGGTCATTTTTGGATCCGGGTCAAGCTATTTTTATCTAAAAAACGGCTCTAACGATTTTCAATAAACTCTATATTCTATAGCTTTAGATTACGAGAAGACCATTGGGCTACGTCACATGCTCCAGAAAATTCGATTAGTGGGTCATTTTTGGGTCACTGTGGGTCAAGCGAAGTTTATCTAGAAAACGGCTCCAACGATTTTGACAAAATTTTGTAATCTATCGTTTCCGGGCACGACAATACCATTCAACTATGTCGCATGTTCAAGAAAATTCGATTAGTGGGTCATTTTGGGTCACAATGGGTCGGGGTCAAACTAATTGAATCTAAAAAAAGGCTCAAAACATTTTCACAAGGTTTTCTAATATACCGTTTCGGGTATGCGATGACCATTGGGCTAAGTCACATATTCGAGAAAATTCGATTAGTGGATAATTTTGGGTCACAATGTGTCAGGGTCGAGCTAATTGAATCTAAAAAGACGCTCAAAACATTTTGACCAAATTTTGTAATATACCATTTTTGTGCATGAGATGACTATTGGGCTAAGTCTCATGGTCGAGAAAATTCGATTAGTGGGCCATTTTTGGATCACTGTGGGTCAAACTAATTGTATCTATAAACGAATCAAACGATTTTGCCAAATTTTGTATTATACTGTTTCTGGGCATGAGAAGACCATTGGGCTAAGTCACATGTTCAAGAAAATTCGAATAGTGGGTAATTTTTGGGTCACTGTGGGTCAAGCTAAATTTATCTAGAAAACGGTTCAATCGATGTTGACTAAATTTTGTATCCAATCGTTTTAGGGTACGAGAAGACTTTTGGGCTAGATCACATGCTCGAGAAATTTCAATTAATGGGTTATTTTTGGGTTACTGCCGGTCATGCTAAATTTATCTAAAAAAATGGCTCTAATGATTTTTTCAGTACACTATATTCTAGATTTGGATTACGAGAAGACCATTGGGCTAAGTCACATGTTCGAAAAAATTCGATTAGTGGGTCATTTTTGGGTCACTGTGGGTCAAGGTAAGTTTATCTAGAAAACGGCTTTAACGATTTTGACAAAACTTTGTATTATATCGTTTCTGGGCGCGAGAAAACCATTGGGCTAGGTCGTATGCTTAAGAAAATTTATTAATGGGTCATTTTGGGTCATAATGGGTCAGGGTCAAGCTAACTGTATCTCAAAAAGGTTCAAACGATTTTGACAATTTTTCTTTATATTATACCGTTTCCCAGTACGTGAAGACCATTGGAATAGGTCACATGTTCGATAAATTTGGAGAAGTGGGTCATTTTTGGATCAACGTGGGTCAAGCTAATTTTATCTAGAAAATGACTAACGATTTTCACTAAATTTTGTATTCCATCGTTTTCAGGCTCGAGAAGAGCATTGGGTTAGGTCGCATTTTCGAAAAAATTCTATTAGTGGATCATTTTGGTTCTCTATGGCTCAGGATCAAGCTAATTGTAACTAAACAGCAAGAATGATTCAGTGGGAATAATGTATCGCGATAAACACAAAGTTAACTTTGATCGAGCTTAGCTCGGTCATTCCTGCTAGTTCTGTTTAAACAAAACGTATATTTTGAGTTAATTGAATCTAGGGGGTCTTTATTATTATTTCTAAACACGAGAACAGTATTCCCTGAGTTTAAGCTTATTTATAATCATTGAATACTGAGGTCCACGTGTGTGGACCTCAAAAAAATGTTACTTTTTAAATAAAAAAATTCACAAAATAAACAAAACGAAATTATCTAGCGAAAATTTATGAAGTTTTTAACAATGGAAAAAAAAATATGACATCTTAATTAAAATTTTAATATAGGTAAATATTATTTGCTTTTATGCAATCGCTGAATTGGAGACATTTTTCAAAACCTCACTTGCAACCAACGATTAAGCCACAAAAGTAAGTCAAGTGTTAAAATCTGTTGGATTCATTTTTTATGCTTAAACTGTCATAAATGTGAATTGATAAGCAAAATTTAGATATTTGCCGTGGTTTTATTACAATGGGCTAAGATCGAAGGTTCACATATATGGACCTCATTAGCGAAGAGGTTACGACGGGCTGTTAAAATTTCCAGATCGAAACGCGTCTTGGTGTTCTTTTGTTGTATGGTGATTCATACAAAGGTTTATTATTTAATTTGTGATTTATTGTCAGTTTTGCGGTGCTGTTTCATCTATGTAATTTCTTTATAAAAAAAAAGTAAAATCTTTTCTTCACGTGCATTATACAAAGCAAAATTTAATTCCTAAATTCAGGTGCCAATGTGGCATTTGGGAATTAAAATTGAGTGGTATATACAGGGATGCCACAGGCGACTATTTTTTAATTCTGTCTCGCACCATTTTTGTAAAACAAAAATTTTTCAGATACACTTTGACAACATCTGTAAGAGAAATATACGACAAAATCTCGGCTGGCACAGGTGGCAATTTTTTAATTCTATTTCGCACCACTTTTTCAAAACAAAAATATTTTGCATACGCCTTATCAATGTTTCTAATAGAAATGTACTAAAAATGTATTTTTTAAAAATAGTAGTGCGAACAGAATACAAAAATTGTCGCCAGTGGCAGACCTGCAAAATTCATATTCTTAAAATAGTGTTGCAAATAGAATATAAAAATAGTCGCCCGCGGCAGTCCTATATACAGGGTGATTCTAAATTCATGGTACAAACTTTAAGTGGTGGTACAGGACACTGTAACAATCATTTATTGTATAGGAATGTATGGGCGCAAGTGACGCGTTGAGATACAAATACCAGGCGGCCAATTTGGTCTCTTTTTTTTATTTCAAAATTTCTCATTCATACTAGAATATAACCCATACTATTCTTTTCTTTATTTAAGACAGACATTTCATGATTACTTAAGGAAAAAATTCTTCTTTGAAAATTTCCAGGATGAAATCGAATTTTTTGAAATTTTGATTTTTTGATTCAAAAATTTCGATTTCATACCGGAAATTTTCAAAGTAGAATTTTTTCTTTAAGTAATCATGAAATGTCTCTCTTAAATGAAGAAATTAATAGTACAGGAATTTTCTGGTATGAATGAGAAATTTTTAAATTAATAAAAGGGTCAAATTGGCTCCCTGGTGCATCAACGCGTCATTTGCGCCCATACATTCCCATACAATAAATGATTGCTTTAGTGTCCTGTACCAATCCTGAAAGTTTGTACCATGAATTTAGAATCACCCTGTGTATAATATAGCGGTGCACTTCAGGGGTTTAAACCATCGCAATCTGCCGATTAAATAAGACAAAAAATTCCATTAAATTTTTGTGGTACGAAAAGCGTAAGATGTTGGTAGCCATATGTAATCCATAAAATAATGCAGATTTTTGCAACAACTATAAAAAAAGTTTTTGTTAAAAACTAGAAAACTTTTATTATTGAGCTCAGATTTCAGAATTTAAATTGCGGAGATTCTGTAAATGACTTCTTAATATAGTTTAAATATCTCAGAAACCTTTCAGAAGCATTCATCACGTAGCTTGCGTGCTTTCTTTAGTACTCGAAATTGTAATGTCAGATTTTCTTTTTCTCTCTGGAACTAAAGATAAAAAAAAGATGCGTTTCGCACGAAAGCTGAGTATGAAACCTCTGGAATAACATTGACACTAGTTTTGAACATAATGTATGCAATTCACGGTAACTGTTTCAAGTTGAAGAGCCGGAAGTTCAAAGAACGCAGTGATAAGAATTACTTTCTTTATTTAAAGTAACATTAGATTTTTACAGAAAAAACAAAATAAGTAAAAAAATGATATTGAAGGTACATATGATATCTTAAAGAATAATGTTACAAAAACCTATTAACCCTTTCCGGGAAAAGCAAATATGTTGTTGTGCTTTTAAAAACTCATTAGAATTCACAAACAATTTCATTTGAAAATAAAATACCTCATGCACGTGCAATTATACTTAGAGTGTACACAGTGCGTGTAAAAATTTTTAGCGTACATTTGTGCCGCTTTCCTCTCCTGCCTCCAGTTGTAAAATATGACGAGTGTTGCAGGGAAACCGTCTACTGGTGTTTCATTCGCTTTTTATGGTTTGATGCAAGATTGATAGTTTGACCTTCACTTTTAATAAGAATTTCCGAGTTCATACCAGAAATTAACAATTTAACAGTCGCTTAATATTTGGAAAAACCATCAAAAAAGTATCTATTTTTTTCCACAGAAATTGAATAGTTATAAGGTTTCTACATAAAATATTCAATTAGTTTTTTTTTTTTTTTTTTTTTTTAGGGAGAAAAAAAAATGTTATGGATCAAATTCGCATTTGTGGAAAAGCCATCATGCGAGAATTCTGTGATTTAATTTTTGTTTTACACCATATAAATTAATGGGAATAAGACCTTTATTTTTCCCATCTTAGATCATTATTTATCATCATCAAACAAATTTTTACAAATAACATAACATACATTAAAATTTGACTATTAATAATTTTTTTGAGTGTTATGTATTTCGAAAAATGCAGTACAAAGACCAACATCACAATTAGCTCCAAAACCCAAACGCAAATGGGAATACTCAAAGATTTCACACTGAAATGCCAGTTAATTTTTTCTGGTTTCAGAATTTTTTTCCAGCAGTAAATCTCCAGCCCGGAAATATGACGGGCACGAGAAATAACGACCGACACCTCAGTCCGTGATATTGACGGGAGCGAGAATTAAGGGATTAAGAGTGACATTTTTTACTCTGTTTAATAACAGACATTTCGTAACTGCTTAAAGTAAATACGCTTCTTCTATTAATTACGGTGTGAATTTGAAATTTTAGAATAAAAATAAATGCCAAACTGGTAACTGTGGTTTGATAATGGGGTTATGAAAAAAGAGGTGGAGACACATAGTAAACAGTCTACCTACCAGCTGCGAGTGAAGTAAGTGAGAAAGTTATCATAAGATCGCGGCTGCTTTTTTCCATCGGATCAAGTGTTACGGACGACCGACGAGGAAAAGTCCACCAGCAAATTTTACCTTATTTAACCCTAGATCTACCGGGAATTTTATTCAAGTTTTAATAAAACGTTCTACACCAGAATTTTTATTTAAAACTATTTAACTTATTTATTTACCTTATTTTTGTCTGGTTTATATACTTAGTTTATTTTAAAGAAATTTCTGGTTTGAATGAATATTTTGTATGTACCTGTCGGGTCCAATGGACCCGTCTGGTAGACGGAGGGTTAAGCGGCTCTCTCGCGAAAAATCTCTCTGATAAATGTGGTTAAAATCCTATTTGTTTTTCCTGGTGAGAATTTGCCCAAGTATTATAATCTTTTTCACTGACACTGAGAGGTGGTTGTCTAAGTTGTAACAATATGGCGGAAACGCAGAACCTGAATACCGCCGAGGTAAAGTTCCACCAGGAAAAAAAATATCTGTTTTCGGCGATATTATGACTGAAATTCTTCGTTATTAGCGCCGTAGAATAGCAGCGACGTAGAATAAGGCGTTTAAATAAAGAGAAAATGTATATTCGAATTTGCTGGTGTAAGTTTTCCCCGACGGTCATCAACAACTGCATAACCGGTTACGGTTGAAGCTTCACTATTTTTAGGATAACGTCGGTACCTTGTCAAACTATTCAATGTGAAAACAGTGGGCTACATTTTAAAATCCATATTTCTTGATTGGCAACACTTTTCTGAAATGGCAAAATTCCCCTTGTTTTCGCTTTAATTAATATGTCATTAAATAAAGTTAAATAAGGCGAATTTTACTATTTCAAAAAAGTGATGTCCAACAAGAAATCTGAATTAAAATAAAATTAGCCCACTGTTTTCACATTGGATAATTTGACATTGTACCGACGATATGTCATTTCCTCTTTATTCGTAGTTATATGCGTCTGATGCAGCGTTCAACCACTTAAAGGGCCTTGGAGGGCGATGGGATGTAACATATCCCTCCTAATTTTAATTCCGAAATTCCACAATGGCACAAAAAGTTTGGAATGAAATTTTGCTTTTATAATTAACGTGAAGAAAATCTTTTACTTATTTTCAAATAGTTTTGTTCTTCAATCCCGGTGTGAATCTTTGATTTCAACATTTAATTAGAATAAGTGCGGTGCCCCTGAAAGGATTAAGTGATTCGTTTTTTGTTGTTGTTGTTGTTGTTGTTGTTACAATAAATTGAAAATATAGGATAAACACCACCTTTTTAAAACTAAAATATTCGTAATGTTCAGTCTAAAAATTTCTGCCATTAAATAATATGAAATTGTAATTACAAAAATTGTGATACAAAAAAGCTTTAAGTGATTTATCAAGCAAGCTCTTCTTGCCCGTACGACATACTGGGAAATCAGTTAAGTGGTTAATTTTCGGGTCTGCTCCTTTAAAATCTTCTTTATTACTGAAGTCTTTTGTGTTAATACTTTAATTCCAAGGAAAATTATCAAGTAAACATTTTAAATAAGCGGACTGGAATTTTTTCTCATTTTAAGTTTATAACGTTGAGCTAACAAGAATTAATATTTTACTTGTACGGAGATTATTATACGATAGCTGGACAGGATTGTCAGTTTGACCTTTTGTTATTCAGAAGTTTCGAATTCATACCCAGAATTCTGAGTAGTAAATTTTTCTGGAATTAATTTAAAACATTTCGTGATTATTTAAACTAAAAATCTCTTTTCGGAATTTCCTGTGTGAATTCAGAATTTCTCAATTTAATAAAGGCCAAACTCGCAGCTCTCTATGGCTCGACTTTAAATGCGAAATTTTGTACTGCCGGACGCTAAAGGACATTATTTCTAACTCCGTAAATTTCCTCCATTTATCTGCACAGGCTTAATATAAAAGAGCTGTGGTGTATAATTCGCCTATCAGTCGAATAGAGCTATGAATAATGAGGGGGAACCAGATAGTGTTGTGTTTACAGGTTGCAAGGAATGTGACTAAGGATGTAGTCACAAGATGGCGGCTGTTGGTTGTTTGCATAGGATCAATAGTCTGATTACCGCCGGGACATTCTGCAAACCAGGGTTGCCAGTTTGGCCCTCAATTTTAATCCGAAGTTTGAAATTCATACCGGAAATTTTGAATGAAGATTTGTTTACTTTAAGTGATCGCTAAATATCTCTCATTAATCCCTTAATTCTCGCTCCCGTCATAGTCACGGGCTGTGTCTTTTACTCAAATTGTTTCATTCCCACCAGTTTTATAGAATAGTGAAATTGGGTATATTTTGGTATCGTTTTTACTGTCAATAAATAAGGTGAATATATCTTTTTCATAAAAGTGGTGCCAATAAGCAATTTGAATTATTCAACCGTAATTTAATTCAAGCGTTAAGGGGTTAAACAAAGCATGAAATATTATTCTTTATTTCTGTCGTGAACTCGAAATTTTTTAATAAAAATGGAGGCTAAACTGGCAACACTGCTCCAAAGAATCAAACAGACAAACAGCCACAAATTTAACAGAACATTTCTCTTTAATTGCCTTATTCAGGAAAAAATAGTTTATTAATACGATAAATATTTCCATTCGATTTAATGGTGGAAGTTTGCCTCAGCGGTGGTAATCAGCCCTTTCATTGAAAAAAATCCAGACCAAAAAGTTATCTTTACATTCCTGTCAGGCAAAATCTCTCTTGTTACTCATAATTAATTTCATGCTTTAATCCCTTAAGCAGCGCGCCCGATAAGTGTAGGCTACTTTTTTGTTTAATTCAGATTGTTTGATTTCCGACGCATTTTAAAGTACAAATATTGACTTTTACAGGGTGACTCTAAAATCATAGGACAAACTTTGAGGGGTGGTACAGCTCACTGTCACAAACAATTATTGTATAGGAATATATGACCGGAAGTAGCGCGTTTAGATACAAACACCAGTAGGGCAATTTGCGCCTTTTTTTATTTCAAAATTTCTCATTTATACCAGAAAATTCCTATACTATTCTTTTCTTTCGATATTTCATGATTACACACAGAAAATATTTTTCTTTGAAAATTTCCGGTATGAAATCGAAATTTTTCAATAAAAAACCATAAAATTGACAAATCTGTCAAACGCAGGAAATACATAAAAAGAAATAGAAATGGATTTTTTTTTTTATTCAAAAATTTCGATTTCATACCGGGAATTTTCAAAGAAAAAGTTTTTCTGTATGTAATCATGAAATGTCTGTCTCAAATAAAGAAAAGAGTAGCATAGGAATTTTCTGGTATGAATGAGAAATTTTGAAATAAAAAAAGCTCCAAATTGCCCCCCTGGTGTTTGTATCTCGACGCGCCACTCCTGGTCATATATTCCTATACAATAATTGTTTGTTATACTGAGCTCTACCACCCCTCAAAGTTTGTCCCATGATTTTAGACTCACCCTGTATAATGGGAGATGAAATGATGCGAGAATAAGGCCAATTACTCTATTTAAAAAAAACTAGTGGAAATAAAAAAATCTGAATGAAAAAAGTAGCCTACACTGCCCGTGAGAGTCACGTGCGCGAGAATTAAGGTGTTAATTTCTCCAAGTTAACCCTTACCGGACGCTAGATTTTTATACATATTCTACTTTTATATTCTATTCGCAACACTATATTTTTTTAATAAATTTTACGATACTCTTGCACATGGTGTCGAAGTGCAAGTACAAGTGTTTCTTATAAAAAAGTGGTGCACACCGAATAAAATTCGTGTAAGTGATGCAAGTCCCGATATCGTAGGTACACTGTCAAACTATCCAATGTGGAAACAGTGGGCTACTTTTTAAAAATTCAGATTTGTTGATAAGCACCACTTCTCTGAAATGGTAAAAGTCCCCGTACTTTGGCCTTAATTAAGATGCCATTAACACGTTCACGCCGGCGCGGCGGGTCACACCTTTGCCACCGAAACACTCAAGGCCTGAGGACACGAGTTGTGACGTCACCACTAATCGACCGACTTCTCACAAGTGTTGGAACTCACACCGGACAATTTTGAATAGCAATTTTCTTTTATTTTATTTGTGGAATAACTATCATCTGATAAAACAATAATAACATTTTAAACTTACTGGTGAGAATTTGGAATCCCCCAATAAAAAATCCACCAGATGAGGCATTCCGCATTTGGCTGAATTTTTATTTAGGGATTCCGATTTCCCACCAGCAAGTTTAAATAGTTATTATTGTTCAATCAGATGATAGATATTCCACAAATAAAATAAAAGAAAATTGCTATTCAAAATTGTCCGGTGTGAATTCTAACACTAGTGAGAATTCGGTCGATTAGTGATGACGTCACAATGCGTGTCCTCAGGCCTTGAGTTTTTCGGCGGCAACGGTCACACTCGACGGTCTCAGAGTTGTCAAGTCTCCGGCTTTTTCCACACCACTGTTACTTTAGAGAAAATGCTGTTCCTTTAAGTCGCCCAATTGTTCTAATTAAATAAAACAACATTTTCTGTATTAAAATACTGGTAGCCACAAAGCCGGAGACTTGGCAGCTCTGAGGCGGTCGAGTGTGACCCACCGCGCCGGCGTGAACGTGTTAAATAAGGTTAAATAAGGCGAATTTTACTCTTTCAAAAAAGTCGTGCCAATCAAGAAATCTGAATTTAAAAAAAAGTAGCCCACTGTTTTCACATTGAGCAGTTTGGCATGGTACCGATGATATCACGTGAGAAGTGACATAGGCCTATGCGCTGACACAAAAATGCGGCTGCCGTGGGCGAATAATTTTCAGCGTTTGTACGATCCCTTGAATTTTAATACTAATAAATTTTAAGTTGTCTCAGTCTTAATTTTCTGATATTAAATAAGTTAAAAAAAAGTTTTGTAAAATACTGCTGTCTAAATTCAGGAGATTGTACAAACTCTTTAAGAAATCAATGGAGTTATGAATAATGAGGAGCAGACATATAGTGTATTGTCCACTAGTTACGAGTGAAGTAACTGAGGAGGTTGTCACAAGAGATAAAGTTCCCACCAGTAAATTTGAAAAAAAATCTTATTTAAGCGCCTCATTCATGGAAATATATTCTTACAAATATGGTAAAAAATTCTATTTTTTATTGGTGTCAATTTGCCCATCTGATAATTTTTTTCACCGACACTGACAGTATGTTGTCTCGGTTGTCACAATATGGTGGAAATGTATTGCTTGACAACCGCAAAAGTAAACTTCCATCTGTAAAAATGAATATCTGTTTCTGCCATTATTTATGCCAGAAATTAAACTTCTCTTAAAATAAGCAGAAAAATTCTATCTATAATTTACTGGTGGAAGATTCTCTCAGCGGTATTCAACCTCTTTTAAGTCGGTTACAGTTCAAGCTTCACTGTTTTAACGGTATGCCAGTTCCTTTTTAATAGTTCCATGGAAAAATCCGCCTTAGACAGCCGCCATATTTTACAGCGTTCATGCCTAGCATTCAGGTGGCGGTGGACATAGGACCGGTAATGGTTAATATTTCTGCAGCATAATTGTACTTTTGGATGGTATTGTTTTTTATAGATTAGTTGGGGCAACTGGACCATGATTTTATAATGTGACTCTGGAGCTTCTGACAATTCAGCTTCAAAAAGCTAATGTTCATTTGAAATAAAGTCTGAACTTCTGTAAATGTGTTCAGTTAGGTTCCTTCTATCAGACAGAAATGTTCAAAATTACATTTTAATATTTAATAATATAAAAATATGCATATTTCTTCTTTCTTTCCTCATGGGTCCAGTTGCCCCATAAAAATGGGGTAAGTGGACCAGGAGGGCGTATGTTCCACACGCGTTTATTTTTTTTCATATGCGATATCAGGTCCTGTTTGAAAAGTGTATACAACTTAAAAAAATTTAAACAAGGCACATCATGTAAATTATATATCAACTAAAGAGCGTTGTAAGGGAAACCTTTGCTGTCAATGTATCTAAAAATAGCACTAAAAGTGAAAATATTAGACTTATTTATACCAAAAACATAAAAATTAAGTAAGTACTTATGTCCTTTAGTAAAAGTAATAAGTGTAAAAGTCACATGGGTATTTGAAGGGAAACAAGTGGGTAAGTGTGATCACAGATCGCACAGAAGGTTTCGTTTAATATTCCTTTCAAAACACTTTATCTTTTTGAAAAATCTGTTAGTTCCACATTTCGCAACCAGGGGGCGCACTCGATTCTAAACAAACATCTATCCGAACGAAAACCCGTTTTACATACTATCCGTAGATATATTAGGCGTGGGGATTGGGCCCATATCACCCGAGATCAGTAGGCGCCCTATTGGTAAAAATTGGAACTAAAATATGTAAGGCTATGGTGCATAATATGAAAGAATGGTCAAAGGGATGTCGGCAAAAGTTGGAAAAGTGCTCCCCGGGTGAAAAGGGCGGAGGTTAGAAAAATTGCTTAAAATATACAAGTTTGAGTACGGAGGAGTAAATAATATAAGACTTTTAGAAAATTTTATGATTTGTCGTGTGTTCTGAGGTATTCAGCTATACGCGTGCAAAAATTCATGTCTCCAACTTAATTAGGGGCTCTGTTAGAAAGAATTGCTTAAAATACATATGTGGTAGCTCAAAGGGTTAAACGTGAGACTTTTTCAAAATTTATGATTTGTCGCCTGGCCTCAGGTGTTCTGCTATAAGTATGCAAAATTTCAAATCTCCAATTTAATAAGGGGCTCAGTTAGAAAGAATTTCTTAAAAAAAGCATGTGGGAGCCCAAAGGGTTAAATGTACGACTTTTCCAATTTTTTATGATTTGTCGCATGATGGTGTTCAGCAATAGGTATGCAAAATTTCACGCCTCCAACCTAATTAGGGGCTCACTTAGAAAGAATTGTTTGAAATAGGCATGTGGGAGCCCGAAGGGTTAAATGTGCGACATTTTCAAAATTTTATGGTTTGTCGTTTGATGTGAGGTATTCAGCTATAAGTATGCAAAATTTCACTCCTCCAACCTAATTAGGGTTCACTTAGAAAGAATTGTTTAAATTACACATGTGGGAGCCCAAAGGGTTAAATGTACGACTTTTTCAAAATTTTAGGATTTGTCGTTTGATATGAGGTATTCAGCTATAAGTATGCAAAATTTCACTCCTCCAACCTAATTGGGGTTCACTTAGAAAGAATTGTTTAAAATACACATGCGGGAGCTCAAAGGGTTAAATATACGACTTTTTCAAAATTTTATCATTTGTCGTATAATGTGAGGTGTTCAGCTATAAGTACCCAAAATTTCATGTCTCTAACATAATTAGGAGCTGACTTAGAAAGAATTGTTTAAAATACAACATGCGGGAGCCCAAAGGGTTAAATGTACGACTTTTTCGAAATTTTATGATTTGTCGTATGTTGTGAGGTGTTCAGCTATAAGTATCCAAAATTTCATGTCTCCAACATGTATAGTTTCTGAGAACGGGCTCTGTGACGGACAGACGGACAGACAGACAGACAGACAGAGGAGCGAGACGAATAGGGTTTCGTGAGATGAACGAAACCCTAAAAATAGCAAGGTAAATCTATGAACAAGCGGCTACGTAAGTACTTAAGTACTTTATCTATATCCAGGGGTCGCATTACATAGGGAAAATTTTATTGTTCCTACCAGAGCCCTTAATGAGTTACCTACATGATCATTTTATTTAACATATTCTAAAGAAAGGTGCTGTGAAGATATTATTTTCAAAATAGTGGTAGGAACAATAAAAGTTTCCCTATAGAATGCGAACTCTGTGTATCGTACAATTTCAAGGTTTGGCCAGTGTTGCCAGATGGGCTACTTTTTTAAAATTCAGATTTTTGATTGGTACCAGTTTTTTGAACTGGTGAAATGCGCCTTATTTAATGTCATCTTAATTAGGGCGAAAACAAAGGTAATTTTGCCGTTTCAAAAAAGTGGTGGCAATCAAGAAGTCTGAATTTAAAAGAAGTAGCCCACTTGCAACACTGGGTTTGGCTATCTCGCTTTCAGGGGCAAGGTACCTGCATTCGTAAAATGTTGAAATAATTTAATGATACCAGTATTTAGAACAGAATCTATTGATAAATAAGTAAAAGTATATTTTCGCGTACTTAATAAAGGTGAAATTTTCATTATAAAATTCCGGTGCCAATGTGGTAATTAGGGATTCAAATTATGTGATGCGATAACGACATCACCGCCTCTCAAGGGGTCAAGAAACAGTGTTGCCAGATAGGGGGCTTTTTTAATTCAGATTATTTAACTGTCACTGCTTTTTTAAAACAGAGTAATTCGCCTTATATATCAGAACTCTTAATCTATTTTTAAATAGGCCGAATATTTCTATTTAAAAAAGCGGTGACAATCAACACTCTGGGGACAAAGAAGTCCCCAATCTGGGAACACTGTCAAGAAATTTGATTTGATACCACCCAATACCCATTTTTTTAATTTTATTACGTAATTTTACTAAGGTATTCTATAATTTTCTTTATTGTGAGCAAAAAAACAACGGAGAAATTTATCTCCCGTAGTAAGAGAAACGCAAAAAAAAATATTTATAACTATGGGGGTAACTGGATGATCTAGACATGGTCCAGTTACCCCGGATACATGTCCCAGTTGCACCATTCTTGAAAAATTATGTGGCAACTGGGGCACCGGGCTTACATTTGAAACATGAAGTAAATAGGTATAGCTACCTAATAATATTAATGTAGTTATATGCCTAACCTTAAAAAAAAAAGATTGTCTAATAAAAGTACTTACAGTATTTTGATAAAAAGTCGAGGAAGTTCAACAATATTGACGTTGTTCTTGAGAAAAGAAGCGTAAATTTTTGACAACCTATCACAGCAAAGTGAGAGTTATGATTGAGTTCACGCACGTTGTTTTAGGAAGTAGAGATTAAGGTGCGTTGTTCACAAAAGCTAAAACTTAAAAAACATCAACAGTTTTTTATAAAATAGCCTATGGCCCAGTTACCTCGTGGGTCCAGTTACCCCAACTAACCTTATATGAAGTCGTTGTTTTACGATACTTGCGCAGACAGATCCTGTGGTAGAAAAGATGCGCAGCAATGGGACGGTTGTCACCATTAAATTTTAATAGTATTCTTCAACTGCTTAGCACTAGAAGTACTTAAAGCAGTCAATTGGCCTGCTATTATGTATAATTCGATTCGAACCAGAAATTTCTTGAGAAAAATGTTAAATTGGTATGTAACGGATATATAATTTAAATAAATAAGTTTAAAAGATTTAAATAAAATCTCCGGTGTACATTTGTTTTTATAATACTTGAAATTTCCGGCGCTTCTAGTGCTGAATCTCAAACATTCTATTTATTAAATAAGAAAAAGAATAGTATTAACATTAGTGGTGACAATCGGACCACTGCTTCGCAACTTTTCCAACACTGTAGACCTATTAAACTCTGTCGATTGAATAAAATGCTTCAAAACTTATTTTTTGACTTCTACTTCTGATATTATACAAAACAGAGAATTAGTTACGCATTGATTAAATCTTATAAATTGTATAAAAACAAAGCTAATAATATTTTAATATATATATTTTACTATCGATCTATGAATAAAGAAGAATTGGCATATCCTCAAAATGGTGAAGCTTCAACTGTAACCGTTTTCAAGTGGCTCATTACCGCTGGGGCAAAGTTGCACCAGAATATTTGTATAGAAATTTTCTTCTTATTTAAAACTTTCAAGGGCAAAGTACTTCTGTTGCTAAAATGTTAAAATGATATTATGATACCGGGATTTATGAAGAAATTTATACGAAAGTAAGTCAAAGCTTTTCTTCGCATACACTATACAAAGTAAAAAATAATTCCTAAATTCTGGTGCCAATGTGGCATTTGGCAATTAAAATTATGTGGTATATATAATATTCTAGTGACTCTCAAGGGGTTAAACGCCTCATTATAGCAGCATTTTAGTCATAATTATGGTCAAAAGATAGATTCATTTTAATTGCTGGAAGTTTAGTTCTGCAGTAATCAAGCCCTGCGTTTCCACCATATTTGGACAACCTAAACAACCTCCTGGAAGTGACAGTGAAATACATTTTAACACTTTGCAGGGTTGCCAGTTTGACCTCCATTTTTACTCAGAAAATCAGAATTCGTACCAGAAATTAAAAATATTTTTTTTTTTTTGCTTTATTTAATGACAGAAATTTTGAGATCACATAAAGTAAAGATTCTTCTGTCAAATTTTCCGGTGTGAATTTGAAATTTCCAACTAAAAGAGGGGGCCAAACTGGCAATCTTGATACTCGGGCCAAGTGCCAACATGTAAAACGAAAACAAATTTTCACCGTATTTGTCAGAGAAATTTGACATGAATAAGACGCTAAGATAATTGAAAATTTTCTATTAAAAATTTACCGGTGGAAATTTGCTTCGTCTGTAATTAGAAACTGTTAATCCGATGCAAGAAAATCAGCTGCCATCTTATGACAACCTCCTCAGTTACTTCACTCGCAACTGGTCGACTGTACAATATATTTCTCCTCATCTTTATGAATAGCTCCATTATCTATAAATGCATAAAATAGAGTATTTTATGATATTTAAAGACACTCTTATCATTATAATTACAGGGTGATTCCACTTTGTTCTTACACACATTCCTTAACCCTTAAATGCGCGATTTTTTATTTTGTTTCAAAAAAATTATATATGCTTCTCTGAAAGGTTTATTACACCGGTAAAATAATGAAAAAAATCAGAGATACATTTTTCATATAGCACGTTTTTTTTTTTTATGTTGCATATCTGCAAAACAAGTAAAAACTACTGTCGTGTGGCTGTTTTACGCTAAAATATTGAAAATTAGTAATTCTTTAACTTTAATAAATATGTCCTCAACTACCTTATTTTATACAATTATTTATTTAAGAAAACAAACTTTAACCGTTTAATTCCCATGATAGAATACGTTCTAGAAATTACGTAGCTCAGAAAATCTGACCAACACCAGAAAGTTTCAATGGTTATCTTCGTTTTATTTAAATACGGAATGACTGTTATTAATTAAAGCAAATATTGCTATTTTAATTTTCTGGTGTGAATTAGGTACATACGAATAAAAAAAACTATTAAATTCAAAACACTGTTTTTCACATATATGCAAAGCTGCGCACTAAAGGGTTAACCCTTTCAGGGGCAAGAAATTGTGCTTCCGTAATGCTGAATTCGAACCGGAATCTTCAAAAAAATCTATTACAAAATAAAGAAAAGCAATTTTACGCCTTTTTTTTCCACCAAAGTTGAAAAAGTAAAATTTAATAAATTTTTTCTTGTGCAAATCTTCATTAATCATAGGTGGGACATAATATATCCCACAGCCCCTCAAGGGGTTAACACTTGAACGATCGCAAATTTCACGCAAAAGTTATAAAAATATTTTCACCAGAATTTTTATTTGAAACTATTTAACTTATTTCTCCAGGATATGCATTTAATTTATTTTAGAAAAAAAAAAATCCAGCTCGAATCGAAAAATTTTATTTGGTAGCGTTCAAAATGACCGCTATGATTGATCTAATGTTAAAATGTTTCTCAGTGATTAATGTGACAAACGCACGTTATCCATTATTAGTTTACGCTTTTCATTAACATTTGTCTCGCCAGCTGTGATTTCGAGAATAATTCTTTACAAAATTTATTCCAATTTTTGCCAAACTCATTTCGGCCAGTTCTGCTGGGGCCAGAGGGGGGCAAGCACCTTGAGCAAGCATATCGAGATTCAGTTGCCACAGCCAGAATGAGCCAAGCCATTTGATCAACTCTTGTATTTGAAACTTGATATACAAGTTACGTTGGAATGTCTATCAAACTGTGTCTAAAACTGAATAGTTTCGAAATTAATAAAATTCATTTAATAGCCAATAAATGGCGTGGCATACAATGCTTTGACATTTCTAACTCATTTTTCACAAAAATGTGGGCTAGTCTAATCTGGTCCTCATCGCCTCATTTGAGACCATGCATAATTTAAAACTAATAGTTTTTTTCTCATAAAAATCTATAATTAAAATAACCCCCGCATTAGTTGCAGAAATTAAGTCAAATTAGACCGTCAAATTACTTATAAGTAAACAGAAATGGATATTTCTTGACTGACATGGCTGTAAGCACACTGTACTTTGATTTTGTCAATGAAAACAATAAAAAAATGAACAATGCTAAAATAAATACAATACAATTGACGTGAAAATCAATATAAATATAGCAAAACATTTGTACTAAAACCATGCAACTATGAATAAAGAGGAAATGCCATATCGTCCGTACCATGTCAAACCACTTTTCTGAAATGGTAAAATACTCCTTGCTTTCGCCTTAATTAAGATGTCATTAAATAAGTTTAAATAAGGCAAATTTTACTCTTTCAAAAAAGTGGTGCCAATCAAGAAATCTGGATAAAAAAAAAGTAGCCCACTGTTTTCACATTGGATAGCTTAACATGGTACCGAAGATATCATCAAAATGGTGAAACTTCAACTGTAACCGGTTTTGCAGTGGCTTATAACCGCCGGCGCTAACTTCCACCGGTAAATTTGAATAGAATTTTCCTCCTTAGTTAAATGTCATATTCATGAAGAATTTTAGTCATAATTATGGACAGAAACATATATTTATTTTTACTGGTAAAGTTCACTTCGTCGATAGTCATACCCTGCGTTTCCGCCATTTGTAACAACTCAAAAAACCTCCTGTCAGTGTCAGTGAAAGGTGCTATAATACCCGGGCTAACTTCCACCCGTAAAAATGAATAGCAATTTTTACCATATTTGTGAGAGAAATGTTGCATGAATAAGTCGCTAAAATAGGGCGAAAGTTTCTATTCAAACATTACTGGCGGATTTTTGCTTCGGCGGCCATCAGAAACTGCTGATACGTTGTAAAAATCAGCCTCCATTATGTGACAACCTCCTCAGTGTCTTCACTCGCAACTAGTATAGGCTACATATCTCCTCCATTCTGAAACACAGGAGCTTCTTAACCCCTTCAGGGGCAAAGTACTTCTATTCGTAAAACGCTGAAATGAGTGAGTGACACCAGAATTTAAAAACTAATTTATTTCAAAATAAGAAAAACTTTTGTTGACTTACTTAATACAAGGAAAAATTTCTTTTCAATATTTTGGTGCCAATGTGGCATTTAGGAATTAAAATTAAGTGGTCCAAAAATGAACGACCGCCCTTGAAGCGGTTAAGCCCTTGCGCTCTAGCGCTGTTAGCCGTTGTCATCGAAATACTCAAGGCCTGAGGACACGAGTTGTGACGTCATCACTAATCGACCGAATTCTCACTACTGTTGGAATTCTCACCGGAAAAATTTGAATAGCAATTTTCTTTTAATTTATTTATGGAATATGTATCATCTTATAAAACAATACTAACTATTTAAACTTACTGGTGAGAATTTGGAATCCCTCAATAACAAATCAATCAGCAGAGGCAACACTGTGACATTCCGCATCTAGCTGAATTTTTATTTAGGGATTCCGAATTCCCACCAGTAAGTTTAAATAGTTGATATTGTTTTATAAGATGATAGATATTCCAGAAATAAAAGAAAAGAAAATTGCTATTCAAAAATTTCCGGTATGAAATCCAACACTAATGAGAAGTCGGTCCATTAGTGATGACGTCACAACTCGTGTTCTCAGGCCTTGAGTATTTCGATGGCAACGTGTTAGCGTCTGTATGTCTTTAACCACCAGTGCTGCCACATATGACAGATTTTTTTTTTTAGAAATTTTTAATATGCATCACAAAAATTTAATTGGTAATTTTCTTTTACTTTATTTATGGAAAATCAATCATCTTGTGAAGCAAAAACAAGAGTTAAAACTCTCTGGTGAGAATTCGGAATGTCTAATTAAAAAATCAGTCAGATATCATGGGGCACGCTGCGTACGCCTGAGAGTACAAGAAGTTAAGGATTACATAGCAGTCTTTTTAACACTTTCCAACTTAGTTGAAAAGTGTTTATAAATTGAATTTGTCCGGCCATTTGTCTCTCCCATGGAACTATTAATAAAGAGGAACTGACATATCCTTAAAATAGTGAAGTTTCAACGGTAACCGATTTCGCAATGGCTGATTATCTCTGGCGGAGGCTTCCACCAGTAAATTTATATAGAAATTTTCTGCGTAGGCCTTATTGATACAGCATTTCAGTCATAAATAATGACAGAAACAGATTTGCATTTTTACTGGTGAAAGTCTACTTTTGCGATAGTCAGGCCCTATGTTTCCGCCATATTGTGACAACCGGTGAAACAAACTGACTGTTTTACCAGACAAACTGACACCAGTAGAAATAAATAAAGTTTTTTTTTCCATATTTATTAGAAAATATTTCCATGAATAATACCCTTAAATAACTCAAAAATTTCTATTATATTTTACTGGTGGGAAGTTTGCCCCAACGTTATTGAGAAATTGTAGATACGATTTTAAAAAATCAGCCGCCATTTTGTGATAACCTCCTCAGTTGCTTCACTAGCAACTCGTAGACAGTATTCAATATGTCTCCTCCTCTTTATTCATAACTCCATTGTCTCTCCGTGCTATAACTTGAGAAAATATATTCGGATTGGCATGTAAATGATATATATTATTGGGGTTTAGCATGGCATCTTCAGTATAGAAAATGAAGTGTGTGCCATTCAAAGTTCATTGACAGGGGCACACAAAAATATTTCTTTATAATGTGGTCTATAGGGGGGGGGGGGGTCATTTGCGGTGTATTTTGCTAGTGCTACAATATTTTAAACATAATTAAATTTTCACACGTTATTCAGGTGCACAAGATGATGGTTACTGTAGAATGTGCTATGAATAGCAGTTACAGAACGTATACAGGGGAACTCAAATTTATCCCGTTTCTGTTATGATCAATAGTAAAGCGTATTTTACTCTGCTACAAACATAAGGATATTGATATGAATTTGTGAGGTGCACTAACAAATGCTTTCTGTAGAGTATGGGGTGCGAAGCATTTATCATTATTTTACAGGGTCACACAAAAGAATTCGTCTAATGATCTACGGGAAAAAACTCTTCGCAGCGTATTGGAATTACGTTGCATTATTTCAAACATGATGAAATCGTTATACATTACTCAGGTGTACTACAAGATGCTTGCAGTAGACTATGAAGTGCATTACATTTATCATTTATTTACAAAGACACATAAAAGTTTAAGGGTACAATGCTGTATCCAAAGTGTTAGAGGTAATTGCTGAAATTTCGTTTTCAGTTATGGCATCCGATTTTAAGATAAAGTAATTTTTCTCATACTATGTGGTGTGCATAAACTCTATAGACATAAATACAGGTCTACGCAAAATAATTCGCAAGCATTACTGAGAATGAGCGTGAATTGCTTAAAAATGTTTTTTATTTTGAGTTATGCATTTTCAAGCTCAACTACATTTAGCACACTAAGAGGTGTTTGTAGCATATAAGTAAAATCATATACAGAGCTATGCTAAGAACCAGATACATGTCCGCCTATCGATAGTAATTCCATTAAATGTGACTTCAGTAGATTTAAGCAAGTTTTTGCCTAAATTAAATTTCATCTTAATATATGGAGTGTATAAAAATCTGTATGTAATATACAGGGTTGTACAAAAGAATTAAATTACATTTCTTTCTATTGGTATAAATTGCTGAAGGTAAATTTCCATGTGTTTTCTTACTAACTAAAGATCACTAAGCTTTACTTAACAACATTTTAGCAAGCTATGTAGAATCTGTAAAACTCAATTGATCAAATACAGAACTGCACAAAAGAATTGGAGTACTTTTCCGGTTATAGGCGGTAATTGTTGAAATTTGGTTTTCAAATGTGTTATAAGTTTTCTAAAGTGTTTACTTAGGTATTTTTTTTACCTTATTAAAACGTAGAAGTTTTGTTAAAGTATTCTGTAAGTGTTGGAAAGTGTTTCATAATCTATGCTTGACATATGATTTTCTTTCCTTTTTAACCGTATCTTTGGCTAGCTTTGTATATATTGTAGGCAATTTGAAAAATCCAGCTCATTGCAAAGAGCCTGGTTAATTACAAAATCATCTACCTTTTTCAAAGCAGCCTGATCTTTTTTAGACTTATTGCAAAGAGTATATGCAGTTTTGGGGTAATTGGATAATTTGTTTCTTAATCCGTCTGATATTTCTTCAGGCTTATTTCAATGCGCCTATGCAGTTTTAATATAATTAGAAAATGACATGCTGTTTTTACACTCATCCAGGCTTATTACAACTAGCCTGATGTAGTGAATAATTATGCATAATTGTAGTATAAGCAATAAGAGTAGGAACTTAAAATACCTTAATATTTGCATAAGAAAAATGTCTGTATGATAGATTTAATTAACTCGTCTGAGAGCATGAAAGTATTAAATACTTCATTTTAATTTTAAGGGTATAATTTACGCAAACACCCCGTGCAGAAATATCAATATAATCTGCAGAAGAGGCAGATTTTAACTCTGCTCCAGCATTACGTAGAGAAGAGGAATTATTAAAAATTTGTGTATATGAGAATTTCTGTGTTAATGACATTTGCAGATGAGACAGATTTTTAGCGTTTTCCCCGCATTACGTAGAGAAGATGAGTTGTTAAATGAAAATTATTGCAAAAAATATAAATGAAAATTTCTATGTTATTAAAATTTTCAGAGGAGGCAGGTTTTTAATGTTTCATTCAGTACGCCATTTTCTTTACGTACCGCTAGGAAACATTATAAAACTTTCTGATCTGCAGATCATCTATTGTAATAAAAGAAAGTTTCGCTTTATGTGTCTGTGTGCCTGTCTGCAATGGCTAGCAAAATCTACCGAACGTACAAAGCTAAAAGTTTTGTGGGGGTACTCTAAGGCCACTCCTGTTGCACCTGAGGCTCTGAATTTTAATATTTTGTTAATTATTTGAGATATTAACGTAAAATAACAATGAACTCTAATCAAAAATTCACCTTTTTCGTTGCGAGCTCTGGAAAGTGCAAGCGCATACCCAAAAACCTATTTACGCATCGGGAGAAAGCGAACATCGTAGCAAAAAACCATCCTTTCGATTTTCTTTGTATTTTTTCACAGATTTGATTTAACTTTAATTGACCAACTACTCGATACAGTTAAAATACACATAATCAGAAAGATCGTACTCTTACGTCGGAAATGCCACAATCAATTCGAAAAAATATCGCAGTTAGAATTTTAAAAAATAAAAAAAATCGAAAGTGTCATTTTTCCGTGAAAAGTTTTTCGCCTTTATTGCAACGCCCCTTCAAGGCTCATTTTTCTAGGTGCCTAAAAACCAAAAATATATCCTTAAAGCGGAAACCCCGTCAATATGACGGGCTGGGTTATCGCTCTCTATTTCTCCTGCCGTGATATTGCTGGGCTGAAGATTTAAAAGCACACACTATCGGAACAAACTTCTGAAACTAGGAAAATTTAGCTGGTATTTTATAAGGAGTTTGAGAAATAGCGTTTCATTGTATGATCACCGCCCCCTGAATACTAGGCCTGAGCGCTGGACCAAAAATGGCGGCTGCCGAAGGCGGATTTTTTTCAGCTTGTGTACGGTCCCTTCAATATTCCTACCAATAATTTTTTTAAGTTTTTTCCGCTTCATTTTTCTGAGAATAAACAAAGTAGAGAAATCTTTTATAAAATACTGGTGTCTACATTTAAAGGACCGTACATACGCTAAAAAAAATCCGCCTTCGGCAGCCGCCATTTTTGTGTCATTTTTGTGTGAGCGCTGAGGCCTAGTATTCAGGGGGCGGTGGTATGATCGATATTTGCGTAAATTAACACTAGAACGGCGGGAAATTTTGCTCAAGTTTTAGAAAAATATTTCACATCAGAATTTTTATTTAGAACTATTTAACTTATTTATTTAAGTTACTTTTGTGCAGTATATATCAATCTTATATTATAAAAAAAATTCTGGTTCGAATCGAAATGTTTTCATTCGGCAAGGGTCAAAATGACCCCTCGCCGCCGTTCTAGTGTTAAGGAATCTCGAGAATCAATCTTTCTGATGTTAATCAAAATGATAGTGAATCAGGCAGTGATTCTGAAGAAAGTAAATTTTATGCAGATGATGAATCTGATGACACCAGTAATATAGCGCTACTGTTACCTGGACGTGTATGGGATTAACCGCTGCCATCGAAATACTGAAGGCCAGAGGGCAAGAGTTTTGTCGTCATCACTAATCGTCCGACTTCCCACTAGTGTTCGAATTCACACCGGAAAATCTTGAATAGCAATTTGCTTTTTAATTTATTTGTGGAGTATCTATCAATAAAATTATCAATATTCATAAAATAAAAGAAAAGAAAATTGCTATTCAATATCTTCCGGTATGAATACGAACACTTGTGGGAAGTCGGTCGATTAGTGATGACGACACAACTTGTGTCCTCTGGCCTTGAGTATTTCGAGGGCAGCGGATTAACCCTTTGAGGTCCGAATTAATTTTTCTCTCTCCCAGAATTTTATTTGGTTAGCACCACTTTTTTTTTTTTTTTTTTTTTTTTTTTTTTTAAAGTTGTCTTCAATCACATAACTTTGAAAAAGCTGTAATTATAGTTTTTTCGTATGTAATTATATATTCTTGCAATTCTTATAATTATTCAGTTTCTGAAATAAAAAATAATAGGTACATTTTTGATGATTTTCATAAATATTATGCGATCTTTAAGGGGTTAGCCCTTTAGCAGGCGGTATCCACAAAAAGGACACCTAATTTTAAGAGCCCCAGAGGCACCCAGAATATTTAAATAAAATTTTCTTATCTTTATTACTGGGTACAAAAAACTAATTTTGCGAAGAAAGGTGTTGTCGAGTCAGATTCGACGTTGAACTGCAAAGCTTTAATTTGTATAGTGTAAAACAAACATTAAAGCACAAAATTTCAGGATGATGCAAATGTGAATATGTTCTATAACATATTTTTTTTCTCCTGAAACATACAACTATTTGCATATTTTATTTAGAAATCTTATAATTATTCTGTTTCTGAAATAAAAATAATAGGTACATTTTTGATGATTTTCATAAATATTATGCGATCTTTAAAGGGTTTAACCATTTAGCGGGCAGAGTCCACCCCTAATTTTAAGAGTACTGGCACCCAGAATATTTAATTAAAATTTTCTTTTTATAAAGTACGGGAAAATAAGAAACTGTTTATTTTCTAAAAAACTCATTTGTAAATTCTGGTGTCAGTTCATCATTTCATCCTTTTACAAACAGAATTACTCCGCGCCTGAAAGGGTTAACACTAGAACGGCGGTAAATTTTACTCAAGTTTTATAAAAATACTTCACATCAGAATTTTTACTTAAAAATATTTAACTTATTTATTTATGTTATTTTGATCAACTTATATTAATCTTATATCCTAAAAAGTTTTCTGGTTCAAATTGACATGTATTCCTTTGGCAAGGGTCAAAATGACCCCGTGCCGCCGTTCTAGTGTTAAAGTGATAAGAATTTAAACAATAGTAGGGTCCCATTACCATAGCTCTTCCTCTTGAAAACCATTTCTTTTAAGTGAAAATCTTCGTGGTGAATTTTTATTGCAAATATGTGTTTTTCGAATATAAACTCTACTAAGCAGTATTACATTTGATCGAATATAATAAACATTCCTAAACTTTATTAAATTTGATTGAATATAAATTTTACAATCACTCACTATTTGTCGCTTCTTAAAGTTTTCGATAATTTTTAAATAATATTGAGTGATCGGTAAAGTCCAGATGCATTGACAGGGCATTGTTCTAAACACGCGCAATGTGTTCAAACTTCCAATAGTATTTTAGAACAGTTATTTTCGGCTTATGTAAGTAAGACGAAAATTAAAATTCCTCAATACTGGTGAAAGTTTGAATATGCTGCACGTGTTCAGAATATGTTCCAGTGAATAGGTGCAGCATTTTGCAAATTTTTGGGACACCTATTTCCGAGTAGTCATTTCCGCCTTCTTTAACCATTTAATTTCTGCGATTAAATAAGACAAAGATTTCTATTTGGAAATAGTGATCATAGAAATGTGTAAAATATAAAACTGTGCGTCAAGACTATTCCGACAATCCAATATAATTGGAATTACGAGTGAAGTAGTTTTTAGGACCAGATTTTTGGATATAATTTTCGCTGAAATCTTGGGTACATGCAATGTTTCAATCGCTTTTGAAATTTCATTGCTAAAACACAAATCTTACTAACAGTATCTGTTCGCTTTCAGTAATGGATATAAATATCCACTAACAAAGAAAATATACATACTTAGAATACTTTTTATTTAAGACAATTTACATCAGAGTAACAATAAAAAAATTTGACAAATTATGTACAAATAATCAAATTCCCAAATAGTAATATGACATTGGAATGTTATAAAGCATCAAAATGTACAACAATTAATATGATTTGTCACTTATGTCTGATATAGTATGATATACTTTGAATCAATTATAAAATCACAAGTTACATTTGAATAATTTTTTTTTAGAAAATGAAAGAAGTAAATGTCACACACATCTAATAACTGAAAAGCAAGTCTACAAATATAAGAAAAAATATTAAAACATACTAGTTTATACAACCGATTGTGAACACATTGTTGACCGATGTACGCGTCTTGACAGAACAAATTTTCACTGAATGGTGGTGTTTTAGGGCGCTTTAACTGCGGCAATGTATCTTTTATTTATTTATTTATCTATTATTGTTGCACATCCGATTACAGAAAAAGATATACAGTGCGTGATATGCCATTGATTTTTTTTTACTCTGAAACTAATTGTTATATTGCATATATGTATGGCAGCTTTATGGCGAATTTGAGATTTAAAAAAAATGTATTTCCAAGCAGTGAATCAATGCCAAATCTACTAAAAGGAAAAAAGAGAACTTTTCCCTGTAAATTTGGATTTAAAATTTAGCCATCGGTCAACAAAGTATTATATTCAAACCTATTTCAAACTACGAACACAAGTTTACGCAGATCATTAAAAAGAAATTTTCTTTTCAACTATTCAAGTTGCATGGGGTCAATTTCAAAACCATTCATTTTTTTATGTTTTCACTCAGATACTTTACACAATACATCAAATCAAATTGATACCACGTAAAAAGAAGTTAAATTTTATTAAATTAAATTTCTACTTCAAAATATGTGAAACTATAAAGGGTCAAAAACTACTTCATGGCACCAGGAGGGTTTTTATCTAAATTATGAAAAAAATATTCAATATTCTCCATCAAGCATTCCTAAATAAAAAGCATATCTCAGTGCAATGAACCGTGTGTGTGGTATTCTCAGATTTGAGTACCGCTTTTTCCGAAAAGTAACCTTGGGTTTACTTAGTGTCAGAAAAATTTACAAATTCTGCGATTAAATAAAACGAAAATGCTTGTTCCGAAAGAGAGTTACTAGACTCTTCCGAAATAATGAGCAGTGCACGCACACTCTATAAAGAAATATTTATCTGATATGAAAGAATTGCTAAGTATTTATTTATCATTTTAATGGAAGTAAAAAATATAAGATAAGAATAGAGATAGAATTTTTTTGCTTTTCTATTATTCCCAAAAAAGCATAAACTAAAGGGTAAAAAATATTATGTAACAGAACCCGGAGCGAAAATTTTTGAAATATGATGAAAATGTCGATAATGCGAATTTTATACTGCGCATACATTCGAGTTGGACTATCGAATTTCAATAAGGAAAAAATTGCTATTAAATTTTAGTGGTAAGAAAAAAGCGCGAAAACTGGCAGCTAAACATAAACCCCTCTTCATACGATAAAGCCCCAGAAAGAAAAATAAAGGAAATTTCGAAATTTATGATTAGGTGTATACTCTCAAGCAAAATATTGAAATTTAGTATCAATAATAAAAGTAGGATTTAAAAGTTTTAATAGAACATTTTATTTTTTATATAGCATAACTTTTTCATAATAATAATTAGATGATAACAGTAGAAAATTTTTGAATATTTGATAATATCCGCGAAGAAAATGTGGTAAAAAACTGTTAGTATTTGGTTAAGTTTATTGATTTTTGGTAGTCATTAAATAATAAATAAATAATAAAAAAAAAATTAGTTAGCAAGTCACTCCGATTCGCTAATTTTCCGCATATATTCCTCGTGACAAATAAACTAGTTTAGAACCAGATAAATAATTAATTAAATGGTAAATTAATTTTACGTAGTATTTATTGAAACTACACATATTAAATAAAATTTCTAGTTCAATAAGATATGCACAGATTAAAAGTATTTATAAAAACTTGTAACTTTTGATGTGCCATATTGTTTTAATATTTTGATTATGAAAATCAATTAAAACAAATTAGTTTTATTTTTAGCGAATGAGGACAGCTCAATACCCCAATGTTAACAAGTTGGAAATTGCTCGTCAAACATGGCAAATGAACTATATATATGAACTATATAATGAACTATATGTTCGTACTATAACTAGTTTCATAAATATTCTTTGCACCGCATAATGTACTGAATGTATATTTTAGTGCACTTCATAAGTGCATATCAAATATTCTGCTCGAATTACTGTAACATCATTAAAATGCACTTGCAATAATTTATTCGCATTGGCCGTAATGTAACGAAAAAATTTTGACACCCCCTGTAATTAAATTATAAATCCGATTTTCATAAAATTTGAAATGACTCGACAAAGTTTTGCAACAATTATATATTTAAAATTTCAGACCATTCGGAAGGCTGTAACATCATTAAAATGCACTTGCAATATTTTTTTTCCCATTGGCCGTAATGTAACGGAAAAATTTTGACTGTCCCTGTAATTAAACTATAGATCCTATTATCATAAAACTTGAAATGACTCGACAAAATTTTGCAACAATTAGATATTTAAAATTTCAGACCATTCGGAAGGCTGTAACATCATTAAAATGCACTTGCAATAATTTTTTTTCCATTGGATGTAATGTAACGGGAAAATTTTTATTGTCCCTGTAATTAAACTATACATCCGATTTTCATAAAATTTTAAATGACTCGACAAAATTTTGCAACAGTTTACATATTTAAAATTTCAAACCATTCGGTTGGGTAATTTTTGCTCTGTTATATGCGGACAGGCGGGCAGACGGACCGAACGACGACTATATGTGATTTATATAATTACGAATGCACCTATGCATAATAGAAGATGGGAGAGAGACAATTTGTAACGAATTCATTAAATCTCGTTTGAAGCATAATGAAAAAATATTTACTTATATTTTAAAACGCTTTTACTGTATCGGCGCATCCTAACCTAAAGATTTGAAAACAATGCTGCAAACGAAATATTTAAAACAAAATCAATCTTTTCAACATTGTATTTATATATATATATATATATCCAACTTTTGCTTTTAAAAATTTAAACAGTAGAACTTTCATGTCATAATAATCCTTAGAAATCTTGGTGGATTCCCGCTGTTTTGGGAAAATATGTTTACGACATTAAAATTTTACAAATATGCTGCTGGTGACAATATAGCTCTAGGCCAGGGATGAGATTTCCGCCTTTTTGCACACCAGTATTTTGTTAGAGAAAATGTTGTTCTGTTAAATCTCACAAATGTTCCGATTAAATAATATAATATTTTCACTAACAAAATACTGGTCTGCAAAAAAGCGGAAATCTCATCCCTACTCTAGGCAAAAGCAAAATTAATTTGCGGGTGTGCATATAAAAATGTCTTCGTTTTTGTTCAAATCTTAAAGGTAGAAGTTATTTTAAAATTAGATAGTTTCATTTTTAAAAATCTCTCAATTATTTATGCAATTTTTCTGAATATTGTTGCATTTTCACCCCAAAAATACGAAATTTTTGAATCCTTATATGTATATATATATTTATATATAATTTAGCAATCTCAAAAAATCCATGAAATTCTTTCAATACACGATCACTTATGCGTATAAGCGCGTCGCGCACTTGAAAACAACAACAAAAAATCACTGGATGCAGCAACCTCGCTGTGTAGCAATCTCAAAAATGCATAAATTTCGTTACAGTCGCGATAACCAACGCATGTACGAGCACTTCGCGTCCATGAAAATGAAACACTGGATGCAGAAACTTTCTGTATAGCAATATAAAAAATACATGAAATTTGTTAAAGCTGTGATAACTAACGTATGTACAAGGCTTCGCGCCCATGGAAGAAAATCACTAGATGCAGCAAATTTGCTGTGTAGCAATCTCAAAAGTGAATGAAAATTTTTAAAGCTGGGATAACTAACGCAGGTATTATCGCTTCGAGCCCATAAAAATGAAAAGAAAATCACTGGATGCAGCAATTTCACTGTATCTAAAAAATGATTCAAATTCGTTAAAGACGGGATGACTAACGCGTGTATGAGGGCTTCGCGACCACGGAAACAACAACAAAAAATCACAGTATGCAGCAACTTCTCTATGTAGCAATCTAAAAAATGAGTGAATTCTTTAAATCCGCTATCTCTTATGAGTACTTCGTATCTCTTATGTATGAGTGCTTCACGCTTATGAAAAAAAAAATCACTGGATGCAGGGGAATCCGAAAAAATGCATGAATTTCTCTAAACCTGATATCACTATAACGCGTGTATGGGCGATTCGAGTCCATTAACCCTGTAATGACCATGGTAGCATTTATGCTACCAACAGTGCTCCCGATATAGTGGATTTTTTTATTCACATATTCCGTATTTACACAAGGAATTTAAAATTGACATTTTTGCTTTAATTAATAAGAGATGTTTCATTTTTAAATAAACCAAAATTTACTATTTAGATTTTCTGGTACGAAGTCCGATTCTCTACATTATGCAATTTCTGGAACGCATTCTAACATGGGAATTAATGGGTTAACCCTTTAGTGCGCAGCTTTGCATATAGGCAAAGAACAGTGTTTTGAATTTAATAGATTTTTTTATTCGTATATACCAAAGACACACCAGAAAATTAAAATAGCAATATTTGCTTTAAATAATAACAAACTTTCCGTATTTAAATAAAGCGAAATTAAGCATTGAAACTTTCTGGTGTGAAATTAGATTCTTTGGACTACGTAATTTTTTGAACGTATTCTATCATGGGAATTTAAGGGTTAAAAGTTAAGCTTTATAAAATAAATAATTATACAAAATAAGGTATTTGGAGAGATACTTATTAAAATATTTAATAATTTGCAATATTTTAGCGTAAAACAGCCACACGACAGCAGTTTTTACTTGTATTGAAGATGTGCAACAGAAGAAGAGATTGACATATAATATAAAAATGTACGTAAGATTTTTTTCATTATTTTTCCTGTGTAATAAACCTTTCAGAGAATCATATATAATTTTTTTCGAAACAAAATAAAAAATCGCGCATTTAAGGGTTAAAAAAAAAAAAAAAAACATAAGCGTGCATGACTAAATCGTTGTATTGGAATCGCTAAAAATAAGAAATTCTATGAACCGTAATCACTTTAACGAATACTTTCAAAATTCACATTATGTAAATTGTTAACCCATTAACGACGAGCCTCTTTTAAATTTCTCTTAATTCTTCGACACCAGTTTTTTCCACATTGTAATTTTGAATTATTTAATCGCTCAAAATTTGGGATTAGATAATGTGAAAAATTTCAAACTAAAATACTGGTACCCAAATTTAAAAGTTTTGTTCGCCTTACATGGCAAGTTTTCTTACCAACTGCCTTTAATGAGTTAATATTGTTTAAAATTATTTTTTACTACCTAATTGAAAATTGAAAAATGAAAACTTTCTTTTTATTTTCTCAAACTTTCAGCCGCTTGGATTCTGCAAAGCTAAAGTGCACTCAGTCCGAAACAACTGTCAAGGGAACTACTTTTGGTGCTGCTCGCACCTAGAATCGAGACCTGTTGCATTAATCATATTTTATATATATTTTTTATAATTTATATTTTTTATTATTGGATTTTTATTTGTTTCTTGACTTCAAAAGTGCGTTAAGTCGCCAAATATGGCGCTAAACGTTTTTAGCCTGCTTTATCCTTCTAGTGCCTACCCGTAAGGCATGGTGACGTCACGGCGACGTCGTTGTGAAGTCACACTGTGATTTTGTGACCGTCGATGTGACGTCACGTGACGTCGATGTGACGTCACAGTGACTAGAATGCGAGGTCGTTATGGCCGTTTTAGAGGACGTTTGTGACGTCATATTGTGACCACTCTGTGAAGTCACGGTGTGACAAATTTGTGAAAAGTGTGTCATTTGTGACTATTTTAGCATTAACTTTGTGACGAAAGCCACAATGCTTTGAAGTCACATTGTGACCAATTTGTGAAATATGTGTCATTTGTGACGAACTTGTCATAAACACTGTGATTTCAAGTGAAAATCAAATTTCAAATTAATTGCTTAAAACACGCAAATAGTGAAAAAGATTCCATGCTGGGACTCGAACCCGGGCCATCAGTACAGCACACTGACATTCTACCGACTAAATCACATGGAACGATACCCAGGCTGGAAAATTTCTCACTATTACATGTTGGCAAGGCTACAAACGCAGAAAAAGATGGAATATTTAGCGTGAACCACCCACATGATGCAAACACGAAACTTAATTAAATCCAGCATTGATTGAAATTATATTAATACTTGGAAATTTTTCCAGAGAGAACCATTCGCCTTGCATACAATATTTCAAATGAAAGTCACATTTCAAATTAATTGCTTAAAAGGCAATTTTAATTTGAAATGTTGTATGCAGGGCGAATGTTTCTCCCTGGAAAAATTTCCAATTATTAATGTAGTTTCAATCGATGCTGGATTTAATTAAGTTTCGTGTTTACCCCATGTCGGTGGCTCACGATAAATATTCCATCTTATGCTGCGTTTGTAGCCTTGCGAACATGTAATAGTGAAAAATTTTACGGGCTGGGCTTCGTTCCATGTGGTTTAGTCGGTAGAATGTCAGTGTGCTACACTGATGGCCCGGGTTTGAGTCCCGGCGTGGAATCTTTTTCAGAATGTTGGCCTTTGCGCCTTTTAAGCAATTAATTTGACATTTGATTTTCATTTGAAATATTGTATATAAGGCGAATGATTCTCTCTGGAAAAATTTCTAAGTATTAATACAGCGATGGATTTTAAAATAAAATTTTGCTGTAAATATAAAATCTTATCTTTTTACCGTACTTTTTAGCAAAATATCGCTACTTTGGAGTCCTATTCTTCTAAAACATTTTACATTTTTCCACTTAAAAAACAATGCTTATCAACTGACATATTTTTTTATTAAGTTCTATGCTTGATATTTAGAATGTCTAAATTTTTTAATTTGTTTTGATTTGTCATTGCTTTATTAAATACGAACATGGAAACTAACGGATATTAATACAACTATTATTTATAGAGCGGCATGATAAGCGATATTTATTTAAATTTTTTATTCCCGTGTATATTGTACTTTGTGAATATGAGCTAAATAGATTTGGTATGTTTTATAGGAAAAGACTGATCTGGGAAATAGAAAAAAAAAAAAAAAAAATGAGTAAGAAAAATCATGCGTTAAGCATAGATTAAAATATACTTTCCAACACTTTCTGAATGCTTTATCAAGACATCGTAATTTAGGGAAATGACGTAAATAAGATAACTAAGTAAACATTTTAGAAAACGCATAAAACATTTGAAAAACTGATTTCAGCAGTTACCGTCCATAGCCAAATATGTTTTCCAATTCTTTTGAACAGCCCTTATTTGATCTGTAGGTTGATACACTGAAAAAAATGAAGTACTCAAAAATGAGCAAACCAACGTACTCATATTGAATTGAATATTTTTGGATGAAAAATGAACCTATGCTTTCTCTATTTTGAAGCATCACATGTTATCAAACCCAAACAAACTAATAGTTTTGTACCCTGTAATGGTTAATTTCATTTATGGCGGCATAAATGATGTTTATTAATGTAAATATTAAATTATGCACAGCATTTTAAAAATAATTGCTTGGAAATAATGTTCTTGTCATAAAAATATTCGATTTGAGTATCTTGTTAAGAATTTTGCTATTTTTCTTGATAAATAATCAATTAAACATTTCTTGTTAAGAGCTTTGGACGGGAAATAAATGTCAGTACATTTTTACTTTACATTTTAGGGTTTTTTTTTGGGGTTTTTTTTTTTTTTGGGGGGGGGGGCAGTACATAACGATTCATATTTGATCACAGCCATGGAATAAAAAATGAGTAGATGTGTTTCTCAACTTTGAGTACATTTGGATCGGAGCTATTTTGTGCATGTGACGCATTTAAAATTGAGTACTTTTTACTCAATTTTGAGTACCCATTTTTTTAAGTGTATATATACTATATAATGGGAAAATTTAGTTTAGCAAGAAAACGCCTAACAGGTTGAAATTCATTTTCAGCAATTTATACTAATGTATGGAAATATACTTGAATACCTTTGTACAACCCTGTAGTTTACCTAAAATCTTTATTACACGCCACTATTTAGTTAAAATTTAATTCAAACTAAGACACTCTTAAAACTGCTGAAATCACATTTCCAGAAATTATAATATATGTATGCCATGATAGTATATATGGCCATGTATCCAATTCTTTACGTAACCCTGTATATCATTTTATCTATATTCTACAAATATTTCTTGGTAATTTAAATGCAGTTCAGCGAAAAAAAGCATAACTCATTTAAAAACCACCTTTAAGCAATTTGCGCCTATACCCAGTAATCCTTACGAATACTTTTGTGTAGCCTTGTATAGGAATTATAGCATTTATATACACCATACACTATGCATAAATATAGTGAATCATAAAAGTGCATATCATAATTAAAAATATATTTCCAGCAATCATCGCTAACGGATACAATATGGTATCTGAAAGATTTTGTGTGTCCCTGTAAATGCTATATACGTATTATTCGTATTATACATGAAATAATTTATAGTATGTAAACCTCAGCGACATACATCAATTTCATTATATATGAAATAGATTAACATAATTAAAGTATGCCGCAAACAATTCCCTCCACCTCTATATCATTATGTATTTGAATTCCTTTTTTAGTCCTGTAAATGAACAATAACTATTCTTTGCATCGCATAGTCAACAGAATGCATATTTTAGTGCACTTCATAAATGCATATAAATTTTATTTTGTTTGAAAGCGTGCGTAAAATCATAAAAAATCATTTGAAACGACTTTTTTCCATAGGCCGTAATGTAACGGAAAACTTTTGGCTGTCCCTGTAAATGAACAAAGCATGCTACAAACTTCATTACAAATAGGTACCGTGCGATGGTAAACGTCAATACCATCCAAAAATTTCTGGCAATCCAAGTATATTTTCGAGAGTTAGAGTGCGCACAAACTGCTAGACGGACAGACGGAGAGACAAACCGAAGTCATAAGCACTTTTCAACTTGTGTCCTACATTATGTATCCTGTATTATATGAACTTTAAAAAAATATATACTAAAGCAGTTTAATCTATAACTTCCTATCAGGCATGAAAAATACTTTATTTCAATGCTTAAATATCATATTTTACTTTTTAGTGCCAATAATTACCCGAATCATACACGTAGAAAATTAATTTACAATAGAAGAAAATTTAATAACCCATTCAGAATGTCTATAATTAAATGTTTGATTAAAATCACAAACAGAAAAAATGCTTACATACAATTAAAAAAAATAAATATACCAATTTGAAAAACACTAAAAATAATAATTAGTATTTATAATTGTACTGTTAAACAACAGCAAACTACAATAGATAAATTAAATGCATTATTAGATTTAACAATATCTCAAAAATATTTCCATATGGTATAAGGAATTCCTATTATTTTATAATTTTGGCAAATGTTAAATCTGAAAACATTGGCTTGAAGATTTAGGATTTTAAAAGATAATTTAAAATATTATTAGCACTAAAAGAAAATTCTTTCAAATGTTTCGCTGCTGTAATATGTTAAAAATACATTTTCCCAGTATAATGTTAATTTCTAATCTGATACAGTTTCGTAATCTCATGATAATCGAACATGATATTTAACACCAAAATAATAATAACTATAAATGTTAGTAATCAAAAAATAGTAAGAAGCCGATAAAATAATTCCAAATCATTGTCGTTCCATACATTTTCAATCTCAAGTAAGAGTAAATTAATGTTTATATTAATTCCAGTATGAATGTAGGCATGAATGTCTCTGCGCAGTTTTTTTTTTTTTTTTTTTCAAGCGATTGCAGATTAAAATATTTTTCTTCACAGTTATCAAATTGGAAAATATCGCTTCTGACAGTTAAAGACCAGTCTCTTACAAATATAACTATTTAACTCATAATATACAACCAGGAATAAAATATTTAAATTAAATAAAACTTACATGCACGTTCCATTAATATCCGTGTATCCTAAAATGGTCATTTCCTTATCTTAAAGTGTTGTAGACGTATTGTTCTAAAACAAGTGAACTATTTCCCGCGTATTCTCATATTTATTTTTCTGTGGGCAGACGATTTTCGAGCAGATGGCTTGTTACAGATTGTTTGTTTTTGTATACAAGAAATATGGAATTTGAACGTGCAGAAATTTTCTGAAAGTATCATTCATTAAAATTTTGTATTTGAAGAAATGTCCAATGTATTTAATCTTTTCTTTTTATCCGTACCAAATAATTCAAGTTAAAATGTATTGTAAAGTTCCTTTTTTCTAAATAATTATAATAATAATATTCATAATTAGAGTTTATTAGATAAAACATTGTTTAAATTTTTAAAAGGTGTAAAAATAAATTTAATGTATTAACGACACCCCCCCCCCCTTTTTTTCTATTTTTTTAAAGTAAAGTTTGCTTTCCTTTATTTTCGGAAAATGCTAATTTTATTTTAAAAGTCTGAAAGAAGTAGAATTTATTACTTGAATACAAATTATAAAAATATTCTAAAGCAAGAAATGCATAGATGACTAAACTCTGAAGACTCTTTCTACATGCTCATTAAAAGATGCAGATTTAGCTGTAATAGAAAATTTTTAGTTTGAAACCACAGAAGTGTTTCGAATAATTCTGGTCGGTAAAAAAAAGAAAGAAAGAGTGAAATTTCCTCCCAGCAAACTAAATATGTAAAGTGCATAAATTTAATATTCGTAATTGTAAATATATTATCCAAATGCTAGATAAAATTGAAATCATGAAAAAGTATACATTCACTGTCTTAGATATCAAATTGATAAAATATAGCCTAAAAATTTAGTTTATTAATGCTTGTATCGTGCACTTTATTTATTATGCCCCCCCCCCTCCCCTTTAGTGACGGAATTTACCATTTGCTATCCACTAATATATTTTCATTCCTGATGCCGCTGTAACTCGTGGCTGTTTAAAATATTTCTTTTCATTTTCAAAGATTTTTGAAGTTCATATTTTTTGTCACACTGTGACTTACAATATGCTGTTTTTTTTTTGTCACATATGTGACGTGGCGTACGTTACATAGAAGTGGCATAACAGAGAAGTCACAATTTTTTTTAATTGCCAGAAAAATATAATTTTACAAAAAGTAACATGTTTTGAAGAATTTTCGTAAGTTTTTAAAGTTTTCTAAGAAGTTCGCATTTCAGTCACAATGTGACATCACTGAGTGGTGGTATTTCGGTCACAGATGTGACGTGACCACAGTGACTTGCAGTGACGTCACAGTGACGTCACCGTGACCATGCATGCTATGAGGGTAGTGTATGGAGTTTGAATTAACACGTTCACGCCGGCGCGGTGGGTCACACTCGACTGTCTCAGAGCTGCCATGTCTCCGGCTTTGTGGATACTAGTATTTTAATACAGAAAATGTTGTTTTATTTAATAAGAACAATTGGGCGATTTAAAGGAACAACATTTTCTCTAAAATAACAGTGGTGTGTAAAAAGCCGGAGACTTGTCAACTCTGAGACAGTCGACTGTGACCCACCGCGCCGGCATGAACCTGTTAAATCAGATTGCGATTTGTTTGATAATATCACAATAAACAAGAATTTTTTTTTCTATGCAGACGATAAATGAATAAATTGTAAATATACATCTGTTAAAAACTTTCGAGATCATTGAAAACTATTTTTTTAATACAAAATAAGCAAACTATTTTCTTTTGAAGTCGGATGGAATAAAGTTTAGAATGTTTAAAATGAAACGTTGTTGTATTAAACATTTTGTCTTTTGGTAAAAGTAATCATAAAGTAAAGTAATATTTTTGTACAATTTAGAAAATTTACTGTGCCTAATTAGATCGGACATTATATTTTCTAGCGATGCCTAAACCACTGCAAACTCACACATGACAAGCAGCTATGAAATTTGGATAGGGTTGCCGCGAAGCTCTACTTTTCATTGTTATTGAAAAATGTTTCGTAAATATTATTCTTTCGGAATTTCCGGTATGTATTCAGAACGTCACAATAAAAAAGAAATTCCTTAGAGGAGGTAGAGGTAATTGGGATCAGGGGCACATCTGAGGCAATCTGTAACAGATAAAAAAAAATGACCAAGCTAATTATGAAGTCTGACGAATATGCTACATGTCCAATTTTTCCGGAGTAAAAATGTATGTTCCTGTAATTTAAGTAATTGTTTAAATAAATGTTTTGAAGTAATCACTTTTTTCCCAGAACACATAGAAAAACGTTGTCTGTCAAAGTGAGAATGTTTTAGTTAAAAAGGTCCTGTGTAAAAAATTGTAGGAATATTGAAATATAGCTATGGATTTAGCACGTTCACGCCGGCGCCGATATACATGTTTTACGCTGTGAGACAGCGCTCGAATTCATATTTCGCTTCATCTGGTGGCACGATAATGTCGCTCATTCAGACACTGTATATAATAACCCTCCCCTCTCATATTTATTGAATTGAACTTGAATATAACAAGCAGAGTAGATTGTGAATGTCTGAAAGTTCGTAAGGAGTAAGCAAATTACTTAGAGACATGATTTTATTGACTACATGTGTACGAATTTAATATAAAATGTTTTACAATCTAAAGAAATATGAACAACATGATATAAATGCATTTCTGTAAGGTAGAAGCCACGCCCTTAGTCAATGATATTTTTGGAATGAAAACGGGAATTCCCGTTTCCCGTCGTGAATGTATTAAATTTATAACAATGAATTGTTTTTAGTACTAAATTTTCGAATATTCAAGTGTGACCCACCTGTAGTGCACGCCGTCTATAGCATGGTCGAGTGTGACCCACCTGTAGTACACGCCTTCTACGGAACAGCCAAGCGTGACCCGCCGGTGACGCACGCCGTCTGATGGGACAGTCGAGCGTGACCCACCGGTAATGCACGCCGGCGCGAACGTGTTGAATTTAGAAAAAGGTTGTTTTTTAAGAAGAAATTGTTACATTTTGCAACAGACGGAGCATAATGTTAATAATCTGCATGAACCTAATTACCGTAATTTCCGGTGTATAGCCGCAGATCAAACAATTCAGTTTGGACCCAGAAATTTTATTCAGTAATTGAAGACCAATATTTACCGCGATCTAAAAAGTTGCATTTTATTTTTTAAAATTTCTGGGTCGAAATACGATTGTTTGATCCACGGGCTATACACCCGAAATTACGGTACCTCAGAAATAGCATTTTCGGGGTAAATAGGATCATAGAGTTTTTGGATTAAGGGTAAATTGGGATCGCAAATTTTATTTTCAGTTTAAATCAAATTGTGGTTTAGAATGCATTTTTAAATCTTCCAGTTTTCAGATTGTGTGAAATACCCCTAGTTTGGTTTACATTACTGCACATTTTGTGTTATTAAAGCATTTATTTTACAATTTTATTTTACATTTATTCCAAATTCATTCCAATTTCATGGGAATTGGGATCAAAGAGGTAATTTTAGAAATATACACTTGCACCAGGTAACATAGTACATTGAAAATATTTCTTTACACATTTCAAGAGACAACTACCTACTGGGTAAAATTATACATAACAATTTTATGTAGTCTACTTCATTCTCTGGCAGTTAATTGTCAAAGTTGAAATTGTCAAAAAGTGATCCTAATTATCCCTACCTCCCCTAAGTGGACGCAAGATGCATTTCGGATCTAAATGAGTTAATTGCAAGATTCTGAGCCACATTACGAAGATTTCTTTATCCCTTTCCCGATGAGCGTTACGTATATGTGACGCATACGGTACTCAGAATCCTTGATTATCCTCACCAGTTATTTTCAATTTTAAAGTTTTCTACATTTAGTCATAACGATTCTGCAATTCAATTAGGCAAAAATTTCTTAAAAAAAAAAAAAAAAAACAGTGATAAAAGATTAAAAATTTTGTAAAGAACGATCGTCGCGAAGGGGTTAAGGAATATTCTACTTCTTTGGCCTAAAATTCACGTGATTTCTACGATTTGTTTTGCTTACAAAAAAAAAAAAAAAAATCTCACCTTTTTGATTTGTTGCACTATATGTATTTATATTTCGCTCACATTTAAGTTTTTGTGTGCCCAATCGGGCAGATGCTTTTCCCCGGTCACAAGCATCTGAATAAAATTTGTTCGGAAAATTATAAAAGGGCACCAAATTCTCTGGAACTTATACCAAACTTTAATTTAAATAGTCGATTTTGAACAAAATAGCGGTCATTTTAACAAAAAAAGACATTTGTTTTACTTTATTTTTTTACGAGCTAAAAAAAAAAAAACAATTAATAAATGAAAATTAAAATTTTCGGTGGTAAAAACTCCAGCTAAAACTATTAATTTACTTTAAAAAAAAAGTTGAAAGAAATCAATCGAATTGTTTTCTAGAGAAAGGACCAGCACGTTAAAAAAAAATATATATATATATGTTGTTTTAAGAAAAAAATTAATTTTACAACAGCAGTACATTCAACTAGCAAAACAGATTGTAAGAATTCGGAATATCACTTAACAATTGTAGAGTCACAATCTACACATTTGTGGATGCAAAAAATGCAAAATTAAAAATCGAAAATTTGACTCAAAGAAGTAGAGCCCTTAAGAAAATACAAGCATTCAAAAGTAAGCACCCGTATGAACCGTTAATTTCTTTGAAAACAGTTGTGTTCAAATTTTTAGTGTTTTTTTTTTTTTTTTTTTTTTTTTTTTTTTTTGTACGACAAACATCTTTACGTAAAATAATAACTCAAATATACTTTGACTAATCCAATTATCAGAAAAAATACTTAATGCAGAAGAAGAAAGCATAGAGTATGTAACATAATTCAGGGATGAGATTGCTCCACTTTTTTGCACACCAGTATAATATTAGAGAAAATGTCAGTTCATTTGATCGGAAAATACTGCGATTTAAGAGGACAACATTTTCTTTAATGTCGTACTGTTATGCAAAAAAGGGAGAAATATCACCCCTGATAATTATAATGTTTTCCAGAAAAAAATTATTTTGGTTTCTCTAACAGATACCGTAAAATACTAATAAAAGGAAGTAAACACATCTGAAAATATAAATCTTTGTTTCTGTTGAGAATATATATTAATTTAAGGTCATTGTGCCTAAATGTAACGACCCTTAAATACGAAAATGTTTTTGTACTTAAAACCTTAATGTAAGAATAATATATAAATGCTATATAATCAGACATTCGAACATCATGAACAAAACGCGAAACATTTCTCAGCATTTAAAACGTTTTCTTTAAAAAAATTCCCATTAGAATATACATCGTCCATTATAAAGATCCCCCATATTCTCTAAATGCGGCGGAAAATTCCGAAAATGATTAACTTTTTTTAACTTTGGAGATCAAATAACCTTATGGATGTCAAGAGCTACAACGAAAGCCTGATTATTAATGGTGCAAACTTCCACCAGTAAATTTTAATAGTTATTTTAGATACTTTTCATGCAAAATTAATTTCATGAATAATGAAAAAAATTAGATTTCTTTTCACTGGCGGATGTTTACCCCGTTGGCAATCAGGCTCTGGTTAAAACGTCTGTTTCATTTACCTGAAGTGCAAACTCGGGAAAAGGTGACCAGCTTTCAAACATTTTATGCATTTTGGTGACTGGTTTTCTTCAAAGACCTATTAGTGACGAACTGAATGCTCTAAGGTAACAACGGTAATTAACAAAGGTAAGTATATATGGCATTTTCACATATTGTATTTAAATAATTTTTAAAGCAGTCACTCTGTTTCATTAAGTTGTGTTCAGTTAATAAATTTGGAAATTCAACATGATCCTCCAATACAGCGCTATAAAAATTTACAAAATCAGAAATATGAGTTTATTAACTACTTCTAAAAGAGTCGTACCGACCAATAACTTGGCTGATAATAATTTAGCTGTTAGCAATGATTTGTGAACTGACCTATTTCCTGCTAATAAATCAATTTTTACTGATGATTTTCATGTTAATGAACAAAGTATTAATGATGATATAACAGCTAAAGTGCGTGATATGTTTCCCGTTTTTGAAATTTGAGATGATTTACTAAAGATGGTTCATAAGGATGTAAAAACTAATGCTGAATGTTCTGTAAGCTCAGGTTTTCAATTTAGCGCCATCAAGGTTTTACATTTGTTTCATTTACATTTTTTAGGTGTTACATTTTTTTCGAATAATATTTCATGTGTCTCTTCTTACAAATTTAATACGGCATAGTAAGATAAGTGATGGAGATTTTGAATTTTTGAAAAAAATGAATGCATATTTTAAAATGCTAACTTACAAAACCAGGTCAGATTCATTCAAGAAAAGTCTGGTGTGCAACCAGAATCACATTCACAAATATTTCTTCTTGAAGCTAATCCATCTCAAAATAAAATCCCACCAAAAAGCGAAGAGCTGTAGGGTAAAACTTTGCTGCATGTTTAAAAACTGAGGCATATATGAAAAAAAATGAAAGAGGGCAATGAAGTGAAAAGAAAAACAACAAGGATGAGATTTCTCCGCTTTTTTTCATACCAGTATAATATTAGAGAAAATTTTGTTCTGTTAAACCGCAGTATTTTCCGATTAAATAAAATAACATTTTCTCTAAGATTATACAGGTGTGCATAAATACGGAGAAATCTAATAACTGAAACAACGACAAAGAGAACAGTTTAACACTAGAACGCCCGGATATTTTACCCAAGCTTCACAAAAATATTTCACACCAGAATTTTTATTCAAAATTATTTAACTGATTTATTTAACGTATTTACGCGCGGTTTACATTTAACTTATTTTATGAAAACATTTCTGGCTCCAATTGGCATTTAATTATTTGGTCGGAGTCGATTCGACTCCTTCCAGGCGTTCTAGTGTTAAGTTTAAAAAAACAAAAACAGCATTTAAAAAAATCGGCAAAAACTTCGCATGAGTTATTAAAGCAATTTGGAACTGAAGATGCAGCAGAAATAGAACTTACGAAGAAACCTAAGCCTCAAACTTATAAAGATCCATAGCAATCAGAAACTAAAAAGAAAATTTTGAGGGCTACAAGGAAAATGAAAAGCAAAAATGAGTTTAAAGCAAACTGAAAAGCAAGAGATTTGGTAACATTTGGAAAATCCATGGTCAAAGTGAAAAGTGTGTAAAGTATGAATAATGAAAAATGCATTAATTAAGTGTAAAATATTCAAGATTATGTTTTTCAAAGTTATTTTTTATTATTTAAGTTACTGTTAAATAAAGTTTTTAGTTTATTCAATTGTTCAATGAACTGTTCCACTTCACATTTTACGCATTTGAACTCAGTATTGCCAGATTGGGGAACTTTTTTGCCTCAGATTGTTGATTGTCACCGCTGTTTCTGAAATTCGTCCTATTTAAAAAATAAAGTGAAAATTCTGAAAAATAAGGAGAATTATACATTTAAAAAAAGTGGTGACACACAAATAATCTGAATTAAAAAAGTCTCCAATTTGGCAACACTGTTTCAACCCTTTATTAACTAATTCTAAAAATGAATAGCAATTAAATTAATGTTTTAAGATGAACTGGTAAGTAGAGAAAAAGTCCATTGTCACATTTATGACTTACGTCGTGTCATTTAGGTTTTAAGTACCATAAATTCGACAAAATTACCTAAATACAACAATCGTATATTGTTGTCTTACACTCGTATAACAGATAATTTCAATTTTTTTCAAAATAATTTAGTTTTGAACTAAAGGCACTGTATTCAATAATTCTCTGCCTAATAAAATGTATATTTACTCAACAAAATGCCAAATATACAATAAATTGGACAAAACTGTGCAGAATCACTTCGCATTTCAGCAGAATGACTTTACATTAAATAAGAAACGTAATAAAAGCATCTTTAAACAAACGCCTGAAATATGCTTTAAGTATGAATGCTTGAGAGAAAAGTCGAATTACAACAACCATCAATGTAAAAGTCATACATATTCACATTGTCTGATCTTTATTTAACAGTTAAAGTAACAGAATATAAGAGAAGAATTGAAAGTATGGTAGATTCTATATACAAGTTTTATTCTTTGTCTCTCTTATTCAAAATTTCAGTCAATGTATAAAAATATATTAAATTTAATATTATTTTTTAAATAGGAATTTATATCTATTATAAATTGTGATATAACAAGAACAGTTTAACATTCTTCATACTAAATACATTCTATACTATTTCTCCATATTTATCATATCAAACTAATGTATCGTACACACTGCATTTGTGTATCTATCATAATCCTTTAATACTGTCTGTAACCTTTCCTTAAAACGAAGCTATTACTGTTATATTAATCACAAGAGTTATTTAGTGATTTGAAAAAAGGTTACTTTGCTTTTATATAATTTGTAATTTTTTAAAAATTACCGTTAGGAAGAAAACTTTTTTTAAAATGTCAACTAATATTGCAATCCATAAGTAATATTATATTCGAATTTGAAATATAAAGTGCCAAATTCATGGTAGCATTTCCGAAACATTTACACATAAATTAGCTTTGTAATTAAAGGGTATATTGCGAAAACATTTAGTTTTTAGTTTACCCGATTTTTACTTATGTTAATAAAGCAGTATCGAATTTATGAAGTATAATTAAAAAAATAGTTTTGTATCAACCAGAACAAATTTTGTAAAAGTAAAAATATTTAATTTAATATTTTCGGCTTTAAAACATGTTGGTGTACAAAGGTTATTTATCAGTAAAAGTCTCATACGCACGCACATCCGTCCCCATGCCATAGCTGCCAACTTTAAGCTTTTTTGCTACCACTAAAATTTTATAGAGATTTGCGCCTTGTTTAATCATGAGATTTTGACCATTAAGTAAGACAATATTTACTATAAAATTTTAGTTGTAAAAAGAAAGCGTGAAAGTTTGCAGCTATGCCATGCATTCGGCAAAATATTATATAAAATTTTAGAGGAGTAACGCTCTTTCATTCAATGACATGACGTATAAATAAGATTGAACGATTGTAGCAGAAAACATCGTCCCCCAAAATCTCACACGAACATTTAAAAAAAAAAACAATCTTCATTGTTAATTTCTTTCTCAATTATTGTAAAAATTATCTACGAAGTCATTTCCTTTGAAATAGTGATTAACCCCTTAACAGTTTTTGACAAGCACCGCTCGCGCAAAAAGAGTTTTCTTACGTCATTACAAAAAGTTTTAAACACCACGAATTTTAAACTATAACTTTTCCTTTAATAATTGGTAGATATTTTTCGGTTATACAAAGCAGATATTTTATTATGGAAAAAGTGTATAGATTCCCTATTTTTAGTTTATTGCGTCAAAAAAAGAAACTGTTAGGGCGGGTTAAACACATTTGGTGTCATTTTTGTCTGCTACAAAGGTTCATCTCCGCGCGTGAATTGCTGTTCTGTCACAAAAGTCACTACACATAGTTGAACACTTTTACGTTTTGTTACCGTTATTTCCGAATACCAAACTTCCCCTTATTTAACGCTTTAAGAGAATGACCCTTGAGTTTAATCCCCAAGCGTCAAACTTTCACAAGGAATTTTGCAAACAAAATTTAATTTTATAATGTATCTGATCTATAATGTATCTGAATTTATCCCAATAAAAAATCAGCCAGATGCGGCAACACTGTGGCATTCTGCATCTGGCTGAATTTTTATTTAGGGATTCCGAATTCTCACCAGTCAGTTTAAATAGTTATTATTGCTTTATAAGAACATAGATATCCCACAAATAAAATTAAATAAAATTGCTATTCAAAATTTTCAGGTGTGAATTCCAATGCTAGTGAGAAATCGGTCGATTAGTGATGACGTCACACTCGTTGTCATCTGGCCTTAAGTATTTCGATGGTAAGTGCTTCCTTTTATAAATAGTATTTAGCGATAAATATTTGTGGTTTTTTTTAAAAAATAATATTTGAATTGCAAATATAAAACATTTATTAAAACAAAAAGGGAGTTGTCCAACAGGCAGGCGCTTGTTACAGCTATTTCCGTATAGTGATCGTTTCTTTATTTACACGCATAATTTACAATATGCTCAGAACCTACATCCTATTTAATCGCAAATATTTCGTTTTAAATGAGGTGAAGGCTAGCATTTGGAAATAGTGGTATTGAACGTCCCGACAGTTGAACATCGTTATTTTAAACAATAAATCTATCAGATTTTGCATTGATTTTTAAGAAAATTACATAACATGAACAAAGTATTTTACAAAGAAAACATATTATTACAACAGGTATCTGAAAAAGACTATTTTATAATATAAAACTTAAATTTTATGGAAAGAGAAATGGTAAATTAAATGGAAACGTAATTACATAGGTTGTACTTTCATTTATTTATGCATTGAATTATTTATGCAATTGATGAATTGAAATTTGTAAAAATAATTTTCTTACCCCACAATAACATCCCAAGAAACATTAGTAATATCCTACCTATGGTACTGAAGTTAATGGTATTTAATACTATTTCCTAAGTTTTACACTTTATATATTCTTAAATCATAAACAAACCAACAATAAATATCATTCGCAATATATTCGTAACTTTTCGTACATACATTTCTCAGGAAACTTAAAAATTTTAACATAAAAATAAAAGTAATTTCCACTATTCATCCTGAATAGTCCATGAGTATGAAACATTTTTCGAAGGAGAACACCAAAGTTTAGATTTTCAAGAATTGTATCTGGAAAGCGTGTTTACAAACCATTCATAAGAACATAGTTTCACATATATATTAATTTTCCTTTTAATAATTATTTTTTCATTCTGCAGACGAATATGGATCCATCAGCGTTTCAAGCGTCAGCTGTCCAGGATTGCTCATGTAATACTTTGGACTATGGCCAGCCTAAAAAAGGGATTGAAATTTAGCATGCTAACAAAAATTAAAACAAACATTGAAATAACTTTAATGTTTAACCCAGGGGTGGCCAACTGTGGCACGCTCGACACCACTAAAATTTTATAGTAATCATTGCCTTATCTAATCATCGAATTTCTGCGATTCAAGAAGAGGAATTTTTCTGTAAAATTTTAGTGGTATCCGGCGTGCCACAGTTGGCCACCCCTGGTTTAACCCCTTAACGGTCGCATTAAATTACGGTTTAAAAATTCGAATTGCTTATTGGCACCACTTTTTTGAAAAAGAAATATTCACGTTATTGAATGACAGGTAAAATGATACCATAATAAAGCCAATTACACTATTTTATGAAACTGGTGGGAAACAAACAATCTGAATAACGTACACAGCCCGTGTATAAGACGGGAGTGAGAATTAAGGAGTTAATCATTATTTATTAATTACCCAGCAAAGAAAGAAACAGTGGGCCATCAGCTGGAAAAAAAGATGGCAGCCAGCAGTGCAATCAGCGGTAAAGTGCAAGGGTGGCATTATTTAAACCTGTCGAAAAGTGTCCAAGCCGAATGCAGCTGGTCCATCAGTAATGACCAACAGCAGGCCAGCATTGATATGCCATCACATTACTTCAATCCAGCACTTTTCCATCAGTGCTAGCACCTATCCCACTGCTATTCCTTTGCTGGCCCAGCACTTTCCTTACAAAAAAATCTTATAGAATTCTATAAAAAAGAAGTATTATATAATTATGACTCTTTTTTCTATAAGATAGTTTCACCAAGAGCTATAGAAACACCTGTAGAAGTGCCTATAACAGAAATGTCTATAGAAATAGTTGAACTGCATGCGGTCACCCTCCCAAATACTGATCACGCTCGATGCTGCTTGGTTTTCGTCATCGGACATGAACAAGCGCCATCATTGCCGGTAGACCATCATTGCCAGCAGCTATCTTGTTGCTGGCAAGCAATTTCCTCTTTGCTGGGTAGATTTAATCGTTAATCAAAGAGAGTGATTGAAATTGAATCATCATTAGTTCTCGAGCAAGATTGAAACAAATTTTAGTCGATCAATCTTTAGTCAAAATATTTCTATTCTGAAATAATAGCAGTTTGGCTGTCGAAGTGTCGCCGGTTGACATGCCTATTTAAAAATACATTCTTCGACGTTCTACAGAAATCGCAGTTTTTGAACTTCGCCAGTCAGTTGCCATGCAACGTTCCAGTTCTCAGAAAAATGAAAGGTGTTTGAATGATTACTCTAATTTTTTTGGTTATAAATTATATTTGGAATTGAAAATTTTTATGCGAATACTGAAAAAAGTTTTATGAAATAAAACAAATTTTAATTAATAAACAGTTCACTGAAAAGATACAATTTCTTTCGCAATACTTTTATAAATAATGTTACCATTTATATTAAAGCTATCGACGAAAAATAGTTATACTTGTGAAAGCTACAAAATTTTAATTTTTACGCATTGTTTGAGTCATACATAAGATATACATTAAAAAATATATACCCATCGTTCTCAAACAAGTAAGGCAAGCAAAAATCCATTTTTATCACCCAAATCTCCGAATAATAAGGCGATAATCACTATAGAAAAATACTTGTTATCAGGTATCGTAGCATTTGGAATTAGCATCTAAATCTTCGTAAACAGCTACTATTACAGCAAGTACTACTTTATTCGATATTTTTCCTTTCAATTTTTTTATTAATCACTTAACGGTCGCATTAAATTACGGTTTAAAAATTAAAATTGATTATTTGCACCCCTTTTTTGAAAAAGATATATTCACCTTATTTAATTATAGATAAAATTATACCATAATAAAGCCAATTACACTATTTTATAAAACTGGTGGGAATCAAACAATCTGAATAAAAGACACAGCCAGTGAATATCACGGGAGCGAGAATTAAGGGGTTAAGCAAGTCAACGTTAGGGTAAAGAGCTACCACTGATCTTTTAGAGTATAAATAGAAAAAGATAGATTTAAATACATTAAGATATACAGACAGTTATGGAACAGTGTCGCACCAGAGACTGCATTGACACTGCTAAATTTTATTAGTATTATTCGTCTTATTTGAGGATAGAATTTCTGTGACTTTTTAAGGCGAAGAATACTATTGAAATTTAGTGGTGAGAAACGCCCAACTGCTGCGCTACTGTTCCATCACTGTATACAGGGCTTCCATTCGGTCCGTTTCTTGAACGCCACTTATTTTAGAAGAAGAATCTTCTTCAAAGATTTCCTATAAAATGACCTCGAAGGTGTTTTTGTTGCAAATATCTACCAGAAATTTTTTTTGCGAAGAAAATACCGGTTTCCAAAAAAAAAAAAAAAAACGGACTAGTGGGTGCCCTGGATATATGAATACAAACCGAGGTTAGATATAAAAAGGCTCGTAAACACATCATGCTATCAAAATTTCCGTATAATAATTTCCCCCTTATTCAGGGCTTCCACTCATCTACTTTTGAATACAAATATATCAAAACAGTAATCTTCGTGGTATATGTTTGTTCCAAATATCATAGAAAACCAACACGAAGAATATTGTTAAGAGAAAGTAGTATCAAAAATTAGAGTATCCAGAGTGCTGTTTATTATACGCGGAATTATGCGATAAAATAAGTAGAATATTATTATACGAAAATAGTGATGAAGTCAAGAAATTTGGAATCACTTTTTAGTTCGCCACTGTTTACAAACGGAAAACTTCATGGGTAATATGAACACGTCACTGGTAATTGGTTTCAGATATGAATTAACTCTAGACTTCTGAAATGGAAGCTACTCTGAAATATATCTAATCGTGATAGGAATTTACTTTTAACACTTTTAGGGGTAAAGTACTTCTATTCATAAATTGCTGGAATGATTGAGTGGCACCATTTTTTAAGCAAATTTATTTGGAAATAACTAAAAGATTTTATCCACGTTCTGAATAAAAGGAAAATGGTTTAACCCTGTAATGCCCATGGTAGCATATATCCTACCAACAGTGTTTCGAATTTAGTAGATTTTTTAATTCGAATATTCCAAATTCACACCAGAAATTTAAAATAGCAAATTTAATTTATTTAACATTAGACATTCCGTATTAGTGGGGGAAAAAAAAAGCGAAATTTATAATCGAAATTTTCTGGCGTGAATTCTAATTCTCTGAATTACGGAATTTCTAGAACGTGTTCTTACATGGGAATTAGAGGGTTAAAACCATGCGGATGGAACACAAGACCTCTCGTGTTACGTCCACATGTATAGATGCCGTAACATCTCTTAATTAACCCTAGAACTACCGGAAATTTAACTCAATTTTTATAAAAACATTCTACACCAGAATTTTTACTTAAAACTATTTAATTTGTTTATTTAACTTATTATTGTCTGATTTATACATTTAGTTTGTTTTGAAGAAATTTCTGGTTTGAATAAATATTTTGAATGTACATGTCGGGTCCATTGGACCCTTCTGGTAGACAGAGGGTTAATCCGGAGTCTGATCCAAGGCGAACATGTTTCCAACCGGAAATTTTATTTAGTCAAAATTTTCAAAATGAAATATAAAATGAACCTTTTAGAAAGAAGACACATTTCTTTATATTTATTTTCCGGATTAAAATATGCTTGACTTGGATCAGACTCCGGGTAATTAATAGATGTTTGCATCTAAGCGCATGTATGTATATAACAGGGCTCCTACTCTGTTCGTTTTTTGAATACCAGTTTTATTTAAAGAAAAATCTTGCTTATAAATTTTGTAGAAACATACCGGGAAGAGCTTTTTTCTTGCAATTGTTGCAGAAACCTACCACGAATTTATTTCTAAGAAATTACGGGTTTTCAAAAACAGACCAGTGGGAGCTCTGATATAATACTGATGTCTAAATATTCAAGGGCAGTGACCGGATGCTTTCAATTTTACACGTGTTCTCAAATATCTACTGAACTTCTTGACAAATTATCCATGAACTTCAAGGATGTAAAGAACATGTTTGACTTCATATTTTTCAGTAAAGATTTTGTCACGAGGACAATTAGGAGGCCGACAATAAATTTAATAATAAAGTAACATTTGGGATAACCCGTGAAACAGAAAATGCTCAAAATATTCTGTCACTGTATTAAATGTCTATGTCGGTCATGTTCAACGATTGAATGCATTTGTGTAAGCAAAGCATTCATACTCCTGAAGACATTAACGTTTCTGTGAAAAATTAAAAAGTTTTTTCTTTATAGCATACAGAGTTTTCAACCCTATTATAACACCGTTTTCTGAAAACCTGACAAAGAACAGTAGAAACAGTATACTGCAATTAAAAATGTGTATATTGAATATTTGATAAGATATGGGTATTTGTATGAAATAATTTTTAACTGCGCATGCGTGGAAGATATCAAAAGTTTTATTTCCTAATTCGGTAGTCAGCAATTTAGGGCAACTTATGTAAAACCTTCAGTGAAATATCTCGAAAAATCAGGAAGTTTCTGGTGATACAGCGGGTTGCTTTCAAAAAATGCATCTTTCTTTCACTTCAGTTTAAACTGATATTTTCTTCAAGGAAATAGATCTCAACCAAGGGTTCTGTATTTTTTCTTTTTTCTCTTGCCGGATTCTTGCTGATTTAATTGTCTGTCATCATTTGCACTTGTCGTCGTTTTAACTCCTACCTGAATTCACCAGCTTTAACAGGAAATTAGAAATGGAGATTGTTTTTTGAAAAAAATTTCTGAATTTCTCCTGTGTCTTGACAGATGGTGGGTATTACCAGGAAATATGTAAAGATTTCCATATTTGTACAGTTAAGAGCTTCTTTATTTTGTATAAAAGAGAAGTTTGAATTTATAGACACCACTTTCTCGAAACAAAATGGGCAATTTGTGTAAGCAAAGCACTCACATTCCTGAAGACATTAACGCTTATGTAAAAAATAAATTCTGCGAATAATTAATAAGGAGAAATATGCTACAAAATTATTTTTTTTTTACTAGTGGTGCCAATCAGTTATAAAAATAGTCGCCAGTGGTAGCGTGACAGGTACATTTAGAAAGCAAGAATCTCTATCGCCATAATCTTTCTGAGATTTCGCGATACTTGGCTGAAATTTTTTATATAATTTGCCCTAAATTGCTGACACCAAATTATGATTTTTTTAAAATTTAGACATAGTTTTGAAAAGTAATTATGATTTAGTCATCTTTAACCCATATTAATTTTGTTTAGTACATAGACATCCCAGCAAACACATACCTTTCGGCACACGATCGGACCGTATCCGGCAGTGTCGGTTAAGTTTCGGCATGGGCACAGTGGTTTCGGTGAAGTGTCGGCAGCATGTCGGCAACTGAAACTCAAGAATCTGCTTTTTCTACTGCCCGTTACCGTAATCGGTTCCCTTACGGTTATATATCGGCATGCGACATACACCGGTAAGTGACGCAGGACCGATATTTGATTTCTGATAGTGGCCCGATTAGATTTGCCAACATCGGTCCGAATTCGGAATTTTTAGTCGTAAGCGACATTTTTTTTTCTTTTTCTTAATTTTTCTTGGGTTTCAGTTTTCATAAGATATGTATATTTCATGTATTTCATATAAGATTCTAACATTGACAAAAAAAAAAAAAAATGTCAAAAATAGCCTACATTTATTTATTTTTAAAAAGTTGTTGTTGAATTCATTTGAAAAAGGACTTACAATTATTTGAATCATAAAAAAGTTTTTTAAATCGCTCCTTAAAATTATTATTCATTATAATCTTAATCGTAGAAAAAAAAGCAGCCATGTTTCTTATTTTATTTAAAAATCAAATTATTAAAAAGTGTTTTAAATTATTTTACAAGCTATAAAAAAAACTACCCAACTTTTTAGCATTAAATTTTAAAAGAAAGATTCAGAAACTTCCCACTACTAAAAAATTATTAAGCAAAAAAGAAAAAAAAAGAAGATAAATTAATCTTTCTATTTTATTTGATGATTAAAAATTGTTGACAAGTAAAAGAATCATTATTGATACATAATCACAAGAAATATATTCTACATTAAATCATCCACTGACAAAAAATGAACTCTTATTCAAATTAAAAGGGATTAATTACCAACTTAATTTTTTTTATTAAAATTAGTTTTTCTATGTTACAAATACATATTTCTTGAATTAACAGATTTAATTATATTATAATTCCTAAAGAAAAATTGTATTAACAGAAAAACCTCTGAAATTCACTTATTTTATTTAATAAGCATTCTTAAATTTATAAGAAAAATTCAGAAATATCCCCATTTATTATCTTCCAAAAGAAAGAAAAATGTAAATTAATATTTTTATTTTATTTTTAAAATAAAAATGTTGAAAAGTAACAAATTAATATTGCAACATAATCATTAAATATATATTCTACTTTAAATGATCAAAATGACATAAAAATGGATTCTTATTCTAATTTGAAGTTATTAATTACCAACTTTTTATTTATTAAAATAAATTTTTCCATGTTAAAAAAATATTTTTTATAAATTAACGCAACGCGTGTAATTACATTATAATTCCTAATAAGAAAATTAGATTAACTGAACAAAACCTCCAAAAATATTTTTTATACTTAATAATTCTTAAATTTATAAGAAAAAACAATTCATTTGCTTTAACGTATTCGCTAAAATATTTATTTCATTCATTTAAATAGTAAATTAACTTTTAAATGCACGCGTGTAAGACGATTACAAATAAATAAATTAAAAAATAAAATAAAAACACTTCAAAATTCTAATTTTCCCATCTATCATTTACCTTCAACGACATACAATTACTTATCGACAGTGGCGGCTCGTGCCAATCTTCACTGGTGGGGCCCGGTCCTCATAACATATTGTAAATTTTTATGTATTAATATTTGTTGTTTAAACATGAAAACAAATTATTTAAAACTAACTATTATTTAAAACTTTTATTTCTTACTTTTGTAAAAAAAAAAAAAAAAAAAAAAAATATTATTTTTTCAAGTAATCAACGTTAATTTCAAATTTATCAAATTAATTACAATTTTTAACATACCATTAATTGCCATTATTAACATTGAACATACTTTGATCCATCATTATTTAATTAAAAAACAAATATACAAAATAATAATAATAATAATAATAGTAATAGTAATAATAATAACAATCTCACAACGTTACAGAAAAAAAAATATAAACTTTACTTGAAACATTGAAACTGTTCAGAAATTAAAATTTAGTACATTATTTAAATAAAAGTTTGGTATGTTTTTAGATGCGCAAATCTTTCACTAACTTTAAATTTAATTACCATTATTAACATTAAACTTACTCTGGTCAAACATTATTAAATTAAAAAACAAATTCACAAATCAAACAAAAAATAATTATCTCATAATTTAATAGAAAAAAAATACATATTTTTCTTGCAGAGATTTAATCCATTCACAAATTAAAATTTAAAGCATTATTTAAATAGAAATTAGGCACGTCGATTTTTTCGACTAGCAAATCTTTCACTTACTTTTACATCAAATTCTGATATTGTACTAGTAAAATCTTTGTGGACTGAAAGAACAGCAAGAGTGTGCTTAATCGTTCCTGTCCCATAGAGTTTTTCAAAAATGTTTTAAAATTTTCTCTCATTCGCTCTTGAACTCCAGTATGACACCCGCTCACAACAGCGCGCCGTCATATGCTTGCGCAACAAGCTTATCTTTTAAATAAAACTTTTCTAAATTTTGAATTAAGATTATAGTAAGTACCTCTGCTGTTTTATCATAGACATCAATAAATTGAACAAACCTTTTCAAGGGTTTGTTGTTTTTTATATATCGTAAAATGATAACAAATTGCGAAGTGCAGCTTACATCAATATAGTTTCGCCAGCTTGTAAATCTACAAAATTAAAAGCAGAAATCTAATTTTTAACTTCATGCATATACGTTTCATATATACAATCCAACAGCTCATATTGTATAGTTTTTTAAGTATTTTTAGATACTGTAGCATTGTTTAAATGGTCTTCCAATATAGTGTCCAGTTTTGAGGCGTATGTGACCAATTCTAAAAACATACCTCGTTTTACGATTTAGCACATACCTGTTCTTCTCAACCATTTCATTATGTTTTTGTAATGAAATCCTGTAACCTTCATCCAACTGCACTACATATTGACAGTTCCGAAGGTTTTATAGTTAAAAGCATTATTTAAATGAGTAGTATTCATTTCATGTTTTTTTTACTCTTTCAGAAAATGCTTCAAATCGTTACAGCCGGCCATACTCCATAATTTCATCCCTCCAAACAATAAAAAATAAAAACAGAACAATACTTTTTTTTTTCTTCACTTGCTGAAATACACAGAAATTTTTGATACCACTGTGTAGAGAAATAGTGTAGTTTTCCCCCATCTTTTCGTTGCATTTCAAAATTCTTCCGTTGATAAGGTCCCAGGCGTTTAATTTCAAGTTTTTCTTCCAAATTCATTGTTGAAAAGGGCATAATAAATCATCTACAGAATTCATTTTTTTATTTCAAGAATTTAAGGGTGTGTTCGAAAAAATATTTTTCCACCCTCAACAGCTCGAAATTTTCTGGGACACTTTCAGACTCATTTTTAAAAGTAAAAACATGAAACTTGCTGAGATGATTTTTGAAGTGATGTTTAAGAGGCCGTGTGGTTTCATTTTTCGCTCAATTCAATAGAATTTGATTTTAAAACAATTATTTTCTCATTAGGACCCTTTTTTTCATCCCCAGATCTCCCGCTTCAGAAAATTCGGTTCAAAACTCCCACTTTGATAGCATTTTTTTTGCAATATTTTCTGCATTTTTCAAAAAATCGACAAGCACGTCCCATTATGTAGTTTCTAAATAAGAGAATTTGCCAGTTTGATGCGTTTGAGAGTAAAAATAAATTTAAAAATAAATCAGAAAATAAGCAGTTTGGATTGGAATACACCTTAACAATAACATGTGTCTCCGTTTAACCCTCCGTCTACCAGACGGGTCCATTGGACCCGGCAGGTACATACAAAATATTCATTCAAACCAGAAATTTCTTTAAAATAAACTAAGTATATAAACCAGACAAAAATAAGGTAAATAAATAAGTTAAATAGTTTTAAATAAAAATTCTGGTGTAGAACGTTTTATTAAAACTTGAATAAAATTCCCGGTAGATCTAGGGTTAAAGAGAGTACAGAGTACTTAAAGATCGCATAATTCAACGAATAAGCAGCAACAGTAGTACAAATGTCGACGAATATTTTTGAGAATCCCCGTATAACAAATTTTGGATCAAGGGCACTCTCGCCCAGTGCCCCCCATTGCAAAAAAAAATACGGAAGATTTATCTCTAAAAGAGCAGTACATCGCCAAAATTGAATGACACGTGAGGGAGGGAAATACTCATTATCGCGCCAAATGGGCACAAATGTCTTGTGCCCCGATACAGTAACCTTGGTGTTCAGAAGTAAGTAGTGGCCAGTAAAGTGATTTATTGCCTCTGAGAAAGAAATATATGCTGAGAGTCGATAACGGATGAGTGGGCACGATGTAAGGAGTTTCTTTGCAATATATTTTTAGTAAACAGTTTTTTTTTTAAAGTTTTAAATTAAAAATATGAATCAAAATTTTTTAAATGAACAGAAAATTCTAGTGGGGCCTGGCCCCAGTGGCCCCAATGGACCGGCCGCCACTGCTTATCGATATGTCCTCACCTGATCAAGTCTCTGTGGCCAAGTGGTTAAGGCGTCTACTTCCTGTCCTTGGGCTCGTCGGATCAAACCCCGCCTCTTCCATCGCCGAACACGTTCCTTTCAAATATATATATTACACGATGGCTAATAGATGGCGCCATCAAAACAGAATTTTTTTTCAATATATGCTGGTATCGGGCTGTGGCCGGCATTCGTATGGATAGCTATCGGCGTGCTGTCGGTATAGTGTTCTGCCGATACCGGACCGGCTGCGTGCCTCATGAATCGGGCCGCATTCGCGCGGTATATCAAAAAAGATACGGAACCGGTAGCGGCAACCAGTATCCTGCCAATACCGCCGGTAGTGGCAAGCGGTTGCCGGCCGATTGCTTACCGATAGCTCTGTGTTTGCTGGGATTTTTGGAAGATATTGTTGTTTCCCTCAATTTTAGTTGTTTAGTTTGAACTCAAATTTTGAATCGAAATCATTTTGTTCACCTTCAGCATCTTTATTTTACGGCTTCCACCAGGGTTTCGAGTTTGATCTGCTTTATTTCGAAATTCCTTATTTATACCGGAAATTCCGAAAGAAGAATTTTTAATTTATTTGGTAATGAAAGTTTGTTATTATATATAACGTTAATAAACTATTCAGAATCTCTGGTAAGAATTTGGGATTTCTAAATAAACAAGAAAGCCAAAAGTGCAACACTGGCGCGTATTTTGAAAGCCAGAATTTATAAAAAAAAAAAAAAAAAAAAAAATAGTTGCAGGATTCTACAACATTTCAAACAGAAATACCATTGATTGCACTGCTCAGCTATAATTTTCAAGAAAAATCTAAAAATAAGAAAAGTGTTTGAAAAATCTGGTCTTAAAAAATGGCAGAGTGGGAGCCATGTAGGGGAAGATAGCCTAAAATTATCCCCTTAACCCCTTGAAGGGCGGTGATGCCGTCACGGCATCACATAATTTTAATCCCTAATCGCTACATTGGCACCGGAATCTTATAAAGAAAATTTCACCTTTATCAAGTACGCGAATATTTACTTTTATTTGTTTACAAATAAATTCTCTTCTAAATACTGGTGTCATTATATTATTTCAACATTTTACGAATGCAAGTACCTTGCCCCTGAAAGGGTAAAGGGAAAAACTTATATAAAATAACATAACTGTTTAAATAAATCTTTGGCCCTATGCTAATACGTTTTACACTATATTTTGCATTATAAACATGTTTTAATAATATTTTCAAACCAAATTGAGTAATGAACAAATAGATTTTTGAAAAAGTGTCCAAAGGATCACTTTACCCTCACCAAAGGGCAAAATGATCCTTCATTTAAAAATAATTTAAATTGTTTTTTTTTTTTTTCGGCAAAATAAAGGATATAAAAGTAATTATGCCAATACATAATGAAATAAAATAAGCTTTACAATCAAATAGCATAATTTTTTTTATGTAAATTCTAAAATAAAAAGTGTCACAAATAATGGAACAGATGTGTTATTATCCCTCCATCCGCCATCTTGGATTTTTTTTTTGGGCGTGAATTAAAAACTGTTTTTTTAATTAATAGTTATAATTATTATATTCCAGTTTTTTTAATATTATATTAATCTATCAACAATACTTAACCATTGGCGACATTTACTACTTGGCGGAAAAGGAGTTTTCACGCAAGAAAAAAATCCAAGATGGCGGATGGAGGGATAATAACACATCTAAGCCCAAATAATCTTGAAAAACAATAAAATAGAATATTTGAAAATTATGATTAAAAAATAATGGGAAAACATGTGGCCTCAAAAAGAAAGATATAGAGCAGTCACGCATTTGGTTCCCATGATGGCTAGGACCCGGTACCGGATTTTCTTCAGCCTATGAAATGGTAGTAAACGATTCACATAATGGATTATTTTATCCGGCAACATAGGCGTCCATTTTAGGTCATATAACTGGATGACGCCGAGAAACATAACAAACCCAGCAAGTGTAATTAACGTCTAAAAACACACTCCATTAAGTTAACCAAGTCATATTTCTGTACATGAAAAACTGTATATCTAAATAAATATGAAAGTTAGTGCTTATCTTACAACAGATTTTATAAAACTCACTTTTTCGAAGAATTCTATTCAGACGCGTAATACTGCGATCGTTTGAATACCGCCATTGCTTCTTCTTCACTTGGTACAACTAGTTTATGTGTTACCCATAAAATAACATGACTTGTCTGGAAGAAAACATGTGTGGACCGTTTTGCTCCCTAGGATCATTTTAGACCACCTTCCACTAAATTTCTTTTCTGATAAATTGTTGCTTGTTAAAAAAAAAAAAAAAGCTTGTGCGGATAACTATGGCCTGAAGAAGAACTCTGTAATTATACGTTTAACGAAAAGAATAATGCATTTAATAAATATTAGTTTCTAATTAAAAAGTCATTTGCAGATATTATGTCATCGCTCTGAGAAAATATTATTAATGTTATACGGCATGACAGATATTAAAAACGAAAAGTAAATGAAAAAGCAGAATTAAGATGGAAAAACGTAAGTCCAAGTGTTACACTACCAAACTGAAATTTGAATTTATTTTTAATCATCATTCTCATATTTTATTCCATTTCATTTACTCCCACTGCTAAAGTATCATGTTTTGTATGCTTAAACGAAAGAATATAGATATGGAAGTGCAAATCGTGAAACATTTAAATAGAAAAGAATATAAGGTTTAGCTGAAATACTATATTAAAAGCTTTAGTGTGTAACTTTGTCCTCATTTCAGAAGAGATATGTAAAAACCTCTTACGACCTCCCATTTAATCTCGACGGATTTCTCTACATTTCTAAGTAATTATTTTTCTTCTGATTACAGATGTAAAACGTAAGTTAAATAAAATAATTTATTTTTATTCTAGCAGTACCGTTATGGAAAGTATTTAATATTTGAACTTTGACGATATGATTAAAAAACGTTGTATCATTCCATGTTTTTATCGTGATTAATTTTCAACACACACTTGTTTTATTATCATCAAGATGTATTATTTATATAGTTGCGAAAACTTCCGATTTTTCAGCACCACACTTTTTGAATAGAAATATTCGCTTTATTAAATGACAAAAATTTGCGATTAAATAAGACAAATTAGTAAATAGTGGTAACAGAAAGAGGAAGATTTATGAGCTAATGTTTGGACAAGAAGTAGGGTAAATAAAGTTTTAATTTATTTTTACCAAATTAATTATATCTAATAACCATTGCTCTTTTTTACAGGAAATTCATCTCTTTGTAATTCGCAATACAGCATTGTTCCTTGGTTATACGCTAAAAGTACTTAAGAGAATAGTCCAAAATTGACTGTTTTTGCAAACATTAACGTATAAATTATCTAAATTGGATACTTAGAACTATGAATAAAGAGGAATTGACATATCGTCGGTACAATATAAAACTATCCAATATGAAAACAGTGTTGCCGGTGGGCCACTTTTTTAAATTCAGATTTCTTCATTGGCACCACTTTTTTCAAAAAGTAAAATTCGACTTATTAAACCTTATTTAATGACATATTAATTAAGGCGAAGACATTTATTATTTACAAAGGGAATTTTACTATTTCAAAAAACTGATGCCAATCAAGGAATATAAATTGAAAAAAAGTAGCCCACTGGCAACACTGTTTTCATATTGAGATAGTTCGACATAGTACCGAAGATATTCTCAAAAAGGGGAAGCTGAAACAATAGAGTTATGAATAAAGAGTAGGAGACATCGTAGGTACCACCAGGGTTGCCAGTTTGGCCTCCATTTTTATACGAAATTTCGACTTCAGACCGGAACTTTTTAAAGAAGAATTTTCACTTTAAGTAATCAAGAAAAGTTTGACATTGAATCAGGGCTCCCACCGTTCCTAAAATTTTCGCACTTTGCTACTAGTATTTTAATTAAGAATTATTCGTGGTATATTCTTTTGACATGTATAACAGAATTATACAACTAAGATTATCGTTTTAATTTAGTGGTAGCAAAGTACGAAAATTTTAGGAATGCTGCGAGCCCTGATTGAATAAATCTGAAAATATTTTTTTACATTTTCTGGCGCGAATCCGAATTTTTTAAACAAAAATGGAAGCCAAATTGGCAACCCTGGGTACCATGTCAAACTATCCAATATAAAAACAGTGTTGCCAGTGGGCTACTATTTTTAAATTTAGATAACTTGAATAGCATCACTTTTCTGAAATGATAAAATTCTCCGTGTTTACGCCTTAATTAATATGTCATTAAACAGACCGAATTTTACTATTTCAAAAAAGTGGTACCAATCAAGAAACCTGAATTTTAAAAAAGTAGCCCACTGGCAACACTGTACCAGTAGCGAGTGAAGTAACTGGGGCAGTGGTCACAAGATGGCGACTGATTTTTTACATCGGATCAACTGTTTCTGACTACAGTCGATCTAAACTTCCACCAGTAAATTTTGAATGAAACATTTTGCCTTATTTTAGTGGCTTATTCATGCAAAATTTGCCTCACAAGTACGGTAAAAATTTCTATTCGTTTTTACGGATGGAAGTTGGCCAGGGTATTGTAAGTTCTTTCAGTGACAGGAGGTTGTTTAGATTGTCTCAAAAAGGTGGAAAGGCAGTGCTTGACTACGCGGAAGTAAACTGCAGAAGGTAGAAATAAATAGCTGTTTTTGGCCATAGTTATGACTAAAATTTAGCAATAATAAAGAGTTTAAATAATGTGAAAATTTCTATTCACGTTTACTGGTCGAACTTTACCCCAGCGGTTGTAAGCCACTGTGTAACCGGTTACAGTTGAAGCTTCACTGTTTTGAGGATATGTCATTTAGGCTTTATTCATAGTTCTATGGCTTCATCTGCAACCGATTTGGCCGGTTCTGATTACCACCGGAGAAAACTAGTCCAGGCAATAGAGACCGTATAAGGACTCTACCTAGCAAAATTAATGGTAGTACTGGAAATTGGCTTTCCAATTTTTTCCAAATTTTTTCAAAAAATCAAATTTTGGGGGGGTTGCCGGGTGAAAGTTTGGTGGGATTTCGACTCACTTTATGATTTTTGGGTCGCTGAATCCAAATTTGTAACTTCCCACCAGAATTTCACCCGGCAACCCCCAAAAAATTGATTTTTTGAAAAAATCTGGTTTTTGAGAAAAGCGCGCGGGGAATGTTCCGAGGCAGCCCCCTCTCTCCCCGTTTATCCTACGTCATAATGTCATATGTCCTATTTGTTGCAAATTTTGTCTAGTTTCTGAATTTCGTAATGCCTTTCCCCTAAAAAAATAAGAAATTTAAGTTAATAACAACTATTTTGGGGGGTTTTCGGGGGGGGGGGGAATTTTGGGGGGAAGTTAAAAATTCGGATTCAGCGACCCAAAAAACTTAAAGTAAACCTTATAAGGAAAGTTCGGAGGGGAGATGGGAGGGCGAATGTAAACGTGTGAGTGGTTAAGTGGAATTCGGCAACTTGGTTCACGCAGCATCGCGCGCACGTTCCGAGGCAGATCCCCCCTTCCCCGTCATCCTAAGTCATAATGTCATATATCTAATTTATTGCAAATTTTGTCTCTACTTTCTGAATTTCTAGATATTTTTTTCCTAAAACAATAAAAAAATTGATTTTTTAATAAAAACCTTTTTGGGGGGGCTTTTTACCAAAATTTGGGGGGGGGGTTGCCGGGGGAAATTTTGGTGGGAAGTTACAAATTCGGATTCAGCGATCCAAAAAACATCTAGAAAGCCGATTTTCAGTACTACCATTAATTTTGCTAGGTAAAATTCCCTATTGCCTGGACTAAACTCCCAGCATTTAATTTGAGTAGAAATTTACTCCTTTCTTAAATGCCTTATTGATGCAAATTTTCTGGAAAAATATATATTCGTTTTTACTGGTGGAAGTTCTCTCCGACTATAGCCAGCCCTGCGGTACCACTATATTGTGACAACATAAACAATCACCCTGTCAATGCCAGTGAATTTGATTACCGTCGGGTGAAACTTCCATCAGCAAATCTGAATAACATTTGTCACGTTATTTAAAAACCTTATTAATGTATAACATCTGTCATAAATAAGGCAAAATTTTCTAGCTGTTTTTAGTGGTGGCAATTTGACCGGATGTTAATAAGGACTTAATCTCATGTAAACAAACAACAGCCGCCATCTTCCATTAGCTAACCCATTAGCGCCCGAATTATTGTCTTCATTAAAAGTTAAATTTTGGATTTCCCACCACTTTTAAAAGAAGATTAATTTTTAGCTCGTTTTATCAAGAAATTTGTCTTATGGAAGAAAGTATATATTTATCTTCATATTTACTGGTGTGAAAAACGTGATATATCAATAGCGATCTAAAAATATGAAATATGGCGTTAATGGGTGAATTTGAATATCAATTTTAGCATTGTTTAAACGCCTTATTCATGCAGAATATCAGTTATAAATAAGGCAAAACTTTCTATTCATTCTTAGTGATGGAAGTTTGTCCCGAGGTTAATCATGTCCTGATATGATGTAAATAAACAACAGCTACCATCTTGTAACTGCCTCTTCAGTTACGTCAATCGCAAACGATAAACACTACATTATCTCCCACCTCCTCTTTACTTATAGCTCTATTATTGTGTACTATGAAACTTAAAAATCATATAAATAAACAAATGGGGACCACGATGGGAAATTGTCTAATAAAAATTTGGAAAAACTTACTAATCTTAACTACAAGACAGCCTGCAAAATTGGAGTCCTGAAACTCCGAAGTCCTATTTAATTCTATGTGTCATTTCGGAAAAGACACATCAACTTAAACAGAATTTGACTGCTTCCAGACGTGATTATCTCCTTGAAGGCCGGTGGCTTGTTTTTGAATTACTGTAAAAACACTTATTTTCGCGAGACTTTAATTTTCGCGATTATCGTGACCCCGCCGTAATCGCGAAAATTTAAGCCTCGCAAAATATTTTTTTCGCCTCGAATAACAATAAAAATTCAGAAATTTTTCACTTATCCAAAATTTAATTATTACAGTTACTTAAATAAGAAATAAGTAAGAAAATTTCCTGAATACTTCCAACTATTTCTTGAATATTATACAACTATTTCTTGAATATTATACAACTATTTCTTGAATATTATAAAACTATTTCTTGAATAAAAATAATAATACAACTAATAGAATGTAGCTCCTTCACTTACAATATTTATACCAGCTTCTTTGAAGGCATTCAAAATTATCTCATGTTTGACTTCAACACCGTTAAACCGTGCGCACAAGCCAAGAAGCGCGAAACAGTTTTAATCGTGATATTCCCAGGTCCACAGATTCTTTTTCCTGTAGAAATTTAAGCTCATTAGAATACCACTCCATAAACTCATTCTTGAACAAACGCTTGATCTCGAAATTTATAGTTAAGTCCAAAGGCTGGAGCTCTCTTGTGCGAGAAGCGTGTACAAAAATTGGAATAATATTCATATTCTCTAGTTCAGTCAGAAAAAGAGGATCTTGGTGTGCTTTAAAAACGTCGAACAATGCTACACCAGGTTGTTCTGGAACTAACCGAGAAGCTCTCTCTGCTTATCGTAATAAGGTACAAGAATATTCTCGATGTATCAAATCATTATGTCAGGAAAAAAGGAAGATTCTTAAAATGTCTTATGCAAAAGGTGTTCTATTTAGGTAGTTGCGGGATTTTTCAACTTTCGGTTCTGTTCATGGGCGATTCTCAAAAGGTGGGCACTGGACACACGTCGTAACTTTAAGCCTTTCAAACATAACTTTAATTATCATTGACTTTATTATTATTTTTTTCTTACACTGAGTTTTTAATTCTATTCAGAGGCAGAAAATGACGTAATTTATTGTAAAAGCTTTGTATAAATATCTTAAAATTTTATTATTTTATGCTAAAGAGGCCAATTTCGGACATTCATAACGTTAACTGCTCCAATGTACCACAAAGAAAAAGAGTTTTAACTTTTTTGCAGTTGGTTCTAATGGTAAACAACGAATGCATAAAGGAAACGGATGATTTTTTGATAATTTCGTTAAGAGATGGCAGGCTGATTTATTGCTTTTTTGAAGATAGAAGGACTTTTCTATAAAGAATTTTTTTGTATTTTGTTATGTCCGAAAGTAACGTACGGGACAAAGCATTTGATTTTATTATTATTATTACTGGATAACAAAAAGTTAATTATACATATATATATGTATACACATACAATTAGGACACATTTACTACATTCTTAGCCTTAAGAATTTTTTAAATACTAAGCGCAACGTCCAAAATGTGTAACGTCCGTGCGAAAAAATGTCCAAAATTTGTAACGTACACAACTGCTAATTAAATGCTTTAATCATTAATTTTCCAGAATAGTTGCTGTCTTTTAATGTTTGTGTATAATTTTGTAGACATACTATTAAAAATATTAATATATTATATTTATAGACACAATACTTTACTATTCACTGTTATAAGTCCTTAAAATACGTTGTTATTCATTATGGCAATCTTCCAACAAAACACTTACTATAAATGGTTCATAGAATCCTCAAAAACCTGCAGCACTGAGTTAAATTTTCATACCAAAATTTTATTTATAATCTGATGCAGTTTCACATCGTTACTACTAAAAGGAACTTTGTAAATTTTTTAAAGTTAAAAGGTTGGAGACGTCCTAAAATAAGAAATTTTACAAAGGCAGTTGCATATAATTTATTATTTTGCATTAGAAAATGCATGATATTTATGAGAATTGTGCAATTTTCTCTTTGTTGCAATTGGGACAAAAAAGAGCTCTTAGTAAATGATTTTTAATTTTTATGTTCTAAACATTTTGAATTATTTTTTACAAGCTTAAAACAATGTTTTCTAACATCTCATTAAGTAATTTTCAAATCGGAGTTGTTCAGAGTGGGTTGATAAATAAATTCAGCACCAGGTACCACTTTACTTAAATAAAAACATTCCCTCTATCTAATCAGAGAAGTCTGGTATTAAATAACGCGTTCAATTACTTTTTTAAACTTCTGCTATCTAACCCTAAATACGTTTATAAAAAATTTAATTAAAAAAAAATCGTGCATCGTAGAGTGAAAAATAATGCTAATGTAGATATGAGCTACTCTAAGATATAATTAATTGTGATGGAGTTTTGTGCTTTAAAATTTTTAGTTTGTAAAAGTAGTATCTCGTGGAATTAGTATAGTTCATTTATTTTTCTAACCATTATCAAAATCTGTGACACGCGTTGTTTGCATTTATCTCTATGTTAGTATTGTTGACAAAGCTAGTGATAAATTGGCTTCAGGGATTAAATCTCAATGTTTCTATCTTTTCTGAATCACTAGTGGCGCAGATAAGTAGATAATATGCTTAAATGGTCAAAGAAAATAAAAATAAGACCTAATATTTTTAGATGAGGTTGTGATTTATTTTATGGAAAGGATGGAAAGTGTATTTAAAGGATTACAAAATATTACAAGAAACTGGCTATTTGAAGTAAATTACAAGAATGATTTTGACAAGTATTAATAAACCTTTTGAAGTGCCCTGGTATACATTTATACAATTTAATTTTAATTTTAGGTTGCCAAAGTTGTACCAGAATTTTTTTTATTTGCTTTTATAACATACGTGAAGAAAAGCATTTATTTATTTCCAAATCGATTTGTTCGTAAATTCTTTAGCAGTTAATCATTTAAACATTTTAGCAGCAGAAGTACTTTGTCCCTCAAAGGATTACACTTTCGTAATAGTAGTTCTGCTACTGAAATGTTTAAATGACTGACTGGCACCTAGAATTTACGAAAAAAAATATTTTAAAATAAATGCATTTCGTATATTTTAATAGAAATTATTTAACCCATTAACGACGAGCCTCTTTTACATTTCTTTTAATTCTTTGACACCAGTCTTTTCCACATTGTAATTTTGAAATATTTAATCGCTCAAAATTTGAGATTAGATAATGTGAAAATTTCCAAACTAAAATACTAGTATTCAAACTTAAAATTTTTGTTCGTCCTAGATGGTAAGTTTTCTTGCCATCCGGCTTAAAAGAATTAGCCCTTTTATGGGGGGGGGGGGAAGGGGGTAAGTTTATAAAACAACTTAGTTTTAATTCTCAAATGCCCCAATGACATCAGAACTTTTTTTTATAATTTTTTTAATCAAAACAATATTTGTTTAACACATTCGGGATCTGCGTCTCTTACACAAATTTTTCTCGGTTGGCACGGTTTCTTCCAATTGCATAATATCGAAAATGCTCTAATTAAATAAAACAAATATTAAATTTCTTTCTTACTTGTGACATAAACAAATTTTGTATGCATCTTTTAAAGATGCATATATGCACCCGTGGTCCCGAATGGGTTAACCCTTTATCTGCTGCATTATGATCTACTGCAATTTTTTTAATGTAATATTTTTTTTTTCAATTACTCCACTGACAATTAAAAGATAAACATAAAAAAAATACAACCCGTGGAAAATTTAATTAATTAGAGGTAATTAATTAAAGTGGTACTTTAACCCTAGAACTACCGAAAATTTTACTCAAGTTTTATAAAAATATTGCACATCAGAATTCTTATTTAAAACTATGGAACTTATTTACTTAACTCATTATTGTCTGGTTTACACATTTAGTTTATTTTAAAGAAATTTCTGGTTAGAATAAATATTTCGAATGTACCCATCGGGCCCATTGGACCCGTCTGGTAGACGGAGGGTTAAAGTACCGTCAGTACACTATGACTAAAATATCGTAACAAAAACCCCACGAGGTATTTAAAATGGCACCAGAATTGTGTTAAAACATTTTTGATTTGATAATTATGTGAAACATAGCCTTTTTCATATTTATAAATATTTTTTTTTTTGGCAAATTCCGTTGCCAATCATTTATTTAAAAACTTTAACATTGAAAATGCTTTGCCCCTGAAAGGGTTAAAAAAACTTCGTTTTTTTTTTTTTTTTTTTTTTCGATCTTGTATAGCAGTCCTTTAGTTATGCGACTTTTGTAGTCCAGTGACAACATTTTCTCTCACATCTCCACATATTCAACATATGAATTTACATATGCCATTTCTAGCATAGCAAGAAAGAGCCGGTGCCACAACATTTTCGATTTCCTATGAAAAATAATGATGAAACAGAAAAAAAATACTAGGAAAATTATTAGTACACTACGTTTTAGTAATTACATTTTACAGCAGACGAAAACGATGGATAACTACACAGACGAAATGTTTTTCTATAATACCCAGTGTACGGACGGTACTTATAAGTACCACCGAGTAATTCAACTGTCAAATCAAATACGTACACCGTTCACTTAAGATAGCTCATAAAATTGTATTCTAAGATCATAATTAACACATAAAAAAAATCCAACACTTATATCCTATACTGTGTTTGCAGTAATAAAAAGACGAGCGTGACAATCTGTACAAAATGTCGGTTCAAAACACATCGACTGTTTCAAAGATACCCTCCTTCCTCAATAAAATAACAAATCAAAACTACTGCTGCCGTGTATTAGGATAAAGTGTGGTCAAAAGAGTGTTTTTGCAAAGTACCATTAGAATATTAGTAATATTCACTATGGGATGAAAGTATAAAGTGAGTGGTACTTATAAGTACCGTCAGTAGATAAAGGGAAAGGCCATAGATTTTTTTGTGAGTGTTACCATGCGTAAAGTGCATTAGATGTGCGTTTATATAAGACTTAAAATGAATAAAAATGAAATATATTAAATTTCTTTGCAAGGAAAATAAAAACAGTTGGGTTTAACCCCTTAATTCTCGCTCCCGTGATATTCACGGGCTGTGCCTTTTATTCAGATTGTTTGATTCCCACCAGTTTTATAAAATAGAGTAATTGGCTTTCTTTTGGTGTCATTTTACCTGTTATTAAATAAGGTGAATATATCTTTTTCAAAAAATTGGTGCCAATAAGCAAATTGAATTTTTAAACCGTAATTTAATACGACCGTTAAGGGGTTAAATGTTCTTTTAAAGTTTTCTACAAGTAATTCTTATAGTTCTAAATTCGGTAAATTCTAAGACTTCAATGATGCATGATCTCTTATATCAGGGGTGGTTAATGTTGCCAGATGTCCTGCGTAAATCAGGGCTCCAGATGCTCTGGACACTACTATTTTCTTACAGTTTATTTCGCCATCTTTAATCGCAGATAATTCTGTCATTATATAGGCGAAGAAAATTACTTTAAATTACAGGTGTTCTGAGCGTTTAGAGTCCTCATTTACACTTGACATTTGGTAACACTAAGGGTGGTTAACCGGTGTTAACAGCTGAAAAATTATCACCACTATTTCGAATAGAAATTATTGGCATTTTTAATCGCTAAATTTATCTCAGGGGTGTCAAACTGTGGGCCGCCGGATACCATTAAAAGATTATAGTAATCATTCCATATCTAATTAACGAATTTCTGTTTTGCGAGAAGCCGAATATTTCTTTTAAAAATTAGGGGTATCCGGTGTAAGTCTGGTCTCCAAATGCTCTGGACACAATTATTTCTTACTGTTTATTTCGCATCTTTAACACTAGAATGCCCGAAAATTTTACTCAAGTTTCATCAAAATATTTCACTCAAGAATTTTTATTTAAAATTATTTAACGTATTTACTTAATGTAATTCTGCGTCGCTTAAATTTAACTTATTTTATGAAAAAAATTCTGGCTCCAATAGATATTTAATCATGTGGCCGGAGTCGAATCGACTCCTTCCGCGCGTTATAGTGTTAATCGCCGACATTGGGTAATTCTGCCATTAGATCAGGCGAAGAAAATTACTTTAAAATACTGGTGTCCAGGCATTTCGAACTCCGATTTACGCGGGACAAATGGCAACACCAGGCAGTGTTGCCATTTTTTTTAATTCAGCTTTCTTGATTGACACCACATTTTTTAAAAGATAAAATTCCCCTTGTTGTCGCCTTAATTAATATGGCATTAAATAAGGCGAATTGTACTATTTGAAAAAAGCTGTGTCAATCAAGAAATCTGAATTAAGAAAAAGTAGCCCACTGGCAGCACTAACACTATGTGGGCCACAGTTTGAAATTCCTGATTTATATCATCATGAAAGTCGAAAATGCCTCTTAGGAAAGTGTAGTAACAATACGACCGATTGTAACGTGTGTTTTCATCCAGGCTTTAAGTATGTTTTGATGCTATTTATTTTTCTAAGAAACAGGTATTATACGATAAGGTTATGTGTGCAGTTTATATCGTTTATAGGGATTATACGTACAGGGTGTCCAGCGAATAAGACCCTGATTTCAAAATTAAATATCTCAAAAACAAAGATCAATAGAATTATGCGGTAAACGGTATGTTTATTAGCTAAGCTGTAAAAATTTTATGCAGAAGTTGCAAAATTTAGTTGCAAAACCGTTAACAGATGGCGGTGTAATCGCAATACTTGTAAACTGCTTCGAAGTCCAGAGCAATGGCGTCTCATTCCTAGATGGCTCCCTACGTAAAAACGAATATTGGGAAAGTCCATTTTTTCATTGGGGTGATGTGCAGAATTGGAGAAATCTGGTCACAGAATTATTGCATCAGCTTTAATTTTACAAGATTTCAATTACTAGAATTTTCAATAAAAAGTTTAGACATTAAGAATTTTTTAAATATTTTATTAAATTCAATCTTTAATGCCATATAAATATTTAAATCAAAATGCATATATTTAGAAAAATAATTTTGTACTTTTTATTTATTTTTTATATTTTTAAGTCACGGCATAATATTTTGATATTATTGTTTATACCTGAATTATTATAAATAAAAAAGTAATTTTTCACTTTTAATTTATTTTTAAATCACAGCATAATACTTTGGTTTTAGTACAACGCATATATTTATTTTCTTTGTAAACAGAAATTTAGAGACAGAAACTATGCATTAAATTATTTCTTTTTTAAAAGGAATTGATGATAAGTCATATCATCAACGTCAAAGCAAAAGTATTTTGGATGCTGCATTCCTTTCGAACACGCTATCGCTAGAATCCTATCGCTAGAAGCTGCACCATATTTCTGTGCCCAATGATAAAAAAAAATGAAAACGAGTTTTTAAAATTAAAATTATTTTTTAACTTAATTAAATTTTAAAAATAGAAACTTTGTATTTTTTCATTCAAACTATTCTCTACAATAATAAAAAAAAAATGATTTATGAATCATTATTATAAATGCTCAATGATTTTTAAAAAAAGGGGTTTCTTTTAACTGAATTAAATTTCAAAACCAGAAACTTTATATTTTTTTTATTCAAACTTTTTTCACAGTTTAAATAAATATCAAAAAGTAAAGATTTCATTTGATTCCACGATTTCCCAATTAGGAGAGAAAAGACATACCACTGAGATATTGGTAACCGGACCGAAGTAGCTTATAACAAAATTTGAAACAAATCTCAATTCTGTCAACGCATGGTTCCGCTTCTGCACATTTCCCAAATAAAATATTTTTTAAGTTCTTATATAATGATTGCTAAACTTTTTATTGAATATTCTATTAATGGAAATTCTCTAAAATTGAAGCTGAGGCAATAATTCTGTGACCAGATGCCTCCACTTCTGCACATCACCCCAACGAAAAAGCGGTCTTTCAAATTTTCGTTCTTCCATAGGAAGCCATCTAGGATTGAGACACTAGGGCTCTCGACTTCAAAACACAATTTATAGGCATTGCGATTACAGCGCCATCTGTTAGCGGTTTTTGCAACTAATTTTGAAACTTCTGTACAACATTTTTACAGCTTAGCTAATAAACAAACCGTTTACCGCATAATTCTATTGATCTTTGTTTTTGAGATATTTAATTTTGAAATCAGGGTCTTATTCGCTGGACACCCTGTACTTATTGCTGTATTTTAGATTATTTGAAATATTAGCACTGAGTAGGATTAACCCCTTGAGAGGCGGTGGTATGCATTATATCCCACCTAAGATTAATGAAGATTTGCCCCAGAAAAAAACTTATTAAATTTTAGTGTCCTAACTTTTGTGGAAAAAAGTTGTAAAATTGCTTTTCCTTATTTTGCTATAAACTTTTCTTAAGATTCCGGTGTGAATTCCACATTACAGAAATACAATTAGTTGCCCCTCAAACAGTTAGCCACTTGAAGGTCGGCGTTATCTTATGTATACCACTTAATTTTAATTTTAAAATGCCACATTGTCAGAATTTCGGAATTACTTATTGACTTTCATAATATACGCGATGAAAAGCTTTTACTTACTTTCATATAAATTTGTTCGTAAATCTCCGTGCCACTCAATCAGTTTAAAATTTTAGCAGCAGAAGTGCTTTATCCCTGAAAGGGTTAACAGAAGAAAACTAAATCAAGAACAATTTGTGTTTGACAATCTGCGATTGTTTAAGGCGAATAAATTCCTTATAAAATAGTGGCATTCAAAATACTTAATCGATGGCACCTATGGCATTTTTTTATGCCGACTTTGCTATATAAAAGTATCATATTAAAAATAATCATTTTCCCACAGATCATGTTTATATCTCTAGTACTAACTATAAAAAATTTAGTTATTTACTTTGTCTTCAATATTTTCATCTGCACCAGCCATTTTCAAGAGTCTGTAGAGCGCGCCATTGTCTGGAAGGGCTGTTGCATAATGTAGAGGTGTACGGCCTTCCTGTAATGAGTATTGTTATACATACAGTTAATATAGGATGACACTCTACCAAAACTATAAATATGCTTACTTGCAAACTTTCAGCTAAACTTCCGTGAAATGCAAGTTAAATTAACCCAGGTTAAACACGTTAGCAAACAGAAAATTTATTTGATGTATCATTATACATTTAATATCATGTTTCTCTATGAAAACTATTAGAAGTCATTTCTTAAAAAAAATTTCTGGTTTCAAACGTGTTTAACCTGGGTCAATTTAACTTGCATTTTACGGAAGTTTAAGGGAAAGTAGGCAAGTATGAATATGGGATAAGAATAGCTGTCTTATTTTACGCTTTTGTCCTACAACTAACTTTGGGCAAGAAAAAGGGATTTATTTATTGTCAAAATTTTTCGATTATCTAAGGCAAATTTTTTTGCTGTAATAGAAAAAAGGCGATAGGAAAAAGCGTGTGCTTGGTTGGTTTTTTGACGGCCGATTATCTGCACTAGGGATATAGGCCCGAGGGGGAGTGTCCTTCGTGGGGGTCTTTCTAAGGGAACCTAACCCGTATTTACGCATGGAAATCCATGGCTCGAAGAAAACCACGAAAACTCCGAACGATTAGGCCGACGGGCGCGATTGGGTTCGAACCCAGCACCTCCCGTCTACCAGCTTCGAGAGCAGAACCTCTCAGCCACTGGTGGGGCGAAAAAGCGTATGAGTTGGCAGTAATGTTGCCAGGTGTCCCACGTAAATCGGGGCTCCAAATGTTCTGGACACCAGTATTTTTATGTAATTTTCTTCGCCTTATATAATGCCAAAATTACTTGCAAATAAAGATGACGAAATAAACTGAAAGAAATTATTGGTATCAGGAGCATTTGGAGCCCCTATCTACGAGGGATTCCTGGCATCACTAGTTGGCAGCATGGTTACGTATTGTTAATAAGTTTAATGGTAATTGTAGAAGCATCGTAATAATCGGGTAATGATTAATTACATTTTAGGGTACACTGGCATTCTTAAGCCCTTAATTCTTAAATGCATGGTTTTTTCTTTTGTTTCGAAACAATTATATATGATTCTCAGAAAGGTTTATAACACAGGAAAAATAATGAAAACAAAATCAGAGATGCATTTTTTCGTATAATACGTCAACCTTTTCTTATGTTGCACATCTGCAATACAAGTAAAAACTAAAATATTGTAAATTAGTAAATATTTTAATAAGTATGAATCTAAATACTTTATTTTATATAATCTTTTATTTTGTAAAACCTTAAATTCATGAATTATTTTTTACAATTACGTTTTTTTACATTAAAGGTTAGACACCAGAAATTTTAAGTTAGATATTTAACTTTATATTTTTATAATTTTTACACGATTAAAATTTTTGTATAAATATACTGCTAAGAATTAAATAAAAATTGATGTAGATATGCATCTTTGTGTATTTAACTCCTTTCAGGGGCGGTGGTATGTTTATGAAGTCACTTAAATTCCCAAAAGCGACATTCGCACAAGAATTTTGGTATAATTTTTTTCCGTTTACAATGTATGTGAAAAATAGTTTTTTCTTATTTGCAAATAAATCTGTACTTTCATTCCGGTTCTAGTCTTTTTTTTTCAACATTTTAGCAATGGAAATGCTTTGCCCCTTAAAGGGTTAAGGGTTAATTCCCGCGACCGTGACTTTCACTTATTCAGAATATTTGTTTCCCACCAGTATTTTAATATAGTATAATTGGCGATACTCTCGAATCATTTTATCTACCATTAAATAAGGTGAATAATTCTACTTGGAAAAAGTGGTAGCAATAAAAAGAGGCTGAATTTTTAATAATGTATGCTTCACGCAGGATTTTTCTCTCTTGTTTAATTCATTCTCTTTGAAGTGTTATAACAGCATTAAAATGCTCTGCAAACGATTGTTCCCTATATACATAGATGCGAATATCTCTTAATGCATTCACATGGGGAACGAGAATTCTCGTTTTCATTCAAAAAAATCATTGACTAAGAGGGTGGCTTCTACCTAACAGAAAATGCATTTATATCTTGTTGTCGATATTTTTTTTAGATTGTAAGACATTTTATATTAAATTCGTACATTCAAAGATATTTACCTATGCATAAACTTGAGAAACCTATCTAGAACAGCAATTTTCAAGATACCTTCAGAACAGGGAGGAGCTTATACTGTTTTAAAATTCAAATTTGATAAAAATTGCCCATCGGCAATGTGTTAATTACCCCGGAGTCTGACACGAGGCAAAGATCTTTTTAACCGAAATTTTATTTAATCAAATGTCTTAAAAGGAAATCTCGTAAGTGCCGTATTAAAGGAAAACACATTTCCTTTTATACACTTTCCGGGTTTTAACATGTTTCTTTTGGATCAGACTCCCGAATAATTAAAAGATGTTCGTATCTATTTATACACTGCTCAAAATAATTAGGGGAGCATATGGTTTTAACAAAATTACGCAAATATTTACACTGATAAGTAATGTAAAATCAAACATCCATGATCTAAAGGGTAGTAGAAAACAGATTTAAAAAAAACTTCACATGCAAATTAAAGTTTATGACGTCAAAAACTAGAAAAAGGAGATAAGTTGCAGAAATTGGGATTTTGCAGAAACGTCTGTTTCACTGTCTCAGTTGTAAAATTCAATTACTCAGCTTGTGTTTTGAGAAAAGGTGACTTGAAAATATTACAATAATGTGATTTAACAGAATCCGTGGTTTGGAATGTTATCGGGACAGCTGAATATGGGGAAACATAACGAAGTGTAGCGGACGCTGATGGAGTCGCAAGAAGTGTCAATACAAGGCTGTGGAATCGATTCTAAGACACATGGAATGGTAGACTTCGACAAGGACAAGGTCGCCCATGTATTACCGCAGAAACTAATGACCGATATGTTCTGTTAACAGCTTGTCGAGACGGAACGGTCAATGCTACTCTGCTGCAAACACAGTTGTTCTTGGCCACACGACGAAGGGTGTCCAGCCAAACAGTCCGCAGTAGGCTTCATCATGGTGGTCTCTATGAACTGAAGCCAGTGCTCTGTATTCCGTTGATCTCTAGCCACTGTGCGGCCCAAAGAAGGCGGGCAACTGAACATCGAGTTTGGAGGCAACGTTGTTGGAGTCAAATTCTGTTTACAGGCGAGTCCCGATTTAGTCTGGATGTGATATATGCTGTGTTTTGGCATGGAGAGAAAGAGGCACTCAAAATAATCCCACATTCGTTCGTGAAAGATCACATTACAAACGAGGTGGGTTGGTGGTATGAGCTGGAATCAGCATAGGAGGACGTACGGACCTACATATCATTCGGAATGGTACTTTGGCGGTCCGAAGTTATACAGACTAGATACTGAGACATCATGTCGTACTTGGGCAGAAATTAGTGATTTCATTTTTTCCATGCATAATAATGCCAGACCTCAATCAGCTCGTCTTGTGAAAAACATGCTTAAAGCTGAAACAATACAGAGTATGGAATGACCAGCATGCTCTCCTGATCTGAATTCGATTGTGCATGTTTAAGACAAACTCAGACGAAGCATTGCTGCGAGACCAAGGCCTTCTTTTACTTTCCGGGACTTGGCGATTGCAATTCTTGAGCAGTGGAACAGTATTCCCCAAAGCCTTATCGATAACCTCATCGCATCCATGGAAAACACGTGCGCAGCAGTCTTAGCTGTTCGAGGAAGTCACACGCCATATTAGTAATCTCGCATCATCTCTAAACAATACTTTTTTTTTATCATTTACATGTAACCAAATTGTTGCCCTAAACCATATTTTTATGTTCTTTTCATCTTTTCAAAAAATAGAAGCTCCCTTACAATTTATTTGCGTCTTTTTTTCTGTATTGCGCACTGATACACGTGTACTATCCATTTTATGCCCATACATGGCTGTCTTGCCCTATTCTCTTCCCTTTTTTGCTTGCTTCCCTAATTTTTTTTAGCAGTGTATATCTTAATGGAATGGAATGTTTTGTGAATCCCTGTCAACGATTCATAAATGCTACAAACTTCATTTTGAATACCAAACATTCTATTATAACCTTCAATAACGCTAAAACATTACATGGAAATACAAGTATATTTACGAGAATATGAGCACAGACAGACGGACAAACGACAAGGCAGACAGACCAACTAAATTAATAAACACTTCCAACTATGTTGAAAAGTGTTAAGAAGAAATTAGTTTTTTACCTTATACAAATAAATTATAAGTTATCAATACATTGTTGTCCTGTGTGGAATGTCTTCGTCTTTTCATAGCTTCCTACATTTTTGTTTTTTGTTCCCAAAAATTTTTTAAAGAAATCTTCGCGTTATTTAATTGCATATTTCTGCGATTAAATAAGTCGAAGATTATTTTTAAAATATAGTGGTAGCAATAAACATAAAAATGATTTCCATAGCTGCCAAGTTGTACGCTTTTTTCCTACCATTAAAATTTTCTTGTAAATATTGCCTTATTTAATGATCGAAATCTCACGATTAAACAATGCGGAAATTTCTTCTAAATTTTAGTGATAGCAAAAAAGCGTAAAGGTTGGCAGCTATGGATTTCACAGTGTATTGCCAGTCAGCAAAGTGTTGCATAGAATTTATGATTTGAAACGCCGCCCTCTGAATATAAGGTCTAAGCGCTGAAAAAAAAATGGCGGCTGTCGTAGGCGGGCTTTTTCCATGTATCTGTTAATGATGAGGAACTGACATATCCTTAAAGTAGTGAAGCGTGAACTGTAACCACTTTTACCGGAGCTAATAACCGCCGCTGAAAACGTCCACTAGGAAATTTAAATAAAAGATTTTCTCCTTATTTAAACGGGATGTTGATGTAAAATTTAATCATAAAAAATGGAAGAAACAGATATTCATTTTTACTGGCGGAAGTTTACTTTAGTGATTGTCAGGGCCTGCGTTTCCGCCTCATTGTGACAACATAGACAACCTCCTGTCAGTGCCAAATAAAAAGAAATGCTTGGGGAAACATACACCAGTAAAAACCATTAGAAAATTTTCACCATAATTGTGAGAAAATATTCCAGTTAATAAGGCGCCCCTTACAGGGGCGGTGGTATGTTAATACAATCACTTAATTTTAATTTCCAAACGCCACAATGGCACCAGAATTTTGGTAAAATATTTTCCATTTAACCCCTTGTGGGATGATCGTATACATTATATCCCACATAAGTTTATTTAAGATTTGCACCAGAAACTTTTAATTAAGTTTTACTTTTATAGTTTTGATGGAAAGTAGTTTGAAAAATGCTTTTTATTCAGAAATATTTTTTTCAATACTTCCGGTGGAAATTCAGCATTACACAAACGCAACTGCTTGCCCCTCAAGGGGTTAATATGAAAATGAAATATAGCTTTTTTCTTTTCTTATTTCCAATTAATTTTTTTGGTAAATCCCGGTGCCACTCATTTATTTCAATACTTTAGCAGAGAAAATGATCTGCCCCTGAAAGAGTTAAATAAGACGAAATTTTCTATTACAATTTACTTGTGGGAAGTTTGTGTCGGCTGTAAACAAAAACTGTCGTTCAGATTTAACCCTTTCAGGGGCAAAGCACTTCTGTTACTAAAATGTTAAAATAATTGGGTGAGACCGGGTTTTACGAACAAATTTATATGAAAGTAAGTAAAAGCGTTTCTTTGAGTATATAATATAAAGCAAAATTTAGCTTTAAAATTCTGGTACCAATGTGACATTTGGGAATTAAAATTAAGTGGTGTATATATAATATACCGGCGCCCTTCAAGGTGTTAAAAAAACAGCTGCCATAATGAGACAACCTCCTGAGTTATTGGGTCAATCGGAAAGTCGTGTCGTGTTGGGAAAATCAATTCGAGCCGGAACATTCTGCCCGGTAATTATTAGACATTAGATATCGGAATCAATTTTCTAATAATTAAATGATAGAATTTTCCGGTACGAATTGATTTTCCCAACACTACACGACTTCCGATCGACCCAATACTTCACTCGCAACTGGTTGACAGTACACTATATGTCTCCTCCTCTTTATTCATAACTCCATTGTTTTTTCCAACGTTTGTATGGTCCTTAGATTTTTTGACGCCGGAATTTCCTTTAAGATTTCATCTCCCCTTGTTACTTTTTTAAAAGGCTAGGAAAGCTTTTTTGAATTTATTGTTAAAGAAACTTAATGGACTATACAAAATACAAGCGCTGAAAAAAATCCACCGACGACATCCGACACTTTTATGTCAGACAATAGACACAGTATTGAGAGGGCGGTGTTTTAAAATATGTTTGACGTAAATGAGATTTGGCGAACGTTGGTATTTGGACAGCTAATTCACGAAATTTTTAGAACTGAACAGAAAATTGTGAGAATATATCATCAGGTGAAGCGACAATAAACAAGTTTGGAACAGTCCTTGATTTCTAGTACCCCTATTTCAAAATAGTAACCATCCTCTTATTTAAGTGCAGAAAATATCGAAAATTCTATGATTCCGCTTAACAGTAGAACCGCGCGCCGCCTATTTTAGTAAAGTTTTATAAGAAGTGTTTCATACCAGAATTTTTATTTTAAGCTATTTAACTTATTTAATAGCCCATTTTTGTGATGGTTACATTTAAGATAGCTTACGCAGAAATTTATGATTCGAATCGACTATTATCCATTTGGCAGGGGCCAAAATGACCCCTAATGGCAGTTCTAGTGTTAACTGTCTAACGTGTAAGCCGTAAGTGTTAGAAGAAATATATTGCTCTAAAACTCAATGTTTTTAAATATCACTATATTTTAATTGTAATTTTGACTTTATTTAGTGACAGAAATTATTCAATTAAACAGGAAGAACATTTTTTTTTTCGAAAAAGTGGTATTTTAGCTATGTTTTTGCCCCAACATGTTTATCATGTTTTTAAAAAAAAAATGAGTTAAATAAATCAGATATTACAATTTCATAATAATTGTATGGAAAGTAAGGACCATACGAACTCACTTATAGAAGTAACATTATTACTACAGGCGAAGCAATAGATCCTGTTTTTTAAATGACATTATAGAAAAAGAAAATTCACTAATGAAGATTTAATTTAGGGGTGCACAACATGCAGTCTACGGACCAACATGCTATCATTATTTTAGAATAGAATAATTTTCCTTATTTAATGGCAGATAGTTTAGAAATTAATATGGCGATGATTACTCATCAATGTGCACAATATCTTAACAATATCTTTGTGGTGAAATATGATATTCGAGAAAAACAGCTTTAATTTAGTTAATAAAAATTTACTAAAATATACTACTCCGCATATCAAAACTTCAAAAGAAATAAAACAACAATCAACATGTAGAAATACGAAACTACTACGGAAATACGGACGTACTCTTTAAACAGAATCAGCCTACTCAGCAAGGTACCTATGGTAAATGAGAAATTACATAGAACGCCAATGTATGTGTATTTTTATATTAAATATGATAATTCTGCTATCTCTATTTAATACTGATCACGTATGACTACAGAAATTTAATGCAAGTTATTAAAATTTACTTAAATAAGATTAAAACATAAATATTAATAAAACCTGATATTTTGACCAGAAACAGTGTTCATAAAGTCCTTGAAATTCGGATACCACTATTTCCAAGTTGTAATTTTCAAATACCATAATTTCCGGCGTATAATCCGCGGATCATACAATTCTGTTTGGACTCAGAAATTTTATTTAGTTACTGAAGCCAAATATTTACCGCGATTTAAAAAGTTACATTTTGTTTAAAAAAAATTCTGGGTTGAAAAATGATTGTTTGATCCGCGGATTATACGCCGGAAATTACGGTAATAATGGCAGTGTTTCTATTATTGAATAAAGCAAATTATACTATTAGATAATAGTAGTAGCTTCACAAGCTGGAGATTAGACACCTCTGCCTTAAACGTTATTTATGCCATGCAAAAGTAAATTCACATGGGAAGAATATACAAATTAAATGGTTTTTTTTTTTTTTTTTTTTTTTTTTTTTTTTTTTTTTTTTAGTATGTGAACTAGCACTAAATGCTGAAGAACGGCTATAAAAATAACGGGCAATTAAGCGTAAAAAAATTGCTACTCACATTATCGGGTCCATCCATGGTTTCTGGAAAATGAGAAATAATGTATGTTGAGACATCTGTATGTCCATGTAGCACTGCAAGGTGAAGGGGACTTGCTCCAACATGATCTCTGCTTAAGGCAAACCTTTTTCTTGTGAGAACAGATCTGACTTCACGTAGCTGACCTTTGGCAACTGCTTCATGAACAGCACGAATTTTTGCCTGCGATAAAATTCATATTCTTGTTTTAAATCTGATTTATATTCTCAAATACGAGTTTGAAAACTTAATTATTAAATATTTATCTTATTTATTAAAAACAAATAAAGACCAATGTTTGCAAAAAACGCTTTAGGAAAAGTTTCTGAAAATTGCTCATCTTTCAATCTGGGAAATTTAACCCTTTTGGGTATTCTTAATCGTAAAATGCTGAAATGATTGACTTGCACAAGAATTTCCAAACAAATATATTTGAAAAAAAGTAAAGCTTTTCTTCATATGCTTAATAAAAGGAATATTTTCATTCCAAAATTCAGGTGCCGATGCGGCATTTATGGATTAAAATATAACCCCTTTAGAGGCAGTGGGATAAATTATATCTCACTTAAATTTAATCAATATTTGACCAGAATCTTTTAATTAAATATCACTTTTATAACTTTGGTAATTTTTTTTTAATTGCATTACTTATTTTCAAAAATTCCGATGTGAATTCAGCATTACAGAAACACAATTACTTGCCTTTCAAAGTGTATTCGAAAGTATGTATTCGAAAGTAAGTGTCGATGTAAGTGTGTATTCGAAAAATAAACAGCCGACTTTCAAGAGGTTAAACGGTGAGTACGCATGAAGGATATGACATACCCTAGGTACGTACGGATTTTACATTTATCACAGGGGTGCCCAACAGTGGCACGCCTGATACCACTAAAATTTTACAGAAAAATTCGACTTCTTGAATCGCAGAGATTCGATGATTAGATAATGCAATGATTACTGTAAAATTTTAGTGGTGTGGCGCGTGCCATAGTTGGCCACCCCTGATTTATCACCACTGTCCTATGAAATTTTTGATTTATTTTATCGCAGAAATTTTAACAATTATATATACGATTAAATATGGTGCAAAAAATATTTGGATGTATTGGTGGCAAAATAATAATTTGAGTATGTCATAGGTGATGCCTATTCACTTCATGGAATAATTAAAGTAGACCGTAAATAATATATTTTTTAAATTATGAAATTAAAAATTTTCATTGCGGTGGTTTCTTTTTGGACCACTTAATTTTAATCCCTAAAAGCCAAATTGACACAGTGTTGCCAATAGGCTACTTTTTTTAAAAAATTCGGATACCTTGATTTGCATCACTTTCTTGTAATAGTAAAATTTGCCTTATTTAATGACATATTAATTAAGGCGAAAATCAGGGGAATTTTATCATTTCAGAAAAGTGGCGTCAATCAAAAAATCTGAATTTAAAAAAAGTAGCCCACTGCCAGCACTGCATTGACACCAGAATTTTGGAACGAAAATTTCCCTTTTATTAAGTACGTGCAGAAACGCATTTACGGTAATTTTTGTTATCGCTATCAGGGTTGCCATTTTGGTCTTCATTTGTATTCACAAATCTCGAGTTCATAGGCTGCCATCAAAATATTCAAGGCCAGAAAACACGAATTGTGACATCATCACTAATCGACCTACTTCTCACTCGTGTTGGAATTCACACCGGGAAATTTTGAATAGCAATTTTCTTTTATTTTATGTGTGAAATATCTATCATCTTATAAAACAATAATAACTATTTAAACTTACTGGTGAGAATTTGGAATCCCCCAATAACAAATCTGCCAGATGCGGAAAAACTGTGGCATTCCGCATCTGGCTGATTTTTTTATTGGGGGATTCAAAATTCTCCCCAGTAAGTTTAAATAGTTATTATTGTTTTATAAGATGATAAATATTTCACAAATAAAGTAAAAGAAAATTGCTATTTAAAATTTTCCGGTGACAATTCCAATACGAGTGAGAAGTCGGTCGATTAGTGATGACGTAAAAACTCGCGTTCTCTGGCCTTGAGTATTTCGATGGCAGCAGTTCATACGATAAATAATGAATAGTATTTTGCATAAAATGGGGAAAGATCTTTCTTAATAGCATTTTATCGTTTATTTAATGAGAGACGTTTAGGGATCATATAAAGTAAATATTCTTCCGAAATTTTTGGTATTAATCGAAATTTCGGATTAAAATGGCAAGCCAAACTGGTAACCTTTGATCGCTGTTCAATACTGGTCACGCATCACTGTAGAAATTTAATGCAAGTTATTAAAGTTTACTTAACCTATTAACCGCCAAAACTATAAAGTAGGAATTTTCAAATTTCTTGTTGAAAGTCGCTTGTTACCACAAATTCAGAAAGGTAATTTTCGCTTTATTAAAATATCAAAATTTCTGCCAATAAATAAGCCGATTTTTTAATTGTAAAATAGTGGTGACAAAGTAATTAATTTAAGCAATTATTTTGACCATTGCGTGAACGCAACACCAGCGGGTAATGGGTTAAATAAGATTAAAACCTGATATTTTGCTAGAAAACAGTGTTTTAAGGTCGGAAATATCAATACGATTTCCGAATAGTGATCTCCGATCTTTATAGCAATCTTTCAAATAAATTATTTTGTAAATTCTGGTGTCTTTCAATCATTTCAACATTTTACCGATTGAAGTAATTTGCCCTTGTAAAGGTTAAACAGAATTTCTATGATTTCGTCTTTTACATAAATTATTTTTCTTAAGTTTAAAGGCAGAAGATCCAAAGTTTGAACATTAATCACTATGTAATATGTGTGTGTAGAATAAAAATATAACAATAAAATGCTACAATGTATGAGATGTGTCAGGTACTAATATTATTTTTCTATTCTATATATTTATATGCATAGCGTACTCAGTGTATGGATACAAATATTGTGTACATATTTCAGAAAAAGACAACATATGGTACATACACCTGCACTCGTTAATTACCACAAAATTTTTATTGTATTTTTCAGTTTATTTAATCGTATAACTTCTACGTTTATGTAAGGTGAAAATTGCTGATAAAAATTAATGGTATTTCATGGGCGCCATGTTCAACAGCCCTAATGTAACATATAAAATCAAAGTTGAGTACATTTGAGCGTGAACACTTGAATAAAACAGGTGATCGCAAAGTCACATAAAAAGGTCAAGCACACGACTGCATCGTGTGTAAAGCTTTGCATTTAAAAAAAATATATATTGACACACATTGAACAATATTATTTTTTCAATGTCATTAATTGAAAAAAATAAATTTAGTAATAATTAATGTTGAAGTTGGCAGAATTCAATACACCAGACGCGCTGCGGTACCACCGAAATATCCCGCGTTTCTCAAACCGAATACATCTGGCTCGTGCCGCTGCTTTCTGGTAATTGGTCTCGAAGTTGCAGTTTTAGTGCTTATTATATATGCAGCTTTGTACGAAATACAGAAGCAACGGCCTTCGTTGGTGCAGTGTTGCCGCTTTGGCCATTTTAGTTATTCAGAATCTCCGAAAAGTCATTTTTAATTAATTTAATGTCAGCCATTTTGTATTTATTTAAATTTAAAATTATTCTTTTGGAATTTTTAATAAAATATGGAGGTGGAACAGCAAACCTGCGCTTGAGTTATGCATAATATGATAATTACGTCAGCGTTTGTGAATTTGTTATTCTATGTCCACGCAGAATCCGTTAGTCTGTAAATAATCAAATTTTTCTATCTATTTTTTGCATTGACCATACTTGCCAACTTTCAGTTAAACTTCCGTAAAATGCAAGTTAAATTAACCCAGGTTAAACACGTTAGCAACCAGAAAATTTATTTGATGCATCATAATAGTCGATTAATATCAAGTTTCTCTATGAAAACTATTTGAATTCATTTCTTAAAAAAATTTCTGGTTTAAAACGTGTTTAACCTGGGTCAATTTCACTTGCATTTTACGGAAGTTTAAGGTAATGTTGGCAAGTATGCAGATTAAATAAGGTGAATATAACAGTCCTTATAAGAATGTAAGTTGGCAAGTATGGCATTAACCCATTAAGGACCAGCATGTTTTACAGGAATTTTATTCAGTTCACACCATTTTTTGATTAACACTTACTTGTACTTTATGAATCACTGAAATGTGTTAATTAAATAAGGCAAATTTTACTTTTATTTTTTACTGTTGTCATAAAAGACAAAAATCACACTTCATTGGGTTAACACTAGAACCGCTTGAAATTTTACCCAAGTAAAAAAAAAAAAAAAAATAGCACCAGAATTTTTATTTGTAACTATTGAAGTTATTTGATTAAATTATTTTTATAAAGTATATATTTAACTTATTTTACGAAAAAATTTCTGGTTTAAATCATTATCTACTTCTTTTTTACGTGACAAAATGATCCGCTATCGCGGTTCAAGCATTAACCTCGTGCGCTCTATGACGTACGCAGCGTACGTCTTACTATTTTGGTCATTTCCCACTATGACGTACGTCATGATATCTCGCTGATTTTTAATTAGACATTCAATTCTCACCAGAAAGTTTTAACTCTTATTTTTGTTTTACAAGTTGATTGGTTTTTCATAAAGAAAGTAAAAGAAAATTACCAATTAAATATTTGTTGTGTGAATTCAAAGTTTCTAAAAAAAAAAACATCTGTCAGATGCGGCAACACTGGTGGCTAGTGACATACACCCGCTAACAGCGCCAGACCTCAAGGGGTTAATGTAACACCATAAATTATTTCCAAATTTTACTTTGCACTTATCAAATTAAAAGCTTCAGATACTGAAGTCAAAATGGAAGCAATTTTATCAGTTGTGTGGGCGTTTTTATTGAGATTGCTTTATTGTTACCACTTTTTTTTGAAAGAGTAATATTTGCAATATTTAATATATAATTAAATAAGACAAATATTACTGTTTCGAAAAAGTGGTAGCAAGCAAGTAATGCGAAAGACAAAAACCCGGCAAATTGTATAAATTCCATCTGTATTCTATATCTACATCTGTAGCTTTTAATGAAATCGCCTTTTGAGAGCGAACGTTTGAAGACATATTTATTTTTAAGGTTATTATTTCTGTACAAATTTTGTGGTTTCTTGAATGATTTGTCAATGCTGTGAACACCCGACCATAAGATTTTTGTGGGGTTTCTTTCTATTAACACGGGGGCATCTAAAAGGACGTGAACAAACTTCTGAGATTCCTCAACGATTTTGACAATGTTTAAAGCATATGTGTTCATCTGTGACCTGCGTGGAACCGTTATTTTCCATCTTTAATCTTAGCTTCAGTAATCGCTGAATCAGTAACTTAACCAGGGTGAGGATCCACATACTCTAGATCTAGTGATGGACAGAATGAATAATTTTGATATTCTAGTTAATCATTCGGGCATGCACAAATGCATAGCTGCCAACCATCGTATTTTTTTAATCAACTACTACCAGAAATGTTCTAAAACGAAGAAGTTTCTTTAATAGCCACATAAAAAACCAGAACATGATGTTTTTTAACCCCTTAATGCTCGCTCCCGTCAATATCACTGGCTGAGATGTCGTTCGTTATTTCTCGTGCCCGTCGTATTTCCGGGCTGGAGATTTAATTGCTGGAAAATTTAACCGGCTTTTGCTTGTGAGGTCTTTGAATATTACCAAAGTGATATAAGTAAGCGTCCTATCTTATATGGGAGAGGTAACCGCAAGATTAAAGGCGAGGTCACATCAAATCAAGGTTGCACGCCACGTAGCGGACGGGGTTAAACTACGGGAAGATGCCTAACTGTTTTCTTACTTCACACCACTAAAATTGTAGATTTTTCACCTTGATTAATAGCTGAAGTGTCACTGACAAGGCAAAGAAAACTTCATGGTGTCAAGCGTATCTGGACGCCCCTCTCTCTGCGCCTTTATTTTGCAATAAATGTGGCAAACAAAATTCAGTTCCATGAGTGAATAAAGATTTAGAAAATATACGCAGATGGTAGATATCCTGTCATATATGACGTCACACTAAAAGCCCTCGTATGTGGATTATCAGCCCGTCCACAAGATGGCGCAACTGTGTTAATTTATGCCCGGTTCCAGTATTAAGATTTTACGCTTACTTATATCGCTTTGAATATTACTGCTTGGGTTTGGTTTTTGGCCCTGATTGTGATGTTGGATTGCATGTTTCGAACAGTTTTGCCAGTGGGCTACTTTTTTTAATTCAGATTTCTTGATTTGCACCACTTTTTTGAAATGGTAAAATTCGCCTTAATTTAACGCCACATTAATTAAGGCAAGAACAAGGGGAATTTTACCATATCAGAAAAGTGGTGTAAATCAAGAAATCTGTATTTTAAAAAAGTTGTCCACTGAGAACACTGGTTTCGAAATATATCGCACTCAAAAAAATTATTAATAATCAAAATTTAATGCATATATATTATTTCAAATATTATTTGTAAAACATTGTGTGATGATGATAAATAAAGATCTAACAAGGAAGGTCTTCTTACTGGGCATACTCGGAAAATTTTGAAAAAAATACCAATTAAACTACTTATGTATGTAATAAAGGATCACTCAAATTTAGCGGCGGAATTACAGTAGAAAGTCTGTAAAAAAATAAAATACTTTCGAGTATTTGGCGCGAAAAGACGAAAGCGTCACGCGATTTGGCGAACAGCACTTTTCCTCGCCAAAAGCAAACGATTTTAATGCACCTGAAAATTGTTTGTTAATTGATTTTTGGAATGCGTGTAAAAAGTATTTAATGAATTTAAACATAAACAATGAGAGAGTTTAATAAATACATTTTTTCGTATTATATATTTATGTTGCTTGTTATTTAATTTTATTACTTTAAAAAACAATTTCATACATAAAAAATACTTTCATATATTTAAGCGTATTCCAAAATAAAGTCAAGATTCATTTACCAGTTATTCATTTCAATATCAAAGAATTCGTCGTTTCCATAGCAACAAAATTGAATCGACTCGACAGTGCTCATTTGAACTTAATTTTGAGATATTGAAACAATTTTAATTTATTTTAATTCATAAAATTTGATATTTTACTTTCATTATATATATATATATATATATATATGACAAAACTATAGTTAAATCAATCTAAAACTGACAGAACTAAGTTATTTACATTAAATTTATTTAAACAAGTTCAATATGAAACACTTTTATCTTAAAGAGTATTCGACATAAAAAAGCATTTTTCGAAATTTCATTTCATCGCCAACCGATGACAAATCGCTAAATAAACGAAATTTTCATTATTTTTTACGAACTTTCTATCGAGGTTCCGCCAAATTTTTTTATAAACATATATATCCACATGAGAAGAACACTCTGTAATTTTTTCGAATTTTTCTGAATATGCCCGTATGGAGACCTTCCTTGTAAGATGTGAAAAATATAGATCTTATTTGCATTAACACTAGAAATTTGCATTAACACTAGGAATTTTTACTCAAGTTTTATAAAAATATTTAATACCAGAATTTTTATTTAAAACTATTTAACGTATTTAATTAGCCCTTTTTTTTTTCCTTTGTGTCTTTTAAACTTAATTTATAAAGAAATTTCTGGTTCGAACCGAAATATATACATATGGTTGTGGCCAAAATGGCCTCTCACCGTCATTCTAGTGTTAATTTGCATGGTGTAAAACAAACATTAAGACACTGAATTCTGGCATGATGGTTTTCCTACGAATGTGAATTTGTTCTATAACATCTTTTTTTTTTTTTTTCCTTAAAAAATTATTGCATATTTTATTTAGAAACCTTATAATTATTCAATTTCTGTATAAAAAAATAGGTACCAGTGATGGAGCAGTGTAGCACCAAAGAATCAGTTGACACCGCTAAATTTTAATAGTATTTTTCGTCCTACTTCAGGATAGAATTTGCGAGACTTTTAAAGGCGAAGAATGCTATAAAAATTTATGTGGTGACTATCGTCCAGCTGCTGCGCCATTGTTCCGTCGCTGACAAGTACGCTTTTGATGGTTTTTCGATATATTAAGCGATCCTCAAGGGGTTAAAAAAAAACTTTTGGTGGGGAATGGCCTAGCTGTACATGAAAATTGGTAATTAACCTTTACTTTCTTTTGTTTACAAACTTTCTTGTGGTAATTGATTAAAAAAAAAAAAAAAAAAAAAAAAAAAAAAAAAAAATCCGAAGATTGGAACTGTCCTTTTGCGCATGCCCAAGAAATTCATTCGAATGGAAAAACATTTATTATGTTCATCACAGCTGGATACCTGTATTTTAAAAAATATTCTTCGCATTGTCTAATGTGACCTTTTGTGATCAAACAAGATGAAGAAAACTTTACAAAATTAGTGGTATCCAAACTTCCTGGCTACGCCACAGCTCTGAATAAAGGCATAAGGCGATGATATTTTTCTGAAATTACTGGTTCCATGCGGGCCGTAGTTCTCCACTGATTTAACCCTTTATCGGTCAACTCAATTCTGTGGCTGAAATGTTGAAAAGATTCGCCGCCACCAGAATCTACAGACAGATTTATTTAAAAATAAAATGCGGCTCTTTTATTTTATCAGTGGAATTATAAAAACAAAATATTTTACTAAAAATTCCGGTGCGAATCGACCTGTTTTCATTAAAAATTAAGTGGTAAGTATATTACCATTACTCAATAAAGGATTAACCCTAGAAAGAAAACATACGTCATTTTTACGTTGGTAACTTTGGTAACCTTTTAACCCTTTCAGAAGCAAAGTACTTCTCTTCGTAAAATGCCGAAATGGTTGAATGACATAAGAATTTAAAAAGAAATTTATTTCAAAATGGATAAAACTCTTCTTCACGCAGTTAAGTAAAAGGCAAATTTTCATTTCAAAATTCTGCTGTCAATGTTGCATTTTGAAATTAAAATTAAGTGGAATATATTTTATCCCTCCACCCTTCAAAGGGTTAACATAACATCATGATGTGCGATACCGATATAAGATTTCTCCTAACAAGCCTAATTTTCAGCAGAATCAATATCCCCGCATATGCACTGTGTATAACAGACAGTGATCCGGAATTTTTCAAAGTTTGGTTCTGTCGCTGATAACTTCAAAAAAGATGTAGGTCAAAATTTTGACACTATCTTGATGTTACTGGATAAAAGAACGCAAGAACGGGATCAACCATGATAAGCCGAGAAGTGCCCTTCAGAAATACCTTAACCGGCATGCGAAGGAAAAGGTGCTTGCTCTCTCCATAATAAATAAATAAATAAAAATAATGATGCGGGACAGTCAGACTCCGATTACATAGCGTATAAAGCGGAAGCCCCTCCCTAGAGGAGCAAGGAGAGAAAAGAATCCCTCTTGACTACACCCTCTCAAGAAGAAGAAGAGAGGATAAAGAAATGAAGAATTAGTGATTTTTCCTTGCAGAGAAATATTCTCTTAAGTAAAGCTATCAGCTAAGGGGACATTACACGTTTAACGGTCATAAAACATGCGAAATTTGTCATGAGTTTAGCAATTTTTTTATGAAAATGATAACCACTCTAGAAGCACAAATTTTTAGAGTATGTTTAGTAGATATTGAACTACGCTTAAAATTTTTTTATTTGGATATATTATAATTTTAAAATATTCAAGGGAACAATTTCAAAGTGCTATTTAAAATGTTTACAGTGGATAACATTTCACTGCGCGCACGATATCTCATGCTAATTTCATTGTATTTGCATAAACTTTATCTTAAACTAAAGACTACACTCTGGTCTATAATTTGAACTAGAATATTTGTAATCGGTTTGTTAGATAAAGAGTAATTAACATTTAATTAGGAAAATTAGAAAAACCATGAATTTTTATATGCGTTCAATCGCGTAATGTTTTCATACTGAACACAGCTTTATAATTCTCGTTCATTTTCATGATAATATAAATATTTATGTAGGGCGAAAATTTTAAAGCTCTACTTTAAGTAGTTTTGAAGATATCATGCGCGCTAGAGTAAAAAATGCCATTTTGAGAAAAAGCCGTTTAAATATTAAATTGTATTTTTTAAATATAAAATATATAATAAAGGAAACAAAACTATTAATTATATATCGTATTCTGTATTAAAAATTAAAATACATGCTAGTTTAAAATGATAAATATAAAATTATTTGTAAAATGCTGCAGAATATAGGAACATGCTTTAAAATTAAATAAATGTAATTTGTAAAAATGTAGCATTTGCTATTGCAAAAAATTAATTTTAAACATATAACTTAATTTTTTTAGCTTTGATTGTAAAATGAATTAAATGCTCATGTTTAATAAAACTAAATTATTTAATGTAAAATATAGGCCATTTTATAAGGATTCTCGTATTTCGATATCTGATTCACATACTTTGCTGCACAAAAATCCGGACAGTTTATTAAAAAATATATATTAATGTCAATAAATCCGTGTTCTAAACTGTCAATTGAAACAAAAATCACTATCAAATTGACTACTTTTTAGTTTTCTATAAGATGAGTTAGCACCTTAGAATAAATATATTTATATCATCGTATTTTGTATAGTGATTACCATTAAACAGACACCTTCTTCGATGCTGTTCTGAAGCACATTTTGCATATTGTTTCATTAAAAATCTAATAATTACTAAGAATTAGAATACTATTACGAAATCAGGAAAGTATTGCTCTAGGAAAAAAAATTGTTTTGTTTCAATTTTAAGCACTTAACCCTTTCAGGGGCAAGGTGGTTCTATTCGTAAAATTATGAAATGAGTGATTGGCACCAGGATTTGCAAACATATTTATTTCTAAATAAGAAAATATTTTTGTTCACGTACTTAATGAAAGAAAAATTTTTATTAAAATATTCTGGTGCCAAAGTGGCATCTAGGAATTAAAATTAGGTGATCCAAAAATGAACCACCGCCCCTAAAGGGGTTAATAGCAAATAAAGCTGTGAAAAAACATGAAAGTAAACAAATTTGGCGAACGTGGAAGTTAAAGTTAATATTTTAAAGCTTTCTTATTATTGTTTAAGTTATTTAACTAATAACAATTGCCGCATTTTAGCATATTTCCAAAATTACGATAATGTGAAAGCGCGAAAACAAAATGTAAACAAGCCGCCAGGGCAGTTATCGCAGGGCTGTTAATTCGAAAATGAAGGGGTGTATCTACATTTCCCCTAATATCTCAGTAAATAATTATCACACAGTAAAAGATTGGTATCAACTTATTCAGAATACAATAAGCTTTCTAACGATGTAAAAATAAAAAAAATCGATTTTTGAAAATTTTAAAAGTGTACTGTTCCCAAACATATTAGTTCGCCCGGCCCATGTTGCTGATGAATATTTAAGCCTGGTCGAGGACTTGTGATTTAATCACCTGGAACCAAGTCAGAGGAATTTTCATTCTTCAAGTCCATTGCAAATTCTAAGTAGCCTGATAGTGAAAATTAAAATCACAGTGAATTTTGCTGAGTCCCTTTAGACTAGTCAAAAGTTCTCGCCCAGTTAAGACTTAGGGCCAAGCTCTTGTGTAACAGAACAAGTGAAACAATTTAACACTAGGAAATTAGAAAATACACCTAGAACGCACGAGTGATATTTAAATAATTCATTAGTTATCAAAAGAATAGCAAGACTTGAGCAATTATCCAGCTAGCCATACTAAACTATATTTTAGAGACTTATATTTGAAGTCTTGGTAAATGCGCTTTATCTATAATTGTTATCCTATTAGCTGATGTATCACTCCTTACCCCAATTTTACAATTAACCTAAAACTAAGTGGCCTCAACTAAGACATGGATAGGTTGCTGGTTAATATTCATTGATTCTTTGTTATTTATTTTAAGGCTGCGTTTGTCTAGAATACATTACCTACACTATTTTACAAGCTAATATGCTATAGTGGAATGTACATTTTTCTAAGATAATTTTTTTTTTTAATAAAAATACTTTAAGAACTATCTACCAGCAATTAATTTGCATTTCATTTGCATGACTTTAGAAAAATCCATTTGCATAGCTGCCAACTCTTCCGCTTTTTCAGACCACAAAAATTTAATAGATATTTTTGCCTTATTTAATCGGCCGATTACGGCGATTTAGAAAGGTAAAATTTACTATAAAATTTTTGTAGTCTGAAAAAGCGTAAGATGTTGGCAGCTATGCATTTGTTGAATAAAATATTAAGTAATATGAGGGGCAGTCAAATGAAAACAAAACGACCGCCATAAAACACATTCCTCACAAAAGTTGGCAATATCGTTGTAACATATCGATACTGCCTAAGGGGTTATGAATAAAGAATAGGAGACATATAGTGTATTATCTACCAGTTGCAAGTGAAGTAACTGAGGAGGTTGTCACAAGTTGGTGGCTATTTTTTAAAATCGGATCAACAGTTTCTGATTCCTGCTGGGGCAAACTTCCACCAGTAAATTTGAATAAAAAATTTCGTCTTATTTAAGAAAAATTATTCTTATTCGTGAAAAATTTATTTCACAAATATTGTAAACATTTCTATTTGTTTTTGATGGTGTAAGTATGTTCAAGTATTATAATCTGTTTCACCGATACTGTCAGGAGGTCGTCTAGGTTGTCACAATAGGGCGGAAACGCAGGGCCTGACAACTCCTAAATCTTCAACGAGTAAAAATGAATACCTACTGTTGCCATTATTTATGACTGAAATATTGCATAACTAAGGCGTTTAAATAAGGAGAAAATTCCTATTCAAATTTGCTAGTAGACATTGTTCCGGCGGTAATTAACCCCCTCGAAATCGGTTACAGTTGGAGCTTCAGTATTTTAAGGATTTTGTCGGTACTATGTGAAACTATCCGATATGAAAGCAGTGTTTCCAGCGGGCAACTTTTTTTAAATTCAGCTTTCTGAATTCGCACCATTTTTTTGAAATAGTAAAATTCGCCTTATTTAATCTTTTTGAAAAAGAAAGATTCACCTTATTTAACAACAGGTAAAATGATACCATAATAAAGCTTATTGTTATACTATTTTTCAAAACTAGTGGGAATCAAGCAATCCGTCACAGCCCGTGAATATCACGGGAGCTAGAATTAGGGGCTTAACGCTTTATTAATTGATGCGAAACCAAAGGGAATTATGCCATTTCAGATAAGATGCAAATCAAGGAAATGGAATTTTAAAAAATTACCCCACTGGCAACACTGTTTTCATATTGGATAGTTTGGCATGGTACCGACGATATGTCAGGTCCTCTTTATTAACCCTTTCAGGGGCAAGGTACTTCTGTTCGTAAAATGCTGAAATGAGTGAATGACACCAGGATTCACAAACAAATTTATTTCAAAATAAGCAAAAGCTTTTGTTCACCTACTTTATAAAATTAAAATTTTCACTACAGTATTCTTGTGCCATTGTTGCATTTAGGAATTCAAATTAAATGGTCCAAAAATGAACCACAGCCCTTGAAGGGGTTAACCCTTACCACTCCGTTGGCTCCGCACGGATACATTATCTTTCTTTCCAAAATCTGTTTTTGGCACCAGTAATAAAGGAAAATAAAATTTACCTTATTTAATCAGACCATTTTTGAAATGGTGTACTTGAAGGCAACTTCTCTTAAAAAATTGGTGCTGATCGAATAAATTTTGCGAAAGAGACGCCGGAGTGCAAAGGGTTAATAGTTCCATGATTTTGCCATCTCGAAGGCTGGTAGAAATGCATAATGACAGCTCTCAGGTATTCACAGTTCTCTTTGTTTATTTCTTTGTACGTGAGGGTAGTGAAAAGTGTGTTCGTCCAGCACCTGAAATATAGGCAAGCAAAGAAGAGCAGATAGGTTTGGTTCGGTTTTTGGAGGCTGAGGGTGTTGGAACACGTGAAATTCATCGTCGCATATCTGATGTCTATGGCGAACACTGCATGCCCCTGACGAGTGTGCATGAATAGCATCAGAAATTCCGAGAAGGACGCATATCGTCGATACCATTTCAAACTATCCAATGTGAAAACAGCGGGCTACTTTTTTAAAATTCAAATTTCTTGATTGGCACCACTTCTCTGAAATGGTGAAATTCCTTTCTTTTCGCCTTAATTAATGTGTCATTAAATAAGGTTAAATAAGGCGAATTTTACCATTTCAAAAAAGTGGTGCCAATCAAGAAACCTGAAATTTAAAAAATCACCCCACTGTTTTCACATTGGATAGTTTGACATGGTACCGACGATATCGCTGCAAAACGATCCCCGGCCCGGACAGGCCCATCGAGCCATTACTCCTGATGTGATTGTGCAGATTGATGGTCTTATCCGAGAAAACCTACGAATTACAGAGGAAGAAATTCGTGGACATCAGTTTCATTCGCACGAGGAAGTGCAAGAGTGGGTGAGATTTGGGTTCGTTAGCAACCTAACTCTTTCTACAAGACAGGAATTTATCGTTTCGTCTCCCGGTGTGATAAATATCTTAATTCTTTCTGGCTCGGAGTAATTCTGTTTATAAACTGCAGAAATGATGGAATGACACCAGAATTTATAAACGAATTTATTAGAAAATAAGAACTTACTTTTTTGCAAGTACTTTATTAACCCTAGATCTACCGGGAATTTTATTCAAGTTTTAATAAAACGTTCTACACCAGAATTTTTATTTAAAACTATTTAACTTATTTATTTACCTTATTTTTGTCTGGTTTATATACTTAGTTTATTTTAAAGAAATTTCTGGTTTGGATGAATATTTTGTACGTACCTGTCGGGTCCAATGGACCCGTCTGGTAGACGGAGGGTTAAATAAATTATTAATTAAATATTCTGGTTCCAATAAAATAAAAATTAGGTGTCCTTTTTTAAGGACGCCGTCCTCCAAAGTGTCAACAGTTCTGGCAGATATTTTTGAATGCAAATTTTTCATACTCACTTTTTAGTGTGTGTTCAGTTTTCATTTGACTGCCCCTTATGCATTTATCATTTTTCTTTTTACATCTATGTTACGTTAGTTTGCCTACTGTCCACATGGTGCTCCGAATTTAGAATATAATAAGAATGCTTTGTCTTATCAATCATTATTTTCCTAAAATTAAGTGTAGACGTGTTTCATATAAATTAAAGCTCTTTAAATTTTAATTTGTCTTAGTATAAATTAGATAAACGTCATTTATTCCTTTTTAATTTTTTAGTTTACATAAATTAATGTTATTCACTGAAATTTTAATGAGTTATTTTTTGCAGACCTATTATTTAAACACATTTTTTTAATGATCCTAATAAATGTTTAAAGTAATTTTATGCTTTCATAATTTAAATTACTGTTAAAAATGTCATATAATCCTGGTTTAACTAAAATTAAGTAATTTATTTTAGCAGGATAACTATTTTGAAAAACGAGCTCTACTGTATTAAAAATTTCACCAGTTGATTTCATAAAGAGAGTCTAATAAAAAATTATGAACACTATAAAAATATTGCTATTTTAATAAACAACCAAAATATTCCTTAGTAGCACAAATTATCTAACCAGTAATTCATGTACGTGGCTAGGCAGAATAAACAGCTTTATGAATCCCATCATGCTACACATGTAGAATTTGTTAATCATGAAGTTAAAGTCTTATTTTTTATTTAACACTGTAAATTTTTCTCTCTTTTTTTATTGCTAATTGTTCCCATGATAGAACAAACGTGATACAGAAGCAAACGAGCTTTCTCATAAAACTAATAGTGTTCGTAATCTCTACGTTTTTTTAAAAAATTAACGTTAATATACTGTAGTTTTTTATAATTAAACATTCATTGTTTTTTTTTATCGGTTTTTAAATAACATACTTGAATATTTAATATTTACTTCAATGTCTTTTTTCGATGATTTAAAAAAAAAAAAAAAAAAAAAAAAAAAAAAAAAAAAAAAAAAAATCCGATCTATGAAGTAAAATACATTAATGTTATGGGAATCGTAATACTTTAAATATTTTATTTTGTAAATGAGTCACGGATTTAATATGATAAAGCAGATAATATTGCTTGAACATTGCTTAAATTTATTTCAGAATAGTTTTGGAAAATCTGTTTTAATGCGACAGTATGTTTAAAGGCTAATTTTTTTATTACCGCATTTCATATATCATATTGCTGATTTTCTCCAAAAAATGTTAATGAATGTTTAGGTGATGTTAAGAAAAGGATAGATAAAATAATGGTCATAGAATTTATTATACTTATCGATATTTATATGATTAAAAATTTATATTTATACAACGAATTTTTACTATTTCAGATTTTTTTATAGAAGACTATTTTCTCAGCTTTCGTATGTTTAAGTCGAAAGTTCCCTATCATTTTTCACTTCTGTGAAAATGAATTTTTGTTTTACACAAAAATTATCATGTACAAAGGTTAAATATTGACTAAGAACCTACCAATTGCTGCTCGCTGGACACACAGACACCGCTAATTTAGAACAGAATATTTTAATTTATATTAGCTATATGAACTTTGCGATTTAATAATGAGCCGATTACTTTCCGGAACTTGTGGTAACAAACGAGTTTTCGACAAAAAGCTTGAAGACCTCAAAAATAGGAGGTGTTCATAATTAAAAATCAAGTGTTTATTGGATCATTTATTAGAATAATTTGGTCTAACGTGACGCAGTGTTGCCAGATTGGGGACATTTTTAATTCAGATTATTTTTCTGCCAGTCACTTTTTTTTAAATATTATAATTCGCCTTATCTTTCGGTATTTTTAATATATTTTAAATAGGCCGAATATTTCTATTTCAAAAAAGCGGTGACAATCAACAATCTGGGGACAAAAAAGTCCCCAATCTGGCAACACGGATGTGTCGAGAGTTTACAAGCATGCGTTTTATAGATGCAAAAAGGGCCGTACCAGTGGCCGAGAGGTTCTGCTCTCTAAGCTGGTAGACGGGAGGTGCTGGGTTCGATCCCAATCGCGCCCGTCGGCCTAATCGTTCGGAGTTTTCGTGGTTTTCTTCGAACCTTGGATTTCCAAGCGTTAATACGGGTTAGGTTCCCTTAGAAAGACCCCCACGAAGGGCACTCCCCCCCCCCTGGGCCTATATCCCTCGAGCAGATAATTGGCCGTCAAAAATCCACCAATCAACCAACCAACCTATAGATGCAAAATTAACCCCTTAATTCTGGCTCCCGTGATATTCACGGGGTGTGTCTTTTGTTCAGATTGTTTGATTCCCACCAGTTTTATAAAATAGTGTAATTGGCTGTATTATTCTATCATTTTACCTGCCATTAAATAAGGTGAATATTTCTTTTTCAAAAAAGTGGTGCCAATAAGCAATTTGCATTTTTAAACCGTAATTTAATGCGACTGTTAAGGAGTTAACTACCACATGCCGCTATTAATCACTGTAAGGGCCTGATCACAACGGGGCAAACTTCCACCAGTAAAATGGAGTAGAATGTGCCTTATTCTAGATAGGAATTGTTCATGAATAAGACGATAAAATAAGGTCAAAATTTCTATTAAAATTTAATAGTGGAAGTTTTCCCAATTGGTAATCAGGCCCTAGTTAATCTGCCTCAAGTCACTGAGATGCAGTAAAAAATTACCTGTTTGTCGCAAACATTTTTTTTTTTTTGCTACCACAATTTCCAAAAAATATTCTTCCTGGTAGATATGTACAACATTTGCAAGAAAATTATCTTCATAGCAGTTATCTAGAATTTTCCACAGAAATCAGTAAGGAATTTTATTATTTTGGAAGAGTGACAACAAAAAAGTCTCAGCTTTGGCTAAGTCTGCATCCTGGAGGCGTGAAACATGGGTGAATTTTCATTCGTTTTTTGGAATAGTAGTTTTAGCATTATTTTCATGAGCTTCGTACGAGTATCCTTATTACAGGGTTCGTACGAGTATCGTTATTTTCATGATGAAATATCAGTATTTTTTTTATAGAAAAGTAAATGTAGTACAATAAACGGACGAAATTTCGCCATATTTAAGGAGAGATTTTCCATAATAAAATACTGGCGCCGAAGAATTTTTTAGTCTGGAAATTCAAGGACCCGTACGAACACTGTTAAATAACGTGATAATCACAGTTCTGGAATACGGGTGGGTATTTGCCCATTTTGAACATGTTTAGAATGCGGTCCTGGCACTGAAACCTACAATTACAGAAAGCAGAAATTTAATTTTTACTAAATGAAATCACGTTCAACATGGTCCATTTTCACACCTTATACAACTCAATTTTAAGAACAACATTAGTAACTGCAGAAAGCAGTCTGTATGCACAGATTTGTGTGACGTGAAAAACTATGCCTTGAATCGTTTAACCCTTTCAGTGGCAGTGTAATTCTGTTGTTAAAAAGTTGAAAAATTTCCATTTCACCAGAATTTATACAAATGAACAATATTTGAAAATAAATAAATACTTTTATTCACGTACTTTCTAAAAGCAAAATGTTATTATACTCGGTGCCATTTCAGGGTTCGTACGTTTCAAGGACTCACAAGCACGTGTTACCGGAATTTTTGTAAAGTAATATTTGCCTTATTTAACGAAAAAGAGATATATGTTTAAATTTAGAGACCAGTACGTTACGAAATTTTTGGTACTAAAACACTTAAAATCCCCTAAATCCCTTGTTGCTTACGAACCCTGCATTTGGCTGTTTTGAATTAACAATAAATGGTATATATTACATATTAAAGCTCATCACGAGGTTAAATACATATGAACATATATGTGCCATATGAGTATATTTTCATCTGAAAATTTAATAAAAACTAGTATAACAAATAAATTAAGCTTTTTAAACAGCCTCATAATCAGCTGACATAAAGCGATCACGATGAAGAGTATCGTCTAGGTCAGAGGTTATATTTTATTGGCATCACTATTTTTTTTTTTTTTTTTATAATTTTTGTAGCATATTTCTCCTGCCCATATTGTTAAAAGATTTTTTGTTTGGAAAAAATGGTGTCAATAAAATATCAAAATAGTCGGCAATGGCAACCCTGTCAGCCACTTTTAGATAGAAACTCTCTATTTCGCCAGAATCTTTCCGAATTTTTGTGATTTTTGCCTTAAGTTGCCCTGAGTAGCTGACTACCAAATTATGAAATAAAAATTTTGGAATCTTTTACGCATGCTCAATCAAAAATTATTTCATACAAAGGGTCATATCGTCCGTACCATGTCAAACTATCCAAAAAGAAAACTGTATTTATAAAATTCAGTTTTCTTGATTGGCACCACTTTTTTGAAATAGAAAAATTCGCCTTATTTAACCTTATTTAATGACTTATTAATTAAGGTGAAAAAAGGAAATTTTACCATTTCAGAAAAGTGGTGCAAATCAAAAATTCTGAATTTATAAAAAGTAGCCCACAGTTTTCATATTGGATAGTTTGACATGGTACCGATGATATCTCATCCACTAATCAAAATATCCTTGTTTTAATTGCAGTATACTGTTTCTACTGTTATTTTTCAACTTTTCGGAGAGTGCTGCTAAATTTGGGTGAAAAGTCTGTATTCTATAAACAAAAAACTTTTGAATTTTTCACAGAAACGTTAACATCATACCCAAGGGTGTAAAAATCTAGGCGCCAGCGGGAAGTCCATCACCACTAAATTTTATTCGTTATTTTTCATCTAATATTTCGGGTAAATTCTTTGTGAGAATGTTAATAAAATATAAGCGAGGATAACTAATAAAATTTAGTGGTGGGAGACTGCAAGCTGGCGCCTAGATTTTTACACCCCTGATCATACCGCATATGAGTGCTATGCTTACACAAATGCACACAAACGTTTAACAGGACCGACATAGTCATTTATTTCAGTTATAGACCATTTTAAGAATTTTATGTTACATGTGTGATCGCAAATATTATTTTATTATTAACCCCTTAATTCTCGCTCCCGAGATATTCACGGGCTGTGACTTATTCAGATTATTCAGATTTGTTTGGTTCCCACCAGTTTTATAGAATAGTGAAATTGGCTTTATTATGGTATCATTTACCTGTCATTAAATAAGGTGAACATTTCTTTTTGAAAACAGTGGTGCCAATAAGCAATTTGAATTTTTAAACCGAAATTTAATGCGACCGTTAAGGGGTTAAATGTATTATTATCCCCTAAGCGGTCCTCGCAACCAAATCTTCACTAAAAATATATGAAGTCTAACATGTTTTTTTTTACATCCTGGAAGTTCAAGGACAATTCGGGAGGAATTTCATCAGATATTCGACAAATGTGTGAAATCGACAGCGTTCGGTCACTGTTCCTTAATTTTTGGGCATTAGTCAGTATTGCCAGATTGTTGATTGTAACCGCTTTTTTGAAATAGAAATATTCGCCCTATTTAAAAATAGATTAAAAATTCTGAAAAATAAGCGAATTATACTACTTAAAAAAAGTGGTGACAGTAAAATAATCTGAATTAAAAAGTCCCCAATCTGGCAACAGTGTAGAAGAACCATAACGCTCAACTTGCGAAATTTTCAAATTACAGTCCTCAGCAAAAGTTTAGACACTGGTGATTTTTAACCTTTAAATAAAAAATACGAACACTTGGGTTATACAAATGGCTGTACTTATTTTTAAATATATTTTAAACGTCTTAGGACAGAAATAACGGTTTTAATGTAGGATATTATTTAATTTAACTTAAAAAAGTGAAATTTGCATATTGCAAAAGTTTAGACAGTTTTGGGATTTTTTGGCAACTGGTCACGGAAGAACGCAAATTTTAAACTTATGACGTCACATGCATGAAGTATTTAAGTGCACCTCGCGATAGTATTGGTTAGTGAAGGTGCCGCGAGCTAGATATTTTCAGCAAGATCAAGTAATTAAAGCAAGAAAGCTGAAATCGAAAGGGAAGACTGTTGCAGAAATTTCAGCTACTTTGAATCGTCCAAAGAAATCTGTCTATTAAGTAATGTCTAAGGGTGACTCTTTCAAAGCAAAACATAAATCTGGAAGGCCTCATGTGGCCAGAAAACGAGATTCTAGAAGGATCCATAAACTGGCATCCAGACAAATGATGACTGCTAATCGCATTAAAAGTCAGTCAGAGCTTTCCGTTTGAACGGATACATTCGTAGCTGAATTGTAGGAAGATGTACATTAGTTTACATGAAAATGATAAAACAACTAGCCTTGAAATCTCACAACAAATTGACCCCTTTCCGTCGTGGAGTAATTATGTTTATAAAACTGATGAAATAATGGACTGAAACCAGAATTTATAAACGAATTTATTAGAAAGTAAGAACTTGTTTATTTTCACGTACATAACAAAAGGAAAATTTTAATTAAATATTCTTGGTGCGGACAGTCTGTTTTGGAATTAAAATTAGGTGTCCTTTTAAGGACACTGCTCTCGAAAGAATTAATGATTTGGGCCTCACTTTGTTTTAATACTAAAGTATCTCTGGAGTTTCTCAATGTTCGCCAAGCAGCGTAAGACTACATACATACAATGGGAAATAATTTACAGCCATTGAGTGAACTTTTAGCTCTTCCAAAGTATGTATTTGAGCAAGATGATGCGTCTGTTGATGTTGTATACAAATCGAAAAATTGGTTTAACTCTCAAAATATTACTGTTCTCGACTGGCTCGCGTGTAGCCTGATCTGAACCCAATCGAAAACTTTTGTGGCATCATAATTCATACTGTTTATGCAATTTTTGACAATACTCCACTGTAAATGCACTTCGATAAGCTGTTGAACGTGTTTGGTACGAAATAGATCCCCAAGTAATCCAGGATTTACTTTCTTCGATGGGAAATCGCATTTTTGCATTAATAGCAATCAATGTAGGTGCAGTTCGATTTTAATTTATGGATATTTTTCTATTAACAGACAAATTGTCTATACTTTTGCCACAATGTTAAATTTGTTTTTTGTCATTATATATTATCGAAAGTGTATAAATTGAAATTTATTATTTGGATATGAAAGATAAATCCCCAGTAATATATGACAGTTGAGTTACAACAATTCGTTACATACTTCTTAGTACAGAAGCATAATCGATCATTGTCTAAACTTTTGCTGAGCACTATATTAAGGCTCTGTATGCATCTTGCGTATTTGGACGACATGTTTTGTAAAATTAAATAAATTAGTCTATCATTTCAATAAAAATCTTTCACATTGATATATTTGCTAAAGTGTTTTCTTTTAAGATGAATCATGTATTGATTGAATTGTGTGGGTAAGAATTATATTGATTACTTTTCTCTTCTATAAAGTATTGCAAACGATATTCAACCTAAAAAGAAAATGCAGAGAAATATTCAGGGCATCCTAAAGCTTTGAAAACCTCGTTTAACACTTTCAGGAGCAAAGCACTTTCATTGCTAAAATGTTGAAATGAATGAACGACACCGGAATTTACGTACAAATTTATTTAGAAACTAGCTGACCCTAGGAAATAGGATCTTAACCCTTAGAAACTAGGGTCCCGGCGTTGCCCGGGCCCGTGATAATAATATTAAATGACCCTGAAAGTTGTATCATTTTATCTCTAACCTGTTTTTGTCTGAAGTACGTGCCCGCTTACTGTGTGAAAAATCGGTTTAAAAAAAATCTTATATTTAGCGGTAAAAAGGCTACAAAAACTGCAAAGGGAAACAGGGGATATGTGTCCGACGACTGATGTTAACATTTAACAGTAAAAATCACTATTAAGCCATGTAATAATTTTTCTTTTACATCGTAATCCTGAGTGAAATATTTCGATTTTTAAGCTAATTATATCACCCTTAAATCCGATTATACGTTAATGAAATCGATATTCGATTATTAGCTAAAAGCTTAGTATATATTATTTTAATTTCACAGCTATTGTAGAAAATTAAGTATATATATATATTTTAAACAAAACATGCGTAATGTTCACCCTGTTGATAAAATCCTAACAGTAGCCTAATTGTGACGTAATGGCAACCTATCTGTAACATAATTGTAACTTAACCGTAACGTAACCGTAACTTAAATATAACATATATGTAACCTGACTATAACCTAACTGCAACTTAACCGCAACCTAACTATAACCTAAGCGGAACTTAAATATAACCTAATCGTAACCTAACTGTAACCTAATCGCATTTTAAATGTAACCTAACAGTAACCTAATTAATCTAAATCAGGGGTGGCAAACTGTGGCACGCTCGACACCATTAAAATTTTATAGTAACCATTGCCTTATCTAATCATCGAATCTCTGTGATTCAAAAAGTCGACTTTTTCTGTAAAATTTTAGTGGTATTCGGCGTGCCACGGTTGGCCACCCCTGATCTAAATGTAACCTGACTTTAACCAAACTGTAACTTAACACTAACGATAACCTAACTGTCCTAACCGTGCGCGTGCTGCAAGGTACTTTAGTTCCACTTTGCACCTCTACAGGGTACAATATGTTTTATACGAACAACCGACATGGGACATCGCTGCTGCAACCGGGTATAGCAGGCGTGCTACACACGCTTTGCAAAATCTTTTAGTTTCACTTTCCACCACCAGGATGCACACTCTTAGTAAACAAACCTATATCCGAACGAAACTCCTATTATCAACCTATCCGTAGTTATGTTACTCGACGGGGTGGGGACACAAATAAGAATTTAAGTAATTTGCTGAAATTTTTATTCAGAAATAATGTTAACCACCACTCATTTAAGAGACCAATATGATTTATAAGAACCTTCGACACGGCTCGCTGCTACATGCTTCACCGTATAGCAGGCGTTCTGTGCAGGCTCTGTAAAATGTGTTAATTCCACTTTCTGCCTCCAGGGGACACACTCTGTTCTTAACAAACCTACATCAAAACGAAACTCCGTCATTATACCTATTAGTAGATATATTAGTCGAGGGGGTAGGGGAATGATATAAAAATTTAAGAAATTTGCGAAAAATTACTATTCGGAAATAACCACTAATCATAAATTAAGGGTGCAAATAGTTCTGTACGAACATCCGACATGGGTTCCCACTGCCTGTGGCACTGTATAGCAGGCGGGGATAAATTCGGAACATTTTGCTGCATTTAAAAAACAAAAAACAGCAATTAAAAAATGCGTTTAAAAAGGTCTTTAAAAAACACTTCTAAAAAAAAAATATTAGTAACAGTATCAAAAATGAGAATTTAAATTCTATTAAAATTGTTGCTTCTCGCTACAGCAGCAGAAAGCATTAGACTGCAAGGACTTATTGTTGCCAATTTCTAGTGGTAAAAGAGCCAGTAAGGAGTATTGTAATCTTTTATTTAACGTTTAAAAATCACTTTTCTAACAATCTAAATGGATCAGTATCAAACAGGCACCTCCAATTTTCCGTAAACAAATCAAAATCGCCGATTTTTAGCAGGTATTATCGCTCAACCAATCAAAGTAGAGAAAAAACAGAAAACAGTGTGACAAACTAAAGCATGCCATGTTGTCAAGTTGGTTGCTAGGTTGTGACGTCATTTGAAATTAATCTATTCTCTTAAACGTTCATTATTATTAAATATGTTTTCAAATCATGTATTTCACCTTCTTGCTGAAATTTAATGTTTAGTTTAAAAAACAGTCACTCTTGAAACATTAATCACTCAAATTGGTTTATTTTATTGTACCCCGGTTTACATAATTATTTCTGCGAAAGTTTTATACAACCAACCAAACGAAAGCAAGCGGAAATAAAGTATGAGTGTGTTCAAGATGCATGCGAGCTACGCGCACGAGCTCAGGAGACAGGAATATGGAGTGGGTCAATATCATGGATGGAATAACACGTAGTGTGTTCAGAAACAGATTATGGATTTGATTAATTATGGTGCTAATTATAAAGATATTTTGTTGCAAAGTGAACATGTGCTAGATGGCTGAATGGATAAGGCAGTGAACTCGAGACTAGGGATTCTGGGTTCGAATCCTTCCAGTCCCACATTGTAGTCATATATTTTTTTTTTTTGTTTGTTTATTGGTTGTTTTATATTTTTCATAATGAAGAAGATATTTTTGATGAAGATATATTTTTTATTTTTATTATACAGAGGCTCGTGTATTTTTATTATAATAATAAAATACTTATTTAAATGCGAGAAAATGAGGTATTTCGAGATGAAAGTTTTACATCTGAACGCCTTTTAAATATTCAAAGTTTCATTTCTAAGTGATTATATATATAGTATGTATATGTATAATGATATAAACATTAAGCAAATCCAAATGAAAAAATAATATATATTGTGCGAAAATATCCTTTTGCGCGTAGGAAAATTCCTTGATTTTCTTTTTTTGAGTACTTTAGGAGTGAATTTTTATCGAGACTAGGCTGGAAATCATATTTTACTTTGAACATTATAAAAATAAAATTTAATAGTCGTAGATTATTTTAACTAAAAATATCTGTACATATATTTTTTAAAGAGATAATATATATAGGTTTGCTGTCTAGTTTTGTAGTGAATAAAGTATGATTAGAATGTTTATAAATTTTTTACTGAAAGTATAAGTAAGTATAGATCAGTTTCAACAGACGTCACACCCTAGCAACGATCTTAGCAACCAGACGTGTTTTTTGTTTGACCCCCAAATTTGGCCGATTGTGATTGGTTGGCTCATAATACAGGCTACAAATAGTTAATTATGATTGGTTCGGTGAAACTTGGTGGTCTGGTGATCACGTGGTTGAAACTGATCTATTTTGCTTATACTAACAGAATTTTGAATGCCATTTATTTCTCGTGTTTTATGATGTATTTTGGTCTCTTATCCACACGGTATTAAAATATGCAATCATAAAATAAGAAACATATATATTAAAACCTTCTCTGAAAAATTGTCTAACTAACAGTGCAAATTCCATTGAAATCCATCCAGTATAGTAGATTACAAACAAATCTCATATGCTGATATCACAAACTTGGTTTACTAACAGCATTCTATTTATCACGGAAAATATAAATCAACTGATAAATTATTTTTAAATAAATAAAAAGAAAATTGTTAAAAAGTTAAAATTTTTAGATCACCAGTTGAACTCTTAAATTGTATCAATCAACCTACCAAACAACGCACAATCACGTGATCAAATCGCCCACACAATTTTTTTGAGCAGCTCGAGCGGAGTTTGTGTGCGGTTGGTTAACTAATTTTAAATTCTAAATGGGCTAAAGTAGATAAAGAAGGTCACGTGATGTTTTTCCCGACTATTTTAGATTTTATCTGAGTGTACATAGGCATGTATTTCTGTTACGAAAACAATGTTTTGGAAGGATAAAGAAATATAGTCGTTGGTTTTACCTTTTTTGAACCATTAAAAATAATGAAATAATTGAATTATTTTAAAATTTCTCTCTTCGATAAGATCTACTCCATGACATATACTTTCGAGCTCGCGCGCGGCGCGAAATGCACTTCTGAGCACACTTTATGTATTTTGGATGAGCGATGCTTTATAAACCAACCAACCGAAAGTAAGCGGAAAGATAAAAAGACGTATTTTTGATGAGAGTGATGTCCGAAATAAATTAATTACTCAGCTAATAATTAGACTATTAAAATTCTGAAGGTCAGGTGCATTAGGAGAGGCCTTGGACTCGCTTCAAAAAATTTTTCAACCTCGGACGTGCTGTATATTTCGCTACCAATCGCCAAAAGACACACACACACACACACACACACACAGAGCGATCTGTTCTTTTATTAGTATATATAAGAAAAAGATATTAGTCACATACGTAATAACCCCTTGAGGGACACCGGTATATATTATATACCACCTATGATTAATGAAGTTTTACACCAGAAAAAAGTTATTAAATTTTACTTTTCTAACTTTGGTGGATAAAAGCCGTAAAATTGCTTTTACTTATTTTGAAATAGAATTTTTCAAACGTTCCAGTGTGAGTTCAACATTACAGGAACACAATCACTTGCCCCTCAAGGGGTTAAAAGGAAAAAAAATTATACCAAAATTCTGCAGCAATTTTAGCGTTTCGCAATTAAAAGTGAGTGATTTCATAAACATGCCACCACCCTTGAAAGGGTTAAACATTATTTTTCAACACCTCAATAGAAGGCTTTGGATGATTTTAAATATGCGTTGAATATGTTCAGTGTTAACAAAAAACTACCCAGTTTAACGTCAGTGAAACACGAGGTCATCCTTCATTTGACATCTCACTTCTCACAGCAAATGAAAGATCGTATTTCAAAACTATTAGATTTTTTATCTCCTTTGTGATATAAATTTAAAACACTGTCTGAGAAAACAAAATTAATTTTGATACCACTCTCAACTACACACCTATATGTAACATAGGATATTCGGCTTACAGAGCCACCAAAACGAAATATTAAAAAGACTTTTAACTCCTTAAAAGTTGGTGGGTTTTATACGTCCCATTCGGCACCAAAATGTTTTAATAGAATTTTGCATATATAACGTACGCAAGAAAAAGCTTTTACTTATTTTGAAACAAAGTTCTTCGTTAAACCTGGTATCAATCAATCATTATAACAGCTGAAGTATCTTGCCCCTGAGAATTTTAAATGCATGCACAATTCAGACATTTATGCAAAACAATCCAATCACAGATTTTACATTAAACGTTTATGCGTTATTGTTCGTCAAGGTAACAATGTAAAATTTATTGTAAAGCAAATGCTAAAATTTCTTGAATTTTGAAGGATTATAAGTATGGAAACTTTTTACAATATCAACTTTATTTACAGTCATTGAAAGTGCACTGGTCATCAAAATTAAAGTAAAATGACAGAAAGAAAACGTAACTGATACTTAATGAAAAAATATTAATAGCAATTTGTAGAAAAGCATTATGTAACATAAATTACAATGTTTGACAATTGATTATTATAAAAATATTGAAATTAAAACCAAATTTATGGAAATTGAAGCATGATAAAAAAAATTAAGTCACCTTTTGCGGAAATTGTTCTCTTTACTATAGTTTATGGTCACCTCGGACACATATGTATTCCTCACGTCTTGATTTCATCGACTTTACCAAAGTGTTGATCAAGTCTTGTGGAATTGCACGCCGCTCTTCTAAAACTGCACTTTGCAGCTTCCGGAGGGCGCGCCGAAAGTCGGCGCCCTAAGGGATCCCACACTTGCTCGATCAGGTTAAAGTCGGGTGAGTAAGGTGATCAGTCTATTCAAGTGATATCTTCTGTTTGGAAGTATTCTGACACAATATATGCTTGATGTGGCCGAGCATTGGCATCCATTAGCAAAAAGTGTGGGCCAACAGCACCCATAAACAGTCTAACTTGGGGTTCAAATGTCTCCTCCACATATCTCAGAGCGGTTACAAAATCTCCTTGAAAGATATGCAGCTGTGTGCAGCCATTTGTCATGATTTCCCACCAAATCTTTATACCGCGGTCTCGGAAATTGGATATTTCACAGAGAAGGGGAGGCAAGTTGCATGTTCCTTCCTCTCTTCAGATCATAGCACGTTCAGAATCAATGTTCAGACTATATCTGGACTCATCAGTAAACCATACTCTATACCAATCTTCTTGGCTTCATTGAACATGATGGCGGTAGCAGTTTAAATAGCCCTCTTTGGAAGCTGGAGTGAATTGCACACAAATTATTGTTTTTCACGCTTACAGCCCACGCTTGTTAAGCCATCGTGTAGCAGTAGAGCAGATAATCAGAGTTCTTGTGGTTTCCTGAAGGTCTAAAATCAAATCTCTTGTAGTCGCTTCGCGGTTTTTTTCGAGTTGACAATCATAGAAAACGGTCTTAGGATGCAGTTGTTGCTCTTGGTCGTCCTTGATCAGGCTGTCTATCAACGGATCCAGTGCTTAACTCTTAAATGTGCGATTTTTTATTTTGTTTCGGAAAAAATATATATGATTCTGTGTAAGGTTCATTACACAGGAAAAAAATGAAAAAAATCACACATACATTTTTCACATAATACGACAATCTTTTCTTCTGTTGCACATCTGCAACACGAGTAAAAACTACTGTCGTGTGGCTGTTTTACGCTAAAATATTGCAAATTATTAAATATTTTAATAAGTATGTCTCCAAATACCTTATTTTATATAAATATTTACTTTATAAAACTTAACGATTAACCCTTTAATTCCCATAATAGAATACGTTCTAGAAATTTCGTAGTTCAGAGAATCTGACTTTACACCAGAAAGTTTCAATGGTTAATTTCGCTTTATTTAAATACGGAATGCCTGTAATTAATTAAAGCAGATATTTCTATTTTAATTTTCTGGTGTGAATTAGGTATATACGAATAAAAAAAAAAACTATTAAATTCAAAACAGTGGTGTTTGCATATATGCAAAGCTGCGCACTAAAGGGTTAAAAAGCGGCACCAAACTCTTGATATGACACTTTGAAGGATATTCAAATCTTGAGCAACCTTCATTTGTGTTTGACCTCCCTCGATTCTACTAGTTATTCTCCACTTTTGGCATTCACTTAAGTGATGCCTTTGTGCCATAACTAATGAATACTAATCATTCTCAGATACAACATTCACTTTAATCAACACTTCAGATCAGAATTCTAACATGCTTCCATTGTGAACCACATTGTCAGTAATCGAAATTGCATATTTCTGGCACTAACGTATTCGCAGAAGTGCAATTTTATGCTCAAATGTATTTAACCCATTAAGGACCACCACGTTTTACAGGAATTTTGTTCAATCCACACAATTTTTTGTAAAACATTTACTTTTACTTTATGAATCACAGAAATGTGTTAATTAAATAATGCAAATTTTACTTTTCTCTTTTACTGGTAGCAAAAAATTTTTAAAAATCACAAATATAATGTTGCGAAAACGCCACGTCAGTCTTTAATGGGTTAATTAACATAAATAATTGCAGAATTAGGCATTGGTTGCAACTTTAACTTAGAAAGCATATTTTTCTCATTATCCTTTAATTTTGATGAGCAGTGTAAATTGAGTGTTACGGCAAAAGTTTAAAAAATATAACATTATTCTTGGGACAATCACAATTGGATGATAAATGCACAATTGCTATCCATTTCCTCTTTCTGTTCTCTATAACATTGCGCCTAAAAATCATCACCTTGTAACGTAGGGAACAATTTTCTTAAGGGGCTCCGTCATAGAAATGAACTTCTAAAAGTGCTCTGCGAGTCAAAAAAACTAGTAACGACTGGTCTAGGTTACAGTTTGCTAATTATTCGATCCCCAATGCATTTCTACGGTAAAATGTTTCACATTTCGTTCTCTATTGTCTTAGCAGTTTCATATGGAAATTCCCTTCCCATATAGTATTCGGAGACTGCCTGTATATTACCTAATTACCTAATTTGAAAAATATATCCATTAATTTTGTTTTAGTTAGAACCTTGCGTTAAAATTTTGGCTCTGCAAATGCCTTATCTTTTGTTATTGTCGTTGCATACAATATGGTGGATATATAAAGTGGAACACACTTCTGGTCGTGACATTAATCGTGAAAGATTTAAATTTAATTTTTTTAGAAATTCTCCACGAAGATTATTGTCTCGCAAAACATTGACTGAATCAAATGTAAACTTACACATTCAGGTTTTTAACGATATCCACTCTGTTTATGTAATAATTAATGTAAGTCACAATTACTATATTTTTAACATGAATTTATTAATAATTTACATAATTAAAATTATGCATTAGAATTAAAAAAACATGGCCCAGAATATATTGTGTTTCATTCAGTGTAACTCATTTCAAATAAAAATTTTAACACTAGGAAGGAGATAGCGGCTTTTTGGTGGGGACTAAATAAATATATTTCGATTCCAACTAGGAATTTCTTCATGAAATAAGCTGAAAATAACTTTCTATATAGAAATCGGAGATTGCCTTTTTATTGCCTAATTCCCTAATTTAAAACATATATCCATTAATTTTGTTTTTGCTAGAAAGAACCGTGCGTAGTGTTGTCAGAGAGCTACTTTTTTAATTGAGATTTCTTGATTGCCACCAGTTTTTTAAAACGGTAAAATTACCTTTGTTTTCACCTAAATTAATGTGTCATTAAATAAAATGCTTTTTACCGTTTCAAAAAAGGGGTGCCAAACAAGAATCTGAATTTTAAAAAAAGTAGCCCATCTGGCAACACTGACGTGCTCTAAACAGTTTTTATCTCTCCAAATACCCTATCATTTGAAATTGTCACCGTGTACAAGCTAAAGTGGAACAACGTTCGGATCGTGCCATAAATCATGAAAGACTTAAATTGGAAAAATTTTAGAAATCCACCACGAAGACTATACTCTCGAAAACCACTGACCGTCTAAACAGTGCCCACAGAAAGAAGTAAATAGTTTTAAATAAAAATTACGGTGTAACATATTTTTATAAAACTTGAGTAAAATTTCCAGCCCTTCAAACATTAAATCAGATTTTTTTTTTGTTAAGATATAAGTAAGGCGATTGAGAAAACATATATTTACCATGTAAATTTAACATTAGCATCCTCCACTTTTGAACTCTTCTAACTCCATGAATATTTAACAAAAATACATAAATTGCAAAATATTTAGTGCTGAATTGGTCCAAGGAACTTAAATAAATTGACAATAGTGGGTGTTACTATTTGAAAAATCGAAGTTGATTCAATTTTTGATATGTAGACGACCCCTATTTAAAATATTTCATCCCAAAATTAAGACTAATTTAGTGAAGAATAATTTGTCTGATTTAATAACAGAAATTTTGTTATATAAGACAAAGGGTACATTTTAGAAATTGTAGTGGTAAACGACTTCAAAGCAAAAAGGTTTTGCAGCACTACTCTAAAAAATCCACATTCTGCTGCCATTCAATCACATATAAGAAAATTTAAAACAGCAACCAGAAAATGTATAAGAGAAATTCTGTTAAAGAAATTTTGGGTGTTCGAAACATTTTTAAAAATATTTTATACATTGATTGCCTCTAAAATTATAATAGAGCAGTTCTGAAATTTTCTTAAAGATAGTAGATTATTTTTTCTAAATTTGTGGATTTACCCTTAATAAATTTTCTTTTATAAATTTATAAATATGTATATAAAATATATCTATTTTCGAGCTGCCTTGGTCCAAGGAACTGAAATATGCTGTTAAATTGTGTTACCTTTTGAAAAAAAAAAAAACCAAGTTTTTGCAATTTCTAATATGTACCCCTTATTTCAAAAATTCTTCTGAAACCAGAAAAATTCAACTGGCATTTTCGTCTGAAGTCTTTGAGTAGTAGCGATTATAATATGATTACCGTATATTTACGTAGTATAATTATGATTAAAATCAGGTGGGTCAAAATATATCCCGCAACAATTCAAGGGGTTAACCCTCTCCGGCATGGTGGGTTAAATTCTATCCCACTTAATTATAATGTCCAAATGCCATAACAGCTCCAGTATTTAGAAAGGAATTTTTGCCTTTAAGTAAGGCACATTTTATCATTTCAAAAAAGTGGTGCCAATCAAGAATCTGATTTTAAAAAAAGTAGCCCATCTGGCAACACTGATCTTGATGGGAGCAACATGTCTCGCGATATCGTACATTTGCAAGATAGAATGTTAAAAATTTTTATTTTTTTTTAATTATCTTTATTAGTGTTAATATTCTAAGAAAAAAATCCGAGTTCGTACTGGAGTGAGAAACTCTGTATTTATGAGTGCATAAAATAATTATGACCATAGCTAGTATACTGTAAAAAATTGTTGGTTATAGTAGTTGTCCCTGCCATAAAACTCCGATGTAAAATGTTGTTTCACCTTTTATGTTATTGTGATATTTTGAGAAGCATGTAAATTCAATATACAATAGTATTTTTATCGTTTAAAAAACCTAAATCAGTTTACCGTTTAAAAAACCTAAATCCATGTCAACTAAATATATATATCTACAGTGAACCAAGAAAAAAACCCAGCTTCTATTGATTTCATTGTTTAATTATTTTGCTCTATGTTGATCTTTAAAAGTAAATGTTTATTTAAAATAATAACAATGTTTAAGATGTTTACAAAGTTTTATTTTACTTTAATAAAACTTATATCTAAATTATAAATTTATAAAACGTGGAGAGGGCATAACATTCAGCACCAGATAAAAACTTGGACACTTACATAATGTTCCAAGGAAACACTTTTAAATTTAAAACAAATCCATCTAATATTTCGTGTGATGTCCTTCTGCTGCTATTACAGCTTGTAGCCTCTTATCCATCAAAAGGGCCAGTTTTTCGGTTAAATACGATGGTACATTTTGCCATATATTGAGAATAGCAGTTTTTAGTTCATTTTTATTCTTTTTCTCCTTTTCTAGTAATTGTTTCTCCATCTAAGCTCACAAACGTTCTATAGGATTTACATCCAGACTTTGGGGAGGATGGGGTAGTAATTTTTTCACTTTGTATAATAATCATTCCTTTACAATCCGAGCGTTATGCTTCGGATCTAGTATTGCCAGTTAGCTACTTTTTTAAAATTGAGATTTATTGATTGGCACCACTGTTTTTGAAACAGTAAAATTCGCCTTTATTAATGACATATTAATTAAAGCGAAAACAAGGGGAATTTTATTCTTTCAGAAAAGTGGTGCCAATCAAGAAATATGAATTTTTAAAAAAGTAACCGACTAGCAACACTGTTAGGATCATTATCTTAGACCAAAGAAAAATTTCCATTTAAATTTAATTTTGAAGCTATTTCTGGTGCATTATCTTTTAGAATGTTCAAATACATCATTTTGTCCATTGTACCTTCAATGTACACTAGAGTTCCAAACCACTAGCTCCCATTGAATCCCATGCTATAGCGCATCCGCCGCCATGTTTTCCAGTCGCTTTTATATTTGTTCATTTTAGCGCTGTTCCTTCCCTTCGCCATGCAAAACGCCGACCATCAGATCCAAATAAAGTAAATTTCGATTCATCTGTAAAAATAATAGTTTTCCTGAATTTCTGTGGCTTTTCAAAATGCCGTTTAGCATATTCAAGACTTTTTTTACATTTCTGATAGACAAATATGCCTTTTTTGTAGTGTGTATGCTCTATAGTCTTTGGAATGTAAAAAAATTCTTATAGTCTGTGGATGCACATCCACTATAGATGCCTCCTTCAATGCTCTGTATATCTTTACTGCAGAAATTTTAGTATTCTCTTTCACAAATCTCACAATCCGTCTTATTGTTTGAGACGAGGAAATCTTTTTGGGCCTACCACTTTCACCAGGTCTCTGCAAAAATCGGGACTTTTTTATGCATTTAATATTTAATGAACTGTGACTTTTTCACAGTTTCTGCAATATATCGTATACTTTTCTGCTTTTTATATAGTTTAACAATTAGGGTTTTCATATCAACAGAAGTTTGATTTTTTTTTCCATTTTTGGGATTTTTAATCAAGAAAAAGGCAATTTCCAAACATTTCGGTCTCATAGTTTTGAATGGGACTCGAGCCTGAAGTCAACACTCTCTTAAAATTTGCATAATAGCAGTCCTAAGTATAAGTGAAATAAGTGTCCAAGTTTCATTTTGACAGAGAAAAGGGCACAATTTATTTTTGAATTAATTTAAAATTTAATATAACATTTTATTAAGATTAAATAAAACTATTTCAATCTTTGAATAAATTATCTTTAAAAAAAATATTGTTGGATTACGATATCATAACTGGTCAAAACTATATTAACCCCTTAATTCTCGCTCCCGTCAATATCACTGGCTGAGGTGTCGTTCGTTATTTCTTGTGCCCGTCATATTTCCGGGCTGGAGATTTATTGCTGAAAAAAACTTCTGAAACCAGAAAAATTCAACTGGCATTTTCGTCTGAAGTCTTTGAGTAGTAGCGATTATAATATGATTACCGTATATTTACGTAGTATAATTATGATTAAAATCAGGTGGGTCAAAATATATCCCGCAACAATTCAAGGGGTTAACCCTCTCCGGCATGGTGGGTTAAATTCTATCCCACTTAATTATAATGTCCAAATGCCATAACAGCTCCAGTATTTAGAAAGGAATTTTTGCCTTTAAGTAAGGCACATTTTATCATTTCAAAAAAGTGGTGCCAATCAAGAATCTGATTTTAAAAAAAGTAGCCCATCTGGCAACACTGATCTTGATGGGAGCAACATGTCTCGCGATATCGTACATTTGCAAGATAGAATGTTAAAAATTTTTATTTTTTTTTTAATTATCTTTATTAGTGTTAATATTCTAAGAAAAAAATCCGAGTTCGTACTGGAGTGAGAAACTCTGTATTTATGAGTGCATAAAATAATTATGACCATAGCTAGTATACTGTAAAAAATTGTTGGTTATAGTAGTTGTCCCTGCCATAAAACTCCGATGTAAAATGTTGTTTCACCTTTTATGTTATTGTGATATTTTGAGAAGCATGTAAATTCAATATACAATAGTATTTTTATCGTTTAAAAAACCTAAATCAGTTTACCGTTTAAAAAACCTAAATCCATGTCAACTAAATATATATATCTACAGTGAACCAAGAAAAAAACCCAGCTTCTATTGATTTCATTGTTTAATTATTTTGCTCTATGTTGATCTTTAAAAGTAAATGTTTATTTAAAATAATAACAATGTTTAAGATGTTTACAAAGTTTTATTTTACTTTAATAAAACTTATATCTAAATTATAAATTTATAAAACGTGGAGAGGGCATAACATTCAGCACCAGATAAAAACTTGGACACTTACATAATGTTCCAAGAAAACACTTTTAAATTTAAAACAAATCCATCTAATATTTCGTGTGATGTCCTTCTGCTGCTATTACAGCTTGTAGCCTCTTATCCATCCAAAGGGCCAGTTTTTCGGTTAAATACGATGGTACATTTTGCCATATATTGAGAATATCTGTTTTTAGTTCATTTTTATTCTTTTTCTCCTTTTCTAGTAATTGTTTCTCCATCTAAGCTCACAAACGTTCTATAGGATTTACATCCAGACTTTGGGGAGGATGGGGTAGTAATTTTTTCACTTTGTATAATAATCATTCCTTTACAATCCGAGCGTTATGCTTCGGATCTAGTGTTGCCAGTTAGCTACTTTTTTAAAATTGAGATTTATTGATTGGCACCACTGTTTTTGAAACAGTAAAATTCGCCTTTATTAATGACATATTAATTAAAGCGAAAACAAGGGGAATTTTATTCTTTCAGAAAAGTGGTGCCAATTAAGAAATATGAATTTTTAAAAAAGTAACCGACTAGCAACACTGTTAGGATCATTGTCTTAGACCAAAGAAAAATTTCCATTTAAATTTAATTTTGAAGCTATTTCTGGTGCATTATCTTTTAGAATGTTCAAATACATCATTTTGTCCATTGTACCTTCAATGTACACTAGAGTTCCAAACCACTAGCTCCCATTGAATCCCATGCTATAGCGCATCCGCCGCCATGTTTTCCAGTCGCTTTTATATTTGTTCATTTTAGCGCTGTTCCTTCCCTTCGCCATGCAAAACGCCGACCATCAGATCCAAATAAAGTAAATTTCGATTCATCTGTAAAAATAATAGTTTTCCTGAATTTCTGTGGCTTTTCAACATGCCGTTTAGCATATTCAAGACTTTTTTTACATTTCTGATAGACAAATATGCCTTTTTTGTAGTGTGTATGCTCTATAGTCTTTGGAATGTAAAAAAATTCTTATAGTCTGTGGATGCACATCCACTATAGATGCCTCCTTCAATGCTCTGTATATCTTTACTGCAGAAATTTTAGTATTCTCTTTCACAAATCTCACAATCCGTCTTATTGTTTGAGACGAGGAAATCTTTTTGGGCCTACCACTTTCACCAGGTCTCTGCAAAAATCGGGACTTTTTTATGCATTTAATATTTAATGAACTGTGACTTTTTCACAGTTTCTGCAATATATCGTATACTTTTCTGCTTTTTATATAGTTTAACAATTAGGGTTTTCATATCAACAGAAGTTTGATTTTTTTTTCCATTTTTGGGATTTTTAATCAAGAAAAAGGCAATTTCCAAACATTTCAGTCTCATAGCTTTGAATGGGACTCGAGCCTGAAGTCAACACTCTCTTAAAATTTGCATAATAGCAGTCCTAAGTATAAGTGAAATAAGTGTCCAAGTTTCATTTTGACAGAGAAAAGGGCACAATTTATTTTTGAATTAATTTAAAATTTAATATAACATTTTATTAAGATTAAATAAAACTATTTCAATCTTTGAATAAATTATCTTTAAAAAAAAATATTGTTGGATTACGATATCATAACTGGTCAAAACTATATTAACCCCTTAATTCTCGCTCCCGTCAATATCACTGGCTGAGGTGTCGTTCGTTATTTCTTGTGCCCGTCATATTTCCGGGCTGGAGATTTATTGCTGAAAAAAACTTCTGAAACCAGAAAAATTCAACTGGCATTTTCGTCTGAAGTCTTTGAGTAGTAGCGATTATAATATGATTACCGTATATTTACGTAGTATAATTATGATTAAAATCAGGTGGGTCAAAATATATCCCGCAACAATTCAAGGGGTTAACCCTCTCCGGCATGGTGGGTTAAATTCTATCCCACTTAATTATAATGTCCAAATGCCATAACAGCTCCAGTATTTAGAAAGGAATTTTTGCCTTTAAGTAAGGCACATTTTATCATTTCAAAAAAGTGGTGCCAATCAAGAATCTGATTTTAAAAAAAGTAGCCCATCTGGCAACACTGATCTTGATGGGAGCAACATGTCTCGCGATATCGTACATTTGCAAGATAGAATGTTAAAAATTTTTATTTTTTTTTAATTATCTTTATTAGTGTTAATATTCTAAGAAAAAAATCCGAGTTCGTACTGGAGTGAGAAACTCTGTATTTATGAGTGCATAAAATAATTATGACCATAGCTAGTATACTGTAAAAAATTGTTGGTTATAGTAGTTGTCCCTGCCATAAAACTCCGATGTAAAATGTTGTTTCACCTTTTATGTTATTGTGATATTTTGAGAAGCATGTAAATTCAATATACAATAGTATTTTTATCGTTTAAAAAACCTAAATCAGTTTACCGTTTAAAAAACCTAAATCCATGTCAACTAAATATATATATCTACAGTGAACCAAGAAAAAAACCCAGCTTCTATTGATTTCATTGTTTAATTATTTTGCTCTATGTTGATCTTTAAAAGTAAATGTTTATTTAAAATAATAACAATGTTTAAGATGTTTACAAAGTTTTATTTTACTTTAATAAAACTTATATCTAAATTATAAATTTATAAAACGTGGAGAGGGCATAACATTCAGCACCAGATAAAAACTTGGACACTTACATAATGTTCCAAGAAAACACTTTTAAATTTAAAACAAATCCATCTAATATTTCGTGTGATGTCCTTCTGCTGCTATTACAGCTTGTAGCCTCTTATCCATCAAAAGGGCCAGTTTTTCGGTTAAATACGATGGTACATTTTGCCATATATTGAGAATAGCTGTTTTTAGTTCATTTTTATTCTTTTTCTCCTTTTCTAGTAATTGTTTCTCCATCTAAGCTCACAAACGTTCTATAGGATTTACATCCAGACTTTGGGGAGGATGGGGTAGTAATTTTTTCACTTTGTATAATAATCATTCCTTTGCAATCCGAGCGTTATGCTTCGGATCTAGTGTTGCCAGTTAGCTACTTTTTTAAAATTGAGATTTATTGATTGGCACCACTGTTTTTGAAACAGTAAAATTCGCCTTTATTAATGACATATTAATTAAAGCGAAAACAAGGGGAATTTTATTCTTTCAGAAAAGTGGTGCCAATTAAGAAATATGAATTTTTAAAAAAGTAACCGACTAGCAACACTGTTAGGATCATTGTCTTAGACCAAAGAAAAATTTCCATTTAAATTTAATTTTGAAGCTATTTCTGGTGCATTATCTTTTAGAATGTTCAAATACATCATTTTGTCCATTGTACCTTCAATGTACACTAGAGTTCCAAACCACTAGCTCCCATTGAATCCCATGCTATAGCGCATCCGCCGCCATGTTTTCCAGTCGCTTTTATATTTGTTCATTTTAGCGCTGTTCCTTCCCTTCGCCATGCAAAACGCCGACCATCAGATCCAAATAAAGTAAATTTCGATTCATCTGTAAAAATAATAGTTTTCCTGAATTTCTGTGGCTTTTCAACATGCCGTTTAGCATATTCAAGACTTTTTTTACATTTCTGATAGACAAATATGCCTTTTTTGTAGTGTGTATGCTCTATAGTCTTTGGAATGTAAAAAAATTCTTATAGTCTGTGGATGCACATCCACTATAGATGCCTCCTTCAATGCTCTGTATATCTTTACTGCAGAAATTTTAGTATTCTCTTTCACAAATCTCACAATCCGTCTTATTGTTTGAGACGAGGAAATCTTTTTGGGCCTACCACTTTCACCAGGTCTCTGCAAAAATCGGGACTTTTTTATGCATTTAATATTTAATGAACTGTGACTTTTTCACAGTTTCTGCAATATATCGTATACTTTTCTGCTTTTTATATAGTTTAACAATTAGGGTTTTCATATCAACAGAAGTTTGATTTTTTTTTCCATTTTTGGGATTTTTAATCAAGAAAAAGGCAATTTCCAAACATTTCGGTCTCATAGTTTTGAATGGGACTCGAGCCTGAAGTCAACACTCTCTTAAAATTTGCATAATAGCAGTCCTAAGTATAAGTGAAATAAGTGTCCAAGTTTCATTTTGACAGAGAAAAGGGCACAATTTATTTTTGAATTAATTTAAAATTTAATATAACATTTTATTAAGATTAAATAAAACTATTTCAATCTTTGAATAAATTATCTTTAAAAAAAATATTGTTGGATTACGATATCATAACTGGTCAAAACTATATTAACCCCTTAATTCTCGCTCCCGTCAATATCACTGGCTGAGGTGTCGTTCGTTATTTCTTGTGCCCGTCATATTTCCGGGCTGGAGATTTATTGCTGAAAAAAACTTCTGAAACCAGAAAAATTCAACTGGCATTTTCGTCTGAAGTCTTTGAGTAGTAGCGATTATAATATGATTACCGTATATTTACGTAGTATAATTATGATTAAAATCAGGTGGGTCAAAATATATCCCGCAACAATTCAAGGGGTTAACCCTCTCCGGCATGGTGGGTTAAATTCTATCCCACTTAATTATAATGTCCAAATGCCATAACAGCTCCAGTATTTAGAAAGGAATTTTTGCCTTTAAGTAAGGCACATTTTATCATTTCAAAAAAGTGGTGCCAATCAAGAATCTGATTTTAAAAAAAGTAGCCCATCTGGCAACACTGATCTTGATGGGAGCAACATGTCTCGCGATATCGTACATTTGCAAGATAGAATGTTAAAAATTTTTATTTTTTTTTAATTATCTTTATTAGTGTTAATATTCTAAGAAAAAAATCCGAGTTCGTACTGGAGTGAGAAACTCTGTATTTATGAGTGCATAAAATAATTATGACCATAGCTAGTATACTGTAAAAAATTGTTGGTTATAGTAGTTGTCCCTGCCATAAAACTCCGATGTAAAATGTTGTTTCACCTTTTATGTTATTGTGATATTTTGAGAAGCATGTAAATTCAATATACAATAGTATTTTTATCGTTTAAAAAACCTAAATCAGTTTACCGTTTAAAAAACCTAAATCCATGTCAACTAAATATATATATCTACAGTGAACCAAGAAAAAAACCCAGCTTCTATTGATTTCATTGTTTAATTATTTTGCTCTATGTTGATCTTTAAAAGTAAATGTTTATTTAAAATAATAACAATGTTTAAGATGTTTACAAAGTTTTATTTTACTTTAATAAAACTTATATCTAAATTATAAATTTATAAAACGTGGAGAGGGCATAACATTCAGCACCAGATAAAAACTTGGACACTTACATAATGTTCCAAGAAAACACTTTTAAATTTAAAACAAATCCATCTAATATTTCGTGTGATGTCCTTCTGCTGCTATTACAGCTTGTAGCCTCTTATCCATCCAAAGGGCCAGTTTTTCGGTTAAATACGATGGTACATTTTGCCATATATTGAGAATATCTGTTTTTAGTTCATTTTTATTCTTTTTCTCCTTTTCTAGTAATTGTTTCTCCATCTAAGCTCACAAACGTTCTATAGGATTTACATCCAGACTTTGGGGAGGATGGGGTAGTAATTTTTTCACTTTGTATAATAATCATTCCTTTACAATCCGAGCGTTATGCTTCGGATCTAGTGTTGCCAGTTAGCTACTTTTTTAAAATTGAGATTTATTGATTGGCACCACTGTTTTTGAAACAGTAAAATTCGCCTTTATTAATGACATATTAATTAAAGCGAAAACAAGGGGAATTTTATTCTTTCAGAAAAGTGGTGCCAATTAAGAAATATGAATTTTTAAAAAAGTAACCGACTAGCAACACTGTTAGGATCATTGTCTTAGACCAAAGAAAAATTTCCATTTAAATTTAATTTTGAAGCTATTTCTGGTGCATTATCTTTTAGAATGTTCAAATACATCATTTTGTCCATTGTACCTTCAATGTACACTAGAGTTCCAAACCACTAGCTCCCATTGAATCCCATGCTATAGCGCATCCGCCGCCATGTTTTCCAGTCGCTTTTATATTTGTTCATTTTAGCGCTGTTCCTTCCCTTCGCCATGCAAAACGCCGACCATCAGATCCAAATAAAGTAAATTTCGATTCATCTGTAAAAATAATAGTTTTCCTGAATTTCTGTGGCTTTTCAACATGCCGTTTAGCATATTCAAGACTTTTTTTACATTTCTGATAGACAAATATGCCTTTTTTGTAGTGTGTATGCTCTATAGTCTTTGGAATGTAAAAAAATTCTTATAGTCTGTGGATGCACATCCACTATAGATGCCTCCTTCAATGCTCTGTATATCTTTACTGCAGAAATTTTAGTATTCTCTTTCACAAATCTCACAATCCGTCTTATTGTTTGAGACGAGGAAATCTTTTTGGGCCTACCACTTTCACCAGGTCTCTGCAAAAATCGGGACTTTTTTATGCATTTAATATTTAATGAACTGTGACTTTTTCACAGTTTCTGCAATATATCGTATACTTTTCTGCTTTTTATATAGTTTAACAATTAGGGTTTTCATATCAACAGAAGTTTGATTTTTTTTTCCATTTTTGGGATTTTTAATCAAGAAAAAGGCAATTTCCAAACATTTCAGTCTCATAGCTTTGAATGGGACTCGAGCCTGAAGTCAACACTCTCTTAAAATTTGCATAATAGCAGTCCTAAGTATAAGTGAAATAAGTGTCCAAGTTTCATTTTGACAGAGAAAAGGGCACAATTTATTTTTGAATTAATTTAAAATTTAATATAACATTTTATTAAGATTAAATAAAACTATTTCAATCTTTGAATAAATTATCTTTAAAAAAAAATATTGTTGGATTACGATATCATAACTGGTCAAAACTATATTAACCCCTTAATTCTCGCTCCCGTCAATATCACTGGCTGAGGTGTCGTTCGTTATTTCTTGTGCCCGTCATATTTCCGGGCTGGAGATTTATTGCTGAAAAAAACTTCTGAAACCAGAAAAATTCAACTGGCATTTTCGTCTGAAGTCTTTGAGTAGTAGCGATTATAATATGATTACCGTATATTTACGTAGTATAATTATGATTAAAATCAGGTGGGTCAAAATATATCCCGCAACAATTCAAGGGGTTAACCCTCTCCGGCATGGTGGGTTAAATTCTATCCCACTTAATTATAATGTCCAAATGCCATAACAGCTCCAGTATTTAGAAAGGAATTTTTGCCTTTAAGTAAGGCACATTTTATCATTTCAAAAAAGTGGTGCCAATCAAGAATCTGATTTTAAAAAAAGTAGCCCATCTGGCAACACTGATCTTGATGGGAGCAACATGTCTCGCGATATCGTACATTTGCAAGATAGAATGTTAAAAATTTTTATTTTTTTTTAATTATCTTTATTAGTGTTAATATTCTAAGAAAAAAATCCGAGTTCGTACTGGAGTGAGAAACTCTGTATTTATGAGTGCATAAAATAATTATGACCATAGCTAGTATACTGTAAAAAATTGTTGGTTATAGTAGTTGTCCCTGCCATAAAACTCCGATGTAAAATGTTGTTTCACCTTTTATGTTATTGTGATATTTTGAGAAGCATGTAAATTCAATATACAATAGTATTTTTATCGTTTAAAAAACCTAAATCAGTTTACCGTTTAAAAAACCTAAATCCATGTCAACTAAATATATATATCTACAGTGAACCAAGAAAAAAACCCAGCTTCTATTGATTTCATTGTTTAATTATTTTGCTCTATGTTGATCTTTAAAAGTAAATGTTTATTTAAAATAATAACAATGTTTAAGATGTTTACAAAGTTTTATTTTACTTTAATAAAACTTATATCTAAATTATAAATTTATAAAACGTGGAGAGGGCATAACATTCAGCACCAGATAAAAACTTGGACACTTACATAATGTTCCAAGAAAACACTTTTAAATTTAAAACAAATCCATCTAATATTTCGTGTGATGTCCTTCTGCTGCTATTACAGCTTGTAGCCTCTTATCCATCAAAAGGGCCAGTTTTTCGGTTAAATACGATGGTACATTTTGCCATATATTGAGAATAGCTGTTTTTAGTTCATTTTTATTCTTTTTCTCCTTTTCTAGTAATTGTTTCTCCATCTAAGCTCACAAACGTTCTATAGGATTTACATCCAGACTTTGGGGAGGATGGGGTAGTAATTTTTTCACTTTGTATAATAATCATTCCTTTACAATCCGAGCGTTATGCTTCGGATCTAGTGTTGCCAGTTAGCTACTTTTTTAAAATTGAGATTTATTGATTGGCACCACTGTTTTTGAAACAGTAAAATTCGCCTTTATTAATGACATATTAATTAAAGCGAAAACAAGGGGAATTTTATTCTTTCAGAAAAGTGGTGCCAATTAAGAAATATGAATTTTTAAAAAAGTAACCGACTAGCAACACTGTTAGGATCATTGTCTTAGACCAAAGAAAAATTTCCATTTAAATTTAATTTTGAAGCTATTTCTGGTGCATTATCTTTTAGAATGTTCAAATACATCATTTTGTCCATTGTACCTTCAATGTACACTAGAGTTCCAAACCACTAGCTCCCATTGAATCCCATGCTATAGCGCATCCGCCGCCATGTTTTCCAGTCGCTTTTATATTTGTTCATTTTAGCGCTGTTCCTTCCCTTCGCCATGCAAAACGCCGACCATCAGATCCAAATAAAGTAAATTTCGATTCATCTGTAAAAATAATAGTTTTCCTGAATTTCTGTGGCTTTTCAACATGCCGTTTAGCATATTCAAGACTTTTTTTACATTTCTGATAGACAAATATGCCTTTTTTGTAGTGTGTATGCTCTATAGTCTTTGGAATGTAAAAAAATTCTTATAGTCTGTGGATGCACATCCACTATAGATGCCTCCTTCAATGCTCTGTATATCTTTACTGCAGAAATTTTAGTATTCTCTTTCACAAATCTCACAATCCGTCTTATTGTTTGAGACGAGGAAATCTTTTTGGGCCTACCACTTTCACCAGGTCTCTGCAAAAATCGGGACTTTTTTATGCATTTAATATTTAATGAACTGTGACTTTTTCACAGTTTCTGCAATATATCGTATACTTTTCTGCTTTTTATATAGTTTAACAATTAGGGTTTTCATATCAACAGAAGTTTGATTTTTTTTTCCATTTTTGGGATTTTTAATCAAGAAAAAGGCAATTTCCAAACATTTCAGTCTCATAGCTTTGAATTGGACTCGAGCCTGAAGTCAACACTCTCTTAAAATTTGCATAATAGCAGTCCTAAGTATAAGTGAAATAAGTGTCCAAGTTTCATTTTGACAGAGAAAAACGCACAATTTATTTTTGAATTAATTTAAAATTTAATATAACATTTTATTAAGATTAAATAAAACTATTTCAATCTTTGAATAAATTATCTTAAAAAAAAAAAATATTGTTGGATTACGATATCATAACTGGTCAAAACTATATTAACCCCTTAATTCTCGCTCCCGTCAATATCACTGGCTGAGGTGTCGTTCGTTATTTCTTGTGCCCGTCATATTTCCGGGCTGGAGATTTATTGCTGAAAAAAACTTCTGAAACCAGAAAAATTCAACTGGCATTTTCGTCTGAAGTCTTTGAGTAGTAGCGATTATAATATGATTACCGTATATTTACGTAGTATAATTATGATTAAAATCAGGTGGGTCAAAATATATCCCGCAACAATTCAAGGGGTTTACCCTCTCCGGCATGGTGGGTTAAATTCTATCCCACTTAATTATAATGTCCAAATGCCATAACAGCTCCAGTATTTAGAAAGGAGTTTTTGCCTTTTAGATTTTACATTAATAAAAGGTTTTCCTTATTTTCAAACAAATTTGTTCGCAAGTCCAGTTGTCAATCAATTGTTTCAAAGTTTTAGCAACAGAAGTACAAGCCGGAAAGGGTTAAAGGGAGTTGAAAATAAATAGCTTCGACTATTACGCTATCCTTTATAAATCTAGACAAGCATCTTTTATGAAAAGTAAAATCTTTATTTACTAACAGACAGTAATTATTGTTATGGAAATCTGGCAAATATTATGAAAACGATGTATATTATATGTATTTGGATCTTATCTGCACGTCTAAAGAATTTTATAGTTTCATATTTCATGTATAACATGTTTTATTAAGCAAATATCTCCAGATATGTAAATGGATTAAAAAATAACCATTTATACCCCTTAACGTTCGCATTAAATTACGGTTTAAAAATTCAAATTGCTTACTGGCAGCACTTTTTTGGAAAAGAAATATTCACCTTATTTAATGACATGTTAAATGATTCCATAATAAAGCCAATTACACTATTTTATAAAACTGGTGGGAATCATACAATCTGAATAAAAGACATAGCACGTAAATATCACGGGAGTGAGAATTAAGGGGCTAAAAACCAAATTTTTGTTCAAAAATTCCTAAGCCATTGTGCTTTGTTTGTTAAAATTATGTAGAATATCCAATATCCTATCGCTCTTTCATGTGGTTGAAAAATATTTAGCTTCGGAAATTACGCTATCCTTTCTAAATATAATCTAGCCAAGTATTTTGTATGAAAAGTAAAATATTTCTATTCTAACACACTGATTAATTAAATTTTATATTAAATTTTATATATTAATACTTACAAGTACTTTCGGGGCGTAAAGGGTTAACTTAAATAAACATTAAATATACTTCAAAACGACGCTCTATTCCTTTATTAACTTTTCAAAAACCGAGTTACTGGGCACAATTTTCTAAGAGTCAATATTTTGTAAGATATTGAAAAGAAATTGTTACACAAGAATCCATCCGAAATTTCTTTTAATTCGAAATGGGATTTTGTTGATTCGTTCCTTCAACACATTATATCGATTTCCTTTAGAAAATAACTTTTTGTTCAAAGAATAGGAGTTGTAGGAAAGTAATAAATAGAGAGTTAATAAAGTGAACATCAGTAAAAATGAGAGGGAGGGTAGTGGGGAAGAAATGAAAAAAAATAAAAGGTTGATTTATATCCAATCTTTATTTAGTGTGTGAATCTTGAAAGAAAATAAATTAAAATTTTTTAAATACGCGGAGAACTTTAATTACGTCATGAACAAATTGAAAAGAAGCTATGTTCAGCGCGCCGTTAAAATCTAATCAACTGCATTTTGTGAGATTAAAGAACATAAAAAACGAAATAATTTGATTGAAACTGTAATGAACTGAATGAAACTAAAGTCACAAATAAGTTTCTTAAAAAGTGATAAAATTTAAAATATAAATCGGTTGATGTGAAACGTTGTACAGAGGTGCCAAGTTCCCACTAATTTTCCGTAATATGTGGATTAAGTTTACCCAGGTTAACAACATTTCAAACCAGAAAATTTATTTGATGAATCTCTATTAATTTAATTTCAGGTGTCTACGTTTAATTTATTTAATTTCAAATTAACCAACATATTACGGAAGATTACTGGGAGTTTGGCACCTATGAGGTGTGGTATCGAAAATCTTAATTAAACCCATACAATAGGTTTGGAAAAATATTACCAAGATCCTTAACCCTTTGGGACTCAACAATTCAGATTTAGAAAATATTTTCTCAGATGTTAGAATATACCATTTTAAATATGTAAAAAAATAATAAAATTTAGAACATAACATTAAGGTGTCTCAGGTCTCTTAAAATTGGAAAAAAATGAAAAAAAAAAGACCATTTTCAACTTTTATTATCTTAAAATGTATGTGATTTTAAAACACAATTTTATTGGAATAAAAGGTATATGTTCTTTAATTTCACGTATTTAAAAAATTGCCAGATGCAGAATTTGCATTTATAGGGGTCTCCAAGCTATCAGACATTTGACGAGCAGAAAATTGGTATAACAGTTTACGCGCATAATTACAAAATAAATTTTGAAACTACAATGAAAATTTTGGTGCCTACTTATACTTAAGATTACAATATTACCCTTCTACTTAAATAAATTTGTATTTAAAGCATTTTTATATTTTTAATACAAAGTTGTGTTTAGCTAATACAAAAATTTTTAAATTTCAACAGTATAATCACCTAAAAAAATATTTTTTTTGAACGAAAAAAAAAGGAAATTTTAGATTCAGATTATACAGACTAACATGAAACATATGTTTTGAAAATTTCATGAAAAAATAATCAGAAGTTTTTGAGAAATCGTGCGCTTTATGCCCAATCACGTCATTTAGAGAAAAAATGACTTCAAAGTTAAGGAAAGGCCGCTTCAGCCTTGAGCGGGTATAATTCTAACAGCCATAACTTCTGTTCTCATGGGAATTTCAAGGAAGCAATTATATCCAGGTGTTCAAAAAAGAAAGGAGTTTAATATCTGAAAAAATTAAAATTTCGAAAATTTTGAAGCTTTAAGAGTCTTTAGAACCCTTAAAATATAGATACATATATATATATACATATATATATATATACTGTTTTTTTCACAGTTGCACTAAAAAGAAAACTAATTATATACTTCTCATAAATATTGACAATTTTCTAATATAAATTGTTACGTATACCAAATTTACGTTTGTAAAAAAATCTATTTTTAGACGTCGCCAACCTTTTTAATTTTACAAAATTTACGAAGATCCTAATAGTAATAATGATGTGAAAGTGCTCGCATGATACAAAAAGCTTTGCCATGCGTAGCTGCCAACTTTTACGCTTTTTTTCTTACCACTAAAATTTTATAATAAATATTGTCTTATTTAATCATTTAAATCTCATGATTACACAAGGCGAAAATCTCTATTAAATTTTAGCGGTAGAAAAAAGCGTAAAAGTTGACAGCTATGGGCATGAAAAATTTACTCAATATCGACATCTATTGAGAATTCTATGAACCATTTGTATTAACTGTTGTATTGGCAGATGGCAGCAACAAGTAAAACTGTCTTTTAGATCCCGCTATATAAGTAACATTGATTTTTTGGGTATGTTGCAGATATAAACGCGGTGGTACAAAATAGTGCTCGCGATTATACTTAAAATACGTATAAAACGTATACGTAGAGAACCGCTTTTACCATATTATACCTATCAAAAAATCCGAATCTGTATAATACGTTTTATACGTATTATACGTATAATCGCGAGCACTAGTACAAAGTGTTAATTAGCTAACTAATGTCGATTAGTAATTTTTATTCTCCAAATAGCTTGTTTTCGATTAGACACCAGTATTTTTGCTCAGAAAATTTCGCCTTGACTAATCTCTAAATTTTAACGACTACCATATTTTCCGGCGTATAATCCGCGGACCAAACAGTCAAGTTTATAACTGTTTAGATCGTGGTAAATGTTTGTATTCAATTACTGAATAAAATTTCTGGGTCCAAATAGAATTGTTTGATCTGCGGATTATACTCCGGGAAATACGATAAAACATGCATAAAACGTTTTCCAGAAATTTTTGTGCCAAAAAGTAATAATTGGAAACAACACATTTGGCCAATAAAAATTGGTTGTCAAGAATATGGTCGCATTCATCAGCTAAGGGTTAATACAGAATAATAAAAAAAAATGCCTTATTGCAGTGCACGTGAGATTGCTATGTACGTGAAATAAGAAGAATTGAAAAATCATGTTACTGGGTGGTTATTAGATTAGACAAGGATACAAAACTACTACGATTTAAAGTCTGGTAACGCTCAAACGGGTCAGTCAAACGACGTAAGCCTACGTAGGGTTCATAAGGATTTACTTTTGGGTACCACTATCTCCGAATATAAAGATTGTGAAGTTTATCATAAAAGACTACTAAATAGATACTCTTGTGTTTAAAATGTTTGTATTCGAGATAAAAACCTTAAGAACCCATGGAAGCGCCAGAAATACAATGTCTGTGTATTGAAGTAACTTACATTTTGGCGGTATATGGGATTAACCCCTCGAAGAGCACTGATATATTATATATACCACTTAATTTTAATTCTCAAATGCCACATTGGCACCAGAATTTTAAAACTAAATTTTTATTTATACTATACTCAAAGAAACACTTTTAGTTACTTTCATATAAATTTCTTGTAAATCCAGATGTCAGTCAATCATTTTGCCATTTCAGCAACAGTACTTCGCCCCTCAAAGGGTTAAAGACTCTAAATAATCTTCTTTTGTCAGTCAATAAGTTTTGCCTTCACTATGATAGCTTCCCCATCTCTATACTCACCCAAAGGGAGGACAAAAGCTTACAGTGTTGCCAGTTTGCTACTTTTGTTTTAATTCAGAGTGTTTCATTGCCAATACTTTTTGAAGTAGAAAAATGCACCTTTTTTAACCTTTTCAAGGGCGGTGGTCACACGGCCTAACCACCAAATTTTATTCTGTCGTTCGGAAAGTCGTGTCCGTTTGGGAAAATGAATTTGTAACGGAAAATTCTGCCAGGTAATTATTAGACATTAGATATAGGAATCAATGTCTAAAAATTAATTGATAGAATTTTCCAGTACGAATTGATTTTCACCAAACGGACAAGACTTTCCGAACAACCCTAATAATTCTAAACTGCCAATCGGCACCAAGAATATTTGAATAAAATTTTGAGTTTACAATGAAAGTGTAGAAAAAGATATTTTTATTTTGAAAGAAATTCGTTTGTAAAATCTGGGGGCAGTCAAGTATTTCATCATTTTACGAACAAAATTGTTCTGCCCCTGAATGGGTTAATGGCAGACAACAATAATGCGAAATAAAGGTGAATTATACTATTTTAAAAAAAGTGTTGGCTAAACAGCAATCTGAATTTTAAAAAGTAACAAATTGGCAAAGCTGAAAGCCTATCGATCGCCCCCTGTCAATAAGTTTTTTCACTCGTATAAGTATACTGAGTGAGTATGTAGGAGTAGCCTTTATTACTAAGGGCAAAAATTTACTGACCAACCTTCGTATAAAGTTATACGCATAGTTGCAACCTTCCGGATTTTACCAAAAAATTAAACATAATTTGAACCAGAAAATTATATTTAATGAAATATTTTGTGTTTGTAAGTGGTTATTGTATAAATTATTTTATGTAATAAAATTTCAGGTTTTATTTGAAATGCAGGGATGAGAATGCTCCGCGTTTATTCATGCCAGTAAAATATTAGAGAAGAAATAATTTTTTCACTCGTATGAGTATATTGAGTGAGTATGCAAAAAGAACCTTCATACCAAGGGCGAAAGTTTACTGACCAACCTTCGTATAAAACTATATGCATAGTTGCAACCTTCCGGATTTTACCAAATAAATTAAACATAATTTGAACCAGAAAATTACATCTAATGAAATGTTTTGTGTTTGTAAGTGGTCATTGATTAACTTATTTTACGTAACAAAATTTCAGGTTTTACTTAAAATGCAGGGATGAGAATTCTCCGCTTTTTTCATGCCAGTGAAATAATAGAGAAGATGTGGTACAGTTAAATCGCAGATTTTTCCGACTAAATAAATTAACATTTTCTTTAATATTTTACTGGTATGTATAAAAGCGGAGAATTCTCATCCCTAGAAATGAGAAAAATCGGAAGTTTTAACTTGTTATTTTTCTAGTGACATAAGCACATACTTGCCAACATTCCCTTAAACTTTTGTAAAATATGAGTTAAATTGATACAGGTTAAACACGTTTCGAACCAGAAATTTACCAAAGAAATTAAATGAAATAGTTTTCATAGAGAAACATGATTTTAAATATATAATGATACATCAAATAAATCTTCTGGGTATTAATGCGTATAACCTGGTCAACTTAACTCACATTTTACGGAAGTTTAGTTGAATGTTAGCAAGTATATAAACATATTGCGAACCAAAAAATTCACTTAACCCCTTTGAGCTCTGGGGATGAATTTCTACAAAATTCCCATATTTCACATTGATACCAGTATTTTGTAATCAAAAGATTCGGCTTATAATTTTCACAAAAAAATGCATTAATCAATTTAAAAAAAATGGTGGAATATTCCGGTGTCAGTGTGACATTTGGAGATTAAATGTAAGTGGGAAGAAATTCACCCATCAGAGCTCAAAGGGTTAATAAATTAAATAAAAAAATAACACACAGAAGCAAGACATATTATTAAATAAATTTTCTTATTCATATCATCTTAGCGAGCCTTCAGTTATCACCAAGCTAATGTTTTTAACTTGTCTCACTCATCTAATCCAACTCGTGCAGGCGGGTACCGCCAAATTGTTGCTTTGCAATAGTTTGAACGAAAACTTCTGTCTGAGCACAATCTGAACATGCGCCCTGTGCGTATGCTACTACTGTCATATTGAGGTACCCAACGTTGTGTCTATGGTTCACGGTTGCTAACATTCCGTGATTTTCTTGGTTTTTTTAGAATCTTGCGTACATACGGGTTAGGTTCACTTAGAGAGAAATCTACTTAGGACAATTCCCCAACCCTCTTCCCTAGGTTATAGTGTCTAGAGATATATAGTGTAGAAATCGGGTATAGCGGTATTGCTTTTGAAATCCAAAAAATGACAGTTCTCAGACGGCGCTGCCGTCGAATTTATTGCTTGAAAGTGCAAACACTAAGCGTTAGTTACAGCATCTAAAAATATGTAGTGCAAAATGTATTTAAACTATTAGTTCACAGAATATGAAACATTCGATTTGAAAGCGTTTTTTGAAAGCGAACTCTCATCAGAAACTTTAAATAGTTATTTTTACTTTATAAGATGATAGATATTCCACAAATAAAACAATATAAAGTTACTATTCAAAATTTTTTGGTGTGAATTAAGAATATCTAAATTAAAAAAAAAAAAAACGCTTTCAAATCAGACGTTTAACCCTTAAGCCTCTCGCTGCGTAATTGTTTTATCAAAATAGCTTCAAAAATTGCGCGTTTAATTCCTTCGCGACGAGCGTCTTTTAAGAATTTTTATTCTTCTCTCACCGGTATTTCAAAACAAATATTTTCGTCTGATTTAATCGGGAAAATGCTCCAATTAGATAAGGCAAAATTTACAATATAAAGTAACTGGTGGGAATTATCAAGGAGTGTTAATTAGACGGAAAAAATTCTTACCGATGAAAACTCGGATTGAGCAAACTTTGCTAGTTTTACGTTGCCCGAGAAACTTTCGTGTTGCGCAGCGAGAGGGTTAAATGCGGATTTTTTATTTTGTTTCAATAAAATTATATATGATTCTCTGATAGGTTTATTACACAGGAAAAATAATGAAAAACATCTGAGATACATTTTCCCCATAATATGTCAATTTTTTCTTGTATTGCACATCTAAAATATACGTAATAACTACTGTCGTGTGGCTGTTTTACGCTAAAATATTGCAAATTAGAAAATATTTTAATACGTATGTCTCCAAATACCTTATTTTATATAATTATTTATTTTATAAAACTTAACCTGTAACCCTTTAGTTCCCATGATAGAATATGTTCTAGAAATTACGTAGTTCAGTGACTCTGACTTATACGAGAAAGTTTCAATGGTTAATTTCCCTTTATTTAAGTACGGAATGTCTGTTATTAATTAAAGCAGTTTGCTATTTTAATATTCTGGTGTGAATTAGGTATATACGAATAAAAAAATCTATTAAATTCAAAACTCTGTTGTTTGCATATATGCAAAGCTGCACACTAAAGGGTTAATATTTAATGACCTAATATATGCCTGAATTTTCGCTCATTCCTAATGCATCGCTTATTACAACATAAATCTTTTGAATTCTGTTTTTTTGCAAAATTTATCTTTAAAAATAAATTTCCCGTAGTTTAAATAGCTTCATAAATATCTAAAAACTCACTGGGTTTCTGTTCATTCGCAGCAGTAGACGCGATGTAAAAGCTCCCAGGTGAAAATGTAATTTTTGGAAAGGATTTTTCTTGCTTATTTCTACACTGTATACATCCAAAAAGTGTACCTTGGTCAATATACCGTGCATATAAGTGGCCGCAGCAAACGAAAAACAACCAATCAGAAACTTTGGTGGTAGTAAATAAGTTGTTAACTATATATATATATGCTTAATGTAAAATCTTTCAAGTCACAAAAAATTATTCTTTTTATACATAATAAAAAATGTTGGAAGAAATCTCGTTGTAAAAATCAAAGCACGTAACTATTACAAGCAGTGTATGATTAAGAAAGAGTACCATCTAAACGTGAGTGGAATCGGATGTTTTATGTTTCAGATTATATCAATTCTAATTAAGTAGACATTATAGATTATCTGAATTTCGTTATTGCTCTATTATTGTAATTTAGCTTGTCTTTTAGGAATAACGTTAAAGCAAAATGATACAAATCTTAATACAGGCTTTGGTGCAATCTCTTTTTCATCCGCCACTATTTCCAAACAAGAATCTTAGTGGTAGATTTCTACAAAATTGTGAAACAAAAATCTACCAAAAATTATGTTTCTACAATATTTGCAAGAGAAATCTGGAACGAAAAATATTGATTTATTATAGCATAGCTGCAAATCTTAACTCTTTTTTGTTATCACTAGAATTGCACTTTTTTTTTTGCCTTTTATTAACGCCGATTTCGGCTCTTAAATAAAGTTAAATTTTCTATTAAATTTTATTGATAAGAAAAAATCGTAAAAGTTGACATCTATGTATTAGTGGAGGCGAAACAATATACCATAACATAGCTGCCAATATCTTACGCTTTTTTGTACCACAAAAATTTTATACTAAATTTTACCTTTCTAAATCGCCGTAATCTGCCGATTAAAAAAGGCAGTTGGCAGCTATGCCATTAAAAATATCCGCCAACTTCTACGCTTTTTCAAAAGCAGATAAACATATTTCAAAAATAAATATTACTCAATAAATAAAATAAATTTACTCAATGTAATTAAATAAATACAGCACGCATTTTACGATTCAAAACTTTAAAAAACGTAAATGTTGTGAGCTATTCCAGAATGGTGACAAAAAAGATGATCAGCACAGTCTACGAATTTTTTTTATCTTACTACTATAAATACACATATTCTGAACACGTGCAGCTCCAACATGCGTAAAATTTAAACAGTAATTTATAATAGTATTTTTTGCCTTCTTTATTCGCTGTTAACGCTAGAACACCCGGAAAATTTACTCAAGTTTCATAACAATATTTGACACCAGAATTTTTATTTAAAATTCTTTGGCTGATTTATGTAACGTAAATCTGCGTTGTTTAAAGTTATCTTATTTTTTGAAAGAATTTCTGGTCCCAGTTGACAATTAATCATATGGTCGGAGTCGATTGACTCCTTCCGGAGTCGTTTGACTCCTTCCGGGCGTTCTAGTGTTAAATAAGATGAAATTCACTATTATGAAATACGGATGTTTTCACATATTATTTTCAGAATATGGTTCTTTCTCCGAGGCCTGTAAATGCTAAGATATGTATACAGAACTTTCACAAAGTTTCGATAATTTTTCTCAGAAATTGATGTATTTTTGTGACAAAAATAAATATGTCACATCAAATAATTTTTTTAACAGAAATTTACTTAAAAAATGGCTGTTTCTAAAGTGATATCAAATATTTTTGTTGTGGGGTGAAAATGTGAATGGAATACATATAAATTATTTAGAGAAAAATATTTTTCAGTTTTCCTTCAGCATAAAATCCTTTGTTTTCGTGCATTGTGTAACTTTAACCCTTTCCAGCATAGAAATATTCTGTTTTAAAATGATGAAATGATTGACAGACACCGGAATTTACAAACGTCTTTTTTAGAAATTAAAAACTCGTTTCTTTGAACTTCCATTGTAAAAGCAAAATTTTATTAAAATATTCTTGGTGCGATTCGTAAGTTTGGAATTAAAATTATGTGGTACCAACGTGACACGACTGCGTCGGGAAGGGTTAAATGGTTCCCACTGGTCAAGTTTTTGAAAACCAAATGTTTTTTAGAGAGAAATTCGTGATAGGATTTTGAAACAATTGCAAGAAAAACGCTGGTATATTTCTACGAAATTTATAAAGAAGATTTTTCTTTAAATAAAAGTGGTGTTCAAAAATCGGAAAGAGTGGGAGCCCTGTAGTAACTGAATAACCGTGGAACACCACTTTTACACTTTTCATAGGAGGTAATAAGGAAAGTGTAAACAGTGAAAAACTGCTGTATAGCACCGCTTTTACAACACATCGACTAACTTCCACCAGTATTTTATAAGAAAATTTTTCTCCTTATCATAGATAAAAATTCTGCGTTTAAATGAGATGAAGATTTCTATACTATAATCCTGGTGGATGTTTGCATTTGTGGTAAACTGGTCCTGTTTACACATTTTAAAAGAGGTAAAGAAAAGGTGTAAAACCTGGGAAAATGGAAATTCCGGGAACACGAAAACGGGGTTATACATATTTATTTATATTTTGAAAGACCGTAATTATATGCATTCTATTTGCTAAAGAAAAGGAAAAATCTAAAATAAATTACTTCATACCATATAAATAGGAACCAAATCTAAAAAATCTTGGACTTGTTTGTCTTCTGATGTTCTCTCAATAAGTCTGTCACCTTGACCGGCTAGTACTACGTGTTCAAGTCTTAACAGGTCACCTTCTTTTATCCAGTGTTCTATCAGTTCATCTAGATGGTCTTCTACAAAAATACAATAATAAAACATTTAGATTTCATCTATTAATACAGGAAGAGTGGCGATAAGATATTTTTTTGAAGCATGAAATGTTAATTTTGAGGTAAAAGAAAAATTTAGGAAAAAATATATATAAATTTATTTTTTTTTCTATTAGGTTTTCACACATCCGGGATATTAAACCCGCGTGCCAGAGGGCGAATTATTAACGTTTTTCTGTATATATATGTTCGCCTTATTTCATTACATTTTTTTTTTCTTTAAACAAAGCGAAATTTTTTATTCAAAAAAGAGGTGACAATATGTACCGACTTCACGGGGACTAAATACGCAATAACACATACTTATAATACCAATTTTAAAAAGTTGTTTTGGTCCCATTTAATCACTGCGTTTAAATAAGGCGAAAATAATATTTTTGAATTAGTGGTGGAAGTTTATCTAATTTGCCTCCCTCGTCCCCGTTAATTCGGCGCCTATGCCCCCTGACACGCTGGTTCGCACCCAACCCCTGCCATAAATATAACATACTTTAAAGCGTTTTAACTGTTACCATAGAGTTCTGTAGCTGAACTTTACTCTTTACACAAGAATTTGAAAAATAAATATTTTTTCGTACGTTTGTCTAATTACATAGCTGCCAACATTTACGCTTTCTTCTTACCACTAAAATGTTATAGTAAATATTGTCTTATTTAATCGTCGAAATCTCGTGATTAAACAAGGCAAAAATCTCTATAAAATTTCAGTGGTAGCAAAAAAGCGTAAAAGTTGGCAGCTATGTAATTAGCATTTTGCTGCATCAAGTTCTAAAGAAATATGCATGTGAAATATTAAACCTGCATGTAAATTAGAGATGTTCAGATTCAGAGATTCCTTTTGTTCAGAGTAGAGAATATACTCAGTACTACCATTGATCTCCCTTTTGAATATCGGTATATTTAACCCCTTAATTCTCGGTCCCGTGATATTCACGGGCTGTGTGTTTTATTCGGATTACTCAGATTTGTTTGATTCCCACCAGTTTTATAGAATAATGTAATTGGCTTTATTATGGTAGCATTTTACCTGTCATTAAATAAGGTGGACATTTCTTTTTACAAAAATGTTATGCCAATAAGCAATTTGAATTTTTAAACCGTAATTCAATGCGACCGTTAAGGGGTTAAACAACAATTTTAGCGGTATACTTCTACTACAGAGATGGCAAACCCGCGTTCCAGAATGCCAATTACCACCACTTTCTGCCGCATCCAAAAATATCCAGAGGATATTGTATTCAGGATAATCTAATATCGTTTAAGAAATATTCTGTAGTAAAATCTGACGCCTGAAGTTTATCGCTGCTTCTAAATAATAAGTTCCGCCTTACTTAATCGTAGTCAAAGCTTTCTTGCAATAAGCGTTGACGGTCTCATATTCACTGTTCCCCAGTTGGCAGCCCCATATCTCGGTGATGTTTTGCATTCGAAGCTCGTGAGATTGAGATACCACCATAGCGCATACACCTCCCTATTTAAAAGGAGAGGAGAAATGCACCACGGTAAATTTTTAATCCTTTCCAGCATGGTGGGTTAAATTCAGTCCCACTTAATTTGAAACACCAAATGCCACAATCAAATCAGAATTTTGAATTAATTTTTTGTCTTTTATAATGTATGTGGCTTATTTTTTTTCCAAAAAAATTTGTTCGTAAATCATGGTGTCATTCAATTATATCAACATTTTAGCAACAGAATTACTTTGTGCCGGAAAGGATTAGCACGCATTTCTACAAAAATAACGACACCAACAACACGGAGGATCTTGCTTTATTTCGAGCAGTAATCTTGGCACTTAATCATAGAAAATTGCTATAAATGATTACTAAAATTTACATTTGGAAATAATGGTACAGGGAATTTAGAAAATATGTTATTCGATGTAATTCCGTGCACCTGCTGCTACGAATGCTACAGTTGCTTTCTTGAATTTACTGCACGACGACGTGACCACTTGTTTAATTGAAGAACGCTTTTTTATGTATCCAGTTTAATCACAGTCGTGTGTTTAAATAAGGTGACCATTACAGCCGAATTTAATTTTACTTTTCATAAATAGGGGTGTCAACTGTCCCGTTGCATACGGGCTTGCCGCCAGCGCAATGGCGTCGGGATATGCTGCATCATTTTACTACCAGTTTTTAACCCCTTGAGGGGCACCGGTATATATTATATACCACCTACGACTAATGAAGTTTCACACCAGAAAAATGTTATTAAATTTTACTTTTCTAATTTTGGTGGAAAAAAGCTGTAAAATTGCTTTTACTTATTTGGTAATAGAATTTTTCAACAATTCCGGTGGGAATTCAACATTTCACAAACGTAATTGCTTGCCCCTCAAGGGTTAATATACTAAATTTGAGCTTATTAATCCTATACATTTCAAATATTAAATAAGGCCAAATTCAGTATATAATATACTGATAGTAATATAATGCAGCATCAAGCTAGCATCCGAAAAGGATTAACTTGTTGAAATTAAGCCCTTAATTCTCGCTCCCGTGACTTTCACGAGTGGTGTAGGCTACTTCTATTTATATCAGATTGTTTGATCCAAACTAGTTTTTTTAAATACTGTAATTGGCTTTATTTTTGCACCATTTTATCGGCCATTAGATAAGGTGAATATTTATAATTCAAAAAAGTGGTGGCAATGAGACAAACTGAATTTTAAAAAAGTAGCCTACACTTATCGGGCGCGACGCTTAACCAATTAGCGGGCAGTGTTCACCCCTAATTTTAAGAGTACTTGCACCCGGAATGTTTAATTAAAATTTTCCTTATACAATGCATGGGAAAATAAGCAAGTTTTTATTTTCTATTAAATTTGTTTGTAAATTCCCGTGCCAGTTCATCATTTCACAAACAGAATTACACCGCTCAAGAAAGGTTAAGGGGTTAAACTAAAGAAAGGTGAAGAGGTCATTTCAACCCGTAACAAATGGATATACGTCGATTCAAACCAGTAAACACTTTATGAAATAAGTAAAATATATGCTGCACAAAAATTTAAATAAACAAGTTAAATATGTTTTAAATAAAAATTCTTTAGTGAAATATTTTTATAAAACTTGAGTAAAATTTCTCGTGGTTCTAGTTGTAAAGGGGATAGCTGGATAAGCATTCGAAACATGCCTTTCAATCAAATTTCTTGATTTTTATTTCAGATGTAGCTACCTATCTGAAAAAATATTTCCCATATTATCACATTATCAATATTGATATTTTACGAGATGAAAATGTTTTTTCGATTTTGTTTTAAACTGATTTTCTCAAAATCTACTGAACCGAATTTCATGCTATTAACCGAGGTTATATAGATACCAAATATGCATAACTGAGAATTTCTGTATAATTTTCTGTTTATAAAAACTCTGTGAAATAGCAATAAAAAATTACGAAAATAAAATTCATACTTATGGTTATACGAAAATTATCATTTTCTTCTAAAACATTCCTCATATTCACGTATATTATACATAAAAGCCGAAGTTTGCGTTGGGTATAACATACAAATATTTACAAAAATACGTGTAAAAATTAATGAAATTCATTTAAAGGCATTACTTGAGGCGGAGCTATCCGAATTCGACATCCGAAGAATTTTTGGAATAAACACTTACAGAAATGCTTTTTTTCAAATTTAAATAAACACATGGATACCATATTCAACGCTGTCGATACAGCTTCGATAATAAAAATAGTTGTTGGTATCGGAGACTTATACAATAGGGAATAATATTTTTCAATGGAAACAAACTACATTCTTCGATATCAAAATCTAACGATAGACATAATCACAATCACTTTAAATGGAAAAGTTTTTAACCAGTTTTAATGTAAAGTAATTATAGTTAGTAGTTTCAACCTTTCAAGACTAGAAATTTGCTTTGGTAACCGTAATGTTAACTCTTTATCTAGTGACGGTATTTATAAGTACCACTCTCTTTAAACATTTATCCCATAGTAATGCCAGTAATTTAGAAGAGAAATATTAGCTTTCCTTCATGGCAGAAACCATTCGATAAAAAGAAAAAATAATAAATTTATTCCGAAAGAGCGATCTGAAATGCCTAATTTTCATTTTAGCCCTTTATCTACTAACTGTACTTATAAGTACATTCACTTTAAACTTTCATCCTATAGTGAATATTACTAATATTCTAATGGCACTTTCCAAAAATACTCTATTAACTCCACTTTATCCGGATGCATAGCAGCAGTAGTTCTAGGTTTGTTATTTTAGCAAGGAAAGAGGTTATCTTTAAAACAGTCGATGTGTTTTGCGCCGACATTTTGTACAAATTGTCACGCTCCTCTTTTTATTGCTGCAAACACAGGATATAAGATAAGTGTTGGATTTTTTAATGTGTTCATTATGATCTTAGAATACAATTTCACTAGCTATTTTAGGTGAACGGTGTATGTATTTGATTTAACTGTTGAATTACTTGGTGGTACTTATAAGTACCGTCAGCACACTGGGTGTTAGAGAAATGCTTTTTGTTTACTTTTCTTCTGCGAAGAAATCCATCGTTTTCATCTGCTTTAAAATGTAATTACTAAAATGTAGTGTAGTAATAATTTTCCTGGTATATCTTTTCTGTTTCATTATTATTTGTTATAGAAAATCGAAAAAGTTGTGGCACCCACTCCTTTTTGCTATGCTAGAAATGACATATGTAAATTCATGTATGGCATATGTGGAGATGCGGGAGAAAATGTTGCCCCTGGAATATAGACTTTTCTTAACTAACTAACAACTAGTAACAACTAGTAACTAGTACAACTAACTAACTGCTAATAAGATTGAAACCTAAAAAAAAAAATAGTTTTTTTAACCGTTTCAGGGGCAAAGCATTTTCAATGCTAAAGTGTTGAAATAAATGATTGGCACCGGAATTTGCACAAAAAAATATTTATAAATAAGAAAAAGGCTATATTTCACATACTTATTAAATCGAAAATATTTTATCACAATTCTGGTGCAACTTGAAATACCTTCTGGGATTTCTATTACGATATTTTAGTCATACACTTTAAAAAACGGAGATTCTACTGGCAATCTATACGCCAGTACTATTTCCGCATTTTTACGGAAAATTTCCCCCATAAATTACAGAGAAACTTTCGTTTTTCTCATTAAAAACGAAATTTTTTCTGTAATTTATGGGGAAATTTTTTCGTTAAAAAAAAACGGAAATAGTACTGGCGTCTAGATTGCCAGTAAAATCTCTGTATTTTATTGGCACCGGAATTTGCCCCAAAAAATATTTATAAATATATTTTACATACTTATGAAATCGAAAATATTTTTTGAGTAATTTTTCATGTTTATCCTTTAATTTCAATTGTAGTAAATAAAAAAAAATTACATGGAAAAAATTGCAGTAGATCATAAGGCAGTAGATAAAGGAATAAATGCTTATATCTAATTAGCAGGACTGCCAGAGGCGACTATTTTCTATTATATTCGCACCACTATTTTTTAAAAAACAGATTTTGTAGTATATTTCTCTTGGAAATGTTCTCGAACAATATGTCGATAAGTTTTGTTTTAAGAAAGTGGAGAGAGGTAGAATTAAAAAAATATTCGCCTGTGGCAGCGTTGAACTAATGTAATAACTTAACATATTGTCAGCTGTTTTTTTCACATAAAAGTCACTTTTTTTAAAAGTGAGGCCTGAATCACTGAACCCGACTATGTATTTGTGTATATGTTTAGTTTATATTTGCAAAACATTAGCAGTGTCCTTTTCAGTATATTTTAATCTCCCGATATTTGTTCCACTGTTTTTTAGACTAATATTTATTTATTTAAGAAACTTTTTTATCATCAAAAATGAAAAGGCTCAAAAGTAAATAAATATAGTTTCAAATACTTAGCATCATCCAGTGTTGTCGACTTTTGATTTTATATTTTACTCAAATTATGTATCAATTTTCCCTAATATTTATATTTGAATGCCCATGGGAATCTGCCATTAAACAAAGCAAAAATTGCGAGTGGTACATATCTTGAATAAAAAATTGTTTATTACTACATAAACCTGGCAACATCTCAGAAACAAGTAAGCCCAATTGGTTCAAACTCTAACACACCCTTATTTTATTACGGCGACTGAGCTCAAGAAAGACGAAACTACTTACTCTTATTAGTCTCCGTTAAAAGTGGTGACAAAAATGTTTAACACTAGAACCGCCGGAAATTTTACTAAAGTGTTATAAAAATATTTCACACCAGAATTTTATTTAAAACAATTTAAGGTATTTATTTAACTTATTTGTCTGCAGTACATATTTAAATTATTTAAGAAAGAAATATCCTGTTCGAATCGAAGTATTTTTATTTGCTACGGTCAAAATGATCACTATGGCGGTTCTAGTGTTAACCCCTTGAGGGGCGCCGCTTGCAGTCTGCAAACGGTTAATTTTAATGCCTAAATATTCAAACGGCCCCAGTAATTTTTTAGTACAATTTCGACCTCATAATAAACGTGAAAAAAAAGTTTTTGATTATTTTCAAATAAATTTGTTTGTTAATTGCGGTGTGAATTAATTATTTGAACATTTTTTGAGCAGAAATGCCTTGGCCCTGAAAGGGTTAAATAAAAGTCATTATAATAACTATCGTTACATTTCGATATCGGAGAATGTTATTGTTTCCAGCAAAAATATTTTTTTCTTTTATCTCCGACACAAAACGCTACTTTTCGATATCGAATCAGTATCGCCAACGTTCAAAATGATGGCCTATATGCTTTTGAAATCCAAAAAAACAACAGCAGACACATTATCTGCTGTCTTTATTCCAAAAATTCTTCGGAAGTAGAATTTGAGTAGCTCCGCCCTAAATAACACTTTAAACAAATTTTATACATTATTACACATATTTTTGAAAATATTTAAATGTTTTACACAATGGACACTTTCGGCATTTATGTAGAATATAGGTGTAGACATAAAGTATTTTTTACAAGAAAATTGTAATTTTCGTATGAATCATAAGATATGATTTTTATTTTGGTAAATATTTTTTTATCGCTGTTTCACACAGTTTTTATAAACAGAAAATTATACAATAATTACCAGTTTTGCATCTTTGCTTTCTATATAATCTCAGTTAATGGAAAGATATTCGGTGCAGCAGTTTTTGAGAAAATCAGTTTTTAAAAAACTCGAAAAAAAGTTTTTATCTCATAAAGTATCAATATTTATAAAGTGATAATAGGGAAATATATCGTCAGATAGGTAGCCACATCTGGGGAGAGAAATCAGGAAATTTGATTGAAAGGCATTTTTCCAATTCTTATCCGGCTATGTCAGGGGTGGCCAACTCAGGGCTGCCACAGGCGACTATTTTTCTATTCTATTCGCACCACTATTTTAACAAAGTAAATTTTGTATTATATTTCTCTTACAAATGTTGTCAAACAGTATATCAAAGATTTTTGTTTTGAGAAAGTGGTGCGAAATGGAAATAAAAAAAATATCCGCCTGTGGCAGCCCTGCCAACTGTGGCAAGCCAGTTATCACTATTTATTTTTAAAAAGAAAAAGCTAACTTCTTGAATTGTAGAGATTCGATGATTAGAAAAGGCAATGATTACTGTAAAGTTTTAGCTATGTGCAGGTGCCACACTTGGCCATCACTGAGGCCTTTGAATAAGTTATAATAATTTTATGCCGTATTTATAAATTGTTTTATGAAGAAAAATATTTAACCCATTAACCCTTAAATGCGCAATTTTTTATTTTGTTTTTAAAAAAATTGTGTATGATTCTCTGAAAGGTTTATTACACAGGAAAAATAATGAAAAAAAAAACAGAGATACATTTTTCATATAATACGTCAAATTTTTCTTGTGTTGCACCTCTCTAATATAAGTAAAAACTACTGTCGTGTGGCTGTTTTACGATCAAATATTGCAAATTAGTAAATATTTTAATAAGTTGTCTCCAAATACCATATTTTATATAATTATTTATTTTATAAAACTTAACCTTTAACCCTTTAACGGCCGGAAATTTTACTCAATTTTCATAAAAATATTTCACTCCAGAATTTGTATTTAAATTATTTAACTGATTTATTTAATGTAATTATGTGTCGCTTAAATTTAACTTATTTTATGAAAATAATTCTGGCTAATGGACATTTAATCATGTGGTTGGATTCGAATCGACTCCTTCCGGGCGTTCTATTGTTAACACTAGAACCGCCGGCAAACACGTATACCTATAACTGCCAAAGCGGTCATTTTGACCGATGTGGTTTACCATGCTCAAATATTGTTTACTTGCCATTTTTTACTCTTAATATTGTTTATTACTATTATTAACATCATTGTCCATATAATAATATATATTTCATAATTTTTATTACATTTTTTTTATATTTTATTAAGTTACAATTATATTATATTGAGATATATATATATAACTTATATTTTTTTCATTTTAAGAATATTTTTATAGTAAAAAATATTTTTCATGAGAAATCGAAATTGCTAAAAACAAGAATAAACTTAGTGAAAACAAAAATTTATATTTATCCCCTGAGCAATACAATATTCAGGGTGGCCAATGGTCAGGGAAAAAAAAAAGTCAAAAAAAGTTGAATCTACCAGTATTTTCTTCTAGAAAATACTATCAGTAATATAACGGGACTAGAGAAAGCGGATTTTTCTTTAACAAAATACTGATATTTAACACCTTTTTTTACTGTGTTTTTCATAATTGATGCCCGCTAGATTGAGAAAATTATAAAACACTTCTAGGGGTCATCATCTACAACTAGCTTTTGTAGAATACTTCCGTGCCATTTGGTCGAGCACGTCGACGCCAAATTTTGTAGAATTGTAGAACTTTACAATTTCTGGTAAGTGTTTGTCACCAGTTTCAAATGTAACTGATGGATGTCGGGAAATTATGATTAAAACATATTTATTTTTCTTCCCTTGATAAATTCAACGTAATATCATCTTTGACAAGAATTTGGCTAGTGTACAAAGACTTTTTTTCAGATTTTATGGCCTGTGGAATTTTGATTTTCTCTCGCAATTGACTGTGGCAACAATAATTGTTTTTAGTGACTTCAACTTTTCTGCAAGGGGCAGAGAAGTAAAGAAGTTATCTGTGGTAATGTTGTAACCTTTGTTTAAGCGTGGTTATATAAAGTATGGACTGTTGCGACATCTACTAGATAAAATGTGCATTAAAATTGACGGCGGTCATTTTGACCGTTTCGGCTGTTCTAGGTATACTACTACAATACTTCCCAAATTTTGGCTGACTGGAAAATTTATCACTGGCATATCATAGCTTTTCGAATTATAGGAAAATTCACGGAAACTGAAAGTTATACTCTAAATAGAAACAAACTGGTACGCAACGAAATTTTCAAAACGGTCAAAATGACCGCCTTGGCGGTTCTAGTGTTAATTCCCATAATAGAATGCGTTCTAAAAATTGCGTAGTTCGGAGAACCTGACTTTACACCGAAAAGTTACAATGGTTAATTTAGCTTTATTTAAATATGGAACTTCCGTTATTAATTAAAGCAATGTATTGTTATTTTAATTTTCTGGTGTGAGTTAAGTATATACGAATAAGAAAAATCTATTAAATTCAAAACACTGTGCTTTGCATATATGCAAAGCTGCGCACAAAAGGGTTAAAGACTGACGCTGCGTTTTCGCAACATTATATTTGTGATTGTTTATTTTTTTTTTTAATACCAGTAAAAGAGAAATGTAAAATTTTCCTTATTTAATTAACACATTTCAGTGATATTTGAAGTAAAAGTATGTGTTTAACAAAAAGTGGTTTGAAATGAATACAATTTCTGTAAAACATGCTGGTCCTACATGGGTTAACCAAGAAAAATCGCAATTATTGTAGTAAAATTTGAAAAAAAAACTATTATTGTTATTATTATTATAATTATATAGCAATTATGAAACTAAATCTCTGTAATTTTCAAATTTTGAAACATTTTTGTATCTTTTTCTAACAAGTGTGTTTTACAAAGGTGCAGATGAGATTTTCGAAAAAGAAAATTTATTTAAAAAATACATAAATAAAGTGTCGCGACATATTAAAAAATCTGTAAAAAGGATTATTTTTTTAACATTGTTTTTTTTTTTATATTTTTTTATATTACTGAAAATCGAATTTCTAATTTTATGGAAATGTAACATAAGGCTGTTGGTCAGTAATTTCTCAAATTCCCCTCTCTAATGTAAAACTTTTAGGCGTGCGATGCATTCGTATTTTTAAAATAACCCCGCAGAAAATTAATATTTTTAACTTATTTTTTCTGTATAGTCTTCTTGACAAATATTTCCGTTCTTCGGTTATGAAAATATTTCTAAAATATACCAAATTTATTTGAAACATAAAAATCTTACTCAATGTCGCTGATTTTAACATACAAAATAATTATGAATTACTTACATATTTTTAAAATATTTTGACCAAAAAAAAAAGAGAGAGGAGGGGGGGTGGGAGAGAACAATCTTTGAGAAGCATATACTATGACTCCCACTCGGTTGACTTTTTTAAAACACCACTTTTTTTCACAGAGAAATATTCTTTATAATTGTAATTGAAATTGAAATCAAATGTCGTCTTTGTTGCTGTTGTTGCAACCTTGCACGAATTTTCTGTTAAAAAATACTGGTTTTTAAAAACACGGACCAATGGGATCCCTTATATGCTGAAAAAATATATTAAAAATTTTTTGGAAGATGTTTTAAAATAAGAATGCATCACATGCCCACAGTTTTAGCATTAGCAAGCGGATTTTGAGGACTCAACCTTAAAGATCTTTCAACAAAAAAAAAAAAAAAAATAGGGAGTCAATTTAAAAGTATATGTTGAAGTCTTAACATTTTGATCACATTGAAGAAACACAAACTGAGAAAAATAAAATTAAAAATATTAACTTTGAACCGTTTTATTAAAACTCGATGCAGTAGAAAGCTGTTTTCAAGTATTAACCCCTTAATTCTCACTGCCGTGATATTCACGGGCTGTGTCTTTTATTGAAATTGTTTGATTCCCACCAGTCTTATAAAATAGTGTAATTGGCTTTATTGGGGTTCATCTTACCTGCCATTAAATAAGGTGAATATTTCTTTTTCAAAAAAGTGATGCCAATAAGTAATTTGAATTTTTAAACCGTAATTTAATGCGACCTTTAAGGGGTTAATATCATTGAATATTTAAGCAACCTTAGTTAAATATACTAAGAATGTCGACGTAAACATTTAAGCAAAAAGTTGGAAAATTAATATTTTTTTCATTTTTGCCAAATGAAAGGCCTATTGGAGAATAATCAGTCACGATTGAGCCACTGGGCAACCATATTGTAAATCCATGGTTCCCACTCGAAGTAAAGAAGTATGGTTAACTGTCAGTAGTTGTAAGGAACCCTTTCAGGAAAATAGCGTTGCTATTGGCTTCGGTTTTGGGGCAATATACATGCATGTAAAATAAGTAGCGTTGAAAATCCTCTTGCTAGGATGTTGGTGGACGGGAGAGAGGTAGCAAGCTGGAAAATTCTCCATTTTCGGTAATTATCAAATTCGGAATGTAAACATCGAGGCCAATTGTCTGTCTTCCACTTCTGAGGAGTGTTTTTAAATGTAAATTGCTTACCTCTTGCCTAGCGCTTTCGGAACGTAATCTGTGATTTCGGTCGAACAGAAGGTACAATTCGATAACAACAATAACAGCCATTTTCAAATTAAAGAATTATATTGGTTACTGGAGTCAGGAACGGCGCAATTACGCGCGGGTACTGGCAAAGCAGTTGTTAAGGCCCAACTTATACTGCAGCACTGGACTAATGAAATTTGTTTTTAAATTGTATACATCATAGAATAGTATATGACATAGAAAACAAAATGTATGTAAAATACCACTTTGACAATGAATGTGCCTAATGTATTTTAATTTCATAAAATATTCTATCATTTACAATGTTTTAAATATTTACTTATTTTACATTCACAGTTACTTTCAGGATCATCAAATCTATACATTCCCGGACGATTATATCAACTTTGCCTGTTGAAATAAAGTTAATACTCTTTTTTTCTCAAGAAAAAACATTTAAAAATAAATCTAGATCAAACTTTTTATTATTATATACAGAAGAAACATTATTTCATATTATATAGAGAGACCAGGGGCCCCTAACAAACCCTATTTTGCGCGGGGCCCTGGGCAGCTGCCCCGTTTGCCCGATAGTTGTGCTGTCCCTTCTGGAAAAAAATAAAGGTTTTATTTGCTGGTAAACTTTATGTGAAAATCGATAACAATGTGTTATGGGCTAAAAATGCTCATTTCGAATTTTTTCATTCCCACACTTTTTTTCTTTCACAGTATTTATCTGAAAGTAACATATTCGAATACCATTTAACCCTAGAACTACCGGAAATTTTACTCAAGTTTTATAAAAACATTCTACACCAGAATTTTTACTTAAAACTATTTAATTTGTTTATTTAACTTATTATTGTCTGATTTATACATTTAGTTTGTTTTGAAGAAATTTTCTGGTTTGAATAGATATTTTGAATATACATGTCGGGTCCATTGGACCCTTCTGGTAGACAGAGGGTTAAATCTACATTATCAGATTCAGATGAAAATATACAGCATTTAAGCAACAGCAGCTTTAAAATATGGACATAAAAATTCGATGTGTTAAATACCTATTTATTTATCAAATTAATGTTTAAATATAACGGGCAGAGAAAAGCATATTTCATATCATTTTAAAATTATTACTTTTTATATTATCTAAAAGAAACACAAACTCGTAATTTTTTTACGGAAAATATATCAGCCGTGTTTTACTTCAACACAACAAAAACGAATCACTACTTATATTTAAATTCTTCTAAAAAACTGTTTTGATAAAACTATTTTTTTATTGTCTGTCTCATCATTATAAAAAAAAAAAAAAAAAAAAAAATATATATATATATATATATATATATGTTTCCTATACAAATATTTGAGTGAAAAAAAACAAACATTTATTTATTTATCTGTCATATCTGTCATACTATCAGATTCAGATGAAAATATACAGCATTTAAGCAACAGCAGCTTTAAAATATGGACATAAAAATTCGATGTGTTAAATACCTATTTATTTATCAAATTAAAGTTAACGGGCAGAGAAAAGCATATTTCATATCATTTTAAAATTATTACTTTTTATATTATCTAAAAGAATCACAAACTCGTAATTTTTTTACGGAAAATATATCAGCCGTGTTTTACTTCAACACAACATAAACGAATCACTATTTATATTTAAATTCTTCTGAAAAACTGTTTTGATAAAACTACTTTTTTATTGCCTATCTCATCATTTAAAAAAAAAAAAAAAAAAAAAAAAAAAAAAAAAAAAAAAAAGATTTATATTTCCTATACAAATATTTGAGTGAAAAAAAACAAACATTTATTTATTTATCTGTCATAAAACATTAGAAAAGTGGCATATTCTAATTACCAGAGTTTAACAGTTTAGAGCTCTTATCGATCGATTCTTAAGCCGCTTGTTGACTTTCGCTTGCGTTGCTATGGCTCGTTGTTACCATTTCCTGACGTGGTGACGCTGTTTTAACAATTTCTACTCTTTTTTTTAGATACATAAACATCAGGAAAAAGCAGAAGCAGACAAAACTTTTCTTCTTCATCTTCAGAGGACATTTTATATATCCAGAAGCTCGGAGAATGACAGAGAATTTAGTTTCATTCGTATGAATATTAGAAGAGGATACTTATTTATTCCTTACGGAAACGTTCAACCTTAATCCTCACAAAAAAGGGATTATCGCCTTAACCTTTAAATGCATAATTTTTTATTTTGCTTCGAAAAAATTACATATGATTCTCAGAAAAGTTTATTACACAGGAAAAATGATGAAAAAAAAAAATCAGAGCATTATGCTTTTAAGGGTTAAATGCATAGTGATTCACATATGCATCACTTTTTATTTAACTCTTAGCAACCATTACATTTATATGGAAATATTAATCCTGTAAAAAAAGTATAAAAATATGCTACTAAATAAAGTTAAAAATCTAGCGTAAAAATTACGGTGTCTAATTTTTAATATAGAAATATAAACCATAATTCTAAAAAAAAATAATTCATGCATTTAAGGGTTAAGTTTTACAAAATATATACCGTAATTTCGGGAGTATAGCCCGCGGATCAAACAATCGTGTTTTGACCCAGAATTTTTTAAAAATAAAATGTAACTTTCTAGATCACGGTAAATATTAGTCTTCAAATACGTAATAAAATTTCTGGGTCTAAACTGAATTGTTTGATCTGCAGGCTATACACCGGAAATTACGGTACATGTGAAATAAGGTATTCAGATTCATACTTATTAAAATATTTGCTAATTTGCATATTTTAGTTTTTACTTGTATTGCAGATGTGCAACATAAGAAAACGTTGACGTATTATACGAAAAATGTAACTCTGATTTTTTTCATTATTTTTCCTGTGCTAAAAAATCTTTCAGAGGATCATATATGTTTTTTTCGAAACAAAATAAAAAATCGTACGTTTAAGGGTTAAGAGTTAAATACTAACACGAAAAAGAGAGTAGATAGTTATAGTATATGTGGAATAAATACTGATGCATAAATTAGAAAGTATGAAAATGTTTAGTTATTAAATTTCCTTGTTTCGAAACAACTGTAAGAATTTTTTAGTAAAGAAATTGGGAAAATATGTATATTATACTTTGTCAAAGGCTTTCTTTTACATAAAGCATGTCCATAATTAAAGTATAGGTACAGCTCTCAAATTTTATACTGCTGTGTTATTATTTTAATCCTCACATGCTAGGATTGCACCAGAAATTTGGAAAAACTTTTCTTTCAGAATGTGCAGAAAAAAAAGTGGTTAGAAAATTCTGGTGTCATTCAATCATGTATAGGCACCGACATCACGCGCGCGAAAAAGGCAATCAGGCATACTTAACCCTTTTAGTGGGAAAACACTTCCATTGATAAAATGTTTAAATTTGTGAATGACAGAAGAATTTACGATCAAATGTATTTAGAAACAAGAAAAATGCTGTATTTTACATACATAATAAACAGAATATTTTACATCAAAATGCCGGTGCCACTGGGGCATTTGGGAATTAAAATTAAGTGGTTTCATAAACGTACCACTGCCCTCGAAAGGATTAAACTATTAATTTTTTTAATGAAATCGTCCTAGATAGTCACTGCATAGCTGCCAACTCTAATGCTTTTTTTGAACAAGAAAAATTTAATAGAATTTTTTACCTTATTTAATCGGTAGATTTCGGCAATTGAAAAATGCAAAATATACTATTCATTTTTGTGGCATAAAAAACTTAAGTGTTGGCAGCTATATGCCCCTGTAATTTTTTTAGACAAAAATAACATTTTAAATTTAGTAGTTGACGTTTACTTCCTCCTCCATTTCTCAAGTCGGCGCCTATGCAATCATTTAAACATTTAAACAACAGAAGATCTTCGCTCCTGAAAGGGTTAATTGCATCTTGACAGTCTTTTAAATCTACAACCTTTATTTAATGCTAACTAAATGAAATAAATGACAGATAAATTTTAGATATAAATTTCAAAATAGAAAACACTTCGCACACCAACTCCATCACACAAAAATCTATCAGGCAAACAATGCTGCACATTAATCAACTTAGGGTCAAGTACTAATAAATTAGCTGTTTTAGAAGAAGCAGACTCATTTTTTTTTAGTTTTCATTCAAAAACTTTATTTTTCAACAGCTCGAAACTTGCATTTTGTAAGTTATCTTGTTTTACACACGAGCCATTCATACAGATACAGGATGTACATGAATGGCTCTTTATCCTGAAAAAATTCTAGAACGGTTAAAGCTAGAAAAGTGGAATAAGAGTCTACTTACAGTATAACGACTGTAGACTATAATATGAGAGTGACTAATGCGCTCCATAGCGGTAAAATTTAAATTTAACAACCATATTCGAAAACTATGCGAGATGTAGAACAAGGAGTGATTTACAAAAGTGTACAGCGTTCTTCATTAAATGTGAAACGATGTCTTACAGGAAAAAATATTTTTATTATAGGTCTTGAAATGTTAATTTTTCGATAAGCCATCGCCTGATAAAATACGTTTTAAATCACTTTGAAAAGTGTGTTATTCTAAGACATATCCGAATTTACTAATAAAAGCAACACATGTACTCAATGTACAATACTCTCCCGCCCCCCGCAAAAAAGGAAAATCGGCACTCTGTACGATGGCTGTAACTCGAATTGTAACTAACGCAAAAAATAAGAGTACTATTTTAATTCATTTAAAGTTCATTATAGTTATATGTGGGATTTGTGTGCGTGTGTGTGCGTGAAGGGAGTCACCATATTTAAAATTTGCACCGTGTTTTTTTAAAAGGAAACACACTCTATTGACAACATATTCCAGAATCATGGATCAAGGCATCCCGGAAAAGGATATGGTTTATTTACGTTAGATTAAACATTTGACATTTTATAACTCCGTGACTTTTGCAGCTATTCAAACAAAACATTTTGGAAGATCGTTTTTGCTATTCGGTATTTTTTTTATATAAGGGGCCGTAAAAATTTAAATTTTAAACTTCGTAGGAAACATCCCGCCCCATGAAGTTGAAAGTATACAGTTTAGATTCTCTACCTTCTTATAAACATTTTTTTCTAGTTTAAATTATTTATTTATCTCTTATACTTATATAAATAAACAGTATAACCATATTTTTTCCACACCTTGTATATACATAATCATTCTACAAACATGTTAGATAATTATTGATTCAAAGGTATTATATATATATATATATATATATATATATATATATATAGCAAGGGTGTCAAACTATTTCCCGCCGGGTACTACAAATATTTAAAAGAAATAGTCGAATTCTTAACTCTTTCCGGCGCAGAGTAATTCAGATTATAAACTGATGAAATGATGGACTGATACCAGAATTTATAAACGAATTTATTAGAAAATAAAAACTTGCCTATTTTCAAGTGCGTTATAAAAGGAAAATTTTAATTAAATACTCTGGGTGCCAGTAAAATAAAAATTAGGTATCCTTTTTTTAACCCTTTCAGGGGCAAGACTTTTCTGCTCCGAATATGTTCAAATAATTAATTCACACCGCAATATACGAACAAATTTCTTTGCAAATAATCAAAAGCTCTTTTTCACGCTTATTATGAGATCGAACTTGTGCTAATAAATTACTGGTGCCATATGGAATTTTGGGCATTAAAATTAACCGTTTGCAGACTGCAAACGGCGCCCCTCAAGGGGTTAAGGACACCGCCCTCAAAAGGGTTAAATCGTATAAGTTCGATGATTCTATAAGCAATGAATACTATAAAACTTTAGTGGTAGCCGGCGGGCCACAGTTTTACACCCTTGATACATAGTGACTTTTCTTTTACACGTCTCGTAGTTTAATTATTCTTTATTTATTAATAAATTTATTAGTAAATTTAAAAAATATACAGGGTATCCATAATTAAACGACCATACTTTAAAGTTGTTTACAGACGAAACTATTGTTCAGAAAGTTGTAAAATTTTGTGAAGGATGTAATGAAGGTTTGGGAATTTGTTTAAACGAAAAAATAGCTCAAAATTTTGCCACCAGACGGAGTTTTTAATGAATTACACGTTTAGCATACATTTACGATAGCTTACATATGTTATTGCAACAAAACATGTTCCACATGACGGCCATCATTTTCAGCTAACATCTGGAATCGTAATGTAGCATGTCCCACAGTTGATCGCAGTATGTCCTGGGAAATGTTAAGAACATGCCGTGAAATGCTGTCTTTATAATCAGGTAAAGTTCTTAGATTATCAGGACTTACCAAATGTTTCACATGCCCCCAAGGCCAAAAGACACGTGGATTGAGATCTGGAGATCTAGGAGGTCATAGATTACGAAAGTGGTGGCTGATGATACGTTCTTCTGTGAAGTAATTCTTAAGGACGTCCTTAACACAACGGCCGTAGCTGAAATATCTTATGCTTTTTTGTACCACAAAAATTTAATAAATTTTTTTGACTTATTTAATCGGCAGATTACGACGATATAAAAAGGTAAAATATACTATTAAATCTCCGGAATTCCAGTAGAGCAAGTAATGAGGAATTACCGTTTTGATAAAACAACTTTTCTGACGAAGCTCTCTCTGGTAATCGTAACGACATTCTGATTATCAATAGCAAGCGCATCGAAAAAAAAAAAAAATCAAAATCTCTGCAAAAGTTTATAGGTTTTATAACAGCTGCTGAATGACGTCGAGAGAATTTTAATTGTAATTTTGTTTAAATTGTACGATTTCACGCCCTCTGCTGGAGAAATTTTACCAGACGATTCCAGATCACAGTTGTCAGTTTGTCCTTTAATTCAGAAATTTGGAATTCTAACCGGAAATTCTGAAAGAATATTTTTTGCTTTATATAATCGCGTAATATCCTAAATTAAACAAAGCAAAAAGAACTGCTAAGATTTACTGGTGTGAATTCGAAATTTCTGATTTATTAAAAATAGTCCTGTTGAAAAAGTTTTGTTGTAATAAAAATAGTAAACTATTGCAAATGTATACTAAGTCACCGCCCCCCGAATATTTTTCAGGGGTCGGTCTGTATGTTTGTCTTAATTAACCCCTTGAGTGGTGGTGAGATATATTATATCCCACATAATTTTAATGCATATTTGCACTAGAAACTTTTAATAAAATTTTACTTTTTAAACTTTGGTGGGAAAAAAAAAGGCCAAAAAATTGCTTTTGCTCTTTTGAAGCAATTCTTTCTTTAAATTCCGGTGTCAATTCAACATTTCACAAGCACAATTGCATGTCCCTCAAAGGGTTCATCACATAAAAATAAAGAGTCAAATGTTATTAAAATTATTAGAGTTCGAATTGAATGGGCACTATGAAAAAATACGCTTGCGAGAGCCGCCATTTTTTTGTCAGAGCTCAGGCCTAGTATTCAGTGGGTGGTGGATAAATGTGTAATTCATTAATTAACGTCCTTTGGTGGCTAAATTTTGAACTAATTCTTTTTCGCTCAAACAAATTCCCATTCCTTCATTTTGTCTGAAAACAAAATTTCACATCTTTCTGACCAATAGTTTAGTTTATAGATAACTTTAAATTAGGGTCGTTTTATAATAAATAACATTTAATTAGGGCCTTATAAATTATCCGCACGCTTTACCAGATAACCTAAAAGAAATGTGCAATTTATTTAATCTCAATATTTTTGAAATTGAATTAAAAAAATGTTTTTTGGATAATACTGGTAAAACATCCGCATAACTTATAAAGCACTAATTGTAAGAAAAAAATTCACATTTATAAATTTTATCTGTGGATTGCTATTAAGATACAATTTATGAATAATAAATAAAACTAATTTAATTTGTGTAAATTCATTGAATTCAATATAATTTCATGATTACCCATTGTAGGTTTTATTAAAATATTATGTGAACTATTGTTTTCTTTGCTGTTTCCGTGCTAAGAATTATCTACATAAAGATTCTATTGCAATGAAGGCAAAATTATTTATAATTTTGAAATATTTCTTACTTGTATGGTGGAAGTGTTCATCTCTGGAATTCATTTTGTTGTTGTGTGGATTTATAATATTATCAGTTTTATCCTCTGCTATCTCAACATTTTCAGTTTCTTCTATATCTTCATTTTGATCTGTTTTGTCAGGCTCTTTTTCAAGTTGGTGGTTTTCATTTTGCTCGATAGATTCATTATCATTTGCAGTATTTTCAGTTTGCACATCTTCATTCACATTATCATCCTCAGTGTTTTCATTTTTTATGCTTTCGTTTTCTTTTGTATCACTGTCTTCTGTTACTAAATGTTCATTGTTATTTTCATTTTCTTCTTTCTGAATTTCTTCGATATCTTTCTCATCTGTTAATTCTTTGGTATCTTCATGGCCTATATCTTCCGTTTTTTCCTCGGCTAAATTATCTTCGGTAATAATATCATGAATTGTATTGTCATTCTCTTTAGCTTCGTCGTTATCATCATTGGCCAGCCCATTTTCTTCGATTTGACTTTCTTCAACATTATCAAAACTATCTTTTTTCCTACTACCCGCATCAGCAACAGTAATGCTTTCTGAATTGTTTTCGCCTTCTCTCATCTCCTTTTTATTATCCTCATTATTTATATTTTTTGATATTGCATCAGTTGATTTATTAGGAATTTCGCTTTCTTTACTTTCACTTTCTTGCTCTTCAACTGACTGTGTTTTTTCAATTTCACCTTCATTATTTTCGATTGATTCTTCAGAAGCTTCATTTGGATTATTATCAGTCTCTAAACCGTTTAAAGTATCTTTATTATCTTCTGAACCTTCTTCATTTACAGGGGTTTGTTCCTTATTCTCTTCATCTACATCTTCCATACCCTCATTGTCATTTTTATCTTCTTCATTGATTCCTTCGTTATCATTTGAGGGCCCATTTTCGTTAGTTTCCTTTTCTGCATTATCACCTGTTGGTTCATCATTTATATCGTCTTGTTTTTCTTCTTCAATATGATTTTCAACATGTTCTTCATTATCAGTGCGTTCTATTTCATTATTTTCTTTTATTACATTTTCTTGTTGGTAGTCTTCCGATTCTTCTTTATTTTGCAATTGGTCTTCCTCTTCTTTCGCATTAGTCTCCTCCTCAACGTCATTTTTTGCAGGTATTTCTGAATCATCTGGTTGATTTTCTGTTTCCTTTTCTTCTGAAATAATTTCATTCGTGTCAGACTGCTCCGTGGTAATTTCTTTATTATCGATATTTTCATCGGTGTTTTCACTGCCGTCTTTCAAATTTATTTCGTTTGCATTATTCTCTGTTGGAGAAATGTTTTCTGAATTGTTTTCTAATTCTGTACCATCATTATTTTCGATTTCTTTAAAGCTGTCTTTCCTCCTATTTTCTTCAATTATTCCATTGTCATCCTGTTTTACATCAGAAGTTTCATCTTTATTAGCATTATTTTCAACTTCATCTCCAGCAGCTTCAGCGACATGTTTTAAATTTAGTGTTGCTTTTTTCACTTCTTTCGAGGATTTCCTTCGAGAGTTCTTTTTCTTTATGCCAGAATGAGAACTTTCAGAATTTGAATTGAATGGAGTCTTTGAACTGTCAAAGTCGTTTTTGATTCCATCATACTTTCCATTTTGAAGATAAAAATCCGGTGTTTTTCCTTTCTATAAAGCAATATAAAAATAACTTTGAGTTAAATGACTTACATTTGAAACTAGTTTAAGTTTTAATACAGGGCGTTTTGCATTACTAAAATTCCACAATTCTGGACCAAGACTAAAAGATTTATAAAATTTTAAATTATAGGAGGCTATTTCCATGAGTACTTGTAGTGTAAGTCACATGCTACGATTTTGGCTACCAGTATTTTAGAACAGAAAATGTGACTTATTTTATGGGCGATATCCCATTAACAGCATAAGGCGAAGCAAACTTTACGGAAATAACGGTGGCAAATAAGCATATGAGTTATCAGCTATGTGACTTACACTACAAAAACCGATGGAACTAGCCATGAATGATACTCATATTACAGAGATTGGCGCAATTTTTTTTTTCTAATCGCTGCTTTAAATAAATCACATTCGCAAAATATTTTTCCAGCGTATGTTGTAGAACAACAAATATCTTGTAAGTAGGACTAAAACAAACAGTAACTAATTTACCTAAATATATATATTTTAGATTCATATAATTGCATAATCACTGTCGTCAAATTTTCTGACCTGAGAAAAATTATAGCAATATAGTAATAGTTTCATCTTATTTAATTGCAGATTTCTGTCATTAAATAAAGCTAATATTTCTATTCAAAAATTGCGATACACAAAAATGGAAAACTTTCGTAATTAATAAAAAACGTAGAAATACTCAGAATACTCTCAAACATATTTTAACACCGATCAATGAATTGATTAACGAGTTTATATAAGTAGTTAACATTTTATATAAGTAGATGCATAATTGTATCTTTTAAACTTGATGTAGATTCAGTGCTTAAAAAAAAGATATATCAGCTTTTACATGCGGAATGTTTACGATAATGTCACACCGAAGATGTCATTAGACGCGGACTAATGTCTTCGTTCAGAATATAAACGTAATTTTTGAAATAAGGGTCTTGTACACATTAAACATTGCAACAGCTGTGATTTTTTAAAATGCAATATCAATTATCGGCACCATATTTAAATTCCGTAAATCAATTCGGCCATGAAAAAAGTATAGTTTTTATGCTTTTATTAAATATTTAAAACCTTACAATATGAATTTTAATAAGGGTAAATCCAGAAATTTAGAAGTTTTCAATTAGAATCTTAAAAGAAAAAAAAAATCAAAATTGCACCATTAACACTAGAACGCCCTGAAGGAGTCGATTCAACTCCGACCACATGACTAAATTTCCCTTGGAGCCAGAATTTTTTTCATAAAATAACTTAAATTTAAGCGACGCAGAATTACGTTAAATAAATCAGTTAAATAATTTTAAATAAAAATTCTGGGGTGAAATATTTTTATGAAACTCGAATAAAATTTACGGGCGTTCTAGTGTTAAAGGCAATCGATGTAAAATAAAATAAATTTTCATCTATGAAATTTATTTTAAAAACTGTTCACATAAAATCTCTGTTTGCGGTTATTTATTTACTTTTATATGATTGAATGGTACCAGAATATGGTCCTTTACAAATTCGAAAAGTAAAATTCCCACTATATCGCAAGAAAGAACTATTGAAATGAACTATTAGATATTACAGACATGATTCAGACCATGGCCATTGCGTTATGTAAAAAATGCTGAAGGGAATAAAATCATAATATTTTAATATGAATTTATTAATAATTTTCATTATTAAAATTATATTTTTCAGCAAAAAAAAAAAAAAAAAGGACTAGAGTATGTTTGGAACCATTCAATATATCTCATTGGAAACAAAAATTTGCAATCGGAGGATTTTTTGTTATGATTTAAATTAAAATCTGTTCCCTGGATTTAAAATTAGAATATTCATATTTGGATTTTATTTAATTCCATGAAACATTAACACAAATACATAAAATGCGTACTTTTCTAGGCTGATTTGATCGAAGAAACACAAATTAACCCCTTGAGTTCGTCGTCGAAAACAGAGAACGGCTTCTAGCTACCCTCAGTGATGCCGCATCTGGCGGATTTTTTACTTAGAAATATTTAATTCACACCAGAAAATTTTGAATAGCAATTTTCTTTTATTTTATTTATGGAATATCTATCATCTTATAAAACAAAAAAAAAAAAAAAACTACTAAAATTTAGTGGTGAGAAATCGGAATGCCTACATAAAAGAACAGTCAGCCTCAACACTGGAAACCATGCACTCAGTGTACGTTGCCGTCATCACGCACATAGTTTCAATCACGTACTCATCATAAGTGGGCGTTTTCAAGGGGTTAAGTGTCAAAAATGGTTTATAAATTGAAAAATCAATGATTGTGAAATCTTTAACCCCCTTAATTCTAGCTTCCGTGATATTCACGGGCTGTGTCTTTTAATCATTTTATTCTTTTTTGTTTGATTCTCACCAGTTTTATAAAATAGTGTAATTGGCTTTATTATGGTATTATTTTACCTGTCATTAAATAAGGTGAATATTCCTTTTACAAAAAAGTGGTGCCAATAAGCAATTTCAATTTTTAAACAGTAATTTAATGCGACCGTTAAGGGTTTAAAGTCAAGTCTATCTCCATTTAAAAAATTTAACTTATATTCTGAAAGAAGATAATATTCCGAGTCTAATGACAGCTACAGTGTGATTGTATCGTAAACGGCCTGCGAAAACACAGCCCTCTGAATACTAGGCCTATTTGCTGACTCAAGAATGGTGGCTGTCATAGACAGATTTTTTTCATTGTGTTTATGGTCAGTTGAATGAGAACACCAGTACTTTCTTAAAACATTCCTGCCCTTTATATAATAGCAATAATATAATGCGAAAAATCCTTTTTGAAATTAGTGGCATTAAAATTCATGGGAGCGTGTAAATTGTCGAAAAATCCATCCACGACACCCATAATTTTTGTGTCAACGCACAGACCTAGTATTCAGCGGGCTGTGCCGCTGCCATCGAAATACCCAAGGCCAGAGGACACGAGTGTGGCATCATCACTAATCGACTGACTTCTCACTAGTGCTGGAATTCACACCGGAAAATTTTAAATAGAATTTTTTTTTCTGTGGAATATATATATCATCTTATAAAACAATAATAACTATTTAAATTTACTGGTGAGAATTTGGAATCCCCCAATAAAAAATCAGCCAGATGCGGCAACACTGTGTCATTCCGCACCTGGTTGAATTTTTATTTAGGGATTCTGAATTCTCACCAGTAACTTTAAATAGTTAGTATTGTTGTATATGATGATAGATATTCCACAAATAAAAAAAAATGCTATTCAAAATTTTCCGGTGTGAATTCCAACACTAGTGAGATGTCGGTCGATTAGTGATGACGTAACACTCGTGTCCTCTGGCGTTGCCATCGAAATACTCAAGGCCGAAGGACACTAGTTGTGACGTCATTACTAGTGGACCTACTTCACACTAGTGTTGGAATTCACACCGGAAATTTTTGAATAGCAATTTTCTTTTCTTTTATTTGTTGAATATCTATCATCTTATAAAACAATACTATTTAAACTTACTGGTGAGAATTCGGAATCCCGAAATAAAAATTCAGACAGATGCGGAATGCAATTGTGTTTCCTCGTTTGGCTGATCTTTTATTGGGGTTTCCACATTCTCACCAGTAAGTGTAAATAGTTAATATTGCTTTATAGGATTATTTATATTCCATAAATAAAATAACAGAAAATTGCTATTCAAAATTTTCCGGTGTGAATTCCAACAGTAGTGAGAATTCGGTCGATTAGTGATGACGTCAGAACTCTTGTCCTCAGGCCTTGAGTATTTCGATGGCAACAGCTCTGGTCTTCAGTATTTCGATGGCACCGGCTGTGTGCGAAAAAGCATGTGTATCTTTTTTATACACGCTAACTGTACACAGAGCTGCCAAGTCTCCGGCTTTTTGGATACTAGTGCTTTAATACAGAAATTTTCTTTTATTTAATTCGAACATTTGTGCGATTTAAAAGAACAACATTTTCTCTAAAATAATAGTGGTGTGAAAAAGTCGGAGGCTTGGCAACTCTGTGTACATTTATATGAAACTTTTTCTCCGATAGTCATTTCTGGCTTAGTTCGAATACAAACCATTTTGCGAAATAATTACTTTTAATACACTTATATTCAAAGTTAAGGCATTGTTTGTATGTTAAAGAATGTATTTTCCAACAATTTAATAACTTTGTTGATTTTTTGGTGAAGTTTAATGAATGTTACTTAATTTTATTTACGTCATTAGCTCAAGGTAATATTTTATGTTTCAATATTTTTTTCTTATGTGTTAGATTAAATAATCAAATAGCGGAACCTATGAAGCGTTCTCATTGGTCAGAAAATAGATAGCCTTTAAAGACAGAGGTAATTTTTCACGATATTTTTAACAGTGTAGTGTTTGAAAATTAGATTACGCAAATAATAATAATAATAATAATAATAATAATAATAATAAATAAATAAATAAATAAATAAATAAATAAATAAAATTCTAACAGGGAATCTTCATTGAAATTTTAATAACTTTCGTAATTTGTTAAGAATTTTTACAAAAATGACCTAAAATAAATCTTTTGTTAACTTTAAATATTGTTGTATCTTCAGCTTCGCGAAGAGCGTCTTTTAAGAATTTTTATTCTTTTGTCACCGGTTTTTCAAAACAAAAATTTTTATATAATTTAAATGGGAAAATGCTCCGATCAAATAAGGCAAAATTTACAATAAAAAAATAACTGATGGGAATAATCAAGGAGGATTAATTCGACGAAAAAATGGATCCCCGAGAAAATCTCGAGATGCGCAGCGACAGGGTTAAGGTATTGGTAAAGTAATGTGGGACTAACTATGCAAAACTGGTAATTTTTGTGAATAATATAGGAATTTACTGAGTGGCAACAGTAACGTAAAACACCCTGTATATAGCAAAGAACATAAAATACATGTATTTTACTCATTTTTAATATAAAAATTTCAAAAGCATATACAGTGTTCCTACGCATCAAGGGATTCAGGGGATTTTAGCTGTTTTCGTACCAGAAATTTCATAAAGTTCTGGTCGGTAAATCTGAAAATAGATTAGATTGTTTTTTTCACTAAATAAGGTAAATGTTGCTTTACGAAAATTCTGGTTAAATGTCGTTGAAAGTCCTTGAAGCGTACAAACCCTGTTATATAATTAACACTAATAAAAAAATAAACATATTTATTTAAAAAAAATACATATAATTCTTTTTTTTACACGATCATAGGTTTAACCCATTAGTGGGCGGTGCCCACAATAAAGGACACCTAATTTTAAGAGTACTGGCCAGTGTTGCCGGTAGGCTACTTTTTTTTAGTTCCGATTTCTTGATTGATACCACTTTTTTGAAACGGTAAAATTCGCTTTGTTTTTAACCTTAATTAATATGCCATTAAAAAAGGCTCATTTCACCATTTCAAAAAACTGGTGCCAATCAGGAATCTGATTTTAAAAAAAGTAGCACGTCTGGCAACACTGGTCCTGGCACCAAGAATATTTAATGAATTTTTTTTATTTGATAAAGTACGGGGAAATAAGCAAACATTTATTTTCTAATAAATTCGTTTGGAAATTACGGTGTCAGTCCAGCATTTCATCAATTTAGAAACAGAATTACTCCGCGTCGGAAAGAGTTAAAGATTTAACCCTCTCGCTGCGCAACCGGAGATTTCCACAGGGATTCATTTTTTCCACTGGCGACTATTTTTTTATTCAACTCGGGCCACTTTTTAAATACAGAAAATTCCAAATAGACTTTAGCAACATCTACAAAAGAAATATACTGCAAAATTGATTTTCTTAAAATAGTGGTGCGAGAATATAAAAACAGTCTCCAGTGATTTAGCCTGATTTAAATGTAATGTGCGCAATTTTTGAACCTATTTTGATAAAAAAAAAAAAATTACGCGGCGAGAGGGTTAAGGACATTGAATACTACTATATTTTTAATATTAATCCTCGTCTTATACAATTGTTGATTTCTGCGATTAAATAAGACAAAGTTTATGATTAAAATATCAGTGGTATTCTGTATCCGTAAATCTTTAAACTAGCGATCATCTAAAAACAGAACTATGCGTACTACAGGGTTGTCACTGGTGACATTTTAATATTCTATTCACACCATTGACTTAAAAATATTTTGTTTGCAGTATATTTTTCTTGCACATGATGATAAAATTTATGTGAAAGATTTTTGTTTTGAGAAAGTGATGCGAGATAGAATTAAAAAATAGTCGTCAGTGCCACCCCTGGTACTATACAAGGTGGTTCAGAACTATATGTAAAAAATGTAAAGGCAGGTAGAGAGGACCTAAATAAGCAGAGTTCGTATATGTAAGTGGGTGCAGAAATGCAGCGTTGAGGCAGTACAGGGCACTGTTAAGTTCGGTGGGTGAAAGTGCTTCGCTAGCTTGAATCATCATTCCTTCACGGATTTCGAGCAACATGCATCGTTACACCAATGCGGGGCTTGCCGACCTGCATTTTATGTATGGGGCTAAGAAAGGAAATGGCTCACACCCAACGCCCGTCCAACAGCTTTTGAGCTTATCGAAGGACTATCCTCTACTGTGCGTAATAATTGCTTCTTCCACTGCAGGAATTCTGCAATATGTTACAGTACCCCTATCACGCCTGGAAGCATAAAACGATCCACTCGCGCACAACTCCTAATGAAGACGCTCAAATGTTCGGGGATCCGGCAGAATCCTACCCGGGAATCGTTCAATCTAAATCCTTTGATCAGCCAATCCATCTCCTTGCGCAATTCCATACATGAATGCATGTCGGTATGCTCCTCATTGGTGTAGTAATCCTTGTTGCTGGAAACAGTGTTGGCAATGGGCTACTTTTTTTTAATTAAGATTTCTTGATTGGCACCACTTTTTTGAAAGTGTTAAATTAACTTTGATTTTGCCTTAATTAATATGTCATTAAATAAGGCACATTTTACCATTTCAAAAAAGTGGTGCCAATCAAGAATCTGATTTTTAAAAAAGTAGCCCATCTGGAATCTGCTTATTTAGGCCCCCTATACCTGCCTTTAAATTTTTGACATATAGTTCTGTACCACCATGTATTTCGAATGTGTATTAAGTATAATTATTGAACCACAAATTTTTGTTAAGCGTTTGAGACGATGCGTGAATGATACCTGAATGCGTTTAAGGTTAAGGCTTTTGAATACCACCATTTCCAAGTAATAATATTTACTTTATTTAATTGCAGATGCCAGTGATTAAATAAGATAACTATTCGGAAGTAGCGATATTTAAAATCTCTAATCATTGGCACCTATTCAGTTCAAAATAATACATAACATAAAAAATAAAGCGCACAGCCATGAACAGGAAGAAACATCAGGCAGTTAGTCTTCTGCGCAAGGTTGCAGAACAAATACTAAAAATTTATTTGAATAACACAATTTTCGCAGAGCAGTTTAATTACAGAAATTTTGCTATTCAATCACTCTAGCAAGACAATACGAAAATAGCGGTGTTCGAAATAAAATTTCAGAATTTTTCTTGCGAACGCAACTTCAGCGTCAAACTGTGTGTTAGACTCCAGTGATACCTCTGTTACACTTTAGAAATTTTCTAAACATTTACTGGTTACCCAAGTCTGCAGTATAAACAATGTATTCCTTTTTTCATGTATAACTTTATATCTTTACATACGCATGTATAAAAGAATATTTTTTTAATTTTGATAGAGAGAATAATTAAACCCTTAATTGCATATTGATGCATATCTACATCACTTTTTATTTAATTCTTAGCAACCAGTATATTTATATAGAAATATTAATCCTGTAAAAATTACACCACCATAAAGTTAAAAATATATCTTCAAATTTCTGATGTCTAATCTTTAATATAAGAGTAAAAACATAATTCTAAAAAAATAATAAATGCATTTAAGGGTTAAGTTTTACAAAATAAAAATATATATAAAATAAGGTATTTAGATTCATACTTAATAAAATATTTGCTAATTTGCAATATTTTAGTTTTTATTTGTATTACGGATGTGCAACATGAGAAAAGGTTGATGTATTATACGAAAAATGTATCTCTGATTTTTTTTTCATTATTTTTCCTATGTTATAAACCTTTCAGAGAATCATATATATATTTTTTCGAAACAAAATAAAAAATCATGCATTTAAGGGTTAAAAACTATTCTCATGCACTTAATTTGATTTTCCAAGAGCAAAAAACAGAATATTTTAGCAATATATATTAATTTATTTACATTTTTTGTTTTAATTTTTCGATGACGTTATATATTTTTGATATGATATATTTAAAACAATTATTTACTAAATCATTTCAGCGACAAATAAGAGAACGGTAGTAGTTGTTTCTATATCTTAGTTTACTTTATGTTAAATAAAATTAGTTTATATTCGTTTTTTAAAGCCTTACAGAAGCGGTGGGTGAACACTTCCAATCTAATTTTAATTTAAAACTGCAATAATTACCAAGGTTTTTGAAACAGTATGTTCTATTTATAATCCAGAAGAAAAGCACTTTTTTTAATCATTTTTTTTTCCGTAGATTCTGGCAACAGTCAATTATTTCAGCTTGTGAGCAACGGAATTGATTTGCCGGTGCAAGTGTTACATAGGTGCCAAGTTTCTACTAATTTGTCGTAATTTGTAAGTTATTTTGACCCAGGTTTAACCCTTTAACACATTCGCGACAGAAAACGAGATTTCTTGTTTTTATTCAAAAAACATCATTGACTAAGTGCGTTGCTTTTACCTTACAGAAAAAGCATTTATATCATGTTGCCCATATTTTTTCAGATTGTAAGACATTTTATATTAAATTCGTACATTGAAAGATGTTTACCGATGCATAAACTTGGGAAACCTATCTAGAATACCAATTTACAAAAAACTTTCCGAACAGGAAGGAGCTTCTACTGTTTTAAAATTCAGATTTGATAAAAATTCCCCATTGGCAATGTGTTAATTCTCGCTCCTGTGATTTTCAAGTGAAGTGTAGGCTACTTTATTTTAATTTACATTGTTGGATTCACATAATTTTTTTTTAAGTAGTGCAATTGCCAATATTCTCGCATCATTTTATCTGCTGTCAAATAAGGTGAATATTTCTACTTCCAAAAACTGGTGCCAATCAAACAATCTGAATTTTTTTAAGAAATAGCCTATACTTATTGGCACGACGTTTAAGGGGTTAACAAGTGTCGAACCGGAAACTTTTTTGCGAAATGAAATTAAATAAATTTCCCGTATAACCCTTACGTTAAGTAAATAAAAATTCATCAAGTAAATTTTCCTGTTCAAAATATGGTTAAACCGGATCAAATAATCCACATATTATGGAAGATTAGTGGGATTTTGGCAGCTATAGATTTATACCTTTCCGGAATGGTGGGTTAAATTTTGTCCCACTTAGTTTTAATCCCCAAATGCAACAACGGCACAAGCATTTTAAAATATTTTTTTTTTCCCTATAGCTTGTATGTGAAGAAAAGTTTTTACTTATTTTCAAATAAATTTGTTCGGAAGTCCCGGTTTCATTCCATTATTTCACCATTTTAGCAAAGTAAGTACTTTGAGCCGGAAACGGTTAATACACATACATTCAAACACTTAAAGGGTTATAAATACTCATACTTTTAAATTTATTTTAAAACTATTTTAACACAAGAACGCCCGGAAGGAGTCGATCCGACTCCGACCATATGATTAAATGTCAACTAGAACCATAAATTCTTATATAAAATAAGTTAAATTTAAACAAAACAGATTTACGTTAAATAATTCAGTCAAATAATATTAAATAAAAATTCTGGTGTCAAATATTTTTATGAAACTTAAGTAAAATTTCTGGGCTAGTGTTAATTTCTACTTCTATGTGGTCGTTGCTATAAATAGTTCTTTAGTACACATAATTCCGTTTATTACATAGATTCCTTTTTAACCCTAGAACTACCGGAAATCTTACTCAAGTTTTATAAAAACATTCTACACCAGAATTTTTACTTAAAACTATTTAATTTGTTTATTTAACTTATTATTGTCTGATTTATACATTTAGTTTGTTTTGAAGAAATTTCTGGTTTGAATAAATATTTTGAATGTACATGTCGGGTCCATTGGACCCTTCTGGTAGACAGAGGGTTAAATGTCCGATACAAACTTTTAAAAATATTTAAAAAACAAATATTAAACGGTTCTATGAAATGGCTAAAGCCTTGGCACCTGTTACCCCCTTGAGGGGCGGTGGGATATATTATATTCCACCTAAGTTTAATTAAGATGTGCACCAGAAACTTTAAACTCAGTTTTACTTTTATATCTTTCAGGTAAAATAGTTGAGAAATTGCTTTTCCTTATTCAGAAATAATTTTTTTCAAAATTTCCGGTGGGAATTCAGCATTATACAAACGCAATTACTTGCCCCTCAAAGGGTTAAAAGAATGGATGTATGAACAGAAAGGAGCAAACGGATAGTGAAGGGTATACAGGTTGTGAGCGAAGCAACTGAGGATGCAGACCAGCGTTGCCAGATGGGCTACTTTTTTAAATTCAGATTTCTTGATTGACACCACTTTTTTGAAACGGTAAAATGCGCCATACTTAATGACATATTAATTAAGGCAAAAACAAAGGGAATCTTGCCGCTTCAAGAAAGTGGTGCCAATCAAGAAATCTGAATTAAAGAAAAGTAGCCAACTGGCAACACTGATGCAGACACAAGATGGAGGTTATTGCTAATTTACATCGAATCAGGTACTGATTAGCACCGGAACAAACTTCCACCATTAAAAAGAATAGAAATTTTCCCCTTGCGAAAAGTTTTTCAATTTTGCTGGTGGGAGAACTTCCCGGCGGTAATCAAATTCACTGATATTGATAGGAGGAGTATTTATGTAGTCAAAATATAGTGAAAACGTAAGGCCTTACTACAGCCAGGGCAAACTTCTAACGTAAAACCCTATAGCTGCATTTACTTTTGTTATGAAAGAAATTTTGCACGGATAAGACGTTTAAATAAGACAAAAAATTCTATTCAAAGTTAATGGTTGTAGCTTGCATCTGCAGCAATAAGCCCTGCGCAGCAATTACAGTTGAACTTCACTATTTTCAGTATGCGTCAATTCATCTTTAATGATTCCACGGTTAACCCCTATTAGAAGGGAGTCGGGTAATGTTATATTCAACAAAATTTCAATTATATTTTGTACAAGAAAATTTTAATAAAATTTTTCTTTTACCTTTGGTCAAAAATGATCTCTAAAATTTCATTTTCTTATTCTAAAGTATTTTTTTTTGGAAATTTTGGTGTGAAATCTACATTACAGAAACACAATTACTTGCCCCTGAAGGGTTAACCCTTTCAGTGGTAAAGCGCTTCCATTGATAAAATAGTGAAATGAATAAATGTGATCGGAATTCATGAACAAATTAACTTAGACATACGAAAAAAGCTATATTGCACATACATAATAAACGGAAAATTTTAGACCAAAATTCTGGTGTGTTCGTGGCGTCCGCGAATTAAAACTAAGTGGTTTCATAAACATACCACCGTCCTTCAAAGGGCTAAAATACTTGTGTGCAGCATGCATACGCATATTCATTTTGAACTTTCTGCAAATTCGCAACGACTTTTTTTTTTTTTTTGGCTTTTTGTGATATAATAATCAACCATTTTATCAAAAGGTAATTTTAACAATTTGAGTACTTTCAGAATTATATATATATTCTAACACTTCTTCTAATACCTTTTATTGATTATATAAATTTAAGTTGACTTCCTTAACAAAGTCTAAGCACAAGAAATTAAGAAACTAATCTGAAAGAAGAAGAATGTATTAAGAATAAGAAGAAAATAAATTGCGGGATAATGGTTTTCTGAGAGAAAATCCTCAAACCTAAGAAAATTTATTGTTTCATTCTAAGAAACAGAGTCGAATTCTATGTAGCATAGTTGGCTTTGCAAGAAAAAAGATGTAGATTAGTGTTTTAATATTAAGAAATGTATATGAAAATCTTCTCTTTATAAAAATTGTAGCTAATACCGTTGTTTAAATTAAAGTCATGAACGTCATTTTATGGTCAGAATACTTGGCAACCTTCAACTGTTCTTCCGTAAGATGTGGTTTAATTTGTCCCTGGTTAAACATCTTTCGACGAGGAAATTTATTATAGTTATCTCTATTTAATTTATTTTATTTTATTTTTCTATATGAAATTTGTATAATTTTATTTCTTAAAAAATTCTGTTTCGAAACGCGTTTAACCCCTTGAGGGAATCGAGATTTGCACCAGAAATTTTTAATTAAATTTTATTTTTATAACTTTGGTGGGAAAAAGTTGTAAAATTGCTTTTTCATTCTTTGAAATAAACTTTTTCGAAACTTCCGGTGTGAATTCAGCTTTACAGAAACACAATTACTTGTCTCTGAATGGGTTAACCTGGGTTACAGTATCTAGAAGCATATAGTGCGGAAATTAACAAGCGAAATCATAGCTAAAAAATTAAATTTTTACCAGACGGCGCTACGGTAGAGTTTTTTGCTACGAATGAATAAAAATCCAGTGCGTTTTTGGATATTTATGATGCAATTTAAACTACTTAAAACTTATTTTTGAAAGATAAATTTTGCGAAAAACAGAATTAAAAAGACGTATGTTGTTATATGCGATACATTAGGAATGAACGGAAATACAGGCATTATTAACCCTCCGTCTACCAGACGGGTCCATTGGACCCGACAGGTACATACAAAATATTCATTCAAACCAGAAATTTCTTTAAAATAAACTAAGTATATAAACCAGACAAAAATAAGGTAAATAAATAAGTTAAATAGTTTTAAATAAAAATTCTGGTGTGGAACGTTTTATTAAAACTTGAATAAAATTCCCGGTAGATCTAGGGTTAAGTTATTAAGTATAAATATGAAACGTCCGATTTGAAAGCGATTTTTTTTTATTTAGAAATTCTGAATTCACACAAGATATTTTTTAATAGTAATTTCCACATATTTTATTTGTGTAATATTTATCATTTTATTAAGTAAGAATATCTATTAAAACTTTCTGGTGGGAATTCGGAATTTCTGAATAAAAAGACCGCTTTCAAATCGGGCGTTTCATACTTAACCCTTAACCACGGCTGCCAACGTTTATTCTTTTTTGCTATCACTAAAATTTAATAGACATTTTCCCCTTATTTAATCATAAGATTTCGACGATGAAATAAGAAAATATATACTACAAAATTTTAGTGGAAAAAAGAAAGTGTAAAATTTGGCAGCTACGCTTAAGCCTTTCCGTGGCAGAGAACTTCTATTGCGATAATGTTAAAAGCAATGAATGGCACCGGAACTTAGATTCAAATTTATTTGAAAATAAGAAAAACTATTTATCCCATACATAATAAACGGAAAATATTTATACCAAAATTCTAGTGGCAATGTGGCATTTGGGAATCAAGTTGGGTGTTCCATATAATGGAAATCTGAGCCACAAATGTGTAAATGCATAAATATTTCTTTTAGAATTGTGTTTTTAAAACTTATATTACGGATTAGACACCTGAACCATGGTTGCCAATTTAGGAAAAATTTTGTATTAAGAAATTCCGGGTTCATACCGGAAATTCCTAAAGTATTTTTACTTTATTTAATACAGAAATGTGTGTCATTACATAAAGCAAAATTATTAACTGAATTTCTAGTATGAATTAAGAATTTCTGTAGGGCAAAACTCGCACCCCTGAATCTTACTAGAGAAGTGCAAGAAGGGTTACGCGCCGATTTTGACGAGAGTGGTATCGTTCGAAAGATCTCGTCGTGGGGAGTAAAAAATTTAAAGGAACTATCCTTCGCAAATTTGGTTTCGAGATATATGACAATTTACGTCACGCAATTTGTTTATTTATTATATAATTTATTTATGCTGTAACATTTGTTATGTCGTTAAATTTATACTGTTTGTTGTTAAATGACTTCCTGCACACTTCTATATACAGTGTTGCCACGCTTCAGGGAATTTTCCAGGTAAAATATCAGTATTTGTTTATAGAAAAATAAATCTAGGTTAAACGTACGAAATTTCGCCTTTTTTGAGGAAAGGTTTTCTATAAGAAAATACTGGCATCGAAGAATTTCCTGGTCTGGAAATTCCCTGTAGCGTGGCAACCCTGATATAGAAGACCACAACCAGTAGTGAACACTACAAATGTCCAGGCATCAACGGACACACACACAGCACACGAAACAATACATTTACAAGACTACAATTGTGGACTATTTTTTAATTCATCTCGCACTACTTTCTCAAATAAAAATCCTTCACATGTACATTGACAACATGTGTGAGAGAAATGTACTACAAAATTTATTTTTTCTAAAATAGTGGTGCGAACGGAATATAAAAAGAGTCGCCCGTGACAGCCCTGCATGTACAGCCATTAACTTCTCTTCATTTTTATCCAAGTTTTTGGGGTTTTTTGCATATTTAATTTATAAGCATAATTAACATAATTTAGTTAACAAGAAGCCATTTAACAGCAAAAATTACAAATTTAACGATATGACAAATGTAACAGCATAAATACATTGTAATAAATAAGCAAATTTTGTGACATAAAATGTCGGATATCACGAAAACTCCTGATTTGTGACGGGTACCATCAATGAGTTTTTTAACCCCGACGACGAGATCTTTCTATCGATACCACTCTCGTCAAAAGCGGTGCGTAACACATCTTGCATTTCCTATGTTAGATGCGGTGCTCGCATTATGGACTTAGTTACTTTCAACAATCGCCGATTCAGGGGACCGTACAAACGTACAATTCTCCTGTCAATAGGAATGAGTTTGATTACTGCCGGAGAAAATTGACACCAGAAAAGTTTAATGCTAATTTTGGACTTATTTAAACGTATTTTAACCATACTGCGAGAGATTTGTTTCATGAAAACCCCGCTTAAATAAGACAAAATTTTCTATTCAAAATTTACCGGTGGAAGTTTGTTCCTGCGGTAGTCAGAAACTGCTGACCCAGTATAACAAATCCGCCGCCATCTTGTGATAACCTCTTAAATTACGTCACTGGCTACTCGTAAACAATACACTGTATGTCTCCTCCTCGTTATCATAACTCCATTATTTTAACCTCTAGCGCAGCGTCGGGAGATGCCACAAAGATTAAATTAGACCGAATTTAGTCTATTATATAAAGGTCGTAAAATGATGCAACATCCCTGTACCACTGTTTCTAACGCCATGAGAAGTTAACCAAATTTCATAAACTATACACGTTTACATGCTGATTTAACCCCTTGAGGGGCGGTGGGATATATTATATCCCACCTAATTTTAACCCTAGATCTACCGGGAATTTTATTCAAGTTTTAAAAAAACGTTCTACACCAGAATTTTTATTTAAAACTATTTAACTTATTTATTTACCTTATTTTTGTCTGGTTTATATACTTAGTTTATTTTAAAGAAATTTCTGGTTTGAATGAATATTTTGTATGTACCTGTCGGGTCCAATGGACCCGTCTGGTAGACGGAGGGTTAATCATGATTCGCATCAGAAACTTTTAATGAAATTTTTATTTTTTTTAATTTGATGAAAAACAGTTGAAAAATTGCTTATCATTATTTTAAACTAAATTCTTTTGTAAATTCCGGTGTCAGTTCGACATTACAGAAACACAATTACTTGCCCCTGAAAGGGTTAATCCAAGGAACTCAAATAGAGTTTCATAAATGGGTTTTTCTATTTACAAAATCGAAGTTGGCGCACTTTTTATTATGTAGGCGACCCGTATTTCAAAGATTGCATAGATATTCTGTGAGAAGACATAATTTATTGTCGAATGACACATTTGATCTGGTTTTATCATTAACACTTTCAGGGGCAAAGTACTTCTATTCGTGAAATACTGAAGTGAATGAATGTCACCGGAATTTACAAACAAATTTATTTCAAAATAAGTAAAATCCATCCTCACGTACTTGATCACTCTACCAGGGAACCAATCAAATAATGGCAAAGGCACTGAATCCCTGGCAGAAAAACGCCATCCAACTCAGTCACAGCTGCTAAGACCCAGAATCTGCGACTAATATTAAAACTAAAAAGTCAAAAAAAGTATGGCACACTGTGCCATGCAAATAAAAATACAAAAAGTAAAGTCATATACAAGTTTTAAACATATGACTGCAACCCTAGTTACTATAAAATAAAACTAAAACTGAAACCGAAACTGGATGAAACTTCAAAACTAATTTTTAGTCAGTTTCAGTGACAAATGACTATATAAAGATATCTTAAAACTAAGTACTATTTACAATAATAATTAAGACACGACAAAACATTAAGCCAATAAAACAGACATTTTAGGTCAATTCAAGTTGCAAAAGACGATCAGAACCTGAAAGTACAGATATAACTCAAAAATGCATAAAAGCAGAAAGATTAGCAAAGAACTATGTGGATAACAGTCCGACAGAAGTCCACCAAATATACTTTAATTATGCCAAAATGTTCAAAATCTGTACTTTGTGAATGAATACAATTTATTCAGTTCATTATAAATAACTGTCAGTTTATAATGATTCGTACTCGGCAAGAGAACATTTTGCAAATTCCAAGACAGAGTTCTATGTCGCATAAAGGTAAAGAACAGAGACATCAGAGGACACCTGCCGAAAGTAAAATGCTTAACCCTAGATCTACCGGGAATTTTATTCAAGTTTTAATAAAACGTTCTATACCAGAATTTTTATTTAAAACTATTTAACTTATTTATTTACCTTATTTTTGTCTGGTTTATATACTTAGTTTATTTTAAAGAAATTTCTGGTTTAAATGAATATTTTGTATGTACCTGTCGGGTCCAATGGACCCGTCTGGTAGACGGAGGGTTAACGCCGCCGACATTACCGCAATCACACTTATCTGTTGGACACTTGCCAATGTTAACTCCTTGAAGGGCGGAGATGCCGTCACGGCATCAGATAATTTTAATCCCTAATTGCCACATTCGCGCCGTAATTTTATAATGAAAATTTCTCCTTTGTTAAATATGCGAAAATATGCTTTTACTTATTTACAAATAAATTCTCTTGTAAATACTGGTGTCATTAAATTATTTCAAAATTTTATGAATACAAGTACCTTGCCCCTGAAAGGGTTGAATAAATACACTAGAAAAGCCCCATGCGAGGAAATGAAATACTCTACTACCTTTGAATAACACAAATAAGAAATGTCCGCTGAGCGCAAGATGAGGAAGGTATCTCTACCCTTTTCACTAGTTTTCCAATCATTAGTCCACATTGTGGTAATGTTACTCTTATAAAAACACTTCATTCACGTACTTAATAAAAGGAAAAATTTCAATCTAAAATTCTCGTGTCAATGCCCCGATTAGGGATTAAAATTAGATGGTCCAAAATTGAACTACAGCCCTTGAAGGGGATAAAGGACTGTGAATAAATCCAGGTGTATATTCTTTTTTCACTGAGTGTACATTTTAGTACATTTTTTCAACAACTACGCAGTATGCAGCTGGATTCATTTCCAAATTGTACTCAGTTTTATTATACACGTTAAAATATGTAATAGATCCCACAAAAAATCATAGCGTCATGGGTGGGAAATTTTTTGAACTAAATATATAATTTGCTTAAATGAAAGTTTTCATTTCGGTCTAAACAACGCTTTCGTACGCCATTTTGTAATGAATTTTAAAATATGTCAAGGGCTTTTGCCCCATCCTGTATTTTAGTTTTTTGAAAATTATGTGCATATTTTATCATAAAGTGTGTTTTAAGACACTAGGTAAAAGAATGCTATAAAATTATGGAAATATACACACGAAAATTCACACTTAACACTAGAAAGACGAGAAATTTTACTGTATTTTTATAAAATATTTTGCGCGAGAATTTTTATTCAAAACGGTTTAACTTATTTATTTTACCCATTTTTTTTTCTTTCTAGCTTTTAAAATTATTGTATAAGGGAATTTCTCGTTCGATCCGAAATATATTCATTTGGTAGCGGTCAAAAAGATCTTTCAGCGTCCTTCTAGTGTTAAGTTGGTTGAACAGAACTAAAGTATATAATTTACAATATTGAAAGAGATATTTTTTCATGTTATTGCAAAGCACATTAAACTTTTTATCCCCTTTCTACATCTATACAATATATCATGAACAAGTTAGAGTATTTAAGAGATTGACAATTTATATTACACTTATGTTAAAATAAAAAAAATAAAAATCAGTTTATAATTACTTGATCTAAAATTTTCGGATCGGCACCAGCTTGCTTCAGCATTTTACATAATGCAATGTTTCCTTTTTGGCTGGCAATATGTAATGCTGTTTTTCCGGACTAGAATGAAATAATAAAATTTATAAATGCCTTATAGAATAAAACACAACAGAGGATATTATAATTATAAAAATTTCATCTCGTAATAATATCATTGAAGCCACAAGCGACTAATTTTATATTTCAGTTGTACCACTATTTATACAATATATTCTTCATTGTGGATCTGTCTTTCGGTTGCCGTAGAAATATACGGCAAAGATTATAGTTTAGAAAAAGTGGTAGGAACCTATCGAAGTAGAATTTAAAAAATAGTCGTATAATTGCTGAATTATTTGTAAAGTTTCACAGTTATATTCTATAAATTAAAGATTTATATTCCTTAATAATGCTTGAAAATGTTTAGAATATATGGAACGTAATTTAAAAAAATACATTAATTTAGAGTTGTTCAACCAATCAGCTTGTTGTTACCACAAATTTTTAACAGTAAATTTTATCTTATTTAATCGTAGAAACCGAAGAGTCGTTTATTTTCAATATATTTTTTTTAATATGCGCTCTATTTTTCTGAGATTTCGCTTATTATAATTGAGATATAGTTTTAGGTGGCACGGGCTACACATCGTTGTTTTAACCACTTAACTGTTTCTCTTTTTTGTACAATAAATTGAAAATATGGGATAAACACCACTTTTTTTAAACACTAAAAACGGCATTACGGGTCATTTTGACCCTTTGCCAAAGTAATAATAGTCGATTCGTAACAGAATTTTTTTCATAATATACGTTAAATGCATGCAGTACAAAAATAGTCTAATTAAATAAGTTAAGTAGTTCTAAATAAAAATTCTAGTGCAAAAAACTATTTATAAAACTTAAGTAAAATATCCGGCGGTTTTAGTGTTAATGTTAAACTAAAATATTCGTAATATTTAGTCTCAAAATTTCTGTCACTAAACAGTATGAAATTGTAATAAAAAAAAAATTAGTGGTATCAAAAAGCTTTAAGTAATGGATGAAGCAAACTCTTCTTGTCCGTATGCCATACTGGCAATACAGTTATGTCGTTAACTAAAACAATAATTGCGGCACGAATGACTTTTATATTTTTCAAAGTTGAAAATCACAAATTTAGTGTGATGTAGACTACAACAGGGTTCGTTGAAGAACTCTCAAGCACCTTTTACCAGAATTTTTGTAAAGTAATATTTGACCTATTTAACAAAAAAAATCTATCTTCAGATATAGCCACCAGTCAGATATATCCACCAGTAATTTACGAAATTTCTGGAACTATAACGCCTAAAATCCATGAATCCCTTGATGCGTACGAACCCTCCGTATAAATTGTTTCGTATTATTCAATGCGTCTATCTAGCTCACTCGCAAGAAAAGTGATACAACCTAAAAAAAGTTAATTTCAAGGGAAGGCAAAAGAATAATCGCATTTGTTATTGTAACATGAAACTATAGCACTTAGCTCTGCATTCAGTTAAAAAAGCGTACATAAAAGCGTAAAAGCTTAAAAAATCTAGATGTAAAAGCGATAGGGGAGATTGAATAAATTTATCTCTCCCCCCACCTTAGTTGTGAAATTTCTCTTGAGGCAAATTCCAGGCGCATGTCATTATAGTACATGCAAAAATTTGGATTAAGTTTAACCCTCTCCCTAAGCAACCCGAGAAATACTCGGGCATGGATTTTTCCGTCTAATTAATACTATTTGGTTATTCCCACCAGTTATTTTTTAGCGAAAACTTTGTATGATTTAATCAGGACATTTTCCCCGATTACGATAGTCAAAAATTTCTGCTTTAAAGAACCGGTGACAAAAGATTAAAAATTCTGTAAAAGACGCTCATCCAGTGTTGCCAGTGGGCTACTTTTCTTTAATTCAGATTTCTTGATTGGCACCACTTTTTTTGAAACGGTAAAATTTCCGTTGTTTTTGCCTTAATTAATATGTCATTAAATAAGGCATATTTTATCATTTCAAAAAAGTGGTGCCAATCAAGAATCTGATTTTTTTTAAAAAAGTAGCCCATCTGGCAACACTGCGCTCATCGCGAAGAATTACGCAGCGAGAGGTTTAATGACAATATTTTAACTTTAATCCATTATAAACCATTAATAAAAATATCAGTTTGCATCAAAATAAGAATCAACAGCAGATTCATAACAGCGTTTCCAGGTATTTAAATTAAGCTTAACTACTGTTTTCTTTTTCAATCGTCACAGTTTAACTTTAAATTGACTATAGATACTATTGAAATTTCGTTCGTTTAGACTTCCAGTACTAACAATAGAGAAACGGCTTCTGAATAGGTTATTTTTCATTATAATAGTCCTGTACGTAAAGTTTAGGGTAAGACTAGTACTTCATGGGTGAATTCTTTTATTTATCTTTCGATCACGCGATCTCAGAGACCGCTCACAATAACTATGCGACAATTTGTATCAAATTAGTTAACCCGAAATACGTTGCAATCAGTCTCAATGTATCCAGGAGATACAGAGCCGGTTCGAGAGCAACTGCTCAGGTGAAATATAAAATAATTTTAAGTGTAGGTGGGGGGAAGGGAAGGTCTCGATTTAAGATGTAACGCACAGATGACGAGAACTATTGGCATGCAAGCACCTGGGTTGCCGGTTTGGCCTCTACTTTCAATTTAAACCTACGAATTCACATCAGAAATTCAGAATGAAAAATTTTTAGTTTAGGTATTCACGAAACGTCTGTCATTAAATAAGGAAAACAATACTATACAGAATTTCTGGTGTGAAAGTAAAATTTCAGAATTTTAAAAAAGGCCAAATCTGACAACCCTGGCAAACAGAAATTACTGTTTTAACTCAAGATGCAACACTTTTCTTGACTCACGCAACATCACACATAGAGCTCATCACCCTACACGCAAAGCAGGTCTCCTTAAAGCACATTCTGAAAAAGTCATAATAACAAAAATATTGAAGAATAGCTCCATACACTTAGATATCAATCAAATTTAGCGGCGCAATCTTGATAGATTTTCTGAATAAAATGAAAAACTGAGCTTTATCGTCAAAGGCTAATTCCATGAAAACGTGCCATGTCTATCACACAGCTGAAAATCGTTATGCTTGTTGGCCACCGTTATTTTCGAAAAGTTTGCTTCACGATATTCAATTGCTGAGATATCTCCGATAAAATAAGTCACATTTTTCCGTTCTAAAATACTGGTAGCGATCAAGCATAGCGATTTTTAGCTGTGTGATAGACATGACAAGTTTTCATGGAATTAGCCCAAAGTTAATGGTCCTTAGAACCATGGAAAATCGAATAAAGAGGAATTGATACCTCCTCAATATGGTTGAGCTTTAACAGTAACTAGTTTTTTATAATTGTTTTAAGCACCAGCATAGGGGCTGACTTTACGAGGGCGGAATATTGGAATCAAGCATACCTCTACCATTAATTTAAAAATGTTTTCACTGAAATTAATTAAGTCAGAAATAACATTTTGAAATTAGTGGTGGAAGTAATTTTCTATAATTCTATCTCTCAATAAACATATCCGTCGAATTCGCTTCTCCATGTATTTGGGCAAAATTCCATCATTGACTTTACCGTCATCACTGATGACGGTACGCTGGATGCTACCGAAATTAGTTTGGAATTAGAATACTTTCTTGTACTTAACTCTTTGAAGAACAAAGTACTTCTGTTTCTAAAATGTTCAAATGACTCATTCACAACAGGATTTTACGTACAATATAAATGCAACATTTTATTTCAAAATTCTGGTGTCAATGTGGCAGTTGAAAATTAAAATTAACACTAGAACGCCCGGAAATGTTACTCAAGTTTCATAAAAATATTTGACACCAGAAATTTTATTTAACATTATTTGACTGATTTATTTAACGTAAATCTGCGTAGTTTAAATTTAACTTATTTTATTATGGAAATTCTGGCTCCAGTTCACATTTAATCATATGGCCAGAGTCGGATGGATTCCTTCCGGTCGTTCTAGTGTTAAGTAGATATATTATATCCCGCCGCCCTTCAAGGGTTAAAAGCTTGCTCTATCTGCCTGTATTTTACTGCGCTAAGTCTTATCTTAATTGCCAAATACATAGTAGATGTTAATGAGTATGATTTATTTCTTGCATATAAAGTTTTTATACAACGCGTTACCTATAAGTGTGTTGCAAAATGATTGGTCCGACCTAAAAGTTTAACATTTCTATTGTATTGTTCAATTAGAATATTAACCGTTAACGGACCAATGCCGCCATATAAGCGGCATTGGCACCTTTTTGGCAGATCAAGAATCTGATTTTTAAAAAAGTAGCCCATCTGCCAACACATTTTTTTTAAATCGTAAAATTCGCCTTATTTAATGACATATTAATTAAGGCTAAAACAAGGGGAATTTCACTATTTCAGAAAAGTGGTTCCAATCAAGAAATCTGAATTTAAAAAAGTTGCCCACTGGCAACACTGTTTTCGTATTGGATAGTTTGACATGGTACTGACGATATAATTTAAAAAAATGAATTACTTCAAGTTCCTAGACAAAGGCGACTAAGAATGTGGAATTCCTATTCTCCTTGCTAAAGATTATTGATCGCATTAGTGAGTTACCGTAATTTCAGGCGTATAATCCGCGAATCAAACAATCATTTTTTGACCCAGAAATGTTTTTAAAATAAAGTGTAACTCTTAGGATCGAGGTAAATATTTGGCTTCAATTACTATATAAAAATTCTGGGTCCAAACAGAATTGTTTGATCCGCGGATTATACGCCGGAAATTACGGTATTTTGATATTGAAATTAAAAATTCGGGCATGAGCAAAAACCCAACTGCCAACATTTTTATTTTTTTTAATCAATTACAATAGACATTTTGTAACAGAAAAAATATTTATATTAACAGCCCTTAATTTAATTTTTTTATTTTTACAAAAATTCTGCTTTTACTTAATTTAAAAGAGTACGAAAGTTGGTAGCTCTGCTTTTGATCATGCTCGAATGAATCATTCGAATACCAAAATAACTCTTTTGCCCATCACTACTAAAGATCCTAAAGAAGTTTCACGAGAATTAATTCTGGTAACGATTATTCTCACCTGAGGAACAATTTTTTTTTTTCTTGGCTTTTCATGTAAGTTTCTAATCCTATAATATCTTTTTAATCATAAAAATTGTTCATAACTTTATGTGGTAGTTTTAAAATTAGACTTATTTTTCAATTAGATTTATCAAATTCTTTAAAACAACGGTACTCCTCTCGTCCCGGCCACAGGCATACCACTTTTTTGTAACGAATGTCTTGACTACTGTTTCTAGGCGCCCCGTGCAAGTCAGAGCTCCTATGCTCTCGGCACCACTAATTTTTATTTCGCCATCTTTCATCGAAGATAATTCTCCCATTAGATAAGGCGAAGAAAATTACTGAAAAATACAGGGCTGACACAGGCTACTATTTTTCTATTCTATTTGTACCACTATTTATGAAAAATAAATTTTGTAGAATATTTCTCTTGAAAATATTGTGAAACTGTATGTAAAAGATTTTTGTGTTGAGACAGTGGGGCGAGGAAGAATTAAAAAATAGTCCCCTTGGCAGCCCTGAAAATACTGGTGTCCAGAAAATTCGGAGCCCCGAGTTACCTGGAGCGGGACACCAGGCAACATTAGTCGTGATCTTGTTTATTCTCAGAATTTCTGACAGTTAATAAGGTTATTATTACATTTCGCAAATAGCGATGTAAGAGTGCTTTTCGAAAAGAGTAGTGAGTAACCACTGCCTAAACTGCTATTTCAGTTTTCTTCTTTTCCATAAGATGATTTAGGTAACCCATTAAATCCGTAGTTTACAGTTTTCTACTTGTATTTTAAATTAAATGTCATTGAACCTAAATCACGAAAATTCCTGCTTAAATTTTAAAAAAAAAGTTGGATCACTTACCTTTTGGCAACGCAAAAAATGAAAAATATGCCTTTTTAAAGATTTTAAACAATTTTTCTCTTAATCCTTGAAGGGCGGCTAATTTTAATCACGATTTGCACCGAAAATATTTAATTAAATTTTATTTGTATAACTTTGATGAAAAAAAGTTGTAAAATTGCTTTTCATTATTTGGAAATAAAATTTTTCGAAGATTCTGGAGAGAATTCAACATTACAAGAACGCAATCCCTTACCCCCCCCCCCGTTTAAGACGTTGCCATCGAAATACTCAAGGCCAGAGGACACGCGTTGTGAAGTCATCACTAATCGACCGACTTCTCACTAGTGTTGGAATTCACACCGGAAATTTTTGAATAGCAATTTTCTTTTATTTTATTTGTTGAATATATATCATCTTACAAAACGATAGTAACTATTTAAACTTACTAGTGAGAATTCGGAATCCATAAATAAAAATTCAGCCAGATGCGGAATGCCACAGTTTTTCCGCATCTGGCAGATTTGTTATTGGGGGATTCCAAATTCTCACCAGTAAGTTTAAATAGTTATTATTGTTTTGCAAGATGATAGATATTCCACAAATAAAATAAAAGAAAAATGCTATTCACAATTTTCCGGTGTGAATTCCAACACTAGTGAAAAGTCGTTCGATTACTGATGACGTCACAACTTGTGTCCTCATATCTTGAGTATTTCGGTGGCAACGGTTAAGAGGGCACTTTAGTCACGGGAAGAAAGGAAAACGCTAATGTTAAGTCTATGAGGTCGTTATTTATTTATTTTATTTATTTATTTATTTATTTATTGCATATGATAGCTAAGGACAAGCTAAAACCGGGCTGGATTTTACTTTTTCGATTTTGGTTATAGTTTTTTTTTAAATTATTTATTAGGACAGTTTCAATTTTAGAACCGGTTCCAACAGGTTCCGAAAGTAAAAGTAATTTTGGTTTTAAATCTGAAACCAAAATCGAAAAAATAAAAACTAGCCCTGGTGTAGATCGTCAGCTATCCTATACAAAAAAAAATCATTCAAAAATATTAAACTCAAAGCGAAATAATTGAAAATAACGCCCCCATGGACATAACATTAGCGTTTCCCCTTCTTCTCGTGAGTGAAGCGGCCTCTTAACCCCTTAATTCTCGCTCCCGTCATATTCACGGGCTGTGTCTTTTACTCAGATTGTTTGATTCCCACCAGTTTTATAAAATAGTGAAATTTGATATATTTTAGTATCGTTTTACCTGTCATTAAATAAGGTGAAATTTTCTTTTTCATAAAAGTGGTGCGAATAAGCGATTTGAATTTTTAAGCTGTAATTTAATTCGAGCGTTAAGGGGTTAATCAAAACGTTTGATAAGGAAACCCTAGAATTTTCCATAAAAACAATGTCCGTGTTTTTTAAGGGTAAGCGTATCATTATGCAACGCAATGCATTTTCTTGAGCAGAAATTTTTAAATTGCAGAAAATCGTTATTTTCGCCATTATAAAACCTATTTTAAAGGCGATTTCTTCTGAAATAACGACTCAAACATATTATGGCAGTTATTATTAATTCTAGGTAGATAATTTATATAAATATGGTGTTTTTCTGAAAATACATTTGCCATAGACGACAAGGATGACATACCGTAAATTTCAATGGACCAAATAAATCCCTTTCAAACAACAAAATCTTACCTAAAAGTTGTAAAATTCATAACGTTGAAAAATACAGTCTGATATATTGATAAAAATATCTGGTTCTGTACATTGTTATATCCATGGATTATGTTCCCTAAATTACGAAAGATTGATTATTAATTTTAGAAGCCCAGTAGCAAAGTGGTCAGCACGCCTGTCTGCCATGCTACCGGTCACGAGTTCTGCCGTTTCCATCGAAATACTCAAGGCCAGAGGACACGCGTTGTGACGTCATCACTAACCGACCGACTTCTCACTAGTGTTGGAATTCACACCGGAAATTTTTGAATAGCAATTTTCTTTTATTTTATTTGTTGAATATATATCATCTTACAAAACGATAGTAACTATTTAAACTTACTAGTGAGAATTCGGAATCCATAAATAAAAATTCAGCCAGATGCGGAATGCCACAGTTTTTCCGCATCTGGTAGATTTGTTATTGGGGGATTTCAAATTCTCACCAGTAAGTTTAAATAGTTATTATTGTTTTATAAGATGATAGATATTCTACAAATAAAATAAAAGAAAAATGCTATTCAAAATTTTCCGGTGTGAATTCCAACACTAGTGAAAAATCAGTCGATTACTGATGACGTTACAACTCGTGTCCTCAGGCCTTGGGAGTATTTCGGTGGCAACGGTTCTGCTCCCGGCTGGGCAAGGTTCACTCAACCTTTCATAATTTCGGGGTCTATAAAATGAGTACTAAGCTTGCTTGGGAACTAAACACCGAGGGTCTCGCGTTGGGCTGATAAACCGGCCGGGGCACCTCGTGGCCCAGGGTCAAGTAAACAGAGTTGGGCACTGTAGGCCCTGATCCTTTATAGATCGTACAGCCACAGGTTTATTTTTTAGAGTATTAATTTTAACATTATTTATACTCATCACAACAAGTTTATAAGCAAAGCCTGATTACCGGAGAGAAAACCTCTGCTACAGCGACTGGAAATATACAGTGCGGAAATCGGACATGCAGGTATTGCATTAGAATGTATCCAAAGAACCACATTTTCTTAGACGGCGCTGCTATAACGATTATCATTTGAAAGTGTAAAAACTAAGCATTACTTATATCGTCTAGAAATATGGGGTGCGAAATGCATTTAAAATATTAGGTCATTCAGTAAGAAACGTCTGATTTGAAAGCTTTTTTTTTTTTTTTTTTTTTTTTTTTTTTTTTAGAAATTCCGAATTCTCAAAGGAAAGTTTACTAGTTATTTTTTCTTTATAATATAATAGATATTCCACAATAGAAATAACAGAAAATTACTATTCAAAATTTTCTGGCATAAATTCAGAATTTCTAAAGAAAAAAAAATCGCTTTCAAACCAAACGTTTTATACTTAACCCTTAAATGCCTGATTTTTTATTTTGTTCCGAAAAAATTGTATATGATAAAGGTTCAGTACTCAGGAAAAATAATGAAAAAAATCGGAGGTACATTTTTCGTATAATACATCAACATTTTCTTATGTTGCTTATCTGCATTACAAGTAAAAGCTACTGTCATAACTAAAATATTGCAAATTATTAAATATTTTAATAAGTATGAATCTAAATACCTTTATTTTATATAATTTTTTATTTTGTAAAACTTAACCCTTAAATGCATGAATTATTCTTTTAGAATTGGGTTTTTTATTCATATATTAAGGATTTGACACCAGAAATTTTAAGATAGATTTTTAACTTTATTTAATAGCATATTTTAGTAATTTTTACAAGCTTAATATCTCTATATAATATAGCGGTTACTAAGAGTTAAATAAAAAGTAAAGCATGTATGCGTCACAATGCATTTAACCCTTTCAGGGGCAAGGAATTTCTGCTCCAAAAGTGTTCAAATAATTAATTTACACCGCAAATTACGAACAAATTTATTAAAAAGCGTATATTTTGAGATCGAAATTGTACTAAAAAATTACTGGTATTAAAATTAAGCGTTTGAAGACTGCAAACAGTTCCTCTGAAAGAGTTAAGGGTTAATGACCTAATACATGCCTGGATTTCCGTGCATTCCAAAGGTATCGCGTATTACAACATAAATCATTTTAATTCTATTTTACGCGAAAATTTAAGTTTCAAAAATAAGTTTCTCGTGGTGTAAATTGCATCATAAATATCAAAATTTCGGAAATCGCGCGTCAAACGTAGCAAACTACTCGTACTATAACTAGTTTTATAAATATTCAGATCTTGGTGCAATAGCTGTTGCACTTTTATGCAAAAATGCATGAATACAAAATTTATTACCAATATATTTATTAAATTCAGTAATACGGAAATAATATGACTCCATCTTAAGTATGACGTAAGCCACATGGCAACCCAGAATCATTTTCCGTCATGGAAAATCATTGAATTATTTACGTATGGTAGGATTTAATAGAATGAAGAAAACATTTATTAATATCTCTTTAAGTTTGGATTTAATTTTCATAAGATTTGAAATAACCCGTCAAATTTCTGCAACGAATATATATATTAAATTTCAAACCATTCGATGGGTAGTTTTTGTGTTGTTATATATGGACAGATGGACGGACCAGACAAAGACTATAGGTGCTACGTACTTATATAATTACGAACGCACCTAAAAACTCACTGGATTTCTATTCATTCGTAGCAATTCACTCGATCATAGTGCTCTCTGGTGAAAATGTAATTTTTTGGATAAGGATTGGCTTCTTGATTTCCACAATATACTTCTAAATACTGTACCTCTACCATAATTTAATTTTAAAAAATCGTCTTGTTTAAATGCACATATTTTGTTTTAATTAAGGCTATATTTTCTAATTTGAATATTGTTGGATGTTTGATACTACTATAAACATGATCTGATTATTCTTTCTTTAACGAAACAATTTAAAATATATACTTATATACTTTCGTAGAATTTGTATCTGCTGAAATAGATTAGTGTACAATTATAGTAGTTTAAGGGGGGGGGGGGATGCTCTTTGTTCTTTAATTTATTTTCAAACAGCACTAAAGTAGTGGCATTATCTCTAAATTTATTAATGAAAAATACATTCCATTGAAACAAATCCCCAAAAATCTATCAGAAACACGCATGTTCTTAAAGATAAATCACATCTGGTAAATGTCATACGTATGTATCTCAATCTATGAATTTATAAAGCATATTTTATCCAGAAACTTACAAGGAAATATAAGTACAATGTCATTAATTGTAACAATAGATAAATGAACTGCATAATCATTTAACATAAGAGGTAAATTCACTACAATTTACTGGGCTCCCAAATTCTAAACAAGCAGTAATGTGTTAAATGTAAAGATGCATAATTCAAAAACATTAATTATTTTATTTTGATAAATTTAATCGTCAATGTCATACACCTACTCGGAAAAGTCATACATGGGATTACATGAAAGATGCATTTACCGTATATCAGTCGATACCATATTAAAAGGAAAACTCGAATAGTCATCTTTACCGTATTTAACGTTCGAAAATTGTTGCGAATTCACTGAACAAATAATGCGACAATATCTATTTGGAAATACTGATATTCACACTGTCATTCCACTCTATTATCACCGCCCCCTGAATACTAGGCCTGAGCGCTGGACCAAAAATGGCGGCTGCCGAAGGCGGATTTTTTTCAGCGTGTGTACGGTCCCTTAAATATTCCTACCAATAATTTTTTGAAGTTTTTTCCGCTTCGTTTTTCTGAGAATAAATAAGGTAGAGAAATCTTTTATAAAATACTGGTGTCTACATTTAAGGGACCGTATCTACGCTAAAAGAAATCCGCCTTCGGCAGCCGCCATTTTTGTGTCATTTTTGTGTGAGCGCTCAGGCCTAGTATTCATAGGGCGGTGCTATTATGGAGGTCGACATATATGCGAGTACTGTATACTAATTAATATTTTATAAAACAAATTAGCCAAACATTTCTGTTTAGAGTATAGTAGTACAAATTTTCATAGCTGCCAAATTTTACGTTTTTGTTACCACTAAAATTTAACAGAGACTTTCGCCTTCCTTAATCGTTAGATATCGATGATTAAATAACTAAATACTTACTATAAAATTTTAGTGGTAAGAAGAAAGCGTAAAAGTTGGCAGCTATGATTTTTAAATAAATAAAAATAAAGTAATTCCTTATATCATTATACAAGTCATATTTACATATTAACCATAGCTGCCAACCTTCCACTAAACTTCCGTAATATCTGGATTAATTTAAACCAGGTTAACCACTTTAGAATCAGAAAATTTATTTCATGAATCTTTATTTATTTAATTTATTGTTTCTGCATGGATCGTATTTAAATTCATTTCTTAAAAAAATTTCTGGTTCGAAACGTATTAAACTAGAGTCAAATTAACGCACGTATTACGGAAGATTAGTTTGAGGTTGGCACCTGTGCATATTAACAAATAATGGACAAAAACAAGTCATGTATCTCATTTCCTAAATTTTATTTGTCTACTAAAAATTCAGAAATAGTCTAATTATTTTTCATAAAACATAAATTAAAATAAAACAGATTATATGAAACGCATTCTCAAACATTTTTTTCATGATGAAGTTAAATTTGTAAATACATTCAGCGTCATCTTAAGCTTTTTTAAGCTCTTTTTTTATTTTTAAAGAATAATGCTTTTAGTAAAAGTTAAATAAAAGTCGATTGTTTATTTTCCAAGGTTAACTTTAAGAAGATAACTTTAAGGCGATTAATAATTAGAGGTTCTTTAAATTCTTAAATTTATTTATGCAAGATATTTATAATTATTAGAATAAAATGTTCCCATATTAAATTCTACAGTCTACAAAAGGATTTTAAGCTATAGAAAATATAATTTTTGTCGAAAAATATGTCACCTGTTTAAGAATTCTTTTTTAAAAATGCGCTTTACTAGAGAAATATATTTTTACTTCAACTCACTTTTAAAACAATTTACAATAAATCTGTCTATTTTTTCTTTTATTAATCTGTATCTAGCCATATATCTACATTCATGTATTTCACTGACTTTTAACCCTCGCATGCATGAATTATTTTTTAACGATGAAAAACATATTTTTTTACTTAAAATATATTTAAAATGGATTATTAGAAGAAATACTGTTAATTGTTTAAAAAATCGTTCATTTATTAGGAAATAACAAAACGACCCTTAAACAAAGTTTACTACCGCTAAAAATATTAATGTTATTAAATTGTTTTATGGCACAATTTAAACTTTAGTAACCTAATCACAAAAAGAAAAGTGATCCAATAAACTCCATATTTTTTTCAATCCAAAAGTAGAAATTCTTTAAGGAAAATCTCCTCTCTTTCCGAACAGGCTTGCAAATTTGGGTCTTTTTTTTTAAATTCAGAAATTGAGATTTCCTACCAGAAAACCATAATTCTAATTTTTGCTTTATTTAATAACAAACACTTCGCAATTCAATAAGCGAAAATGTCTTTTGAGGATTTTCTGTGTCAATTTCAAATTTTTGAAGTTATAAAAAGACCAAACAGACTATCGCGGATTTTCCAAATGAATATTCGAAACTAAAATACATGCCTATCTGTTTCTGTTTTTCACAAAAATTACTAAACTTCATACGATGTTTACATGTTATATAGGAATAAAAATAAAATTTGCACAGTCCGCATGGTAAAAAGAAAGCGTAGAAATTGGCAGCTATGATTTTTAAATAGATAAAAATAAAATAATTTCTTACATCATTATACAAGTCATATTTACATATTAACCATAGCTGCCAACCTTCCACTAAACTTCCGTAATATCTGGATTACTTTAAACCAGGTTAACCACTTTAGAACCAGAAAATTTATTTCATGAATCTTTATTTATTTAATTCATTGTTTCTGCATGGATCGTATTTAAATTCATTTCTTTAAAAAATTTCTGGTTCGAAATGTATTAAACTAGAGTCAAATTAACGCACGTATTACGGAAGATTAGTTTGAGGTTGGCACCTGTGCATATTAACAAATATTGGACAAAAACAAGTCATGTATCTCATTTATCATTTATCATGTATCATATTTTCAATATTACTTCAAATGAGGTTTCCATGCATGAACTAGTTACACTAGATTAATTTCAACACAATTATTCTAATTAGTAAACAAATCATATCAGATGTAAATTTCCAACTGGGCGAAAAATGTCCGGACCAGGATTCGAACCAGGGATCTCCTGGCTGAAGCCGCCAGTGCTCTGCCATCTGAGCTATCCCGGACAAATCTGGTGGAACTTTTTCACCTAGCTAACCTTGATGATTATAGTATCTGGTCTGAAACCTGATTCAGTTCAACAGAATAAATCTCAGGTAAATGAACTCCAGAAAACGCTGGATACGAAATTACACTAGATTAATTTCAACACAATTATTACCAATTAGAATAATTGGTAATAACCAACCTTTCCACAGCATTTGTCAAGTGTATGGGGAGGATTCCGTGGACGATAGCATCTGATGCCGTTGGTTTAGGAAATTCTGGGACGGAGACAGGATCAGTAAAGGTTATGCCCGTTGTGGACGCCCATCAGTGGTTTCTCGGGAGGATCTGAACACCACCAGAGCAAATTCCCCACTTCCAACAGGCGAAAAATTAGGGGAAATGTTCTCGACACACAGAACAACAGTCCAAAGACGGGTGAATGCGCTTTGCTTCATCGCCAAGTTCGATCAGTGGATACTACGCTAGCTTACAGTAAGGCAACGAGAAGAAAGTATCAGCAACTGTGTTTCTTTGCTTTCCAGTAACAGTAGGGGATAATTTTTGAACCGAATTTTAACGGATGATATGAAGTGGGTACTGTACCGTAATCTGAAGCGTCGAAGGACCGTAGGCCGATGTTGAACAGGGTACTCCATCGACCTAAACAAGAGGACTCCATCCCGAAAATGTTTTGCTCAGTGTATGGTGGCATTCTAAGGGAATAACCAAATAGCTGATCATCGTACCGAACCAAACGATCAATGCAGACCTTTACTGCCAACTATTGTACAGGCTGCAAGCAAAACGCACGACTAAGCGGCCAACACTCATCAATCGCAAAGGGGTTCTCTTTCATTACGGCAAAGACAGTCCTCGTGCTGCTTTAAGGGCTCTGCAAAAATTACTGGGCCTTGGATGGGGAGTTTTACCTGGCCCGGCGTATATCTACTACCTTGTTCCTTCGATTTATCGCCTTTTTTTTATCGTTACACGACGCATCCGCTTGCCGAACATTCAATGATGTGGAGACTGTGTGAAACGGCGTTACAACATTATTTTGATTCTAAAACAGAGGATTTTTTTCGGCGTGGGATTCACTTACTACCAAACAGATGGCAAGAGGTCATATATAATGATGTGCTTGCATGAATTCATAGATGCTTAACTTTTTGTGTTCTCCACCTCTTGGTAATTTTTGTTCTGGAGTGGTTGGGTGGATACTGGTTGTTCTTTTTAAAACTTTTTATAAGGGCAAAGTAATATTAATGTTTAAAAATAATTGTCAATTTAGCCAGGCTACCTTTATACTTGAGTAATTTCATATTACGTCATACTGAATTAAAGATTTATGATTGGCTGATATTTGGTAAACATAAGTAGCGTTTCCGACAGCCAATATTTTAAAAATATAATTCAAAGTTATACTTAATAAATTGATACCGGATTCTTCTATGAGGAATTTTAATGAAATTTTTGTGCTGTACAGGTCTTATGGGGTCATGCGATGTTTTTAAATACATCATCTTAGCCCTTTTAGAGCCATCAAATCGCCATTATGGGCCACAGCTTTTCTCTATGGGAAAGGCAATGGAGAAAGTTAATCTAATGAAATTACTACCAGATCTTTTTAAAATAAAAATTTAACAAACTATTAAGGTCTTTAGAAACATATATGCAAGTAAACTTATAAAAAGCAAGATTATATAAATTAACTTCCTCCATTTTGTTTCTAGAAATTGATATAATGCTTAATGATACTATACATAATAATACATAATAAAATCTACCTGTAATATTTTAAAGATTTTTCGATGGCAACATGTCTTGGGGGGTTCTCTTCAACTTTTAGAATGCATTCAACACACTAGGGTTGCCATCTAATTACTTATTTACGCCATTTTGTTTCCAATGAGTGATTTTTACTCAGGGATTTTTGCACAAATTGTCATTTATCTCGGAAACTATTGGTCGTAGGGTTTTTTTGCTGCGCCGGAATCAGCTATAATCCGCCTAAGTAAACTCCCCCCCCCCCCATCTTTTCTAGTATTCAGTTTACCTCTAGCTCAATTAGGGGCCTCGTCAGAATGGGTCGTATTGGGTTCTCTTCTACTATTGTATTTTTCTTTGTATCTTTTACTTTTATAGAAACTTTATCATACCACTTTTTACTTTTATTAATTTTCTCAACTATTGCGCCCACTTTCCCTCCCCCCTCCCTTATCCCTAACTTTGGCTACTTTTTAGCTATTTCAGCTAGAGACTTGGTTTTTCTTCATTTACTATTTAATTTGAATGTTCTAGTCGTCCCATGGCATAAATCAATAAATTTTTCACTTTTGTTAAGGATTTCCTTAACAATAGCAACTTTTTTAATTATTAAGATAATTTTCTGATTCTTCCTCGAGGTTACTAGGCATCGGTTGCAGGCTTGATCCCGAATAAAATTTCAGACATCGCACAACTAATTAAGCCTAACAATTGGAACTTTTTAACTAATTAAGTTACTTAAGTGTTTTTTCCTCCAAGATACTTGGAATGAGTTACAATAATGATCCCAATACAAAAAATTTACACTGGTCATCTAAACAGGCTTAACAATTGGATCTTTTTCATTTACTCAGTTATTAATTTGCTTTTTGCACTAATAGTGGTTAAATATATTGGAAAAATAGTCCCACTTTAAAAATTTTATCACTTTTAAAAGTTTCCTTAACATTTGCTAATTTCTTAATTCTCATGGGATTATTCTGCGTCCTCCAATTCATCTCTCAGTATGCTACCTAGTACTTGTCCCTATACTTTACTTTCGCATTCTCCGGTTTTTGGGTGGTCCCTGCACTGATTTCCGGCAGCTAGTCAACTGTACACATAATACTGATTTTACCTACCTCTGAAGTATATTACAGCTAACTTTTTGATAGAAACACCATCATGGTTTACCACTGAACTGTATTATTGAGTGATGTAATAAAATGATTTTCCAGGAAAGTGCGGCGGGACCCTATTGGTGACTGATGAGTACAGTTTCTTTCTTCATTAAAGTATTATTGGACTTAAATAACTACACTATTTGTCCACCCAGGCTACCCTTAATTTTGATATTCTTATAAATTTGTATCTTAATCTATAGAAGAACAGGGATTGTGAACAATATTCTGCAGAAGAGCTGCTTGTAGTACCACGTATTTTGACTCTTCCTTATCTGTACATATGTATATATACTTAACATTCTTATTATCTTTTATTAAATTTTTATCTTATTAACTATCATAATATTTTGAATCATACTGTTAAATACTGTTAAATTTTAAAGACATTGCAAAGCATATTAGAAATATTTTAAAGTTTTATTTGCAAAAAATGTATTCCAAACAGTTGGCAGGGTTTCAATAGCAACGTTGATAATCATACCAGTAATGTAACAAAGACTTTCAAAAGTGTATGATCTCTGTGGCACGGGAAGCAAAGGCACATACATTTCACCCTTTTTTATTTTTGGTTAACTCATTTTGCTATCTTTATTTTTATTATTTTCATTTATTATTCAAAATTTTTCCCCTATTAGGCACTTAAATTTTTCTCTTAGTCATTTTCGGTGGTCACGACCACCGGTCTTTGCTATCTCTTTCTATATTCCTTTCCTTCAAAGATGTATGGTGTGGGCCTAACGGACCCTATTTTTCACTGTTATCTTCTACCATTTAATAACTTCAACATATTATATCTTTTACATATTTAGCTGGCGTCTGATGATGGAACTAAGTATCTAATAATAACATACTAGTAGCTTTGAGTAATTTCAATAATATATCTCAGAAAAGTTTCTGCATAATTACCAACTGAATTCAGTTAAGAGTGTATAGCTATAAAAATCTCAAATATTGACAAGCAGTCTGGTTGAAGTGGACCTAGGGTGACGTCAAGACACGTAATGAATCAAAAAGGATTTAATCCAACAGTAAACTTAACAAGATTAGATATGGACACAGTTGTAAAAACAAGTAATGTAAATAAAGCTGCACCTAATAAAAATCTTGTTGACGCCCAATCATCCAAAGTTAACCCGGCAACGGAACCAGCCCTTATTACGAGTCATGATGTTGAACAGATGATAAATAAAGTGAAAGTAGTCTTTTCACAGCGATACGAAGAGTTCAAGGTCCTATTAACAAACCAACTAGAACATATCAAAGCTGTAGAAAAGGGAGAATTTACAAAGAGCCCATATTATAGATCACATAACTTACAAAGTTATAGTGTCGTAAATAACATATATCAACCAGACAAATTTCGCCAGGCGAAAGCAAAGGGTGACAGTGCTGTCCAATTAAGAAAAAATGTATTATTTTTGGAATTCGAGTTACAACACATAAGAGCATTACTTAATAGAGAATACAACAAAATTCCATATTATCAAGAAAATAACACTGAACTAAAAAATTTGCATCGGGAAATGGATAGTGAAGAAATAATTAGAATACGAAATAGAATCATCAGAATACGAAATAGAATCAAAGAAAACAGAAGAGAAAGTGTGGCTAATTGTCCCTTCTTCAATCATCTACAGCTTCTGATTTTATTAAAGGGCGCGAATGAACCCATACAACAAACAGAAAAATTAAAGTCACAAAATACCAGTAAAAAGAATACTCAACAAAGAAAACAATCCAATATGGAAACAGCAATATCATTAGCAGTAGAACTTAATGAGACTTGATTAAAAAATAAAGAAAAAGCTATACAAAAAATATTAGGAGGATCACCACTTCCATTAAAAATACCATCGTGAATACACCACCCGTTAGAGTCATTATCCATCCGACAGCTCATTCAAGAGTATGATATATTATTAAATAGTAGATCTAATGGTAGCTCAGGAGAAGCTAGAAAATACATAGAAATCATCTTTTCCAAAGCAAGAAGAGATGAGAAACTTCTAATACAACATTGTAACGAAATAAATATTAATTCTCCTGACAGAATGGAAAAAATACAACAAAAGATAGATGTCCTGCTAAGACAGAATGATGAATTGTCATTAAAGCTTAAAGAAAGCACAAAAATAGAAATTAAGCTTGAGAAATATCTGGAAGAACTGAAACAAGAGAATAAACAATTAAAAGACTCCTTGATTGAGGTAGAACAAAGTAAACAACGAATTAATGAAAGTTTTAAAGAAGAAATTAATAAATTAAAAAGTCAACAGAAGCAACTTAAAAAACATATTAAAGAAAAATTTACACAAACAGAAACTAAATTAAAAACAACAACAACTCAAACAATAATGGAAGAAAGATCGATTGCAGAAATAAAGCTTGAAAAATATCTGGAAGAATTGAAACAAGAAAACAAACAATTAAAAGACTCTTTGGTCAAGGAGGAACAAAGTAAAGAACAAATTAATGAAAGCCTTAAAGAAGAAATTAATAAATTAAAAAGACAACAGAAGCAATTAAAACCATATACTAAAGAAAAAATTATACAAACAGAAGACAAATCAAAAACAATAACAACTCAAACAATAATGGAAAACAACGATAATGTCAGCATAGAAGATAATGATGAAGGAGGGTTTATTCAACTACCAAACAGACTACAAAAAATTGAGGAGTTGGTGACACGAAACCTGGAATACTCAGGTAGGGGCCGTCAAGGAGAAAAGTGCGGTGGTGAAACACGGACAGGCGACCTCCCTGCCTCAGCGAAGTCTAACTCTGCAATAATAATTAGAACTATTGCAAAACAGATAAAGATACCAAAACTAAAAGCACTACTGAATGAAAACTTTAATAAAGAGAAAGATGTCCCAGCAATTTACTGCAGAAATGCCAGAAATCCAGATACAATTATTATACAATCCAATACGGATGACAATACAGAACATCTGTTAAAAATAATAGAAAACATTCCTGATATTACAAAGCTCACAGAAATAACATATAAACTCATTAATTATGAAAGAATAATAATAACTGGTATTCCATCCTCAGTACCTAAAAAAGAAATAATAGCATACCTTGAAAAAAATTTGTCGGATAAAAACATCACCATATTGAAAATTTTAAAGAAGGATAACTCAACTCTATATCACATTATATTGCAATTAGAAACAAAAGCATCACAGGAACTTCTGGATAAAAAATTTGTACAGGTGGGTCTCAATATGTGTTCCATTCGTTCTTTTCGCCCAATAATTAAATGCGGTAATTACCAGCTATATGGACACCAAACATCTTACTGCAGAAGACAGCCAATTTGCGCCAAATGCTCGAGAGGTCACTGCACTTCGGAGTGCCCGTTTGCGGGCGTTCCATCGCAATACAGATGCACAAATTGTTACCACTTACCTAACTATAGGAAACATTCATAAATTATCTTAAAGTACTTTTAAAATAAATTTTTATGTGGCAATATAATTATTGATATTACTAATTATTATTGGAGTATTATTGTATTGCAAATTTAGATATAACTATTACATACAATTTCATATACTTTTGTAATAGTGCATAATATTAATTATTGTTCACATATGGTACCTTAATACTAAATTTTTTGTGTAGATTTAAAAATAATTTTTGCATCATGTATCTTACATAATATCTCAAACATAGTATCATTGTATTGTAAATTTGTAGGTAATTATTATCTACAATTACTTATACTTTCCTAATAGTGCATAAAATTAATTATTGTTCCCATCTTGTACCTTAATACTTATTTTTAGTATAGAGTTATAAATAATTTTGCATCATATATCTTGAAAATAGCTTTAAGTGTTGCAAATATCACATTTGTACATGGTTTAAATTGATGTTAGTATTGTGAATCCTGAAAATAACATAAAAGTGTTGCAAATATGTAGGTAATTGTGTTTAAAAAAAGTTTAATATCAAATTCTAAAAACTATGCATATTTATATTTTATAATAATGAATATTTCTCTCAAATGTAATTATGGGGGTCATCTGTAAATATTTATTGCAAACACTGTCAATAGTTGTCATATATCTAACATTGTTATTTCTCCTAAACTGTAAATGGTTTTCTTCGAGCCGTGGATTTTCCATGCGTAAATACGGATTAGGTTACCTTAGAAAGACCCCCACGGAGGGCACTCTCCCCCGGGGCCTATATCCCTCGTGAAGATAATCGGCCGTCAAAAATCAACCCAACCCAACCCTAAACTGTAAAAAAAAAAAAAAAAATCATTCAAGGAGTTTTGCAGGTAGTAAAACTTTTCCCTGCCCTGGGCTTGGGGGTTACACCTAACCATAAGCCAAAAGCGGGTTCCCAGGGTGGGTGCTTACTTACTTACTTACTTACTCCACCTCTTTTCGCAAAAACGGGTAGAACTTTTGCACTCACCCAATATGTAATAATGATATTGCTTCTAACCGAAGTACACTGGTTTCCAAAAATTAAGGAAAAATTACAAAAAGAGCGATAACTCGTTTAAAAATTAACCTATCCGTATGAAATTTGGATATGTTGTTAACTAAAAGATGCTGATTAAAATTACAATATGCAAATTAGTGGCACTGCAATCGGATTGCGTCATATATGCGGAGCATAAAAATGCATGCTAGAGAGTACGGCTGCTGGTGTTGCTGTGATTATGATATAAGAAAACTGAGATAGCCAATTCATTAGTATGACCTCGAGGTATCATTTGTTCGCATAACTCCGATATAGCGCTATTGGAAGGTTGGATGTAGGCCAAAGTCAGACAGAGGTGGCCAGATGGCTAAATGTGAGTCCTTCTGTTACTCATAGGCTTTGGTAACACTTTCAAACCACTGGTTTGGCATTCCAGAAGGTTCAGCGATGGACGAGCAAGAGCTACGACAATCACCGATGACCGATATTTGCGGTTATATGTACAAAGGAATAGAACAGCAGCACCCTCTCATCTTAAATCCGTCCTTGCTGCAGTCACTGGAAGTTTGGTATCAATGTCTACTGTGCGTAGAAAGCTTCATGAAGCTCGTCTTTACGCGATGCGACCAGATATTTTTGTGCCGCTAAACCTCATGTCTCCGGAGGAAACGTTTAAGTTGGGCATGTCAACATGTTCATTGGACAGCTGATCAATGGAGGCGTGTTCTCATCAAAAATGAGTTCCAGTTTAACCTCCAAAGCGATAGTATGCATTGTTTGATTTAGAGAGAACAGGGGACACACTATCATCCATCAAACATTCGTAAAAGAGATTCTTATGGAGGAGGCGGTGCCTGTGTTTTTGATGGTATCTCTTTGGGTGGAGATACAGACCCCCATGTCTTTCCACGTGGAACTGTGAATGTTCACGTCTATAGAGATGACATTCTTGATGCTTATGTGCATCCTTATGCCGGTGCAATAGGTAAGGATTTCTTGTTACAGGACGATAACGCTAGACCGCACAGGGTTCACATCGTAGAAGATTATCTTCAGCACCAAACAATTCAGCGCATGGAATGGTCAGCGCGATCACTGAACTTGAATCCAATAGAGCATCATTGGGATGCTTTAGGAAGATGTGTCTCTGCTCTCAATCCCCCTCCTCAGACCCTTGCTACGCTTACAATTGCTTGACAAGAGAAACGGCTCGCACTTCACAGCACACTTATCTATCGCACAATTGACAGTATCACACTTCGCTGTATGTGCTGTATTACTTCTAGGGGTGATCATACTCCATATTAAAGGTACTTTTCCCATACCAAACTGAGACATTTATTTTATTTATTTTATAATAGTATTAATTTCTGAAACTGCACAATCGTCTGGTAATTTGTTTAAATGTTATTATATACCTTCCTATGTGTTGTAAATTGTGTCTCAGTTTTATTAAAATCTACTAGTAACATTTTGAGTAATCGCTACTTTTGTTGTTTTTCCTTAATTTTTGGAAACCAGTGTATTTATATGAATAGTACTCTAATTGTAAAAATATAAGTTTTAACCCCTTGGGGACGAGCGACACGTATACGTGCCGCATGCAGCGCTAAGAATCCTTGTTTTTCCCCAACAAAAAAATTTTAATGTAAAATTTGCTTTTTTAATCAGCGCATTTTCTCGATTCAGGAAGACACAAATTCCTGTTTTTAAAAAACGGTGACAAAAGATTAAAAATTTCGTAAAAGGCTCCCGTCCCGAAGGGGTTAAGTACGTTTTTTGAGAAATAATGTATCAGATAAAAATGCAAAAGTAGCGCCCGCGAGCAGAATTATATATATGTCACGTTTCCAGCGTACAATGTGTTAAATGCTTAGTCATATTTTCAAATGTATCACATGTTTCAATTTTAATAATAAATAAAAACCATGTATATAAATGCAAGATAAAATTTAAATAAAATGTTGAGTAATTTAAAGCGCAATAAATGACATAAAATAGTAGATAAAAATTAAATGTTTATGCTTACAGTGTCTTTCGCATTGAGGGTGTTGGGATAGTTTGTAATAAAATGTTCAAGAACATCTGTTGATTCGGAAGCAGTAGCTATGTGAATTGGAAGAGCTCCAGATTCATCTCTGGCACGCATAAGCTTTTCATTTGAAGATACTAATTCTTTCACTTTTTCTAAATCTGCTGCTAACGTCGCTTCGTGCAAGGAATGTATTTTGTTCTAAAATGGAACATAATATGAAGTAATTTGAAACAAAAAATACATTTCCATAAAATTTTACGAAGTATCGCATTAATTATATGTTTGTACATGAATATATAACATTTCAAATATTTAAATGGAAAATTTGTTTGTAAAAACACAGTAATAGAATATTAAAAAATTTCAAATAATATTATTATATATAAATTAACCCTTTAGTGCGCACCTTTGCATATATACAAACAACAGTGTTTTGAATTTAACACCTTAAGTGCCACGGTGACTGAAGCTGACAGCTGAAAAATTTACAATGTTTAAAGTAATTTTTAAGAAAGTATAATCCTGTAATAAATAAAGGGTAAGTAAATTTTACATACATTTTAATTAATTACTTAAAACAATATATATATATATATTTAGTTTTATATCATATTATAGACCGACAGTCATCGGCGAATGACGCGTTCTAAACGGAAAGTTCAGTGTCAGTCACCGGTGACTGACGTGGCGCTTAACGTGGTATTAGATTTTTTTTTTTATTCGTATATACCTAATTAACACCAGAAAATTTAAATGGCAATATCTGTTTTAATTAATAACAGACATTCCGTTTTTCAATAAAGCGAAATTAGCCATTGAAACTTTCTGGTACAAAGTCAGATTCTCTGAACTACGTAATTTTTATAACGTATTCTATCATGGAAATTAAAGGGTTAAACGTTAAGTTTTATAAAATAAATAAATATATAAAATAAGGTATTTGGAGACATGCTTATTGAAATATTTACTAATCTGCAATATTTTAGCTTAAAACAGCCGCACGATAGTAGCTTTTACTTGTATTTCAGATATGCAACAGAAGAAAAGATTGACGTATTATATCAAAAATGTATCTCTGATTTTTTTTCATCATTTTTCCTGTGTAATAAACCTTTCAGAGAATCATATATAATTTATTTTGAAACAAAAGAAAAAATCGCGCATTTAAGGGTTAAGAATATATATAATGAACTTAACCCGGGGGAAGTCGCACATACCCAGAGTGCGAATGGTTTTTACTTTGTCACCAATAAATAGATATAGTAATCGTAATCTTGCAAAGTCTATAAATTATGAAATAAATTAAGTTGAAGAATACTTTTTGAAAAATAGTTAAAAACCGCACACATCCGGGGTATGTGACACCGCATGCGAATGCTACCGGGTTAAGATATATTTTACCAGAAATCTTAACTCATTCGACCCTTTCAGGGGGAAAGTACTTCTGTCTCTAAAATGGTGAAATGATTGAATGACATATTAATATTTGGAAATTTTTCCAGAGAAATTTTGATTTTCATTTGAAATAATGATTGAATGACACCATAATTTACGAACAAATTTATTTTAAAATGTATAAAAGCTGTGTTTCAAGTACATTATAAATAAAAAAGAATGAGTACAAAATACTGGGCCAATTATGGCGTTAGGGGATTAAAATTTAGTGGTATAAAAATGTACCACCCACCGTCGTTCAAGGGTTAGTGTAGTAGGCATGATTTTCTACCAATATACATTTTCGGGAGTTTTGCAACTATTTTCGACAGATTTTCGTACAGTTATTTTGCCTTATTTAATGACAAATATTTGCCATTAAAGAAGGCAAATATTGTTATTACAGAACTGTGGTACTCTATATTTAAAACTGTGCAAATATTGTTTTCTTTTTCTATGCCAGATATATAGAAAGGAAAAGCATCAACCTATTGCTACTTATTTGAAACGGCCAACCCCATATACATTTGTTTTCCTCACAAAGTCTAATTACTAGATTTGATGTTGTCCTACGAACTTTGACTTCATTTGACTGCGCTCTTTAAAACTGGTAAGGTTTCTTGATAGTAAAGACGGTCCAACAATTTAAACATAAATGCTAAATATGATCCCAGTTTAAAAAAATGACAGAAAAAATATTTAATGTAAATGTAAAATGCAAAGAGTCCCAAGTTGTTGTTGCAACAGAAGAAAAGATTTCAGATGCAATTTTGCAATGAAGACTTTTTTCAGATGCAATTTTCTTCCGTCAATTGTTCCGTCAATTCAATTGTTGGACTGTCTTTATTATCAAGAAACCTTACCAGTTTTAAAGAGCGCAGTCAAATGAAGTCAAAGTTCGCAGGACAACATCAAATCTAGTAATTAGACTTTATGAGGAAAACAAATGTATATGGGGTTGGCCGTTTCAAATAAGTAGCAATAGGTTGATGCTTTTCCTTTCTATATATCTGGCATAGAAAAAGAAAACAATATTTGTACAGTTTTAAATATAGAGTACCACAATTCTGTAATAACAATATTTGCCTTCTTTAGTGACAAATATTTGTCATTAAAAAAGGCAAAATAACTGTCTGAACTTAACTGAAAATCGGTCGAAAATAGATGCAAAGCTCCCGAAAATGTATATTGGTAGAAAATCATGCCTAGTACACTAACCCTTGAACGGCGGTGGGTGGTACATTTTTATATGTTTGATAATAAAATGTTGACTAAGATAAAGTGGCTATGCAAATATATACCAATGGTTTTCTGTACAGAAGATAGCAGTAGCCGCTAGTCAGGGCAACAGTGTTGCCAGATTGGGCACTTTTTTATCCCCAGATTGCTGATTGTCACCGCTTTTTTAAAATATAAATATTCGGCCTATTTAAAAATAGATTAAAAATTCTGAAAAATAAGTCAAATTATACTATTTTAAAAAAGTGGTGACAGTCAAATAATCTGAATTAAAAAAGTCCCCAATCCGGACAATACTGGGAGCATAGCTGCCAACAGGTACGGATTTTTTGTTACCACTAAAATTTAATAGAAACTTTTGTCTTGCTTCATCGTCAGAAATCGCTAAATTTCGGCGACAGTTTTAGGTAAAATTTTCTATTGAATTTTAGTGGTGGGAAATATCCGTACACATTGCAGCTATGTAATCAGTTTACTATCAGTATTGTAGTATATAAAATTGGATCTGATTTACATAGTTGCCAGCTTACCGATAATTTCCGTAAAACTCTGCCGATATCTCCTGTAGTAAAAAAACGCGTTTTGTACCATAAAAATTATTTATTAACCCTTAAATGCGCGAATTTTTATTTTGTTTCGAAAAAATTATATATGATTCTCTGAAAGGTTTATTACACAGACAAAATAATGAAAAAAAAATCAGAGATACATTTTTCATATAATACGTCAATCTTTTCTTCTGTTGCATATTTGCAATACCAGTAAAAACTACTGTCGTGTGGCTGTTTTACGCTATAATATTGAAATTTAGTAAATATTTTAGTAAGCATGTCTCCACATACTTTATTTTATATAATTATTTATTTTGTAAATCTTAACCTTTAACCCTTTAATTCCCATGATAAAATACGTTCTATAAATTACGTAGTTCAGAGAATCTGACTTTACACCAGAAAGTTTCAATGGTTAATTTCACTTTATTTAAATATGGAATGTCTGTTATTAATTAAATCATATACAGGGTGTTTCATAGAAGATGGGCAAAACTTAAAGAGATGATAGTACACATCCAAACAAACAACTTTCTTCAAAGAATGTATGGTCGGAATTAAAACACAAAGGTGCTGGCGCGTTTGGAAACTTGGTTCAGTGTTGCGAGTGGGCTACTTTTTAAAAATTCTGATTTTTTTGTTGCTATCATTTTTTTGAAATAACGAAATACGCCTTTTTTTTATGACAGATTAAATAAGGAGAAAACAAGATGGATTATCAATTTTTAAAAACTGGTGACAATAAAAAATTTTGAATTTTGAAAAAGTGGCCCAGTTGCAACACTGACTTAGTCCATGCAAACGTTAAAGCTCAATTCCTATTGGGTGATATCGGGAGACGAATGACAATAATAGCACACACATGTGATATGGGAAGAAGAAGATCGCGTATTCAAAATTTCGCCTCGATCAATACATAAAAGCTGCTGATCCCAGTGTGCAACTGTCAATCGCAGTAGGAACGTAACAGAAGATGTTGCCCTTCTCTAATAGGGAAAAGGCTGATATGCATTTTATCTACGGAACTGCGAATGGAAATGGCTAAGAGACTCAACGATTGTACGGAGAGGGATTTCCTACCTTGCTTTTGTCACTTATTCGTTCTTTGCTTGTTCTTGCCTCGCATAACAACATATCCAGTGCTGCCAGTGGGCTGTTATTTTCAAATTCAGATATCTTGATTAGCACCACTTTTTTTAAATTGTAAATTTCGCCTTATTTAATGACATATTAATTAAGGCTAAAACAAGGGGAATTTTACCATTTCAAAAAAGTGGTGTCTATCAATAAATCTGAATTTAAAAAAAGTAGCCCACTTGCAACACTGAATATCGCTTTTGGCTCCCTCTAGAACTTTTGCGTTTTAATTCCGACCACACATTCTTTGAGGAAAATTGTTTGTTTTGATGTGCACTATCAGCTCTAAAAGTTTTGTGCATCTTTTATGAAACACCCTGTATTGCTATTTTAATTTTCTGGTGTGAATTAGGTATATACGAATAAAAAAATCTATTAAATTCAAAACACATTTGTTTGCATATATGCAAAGCTGCGCACTAAAGGGTTAAAATGAATCTTGCGTTCCTTATACAAATTTATTTGTTGCACATTTTATCACGTGTAAAAATAGCTTAATTGGTCTATGTCACGCTGAAACAATTTTACTGAAATTATCGGTAAGTTGACAGCTATGTGTTTAATCGTAGGATGTTCTACAATTAAACAAGCAATAATTTAGCTTACGATTTTACGGGTATTAAAGTGATTGTGAACCCCCTCACATACACACACACTCCTGACGAGAAGTGTTGTCAGTTTGGTCTTTTTTTAATTCGGAAATTTCGCATTCATACCAGAAGTTCCGTATAATATTCTTTTCTTTGCGTAATGACAGACATTTCGTGATTGCTTAACCCCTTGAGGGGCAAGCAATTACGGTTGTGAAATGCTGAATTCCCGCCGGAATCTTTGAAAAATTCTATTTCAAAATAAGTAAAAGCAATTTTAAGACTTTTTTCCACCAAAGTTCGAAAAATAAAATTTTATAAAACTTTTTTGGTGTAAAACTTCATTAATCGTAGGTGGTATATAATATATACCGGTGCCCCTGAAGGGGTTAAAATAAAAATTCTTCTTTCAGAGTTTCCAGTATAGACTCTAAATTTTGAATTAATAAAAAAGGCCAAACTGGCAACCCTGCTGACTCGCCGCTCGGAAGATAGGATAAAAAAGCTTGATTCATATGGTGACGTAACTGAAAGTCTAATACAATACATGACAGCTAGGATGAATGTACAGAATAGATTGAGTCAAAGAGTTTCAGAACAGAAATATAATCGAAGAAAATCAACACATCTATAGCTGCCAACTTTTACGCGTTTTGATATTCTTGAATAATCGCAATATTCTTGAAAAGAAAAAATCCCTTACTCATTGTGCGTACATTTCTACCACAAAATATGAAAAGTTTATTCATCTTATTTACTTGAAGAAATACATTTTAAATTCTGTGAATAAAGGCGATGATTACGAAGTCTGTGTTTTAATAATTTAACCCCTTCTCTGTCGGTTTTTTTTTCAAATTTCCAATGCCAGAAAAGTATTTTTCTCTTGCTGAAAATTAATATATGTTCTATCCTGAATTGGAAAATGTAAAATTTTTTCGTTTGTAACCAATTTTTGTTTGACCTGTGGAAAAAAAAAAAAAAATCAAAATCAAAAAGTCACTTAACCCCAAATTTTCCTGCAATGCACTGAAGTTTAAAATAAAAAAATAGTCTGAAATTATATTTATCAAATCCATTTGAAGTATAAACACGAATTTGGCAATATTTCGCCAAATTTGGCAAAATCTTGCCAATATTGATTTTCTGAACAGCTTTTTACATAAAATTTACACACGTAAAAGATTTTCTCGTATTATAATATTAGATAAATATCTGCATGAAAAGAATTATTAAAAATTATTATATATAGGTACATACAAAAAAAACTTTCAACCTTACCGTGAGAACTGCTTTATAATCTTTCTTGGCCATCAGAAAGAAAAAACACATTAAAATCATTTATTCCAGATTATTTTTTTGCTTACATTGGAATAAAAATTACCAAATATTTTTTTATTTTCATTCTAACCGGTATCACGCTGCGTGTGAAAAAGTTCAAAACATGGTAAAGCGCAAAGTTCCACATCATACTGCTCACAATAGTACCCTGTTTCTTTTCGTATCCTATTACCTTTCCTGTCGCGTTTCTTGCAACAGACTGCACATTTTCTTGCTGATTTTTCTTTTTCTTCAGTAGTGGAATAAATTTTACAAAATGTCTCTCAATTAGTCGGAAAGTTTTTTACCAATGACGGCCCAAAAGCGATCCCAGAATATATCGACATACAAGCTGCGACAAATTCACTTTCAAGGATGAAAGTTTTCTTCGCGTCGCATGACATGCGACGCCGACCGTACCTAGACGAAAACGCCGAATGTATGCATGCGACGCCGACAGAGAAGGGGTTAATATATATTTTCTTATCATTAATAGTGGTGTCGTGCTCCTTGGAAATTCCAAGTAGTGCACGCATCTTGATTACTTAATCGTACTTTTCTGACGTTAAATAAAGCATCTTTTACATGTAAAAAATATAAGTAAGCCAAGGCATAAAATTTCGCAGCTATGCAATTCAACAGCTAAAGACTAGAAGACATATTGATTTTCCTCAATTAACTGAAGACCAATTTAAGAATATCTTCACGATATCTCATCAGTTGCCTACGGCAATGTCGTATTTAGCAGAGTAAATGGATGAAGACAACAATATTTCTATACGACACTATAAAGCAACACTTATTATACTTAAACCAGAAGAAAATCAAGACGTATAAACAGCAAAGTCATCAATTGTATGTAACTGGTTACATTCTTTGTGGCACCGATCAGAGTAGTATTCGCTGTTGCTGTTAAAAATGTTTAAATCATAATCTCACAATAAGAAGTTGTCAATGTAGTCTACTATTTTTCGTATGGACGCTAGCTATCCCGAACTTTATATATTTCGAAAGTATTAGCAAATATATTTGACGCAGAAAGATTATTATATAAATACATTAACTTGAATAAAAGTAAAATAATAAAAAATGTAAATTCTTCGTTTTATTCTTTTTTTAACCATGCCATTCCTTATAAAAATATTAATTGCATGAGATAAAATCTTTTTCCTAAGGATGAGTGCGATTTGTTTTATACTAAAGTGGGGAGAGAGAGGAATTCAACTTAACCCTTAAATGCCCATAGGTGCCAAGTTGCCACTAATCCTCCGTAATATGTGGGTTAATATAACCCTGGTTTAATACATTTCTCACCAGAATTTTTTTTCAGAGATTAAATTCAATAAGTTCCACGTAGAAAACTGGAATTAAATAAATAAAGATTCATTAAATAATTTTTCTGGTTCGAAACTTTGTTAAACTGGGTTAAATTAATCCACGCATTACGGAAGATTAGTGCGAACTTGGCACCTCTGAATGCCTGATTTTTCAAAAATCATTGTAATAATGTTTTTCGGCTTTTATTTTTTAAATAAATCATGGGAAAAATACTTTTAAAAAATCATATTTTGTTTTAAGTATAGTTTACGGCTAAAAAACAGTTTGTTACTAATCGGCAATACTGGTGTTTAATTGAAAAAATAATTTCCCTTGATAAAATTCTATAATATTAAATACACAAGAATGTTAGGAACTATAATAATAAATAAATTTTACTTGCTCACTGCAGGTCAAAATAGGGTATTTCGCAAGCTTCCAAACAAAATAAAAAGAACAAGTAGCAACAATTGAAAAAATAAATGTGTCTTTCTTCTTAAACAGCACAAGTGTTGCCATCTACATGTTGAAAATCGATTTTATAATATTTTCAGAATGTATTTTATTGGCAATATTAGGCATTATAGCTTCAATATTATTATAATAGAATTTTAGAGCGCAAATTGAGTATGTTGCCGAAAAGCAACACCAGGCATTTAAGGGTTAATTTATTTACTAAGTATCGCGTAAATTTTTTAAAATGAAGTTCATTAATTTTATAGTACTCGAATATGTAATGTGCATATAATGTGCATGCTGTAACTGTACAGCCGTGGAAAAAAAAGGTAAACACCACTTAACAAATCTGCAACAAATTATTGCACAAAATTTACTATCTAAATTTCCGGCGTATAATCCGCATATCAAACAATCATTTTCCGACCCAGAAATTTATTTAACCAAAATGTAGCTTATTTGATCGCGGTAAATATTTGACTTTAATTACTAAATAAAATTTCTGAGTCCAAACTGAAGTGTTTGATCCGCAGATTATACTATAGAAATTACGGTTGTACCAAACGATTAGAAATAAAGTCTAGTTTTAAATGAGGGATATAAAATTTGCTTAACTGGCCATCAACATATCGAAACGTACCAAAGTTTTTTTTTTCTCAACACAAATACCCAAGTTTAACACCATAAATAAATTCTATATCCTTCAACTACACTAAATACTAATTTTCATGGAATTCTTATGATTAGTTTAAGATACATTAATTATTTTTAAATGAACCTATTTTACGGGCTGTATCCAAATTGAAGTTCGGTACTCGATTGTTGAAATGCTACAGAATAACTATGTCACTTTTTTTAATGTATTATTTCTTGCCGATATGACCATTTCACTCGCTTAATATGTTTCCACTATTTCCAAGCCCAAATGTTTCAATAAAATAAGTAAAATATATATTTTCTCAAATTATGCTTTTCTGCACATCATAGACAGCCCCTTAACCCTTTGGAGGGGGGTGGGATATATATGTCCCATTTAATTTTTGTTACAAAATTCCACAATGGCACCAGAATTTTTAAACACAATTTTGCATTTATAATTTACGGGAAGAAAAATCTTTTTTTTAAACGATTTTGTTCGTAAAACCTGGTTTCATTCAATGGTTTCAACATTTTAGCGACTAAAGTACTTTGCGCCTGAAAGGGTTAAACCATTATTTTGACGATTTTTAAGCATGATTCGAAAACTACTTAGACGGAAAAATTGAAATTGGGAATTCGCATGAAGCAGTACATAATAAATGTAAATCTATCAAAAAAATTTTAAATTTCAATTCATCTTTTTTCGTATATTGATTTCATAATTCATCATCCATATTATAAAATTTTTTAAATCACAAATTCAATGTATTAATGTTTATGATTTTTAGTATTATAACCACACAAAAGTTATCACATTAGGATTATAACTTCAGGAGATAATAATAAAAATATGAAAATGTAATTTAACATTAGATGCTTTAAAATTTGAATGTTTATAATTAAAAATCTTATCATACAAATGACTTGAAATTTCATTTCTAGGCATAGTTTTAACCGAAGATTTAACCCCTTGGGGTCGAGTGACCGGTATACGTGCTACGTAAGGTGCTCAGAATCAGTGATTATTTTCACCAGTAAATTTTTATTGTAAATTTTGCCTTATTTAATCCGAGCATTTTCCCGATTCAATTAGGTAAAAATTTATGTTTTGAAAAACCGGTGATAAAAGCTTAAAAATTCTGCAAAACACATTGTCAAAATATATTGTCAAAACTGGGCGTTACCATTGAAATAAACAAAGTTTGGTCTGGTGTTGAAATTAGATGACTCCCTAACAAATTTTATGTACATCATTTAAAAGTAGACTTTATTTCCAATCGTTTGGTACCAGGATCTTTCTTTTATTATAATTATTTGTAGAGTTAGTAGGGGTGTTTACTTTTTTCCACGACTGTTCGTTGGTTTAGTTTCAGAATATTGCTCTGACTGTAATATATATATATTTTCAGTGACAATATATATATTTTCAGTATCACAAACAAAACTATTAAAAGTATGAAATAATTATTTTCAATCATTTTTTATATACATGTTTGTAACTAATTGAAAATTATGAAAAAAATATACAGAGTGCCAAGGAATTTGCTGTGTACCTCCATTAACTTCAGTATGGCGACAACAATAGTCATCAAATTAGTGTCTAAGTATAGTAAATTGGCTATGCCCTAAGCAATGACACATTTTATAGCGCTATCTGGAGGCAAACTACGGAGTTAGGTTTCTATCGCGAAAAAAAGTGCGAGATATTAGAAAATGTTAATTACAAAGTTGTAGAGAGTTCATGATTTGATATGAAGTGATATTTTTAAATAAAAATAAATTTATGGGTAATGTAAATATATTTTTTTTTTATTCAATCACCAATTTAAATTTTCAACTAATTGAATGCAGCAGCGGGGTATTATAAGAAAGACCCACATTTGCTAATAAAACTAATACATATAACCCAGGTACTACTTATTTTGACAAGAACATCAATTAAAGCTTTCTCAACTCCCAACATTGCATCATGAATTGGTGTCGACGATATTAAAAAATAAATAAATATAACAATATATTATTAAATAAAGAAAATATACCTTCCGCATAATTTCTATGGCGCTATTAATGTGATTTTAAGCTTTCTGTCGGCACAAAATGAATCTCCTAATGCAACTTTTATTTTCAAACAATACTTTTAATATTTTAATCTTTTAAAATCGCATATATTTTATATGTAAAAATATGATCTAAAGATAAATTCAAAATTTATAAACGGCATTTTCTTTTTCATTAACAGTAACAAAAATATGACGTGATAAAACCTTTTTTCTTTCAAATATGTCACACATTTCAAGCTCTACTGACAAAACTGTCATAGCAAATCTAAATATGCGTAGCATTTAAAAAACTGAAAAAAGAAACATATCTAATATTTTTTAGCTTTTGTCAAACGGAAAGATAGATTCATTATATTGCCAGTTACAAAGTTTTATAAATGGTAAAAATATTTATGAGTGAGATTCGTTCAAATATTTTTCCCATTTGTTATGCATTTTTTATGCTTGCTTTTGTAGGAAAGTGTTTATATCAACGAATATTTTCTGCCTAAACGCTTTTTTCCTTCATTAATTTATATCAGAACTGGATCATTTATTTGAAAAAGTCTAATGTTTAAGGTAAGATAAAGAATATATTTCTCTATATGAAAAGAGTTCATTCAAGTAAAATATTTTTAAGCAGTTTTTTGGGTCACATTTTTACTACCACAATTTTCAATCAATAATTTTCGTGATATACTAGATTGATGCAAAAGTTCTGTCGTATTTTAATAACTAATTTCAATACCTTTAACGCCGTTAAAATTTTAATATCTGTTAATTTTTCTTTATAAAAAATTATCATGTATTAAAATATTGAAAATTCGCCAGTAGATTAAAATCTGTTCGACCAATCATATAATATAAAGAAAGATAACGGTTCGGAATGAGACTTTTAAAGTTCGTGTAAAAATTAATACAGGTCCATGATACAGGGTAATTCCAAACTCATGGTACCAACTTTAAGGGTTAATAGCGGGCACTGTAAGAATCATTTATTGTATAGAAACGTATGGCCGCATGTGTCGCGTTGTGGCACAAAACCAGGAAAAAGACGCGAAAGGAATGTGTATTCACAGCGTCATTGGCAAACTATATGTTTACAATAAGTGATAAAAATCACGTCAGCCAACAGCAATACATGCCTGGCAGCCTTGATTGAGCGATTGGCATACAGATTCAAAGATGCCTTGTATTTCACGCTTACGTGCAGCAGCAACAGATATTCGAGTGACGAGAACCTCCTAGAGTTGCATAAATCGCGCTCTAAATGCGGCATCCTCTTGAAGTAGTTGAGGTAAAACCTCTTACAAAAACTACAATAACAACTGCTTTCCATGGCGAGTATGGCAAGTTCTTTGGCCAGCCCGGTCACCCGATTTATCAATCCTAGATTACTTCTTATGGAGGCATTTGAAGAGTCTTGTTTATGTGACTCCAGCTGACTGTTTTGGCTATCTCGTCTCATGAATATCCATTTCTGCTGCACGTGTGCGTGAAATGTGTGGCATCTTTGAATCAGTGTTGCCAGATTGGGGACTTTTTTGTCCCCAGAATGTTGATTGTCACCGCTTTTTTTAAATAGAAGTATTTGGCCTATTTAAAAAATATTAAAAATTCTGAAATAAAAGGCGAATTATACTATTTTTAAAAAGTGGTGACAGTCAAATAATCTGAATTAAAAAAGTCTCCAATCTGGCAACACTGCTTTGAATTTAAATGCCAATCCCTCCATAAACGCTGCAAGGTATGTAGGAGCGCAGCTGGTTGACTAGCACTGCACTTATTTATGACACCAAGTAGTGATTCCATTTCAAGGGAACCAGTCAACAATGCAGCCAACGAGATACATGTCGCAATACTTCCATCTCTATTGGCTCGTTAGCTGCTATGAGATCAATTTAACCTGGTATCCACCATTTGTTGAAATGCCATACAACAAGGTAAGCTAAGAAGCAGTTGAGATCGGTGGGCTACCACATCAAGTCTCTTTCGTTAGCTGCGGTCAACCAGTAGTGATTACATAATGATGTACTGCAGTAGTTATATGCTAGTGATTAAATTATCCTTCTTTCGAAGTACTTGTGTTGTTATTTTTCCAATTATTAAACCAATGCTCCATTGCAGTGTTGCGAGATGTGGCTGATTTTTTATTTAGAAATTCCGAAATCTCACCAGAAAATTTTGATAGTTATTTTTTTCTTTTTAAGATGATACATATCCCACAAAGAAAATTAAAGAAAATTATTATTCAAAATTTTGTGGTGTGAATTAAGAAGTTCAAAAAAAAAAAAAACCGCCAGATTCGGCAACAATGCTTCAGGTTTGCCAGTTTGACCTTTTTATAAATTCAGAAATTCCGAATTCCCACCAGGAAATTCTAGTGAAATTTTGGGCTTAACTCTTTCCGACACAGTGTGCTTGGGTCGGGATACCTAATTTTAATTTCAAACTCACGAACGGCACCAAGAATATTTTAGTAAAATTTTGCTTTTAGGATCAACATGTAAAGTAACAGGCTTTTAATATCTAAAAAAGTCGTTTGAAAATTCCGGTGTCAGTCAATCATTTCATCATTTTACAACAAAAATTGCCTGTGCGGTTAAGGAATAAGAACAGAAAACGCTTAAAATGCCAAATAATCTAAAATCTTTTGTTTTCCTAACGAAAAAATGCCTTAACCCCTTGAGGGGCGCCGTTTGCAGTCTGCAAACGGTTAATTTTAATGCCTAAATATTCAAGAGGCCCCAGTAATTTTTTAGTACAATTTCGACCTCATAATAAACGTGAAAAAAGGCTTTTGATTATTTTCAAATAAATTTGTTTGTTAATTGCGGTGTGAATTAGTTATTTGAACATTTTTTGAGCAGAAATGCCTTGCCCCTGAAAGGGTTAACCCTTACCGGCATGGTTGGTTAAATTCGGTCTCACTTAATTTCAGATTCCAAATGCCACAACTGAAATAGTTTTTCAAAACGATTTTTTTGCTTTTAAGATGGAGCGGGAAGGAAAGGTTTTACATAGTTTCAAATAAATTTGTTCGCAAATCCCGGTGTCATCCAATTATTACAACATTTTAGCAACAGAAGTACTTTGAGCCGGAAAGGTTTAAATGCCGAGCTTAACAAACAGGAGAAACCTTGAAGTGCTAACCATAATAGAAATACTTCAAAAATGAGTAGAAAATATCGATGTTTGAATGTGCCACACGAAGTGAAATGGAGCACGCTGAATGTGCCACAAGAAGTGAAGTGAAGTACTCTGAATGTGCCAGTGTTAAGATGTGCGGCAACTGGTGGCAATGACTCAACTTAATCATGTTGTTATTGTTTACATTAATGGGATATTTTTAAGCATGGTGAAAAATATTAAATATATAAATATAAAAATAAAAATTGTTTACAAATGATAATATTAGGTATTTAAACACTAAACGAAAGGAATCTGGGTACCTACATTTAATAGTGTTGAACTAAAACCCCAAAAAGAGTGAAGTGTAAAATGCTGTAAATACCAGAAGTAAGAGTTTTTCTTTTTTTCGCTCTCTTGGAATTTTCTAAAATCGTGAAAAATTTCCTGTTTTGGACTTTCAGCGTTTTCCATTTATATTCCTCATTTAATGACAGACATTTTGTAATTATTTAAAGTAATTATTTTTTTTCATATTTTCGTTGTTAATTGGGATTTCCTGAATTGAAAAAAGGCCATACTGCCAGCCATGTGGTACTCATTTATCGAACCCGCCGGCTGGAGGGTTAATATTTTATTATAATAGAAATCTGCAACTTAATTTATCAATGAATTTTTGTAATCAAATAAAGAGAATATGACCTTTTGCAAATAGCGATATGAGAATACTTTAAAAAAAGAATAGTGAATAGCACTGATTTAGTCGAATATAAATATGGCCATAGAATTGTGCAGATTAATATTCAGAGCTGCCATAGTTCCTAAAATTTTCTACCTTTGCTATCACTACTCAAAACAAAAATCTTCATGGTAGATTTCCTTAACATCTGTAAAAGAAATCTACAAAAAAGGATATTCTTTTGAAATTGTCGTCGCAAAGGTGAAAAATTTTACGAACGCTGCAAGCTCTGAATATTTTAGAGTAGGAGTCTTCAATCTTTTAACTTTTGAGCTCTGGAGGTTGAATTCCTTCCCACTAAATTTTAATCCTGAAATGTCTTAACGGTACGGGAATATTTCACCAAATTTACAGAAAAATAGATTAAGGCATCTTTCTTTTCCTCGTATATTGTAAACCGATTTTTTTTTCAAAATACTGGTGTCAATGTGACATTTTGGAATTTTGAAGAAATTAACCCACCAGAGCTCAAGGGTTTAACCTGAAAGTGTTTTGCCACCACGAATTCCGAACTCTAAACTTCACCTTATTTGACGCTAGAACCTCCGGCAATTTTACTCAAATTTTATAAAAAAAAAAAAAAATCACACCAGACTTTTTATTTAAAACTATTTAACTTATTTAATTAGCTTTTTTTGTGTTGATATATTTAGCATATCTTATGAAGAAATTTTTGGTTAGAATTGGCTATTATCAAATTAGCAACGACTAAAATGACCCCTCATGACGGTTTTAGTGTTAATCGTAAAGTTTATGTCTTTAAATACCAAAAATATTTCTATTTTATAATTGTAGAAACTTGATGGATCTCCAGCTATAGGTTTCAGACACCTTTTTAAAATCATAATTTTTCAAATTTTTGAAAATCGATCATCCTCTGCTAAAGGAAATATATTAGGTTGTAACGAAAGTTTTCCGCCAAATCACCATTACATAATACTATTTATAATATACAGGGTGTTCCGTTAAAGGGGTCCAATATTAATAGGGGTAATAGAGGAGATCACACGGAGCATAAATCAGTATATAATGCCTGGCCGGATGTCAATAATTTTCAAGTTACAGCAAATAGAATGAAAAATCGGAAATTTGTAAAAAAAACCCTCATTGCTAAACTATCGATAATGCTACATAAAAACGAAGCACATATTTAGAAAGAGCAGAAAAAATCCTACGAAATGACATAAGTTGTTTTAGAATATTGAGAATTAAGGGCGAGTTACAAGCTCTGAAACAGTGAAAAAATACAAAATCAAATATTTAGCAAAATAGTTAATCGTTAATTCCAAAAATGCAACTCTACCTACATCAAGGAAAATGTTATAAAATTTGGTCCATTCCGAAAGCTTTCGAAGAAGCTGACAATAAACCATATCAGTTTAATTGTATGGGAGAAATCAAGCAGTTCCCTAGTTACAACTCTGTACTGTTGCACGCTCGGAAAGGGCGAAACTCCGCCCATGACGATTGTAAACACCCCGTTTTAATATCTTTCAATTATACATTTCTGATCAACCTCTATCAATACCCTTTCATTATTCAGTCTGGTCAAGTGAATGACATATTGTGCAGCTCTCGCCTTGTCTTAAAGCAAACTCCGTGACTGCTGCGTTTCCTCCATGAACTTTCAGGATGATGAAGAAGAAGTACTTTTTATGCAAATTTTCTATGTGTATAGGAAGAAAAGTGTAATAAAACAGCAGTCATCAGTGGGCGTTATGTTAAAGGGAGGCTGTTGTAAGTGGGATTGTAGTAAGTTGATGTATAATAATTATGCCGGAATACTCTAACGAAGAATATGCGGACATGCATCTGATGTACGGGCAAGCTCATGGAAATGCATGTCTAGCACAGCGCATGTACCGTGAGCAATTTCCAAGGAGACGTTGCCCAAGTTCGAAACTCTTCATAAAAATCGATAGACGATTACGGGAGACTGGATCGTTTAATACAGCAAGCATTGATGCAGGGAAACCTCGGCATGTACGAACACCTGCAATGGAAGAAGGTGTACTGAATATTTTTAAAGATAACCCCTCCACGAGTACACGAGCTGCTGCGTCTGAAGTCGGTGTTTCTCACCAAAGTGTGTGGCGTGTTCTGCGTGCAGAAAACATGCACCCCTTTCATGTGCAGCGGGTACAACTGTTATCAGTAACAGATTGTGCTCAGCGGACAGAATTCGTACGCTGGTTGCTTAATGTAACAGAAAATAATCCACAATTTCTGGAAAATATTTTATTTACTGATGAAGCAACATTTACGAGAGAGGGCGTGGTAAACACGCACAATATGCACACATGGTCATATACAAATCCGCACACTGTTTTCCCGTCGAACGCACAACAAAAGTTCAGTGTGAACATATGGGCAGGTGTCCTCGGCGATTATCTCATAGGACCATATTTACTCCCAGATGTACTCAATGGCAGTACGTACTTGGTTTTCCTACGGGATATCTTACAGCAGTTACTGCAAAATGTGCCAGCAACATTGCGCCACAATATGTGGTTTATGCACGATGGCGCACCGGCACATTTTTTCATAGGTGTTCGCAATCACCTCAATTCAACATATCCTGGGAAATGGATTGGACGCAGTGGACCTGTTGCTTGGCCTGCACACTCTCCAGACCTCAATCCGTTAGACTTTTTTGTTTGGGGACACCTTAAATCGCTGGTGTATGAAACGCCTGTGGATACACCGGAGGATTTACTAGCGCGAATCGTTGTCGCTGCAAGAGACATTCCCAACTCCGTCGGAGTTTTTCGGCGTGTTCGCCAATCTTTACGACGTCGCTGTCGGCTGTGCGATTCTGTTAATGGGCGCAACTTCGAACACCTATTATAATAATGTCCGTTCGTCTGCCTTCCGACATTGAACTGTGCAGCGCAGGCCAGAAGACTATGCTTCACATATATCATAAAGTACGTGGAATGTAATTCTTTATTTGTCATTTTTATTTTATTTTCAACACTTTTTGGCACAGTATTTTGTAAGTGACAGACTGTGGTGTACTCAAATTGTAAATTACAAAGTTTGTATGAATTAATTTAAAATTTAGTGTCTTTTTTAAATTTATAATTAATAAAATTATTATGCTATTTGTTATTATTATTTCCTATCATAAATTATGATGCAGATATACATACAATAATTGTCCATGTAAAACATGTACTGAAACTTCTTGCATAGTTACAAATCGCAATATTTTTAATTATTTCCGAATTTTCACCACCAGTTTAATTTTAAAGAATTTAACTTAAGCTTTATATCAATAAAAGACCACTTTAAAATGTAGACTATTATTGTAAAGTTATTTTGGTTCATTCAACTCTTGAATAATTAAAAATGTTGCATCTCAGAAGAAGCATGATCGAAAATGTATAGTTGAGAGTAATTAAAAAGGTGGTGTTTCCAATCGTGATGGGCGGAGTTTAACCTTTGCTAGTGTCAAAGAAAGCGGAGTTGTAACTAAGAAACTGATTAATTTCTCTCACACAATTAAACCGATATGGTTCATTGTACGCTTTTTCGAAAGTTTTCGGAATGGACCAAATTTTACTACATTTTCCTTGTTGTAGCTAGAGTTGTTATTTTGGAATTAACGATTAACTATTTTGATGTATATTGGATTTCGTACTTTTTTCACTGTTTCAGGGCTTGTAACTCGTCAATAAATATTGCTATTTTAATACAATTGATGTCATTTTGTAGGTTTTTTTCTGCTCTTTCTAAATATGTGCTTCGTTTTTATGTAGCATTATCGATAGTTTAGCAATGAGGGTTGTTTTACAATTTTCCGAATTTTCATTCTATTTGCTGTAACTTGAAAACTATTGAGATCCGACCAGGCTTTATATACTGATTTATGCTCCATGTGATCTCCTCTATTACCCCTATTAATATTGGACCCCTTTAACGGAACACCCTGTATATAATTAACTGTAATTTTATATACAATTATATTTCCGCTAAACCTTCACAGTGTCATATGATACAAAACTAGTACCTAAAGCTGTACACTTTATTCGGTGACATTCTGTAGCTGACTTTTTGCAACAGAACTGGAAGTAAATGATGGTTCTAATCTGGTAGCGTGATAGTTCCATTTCAGACACCCTGTACCTAATGATAACGATATTTTTTTACAAATTTCACAACACAGTATTATAAAGCAAGTTTCTTTCTTTCAAATGCCAAAAATCGTTTGACAAAATATGAGCAAACACTTCAACGCGAACTGTTTGCACAGACCGTATTAGCTGTGGCGGGAAACTTTCGTTACAATCTGATATTTTTCAACACTATACAGGCGGCTGTCGCATTTATAGGTCATTTATAAAACTATCGTTAAAAAATTCTGAATTCTCGCCAGAAAGTTTGAATAGTTATTTTCGTTATAATATTAACAGATATTTCGTGAATAAAATGAAGGAAAATTAGCATTAAAAAATTTCTAGTGTGAACTCAAAATTTCTGATTCAAATTTAATCTTGATTAAATTTCTGATCCTTCTAGATTTGGCAACAATTTTTGTGGCCTGTATAGTATTCATTATTAACCCATTAAAGACTGACGTTGCGTTTTCGCAACATTATATTTGTACTTTTTTAATTTTTTTTTTTTTTTTATACCAGTAAAAGACAAAAGTAAAATCTGCCTTATTTAATTGATTCGCAAAGTAAAAGTAAGTATTTAAGAAAAAGTGGTGTGAAGTGAATAAAATTCCTGTAAAACATGCTGGTCCTTAATGGGTGAACATAATTAATCCAAAAGGCATTTTAACCCTTTAACTGTTTCTTTTATTGACACATAAATTAAAAATCAGGGCCCGGCACCACTTTTTTTTTTTTTACTAAAATATTTGACTTTGAACAATCGAAAAAGTTACGCTATTTAACAAACCAAAGATTACAGTTAAAATTAAGTGGTATCCGAAAGCTTTTAGTATCGAAGATAGCAAACACCTTTTGCCCAAGAGGCTCTCGGGCACGACAGTTAACCCCTTCAAGGGCGGTGGTTCATTTTTGGACCACCTAATTTTAATACCTAAATGTCCCATTGACACCAGAATTTTGGTTTTAAATTTTCTTTATATTAAGTACATGAAGTCGGTGGTTCTGGTGGACACGCCTATTCTTCACGTTGTGAGTGTTTGAACGTTTTATCTATTACGCAACCCTTGCTGGTAGCTGTAGTGCTGTGGATGGATTCCTACGTACTGGCGGACTGATTATTGATCTTGCTGCGTAGTGGTTGTTAATCATTGGCTATCAGTTTTTCCTGCATTTTATGAACTTAAGTTTTTAAATATTTTTGATTTTAAGGACTATTTATTTTATTGGACTATCTTCAGTTATTGATATTGTTTCTTTTTTTCAGTTGGTTGTGGAGTTACCCATAAACCCACACTCCTGTAAAAGTTGCATGGTAATCTCTAAACATGCCTTTTGTATATTGTTGATCATAGCGAGTTGCTATGTTTTATTTTTGTATAAGAGTTTATGCTTTTGTTATTTATTTTGTTATTATATATGCCGTTGGTTTGCCCGGTCCTTTGGTAGTGTGCGGAGCTGGATTGTGGAGGGTTTTTTTTTTCCCGCCAGGACATTAGTTCCATAAACCTCACGATTGGAGTCCTGGCTGGGTGTCAAAAAAAAAAGTACATGAAGAAAAGATTTTACTTATTTAAAAATAAATTTGTTTGTAAATTCCGGTGTCACTCATTCATTTCTGTATTTTACTTATAGAAGTGCCTTGCCCTGAAAGGGTTAAGGGGTTAATTATAGATTCTTAACCCTTTCGAGGGCGGTGTCCTTAAAAAAGGACACCTAATTTTTATTTTAATGGCAACCAGAATATTTAATTAAAATTTTCCTTTTATAATGTACTTGAAAATAAGCAAGTTTCTATTTTCTAATAAATTCGTTTATAAGTTCTGGTGTCAGTCCATCATTTCATCAGTTTATAAACAGAATTACTCCGCGCCGGAAAGAATTAAATCATCTTTTAAAATTGTATGTTTTGGTAATATTTATATCAATTAGTAGTATACATCATTGCATAAATGCAAGGTTGATGACTACTAAAACTTACTCATAACATTATCCTCAGAAAATGACAGGATATTAATGAACTTTTATTTCTTAATTGCTTAAAAATCTATTTAGTTAATGCTTACAAGATAAGAAGGAAGCTCTTTAAGAAATGTTTTGACATCTTCATTCCAAGATGTCTTCCCTAATAAATGTTTCCCGTGCCCTTCCAGCACTAAATCTTGTAGAAGCTCAACATCACCCCTCTGTAATGCCGTCGTCATTCGTTCCAGCACTGAAAATAAATAAATGAACAGTAACGAGCTAATTCAAATCTGTAGAAATTAATTTTGCTAAAACATTTTTGGAAATTTCAAAGCATAATCACAAAAGCTTTATGAATAATTTCATTTCAAAAGAGACCTTAGAATGCAAGCATAAATTTTAGCATAAAATTTAAAGAAAACAATAAAAGGTATGTAATCTGTTACTAAAAATTTTAAATTTGCTTTATACAAATACAAATTATTAAAATACAAATATATAGATAGCAGACACACAGTGGTAACTTTTTGTGCAAAAATTATTTCCAAACAACAAACTTTATTAGTCTTAATCTTTAGAAATTTACCACGCAGATTATTACGCAGGTTTTAAAATCGAGGAAAACCGAAAAAGCATCTTACGACAATACTAAAGAAATGGGCTTCAAGAAAAGAAATTATGCAACAAATTACGTTATATGCCAAACCTTGCAATTATTATGTGAGATTGTTTCTTAAAATGTAATATTTATCTACTATTTTAATAATAGATAAATATTAATTTATCTATTATTATATATTCTTATTTTATATATTCTTAATGTTATTCTAATATTTATCTCTTTATTTGAAAATTACACTCATTAAAAAATGAATATTTCTATTCAAAAATAGTGGTACTTGAAATAGGAAGGTTTGGCAACTATTCACTAGTAAATCTGCAGGTGAGACAGACCTGCAGCCAGCCATGCAAGCCATATCTGACTCATTTTACATAATATTTAAAATGCTACAATCAAGAATCCCACTGGTCGGTTTTTTGAATACCAGCATTTCCAAAGCAGTTATATCGTGGTACATTTAAACGACAATTGTAATAGAGGTAGACTTCTATGTAGGTTTCTGCGAAACTTGCAAGAGATATCTAAAAAGAAGATAACTGTTTGAAAAATATGGTATTTAAAAACAGAACGAGAGATATATTCGGCCGCTTATTTTTTTTTTTTCTTTTGGCTAGGTTTTTATGGTTTTTGCGGTAACTGCTGAAAGTGAGTTCCGGCTGTTTTACGCGTTCCCTAAGTTCGTTATTTAAATATCCCCCTTTCATTGTGTAAAGAAATTATGCTCATTGCAGGGTTCCTAAATTTTCAAGGAATAAACCAGTATTTTGTTACAGAAAAACTCGCTTTACGAATATACAGTGCGTGTCAGTAATTTAAGCGCAATAAGAATTTTTAAAATAAAACTTTTAATATCCACTTTATTTCAATATCTGTCTTGTATATGTTAATAATATCAGTTTTAATACAATATTCAATGAAATTATCGTTTAAATTTTATTTCAAACCATGGAGTTTAAGAATAGAACAAAAAATAATCTTGTCAAAAGTTTAAGCACAAATCATTTTTATGCAAGTTATACAAACTGATGTAAGCGGTTGCACGATTTCTAGGTGTATAAGAAGCAGTCAGTTGTTGTTTTTGAATTAGTATAAAATGCCTAAGTCGAAAAAAATTTCAGAGGAGGAGGTGATAAATATCTGGAGTAAAGAGCAAAACATAAGTCTGTTTCTGAAATTACAAGCGCATTAAAAAGATCAAAACGAGGTATTCATCAAGTTTTGGCTCTTGGTAATGATTTCAAACAAAAATTCCGTTCAGGAAGACCACGAGTGACTACTTTACGCGAGGACTGCCGTATCAGAAACTTGGCTTCAACTGGTAATTACTGTCTTTCGCAAAGAAAAAAAAACATGCAGTTAAAGGACAAATATCGAAAACAACTGTTTATAGAAGAGTTTTTAAATTGGAATGCATCAAAAACCGTAAAACGGCTCGGTTACTATGTCTGAAACGACTCCATAAATAATCTAGATTGCAGTGGGCCAAAGAGCATATGTAATTTGGTGATACATGGCTAGATGCCATATTGAATGATGAAAAAATGGAGCCTCAATGACACTGATTGGGGTAACATACCTGCCAACCTTTACGCTTTCTTCCTACCACTAAAATTTTCTTGTAAATATTGCCTTCTTTAATGGTCGAAATCTCACGATCAAACAAAGCGAAAATCTTTTCTAAATTTTAGTGGTAGGAAAAAGGCGTAAATGTTTGCAGCTATGGGGTAAGTACTATTGGCATGATCTCCGCAAAGGACCTAGGAGTATAGTTAGCCGACAACATGGTGGTGGTTCTGTAATGGTATGGGGGCTATTTCTTTCAATGGTCAAACATCTCTAGCATTCATCAGTGGTCGTGAAAATGCTGAAAACTAGGAAAAGACACTTGCCAGTTATTTGCTCCCTGTTGCCGAGGTTTTGGGGGGAGAAAATGGTTATTTCAACATGATAATGCTTCGATCTATACTTCAATCTCAAGTTCAACATGGCTTAAGTCGAAAAAAGTATCTGTTTTGAAATGACTGGCAAACAGCTCTGATTTAAAGCCTATAAATATGTGGGGTTATCTCACTCATGCAGTTTATCCAAATGCAAAGCAGTATTCTTCAGTTAAAGATTTCAAAGATGCCGTTGAGAACTCGTGATTTAAAATTGAACCAGAAACAATACAGAACCTCATTCTATCGATCGCAGACTGTATGCTTAAAGAAATTAAGCAGAATGGAGCAATAATCAAGTATACTTTTTTTATTCTTGTGCTGCTAAAGACTAAAGAACTACTTTGCTTAAACTTTTGACACACTCATTTTTGTTCTTTTGATAAATTTTAAACAGAGGTGCCAAGTTGCCAATAATCCTCAGTAATATGTAGGTTAATTTAACCCTGGTTTAATACATTTCGCACCAGAATTTTTTTTTTCAGAGATGAAATTAAATAAGTTCCACGTAGAAAACTGGAATTAAATAAATAAAAATTCATCAAATATTTTTTCTGGTTCGAAACTTTGTTAAACTGGGTTAAATTAATCCACGCATTACGGAAGATTAGTGCTTTGCATTTTAGCTTTGCACCTCTGATTTTAAAAGCATAAATCAGTTAAATATCCTTTTAAATCTACATTTTGTAGATAATGTGAAAAGGAAAGTAACTTTCAGTCAATAATAAAATTTTATGTTGTGGTTAAACTTTTGACACGCAATGTATAAGGCAAGTTTTTCTACAAGAAAATACTGGTATACAGTGAAACTTCTTTTAAAGGCCACCCCTATTCAAGGGCCACCTCTATTAAGGGCCAATATTTTTAGGAAGGAAATTTTTTCCCATAGACATAATGTTAAATTTACTCCTATTAGGGGCCGCACTTACTCTTCATAAAGGCCATTTTTTTCACATGTGCCTTAAATCCTAAACACGTGTACTGAATTCCTGAACCAAAAGATAAGAGTTCAGCAAACAACTGCACTTTCAGCAAAGTAGGCAGGGGGAGATAGGGAGGATTTAGTAACCCAATGAAGGACCACAAACTTTTCCACAAGTGAGAAAAACAGATGTTCCTCACACTTTGTTTGACCTTTCAACCTGTTGGGGTTGGGTTGGAGGGGGAACATGACCCTTTGTTGTGGGCACACAAAGGATAACATGTTATCTAGAAAAAAACGACACATTTACTAAAACTGTGAATGCATACTGAAACACAATTTTTACACTAGAAATTTTATGCTCAGGCTTATATAAAATTTAATAATATGGCACCTAAATCAAGCCAACTAGTATATTTGTATTTGAATGACAAAATCAAAGTTCTTAATTGTCATGATCAAGGAACATCTTCAAGAAAATTGGTTTCACAGTTTAATTGCAGCAAGAATCAAATAAATAATATTGTTAAAAACAAGGAGAACTTACTGAAACAACATGCAGATTTTAAAAATTGCGGGATAAAAAGAAAGATAAATGAAAAATTTGGTCACCCCTATTCAAGGGCCAACCCTCAAAAGGGCCAATTTTCAATGGAACGGCAGGTGGCCCTTACAGAGAGGTTTCACTGTATATCTGAACTATGGTGGAAATTCCCTGATCTGTAGAAATCCTGTAGCGCCAGTAAACTGATAGTGCTAATAAGTCTTTCATAATCTATGTGCAGGCCTCGCAGCATTCCTATAATTTCCTAACTTTACTACTGTTATTTTAAAACAGTAAACATTATGGCATATTTCTTTTGCAGCTGATAAAGGTATTACCACGAAGATTTTGTTTTGAAATAGGGGTAACAAATGTTTAAAAAAATAGGATCGCTGCGAACCCTATATGCAGGATGCTTTTCTTCTATCTTCTTTAACCCCTTAACCCTTAATTGCATGAATTATTCTTTTAGAATTGTGTTTTTAATTTTTATATTAAGAATTAGACACCAGAAATCTTAAGATAGATTTTTAACTTTATTTAGTAGCATATTTTGTAATTTTTAGAGGATTAATATTTCTATAAAAATATAGTGGTTGTAAGAACTTAATTTATGTATTAAAAATTAAATAAAAAGGTGATGGAAATTTACATCACTATGCAATTAATGGTTAATTCTCGCTCCTGTGATATTCACTGGCTGTTTCTTTTATTCAGATAGTTTGATTCCCACCAGTTTTATAAAATAGTGCAATTGGCTTTATTATGGTATCATTTTACCTGCCATGAAATAAGTTGAAAATTTCTTTTTCAAAAAAGTGTTGCAAATAAGCAATGTGAATTTTTAAACCGCAATTTAATGCGACCGTTTAGGGGTTAAACATAAATTGGGTAGTAACTGTATGTTCGAGAGTTACAAAACATTGGGTTGTCCGGAAAGTTCGTGCCGATTTTGTAGGAAAATTGAAACGCAGAAGATTTAAATTTTAGTATACATTTATTAAACTAAGTAAGTGTTATTCTGTTCTATAGCCTTTATCCATCTGTCCAAAACTCTCATAATGCCTTCTTTTCAAAAGTTTTGTGATGTTTTGTCAAAATACTTATCGAGGTGATTTTTGATGTCATTCAAAGAGTGAATTTTTTTTTGGGAAGTGAATTTTTGAAGGAAATAAACAAATAGTACTCGTACGGAGCAATGTCTGGAGAATAGGGAGGGTAGGACAGAACATCTCAATCGAATGCAAGGAGTTTATTTCTGACTGTCAAAGATACGACCGGTCTGATGTTGTCAAAATGGAAGACAACACCTCATCTGTTTGCTAATTCGGGTGTTTCCAGGCTATTGCTACCCTTATTTCATCGAGTTACGAACAGTATTTTTCAGAGTTGATGGTCTGGTTTGAGGGAAGTAGCGTCGTGTAGATTCAATCCCACCAAATAGACAGCAGCACTTTCTTCTGGTATAATCCGGCTTAGCAACAGTAATGGTACCCATGTCACTGCTGGATCAGGATTGTTTGCATCCCAAGTTGTTATAAGTATACAACTTTCGTCCACGGTTACCAATTTTTTCAAAAAAGAATATTTTTCGCAGATGGGAATGCGGTTTGGAATGTTGCGCTCCGTCAGGTAATGGGTACGGTGCTCACTGGTAACTACTTTTATTTTCTATTCGTACCACTATTTTAAAAAATACGTTTTATAGTATGTTTCTTTTAACGATGGTGCCGTATTGAATGTCAAAGATTTTTGTTTTCATTATTTTATATAAAATATGTGCGAATCTAATTTTAAAATGTCACGTGAGTTGAGAAAAAAAATTTCGGGACAAACTTTGACTGTCAGAAACAAAATTCTTCAATTCGTTTCATATATTCTGACCAACCCTCCCTATTCTCCGGAGATTACTCCACCCGACCACTCATTGTTTTTTTTATCGAAAATTCTCTTCGCCAAAAAAAATTGGGTCTTTGAATGACGTAGAAAAGCATCTCGATAAGTATTTTGCCATCAAATCACATATGCTTTGCAAAGAAGGCATTATGATACCCCTAAACAGATGGAAGAAGTTTGTAGAACAGAATGGCAGCTATATAATTTAATAAATGTATACTAAGCTTTAAACTTCTGTGTTTCAATTTTCCTTCAAAATCGGCCCTAACTTTCCGGACAACCGAAAATTAGAGAAACTTCTGAAACATAATAAATATTTTAGATGGACACAGGGTTCGCACACTTTTACCACAAATGTGTGACAGTTTTTTTTTTTCGCTTTATTTTTCTGCAGAAAAAATATTGCAAATTATCTGAATAAACGCGGTGGTTACAAATTATGTATTTGAAAATTAAATCGAATTTTTCTTATTAATTGTGGCGACAAACGACTTGGAAATTCCAAGGAATGTGTGAACCTGGTATGAATGGAGCTATGAATAAAGATGAGGGGACAGATAGTCATGGAACTATTAATAAGGAGGAAATGACATATCCTTAACACTAGAACGCCCGGAAGGAGTCGGTTCGACTCCGACCACATGATTAAATGTCCATTGGAGCCAGAATTTTTTTCATAAAATAAGTTAAATTTAAGCGACGCAGAATTACGTTAAATAAATCAGATAAACAATTTTAAATAAAAATTCTGGAGTGCAATATTTTTATGAAACTTGAGTGACATTTCCGGGCGTTCTAGTGTTAAAATAGTGAAGCTTCAACTGTAACCGGTATCGCAGGAGTTGTTTACCGCCGGTGAAAACTTCCACCAGTAGATTTATGTAGAAATTTTCAACTTATTTAAACGCCTTACTGTTACAAGAATTCAGTCATAAATAATGGTAGAATCAGATTTTCATCTTCACTGGTAGGAGTTTACTTTGGCGGTAGTTACGCCCTGCGTTTCCGCCATATTGTGACAACCAGGGAAACAAACTGACAGTTTTACAAGTCATACTGACACCAGTAAAAACAAATAGAAATTTTTATGACATTTTTGAGAGAAATTTCCATGAATAAGATGCGTAATTAAGACGAAATTTTCAATTCAATTTTACTGGTGGGATGTTTGCCCTGGATGAAAGATCCGATTTTAAAAATAGCAGCCGCCATCTTGTGACAATTTCCTCAGTTACTTCACTCGCAACTGGTAGACAATACACTATACGTCTCCTCCTCTTTATTCATAACTCCATTCAGATAGTGTAGCGTCTACTGTTTTCGAGTGAAGTAACCGAGGAGGTTACCAGAAGATAGCGGCTCTTGTTTGGCCACATCTTATCAAGGTCCGATCAGAGCCCGGTCAAACTGCCACACAAAATACGAATAGAAAGATTTGTCGCATTTATGACAAATATTCTGCATAAATAAGGCGCTTAAATAACGCAAAAATTGTTATTCAAATTTACTGGTGGAAGTTTAACCCGGCGGTAACCAAATTTACTGACATTGACAGGGGGATTGTTTATGTTGTCACAATATGGCGCAACAATAGGGGGCCTGACTGCCGCCGGAGCAAACTTCCTTCAGATAAACGAACAGGTATGTTTGCTGTTATTATGACAAAAAAAATTGCATGAATAAGACGATTAAATAAGGCGGAAATTTAAATTCGAATTTACTAGTGGAAGTCTACCCCGGCAGTAATAAGAACCTACGGAACCGGTTACTGTTTCTTCATCCTTTTACGGATGTATGAAATCCTCTTTATTCATAGTTTCATCATAGCTGCCAAATCTTACGCTTTTTTGTACCAGAAAAATTTAATCGAAATTTTTGCCTAGTTTAATCGGCAGATTACGGCGATTAAAAAAGGTAAAATTTGCTACTAAAATTTTGTGGTACAAAAAGGTAAGATGTTGGCAGCTTTGGTTTAATGCTTTCATTTTGTAGCTCAGTCTAAGAAACGCATTTGTAACTTTCCACGCGAAAAAAGTATAGTAATGCAACTATGAATTATAAAATCCAATACAAACATTCCCAACGATTCTAATTTAACTTACTTATTAAAATATTTTCATATTTTTTTTAATTGTTATATATAAATTAATTTGTATCGAAGGTACATTAATTCCATACAGACGCGAACAGGCTATATATAATTAACTGTTTTTGAGAATATTTTAAAATATTAACAATGTATTTCACATAAAAGAAAGCAAAAACATTTTTTATTACATTTCATTAAAACTGTGCTCAAAATTAAGTTTCCTAGAGAATTTCCGGAAAACAAAATTAATTAACTGAAGTTTAGCGATTAACGTGTTTTCTATTTTGAGGTAACATGTGGTGCCGGTAATATGTTATTACAGAATTTAAAAATTGAATCATAAATCACATTATAATTAACACACCTAAACTATTTATGCAAAAGTAGGAATATAAGCTGCAATATTTCTCGAACATAAATCTTTTATAATTAAAAATATAACAGCTTTTCATTGTGACTGTAAAACACATAAAAAGACAAAATTTAAACTAAAAACAATTGCCAGAATAATATTAAAACTTTTCATTACTTACTGTTTTATATTCTTTCCCATCCGTCAGAGAACAAAAGTGCACCCCATTATAAAAATTTAAAAACTTACTTACCTTCAATTTCCTATTTTCCCTTTAAAAAAGAAAAACTTAAAGTATTTTAGTCAGGATTTATGGAAGTCAAATTAAAAAAAAAAAGAAAAGAAAAAGAAGTAGCAAAGAAGGGGATAAAAGTATTTAAAGAATGTTTCACAAAAAATTGTTATGTAAGTTTTTTCCTCTGTGATGGTCTGTTTTTTGGTAGAAAGGAAAACATTCGGCAATTAACCGCTGAAAAAGAATTTTACATACTTTTCGTAGCTTGTTTATTTTTTTCTTTATGCAAAAGATAAAATATTGAAAAGAACGACCCTCATATTTCTTAAAATTTCATGATTACTTTCGTTAATACTAATTTACAACGGCACCAACATTTTCATTACTATATCAGCGTGCGTACAATCTTTAGTTATGTGTACCGCTATTTCAGAATAGAATTCTCCACCTTATTTAATAGCAAAATAGGGATGTGCGTATAATCCGTGCCAATTCAGATACAACTGCGCCAACAATGGCACCAAAAATACATAAATCCTTATTTTTCTTACTTTTACATGGTACTTGACCAATGGCGCAACCAGTATGGGGTTCAGAGGCTCGAAGCACCACTGTTCTAATATCGAGAACTTCGTCTTGTTACCTTTCAAAAAATGTTCTATGGAAGAAAGGGGGGGGGGGCGGGAATCCTAGAAAATGTGGTATGCATTGCCTCTAAACCCTACCCTGGATGTGCCGCTGCTGTTGACTCGTTGCGTACTTTTTAAATTATTTTCTTTCTGTATTATTTAATATTCTGCATTTTGATTTATAATGTATATTTAACTTATTTTATTTATACATTAATTTACATCCTACATTTGTAAAATGCAGTTATGAATAAAGTGGAGGAGACATGTATTTTATTGTCTACCAGTTGCAGTTGCAAGTGAAGTAAACGAAGACGATGTCACAAAATGGCGACTGTTTTTTTTAATAAGATCAAGAGTTTCTGATTACCGCTGAGGAAAACTTCCATCAGTACACGGAAAATTTCGTCTTATTTAAGCGCCATAATCAAGGAAACATCGGAAAATTTCATTCACAAATATGACAAAAAAATTGTTCCTACTGTTGGCAATATGCTCAGGTATCATAATATTTTTTCATTGACACTGAAATGAGGTTGTGTAGGTTGTCAAAATAGGGCGGAAACGCAGGGTCTGACTACCACGGAAGTAAACTTCCACCAGTAATAATGAATATATGTTTTAGCTATTATTTATGACTGAAATTTTGCATTAATAAGGCCTTTAAGTAAGGGGATGCTTTCTATTTAAATTTACTGGTGGAAGTTTGTCATGGCGGCAATCCCTGCGAAGCTTCAGCTGAAGATATCGCCGTTACCATGTCATACTATCCAATATGAAAACAGTGTTGCCAGTGAGCTGCTTTTTTTAAATTGAGATTTCTTGATTGGCACGGCTCTTCTGAAATGGTAAAATTCCTCTGTTTTTCGCCTTGATTAGTATGACATTAAACAAGGCGAATTTTACTATTTCAAAAAAGTGATGCCAATGAAGAAATCTGAATTTTAAAAAAAGTAGCCTACTGGCAACACTGTTTTCATATCGCATAGTTTGACATGTTAGTTCCTCTTTATTAGTAGTTCCAAGATTTGTAATCATGCGTTTAAGGAATTTACAACGGACGGGAGCTATACATATTGCTTGTTTTCTAGGATATGGTATTATACCAAAAACATGCCAGTATTCCAATTTTAATACAATAAAACTGTCTGTTGGACAAGATATTACGAGGGAAAATCAAAAAATAAGTTTCACTTCCAAGTTATGGCCGTTTATTAAATCACATATACATAGGCAACACGGCTTTGAAAACATACAGTGTAAGTTGAATTTTCCACATAGTACCCAAGAGACTCTAAACATCTCTCGGAACGGTCAACCAACTTTTCGATTCCGGATGAGTAGAAATCTCCTGCAGCGCAATGTAACCACTGGGAGACAGAGATATCGAAGGTGCTCGTGAACAATGGAGTACACACTGCCGTACGAAGTGTTCAGCAAGCTGGTTCAGCGTGCACGGATATCACGTACGAATATCGCGAAGGCAGGCCCGCAACGTCCAGTACCGTTGCAAATGTTGACTGTGTGGATGAGATCATTAAAGAGAATCGGCGCATGACACTTCAGGAAATTGCCAGCATGCTGAAAATTTCATACGGAAGTGTGCTCTCCATTGTTCATAAGCACCTTGGGTTTCGATGTGGTTACATAGCGCTGGAAGGGGTTTCTACGCATTCGGAATCGAAAAGTTGGTTGACCGTTACCAGAACTGTTTACAGTCTCTTGGGGACTATGTGGAAAAGTGAACTTTTATTGTATGTTGTCATAGCCGTGATACCTATGTATATGTTGTTTAATAAATAACCATAACTTGGAAGTGTAACTTATTTTTTGATTTGCGCTCGTATGGGGCGAGGCAATGTCGATAAATGCAGATAATGGATTCGAATTAGGAAAGAGAATTTGTTTGAGAGAAATAGAATCTGACTCGCAGATGCTCCTTTGTATAATTCTAGATCAAAGATCTTATTCCAATTAAATTTTTCTACTCTGAATGAGATATGTTCAAACAAATAGTTATGCACTTTAACAGTCAAATTCGCTAAATATGCATTTAAGATCTATTCGCAAAGTGAAACAAGAAGAATTGTGGACCAGATCGTATAGATCGTATTGCAAAACTACATGAAATCCTATTTAATATAAGAAAAAATAATACAGGGCGAATATTACAGGGGTCGTACGCTCATAGCTGCCAACATTAACACTTTTTTCTTACCGCTAAAATTTTATAGTAAATATTGTCTTATTTAATCGTCGAAATCTCACGATTTAAGAAAGAGAAAATCTCTATTAAATTTTAGTGGTAGCAAAAAATCTTAAATTTGGCAGCTATGCACGCTTCAGTGAATTTTTCAGGGCAAATATCAGCGTCTTTTTATAGAAAAATAAATCTAGGTTAAACTTGTAAATGTTCGCCTTATTTAAGAAGAGATTTTTCATAAGAAAATACTTATACCAGCAATTTCCTGATCTTGAAATTTAAGGCAAGTACGACCCCTGATCTTACCACAACAATGGGAATTTTGGAGGAATTTGTAGAGAGTATTTGTCTGTGTTCGGAATAGATCTGCAAGTGCAGTCGTGAAAACAAAAAGTGAATCCCCACACTAACTCCTCAACAAATTATCATACAAGAAAGTTACTGGTACCGAACGGTTGGAAAAAATGTCTACCTTTATGATGTATATAAAATTTTCTTAGGGGGCCATCTACATATTAAAAAACCCAAACTTCATTTTTTTTTTCAATGGCAATAACCAATTTTAACAAGATATTTCAAATCTTCGGTTCAAACTATGCCAACACCAAATTTCAAGCCATTTGAATGATACGTTTTTGAATTATAACCATTCAAACTTTAGTGCTTCTAATGTTAAATTACATTTTCACATGTTTATTAATATTTCCTGAAATTATAATCGTAATGTGCTAATTTTTTGTGTAGCAATAATACTAAAATACCCAAACATAAATACATTGAATTTGCAATTTTTATAATTTTATGATATGAATTATAAATTATGAAATTAATATTAGAAAAAAATTATGGATTGCAACCTACATTTTTTTTTTTGAAGGATTTAGATTCATTAAGTCCTGCTTTATGGAAATCTAAAATTTCACATTCTTCTTTCAAATAGTTTTCAAATTATGCTTAAAAAATGGCAAAATGATGCTTTAACGGTCGTCTATGATAGAATTGACTAGATATTTTGAAATTTCTGATGCTATCCTATAATGTAGGAGTCTTCAATGACTGCTTCACTGGCGCTTAAGATGCCATGATCAAGAAAGTGGTCCTCTCGGTCGACAATCGACTCAATTTGGACACAGCCCGTAAAAGACGCTCGTTTTAAAATAATTAATTTCTCGGAAACTTATCGTACGAATTGCATAAGAATTTGTTCTTATGCTAATTGAAGGGTTTAGAGTTTAATTATGCTGTCAAAATTGTGTACTGCTATTGAAAAAAAAACTAAGTTATGTTCCGTTTTAATATGTATATGGCCCCTTAAACAAACTTTATATGCATCATTTAAAAGTAGACTTTATTACCAATCGAGTGGTACCAGTAACTGTCTTCTACGATAATTTTTTAGCAAAGTTAGTAAGGGGTGTTTACTTTTTTTTTCACGACTGTAGATAATTGTGGTGCATACTAGAAAATATCAAGGGAGGTTTCAACGATCTTTTCGGATTTTTTTGAAAAGGTTAAAGTACGGATGAACTAAAAAATACTATTTTTGACCATATCAAGGTATCGCAAATATAATTTCGTGAATCCTGAAACAGGAGTCCACTCACAAACAATAGAACGCAAATAGAGATTTGCCAAATGGCGAAACAAACGACAGCATGCACTGTTAAAAATATCGTGAAAAATTACCTCTGTTTTTAAAGGCTATCTGTATTCTGACCAATGAGAACGCTTCATAGGCGTTTATGTAGCGTTCTCATTGGTCAGAAAATATAGAACCTTTAAGAACAGAGGTAATTTTTCATGATATTTTTAACAGTGTGGTACATCTCGGTATCATTATCTTCGTATTCGGCTGAGATCAACATACCAACAGCACAGACAAGCAGCAGAAGAAAACATTATTTTTTGATGTCATATTAAAGGCTATTGTCAGAATTTTACCTCCCGAAAACAAAATAGTAATTTAAATTGTCTTTACCTAATAATTGTTTATATGTTTAAGTGTTATACAAAATTACTACTTTTTTATAATATTTTCGATTTTTAACAGGCTATTTCCATGAGTACTTGTAGTGTCATGATACGATTTTTGGATACCAGTATATTAGGACGGAAAATGTGACTTGTTTCATGGGAGATATCCCATTGATTGAATAAGGCCAATTAAACTTTTCGAAAATAACGTGGCCAACAAGCATAGCAATTATCAGCTATGTGACTTACATCAGAAAATGCCATGGAACTAGCCAACAATATTATGTATTTAATAAATATACAGTGTCATCGAAAAATAATGTTTAAATTTTAAATAACTGTCACAAAAGAACTATGAAAGGTAATTTATTGGTTTTAGTCTTATAATGTGCGGCAAAAAATAATTTTTTTTCATACCTTAGTATGTTTCAGTGTGAGCACCGTTCGGTGTGTACCAGGAGCAAATGTGTGCAATGTGAGCACCACGAGCAGTTTCACCTGAATAAGTTCTCTGAAAAAGCCGCTGTACACTGACTATTGACTTTGACTCCACTACCAAATCACGCATTGTGTTTTTGTTGCACGGTCAACATCGTACTAAGAAGTGGCTGTCTGGCGGGTCGGCTGACCTTGACGACTTCGCAACTAATACACGCATAACACAGACACGCAAACGAATTCTGGTGAACTAAAACCAAACTTGCGTTCACCAGTTATCGTATAGTGAAAGAATTACTCATTTAACATAAAAGGTTTCGATGTTATGATTTATTTAAATCTAGGCATTATTTTTCGATGACTCTGTATATTAAATCACTGTTTCTAACGCGATTGGCAAAGGTAAACAAGACGGGTAATTTACAACCATTTTTGGCGGTCTTTCATACAGGCACGGATAATACGTAAGTACCACAGAATTTAATAACAAAATCTGCTATTAAATACAGCGATAACTTTTAATCGAAAAAAGTGGAGCAATACTTCTTGGAAATTACAAGAAATATACACACGTTCTGTATTAATATCTGATCGATTGAATATTCAGGTTACACAACAAACAATATAATGTCGTCAAAACTTACAATTAACAAAATAAGAAGAGGTGCTAACACTTAGGATTTTTTAATGACACGATTTTCGAATAGCAATCTCTTTCTTAATTAATAGCAGAAATTCTAAATTAAAAAAATATAAATTCTTTTATTCGAATATAATGGTGCTAAAAATACCGATTATTAGCGGAGGTGACTGTGTATTAAATTTTGAATTTCATAAAAGCAATTATTTTCAATGTTATCAAAATTTTATATCCTATTAATTGAATAATATGGCGACACATCCAATTTTGCAGTACCTATAATTCTGAACTTTACAACATACTTATAACTACTTAAAAGGTGACACAAACATATAAAAATAGTATTTAATACAACCCTGAGATCTTTCGAACACACACGCGTTCATTTTCAATGGGAAAAGATGACTGACTGAATAGAGAAGAAAAAATTGTTTTCTATTCAGTCAGTCATCTTTTCACTTTGAAAATGAACGCGTATGTGTTCGAAAGATCTCAAGGTTGTATTAAATGATATTTTTATATGTTTGTGCCACCTTTTAAGTAGTTATAAGTATGTTGTAAAGTTTATTAATAACAAGGTGAATTTTTCCTTGACGACACTAGTTTTTTAATACAGTGTTTTGAACTCTATTGATTTCCTATAATTCTGAATATTAATATTCGTCTTATTTAATTGCAAATGTATGCCATTAAGTAAAACCAATATTTCTATTCGGAAACAGCGGTACTCAAAAGATGGAAAGGTTGATACATATGTAAAAGAGCCAGTACATCATAAATTCTGGAAATAAAATATGCTATTGTTCGTAAAAAAAAGGTAAAAGTATGGTTGGTTGGTTGTATTTATGACGGCCAATTATCTGCACGAGGGATATAGGCCCAGGGGGAGTGCCCTTCGTGGGGGTCTTTCAGAGGGAACCTAACACGTATTAACGCTTGGAAATCCAAGGTTCGAAGAAAACCACGAAAACTCCGAACGATTAGGCCGACGGGTGCGATTGGGTTAGAACCCTGCACCTCCCGTCTACCAGCTTCGAGAGCAGCAGTAAAAGTATGGTACGATACAGTAAATAAAATGCTATAGCTCGATTTTTCGCAGCAAAAAATGGGATTAAATGAATACTTGATTTAAAGTTTGAGTAATGTATTATTAACAAATCAATTCAAAAGCATGTTTCCTAAAATATGATCACTTGCATTACCTTATCGAATATAGAAATTTTTTAAAGCATTGTAAATTAGCAAGTAATAGTTCTCCTACTCTACTAATTAGCTTCACAAAAACTTACCACCTTGTTTACTATACCGGTTCAGAGTTTCCGAATGTCGACCTCCCGCTGGTCTTGATTTCATGATTCCTTTATTTGGCAACGTTATTAGATGTGTTTTGTAGTAGTCTGGTGTTCTACCATGCTGTTTGAAAGAATAAAATGTCTTGGTGAAAAATCATTTTAATGTTTTGTTTAAGTATCATACAAAATTTACAAATTAAAAATTTCGGAGCAAGCAGAAAAAATGCATTATATAAAAAATATACTTTAAAACATTGTAACGTAAAATTAATGTGCACCAGAGCTATTATCAGGGCTGCCACAAGCGGCTATTTTTGTTTGTTTGTTCGCGCCAGTATTTTTCTAATACAAATTTTGAAAAATATTTCTCTTGCAAATGTTGTCAAAGTGTGTGTTAAGGATTTTTGTTTAGAGAATGTGGTGCCAGTTAGAATTAAAAAATAGTCGCCTGCGTCAGCCCTGTATTATACTTAGAGCTTGAGCCGTACGTGTTAACCTCTTAACGGTCGCTTAATATTTGGAAAAACCATCAACAAAGTACCTATTTTTTTATTACAGAACTTGAATAATTATAAGGTTTATTTATGAAATATGCAATTAGATTTTTTCAAGGCGAAAAAAAAGATGTTATATAACAAATTCATATTTGTGGAAAAGCCATCATGCGAGAATTCTGTGTTGTAATGTTTGTTTTACGCCATAAAAATTAATGCGAATAAGACCTTTATTTTTCACATCTTAGATATTTATTTATCCTCATCAAACAAATTTTTACAAATAATATTTGAAATGCATAATATACATTAAATTTTGATTATTAATAACTCTTTGAGTGTGATACATTTCGAAACATGCAATACCAAGTTCAACATCACAATCATCGCCAAAAACCAAACTCACGCGCGCATATTCAAAGACTTCACACGGAAAAGCCAGTTCAATTTTTCTGGTTTCAGAATTTTTATCCAGCAATAAATCTCCAGCCCGGAAATATGACGGGCACGAGAAATAACGAACGACACCTCAGCCCGTGATATTGGCGGGAGCGAGAATTAAGGGGTTAAATTTATTAGCGCGCGCTAGTGCTACTTTCTACTCATGCGGCCGGTAGCGAAAACAGAAGTGACCTGCAAGCGCAAATTATTTAACATTTGTTTGCATAAATGCGTGCCACTCCCCTCTCCTACGACGAGAAGTCAACGTAAAATCCTTTAGATGAGAGAAGAATAGCGACAAGTTGTTCTGAGATTCCACTGTCCATCTCGCCGACTGTTACCACAGCTTGATTTTTCAATCTAGAGTCCACGCTTCGTCTACAGTTCCGTTCTTTTTATTTGGATTAACATTTCATACTTTCGCTTTCTATTTTTTTCTGGTTTTAACTTTTCATTTTACAGCATGCAAAAAGAACTACAGACGCAAGAGGGCGCTATTTTCAACTTGCGAAAATTCACTCATTCACCTGCTTAGGCTTATTATACAGGGTGTCCGAAATTTCTTAGACACATTTTAAAATTTAGTAAAAAATCGAGTAATTGTCGTACAGGCGTGCAGTTTGGACTAAAATGCTTTGCAGGATGAAAAGTTTTCTTCAAGCGAATGAAAATAATTAGTTCAAAATTCTGATCATAGATGGCGCCACTTGTCCGTATGTTTTCTTTCAAACATGCGGTTTTTTTCTGATTTTCAGATTAATTTTGAAAATTAATCTGAATTTCTCCACAATTTATCAGACAGCAGTTAGAACAAGTTTTCAGTACCGTAATTTCCAACGTGTAATCCGCGGATCAAACAGTCATTTTTGGACGCAGAACATTTTTTAAATAAAATGTAGCTTTTTAAATCGCGGTAAATATTTGGCTTCAATAACTAAATAAAATTTCTGTGTCCAAACAGAATTGTTTGATCCGCGTATTATACGCCGGAAATTACGGTATCTTTGTCCTAACGATAAATTTATTTTCAACTTTTAAAACAAATTGTAATATTAGCAGGCTCTTTAAGACTAAGTCAAAAGTACTTGGCGGAAAAAGCTAAATTAAGGTGTTCCCTTTTTGAAGTTTCTAGAAATCCGATTCTATAAAAATGTTTATAATTATAAAACACGATTTTTAGAATTCTAACTTCAAATTTATATAGTATTTTGAAATCCTGTATAAGAGGCTTTATAATATTTGTCATAATACTACTGATACAGTATTTACTTACAATAAATTCTCTTTGAATAGCATAAAAGTAAAAATCTATTGTGACTGAAAAATATATAGTGTCACACTATTTTAATAAACTAATATTCTACATAAAACAATTTGAAAAGAAGAACAGTTGATATCGCATAACAGTCATGTCATGCATTGTAAAGATTGAGACTGGTATTGATCAATAGTATAACTGAGAAAAGAAAGAAAGCGTTGGTTTCGTTAGTTACGGCTATAGCACAACCCAACAAACGCAAGGCCTATATTCTGACGAAAAAATTTCACAATTCAATTTGACAATAAATTTTGTCAAAGGAGAAAGTCTCTCTGTGCCTGTGAGCCCCTTGAATTGTAATGCTACTGTTTCTGAGAAGTAAGTTCTGCAATTTTTCTGCGATTGCGAAATACTAGGGAATGTAAAAGCCGTGAGAACCTGCCTCCAACAACCGCCATTATGTGAGTCAGCGCATTGGCGTAATGTTCTGAGCAGCGTTGCCATAACCTCTTGCGCTCTAGGACATACACAGTGTACTTCATACATAGCTGCCAACATCTTACGCTTTTTTGTACAACAAAAATTTTATAGAAAATGTTACCTTTTTAAATCGCCGTAATATGCCGATTAAATAAGGCAAAAATTTCTGTTAAATTTTTGTGGTACAAGAAAGCGGTAGCTATGACTTCATACTATTTTGTTTATTTCCAACAATGACGTACACAGTGTACGTCATGATATCTGGCTAATTTTGTAATTAGACATTCCGAATTCTCACCAGAAAGATTTAACTCTTATTTTTGCTTTACAAGATGATTGATTTTAAATAGTTAATGTAAAAGAAAATTACCAATTAAATTTTTGTGTTGTGAATTCAAAATTTCTAAAAAAAAAAAAGAAAAATCTGCGAGATGCGGCAACACCGGTGTTTAGTGACATACATCCGCTAACATCGCAAGAACGCAAGGGATTAAAATGGATTTTTCATTGATAAATCAGCCACTATTTCCATGTAGCAGTATTAATCATATTTACTAACAGACTAAATAATGCAAATATTACTATCTCGTAAATAGTGGTAGAATGAAGTGGTAGAAAGTGGTAGATGTGTAAACTTTTCTGAAAATACGTTCCGAAGTATTAACAGATGTTTTGGTGTCCATATGAAACAGATGTTTTGGTATCCATATAAAAAAGCACCTCAAAAGCAGTGTTGCCAATTTAGCGCGTTTTTTATTGAAGAAATATTTCACTATTTCGAAATAGTAATCTTCTTTTTATTTAATGACAGATGTTCCGTGATAGAATAAAGCAAATATTTCTAATCTGAAATTGTGATAATGTAGCAGTGCAGCCGAAAAACATACTTGCTAAGTTTTACAGCCTTTTTTCTACCTCTATATTTGATGTCTCATGATAAAGTCTCGTGGACACTGGCGGTTTTTATGTCGATTTTTGACTATATTGAATCTCCTGAAATCTGATTGTCATGATAATTTTTGCATTGGAATGTTATTAGGTAACTGTAGTTGTGTAATAGCTATATACGTTGCGGTGGTGCATGTATTCAGCGGATTTTTAACTCATCTTGCCTTACGGTAATCAATCCAGTGATTTATGCCAGGTGTTGACTTCGAATGGAGTTCCGGACTAGCAGTCTTCGATAGAGTCAGAGGCTGTCAGTCAGGTCCTGATTATCTCAGAGTGCAGTCGGCTACTTTTTTTAATATTCAGATTGTTTGATTGCTACCACTTGCAATCTGAATTTTTGAAAAAAGTAGAGAACTGGCAACACTGTATAATGGAGCTATGAATAAAGAAGAGGAGACAGATAGTATAAAGTTTACAGGTTGCAAGGGAAGTAACTGAGATGGCAGTCAAAATATGGCGTCTGTTGTTCGTTTACATTGCATCAGGGTCTGATTCATTCCTAGACATACGTCCACAGATAAAAACGAATAGAAATTTTTGGCTTATATATGATACAAATTCTGAATGAACAAGACATTTAAATAAGGCAAAGATATCTATTCAAATTTACTGGTAGAGGATTGCTCTGGCAGCAATCAGATTCACTGATATTCATAGGAAGATTGTTTAACACTAGAACGCCCGGAAATTTCACCCAAGTTTCATAAAAATATTTTACACCAGAATTTTTATTTATTATTATTTGACTGATTTATTTAACCTAAATCTGCTTTTTTAAAATTTAACTTATTCTGTGAAAGGATTTCTGGTTTTTATTGACATTTAATCATATGGTCGGAGTCGAATCGACTCCTTCCGGGCGTTCTAGTGTTAAGTTGTCATAAAATGATGGAACCGCAAAGCCTGAATGCCGCTGTTGCGAAATTCCACCAGTGAAATGAATTAGATAACTTTCCCACACTTACAAAGGATATTTTGAATAAACTGGGTATTTAAATAAGAAAGAAAATTCTATTCAAATTTAATGGTTGTAAGATTCTTCCGGTGACAATAAGGCAGTGCGGAACCGCTTACAGTTAAAGCTTCATCTTTTTAACTCTAGAAAAGCCGGAAATTTTACTCAAGTTTTATAAAATATTTGAGACCAGAATTTTTATTTAAAACTTATTTCTTATTTGTACTTTTAAACTTTTTTTATAAAGAAATTTCTGGTGCAAACCGAAATATATTCATTTGGTAGGAGTCAAAATGACCACCCTTTGTCCTTCTAGCATACTTGCCAATTTTCCCTTGAACTTCCGTAAAATGTGAGTTAAATTGACGCAGGTTAAACACGTTTCGAACCAGAAATTTACTAAAGAAATTAATTCAAATACATTTTATAGAGAAACGTGATTTTAAATGTATAATGATACGTCAAATAAATTTTCTGGTTAGTAACGTGTATAACCTCAGTCAATTTAACTCACATTTTACGGAAGTTTAGTTGAATGTTGGCAAGTGTGTTCTAGTGTTAACCCATTAACCGCCGAAACTATAACATAGATATCTTCATTTTTTACAGAAAAATGTTTGCCACCACAAATTTTGAAGCATAATGTTCGCTTTATTATTGATCAAAGTTTCTGTTAATAAAAAGACAAACTTTTTAATTAAAAAAATAGTGGTAGGCAGTTGATTTAAGCATGGGCATTTATTTTTACCGTTGCGTCAACACAACACTAGCGGGGAATGGTTTAAGGATATGTCAATTTATCTGTATTCATAGTTCCATATACTGTAAACGCTCTTTTATACAGAATTATTGTTATACGTACGGCAAAAATTTCTAATCGTTTGTACTCGTGGAAGTTTGCTCGTCAGGCCATCCAGTCTGTTTTGGCCAATTTGGAAAGAGGTTGAACTTTCTACTTCAAATAAAGAAGCGTCGGGATCCACGAGATTTCATTTATAGCTTACATTACCTCCTAAAGTGGATGTCCGAGGTTCCTGTAAAACGAAAGTTTGAACATTGGTAGCTCAGCTAAATTAGTTATAATTTAACGAGTTTTGAGAAAACTATTTCTCTCAGTGTTTCTTAAATTGAGCTTATTTCTGATCGTCTGAATTTAATCTAATTTGTCTACTAATTATATAGCACGCTCACTATTATAAATGAAATGTTGTGTTTTATTAATTTTGTGTCATGAACTTCATTCAAGTTGATAATGCTCAAAGGTCATGTCACAAGGTAATCGTCGCAATAGATATTCGCAGTGCTTCTGCTATTAAATAAAGCATTTTTATACTAATACAGTTATCATTTGGCAACCTTAGTGTATAATGTGTTGCCGAGACGGTTTTGAAATATTCAAATTTACAAAGTTTTGAATCTTTGACATAGGTGACGAATTTACGGGGCAAAATAGGCAATCACGCATACTGTTACCACTAATTTTTTTACTTATTTTTCCTATTTAATCATTGCGATTAATTAAAATAAAATATCAGTTCCAAATTAGTGCTGGAAGCTTACCTGAACTTCCCCCGCCTCCCTCGTTCAGTCGGCGTCTAGTATGCCATCTGAAAGCCACTGCGCTTTTTCTGAAGAGATGTTAGTTCATTGTTATAACGCATTTTTTTCTTTACTGTCGGGGCAGTATGGCGTTCGAACAAAAGATCAACTACTACAAAATTAGTTGCGTTTGAAAGATAAACGTTTCTGTTTGGCCATGACTCTTATTTATGGTACAAAGAACTGTTTTTGCCGGACGCTTAGCCCTTTCATGGGAATTTCCATCGCTACAGTGTTGAAATGTATGAACAACACCAGAATTCACGAATACATTTCTTCACCAATAAGCAAAAACCTATATTTCACATACATAATAAACTGAAAAAAATTTAGAAAAATTCTGGTGCCAATGGTGTATACGGGAATTAAAATTAGCTGCACGACGATTTTCAAGCAAGCGTATTTTTATATGTGACCCAATTTCTATCAAAATAGGCTTTCATCTCTTAACCCCTTGAGGCGCACCGGTATATATTATATACCACCTACGATTAATGAAGTTTTACACCAGAAAAATTTTATTAAATTTTACTTTTCTAACTTTGGGGGGAAAAAAAACCGTAAAATTGCTTTTACTTATTTTGAAATAGAATTTTTCAAAGATTCCGGTGGGAATTCAGCATTTCACAAACGTAATTGCTTGCCCCTCAAGGGGTTAACAGAGTTGCCACAGGTGACTATTTTTTAATTCTACCTCGCACCACTTTCTCAAAATAAAAATTATTGACATACTATTCGAGAACATTTGCCAGAAAATCATACTACAAAATCTGTTTTTTTTTTTTTTTTTAATATATACTGGTGCGAATAGATTAGAAAAATAGCCGCCTGCAGTGTTGCCAGAGGGCTACATTTTTTTATTCATATTTCTTGATTGGCCCCACTTTTTTGAAATGGGAAAATTCTCCTTGTTTCCGCCTTAACCCCTTGAAAGGCGGTGATGCCGTCACGGCATGACATAATTTTAATCCAAATTTGTCACATTGGCACCGGAATTTTATGATGAAAATGCCTTCTTTATTAAGTACGCAAAAATTTACTTTTACTTGTTTACAAATAAAATTTCTTGTTATTACTGGTGTTATTAACCCCTTAACCTACGTTTTACGTCTCAACAGCACCACGGTTTGGCAAATCCATAGCTACCACTAAAATTTAATAGAGATTTTAGCCTTGTTTAATCCTGGAATTTTGACGATTAAATTAAACTATATTTACTGTGAAATTTTAGTGGTAAGAAGAATTTACATTTGGCTCGATCATCGTACGCGGGCTATGCCCGTCATTGTAGGTTAAGGTGTTAAATTATTTGAGCATTTTACGAACACAAGAACCTTGCCCCTGAAAGGGTTAATCAATATGTCATTAAAAAAAGCGAATTTTACCATTTTAAAAAAGCGGTGCCAAATAACACATGCGAATTTAATAGTGTAGCCCACTGGCAGTCCGTTCTAACACGCTTTTATTTCACTGAGCTTGCCTGTCCGCTCAACCCAAATACTGCAACCCAATTTCAACACGTTTTTTGTACTACAATTGACCTAGTTTTGGGTAGTGTAACATATTTCTGGTGACGGTAAATTATTCTATTGAAACATACTCGAAATTTTCCTCTGCCACACCTCAAGGGGGGGGGGGCAAAAACATTTGTCCAATAAAGAAATGTAAATGTCTTCACGTATGTCAGGGGTGTCAAACTGTGGCCCGCCGGATACCACTAAAATTTTAAAGAAATTGTCGACAAGTTGAATCGCAGAAATTCGACGATTAGATAAGGCAAAGATAACTATAAAATTTTAAAGGTATCCGGCGGGCCACAGTTTGACACCCCTGACGTATGTGATCACGTAAATGTCATTGATTGGTTCAGAAATCAGTTAATGTTCTTCGATTGAACTGTGGCATGGTTGTTAAATGCGCCATCTGTCACCTTCGAGCAGGGCTGAATGGATGTGGTTTTAATACTAACGAGGACGTTGCTCAATATTTCTTCTTCTCGGGAGGCTGGATTTAAAATTTTATGTCAATTATACCTTAAAAAAACTAACTGATAAAAAATTCATTCACAATTTAATTTATTTCTTTTAAAAAATGTATTTATTTCAATCAATTGCCCTACATTTTTTTCCCATTTATTACATTATAATGAGAGTTTGTATTAAAAACATTTTTTACTTATATATATATATATATATACGTATTTTTTGTTGTTGTTTCAGCTGCCTCTATTTGGCACAATCATCAGTGGCGTATCCAGGGTAGGTGTTCAAATGCTGTGGATACCGCTAATTTTAGAAAGATTTTTTCGCTTTTTTCATTCCAGAAAATTCTGTAGTTGGATAAGGCATAGAATACGTTGCTAAAATAGTAATGTTCAGAGCGTTTTCCTCCTTTCCTGGCAAAGCCACTGACCGTACTGCATTTTCAAAAGTCGTTCACGCTGTGCAAACCAGGGTTGGTAGTCTGACCTCTATTTTTAGCCAGAGATTTCGAACTCACACCAGAAATTACGAACAGTATTTTCAGATTTATATGATGACTGAATTTTTTTGTTTACATAAAGTGAAAATTCTTCATTACTTAGTTCCGGTCTGAAGTCAGAGTTTTGGAAAAAGATTGGAGGCCAAACTGACAACCCTGATGCAAACACGTTTTCAATTAAGAATCCATCCACCAACTTTTATAAAATTTTCAAAAAATGCATTCCAAAAACAGACAAAATTATTGTTGTCTAGTCGAAAACCCGGTTTCGTTTTATTCATTCTCCAGTGAAAGACAAATATTCTTAAGAAATGCATTCTGTTTGGCCGTACTAAATGGAATCGCCCAGTAGAATCATACGTCAACTGCTGATTTCAGAATTTTATTTACAAATTTTCCTTATTATCTTAACCACTTAACACTAGAACGTCCGGAGGTGTTTTACCCAACCTTAATAAAAACATTTTAATTCCAGAAGATTTATTTAAAACTATTTCACTTATTTATTTAACTGAGTTTTCTCTAGTTAAAAGGGAATAGCCGGATAAGCATTGGAAATATGCCTTTCAATCAAATTTCCTGATTTTTTTCTCAGATGTGGCTACATATCTGACAATATGTTTCAAGTATTAAAACCCGATAAATATTGATATTAGATGAGACAGAAATGTTTTTTCGATTTTTTAAAAAATGGATTTTCTCAAAAACTGCTGAAAATTACCATTTTCTTGTAAAAAATTCCCCATATGTGCCCGTATATCCTATATAAATGCCGAAAGTTTGCGTTGGGTACTACATATAAATATTTACAAACATGTACATTAAAATTATTGAAATTCATTTTAATTCGTTATTTCGGGCGGAGCTACTTAACTTCGACATCCGAAGAATTTTTGGAACAAAGTCAGCAGACAATATGTCAACTGATGTATTTTAGATTCCATTAACCCTTAATTGCATGGTGATGTAAATTTACATCACCTTTTTATTTAATTTTTAATACATAAACTAAGTTGTTACAACCACTATATTTATATAGAAATATTAATCCTCTAAAAATTACAAAAATATGCTACTAAATAAAGTTAAAAATCTATCTTAAGATTTCTGGTGTCTAATCCTTAATATAAAAATAAAAAACACAATTCTAAAAGAATAATTCATGCATTTAAGGGTTAAGCATATAAGCCATTTTTCTCAACTTCATGTTCATTTTGATATCGACCACGTTGAGAATGTTACTCATCTGCTCATTAAAATTAAAATACAGCAATTCTGTAACTGTTTATTCCAAAAATTCTTCGGTTGTCGAAGTTGAGTAGCTACGCCCCAAATAACGCCTTAAAATGAATTTCAATAATTTTAATATACATTTTTGTAAATGTTTATATGTGGTAAACAACGCAAACTTTCGGCATTTATATAGAATATGGCACATACGGGGAATCGCTTACACGAAAATGGTAATTTTCGGACAAACATAAGATATGAATTTTATTTTTTTTAATTTTTATTTCGCTATTTCACACAGTTTTTATAAACAGAAAATTTTACAAAAAATACCAGTTATGCATCTTTTGTATCTATCTAACCTCATTTAATGGCATGAAATTCGGTGCAGTAGTTTCTGAGAAAATGAGTATTAAAAAAAATCGAAAAAATATTTTCATCTCATTAAATATCAATATTTATTGGGTGATAATAGGGGAAATACAGGGTGTTCCGTTAAAGGGGTCCAATATTAATAGGGGTAATAGAGGAGATCACACGGAGCATAAATCAGTATATAATGCCTGGCCGGATCTCAATAATTTTCAAGTTACAGCAAATAGAATGAAAAATCGGAAATTTGTAAAAAACCCCTCATTGCTAAACTATCGATAATGCTACATAAAAACGAAGCACATATTTAGAAAGAGCAGAAAAAATCCTACGAAATGACATAAGTTGTTTTAGAATATTGAGAATTAATGGCGAGTTACAAGCTCTGAAACCGTGAAAAAATACAAAATCAAATATTTAGCAAAATAGTAAATCGTTAATTCCAAAAATGCAACTCTACCTACATCAAGGAAAATGTTATAAAATTTGGTCCATTCCGAAAGCTTTCGAAGAAGCTGACAATAAACCATATCAGTTTAATTGTATGGGAGAAATCAAGCTGTTCCCTAGTTACAACTCTGTACTGTTGCACGCTCGGAAAGGGCGAAACTCCGCCCATGACGATTGTAAACACCCCGTTTTAATATCTTTCAATTATACATTTCTCATCAACCTCTATCAATACCCTTTCATTATTCAGTCTGGTCAAGTGAATGACATATTGTGCAGCTCTCGCCTTGTCTTAAAGCAAACTCCGTGACTGCTGCGTTTCCTCCATGAACTTTCAGGATGATGAAGAAGAAGTACTTTTTATGCAAATTTTCTATGTGTATAGGAAGAAAAGTGTAATACAGTAGACGCTCGTTTTTACGAACCTCTTTTTCACGAACACTTGCGATTTTACGAACTATAGAGTGGTCCCGAATACACTCCCATAGAAACAATGTAATTTTTCGCTCCCATTTACGAACTACGGATAATGAAAATCTCTTTTTTGCGAACTCAGTTTTGATACTTCTGCATTTTTTTTTTAATATCGGAACGCAGTGTCACGTCAATTAAACTCTCAACAAGTACAATGAGACAACAGATGCATTCCAAGAATGTGTTGTTTTCCCCAATCTCTTTCGGAGGGAGGGGGCATAGCAACAATTTCAAGTAGTGGTTGTAAGGACTAAGGCACTTTTTTGAAAGGAGCAATAACTGTAAAAGGTTTTCAAGCACAGATAAAATGGAAATATATATTTTCCAAAATGTAATTAAAAAAAAAAGGTAAATAATTATTTCCATTCCTAATTTTTTATTTATGTTTTCATCTATGTATTTTCACCTGTTAAGTACTAATCCAGTCTTTATTTTCATATGTAATGTTTTTAATGCATAAGTAACGTATGTTTCTGTGTACTAAAACTATTTTTTGTGCATAAATTTGCATTTATTTCTTGTGTATTTAAAAATACACGTATAAATTTATTGAATAATAAATAATCTTGAAATACTGCTTCATTTGTGAAGAGGGGGCAGTTTGATAAAAATAGACAAAAATAATGTACGTATTCATATCATTTTTGGTGTTTTCCATTTTACGAACTTTCTATTTTACGAACTATTTTAGTGTTCCCTACGAGTTCGTAAAATCGAGCGTCGACTGTAAAACAGCAGTCATCAGTAGGCGTTATGTTAAAGGGAGGCTGTTGTAAGTGGGATTGTAGTAAGTTGATGTATAATAATTATGCCGGAATACTCTAACGAAGAATATGCGGACATGCATCTGACGTACGGGCAAGCTCATGGAAATGCATGTCTAGCACAGCGCATGTACCGTGAGCAATTTCCAAGTAGACGTTGCCCAAGTTCGAAACTCTTCATAAAAATCGATAGACGATTACGGGAGACTGGATCGTTTAATACAGCAAGCATTGATGCAGGGAAACCTCGACATGTACGAACACCTGCAATGGAAGAAGATGTACTGAATATTTTTAAAGATAACCCCTCCACGAGTACACGAGCTGCTGCGTCTGAAGTCGGTGTTTCTCACCAAAGTGTGTGGCGTGTTCTGCGTGCAGAAAACATGCACCCCTTTCATGTGCAGCGGTTACAACTGTTATCAGTAACAGATTGTGCTCAGCGGACAGAATTCGTACGCTGGTTGCTTAATGTAACAGAAAATAATCCACAATTTCTGGAAAATATTTTATTTACTGATGAAGCAACATTTACGAGAGAGGGCGTGGTAAACACGCACAATATGCACACATGGTCATATACAAATCCGCACACTGTTTTCCCGTCGAACGCACAACAAAAGTTCAGTGTGAACATATGGGCAGGTGTCCTCGGCGATTATCTCATAGGACCATATTTACTCCCAGATGTACTCAATGGCAGTACGTACTTGGTTTTCCTACGGGATATCTTACCGCAGTTACTGCAAAATGTGCCAGCAACATTGCGCCACAATATGTGGTTTATGCACGATGGCGCACCGGCACATTTTTTCATAGGTGTTCGCAATCACCTCAATTCAACATATCCTGGGAAATGGATTGGACGCAGTGGACCTGTTGCTTGGCCTGCACGCTCTCCAGACCTCAATCCGTTAGACTTTTTTGTTTGAGGTCACCTTAAATCGCTGGTGTTAGAAACGCCTGTGGATACACCGGAGGATTTACTAGCGCGAATCGTTGTCGCTGCAGGAGACATTCCCAACTCCGTCGGAGTTTTTCGGCGTGTTCGCCAATCTTTACGACGTCGCTGTCGGCTGTGCGATTCTGTTAATGGGCGCAACCTCGAACACCTATTATAATAATGTCCGTTCATCTGCCTTCCGACATTGAACTGTGCAGCGCAGGCCAGAAGACTGTGCTTCACATATGTCATAAAGTACGTGGAATGTAATTCTTTATTTGTCATTTTTCTTTTATTTTCAACACTTTTTGGCACAGTATTTTGTAAGTCACAGACTGTGGTGTACTCAAATTGTAAATTACAAAGTTTGTATGAATTAATTTAAAATTTGGTGTCTTTTTTAAATTTATAATTAATCAAATTATTATGCTATTTGTTATTATTATTTCCTATCATAAATTATGATGCACATATACATACAATAATTGTCCATGTAAAACATGTACTGAAACTTCTTGCATAGTTACAAATCGCAATATTTTTAATTATTTCCGAATTTTCACCACCAGTTTAATTTTAAAGAATTTAACTTAAGCTTTATATCAGTAAAAGACCACTTTAAAATGTAGACTTTTATTGTAAAGTTATTTTGGTTCATTCAACTCTTGAATAATTAAAAATGTTGCATCTCAGAAGAAGCATGATCGAAAATGTATAGTTGAGAGTAATTAAAAAGGCGGTGTTTCCAATCGTGATGGGCGGAGTTTAACCTTTGCTAGTGTCAAAGAAAGCGGAGTTGTAACTAAGAAACTGATTAATTTCTCTCACACAATTAAACCGATATGGTTCATTGTAAGCTTTTTCGAAAGTTTTCGGAATGGACCAAATTTTACTACATTTTCCTTGTTGTAGCCAGAGTTGTCTTTTTGGAATTAACGATTAACTATTTTGATGTATATTGGATTTCGTACTTTTTTCACTGTTTCAGGGCTTGTAAATCGTCAATAAATATTGCTATTTTAATACAATTGATGTCATTTTGTAGGTTTTTTTCTGCTCTTTCTAAATATGTGCTTCGTTTTTATGTAGCATTATCGATAGTTTAGCAATGAGGGTTCTTTTACAATTTTCCGAATTTTCATTCTATTTGCTGTAACTTGAAAACTATTGAGATCCGACCAGGCTTTATATACTGATTTATGCTCCATGTGATCTCCTCTATTACCCCTATTAATATTGGACCCCTTTAACGGAACACCCTGTATATATTCAGATATGTAGCCACATCTGGGAAACAATCAGGGAAATTGATTGAAAGGCACGCTTCCAATGCGTATCCGGCTATGCCGTTTAACTAATTTTACGAAAAAGATTCTGGTTCGAATCGACATTTTAACATTCGATCGGTGTTCAATTGACACCAGCTGCACGTTCTAGTGTTAATTCTCACTCCCGTGATATTTACGGGCTGTGTCTTTTATTCAGATTGTTTGATTCCCACAAGTTTTATAAAATAGTGTAATTGGCTTTATTCTGGTATCATTTTACTTCTCATTAAATAAGGTGAATATTTCTTTTTCAAAAAAGTGGTGCCAATAAGCAGTCTGAATTTTTAACCCTAGATCTACCGGGAATTTTATTCAAGTTTTAATAAAACCTTCTACACCAGAATTTTTATTTAAAACTATTTAACTTATTTATTTACCTTATTTTTGTCTGGTTTATATACTTAGTTTATTTTAAAGAAATTTCTGGTTTGAATGAATATTTTGTATGTACCTGTCGGGTCCAATGGACCCGTCTGGTAGACGGAGGGTTAAACCGTAAATTAATGCGACCGTTAAGGGGTTAAATAATTAATATTTCGAAATAAATCTAAATATTTAGTATTAAAAATGCATATCAAATATAATATACAATACATTTAGGTATTGAAATATATCATCTTGCTCTTAAATAAATAAATTGTCACTTGTAAGATGGTTTTCAATATTTCCATTCTTAATAGTTCATTTCGTTTTAACCCTTTCAGGAAGAAAGCTTTTCCATTGCTACAATGTTTAAATGAATAAATGACACCGGAATTTACGTACAAATTTATTTTCAAATAAGAAAAACTAAATTTCACATACATAATAAACCGAAAAAAAATTATACCGAAATTCTGGTGCCATTGTGGCATTTTGGAATTAAAATTAAGTTGTTAGTTTTCACTATTCCCATTCTTAATACAGTAGAACCTCGATTATCCGAAGCAATTGGGACCGACCCTCTTTTGAAAAATCGAAATTTTCGGGTAATCGAGAAGGCTTCAATTTTAAGATTAAGAAGAAATATATGCAATATTTCGTATTATGGTAACAAATGCTTAATAAAAATAAAGCAATAGCAAAATAGAAAGAAGAATAATTCACCTGAACTTTAATTTTGAAATTAAGTATCTTTTACATATATCACAAGACTTTGAAAAAATGTTTTGTTTATCGCAGTTTCGATTGCCTTGGTTTTTGAGGCTCTATCACGTAATTTTTTAATATTATTAGTTCACCAGTATCGCAGTCTTTCTGCTGCTCCAGCCATGCCAAACCTTTTGCAAAACATTCAAAAGCTTCAGAATTCCTAATTTATTCGTTTCCTTCGTTCCACTCCGCAACTTACGGGAGCTCAAGTTACATTCAAAGGAAATCTAATAACTGGAAAATATTTATATGTAATCGTAGTTCGGAAAAGACCGTTTAAACACAAGGAATGCGGTAGTAAAAAGAAAGCTGTAAAAATGGATTTTGATTAATCGAGAGTTTCGGTTAAAAGAGATTAGGATAAAAAGGTTCTACTGTAGTTCATTTCGTTTAACCCTTTCAGGGGCAAAGCACTTCCATTCATAAAATGTTCATACGAATGAGCGACACCGGAATTTACGTTCAAACTTATTTGGAAATAAGAAAAAGCTTAATTTCACATACGTGCGTGTGTATACCAAACTTTTGGTTCCATTGCGGCATTTTGGAATTAAAATTAAGTGGCTTCATAAACATACCACCGCACTTGAAAGGGTTAAAATCAGAATAAATCGCATCGGCAATCTTCTTAATACACAACCGTTTCTTGAATCGAGATTTAACCCCAAAGCGTTATAAGTAAACGAACAAACTTAATGCTGGAATCAGGAGTAAATTAACATAGCTGCGCCACCTTGCGGACGAAGTGATAATTCAATTCTCTGTGTGTGGCGCGTATTTTCTAAATCTTTAGTTACTTATGGAAACGAATTTTGCTTGCCGTATTTCATGCAAAATAACGGCGTAGGGAGAATGGCATCCAGATACACTTGACACCACGAAGTTTTCCTCACCTTACCAGTGTCACTTCAGTTATTAATCAAGGTGAAAAAACTTTACAATTTTAGTGGTGTGAGTAAGAAAACAGTTAGGTATCTACCTATAGTTCATACTCCATCCGCTACGTGGCGCAAGATCTTGATTGATGTGGCCTCGCTTTTAATCTTACGGTTACTTCTTCCATTTAAGATAGGACGCTTACTTATATCGCTTTGTTTAAACCTTACCGGCACAAAACCATTCTGTTCGTAAAATGATGACATAATTGACTGACATCGGAATTTAAAATCGACTTTTTTCAGAAATATAAAACTCGGTACTTTAAACTTTCATTGTAAAAACAAAATTTTATTAAAATACTTTTGGTGCCGTTTGTAAATTTGGAATTAAAATTAGGTGTTCCCGAGGTGGGGCCACTGCGCCGGAAAGTGTTCAGGCTTTCAGTTCTTGTTTAATTTAGCTGCAAATTATTGTTAATTAATCTAACTGTATCTTTCCGCTCCTTAATTTGTCTTCCTTTTTACTTTTGCGTAATCACTGGGTGTAATTACCTGCATCGGTATCACATTTAAGGAATAAACATTAGAGAAGCTTAAAGAAATTCTTACAGGCAAAAATGAAAGCGAAATTTAAATTTCGTAAATCTTCTGAACAAATGTTTACTTAAAAAAAAAATTAAAAGATTCGCTGATGTATTCGTTGATCAGGCCTAATAACTTTAAAATTAACATATATTTAATCATAATTCCAAAAATTACTTATTATTATCAGGAATGTGATTTCCGACTTTTTGGATACCATATAATCTTAGAAAAAATTTTATTTTATTTAATCGGAATATTTTTGCGATTTAATAGAACAACATTTTCTCTAAGATTATACTGGTATGCAAAAAGTCGGAAATCTCATCCCTGTATATAATTTTGTTTTCATGTTTATTTTTTAATTAAACAATAAAATGATAAAAATGCATGATTGCTTTTTTTTCTTTATTGTCAGTAGCAATGTCACAGTGTAAAGACTTTTTGATGCATCAATAAAAGAACGCCTATTGTTGAATCATAGATTGCCATCTGATGAATAATCGACTCTAATTGTAAATACGGGTCAGGGTTAAATAGTTCCCACTAGTCCGGATTTTGAAAACCAGATATTTTCTGAAAGAAATTCGTGATAGGCTTTTGAAACAATTGCAAGAAAGACGCTGGTATATTTCTCCGAAAGGGCATAGCCGGATAAGCATTGGAAACATGCCTTTCAATCAAATTTCCTGATTTTTTTTCCCAGATGTGGCTACATATCTGACAATATATTACCCATATTATTACATTATAAATATTGATATTTAATGAGTTAAAAATGTTTTTTTCGATTTTTTAAAAAACGGATTTTCTCTAAAACTGCTGCACGGAATTTCATGCTATTAACTGAGGATATATAGATACCAAAGATGTATAACTGGTAAGTTTTGTATAATTTTATGTTTACAAAAACCGTGTGAAACAGCGGAAAAAAATTAAAAAAAATAAAAATCGTATCTTATGATTATCCGAAAATTACTGTTTTCTTGTAAAAAATTCCTCATATGTGCCCGTATATTCTGTATAAATGCCGAAAGTTTGCGTTTGGTGTACTACATATAAATATTTACAAAAATGTATAGTAAAATTATTGAAATTCCTTTTACGGCGTTATTTGGGGCGGAGCTACTCAACTTCGACATCTGAATTTTTGGAAAAAAGTCAGCAGACAATATGTCAACTGGTGTATTTTAGATTCCATTAAGCATATAAGCCATGTTTTTCAACTTCATGTTCATTTTGACATCGACAGCGTTGAGAATATTGCTCATGTGTTCATTAAAATTTAAAATACAGCAATTCTGTAACTGTTTATTCCCAAAATTCTTCGGTTGTCGAAGTTGAGTAGCTCCGCCCCAAATAACGCCTTAAAATGAATTTCAATAATTTTAATATACATTTCTGTAAATATTTATATGCCGTACCCAACGCAAACTTTCGGCATTTATATAGAATATACATGAACATATGGAGAATTTTTACAAGAAAATGGTAATTTTCGGATAACCATAAGGTATGATTTTTATTTTATTTTTTTTTTTCTTCGCTGTTTCACACAGTTTTTATAAACAGAAAATTATACAAAAATTACTAGTTATGCATCGTTGGTATCTATATATTCTCAGTTAATGGCATGAAATTCCGTGCAGCAGTTTTTGAAAAAAATCGGTTTTTAAAAAAATGGAAAAAACATTTTTATCTCATTAAATATCAATATTTATAGGGTGATAATAGGGGAAATATAGTGTCCGATATGTAGCCACATCTGGGAAAAAAATCAAGAAATTTGATTGAAAGGCATGTTTCCAATGCTTATCCGACTATGCCCTTTGTCGCACGTAAGATGGTTTTCACTATCTCCATTCTTAATAGTTCATTTCGTTTTAAAATCAAAATAAATCGCATCGACAATCGTCTTAATATACGTCTGTTTCTTGAATCGAGATTTCAGGCTTTCAGTTCTTGTTTAATTTTGCTGCATATTAATGTTAATTAAGCTAGCTCTACCTTTCCACTCCTTAATTGGTCTTCCATTTTACTTTTGTGCAATCACTTGGTGTAATTACCTACATCAATATCACATTTAAGGAATAAACATTAGAGAAGGTTAAAGACTTTCTTACATACGAAAATGGAAGCGAAATTTAAATTCTTTAATTTATTGAATAAATGTTTAATTAAAAAAATAAAAGATTCACTGATGTATTCCATTGATCAGGCCTAATAACTTTAAAAAATAATGTATATTTAAGCACAATTCGAAAAATTACTTTTTAATGTTGAAATATATCATATTGCTCTTAAATGAATACATTTTTCGCATGTAAGATTGTTTTCACTAGTTACATTCTTAATAGTTCATTTCGTTTTAAAATCAAAATAAATCGCATCGACAATCTTCTTAATATACATTCGTCTCTTGAATCGAGATTTAAGCCTTTCAGTTCTTGTTTAATTTAGCTGCAAATTATTGATAATTAAGCTAACTCTACCTTTCCGCTCCTTAATTTATCTTCCATTTTACTTTTATGTAGTCACTGTGTGTAATTACCTGCATCAATATCAAATTTAAGGAATAAACATTAGAGAAGCTTAGGGATATTCTTACATGAGAAAATGGAAGCGAAATTTAAAATTGTCTAATCTTCTGAATAAATGCTTAATTTTAAAAGAAATAATAAAAGATTCGCTGATGTCTTCCGTTGATCAGGCCTAATAACTTTCAAAAATAATATATATTTAATCATAGTTCGAAAAATTACTTGTTCTCTGTGTAAGAGAACACAAGGGCGTTTCACAATAATTAAGTAACTAATCTACTTGCATTTCACAAACGTCAGCTAACGACTTTTGTTCATTGATTTGTTTACACAGTTTCTAATTAATGATTCTCCGTTGCAATTTCAGCTAGAGAAGGATTTCTTTAAGAAATGTAAAATAATTCAAGATAGAATGTAGTGTATATGTGGTTTAAACTTAGTTATAGGTTCTTTAAAGATAATGTAGGCAAATAATTTTCCGCAAATAAACGCCTAATGGCGGGTAGCTTCTAACCACATTTTTTGAATAGTAATATTTGCTTTTAAATAGAGATATTAAATAAGGAAAACAATACTTAACGTAATTTCCGGCGTATAATCCGCGGATCAAACAATTCTGTTTGGACCCAGAAATTTTATTTAGTAATTGAAGCCAAATATTTACCGCGATTTAAAAAGTTTCATTTTATTTCAAAAAATTTCTGGGTGGAAAGATGATTGTTTGATCCGCGGATTATACGCCAGAAATTACGGTACCTAAAAAGGGGTAACAAACAAGCGCCTGTTTCTGTGATTAAATAAAGGTATGGTTACTGTACTGAAATTCTGGTAACAAGCCTACCTCAGTTGCAAACTTCTGATATAATGTATTTAACAGAAAGTTTTTTTTTTTCTTGGATAAAGATATTTATTCAGAAAACAAGTATGGATAATAAGAGCCACTTTTAAGACTACACCATACTTGCCAACTTCCGACTTTACCTCCGCAAAATGTGAATTCGTTTAAACTAGGTTAAGCATGTTTCTAACCAGATTTTTTTTTTATGATATCAAACAAGTTCCACGTAGAATCAGAAAAATAAATAGGTATTCATACATATAAAATATTTTCCGGTTAGACACCTTGTTAAACTGGTTTAAATTAACCCACATTTTACGGAAGTTCAGTCCAAAGTTGGCAATTATACTGGAAAGAACGGACATTTTACTCAAGTTTTGTGAAAATACTAGGGGGCTCAGCCCCCTGCTCGCTAACGCTCGCCAACCCCCACGAATTGCTACGCAATTCATATTGGGATCGCTACGCGATCCCAGATCGCTTCGCTCGCTCACCACTATTTATGTCAACTCTAGCCAGAATGAGTGCTATCATAAATCATTACAACATATTAAATTTACAAATATTTTTATTGTATAAAAAAGTAATGGAAAACTGTTGAAAATGCAAATAAAAACGTACCTTGAAAACAGAATAAATTAAAAACCTTAGTGAAAACACAATGAAAAATATTTTTAGTTGGGCCGCTATGAGATCCGAGCAAGCAACATATGAAATTTACAAATATTTTAATTCATAAAAAGTAATTGAAAATTTTGTTGAAAATATAAATAAAAATGCATTTATGAAACGTTTGGAGCTGTGACTTGTTGATCATCATTGAGAAAGCTAAGCGAACAGGAAATGGACGCCGTTTAAATTTAAATGGCATGTTAGTGTCAGATGGGGTCCTTCTCCTTTCATTTTGCCTATCGTATTGAAAATCACCGCTTAAATTAATTTAAAACTATAATAAGACGCTGTAAAACATGCTATGCATCACGCTATCGAAATGTAAACAAAACGTTTTCGCCTGTGTCTAAATACAACCTTGGATCAAAAAACTACGTCGCCGTAAAACGGACCTTTCATGTATTGCTCAAACGGTTTGCGTTAAAAGAGAGATCCTGTCTTGATTTTGATTTGCTGAGTGGGTTGGGACATGTGACCGTAACTACCACTGAGAAACGTCGCTTTTGCTGTTGCCAAATAGCAAGCTACAGATATAGCCCTTTTTTAGCGCTGCGTAAGAGAAATATATATATAGATTTTACATCAGAATTTTTATTTAAATCTGTTTAACTTATTTGATTAACTTTTTTCTTCTTGGTATCTTTTAAACATACTTTATAAAGAAATTTGTTTTAAATCGAAATATACTCGCTTGGTAGGGGTCAAAATGACCTCTAATGGTCCTCCCAATGTTAAATAAACCGGTTTATAAATTCCAAGCTCAAAACAATTCCAATCAACAAATCTTAACACCTTAACGCTCGAATTAAATTACGATTTAAAAATTCAAATTGCTTATTGGCACCACTTTTATGAAAAAGAAATATTCACCTTATTTAATGACAGGTAAAACGATACTAAAATACAGCCAATTTCACTATTTTATAAAACTGGTGGGAATCAAGCAATCTGAGTAAAAGACACAGCCCGTGAATATGACGGGAGCGAGAATTAAGGGTTTTACCCCTTAAGGGCACCGGTATATATTATATACCACCTAAGATTAATGAAGTTTTACACCAGAAAAATATTATTAAATTTTACTTTTCTAACTTTGGTGGAAAAAAGCCGTAAAATTGCTTTTACTTATTTTGAAATAGAATTTTTCTAAGATTCCGGTGGGAATTCAGCATTTTACAAATGTAATTGCTTGCCCCTCAAGGGGGCTTAATATACCGGGTGTCCCAAAAATGACTGATAAATTTTAAAATTCAATAAGTTGCAAACGGTGACAGATATTAATTTTTTTTTTGCAGGATGGTTGTGTAAAATGTCAGGAGTTTTTATGCTGCGATTCCCAGTTTTAGTTACAAATAGCAGCGATAGATGGCACTGCAAGCAATATGCGCTAAATCCAGGCTCGATTTTTCTGCCTCTCTCTTCCTCCAAGCGAAAAAAGGAGATTAAATGTTTTGAATGGATCCCGAAATACAAAAAATCGGGTCTGGAGTTGGCACCTACTTAACGCAGCGCCATCTATTGTTTAAAATTTGAACTGAAATCAAGAATTACAGTAAAAAAAATCTCCTGACATCATACATAACCCAAGAATTTTTAAATATCTGACAGCGTTTGCAAGTTATTGAATTTTAAAATCCATCAGTCATTTTTGGACACCCGGTATATTCTACACTTGAAAAGAGATTTGAAGCACTCATTGTTTAATTTAGCTTTAAATTATTGTTAATTAACCCCTTGAAAGGCAATGGGTTATTATATATACCACTTAATTTTAATTCCCAAATGCCACATTGGTACCAGAATTTTGGAATTAAGTTGTGATTTTTACACTATATCAGAAACAAATCTTTTACTTACTTACATATAAATTTGTTTGTAAATACCGGTCTTGTTCAATCATATTAACATTTTAGCAATAGAAGTGCTTTGCCCCTGAAAGGCTTAAACTCACTCTACCTTTCCGCTTTTTTATTTATTCTTGCATTTTGATTTCGTATAAACAATTATTGTTAATTATGTACACGAGTGGTACACACAGAGGGATAGGGAAGGACTTCAATTATCTCTATTTTTGTATAGATATCTTCATTTTATTTAAACAAAGTGCTTTTACGATTCAATTTCTATAAAGCAATGTTGGTTTTCGAACGTTCTTTCAATTTCGATGGAAGTTTAACAGGGATTGCGACCCTCTCTAAGTACCGCTTAACCTCTTCAAGGGCGGTGGTTCATTTTTGGACCACCTAAATTTAATTCCTAAATGCCACATTAACACCAGATTTGTGGAATCAAAAATTTTTTTTATTAAATACACAAAGAAAAGCTTTTACTTATTTTCAAATAAATTCGGTTGCTAATTCTGGTGTCAGTCAATCATTTCAGCATTTTACAAGTAAAAGTACTTTGCCCCTGAAAGGGTTAAACCATTAACCGCTGGTGTTGCGTTGACGCAACGGCCACAAGAAATGCGCATGATTAAATTAGCTATCAAGCTACCACTATTTTTAATTAAAATTTCCCACTTATTTAATAACCGAAAGTTTGATCATTAAATTAAGCAAAAGTTATCTCCCAAAATTTGTGGCGGCAAACGTTTTTCTGTAAAAAAGTTTAAGAGTCCTATATTGTAGTTTCGGCGGTTAATGGGTTAAGCACCTGCGTTAACTGACCTCTCGCGACTGATCTATATTAATACCAAATTCAAGGGGGAAAATTAAGAAAGCTTAACCCCTTAACGGTCGCATTAAATTAGGGTTTAAAAATTCAAATTGCTTATTGGCACCACTTTTTTGAAAAAGAAATATGCACCTTATTTAATAGCAGGTAAAATGATACCATAATAAAGCCCATTACATTATTTTATAATACTGGTGGGAATCAAACGATCTGAATAGAAGACACAGTGCGTGAATATCACGGGAAAGAGAATTAAGGGGTTAACCCTTTCAGGGGCAAAGCAATTCCATTGTTAAAGTGTTGAAATTGAATGAATGACACCGGAAATTGAAAACAAATTTATCTGTAAATATGAGAAAGCTCTAATTCACACACATAACAAACCGATTTTTTTAAAACTAAAATTCTGGTGCTAGTGTGGCATTTGGGAATTAAAATTAAGTGGTTTCACAAACATACCACCGCCCCTCAAGGGGTTAATCAAGTTATGGGCAGAATGAATGATTTTGCTATTACAATGAATCATTTGGGCATGTGCAAAAGCGTACCTGCCCACCTTTTTTTTAAATGTAATTTCTAACAGAAATTTCGTATACAAAAATAATTCTTATTTTAATTAGAATTAAGAACCCCCATAAAAATATTTCAGAAATAATATCTTCAAAATTTCTGAAGGTAATTAAAAAGATAACAGAAAGATGCCGAAGGTTGGCAACTATGATTTTATTTCATTTTCTTTACTAAATTTGTGGTGATAATTGATTAAAAATATATACAAAGGTTAGAAACTATGTTTACACGAATGACCGAATAATTTATACGATAGTAAAATCTTTCATTCTGCAAATCAATAGCTTAATGCACTGAAGGCCGATGAGATATCATTTATACCACTTATTTTTAATCCTTAAATAGCAGAAGCGCATTGAAATTTTCACACACAATTTTACTCTTATAATGTACGTGAAAAAAGGCATTTATTTATTTTGAAATATGTATATCCGTAAATTATGGGGTTATTTAATCATTTTAACATTTTTTCAACAGAATCATTTTGCCCTTGAAAGAGTTGGGGGTTATTCTGATATGCATAATGGTAAATAAATTGAACTCTTCGCGGACCAGTGCACAGTGGGGCAAGAAGCCTTCAAATCTGGCAAAAAATCGAAAAAATGAAATTCTATTTTGAACTACCGACATATGCCACTTTAATAGAGCAGATGTCAGTAAACATCTTCCTAGTATTAAAAAGTGTGCAAAGTTATCTTGGTCGTCATTAAAGAAGTTAAACTGCATATCGCATGATGATAATAAATGAAAAAAAAATCAATAATTTTGTTTCAACATTCATTTGTTAATTACGGTGTAACAATTTAAAAATAATATTTTTGACTATGGAACCTTCGACTTCAGGTACGTAACAAAAATTCATTAACTTTTACTTTTTTTTTAATATGATTTTTATAGATAAAGTGACGCTGAGAATATATAGCAGTGAAATGTACAAAAAAATTTAACAGTGTGTACATACATCGAAGGTTTTAGTTATGAGTTAAAGCGGGTTAAGTCTGAACTATAATTTTTTTCTACTAGGTTTGAGTTTTAGGATGGTAAATATTTAAGAAAATTTTGCTCCTTTTTGCCCTTTTTTTAATTGTATGGTCATTTTCATGATTAATCATCATCAATTTTTTGTTATTGTACGTACATAAACATGATTACGTATAGTTTTTTTTTTTTTTTTTTTTTTTTTTTTTTTAGGTACGAATTTAAATACATTATATAATGCCAAAAGAAAACTTCTGAATATCATAAAACGTTCGAAAGAAAAAACTTATATGATTTTTTGGTAAAAGACCTCCAGAATAAGACAAACTTCGAACGTAGTAGTTCTACAGAGTTAAAAAAGAAGCTAAAATGTTTTAAATTTCAATATAAATTCTGATGGGTAAAATCCTGTCGAGACAAGGAAAAGTTTCTTAGAATTAATAAGGACAGGGGTCATACTTGTCCTGAAATTTCACGACCGGGAATTTCTTCAATACCATTACTTTCTTATGGAAAAATCTCTTCTTAAATAAGGCGAAATTTCGCGCGTTTAACTTAGATTTATATTTCTATAAACAAACAGTGATATTTGTCCTGAAAAAATCCCTTAAGCGCACGACCCATGTAAGGAGTGGCTTGAAAAATAGTTTTCATTTCCTCGAATTGAAAATCAAACAGAAGCGGCATTGAAAAGCAAACGTGCCCGGCCTCATATTCCGTTTGAACGGTGTTCTGAACGATAAAAAAAAAGAGCAAAACGATTACGCAATTCTAGTACTACATCTTCGTTAGTTTACGCGTGATGTATGAGTCTAAGATCTGAAGGACAGATTCGGGCCTCAAAAGTTTTAGAAGATATAACTGCAAGTCCAAAGCAAGCTATCAAACATCAAAATGCTTATACAAAATCTGTAAAATCACAACAGCTTTTGTCAGGAGAAGATGCTCTGGCTTTATAATCGACACGAAATTATCTCGCGAACAGTATAATGTCATAAGAAGAAGAAGTGCACCAGAAAAATGTCCCTCTTACAAAACTGTGCAAGAGGCAAAAAAAGAATTTTATCCTAAAAACATCGCAGTAACAGAAATTAGTGCATCAGTTACATTACAGGCTCTTCTAGATCATACTTCAGAGAGCTTGTTACAAATACTAGAACCTGTTATAGAATCACTTAAAAATGAAGAATTAAAGTAGTTGTGCCTAGTATCAAAGTAGGGTTTTGATGGGTCTTCGGGACATAGCTGATACAAACAAGCTTTCTGTGACTTGGAAGCCAGTGATTCAGCCGTATTTATTACGTCTCTAGTTCCACTTCGAATTATATCTGAAAAAAGAACTATATGGGAAAACCCGCGACCTGCGTCAACTAAATATTGGAGTAGAGTCAAAACACTGTATTAAACACTAGTGTCGTAAAGAAAATTTTCACCTTGTTATTAATAAACAATATAACATACATATAACTACTTAAAAGGTGACTCAAACATATAAAAATATTATTTATTGCAACCCGATATCTCTCGAACACACACGCTTTCATTTTCAAAGGGGAAAAGATGACTGAGGTTTTTTAAATGTATTTCTATTCAGTCATTCATCTTTTTCCCTTTCAAAATGAACGCGTGTGTGTTCGAAAGATCTCGGGTTGCAATAAATAATATTTTTATATGTTTGAGTCACCTTTTAAGTAGTTATATGTATGTTATATTGTTTATTAAATATTGGAGGCCTTTTAAATTAGAATTTGTGAAGGAATCTAGCAAATTGTGCGTTGCGGAAAAAAATAAAATGGATGAACAGATAAAAAATATCCAAGATAGTGATGTAGAAATTAAATCAAGAAAAGTAAAAATAAATCACAAATTAATTTTTTCCATGGTAGACGGTAAAGTTAGTAACATTCTGACGGAAACAACTTCAACTATGACATGCTTCATGTGTGACTCAACGTCAAAACAATTTAACAAAATTGATAAAATGATATCCAGAGATGTAAAAACTGAGAATTTAGAATTCGGCCTATCAGTGCTCCATGGATAGACGGATAAGTATATTCGAATGTCTTTTGTACGTGTCTTATAATCTACCCGTTAAAAAATGGCAAGTTCTTGAAAAAAGTGAAAAAGAAATCGTATCTCAAAATAAAATTCGAATTGAAAAAGAATTTAGAAGCCGATATGGCTTAATTGTTAACAAACCTAAGCCAGGGTTCGGTAACTTAAACAATGGCAACTATGACAGGCGATTTTCTCAGAATCCAGAACTTTTAGCTCAGATCACAAGAATTGATGTAGATTTGATAAAAAAAACTAAATATAATCTTGATAGTAATATGCAGTACATATGAGATACATGTAGAAAACTATCGTGCATATGCTTCTGCTATCTTGATAGTACTACATACATTTTGCCTGAGAAAGGGGAATTCACTCCTTCAAAACGAGTCGCTGATATTCACTTTAAGGTGTGCTTCAGAATCATTAAAATTATTAATTGTATTTGCAACACCAGTTTTTTTGCATTTTTAATGCGATATTATGGATTATTTATAAATATTTAATTTGTATAAATCTATCTTAATTTCTTGTTTTTAACTTATTTTTGTACAGAAAATATTTGAAAAAGCTTTGTAAATTAATTAATAAATTATTTTATAGCTTATGTAGAAGTTTTAAGTTTTACTACGTAAAGTCTATAAAAGAATGCAAGATGTGCTTTTTTTGTTCAAAGTAAATTTTATTTATTGCCAACTTTGGTGGCTTCCTGCACCACTGTGCAGCGTCCTATACACGAATTTTATTAGTTTGGCACCCCTTACTTATTAAATAGATATCATTACTTATTTATCGACGAGAATGTCCTAATTAAAAAGGCAAATATTACTTTTCTTTATTACTGGTACCAAAACAAATCCTGTATAAAGATGCATATATGCACCCATGGTCCCGAACGTAGTAAATCTCTTAAATCTGGTTGTACAAATAATTTAGTAACAAAAATATTCGTTTCGATGATGTTTTCAGCTGATTAGGCCTAATTTCTCTCAAATATTACACATATTTAAACTAGAATTTGTTATGTAAGTGTGCAAGAACACATGGGCAATTCGCAATAACTAATCTATGGTCCCGAATGGTTAAATCACTTAAATCTGATGAAAAAATATTTTAGTAACAAAAACATTCGTTTCGATGTTTTCAGCTGATTTGGCATAATTTCTCTCAAATACTACACATATTTAATTCTATTTCGAACAAGCATTTGTTGTATAAGTGTGCGAGAACACAAAGGCATTTCGCAAAACTAATCAACTTCCGTTTTACAAACGTCTGCTGTCGGAACACCTTTTAGCTCACTGATTTGTTTACACAATGTTTCTAAATAGAATTTTTAGTTGTAATTTCAGTTACAAAAGCATGCCTTTAGGGAATTTAGAGAATTCAAATAGAATGATATAAAATTGGGACTTACATTTATCTATAGATAATGTAAGTTATAAAGTTATGAAATGAAAATATTAATACTTTTTGGATATTTATATTTTTTTAGAAAAGACGAACGGCTAATAAAACCCACTATATAATTATATCTCTTTATATCGAATGGGTTTTAGTATAATCAAATTAAAATGCCGGCCAAATGTAGCCTGTAGGTAAATTTTAACCCCATTTCGTTTTCATTTAATAATTATTATTCTAAACATTTAAATCTATTGCATCACATCTCGTATAAGCATTTGATACCAGTGCGAGGTAACACAGAGGCAATTCGCAGTAACTAAGTAACTCATGTACTTGCATTTCACAACTGTCAGCTAAATTAAAACCTTTTTGTTCATTCATGTAGCATATTCTTGTATAACATTTAAACGACTTAATATATTAAGTAAAATTTCTTGTTCAAAACAGGTTTATTCAGACGTCGAAATTTTCTAAATATATCCTGGGATCTTTTTAATCGCTCTTCATTTGTTCTATACTTGAAACAATATTTGAAGCATTCGGTTCTTGTTTAAACTTTAACCTTTTAACGGTCGCATTAAATTACGGTTAAAAAATTCAAATTGCTTATTGGCACCACTTTTTTGAAAAAGAAATGTTCACCTTGTTTAATGACAGGTAAAATGATACCATAATAAAGCCAATTATACTATTCTATAAAACTGGTGGGAATCAAATAAATCTGAATAATCTGAAAAAAAGACACAGCCCGTGAATATGACGGGAGCGAGAATTAAGGGGTTAAAAACAAAGCATGACACACGGCGAGTCTTTGTTCGGTGTACTATAATATATTTCCTACCAGTAATTTAAAAAGTAATTTTTGCTTTATTCAATCACAAAATTCGTGCGATTAATTTTGACAAAGAGATCTATTTGGAAACACCGGTGGAGACCGATTAAATACTCGTCGCGAAAGGGTTAATTTAGTCGCAAATTACTGTCAATTAAGCCAATTCTATATTTTTTGCGCCTTGATCTACACTTTTGTACAGTACAGTTTTGTACAGTCTTTTGTGCAGTTACGGCATTGTAATTACCTACACTAACATCAAATTTCATAAGCTTAACACTAGAGCACCCGGAAATTTTGTTGAATATTTATAAAAATGTCCTATACCAGAATATTTATTTAAAATTATATAACATATATATTTAAATTCATATTTTAGATATTTTCTGGTGAAATTTCTGGTTCGATTCGACATTTAATCGTCTGGTTGGAGTCGAATCGACTCCTGCTAGGAGTTCTAGCGTTAAGGATATTCTAATATTCAAAGATATTGAAACCATTTTTAAATCATCTGAATCTTCTTAATCTGTTCAGGTAAATAGAATGTAAATTTTTGCGATACCCTTAGTTGGCAGGCTTACTTACTCTCGAAAATTATATATATTTAATCACATCTCGAATAAAAACTTGTTCTCAGTGTGTGAGTACACGAATGAATTTCGCAATAACTCAGTAACTAATATACTTGTACTTCACAAATGTCAGCTACCTTAACATATTTTAGTTCATTAATTTGTTTACGCTTACTTCTAAGTAACGATTCTCTGTTTTAATTTCAGTTAAAAAAGAATGTCTTTAGGAAATTTTAAGACATTCATGTTGGAATGAACTGGAAAAGGGATTTAAATTTATCTATAGGGTCTTTAAAGCTAATGAATGAGATAAAGAACTGAAAGCTTTTAGTATATTTAGGTAATGATGATTCAGGGAAAAAGTACGACTAATAAGACTCACTTTTAAAATAAATCGTATTTTAATGAATAGGAATAAGTTAATATTGACTTGTCCGGAAAGTTCGTGCCGATTCGTGCAAACTGCTAACTATTTTTATATTCTATTCGTACCATTTAAAAAAAAAATACGTTTCATAGTGTGTTTCTTTTGCTGATGTTGTCAAAGTATATGCGAAAAATTCTATTTTCAAAAAGTGTGGCTACATGAATTTAAAAATATCACGTGAATTGAGAAAAAAGACTTTTGGGACAAACTTTGACTGTCAAAAACAGACACGTTGCATTTCTTCGAAACATTCTGACCCTACCTCACTACTCTCCAGACATTGCTCCGCCCAACAACTCTTTGTTTCTTTTTCACAAAAATTTTCTTCAACAAAAAAAATTGGATTTTTAAATCGCATAAAAAAGCATCTCGAAAACTATTTTTCATCGAATTACAAATGTTTCGGAAAGAAGACATTATGAGACTTCGAGCCAGACGGAAGGAGGTTATAGAAGAGGCACCTATATAATTTAGTAAATGTATACTGAAATTTAAATCTTCTACGTTTTAATTTTCCTTTAAAATCGGCACGAACTTTCCGGACAACCCAATACAATTAAGGTTTAAATGTTTTTTTACCCATTAATGGTCGCATTAAATTACAGTTTAAAAAATCAAATTGCTTATTGGCATCACTTTTTTGAAAAAAAGATTTTCACCTTATTCAATGACAGGTAAAATGATACCATTATAAAGCCAATTACACTATTTTAAAAAACTGGTGGGAATCAAACAATCTGAGTAAAAGAGACAGCCCGTGAATATCACGGGGGCAAGAATTAAGGGGTTAAAAGACAAACTAAAGGAAAAACCGTACCAGCATCGAAAGACCTCAAGGTAGCAGTAGAACTGAAGCAAATCCTTTCAGACTGAAGAACCCGTCATCAGACGGAAGATGCACAGCCGAAGAAGCTGCCAAGGAAAAATCCGCCCAGTGTTGCCAGATGGGCTACTTTTGAAAAAATAAGTTTCTTGATTGGCACCACTTTTTTGAAAAGGTAAAATGTGCCTTATTTAATGACATATTAATTAAGGCAAAAACAAAGTGAATTTTACCGTTTCAAAAAAAGTGGTGTCAAACAAGAAAGCTGAATTAAAAAAAGTAGCCCACTGGCAACACTGCACCCGCCACTCGCCAACGGGTGGTCAGCAAGGCCTAATTACCAACGGAAGAAAATTCCAGAAGTAAAAAGAGTAGCTGTTCTTTTCTTATTCATGACAGTGATTTTGCTATTAAAATTTAGTGGTGGAGGTTTGCTCCGTTGGTAAGCAGGCCCTGGTACTTAGTCATAAGAATCGTCCGAAAGAATATAGACCGGGAGCCGGCAGCACAGACAACCACCTCAACGAGTTGGAGGCTGAAATTCCAGAATTAGCTAAAACTCGATTCCCATATTAAAACGCAATCGGTTGCCAAGTGTCATATCTTGGTGGAAAACACCTAAAAACCCGATTTTAGTTGTCGACTCGAGGTTTACCATTGCGTTTTCCTGCACCCAAAGGTATGAAAGCATGGCGACTGGGAGCAGGAAAACACAATGATAAACCTACGAGTCAACCGCTAAAATCGTATTTTTAGGTATTTTCCACCAAGATATGACTTGCCAGTCCGATTGCGTTTTAATATGGGAATCGAGTTTTAGCTAATCCTGGAATTTCAGCCTCCAACTCGATGAGGTGGTTTTCTCATGGTTCGTACGCCTCCTTGAATTTTGAAGACCAGAAAACTTTTCGCACCAGTATTATCTTATAGAAAATCTCTTCTTAAAAGAAGGCGAAATTTTGCGCGTTTAACTTAGATTTCTTTTTCTATACAAAGATACTGGTAGTTTTCCTGGATAAATAACGGTATCCGTACGAACCATGTGTCTGTGCTGCCGGCTCCCGGTCTACTAGGTTCAACGTCTGGCAACGGCGGCAGCAACCAACGACCACACTGCAAAACAGAGACTGCCTTCAGCGAGGACTTTGAGAATATAACACGAATTTTTGTTAAACATAACGGAAAACACTTTGCTGTCTCCGTACCCTAAACACGTCGGGACAACGGTTTCCGACTACTCATGTTACGACGCAAGAGCGTTCCGTCCCTAGGGGGACTCTGTTTCCATAGCTACATCTTACGCTTTTTTTGTACCTCAAAAATTTAATAGAAATTTTTGACTTCTGTAATCGGCAGGTTACATCGATTTAAGAATGTAAAATTTACTATTAACCCCTTGAGGGGCGCCGTTTGCAGTCTGCAAACGGTTAATTTTAATGCCTAAATATTCAAATGGGCCCAGTAATTTCTTAGTACAATTTCGACCTCATAATAAACGTGAAAAAAGGCTTTTAATTGTTTTCAAATAAATTTGTTTGTTAATTGCGGTGTGAATTAATTATTTGAACATTTTTGAGCAGAAATGCCTTACCCCTGAAAGGGTTAAATGTTTGTAGTACAAAAAAGCGTAAGTGTTGGCAGCTATGTGCTTCTCACAGGGACGGTCACCTTCCACACTGAAATGTTCTGCTCGGGTGCAAAAAGAAGGAAATACCCTTTTTGCACTTTAAAAGTCAAATATCGATTATTTTCTCTGATTTATATCTTTAAAGAGAGAGATGCATAGAAAGCAGCTCGCCGGAATACCATTGATCTATCCATTACCACTAAATTCAAATATTTATTTTCATATTATATTTCTATTGCAAATGTTCTAGAAACATATTACAATTATTACTATTTGGAATAACTGGCATTTAAAGAACCGGATCAGTGGGAGCTATTTATCTCGTCGGGGGGAAAGAAGCACATTTTATTTAGCTTCATGCAATCCTTTGAGCGTTAAACTGGCGTTCTTCTTCCGTGTGTTTGATGAACTGAAAATCTAGCGTAACAAAATTTTGAAATTTATGTTGCGTTTGACTATTGCATAAGATAAATAAATGTTTCAGCTATTCCATTACTAATGTGCATAGCATATTGATACATTTCTTTTAAAGATTATTTAATGAAGTATTTCAAAGGTATGACAAAAAATTGGGTAAAGCCGAAAAGGTTAAAACCATGTAATTTGTTTATGAACATACATAGGTATAGCTGTCGACTATTAACTTTTTGTTACCATTATTTTTTAATAGTAATATCTGTCTTTTTTAATCGTAGAATAAATAAGGCGAAGATAACTATTTGTGAATAGTGAAAATAAAAAACAGTATAGTTGGCAGCTATGTATAAGTGATAAACTACACTGAATAAATTACAAATAAGGGGGAGTGTCCAAAAGCTTTCGATTGTACGCGGTTTGTCGAATAGCTACTTAAATTCTTGACGAATCATCTTTGAACTTTGAGTATGTAAAGAACGCGTTTGACTTAATATTTTTCAATGAATATTTATTCGAGGAGGCAACTAGGACGTCAATAATACATTTAGTAATAAATAATATTTGCTATCACCCATGTAAGAGGGAATGTTCAAAATGGTGTGTCTCTGTAGTTCAATGTAGTATTGAATGTAGTCACTTTGGCTATGAGGGTCCTGTTCAAGATGTGTGTATATAGCATGAATATTCATGAAGATGTTAACGTTTCTGAGAAAATTTCGGATGTTTTATGTTTATAACATACAGAGTTTCCAACCAAATTAAACACCACTTTCCGAAATAAAAAATAACGTTAGAAATAGTATACTGCAATTAAAAAATATATATATTCAATATTTTAGGGATGTAAGATGAGATATGGGCAATTGTATGAAATAATTTTTAACTGCGCATGAGTGAAAGTTTCCAAAATTTTTATTTCATAATTTGGTAGTCAACTATTTAGGGCAAATTATATAAAAACCTCTGTCGAATATCGTAAAAATTGAAAAAGACACAGGCTATATAGGGAGTAGCTTTCTAAAAGTGGCTGGATAATAAGGGATTTCCCACTATTTGTCAATCAAACTCACTGTATCGTTGTATCTCTCCGAGTTTCACGATATTTGGCTAGAGGTTTTTTTATAAGTTGCGCTAAATAGCTAAATACCAAATTAAGTAATAAAAATTTTGAAATCTTTCACGCATGAGCAGTTAAAAATTATTTCATGCAAATGCCCATATTTTATCATTAAGGGTATAGTTTTGAAATATTTTAATATACATAGCTGCTATCAGCTACGACTTTTTGTCATGCGTATTTGAGAATGTTCTTCGTCATAGTTAATCGCAGAAGTCTGCGATTAAATATGGGAAAGTTTAATATTAGCTCCTTGAGGGGCAAGCAATTACGTTTGTGAAATGCTGAATTCTCACCGGAATCTTCGAAAAATTCTATTCCAAAATAAGTAAAAGCAATTTTACGGCTTTTTTCCGCCATAGTCAGAAAAGTAAAATTTAATAAAATTTTTCTTGTGTAAAACTTCATTAACCCTCTGTCTACCAGAAGGGTCCAATGGACCCGACATGTACATTCAAAATATTTATTCAAACCAGAAATTTCTTCAAAACAAACTAAATGTATAAATCAGACAATAATAAGTTAAATAAACAAATTAAATAGTTTTAAGTAAAAATTCTGGTGCAGAATGTTTTTATAAAACTTGAGTAAAATTTCCGGTAGTTCTAGGGTTAATCGTAGGTGGTATATAATATATACCGGTGCCCCTCAAGAGGTTAAGGCATACTTGTTACAAGAAACTGCAGCAGTTATAAGCTATGATTGAACACCTTCGCGACAAGCATAATGTATAAAATTTTTAATATTTGGGTACCACTAGTTAGGGATAGAAAACTTTACATTATTCAATCACAGAAATTCTGCAGAGTAATAATACGAAATTAACTATTTGAAAATACTGGTAATCAAAATGAAGGATTGTACGCAACATGCAAAAGAACACCATACTTTGTTATTGTCAGTGTATTTGAACGAGTATAAGTACCAGTAGTTTTGAAAAAAAGAAATCTCTTTTTTACTTTGTTCTATCTTCAATAGAAGAAAGTATTGTAATCGAAATCTTTTTCGACTTCCGGTTGTCGACGGATTTACATGTTTAAGGGTCAGAGATCCCAAAAAACATGTTTATAGAAAATGTCTGTCTGTCCGTGTGTCCGTGTGTCCGTCTGTCTGTCGCCATTGTACCATCAAATAGTGTATGAAGTTATGCATAGAATTGAACCAAATTTTTATTTTAAGTTTTTGACTATGGCAAGCATATCCTCCCTGAATTTGGAAAAATTTCGCCGGTAGAGGGCACTGTAATAGCGAATTTTGTGCGATTTTGAATATTGTATCATCCAAAAGTATATGAAGTTATGCATAGAATTAAACCAAATTTTTATTTTAAGTTTTTGGATATGGCATGTAGGTTCTCCCTGAATTTGGAAAAAATTCGCCAGTAGGGGACGCTGTAACAGCGATTTTTGTGCGATTTTGAATATTGTACCATCCAAAAGTGTATGAATTTATACATAGAATTGAACCAAATTTTTATTTTAAGTTCTTGGCTTCGGCAAGAAGATTTTCCCTGAACTTGGAAAACATACGCCGGCAGGGGGCGCTGTAACAGCGATTTTTGTGCGATTTTTAATATTGTACCATCCAAAAGTGTTTGAAGTTATGCATAGAATTGAACCAAATTTTTATTTTAATTTTATGGCTATGACAAGCAGGTCCTCCCTGAATTTGGACAAATTCGCCACTAGGGGGCGCTGTAATAGCGATTTTGCATATTGTACCATCGAAAAGTGTATGAAGTTATGCATAGAATTGAACCAAATTTTTATTTTAAGTTCTTGGCTATAGCAAGCAGGTCCGTCCTTAATTTGGAAAAAATTCGCAGGTAGGCGGCGCTGTAATAGCGGTTTTTGTGCCATTTTGAATATTGTACCATCGAAAAGTGTATGAAGTTATGCATAGAATTGAGGCAATTTTTTTGTGTTTCTTTTTGGTCATGGCATGAAGGTCCTCCCTGAATTTGGAAAAATTCCTCTAGAAGGGGGTGCTATAATTACGATGTCTGAACCATTTTCTTTATTGTACAATCGAAAAGTGTATAAAATTATGCATACAATTGAAGCAAATTTTTTGTGCATGTTTTTGGCTTTGGCCAACAGGTCCTCCTTGAATTTGGAAATATCGCGCGGTAAAGGGACTCTGTGATAGCTATTTTTGTATACTTTTATTGATTTTTCGTAGTTCTATTGTCCATCGGTGGCTCGTGCAAAGGCTTGAACTCACTTCCTGCTAAGTCGGCTATTCGCAAACATCTGATAACAACATAATAAGGAAAAACTATTAATTTTAACAAATATCATGATATAGATTAACTCGTTTTTAGTTCATTTAATTGACTGAAGCAGAAATTTAAGATGAAAATCAAAGTTGGTATAGTAAGGAACTAATAGTATTGAAGTATTAACATGTGTAACTAGTTTTTGAAATATTAAGATGTATAAGATTGGCACATCCAACTAGTTTATCGTAGAAATACTACATATCGTAACACTATTATTAAATAAAGTGAAAATTGCTTTAAGAAAATAACGATATCCCTAACATTTTCTCCCTTTCACTATGCTACTGTCACGTACAGCCAGTATGGCCTTTTATTATTTCAGAAATTCTGAATAGTTTTTTTCTCTATTTAACCATTTCATTATCAGAGTTGCCAAGTCTCCGTCTTTTTACACACCATTATTATCTTAGTGAAAATCCGGTACTTTTAAACCGACCAAATATTCCAATTAAATTAAAAAAAAAAAACATTTTCTGTATTAAAATACTTGTATCGTAGAAGGCAGGAGATTATGGACCATTAATGCAAACTATTATTATAGTCAATCGCCGCACAATTTATTTATTTTTTAAAAATCGGTCGCAGAGGTTTCTTTAAAATTTAACAGCATTAGTGCATGGCGGAAATAAATTTTGAAAAAGTGGGAACTAAAAAAATAGCCCACTGAAACGTATTTGTCCCACCTCGTAGTCAAAACATTAATGACACACACTCCGTGATTACTAAAAGTGAAAAGTATTTTTCGGAATTTCTGGTACGCATTCAAAATTTCTTAATGTTAAAAACCTGAATTGCCAACTCTGACCACTGTGTCGAAGTAATCAGTTCCTGATAACTTGAAAAATGACCTTATTTAAACAACTTTTTCCTTAAAAATTTCTATCCTAAATGAGGAGAAAAGCTCTATTCATTTTTACCGGTGGCAGTATTACCCTGTGGTAACCAGGCGCTGAAAATGACGCTGCCAGGCGATCTAGTGTTAACCCTCTCGTTGCGTAGGTAATTCTTTACGATGAGAGTCATTTACAGAATATTTAATCGTTTATCACCGGTTCTTTAAAGCAGAAATTTTTGACTATCGTAATCGGGGAAAATGTCCTGATTAAATCAGACATAGTTTTCGCTAAAACATAACTGGTAGGAATAACCAAATAGTATTAGTTAGACGGAAAAATGTATGCCCGAGTATATCTCGGGTTGCGCAGTGAGAGGGTTAATACTCTTCAGCTTTAATGTGTAACATAAAATGCGTATTTTACACCTTTACATTAAAATAAATTGATGACCAAATTTGAGATAGCTCAAGGAAAGAACATATATATTTTCTGTTAAAGAGTAAGATAAATTTTACTTGATTTTCTTTCCTCGAAATAAGGACTTAATAAAACAATTATCTTTATTTGACATATGTTGACATGATCAATCAAGTTGTGTCCAAAAAGACGATAGTTCTTACTTGCGAGAATGCATGTAGGATATATTTGTTAAGAAACAGCTAAATAAAGTACCGTTATTCTATTGTTTATTGAACAATAAAGTGAAACATTCTTCTGATTCAGGTTTCTTCAAATAATTATCCCCACCTTTAACTTTAGAAAGCAAAGGAATTTTACTCAAGCTTTATTAAAATATATTTTGCACCAGAATTGTTATTTAAAACTACATAAGTTACATATTTAACATATTTCTGTGCGTTTATATTCAACTTATTTCATGAAGAAATTTCTAATTCGAATCGAAATACCTTCATTTAGTTCCGATCAAAACGCCCGCTATGGCCGTTCTAGTATTAACCCCTTGAAGGGCGGTGGTATATTATTTATCCCACTTAGTTTTAGCCAATAAATGCCACAACCGCACCAGAATTTTGTAATAAAATTTTTCTTTTAAAATGCACGTGATTCAAAGCTTCTAGTTATTTTCAAATTTATTTGTTCGTAAAACCTGGTGTCGCTCAATTATTCCAACATTTTAACAACAGAATTAATTAATTTGTCTCTGAAAGTGTTAATTGATTTCTCATTTATCTGATAAAATGAAAGATGTAACATTTTATATCCACTTTTATTTATAATATCGTTAAGTATTTTTATTTAAAATAAATTTAACCCTTTCCGGAGAAAACTACTTCTATTCGAAAAATTCAGAAATAATTGATTGACACCGGAATTTAAAAACAAATTTACTTCAAAATTGGTAAAACCTTTTTTTCACGTACTTAGTAAAATTAAAATTTTCCTTCCAGAATTCTAGTGACAGGGTGCCATTCCGCAATTCACATTAAGTGGGATATATTATATCCCGCCGCCCTTCAAGGGGTTAAAGTGCACTAATAACTTACACTAGAACCATGCTTTGACACATTTTAAGGGGGATAACAGAAAAGGTATAATTTTTAAGAAATTACAGTAGAACCCTGGTTGTTCACTTGCGGGGAAATTTTCCACTAGTATATTGTAAAAGAAATTTGCACCTTATTTCAAGGCCAAGATTGTTGCTGATTTTTATACCGGATCAACAGTTTCTAACTACCGCCGAAACAAACTTCAATCAGAAAATTTTAAGTAGAAAATTTGCCTTTTTTAATCGGCTTTTACACGAAAAATTTCTCTCATAAACATGATAATTTTTTTTTTTTTTACTGGTGGCAGTTTGCCCAGGTTTTATAATCTTTTACACTGTTGTCTAGGTTGCCACAATAGGGTGGAAACTTAGGGTCTGACTATGGCCAAATTGAACTTCCACCAGTAAAAATGAATATCTGTTTTTTCCATAAATTATTACTGAAATTTTGCATTAATACGGCGTATAAATAAAAAGAAAATTTGTATTTAAATTTACTGGTGGAAGTTTGCTTCTGCGGTAATCAACCCAGTGAAAGCGGTTATAGTTGAAGCTTCACTATTTTACTAATATGTCACTTTCTCTTTCTTAATAGTTCCATGGTTCTAGTGTATGCTTAAAGCAGATGTGCCAAACTGTGGCCCGCTGGATACCAGTAGTTTGTTAACTCCTTCAGGGGAAAAATACTTCTGTAGCTAGAATGTTATAATAATTATTTGATACCGGGATTTATGAACAAATTTATACAAAAGTAACTAAACGTTTTTCTTCGCGTACATTATACAAAGAAAAATTTAGTTCCTCAATACTGGCGCCAATGTGGTATGTGTAATATACCGGTGCCCTTCAAGGGGATAAAGAAATCATTGAATTCTTGAATTGCAGAGATTCGATGATTAGATAACCGAATGACAACTATAAAATTTTAGTGGTATCCGGCGGGCCACAGTTTGACACTCCTCATTTAAAGCATACAGTTTAATGAAAAAAAAATCCCATACGAGTAACTAAATAATATTACGTATATTAATAATAAAGCTAAATATATGATTTGCTATGGATATTTGCATATAAATCAACCCTCGAATTCTAGAGGAATAATAAGTTGAATATTGGTCTTTTCGAATATTTATTTTTGCCTCAATAGAAAAACAAAAGTCTGCTTTTAAATAGGGCGAAAATATCTATACTAAAATATTTGTCCTTGCGTTTATCTAACCCTGTTTACATATTCATATGGAAGGTAAAGAAAAAGTGAAAATTGCGGGAACACATGACTTTAGGAAACGTAAGAGAGTGTTCTACTGTATTCTTAAAGCATACAATTTAATCGACAAAATATGAGTAACTAAATTAATATTAAGTATATTAATTACAAAAATCAATATTTAATCTACAGTGCATATTTCCGTATGAGTCGACACCCAAATTTGAGAGGAATAATAGGTTCAATATTAGTATTTCCAAATATTTATCTTTGCCTTGTCTAATCGCAGAATTCGTAATAATTTTCTACGATTGAAGGAGAAGAAAACTATTGAGAATTACTGAAATTTAATCCGATAATTCATCTCGAATCCGGAAAACCACTTATACGGTAGCTACATTTAAATATATATAACTTAAACCCTTTATCGGGCAATGGTAATATCCTTACCACTTAATTTTTATTGACAACTGGTGGATTCGCACCGGAGTTTTTAGTAAAATATTTTGTTTTTATAAAAAGCTGATTAAAAGGAAAAAAAAAGCCGCATTTTATTTTCAAATAAATATGTTTGTAGATTCTGGTGGCAGTAAATCTTTTCGCCATTTCAGCCACAGAATTGACTTACCGATAAAGGGTTAAAGCGCTGCCATCGAAATACTCAAGGCCAGAGAACACGAGTTGTGGTGTCATCACTAATCGACCGACTTCTCACTCGTGTTGAAATTCTCACCGAAAAATTTTAAATAGCAAATTTATTTTATTTTATTTGTGAAATATCTATCATCTTATAAAACAATAATATTTAAACTTACTGGGGAGGATTTGGAATCCCCCAATAAAAAATCAGCCAGATGCGGAATACCACAGTGTTGCCGCATCTGGCTGCTTTTTTATTGGGGGATTCCAAATTGTCACCAGTAAGTTTAAATAGTTATTATTGTTTTATAAGATGATAGATATTTCACAAATGAAATAAAAGAAAATTGCTATTTAAAATTTCCCGGCGTGAATTCCAACACGAGTGAGAAGTCGGTCGATTTGAAATGACGTCACAGCTCGTGTTCTCTGGCCTTGAATATTTCGATGGAAGCAGTTAACCCTTTCAGGAGCAAGGTACTTGTATTCCGAAAATGTTGAAATTATTTATTGACACCAGTATTTAAAAGAGAATTTATTTATAAACAAATAAAAGCACATTTTCGCTTACTTAATAAAGGTGAAATTTTCATTATAAAATTTCGGTGCGAATGTGGCAGTTATGGATTAAAACTACGTGATGCCGTGACGACATCACTGCCCTTCAAGGGTTTAAAGTAATATCAGTGATCGCAGCGTTCCTAAATTTTTCTGCATTTCCTAGCACTGTTTTAAATCAAAAATATTCGCGGTAGATTTCTTTAACATCTGCAATAGCAGCCTACAAGAAAGATTATCGTATTAAAATAGTGGTGACAAAGTGTGAAAGTTTTAAGAACGCTGTGAATCCTGGTAATATATATAAATAAACGATAAATATTAAGATCTTTGTATCAAAAAATGCCTCAAGCCTACGTATTTCCGACATAGAAGTTTGACATACTAAACGTAACTTGCTTTGTGTGGTACATATTGACTTCATTCATTAATGAAATTTGGGGTTAAAACTTTCTTCTTTCATTCGAGGATTATATGCAATACATTACGGTATATTTTGTGTTCTTCAGATTTAAACCTTTATCGAAAAAATAAGATTAAAATTACTCTAATTACTTCTGAATGGATAATTCAGGAATTTTGCGAGGAATTGATAGTCAACATTATTTTTAAAAATTATGAACCTGACATCATCTAAATAAAATATAGTATACTACATGGATGCCGCCGAACCTGCAGCCGGTGTCCCGCACAGCTGAAATTATTTCAGAAAAGTAAATTTGCATTATTTTATGACAAAAACTCAGCTTTTAAATGAGAAGCAGGTTACTAATAGGAAATAGGGGTGGTGGTTCAACCCTGATCAGAGATGTCTAACTAGCCTGCCAGCGGAAGATTTCTCAAAACTATATCCTATTAATAATCTTCTCAATATACATTGACAAAATTTTGCGATCGAATGTCGCAAATATTACTATTCGAAAAATGTGCTGACAACTGACTTATTAGAATTCCTGTACCTGATTTAGATAACAATTCTTTTGCGAAACAAAACATATATGGAAGTTTCTTCACACAGGGTTGCCACAGGCGACTCTTTTTTAATTCTACCTTGAACTTGCACTACTTTCTTAAAACAAAAATATTTTACATACAGTTTGGCAACATTTCCAAGAAAAATATGCGACAAAAAAATTTTTTTTAATAGTGCTGCGAATAGAATAGAAAAATAGTCGCCCGTGGCAGCTCTGTTAACATGATGATATTCTTAAAATAACAGAAAAAATTATTAGAATGTAATGATAGAAAAACTTTCAATATATACTCGTAATATATACTTCAATGTATATAATCGAAAGATATATGGTTATCATATTGTTAACATTTCATCGACATAAAGATATATCTAAGAAAAACTTATTAACGGCTACTACATTATCACCCTTCTACAGCAGAAGTTATCAACAGCTTCACAAGATAGACGAAAGTAGCAGGATACTTATTTATTGCTGAGAAAATCCTACTTAGTCCACAATATACAAGAGCCTTGTAGTCCATTACTAATACCGTTGCAAATATTTTCTTCTTGCAAACAATGATTTTGTTGCAATGTAGTCTTAAAAAAAGGTATTCCTAACAAACTTTTCGGCATTTTTAGAATTTTATTCCGTTGAATTTTTTTTAAGTGGAAATTTGTATTTTCTTTTCTATGTATTTAATATAAGAGTTACTTTATATAAAATAATTAGGTAGGTATGCATGTACATATCTGTCACATTTTATGCATTTTTTTATTAATACTAAAATTTAACGGTAAATTTTGTCTTACTTAATCGCCGAAATATGCGATTCATTGAAATTGATAATAAAGTTTTTTTAGATGAAAAATTGTATTTTCTTTTTCATGTATTTAATATAAGACTCATTTTATATAATAAAATTAGGTATGTATGCATATACGTATATGTGACCTTTTATGATTTTTTCCATAACACTAAAATTTTATAGTAAATTTTGTCTTACTTAATTGCCGAAATATGTGATTAATTGAAATTGATAATGAAGATTTTTTATATGAAAAAGTGTATTTTGTTTTCTATGTATTTATGATCAGACTTATTTTATATAAAATAATTAGGTAGGTATGCACATACATATCTGACAACTTTTAAGGGTTTTTTTCTTAACCCTTTCAAGGGCGCTGGTTCATTTTTAGACCACTTAATTTTAATTCCTAAATTCCACATTCACACCAGAATATTGGAATGAAAAATTTTCCTTTATAAATTACGTGAACAAAAGCTTTTGCTTATTTTGAAATAAATTTATTTGAAAATTCCGGTGTCAGTCACTCATTTCAGCCTTTTCTGAATAGAAGTATCTTGCCCCTGAAAGGGTTAACACTAAAATTTATTAGTAATTTTTTCCTTATTTAATCCAGACGGTATCCCTTACACAAATGTTATTTGGTTAGCACCGCTTTTTTAAACAGTTAAAAAATGCTCTAATTAGAAAAGACAGACATAACATTTGTTTATTAATGGTGCCAAAAACCACCGCCCCCTGAATACTAGGCCTGAGCACTGACACAAAAATGGCGGCTGCCGAAAGCGGATTTTTTTCAGCGTGTGTACAGCCCTTTAAATATTCGCACCAATAACTTTTTAAAGTTTTTTCCGCTTTATTTTTCTGAGATCAAACAAGTCAGGGAAATCTATACTAATAAAAGAATAAATCGCTCTGTGTGTGTCTGTCTGTCTGTGTGCGATGGCTAGCAAAAACTACCGCACGTAGAAGTCTGAAAATTCAGATGTGATTAGTCCAAGACAGGTCCCGATACACCTGAAGCTCGGATTTATAATTTTTTATGGGCCGGGGCCCCAGGGCCCCTTTCAATTTTTATGCACTAAAACGTTAATAACATACCTCTTTTCTATCCGATCTTCTTCGTTTTTGGGGTGAATTATCCTTTCAGTTTCTGCCCCATTTCTACATTTCACTTAAGACCTTGGCACCCTTGCAAGGGGCCCAGTACAGGGCCCCTTGAAGTTTCAGTGCACTAAATTGTTAATAACATGCATCTTTTCTATCCAATCTTCTTCGTTTTGGGGGTGAGTTCTCCTTTCAGTTTCTACCCCATTTCAATATTTCAGTTAAGACCCTGGCACCCTTGCAAGGGGCCCGGTACAGGACCCCTTGAACTTTTGTTGCACTAAATTGTTAATAGCATGCTTATTTTCTATCCGATCTTCTTCGTTTTAGGGGTGAATTCTACTTTCAGTTTCTACACCATTTTTATATTTCTGTTAAGACCCTGTCACCCTTGCAAGGGGCCCGGTACAGCACCTTTGAAGCTTTAGTGCAATAAATTGTTAATAACATGCCACTTTTGTATCCGATCTTCTTCGTTTTTGGGCTGAATTCTCCTTTCAGTTTCTACCCCATTTCTACATTTCAGCTAAGACCCTGGCACCCATGCAATGGGCCCGGTACAGGGCCCCTTGAACTTTTAGTGCACTAAATTGTTAATAAATTGCTTCCTTTTTATCCGATCCTCATTTTTGGGATACTTTCTCCATTTAGTTATACTCCCGTTTCTACATTCCAGTTAAGACCATGGGCCCGTCTAGGGTCATGTAGGGCCCGTTCCAGGCTCCCTTAAAATTTTTGTGTGCCATGCGTTTTTCACACCCTAATTTTCTGACCTTCGCAATGCGTAATTTTAAAGTTGAGTCTTAAACTCTTCTCCTTAGACCAACAATCACATATTTTTATTGGGGCACTAGGATCCTTTTTTAATCCTTTCCCCAATTTTTTGCATACTTCTTTTAAATTATAGTCTAATGATTAATTCATACCCTATGCTTAATTTCAACTAATCGAAGATCTAAAATGCTAAGTACTAAAACGTTGTAATATGTTTTCATGTTAGGACCTTTTCTCAACTATCAGTTGGCCCCTTTTGGGCCCCCTATTAGAACTCCCTTAAAAATAGTCCGATTCACTAGCTTTTTTTTTCTAACAACATCTTAGATTCTCCAGCTATTACATGAACGACAAAAAAAAAATATTCCAGGCTTCAACTACCACCAATTTTGAATATAAATCGTCTTCTTAGGGCCCTTGGTGCATCTTCTTTAAAAATGATCCGAATTCCTTGCAATTTTCTTTACCATAGTTCTAGCGTTCGCAGATTACATTAAAAACTACTAAAAAGTGTATTTATACCAAAATACATGACACTTAAGTCCCTTCCACCTTGGGGCCCGGTTCAAGTCCCCTTGAAGCTTTTATACCATAAATTATTAATTGCCTCTCTTAATCCGATCTTCATTTTTGGAACCATTTTTCCATTTAGTTATTCTCCAGTTTCTATATTCCAGTTAAAATCCTGGGGCACCTTACGGTCCTCTAGGGCCCGATCCAGGGCCCCTTGAACTTTTTTTGGGCTATGCATTTTTTACACCGTAATTTTCTCACCTTCTCATAGCATAATTTTAAAATTGAGTCTTGGACTCTTCCCCCAAGACCAACACTCTCATATTTTTATTGGAGCGCTAGGGCCCCTTTGTAAGCATGTACCCAATTTTTGCGCATTTCTTTAAAATCTTATTCTAATGATTATTTCATACTCTATGATTAATTTTGACTAATTGAAGATCTAAAACGCTAAGTTCTAAAACATTTAAACACGTTTTCATGTTAGGGCCCTGCTCTAAACTAACAGTTGGGCCCTTTTTAGACCACTGTTATAGCTCCCTTAAAAATGGTCCGATTCACGAACTTTTTTTCCTAACAACTTCTTAGGTTCTCCAGCTACTACATGAATGACAAAAAAAAAAATTGCAGACTTCAGCTATCACCAATTTTGAATATTAATCGTCTTAATGGGGCCTTTGTTGCAGCTTCCTTAAAAACTCTCCTATTCTATTGCAATTTTCTTTAACATAGCGTTTTAGCGTCTTCCAGCTACTTTAAAACCCCTAAAAATTTTTCTTATACCCAACTACATCCCAATTAAGACCCTGGCCCCCAGGGACCGGTCTTTCTGCATACCTCAGCTACCACCTTTTTCGAACATTAATCTTCTTTTTCAGCATTAACTTACGTCTACTCACTACAGCCGTAAATTAAAAATCGCGTTACTTTAACCCCTTGGGGACGAGCGACACGTATACGTGCCGGAAATAGGCCTAAGGATCCTCGTTTATCCTCACCAGTAAAATTTTACTGTAAAATTTGCCTTATTTAATCCGAGTATTTTCCCGATTTGGATAGGCACAAACTTTTGTTTTTTAAAACCGGTAGAAAAGTAATAAACATTTCGTAAAAGGCTCCCGTCGCGAAGGGGTTAAAGGTTACTTTAGAGAAGGGATTTCATCCGTTTATTAAATATTGTGTTAATACTAACAGTGATTCATGAAATTTACAAGGTGTGGTGGCTTCTTCCATCGCTTGGTGGAGCGTTATTTCCTCGGGTTTAAGGGCTCAATTTCAACGGGATTTGCTTCCTTAAACTTAGATTACAATTCAGCTACTTTCTGTATTATGAAATTTTATCTTAGACTTTAGTTACCAACATTTTCTAACATTAATAGCGCATTTATTTTTTTGTTTTGTTTTTTTTTTTGTTTTTTTTTTGTTTATGTGAGCTTGATTCCTACGAGGTTTGGCTCACTCAACTTGGTTTTCGATTGTCTCCGGCACGTGCGGGCACTTCCGGTAAATGCTGCCATATGTAGTGGGGATCTAGATTACAGGTTCGTTCGGAAAGAAGTTTGGTGGGAACACATTAGACGCCGCGGAAGGCCATGGAGCCGCCGAAATTAGGCTCATTTAAAAGAATTTTCAAAGATACAAAATCATACAAACTTAAGTTTTGTTGAAGGTTATTATTTACAAACCCCGGGCAACGCCGGGCGGGTCTGCTAGTCTTTTATAAAATACTGGTGTCTACATTTAACCCTCTCGCTGCGCAATCCGAAAGTATCTCGGGCAACGTAAAAGAAGCAAAATTTGCTTAACCCGATATTTTATCGGATGCCTTTTTTCCGTCTAATTAGCCCTCCTTGATCATTCCCACCAGTAACTTTTTTATTGTAAATTTTGCCTTAACTAATCGGAGCATTTACCCGATTAAATCAGGCGGAAATTTTTGTTTTGAAAAACCGATGACAAAAGAATAAAAATTCTTAAAAGACGCTCGTCGCTAAGGAATTAAATACGCAATTTTTGAAGCTATTTTGATAAAACAATTACGCAGCGAGAGGGTTAAGGGGCCGTGCCGACGTTAAAAAATAATCCGCCTTTGGCAGCCGCCATTTTTGTGTCAGCGCTCAGGACTAGTATTCAGGGGGCGGTGCAAAAACCATGCAACTTTTGACAATGCATATATGCATTGGCTGTCCCGAAAGGGTTAACGCCTTGAGGGGCGGTAGGATATATTATATACCACGTAATTTTAAGATTGGCACCAGAAAATTTTAATTAAGTTTTACTTTTATAACTTTGGTGAAAAAAAAAAACTGAAAGATTGCTTCGCCTTATTTTGAATTTTTTTCTCCAAATTTCCGGTGGGAATTCAACATTCTAGAAACGCGATTGATTGCCCCTCAAAGGGTTGACCAAGGCAAGAATTTCTATTGAATTTTATTGGAAACAAAAAAGCTTAAAATTTGGCAGCTATGAATATACGCATTTTCGCACATACATATTATATATACCCTATATTCCGGAGAATAACATGCACTTTTGAAGCAAGAAAATTGATAAAAATTTGTGTATGTTATACGCAAGATAAAAATATGAAATATTAATAGTTATGAAACAACAAGTATAAAACAAGTATATAAATAAAAATAGCGCAGAAATAATAGTAATAACAAACAGGAAGCAGGAATTCTGCTTTTTCAAAATTTAGTGTCGCCCCCGATATGGAAAAGAAAATTATTATTAAGAGATGGAGCTAGTCGAATCTTGACGAAAGAAAAAGTTTAACACGTTCATGCCGGCGCGGCGGGTCACACTCGACTGTCTCAGAGCTGCCAAATCTCCGGCTTTTTGTATACCAGTATTTTAATACAGAAAATGTTGTTTTATTTAATTAGAACAACTGGGCGATTTAAAGGAACAACATTTTCTCTAATATAACAGTGGTGTGCAAAAAGCCGGAGACTTGACAACTCTGAGACAGTCAAGTGTAACCCCCCACCGTGCCGGCGTGAACGTGTTAAGAAGGAACTGTTGCATTAATTTATAATAAATATACCAAATTAGTTACAAATAAAATGCATGTTATATTGGTTAGTCTAACTCTCAAACAAATGAAGCTTTGACAGGAGAAGGAGAGTAAGCGACAAAAAAATTTTTCTTTGATAAAATAGTAACTATCAAGGACTTAGAATGGGAAAGAGAGTAAGTACATATCCCGTTTATTTATTTATTTTTTTTATGATAGCAGCAAGATGGCTCAGGTAGTAACACCCATGCCTTCGGCATGGAAAAGGTAGCCTCTCTTCTAAAATTTCAGTTTCGACCCTAGCTGCCCTTCCCATGTGAACGCATCAATTATTATTTTAACCTAAAAGTCACTGCTCTTCTATAAATACACTCTAAATTTTTGTAAAACTTTGCGTTTATCAGCGTATGATTTCAATTGCATTATTTTCAAAAGTGAATCAGTCCCACCTGTGAAGAATTTAAAAGCTGCTGGAGTGAAAATGATGCATTTCTACAAAACTTATTTTAGTTTTAAGACTTAAAATACTCGCTTTTATTTTATATAAAATGACATCATTTTCATCCGCTGAAAAATTCTACATTTACGACCCAGTATTAACCCCCTAACGTCCGCATTAAATTACGGTTTAAAAATTCAAATTGCTTATTGACACCACTTTTTTGAAAGGAAATATTCAGCTTATTTAATGACAGGTAAAATGATACCATAATAAATCCAATTACACTATTTTATAAAACTGGTGGGAATCAAACAATCCGAATAAAAGACACAGCCCGTGAATATCACGGGAGCGAGAATTAAGGGGTTAAACAACATCTATCGAAAAGTATGCATACGACGTCAATATCGCGGAATAATACACAAACCCAGCAAAAGGCGATGTCGTGAACTCGACAGAAGCAGACTATCTAATGATTCATATACCTTCATGTCATTGTAACATTAATATGGATACTTAAAATTAAATAAATTTTACGATAGCTCAATTTTTTATCAGAAATCATTCATTTATATTTCTTCAAAATAGCACTTGTTTTAATTACTTTTTTTTTCAGTTGTTATGACAAAATGGGAACAAAAAGATACAGCAATCTACAATTTTCCAAATATTTTCCCTTTACTTTCTACAGAAATGGAGTACTTCAGTTGCCACTATTAAAGAAATGGCGTTAAAAACTACAAAAAATATTAATATCTCAAAAATAAATTAAGATGCAGTTTTCAAACAAATTGCAGTTAAAAATACTTTATCCCCCTTATCCGAAGATATAAAAATTTTAAATTTGCGATGATTAGAAGTTTAAAAATTTGCAGTAGAGATTATCAGTCCTTAACAATACAATGATGCATCTGCTTCGTTTTACGAGTGGCTTATGTAACGTAACGTCAATTTTTAGGGACGACATTTTAATTGCTGACCAGAAAAAATAGCATATCGGGGCCTAAAAAGTATATTATCCACATTTCTACATTGATGAATAAGGGGTAAGAAGACGTGATTATTTGAATGAACCAGTGAACAATGTCAAATGATTTTTGAAGATTTGGTTATTCCATTTTCTCTCTCTCTCTCTTTTTAATAGTTTTAGGAGCATAAAGTATTTATGATGCTGGAATGGTTGAATGACATCAGAATTTACGAAAAATTCCAATTAACCCTAGATCTACCGGGAATTTTATTCAAGTTTTAATAAAACGTTCTACACCAGAATTTTTATTTAAAACTATTTAACTTATTTATTTACCTTATTTTTGTCTGGTTTATATACTTAGTTTATTTTAAAGAAATTTCTGGTTTGAATGAATATTTTGTATGTACCTGTCGGGTCCAATGGACCCGTCTGGTAGACGGAGGGTTAAAAATAAGCAAAAGCCACACCAACTTTTTATGCCAAAATTCCTGTACGATTGTCGCATTAAAGTATTAAAATTATGTGGTATAAATGATATCCCACAGGCATTTAACACGTTCACGCCGGCGCGGTGGGTCACACTCGACTGTCTTAGAGCTGCAAAGTATCCGGCTGTTTGGATACCAGTATTTTAATACAGAAAATATTGTTTTATTTAATACAATTGGGCGATTTAAAGGAACAAAATTTTCTCTAAATAATATTGGTGTGCAAAAGCCGGAGACTTGACAACTCTGAGACAGTCGAGTGTGACCCACCGCGCCGGCGTGAACGTGTTAAAGAGTTATAATTAAAAAATAAATTACCTTCCTACCAAAATTTGTGTACAATAACTTTCGTTTTATTTAATGAAAGGCATTCCGTAATTACAGTAAACAAAATTTTTCATACAGAAATTCTGGTGGGGAGGTAGTTTTTTGGAGTAAAAAAAAGGATTAAGTTGGCAACACTGTGTGGCCAATTTTTGTCAACAAGGATACCCTCCCTGAGAAGCGGTCTTTTATTGCAATACGAGGTGTTTACATCAACAAATGCGGTTGCTATATGCGCTAAGCTGTAACATAAAAAATAAAAACGAAGTCTAGATTTTTTTTTTTTTTAAATAACAGAAAACTGAAAGTATAATTCTGCTAAGTTCTACTAAAATATCAGTAAGCATCCTGTGAAATGAACAGAAAAATCCGTAGTGTTAAACAGGAAGCCTATTGATATGTCAGTGAAATACTTCAAAATTATTTAGTAAAAATCCTGTCAGTTATAAAAAACATCCCTTGGAAATAATGGGAAACCCAGCTGACCATTCTTTCCAACGATTGTTCGTGGATATTTTATTGTTTATCGTTAACTCCTTGCGCTGTAGCACTGTTAGCGGGACTATGCCACTAGCCACCAATGTTGCCGCATCTGGCAGATTTGTTTTATTTTAGAAATTTTGAATTCACACCACAAAAATTTAATTGGTAATTTTATTTTATTTTATTTATGACAAATTAACCTCTTCAGACCCCAGGGTTTATTTTCATATATTTTTTTACTTCGGTTATGAATTTATATTCGCAAAGTGATAACTAAGAAAGATTGAAAAGCAAAAAAAAATTTATTTATTTTTTTACACAAAATTTGATATATCATGTATGATGCATGAGACTCAATAAGTAAATTTTTTGACAATTTGTTAGGATATTTTCTTTTGTTTTGCATGCAAAAAATAATGAAAAATATGAAATAATTATGCATTTAATAAATTTTTATTTTTAATGGACTCTCCATGTGGTATTTTAACGCATAAAAAAATTGTTTACCTTTCGCTTTTGTATATTTCCCTCATTTTTTCAGCAAGTCATTTTCAAATCCCATTTTATGGCCGAGAAAATCACTATAAGAAACAAATTGCTATTTTTCTTTAGTTTGGTTATCTTTTAAGATTCCATTCACACCATTTTTATTTTTTTAATCATTATTTATATACAGGAAAAAAAATTGTAAAGATGTGTATCCTATAGGATACTCCAGGTCCGAAGAGGTTAATCATGTTGTAAATAAAAAATAAGAGTTGAAACTTTCTGATGAGAATTCGGAATGTCTAATTAAAAAATCAGCCAGATATCAGGAATTATGCTAGGTACGTCATTGTCGGAAATGACTAAAATAGCATAACGTCAAAATTTCTGAAGATAATAGATAAAAAAAAATTAAGAAGGTTGGCAACTACGATTACACAAGCCTCCGATGATTGTGTTTTTTAACTTTTAACCCATTGAGGGGCGGTGGGATAGCACCTAACTTTAATTAAGATTTGCACTAGAAAATTTTAATTAATTTTTACTTTTATAACTTTGCTGATATAACAAAAAAAAAAATAAAACCTGATAAATTGCTTCTCCCTATTTTGAATTTTTTTTTCGAAATTTCCGGTGGGAATTCAATATTATAGAAACACAATTGCTTGCCCCTCAAAGGGTTAATAATTGATTATCATGTATTCTTTACCTCTGAATCCGAAAATGACCTTTATTTTTAACAATCAAGTAAGAATGTTTTGCAAATCGTAAATTCCAAACTTAAAAAGTAAAAAATAGCGAAAACCTGATACTAATAAATAGTGGAGATGGTTGTGACACATTGTTGTTAACATTTGATAATTGATTAGTATGTATATTTTAGGACTGAATCTGAAATTGACCTTAATTTTTATCAATCATATCAAGAGTTTTCGCATATCGTAATTTTCAACGTTAAAAAATAGCAAAAATCTGATACTATAAAATAGAGGAGATGTCTCTGATTTTTAACTTTTATAATTTTTTATGTACTTTTTAGCACTGAATCTGAAAATGACCTTCAATTTTAACCATCACGTCAGAATGTATCGCAAATTGCAAATTTCAAAGTTAAAAAATAGCGAAAATCTGATACCATAAAATATATGTAAATAATTTTTTATTCAATTTTATTTTATTTTATTCAATAGTTTTTTAATTTTTTGGTTTATATTGAGGAATCTTATAACTAAACAGCTCAGGAGTCCGATGAGTTGGGGGTGGGTGGGGGAGTAAAATCTTAACTTTGAAATTTACGATTTAGGAAAAAACCTGATGACATGGTAATAAAGGAAGGTCATTTTCAGATTCAGTGGTAAAAAATACATAAAAATAAATAATAAAAGTTAAAAAATACAACAATCACATCTATTTTATAACATCAAATTTTCGCTATTTTTTTACTTTTTAACTTTGAAATTAACGATTTGCAAAAAATACTTACGTGATGGAAAAAAATGAAAATCATCTTCACATTCAGCCGTACAAAATACATAAGAATCAAATATCAAGAGCTAAATTTCTGGTGGTATTTGATTAAAAATATATACAAAGGTTATAAAGTATGTTTTTGCACATGTCCGAAAGATTCATTTGAATAGTAAAATCATTCATTATGCCCTTTACTAATACAGTAGGGATTGCAACTATGCATTTGGATATTATTTAGAGAATTTCTTTTTAAATAATGGTAAAAAAAAAAAAAAAAAATGTACAAAATCAAAAAAAGAAAGTACTTACATTGTCACGTATTTTGGGATCTGCTCCAGCTTGTAGAAGCATTTTATAAATTTGTAACCCATCTTTTCGGGACATAGCTGCTGCATAATGCAGCGCTGTTAGTCCATTCTAAAGTAATGGAAAAATAACTTGAATTAGAAAGCACATATGTCTTATAGCTGAAATCCAATTTCTTTAATAAAATAAAAAAATGTATATGTGTGACTGGGAATGTTTGACCCACAATAACTTGAATTATAAATTACATACGTTTTATAGCTGAAATACAATTTCTTTAAAAACAGAAAAAATATAAAAGGTAATTTGGGGGAAGACGCAATTTTATTCCTAGTACTTTTATGTGTCAACAGATGCAAATAATGACCGACTTGTGTGACGAGTCTTGTCCCAGTGTGCTCGTGATTTGTGAATTTACCTAAATTTGTCGCCTTTAAACGCCGTTATTTTTGGATCTTGGGAGCATTTAACCCTTTCCGGCATAGTGTGCCCGGGTCGGGATAGCTAATTTTAATTCCAAACTTACGAACGGCGCCAAGAATATTTTAGTAAAATTTTGCTTTTACAATGAATAGTTAAAGTAACATGTTTTTAATTTCTAAAAAAGTCGTTTTAAAATTCCAGTGTCAGTCAATCATTTCATCATTTTACAACAAAAATTGCCCGTACCGGAAAGGGTTAACCGGGTGAGTAAAGCCCTTATAATATCCAGTTGCTCATATATAAAGTTTATAAACGAATGTTTGATTTTAAATTAGATATTAGCAATATAAGTGAGTCCCACATTCTGTTACACACACAAGGCAAGCAGAAGCGGTCATAATCTTGCAGCAATACGGAAATAAGTGTGTGAGTGGCATCTTCCCCCTATACTTGGGGGAAGACGCAACAGGGTTCAGAAATAAGCTAAAATGAGACAAAAATTAATTAATTATTTCTGTCTTCCAAATCACATTACTCAGTACTTACAGGCACTTGATCACTCATTTTTCAAACCATTAAAAACATATTGGCAACATGCCCTGAAAGCCTGGATCCACAGCAAGCCACATCGTAAACTCTCAAGACTTCAGTTCTGATCTCTTCTGAATAAAGCTTTGAGCAAAGCAGCCACAGTAGGAAACTGCATTTCTGGGTTTTCAGTTACTGGGATTTATCCCTATAACCCACAAGCAATCCCAGAACATGCGTTTGATATCTCTGAGAGTTCCATTAATGATAGAGCTGTTGCTTCCATAAGCGGCGCATGTGACAATAGGCCTACACCAGCAGTTGCTTCCAATAGCAGATATAGTGGCAGTGGATTGTTACCAGCAGTTGCCTCCGCCAGCATAGAAAAGGGGGTTTCTTGTCTAATAGCAATCAGTCCTATTATATAATTTTTAAAAGCATAGCTGCCAACTTGTACGGATTTTTGCTACCACTAAAATTTTACAGAAATTTTTTCCTTATTTAATTATCAACATTCACTGCAATTCGGCGATTGAATTAGGCAAAATTTTCTATTAAATTTTAGTGGTAGCAAAAATCCGTACAAGTTGGCAGCTATGTAAAAGCAACGTTAAAAACCCCAGAATCTTGCATTTTTAACGTTACTTTTTAAATTTATATCATTCTGCGCCAAGTAGCATCTTAATAATTATTAATCAGTCCTATTCTTCAGGTCAGAAAACCTAAACCATCTGGGCGTAAGAAACAAGCAGTTGGGGTCTTAACTGCATCAAAGAGAAGAAAAACTATGCGGAAAAAGATAAAAGAATAGGTTGAGAAAATAGAGAAAAGGTAAAATAAAATAAAAGAAACCTTCGAAAAAACAGAAGTAAAAGAGACGTGTAAGCGCGTCTTCCTCAAGTGAAGATAATTCCTCTGGATACCGGTGGTGATAGTTTTGATGAGGATAATGATGATTATTTTTGTGCTGTATGTAAAGGATACTTTTACGCAAAAAAAGCTCTTAACCCTAGAACTACCGGAAATTTTACTCAAGTTTTATAAAAACATTCTACACCAGAATTTTTACTTAAAACTATTTAATTTGTTTATTTAACTTATTATTGTCTGATTTATACATTTAGTTTGTTTTGAAGAAATTTCTGGTTTGAATAAATATTTTGAATGTACATGTCGGGTCCATTGGACCCTTCTGGTAGACAGAGGGTTAAGTGTGGTTGGATTCAGTGCATCAAATGCAAGAAATGGTTGCACGAATGTTGCAATGGTGATATCATTTGCACTAAATGAAATGCTGTGCAGGCTTGTACCATTATTAGTTTTAGCAAAGTAAATTTGAAAAAAAAAAAATGATTTGAGTTTACAGATTTGCTTGTTTGGCCATAGTTATTGTTAATTCTCAGCTAATGATCCAATATTAGTCTTGTTTGTCTTATTTTCTGTGGTATCCCCATAACAAGTGGCATCTTCTTCGTATATATGGGGGAACATGCCAGAATTACACGAGTTTATTTACACGAGTTTATTACCACAATTACACGAGTTTAACATTAAATTTGTGAGTTATTTAAACACTGGGAAAGGAATTAATGAGGGTACATAACCAATTAAATATTAAAGAGAATGGTGGTCTATTTTTTATTTATCTTATCATTTCAATAATGGCACTACTAAGCAAATCATCCTTATATGTGGCGTCTTCCCCCGAATTACCTTATTTTTGACTAGGGATATTTGACCCACTGTTTGATAAACTGTTTTTAAAAAGTGTTGATCATACAGTAGCATCTCTATTTTCTTCATATAAATATCCTATTTTGTATTCGATCTTTTTGCAGCGTGATAATGCTGAAAAGGCAGTGGTATTTTTTAAAAATCTATAACTCTGCAAAATATGTCAAAACACCCTTCTTAAAGGAGAACTGACACATTCAATCATATAAATTTACTCCCACCAAAAATTATATTTAATGAAATATTCTTACATCTGCATGGTATTTATTTAAATGTTTTGAACTAGATAAACATACTGGTTAAAAATAAATCCAATATCTTTAATAACAGAAAAAAAGTTATATTTGTAACTCGGGATGTTTGACCCACTGTCTAATAAAATCAGAGTTTCCAAGTCCCCGGTTTTTGGAACACCACAAATATCTTAGAGAAATTGTTGCTCTTTTAAATCGCCCAAATGTTCCAATTGAATAAAACAAAATTTTCCGTATTAAAATACTGGCATGAAAAAGGCCGGAGACCTGGCAAATCTGTAAAATGTTTTTTAATGTGTTGCACATACAATAGCATCTCCGTTTGCCTCATAGAAATATCCTATTATATATTCGATCTTTTTACAGCGTGATAATACTGAAAAGTGAGCAATGATTAAAAAAAACTATTACTCTGCAAAATAGGTCAAACATCTCTTCTTAACCCTTTCAGGGGCAAAGCACTTCCATTGCAAAAATGATGACATGAATCAGTGACACCGGAATTTCCGAACAAATTTATTTGGAAATAAGAGAAATCTATATTTCACTTACATAATAAACGGAATATTTTATACAGAAAACTCTGGTGTCTATTGGCATTTGAGTATTAAAATTAAGTGGTTTCATAAACGTACCACCGCTCTTGAAAGGGTTAAAGGAGAACAGAACTACTCAATCGTATAAATTTATTCCCACCAGAAATTATATTTAACGTAATATATTTTATCTGCATAGTATATAGTTAAGGATTTTGGACTACATAAATATTCCGGTTAAAAAATTAGTTAATTTTACCTTGTAAGAGGGTGAAGCTAATAGCCCTCCATATTTTAACATTCCACATGGATAAAGAGGAGGAGACGTATAATGTAGAGTGTAGCAGTTGCGAATGAAGTAACTGAGGAGGAAGTCACAAAGTGGAGGCTGATTTTTCATATCGGATCAACAGTTTCTGACTACCGCCGAAGAAAACTTCCACCAGTAAAAGGATCAGAGTCCATAAGCCGTGTTTTTGGCCCATGAAATAGACTAAAATTCGATTCTATTATACTGACTTAATTACTTCACTTTTAAATATTAGAAGGTTTATCCTGTACAATTTCAACAATAGTTTCTGTATTTTGTTCGGATTTATATAACTTACACAAGCTCAAAGTTCAAATTATTCGTAGTTTTCATGAAAAATACGCAATTTCTTCTAATTTTACCTCAATTATTTATATGAACGCAATCGTGCAATACTTTCTTCTTGATATGTACAGGGATGACAGCGCTCCGACCCAACAGACCAGTTACTATCACGAAATTTTAATAGTATTTCTGGTATTATTCAATGACAGAATTTCTGAGATTTAATAAAACAATGAATACTATTAAAATTTATTGGTAGCAATCGGTCATTTGGGTCGGAGCTTTCTCATCCCTGTATATATTATAAAACACATCAAAATATACAATATATGTCAAAATAAATGTGTTGCAAAGCTGCGCTCATAGTAAAATATTAAAAATAGGGAGTTAAGTAACTGCATTCCTTCACGTCACTAAGAGACTTTAGGATACAGCGGCTTGTTTAACGGTGTGAAAATGAGCGTAGCTATGCTAATATAAGCATGAATATAGAATAGAGCAGGACTTCAAACGAAATAGTGTTATTATCAAGTCGCGACTTTGAGCCTACATATGATAATGGCAACAGCCCGCGTAGAACCATTTATATACCAGCGCCTCTGGCTCTCAATTTATAAAAGATATTTTGACGTATGTATACTGAATTCAGATATGGCTCCTAAATCTTCCAGTTTTAGGAAATGGCTTAAATCTAATTATGTTTTGATCGTCGATCGCGGATTTCGAAACATTATAGGATTCCTTGAAGATCACAGAAGAGTCTGATTAATTAGTTTTGATCATATTTTACATGTTTTGTTCATACCATAATGTTTAATTAATATTCTAATATCTTAAAATATTGAATTCCATGTCTACTTTATGTTATGTAAAATCATGTCGTTATCAACTTTTCAATCCTATATTTATAATTCATATGACCTACCCTAACACATACAAAATAAAAGCATCAAACTCTTTTGGGCCAAAAACGCCGCTTATGAACATTGATCCTATGAATAGAAAATGCCGCCTTATTTTGGCCATTATTCATTCAAATATTCTCTCATAAATTGGGTAAAAAGTTCTATCAGTTTTTACTGGAGGAAGTTCGCCCGGGTACTATAAAATATTTCACTAACACTGACCGGAGAATGTTTAGGTTGTCATAATATGTCAGTAACGTAGTGCCTGACTACCTCAGAAGTAAACTTCCACCAGTAAAAATAAAATCTGTGTTTGGTCATAATTATGACCGAAATTCTGCATGAATAAAGTGTTTAAATAAGGAGAAATTTTATATTCAAAAGAGCTGGTAGAAGTTTGCCCAGGCAGTAATGAGGTACTGCAAAACCCAGTGGCGCAGCGAGGGTGGGGTTTTCAGGCACTGAACACCACTTTTTTCTTAAAGGTTTGTTTCGTATAATTAATTCAAAAAAAATTCTACAAGTAATTTTTACAAAGTTAAATGAATAAAAATAGTGGTAGATTGAGCTTGAAAACCCCCACCCTGGCTGTGCCACTGCAAAACCGGTTAAAGTTGAAGCTTCGTCCTTTTCAGGATATCTCGAATCCTCTTTGTTCATAGTTCCATGAGTTTTACAAATGAATGAAGATATTCATAATCAGAATATTCTAATTTGATTTGATTTTTAAATATACACTTGATTGGATACGGTAAAAAACTAATTCAATATATTTTTCCCATGTTCTGAAATGTTTTTGTATCTTCAAATTATCGGTGGTGTCCAAATTACGAATCTCCAGTATTTTTAAATAGTAATATTCTCGCTATATGTAATCGCTAGAAATTTCGTGATTAAATAAGGCAGACGTTTCTATTTTAAAAAGTGGTAACATAAAATCGACAGGTTGCACACGCCTCATGTAGAAGAGATTGGGATGTTTCAACCACTTTTAATTAAAATACCCATTATTTGAATTTGACATACATTAGACTTTCAACTTGTCACATTTAAAAATCTCACTGAGTATTCTATCTTTCTCTACCATCAACATTTTGAAAGGCATGAAGTAATTAAAAAAAAAATTATTTTCCATAAATTTTCAAACTGGATCAATTCTCTCCCATTCAAGGAGTTTTGGACCACTGTAAGGGAGGTTTGACACATTAATAAGCAAAAGCATTTTCTCACCAGAAATTTTATTTTATAAAAGTAACTTTTACCTATGCGTTTTTATTTTTGGTATTTTTTGGTACAAAATGTATTTATTTGATCTGGCCACTAGGTTGAGTTTATGATACTCAATATCTTAACTTTTCACATTTAAAATTGCATAAATTAATCAGTGGCGTGGCGTCCGGTCATCGCTGGATGCAACGATGACCAAGCAATATTTTAAAACTCTTAATAAGCTTTTAAAACTCTACGATCCAGTTTTAGGAGAACTTTTGGAGTTCATGTATAAGTGAAGGTAAGATTTAAAGTTTATTTTTTGAACATTCAACCATTGAATTTTAGAGTTAATAATTTTTCACCACAAACTTAAATAATTGCGATGACCACCGAAAATGTTCACGCCACGCCACTGAAATTAATGAATATTTTCTTAACCCATGGAACTATAAATAAAAAGGAAGTGTCACATCCTCAAAATAATGAAGTTTCATCTGTAACCTATTTCATAGTGGCTTATCGCCGCCAGGAAAAAATTTCACCAGTAAATTTGAATAAAAATATTCCCCTTATCTAAACGCTTTATATCAGTCATAATTATAGCCAAAAACAGATATTTAATTTTACTACTGGAAATTTACTTCTGCGGTAGTCAGGCTCTGCGTTTCCGCCATATTGGACAACCTAACCAACCTCCTGTCAGTGTCAGTGAAAGAGATTATAACAGCCGGGGCAATTTCCAACAGTGAAAACGAATAGTTTTTTTTTACATTATTTGTGAGAGAAATGTTACATGAATTAGCCGCTAAAACAAGGAGAAATTTTCTATTCAAAATTTACTAGTGGAAGTTTGCTTCGTCTGTAACTAGAAACTGTTGTTCCGATGTAAAAAAATCAGCCGCCATCTTGTGACAGCCTCCTCAGTTACTTCGCTCGCAACTGGTAGGCTCTATACTATATGTCTCCTCCTCTTTATTAATAACTCCATTCCATAACCCTTTCAGGGGCAAAGTACTCCTATTCCTAAAATGCCGAAATGTTGGAATGACATCAGAATTTTCAAGCAAATTTATTTGAAAAAAAATAAAGCTTTCCTTCACATACTTAATAAAAAGAAAATTCAAATATAAATAAGTGAAATGTAAATAAACTACAAATCATTTGCTAAAATGGCGTATAAATATTTAATACAGATTAAAACATTAAAATCACTAAAACAACTATTCTACGGTTTCAGCACACCTCCGTGAACTTCTTCAGGAATCTGAGATTCCTGAAGAAGGCTACGGAGGTGTGCTGAAACCGTGAAATAGTTGTTTTAGTGATGATCCCTGAAGAAGGCCACGGAGGTGTGCTGGAACCGTAGAATAGTTGTTTTAGTGATTTTAATGTTTTAATCTGTATTAAATGTTTATACACCATTTTAGCAAATGATTTGTAGTTTATTTACATTTCACTTATTTACATTTCAATTACCTATGGTGTAATAGTCCAAAGTTGTTTATAAAAAGAAAATTTTTATTCCGCGTTTCTGGTGTAAAAGTGGCGTTTAGGGGTTTGATTTAAATGGTCTAAAAAAGAACAGCTGCACTTGCAGGGGTTAACCGTGGAAATCCAACATCATTTTCAATTCTATATAGGCAAAGTGCTTCTGTTTCTAAAATGTTGAAATAATTGACTGACACTAGAATTTACGGACAAATTTATTTGAAAATTATAGAAGAAATTTATAATCCAAGTAATAAATCTCATTAAGTAATTTGTGTTAACTGGAAAGCCCATGAAATGCGTAAACTATTCAACGTATGACTCAAAAAAATTTAATGATTAAAAATTAAATTGTTAAGGATATTTGATTTCGTTATAATTGCTGTTATCTATCTTGCTTTTAAGGAGACAAATATTTATGTCAGAAAAATTAGGAAAAACTAAGTACTACTTTTTAAAACACTGGTATTTTCAATAGACTGCATAGAGGTAGAATAAAATCCGGTCTCTTTAATTTAAAACAAAATTAGTATGTATTGCTTATAGATAAGATTATTGGATCTAAATCAACATTTTAACATGAGAATACAAACACAATATAACAGTGAAATGGCTTATGAAGTACAAATTACTTTAAAGATTTTGCAATCGTTAACATTACAGGACAAAGTAACAAAATTACAAACAGTGAAAAAATAGATGTTTAAGATAACAATGTAACGAAATAAGAAATACTTCGCAATCTTTTAAAAATACAAATACTCATGGTTGCCAATGCCTATGCTTTTAAAGTCAGATAAACATACTTGAAATAAAATAAAAAATCTACAAAACTATATTGTGTAAACGCAGCACTAATTATATTGAATAATTTATTTTCGTTCAAAGCGCGTTTGTATGATTTTAAAAAAGTCCTTCCGGCCAGTGCCGGGAGGAAGAGGTAGCTTTCATATTCCTTATTTTAAAAAAGCCAACTTATATTATTCAAACACACGAAACTCAATTAAGTGAAAACCGAATGCAGCAGATTCAATACTAATTTTTATCAATACTAAATCATTATGAATGAGAATTTCGCAAAATTAGTCAGCTTTATCCAAGCTGCTTTTATTTAAAGTAACTTATATTTCGCTGCCAAATTCGGCGATTTCTTAAAGTGCCTGCCATTTTAAGACAACATGGTGGATGTGGCTAACCAGTGAACTTGGTCGAGACCTTAGTAATTGCTGTGCACATGCTCACTCACATCGGAATCGGTTGATACATACGAGTGCTGTCGCAGGCAAAAAATCAGATTTTTCAAAATGTCACCCACGTTAGAAATTGAAACTGCTATATCTGAGCCATTTTTTAAGATAAAGACAAACAAAAAATGCTCCTGAATCCTTATATCAAGGTCAAATACTTAAGAAAGAAACCTTTTTCAATTTCTAATTTTTTGCACCTCACTTTAAATATATATATTTTTAATTTAATGGCCGCCATTTTGAAACAAGATGGTTGATGAAGCTGGCCAGCGAACTTGGTCGAGATATTGATGTATACTATCCACATGCCTTCTTCCATCGAAGGCGAATACGTGTGGTATCGCGAGACAAATACAAGATCGTTTCATAGTGTTAGCCATGATAGAAATTCAAAGTGCTATAATTCAACCACTTTTTAAGATATAAACAAAAGAACAAATTTTCAGAAACAAAAACTGCTCTAGAATCTTTGTATCAAGGCCAAACACATAAAAAAAATCTTTTTCATTTTCCAATTTTTTAATACCTCATTTTAAATTTTAAATTACATTATTTTTAAAAATGGCAACCCTTTTGAAATAAGATGGCGAATGAAGCTGGCCAACAAACTCGGTCGAAACATTGGTATGTACTATGTACAGACCAAGTTACATTCAAATCGGTTCATAAATACGCCTGTTATCGCGTGACAAAAATCAGGGCGTTTCAAAATGTCAGCCACGCTAGAAATTCAAAATGCTATAACTCAGCCATTTTTTAAGATATAGACGAAACAAAAACTGCTCCCGAATCTTTTTATCGAGGTCAAAAACATAAGAAAAAAATATTTTTTCAATTTTCAATTTTTTGGTACCACATTTCAAATTTAAATTTTTCTTAAAATTTTAAATGGCCGCCATTTTTAAACAAAATAGCGGATGAAGCTGGCCAACGAACTCGGTCGAGACATTGGTATGGACTATGTATAAACGAAGTTACATCCAAATCGGTTCATAAATACGCCTTTTATCGCGTGACAAAATTCAGGAAGTTTCAAAATGCCAGCTTCGCTAGAAATTCAAAATGCTATAACTCAGCCATTTTTTAAGATATAGGCGAAACAAAAACTGCTGCGGAGTCTTTGTATAAAGGTCAAATACATAAGAAAAAAATATTTTTCCATTTTCAATTTTTTGGTGCCACATTTTAAATTTTAATTTTTTTTTAAATTTTTAATTGGCCGCCATTTTGAAACAAAATGGCGGATGAAGCTGGCCAACGAACTCGGTCGAGACATTGGTATGTACTATGTACACACTGAATTTCATCCAAATCGGTTCATAAATACGAGAGTTACAGTGTGACATAGGTCAGATATATATATATATATATATATATATATATATATATATATATATATATACATATATTGATATATATATATATATATATATATATATATATATCAATTTTGAACGGAGGGTGGTTTCGGGGTCTGGGGGTCATGATCGATGAAAATATACCAAAATTTTTTGAAATCGCTTTCCTCCGAACGGCTGCAATAGGTAGCTTTTTGTAAAGAAAGCTACCTAAAACCTAAATAAAACCAGTTATAAATACACATCACATACCGAATTTTACACAGATACAGAATTTTATCAAAGCAATCATTTTAGTCGAATGTAACACTTTTTAGGTACTTTGGCCTAACAAACAGGGTGCGTACATTTTTACCAAAATTTTTTTATTAGAAATTTTCTTCTTATTTTATCAGAGAAAAACATTCCAAATCATGTGATTAAATGAGCAAGTTACAAATTCATCTATTTAAACCAGGGGTGCCAAACTGTGGCCCGCCAGATACCACTAGAATTGTAAAGAAATTGTCGACAAGTTGAATCGCAGAAATTCGACGATTAGATAAGGCAAAGATAACTATAAAATTTTAGTGGTATCCGGCGGGCCACAGTTTGACACCCCTGATTTAAACATCAAATTGAAATTTTCTCATCTTAACTCTTTCAAGGGCAAAGCACTTTGAATGCTAAAATGTAGAAATAAATAAATTGCACCTGTATTTATGAACAAATTTATCAGTAAATATAAAAATAGTCTGATAATAATAATAGAAAATAGTTCACATGCATACTAAATGGAAAATATTTCACCAAAATTCTGGTGCAAATGTGGCGTTTGGAAATTGAAATTAAGTAGTTTCATAAACATACCACCGCCCCTCAAAGGGTTAAATAGTGATACCAGACTAGAACGCCTAAAATATGTAGGGTGTAAATCTGCTATCCAAACAGTGCTATAAAGCTGTATCCCTTAAATGTGCAATGATGCTGGAATCCAGGAAGCCGATCGCAGCGACATCTGCGATATATTTTCAAATTTAAAAGTAAACATCGTATTATTACAGTGCCTAGACCACGGGTGTCAAACTGTGGCCCGTCGGATACCACTAAAATTTTATGGTTACCTTTGCCTTATCTAATCGTCGAATTTCTGCGATTCAACTTGTAGACAATTTCTTTACAATTTTAGTGGTATCTGGCGGGCCACAGTTTGACACCCCTGGCCTAGACCAATTCGTCTTACAAGGAGAGGGCCAACCTTGTTAATCACAGATTTTGATTATTTTAATATATGTTGTACGGTAGACATCCCTTAGTGTCAGGTTCAACGGATTTTATCCAATGCCCCTTAGTTCTTGAAAAACCAGGGGGTCTAATATTAGTACACAACTTAAATACTTACTTAGCAACCAAAATGACAGGTTAGTCGTAGCTCAGTTGGCATGGCGTTTGCCGGATGATCCGAGGGCCCGGGTTCGATACCTGAATGCGCTACATTTGTTTTTCTCATTTTTTGTTTTATAAATACAGTTATAATTATAATTTAATAATTCCAATTAAAAATTTTAACGCCATACATTAATTATAATGTTAATAAACTTAAATTTATCATCTCTTATTTGTAAACTATTATTTCTCATCCATTAAAGAGGTTTAAAAAGAAATTGGATCTATTATTGAACGATAAAAATTCCAAAATCGTGACAAATCTAGTTATGATAAAAAAAAAAAAAGGAATATTCAAATAAAACAAAAATTAAAGCAGAAAAAAGATAAAGGGGAAAGCAAAATAATTGAAAGCGCAAGCATACTTATTACAAATTTAAAAATCTTTAATATGCAAAAAAATCGGTTGTAATTTAATTCTGATGCTAATTTTTAATATGATTATGCTTGTTACTTTAAAAATAGAATAATACTATTGTCGCATTGACTTCCTTTGTTAAAGCAATTCGTAAATGCTGTTTCTTTAAAATCACGAATTGACACAATTGCTCAATATCATTGCATCGATAAAGAATATATGAAATACATTTTAAAAGTGATTTTTAAAAAAATAACAGTTTTATGATCTTTTATTTCAACTATTTAGTTAAAAGTAAAAAAATTAAATAGGTTAAAATTATAATTGATATACAATATTAATTTTAATTGACAGTGAGATTATTAAGTTATACTTACAAGTAAATTTATAAAACAGAAAATGAGAAAAACAAATGTAGCGCATTCAGGTATTGAACCCGGGCCCGCGAATCAGCCGGTAAACACCATACCAACTGAGCTACGACTGACCTACCATTGTTGTTGCAAAGTAAGTATTGAAGTTGTGTACTAATATTAGACCCCCGGTTTTTCAAGAACTAAGGAGCATTGGATAAAATCCGTTGAACCTGATACTAAGGGCTTCTACCCTACAACATATATTAAAATAATCAAAATCTGTGATTAACAAGGTTGGCTCTCTCCTTGTTAGAGTTTTAGAAAAAAATCCTGCAGATGTCGCTGTGATCGACTCATTGGATTTCATCATCGTTTGAGATTTAAGGGATCCAATATTTTAGCACTTTTTACTGGGATAGCCTACTTCCACACTATATGTGCTACACGCTTTAACCAGACTACTGGGAAATTCCAAAGAGTGTGACAACTTCAATAAATACCGTAATTTCCGGCATATAATCCGCGGATCAAACAATCGTGTTTCGACACAGAATTTTTATTTAATAATTGTTTTCAACTATTTACCGCGATTTAACAAGTTACATTTTATCAAATAAAATTACTGGTTGTATACATGATTCCTTGATCCCCGGATTATACGCCGGAAATTGTGGTATGTTAATGGATCTAACAAGATCGTGCCATGATTTTTAGTTAGCCAAGAAATATTTCAAAATATACAGATGATGATGACTGAACTACACTGAAAATATTGTTTACCTTATTTTTGGCATTTATTGTTTCAGGAAATTTTTCTATCAAGTAACTGACAATTTTAGTTTTCCTTAGAAGAACCGCTTTGTGCAAAGGCGTATTTCCCATATGATCTTTTGCTAAAGCAAAGTCTTTCTCTTCAAGGTGATTTTCAAGCTCTGTTAAGTCATCACTGGAAACAGCTGAATGAATTGCATTTATTCTTTCTACCATTTCTGTTATTTTTTCAGTAATTTGTTCTTTGTCTTCTGATTCTTCATTAGTATTAACACGTACAACTTTATCTCCATATCCTTCCATCACAGCTTTTGTTAATTTGTCCATGTCTTTTGTGCTAACCCACCGCCGAATATTTGCACTGCTCATATCTAATCCTATGGGAAAATAAAATAATCAGTAAAAAATATACAATGCACTCTAAAAATAATATTGAATATATGTAATTAAGTAATATAATAATTGTTTGATATTTTTAAAAAGAATTATTTTTTTTATTTAGAATAATCTGAGGCGTTAGATGAAGGACTGTATAACTGTTATCAGGAAAGGATATTTGTATGCGTGTTGCCGTCCGTTACTTTTTTTTTATTGGGATACTTGGTAATCACCACTTATTTGAAGTAGTATAATCCGACTTATTTTTACTTTATTTAATTTGTCATTAAATAAGGCGAATATTAAAGATTTATAAAATGGTGGAATTCAAGCAATTTGAATTAAAACAAATTAGCGGACCGGCCACTCTAGTTCGTACTGCATCGGATTCCACTTTAACTCATTAAAGCTGGTTGGCAAGAAAACGTGCCATGGAAGGCGAACAAAATTTTTAAATTCGAATACCAGTTTTTTAGTTTGGAAATTTTCACATTATCTAATCTCAGATTTTCAACGATTAAATAATTCAAAATTACAAAGTCGCAAAAGCCGGTGTCGAAGAATTAAAAGAAGTGTAAATTAGGCTCGTCGTTAATGGGTTAATACTAAATAAACCAACAACCGGTCATTTGGCAGATACCAAATGAAAATATTTCGATTCGAACCAAAAGTTAGACCCTTCCCCTCCACAAGAGTGACTTTAAAATACCTGTATTTGCACTTCAAAGGATCACACGATTCCTTATATTCCTATTTTTAAAAAGTGTAGTGTATTTTATCATCTCTTAAATTTATGACCATCTTTCTTGTGATATGTTGTATACAGATGTGAATGATACCTAGTACGAAAGTTATGCATACATACAACAGGTAGGAAGTTAGTACTAGTCATTTCAATAAGATTTACAAACAGTTTGTATTTATAGACCAAAGAGGATCCCCCAGAAAGATACTTGCCCGGGGCCTTAGATAGTCTAATTCGAGCCTTGATTTTGAAATTTTCTTCTTCACCATGCTTTTGATTTATTATAGGGGTGTCAAACTGTGGCCCGCCGGATACCACTAAAATTTTATAGTTATCTTTGCATTATCTAATCGTCGAATTTCTGCGATTCAACTTGTCGACAATTTCTTTACAATTTTAGTGGTATCTGGCGGGCCACAGTTTGACACCCCTGAATATTAGATATATTCGTCATACATAAATAGGTAGTTTCTTATAAAAAAGTAAAATCATGTTCAAAAGTTATAGGTAATTAAGCGAAAAGTATCATTATTCTTATAAATAATATTTACAGTCCTCAAAAAAAGTTTAGACATTGGTGATATTTCACCTTTAAATAAAAAATACGAACACTTGGGTTATACAAATGGTTGTACTTATTTTTAAATATATTTTAAACAGTTTAGAACAAAAATAACGGTTTTAATGTAGGATATTATTTAATTTAACTGAAAAAAGTGAAATTTGCATATTGCAAAAGTTTAGACACTTTCGTGATTTTTGGCAATTTTTCACGGAAAAACGCAAATTTCACACTTATGACGTCACAAGCATGAAGTATTTAAGTACACCTCGTGATAGTATCGGTTGGTGAAGATGCCGCGAACTAGAAATTTTCAGTCCGATGAAGTAATTAAAGCATGGAAGCTGAAACGCAAAGGGAAGACAGTTCAATGTTGCCAGATTGGGGACTTTTTTGTCCCCTGATTGTTGATTGTCACCGCTTTTTTGAAATAGAAATATTCAGCCTATTTAAAAATAAGATTAAAACTTCTGAAAAATAAGGCGAATTATACTATTTTAAAAAAGTGGTAGCAGTCAAATAATCTGAATTAAAAAAGTCCCCAATCTGGCAACACTGAGACTGTTGCAGAAATTTCAGTTACATTGAATCGTCCAAAGAAGTCTGTGTATTAAGTACTGTCTAAGGGTGACTCTTTCAAAGCAAAATATAGATCTGGAAGGCCTCGTGTGGCCAGAAAACGAAATTATAGAGGGATCCATAAACTGGCATCTAGACAAATAATGATTGCTAGTCGCATTAAAAGTGAGGGAGAGCTTTCTGTGTCAACGGATACTTTCGTAGAGGAATTAAGAAAGATGTAAATTAGTTTACATAAAAATTATAAAACAACCAGTCGACAACAAGGAGGTGACGCTTTAACCCTTTCCGTCGCGGAGTAATTCTTTTTATAAACTGATGAAATAATGGACTGACACCAGAATTTATAAACGAATTTATTAGAAAATACGAACTTTCTTATTTTCACATACATTATAAAAGGAAAATTTTAATTAAATATTCTTGGTGCCGTTCGTCAATTTTGGAATTAAAATTAGGTGTCCTTTTTTTAACCCTCCGTCTACCAGACGGGTCCATTGGACCCGACAGGTACATACAAAATATTCATTCAAACCAGAAATTTCTTTAAAATAAACTAAGTGTATAAACCAGACAAAAATAAGGTAAATAAATAAGTTAAATAGTTTTAAATAAAAATTCTGGTGTAGAACGTTTTATTAAAACTTGAATAAAATTCCCGGTAGATCTAGGGTTAAGGACACCGCCCTCGAAAAGTTAATGATTTGAGCCTCACTTTGTTTTAATTCTCAAGTATCTCTGAAGTTTGTCAATGGTCGCCAAGCAGCGTAAGACTACATAAATATTTAAAGCCATTTGGTGAATTTTAGCTCTTCCAAAATATGTATTTGAGCAAGATAATACGTCTATTCATGTTGCATACAAATAAAAAAAATGGTTTAACTCTCAAAATATTACTGTTCTCGACTTGCTCGCATGTAGCCGTAATCTGAACCCAATCGAAAACTTCTGTGGCCTCATATCTCATACGGTTTATGCAATTTTTTGACAATACTCCTCTGTAAATGAACTTTGATCTGCTGTTGAACGTGTTTGGTACGAAATAGACCCCAGGTGATGCAGGATTTACTTTCTTCTATGGAAAGTCAGATTTTTGTACTAATAACAGACAATGTAGGCGCAGGTCGATTTTAATTTGTGGATATTTTACTGTTAACAGACAGATTGTCTATACTTTTGTCACAATGTTAAATTCGTTTTTTTCTCATTATGTATTATGTAAAGGGTATAGATTAAAATTTATTGTTTGTGAATGAAGGATAAGTCCCCAGTAATATATGACAGTTATGTTACAACAATTCGTTACATACTTCTCACTAATCGATCATTGTCTAAACTTTTGCTGCGCACTGTATAATGCCTCTCCCTATATATATTTAATAGTTTATTGAATAAAAAAGGAAGAAAATAGGAAATCAAACAGTTTAGTGCACTATCTATTTTAAATTCAACAGAAAATAACCAAATAAATAAAAGCAATAAATTTTATCAAAAAATGAACTCGATTATACGAATCCTTCCCCTGAAATCACTTGGGTAGAGAACCCTCGAATGTCGTTTTCCTTCGCAGGGTTGTCAGTTTATCCTCCATTTTTATTTAAAAAATTCAAATCCGTACCAGAAATTAAAAATAGTACTTTTTTGCTTTATTTAATGACAGAAATTTTGTTATTACATAATGTAAAGCTTCCTTTTTCAAAATCAAGTATGAACTTCAAATTTTGAACTAAAAGTGGAGGCCAAACTGGCAACCCCATAGCTGCCAACCTTTACGCTTTCTTCCTACCACTAAAGTTTTCTTGTAAATATTGGCTTAGTTAATGGTCGAAATCTCACGCTTAAACAAGGCGAAAATCTTTTCTAAATTTTAGTGGTAGCAAAAAAGCGTAAAGGTTGGCAGCTATGCAACCCTGTTCCTCATTGCTTACACTACCCAGTGCACCCACTCGGTCCGTTTTTTTAACTCCACCTTTTTTCATAGAAAAATCTTTTTTATAATTTTTGTGGAAACTTACCTAGAACTGCGCTGTTGTTGCTATTGTTGCAAAAACCAACCACTAATATTTCTCTGAAAAATACTGGTTTTCAAAAAAAGGACTAGTGGGAGCCTTGCAACACCACTTGCGTTGCTTCAGACTGAAATAAATAAAATATCCCCTTTTCTAGAAGAAGGTCACTAGCTTTTTTTTTTTTTTTTGCATAATTTTCATATTGAAAAATTCTCACTGTTGAGTGTTGCCAGTTATCCTACCTTTTTAATGAGAAATTCAGAATTCACACCAGAAAACAATAGTGGTATTCCGTGCATTATTTAATTACAGACATTTCATGATTACCTAAAGTAAAGTTTTTCTTTTCGAAATTCCGGTTTGAAATTGAAATTTCGGAATAAAAATGGAGGGCAAACTGGCAATCCTGACACTGTTATGCTTTTTTAATGACTTCAAATACCTTAAGTATCATTAAAAAGAATAAACTAATATATTTATTATTATCTCTTTAATTTTATAAAAGAATCAGCCTAGTGTTGATTTAAAAAAAGTATTCAGAAGAACATTTTTCATTGCTCTTTTTCGAAACAAATGCTTTTCAAAAAAAAATTTCCATTAAATATTTTAGACATATTTTTACGTTTAATAATTTTTATTTAATTACGTACTTTTATTTTCCTCATTCTTTAGATTTAACGAAGATTTAAACTTTAATGTTTTAGAAATTTTGTGTTTTTATTTTCCATAGGCAAAATTCACGTATCTATTAAATAAGTTCTGTTTTTTTTTTTTTTTTTTTTTTTTTTTTTTTTTTTTTTTTTTTTTTTTTTTTATCCTTCCTACCCTGTTGAAATTTTAGTCAACATTAATAAAAACATTTCACGCTAGAATTTTCTTTAAAAACTATTTAATCTGTTTATTTACATTCGTTTTCGGTGCCTTTTATTTATCTTATTTTACGAAAAGATTTCTGATTCGAATTGAATGAAAGGAATTATAGAAATGGGTCAATTAGACCCATTCAGGGTAGAGAGGTTAATTAGCAATCAGCTGTAACTGAATATGTATGAAATTTGTAATAAAATTGAAAACGCTATTAGATTCTTAGGTTTCTTAATGCTAATACAAATATAAAAGGCCATGGAAAAGAGGAGGGGAGACTCTCTCACAGTAAATTTGTCAAGAGGCCCAATGTATGAGGAAGTAAAGAAATCTTTTATAAAATACTAGTGTCTAAATTTAAGGGACAGTACATACGTTAAAAAAAAAATAAATCCGCCTTCGTCAGCCGCCATTTTTGTGTCAGCGATTAGGCCTAGTATTCATGGAACGGTGCCCTAACATAAGATGAGGTCGGACAAACTGTAAATAATAGCGGACAAAGGACATTTTTAAACAAAGTAGTTAAACCGGGAATGCTCGCGCATATCTGGATATGTACGATTTACACTTTTCTACCAATAAATTCAAACATAAAGTGCAATTTTATTTAATCTTTAATATTGCTCGCAAATTCTGCGCGAAAATAATTCGAAGATTACTTTTCGAATATTAGTGTTGAGAAATATAATAACCGTATATGTTATAAATATGTCATATACTTCGGTATGTCATACCCTGCGCGTGTTATCCCGGGTTAACCCCTTGAGGGGTTGTGGGATATATTATATCCCACCTAATTTTAATCATGATTTGCACCAGTAAATTTTAATTAAATTTTACTTTTAAAACTTTAGTGGAAAAAATTTAAAAATTGTTTTTTTCTTATTTTGAAGTAAAATGTTTCGAAAATTCTGGTGAGAGTTTAACATTACAAAAACACAATTGCTTGCCCCTGAACGGGTTATGCACAAAGAGCATTTTCAGAGCCTTAAATACGGGAGTTGTGATTTAGGAATAGTTCTTCAGATTATTATTTTTTCCTACTCCGCATCTAATTGCAATTGTAAAACATACTGAAATCAAGAAAGCATGTGCATTCAGAAAAATAGATTGTGGAATTTGAATTAACCGCTTATCGTTCAAAGCGTATGTAATGCATAAAAAGAACTTTGGAAAGGTAATGGAAAATAAAGTGTACGAAATGCTGAGTTACACGTGTGTAACAGATGAATTGTGATATATTAGCTGAAAAATGTTCAAGTTCCTTTACATTAACACATTAATGACGGGATGTTTACAGGATTGCCAGTTTGGCCTCTAATTTTAATTCGAAATTAGCAAATTTACACCGGGAATTTCGAAAGAAGAATTTTCACTTTATGCGATCGCAAAATGTCGCTCATTAACACTCAAGCCGCGGAAAACGCTATTTTCGCGTTCCAGTGGACTACTTTTTAAAAATTCAGATTGCTTGATTCCCACCACTTTTTAAAAATTATTTAATCTGTAATAAAATAAAGTGACTATTTCCACTTTAAAAAAAAATGGTTGGAATCAAACAATCATAATTTTAATAAAGTCGCCCGCGGTGGCAGGGTTAAATAAAACATAAAATGCTATTCTCGTTTCTTGTATGAATTCGAAATTTCTGAATAAAAATGCAGGCCAAACTGCCAACCCTGGAAGTTTACATCTTTTAACCCTTTGATTTGCGCAGCTTTGATTATATGCAAACAACACTGTTTTGAATTTAATAGATTTTTTTTTTAATTCGCATATACCTAATTCACACCAGAAAATTAAAATAGCAATATTTGCTTTAATTAAAAAAACAGACATTCCGTATTTAAATAAAGCGAAATTAACCATTGAAAGTTTCTGATGTGAAGTCAGATTCTCTGAACTACGTAATTTCTAAAACGTATCCTATTATGAGAATTAAAGGGTTAAATTTTAAGTTTTATGAAATAAATAATTATATAAAATAAGGTATTTGAAAACATACTTATTAAAGTATTTACTAATTTGCATTATTTTAACGTAAAACAGCCACACGACAGAAGTTTTTACTTACATTGCAGATATGCAACAAAAGAAAAGATTGACGTATTATATGAAAAATATATCTCAGATTTTTTTTCATTATTTTTCCTGTGTAAAAAACCTTTTAGAGAATCATATATAATTTTTTCGAGACAAAATAAAAAATCGCGCATTTAAGGGTTAAACAGGAAGCCCCCCTATGGTCGTTTCTCTTGCATGTTTCATTATTAAAAAAAAAAAAAATCTCTGTTAGCGTATATATTATCACGGTGCTAAGATCTCTGACTGAAACAGAAAAATTATGTCCTTTTCATGTCCACAGTTAGAATATTTTTTTTCCTGGGTAAAATGGGAAAGAACACTTTTTATTTATTTTTTTTTTGTTTCCATTAAAGCAATAAGTAAGTAAGTAAAAAAAAAAAATTAAGATTTTTTTTAATTTAAATTATCTCTTTTTATTCATCTTGTCTAACAAAACAGTCTGTCCGGATAACTGTAGGCATAATTTTCAATTTAGTTTTTCAAGTAATAATATTTAAATTTTACACTTTTAACTGGTTTTATCTAATCATAAAACCTACTATTTTAACTAGTTAGGCTCAAAACACTAAAATATTTATTTTTTTATTATTATATTTTAAGATTAAATTTTGTCCACTGAAATGGTAACCTCTGTTACTGTAAATTTTCTTACCAAAGAAATGACTTCCATTGTCCCCAACAGCGGGCACTACTGCGCTTACTTGTAGGTAAAAATATTAGAAAAGATATGCTGTAGCCATTTTGAAGTTGTTCTGCACACATATTGTCAGTAAGCTGAAATATCTGAATTCCAGATTAGTGTGTTTTCTGTTTGTAACCTATGTTACATAATTTTTTAATTTAAATATTGTCATTTTAATTAAAGTTTTATTTTTATTAAATGAAATTAAGTTAACTTGACGTAAATAAATGTAAGATTTACATATTTTTATAAAACTACAGAAAATACAATATTTTTCTTTGTTAACACATTGTACGCCGGACACGTACTAGTACGTTTTTGTGGGTTGGGGACAGAAATTATTACTGGCACCGAAAATTTTGTACGGACGAAAAAAGAAGGTGTAATCCAAGCATAATTGCTTCTCATTGGTTGTGAGTAGGTTTTAATTTACAGTGGCATTTGTGAACGTAAATTTACTGCTCATTTTCGAAAAATTTTTCGCATGCAATGTGTTAAACGTAATATCTGCTACCTGTAACTTCTGTTACTACATATATGTGACATGTGTAGATAAATTAATAAAACTCTAGTTTAAAGTTCATATACATAATAAAAATCCATCAAAGTGCTTCAGTAGTGTCATTGATTTTAGATTAATGTAAATACACTTCTACTGTCTAATTTGTGTTGCTCAATGTAACTTCTGTTATAAAAATGTAACCTGTGTCACTATATGTAATTTCTGTTACCCGCACTTTTTTTCTATAATTTTCTTGTTGTATATAAATAGCTTTCAAAAAATGTTCCCAAAACATCAAAAGGCATCTATTCTTTCACTATACTAAAACTATTTGACCACTTACAAATATATTTACTGCAGGGAATTGAAAATTTTGGCTAGAATGTTGAATACAAGTCACAGAGGTTACATATTGTTATATAAATTAATCCCTATGATTGTTTTCTTTTGAATAAAAAACTGCATATTGAAGTCTAGTTCACTAACCATGATATAATATACTAGAAATAATATTTTAACAGAAATAAAAATGTTGTAAATTGAGTGCATGTTGACCACTACAATATTCATCTTCAACCCTTTCAGGGGCAACGTAATTCTATTCGTAAAATGCAGAAATGAATGATAGACACCAGAATTTACAAACAAATTTATTTCAAAATAAGCATAAGCTTTTGTTTACGTACTTAATAAAAAGAAATTTTTCATTCCAGTATTCTGGTGTCAATGTGGCATTCAGGAATTACAATTAAGTTAGGGGTTGAGGCAGTTTCAGGTGACTATTTTTATCCTAACTATGAATTTAGCTATGCTAGAAATGATTTTATATAGGTTGTAGACATGTAAACACATAAAAAATTATATTTGGTGAAAACTGAATACTATATATATATATATATATATATATATATTGGGAAAAGGACATAAAAAATTTTTTGACCCCTCTACCATAGTTTTTAACACTAAAACTACCGGAACTTTTACTCAAGTTTTATAAAAATATTTTACACCAGAATTTTCATTTAAAACTGTTTAACTTATTTATTTAACTTTTTCTTCCCCCTCCCCCCTTTTTGTTATTTATTGTATAGAGAAAATCCTGGTACGAACGAAATATTTTCAATTGGTAGGAGTCAAATTGACCCCTCACGGTACGTTTAATATTAAATGTTTTTTTTTTCGCCTTATTTAACTGCGGAAAAATAATGCAAATCGAGGAGCAAGCGAATTCTGTGTTTCAAAAATTAAATGCCATTTTGTTTTTAATCCTTAATAGTGATGCCAGACGTCTTGGAAATTTCAAGGAGTTTATACACCTTGTATTATAGATGCATGTACATAATAATGGTATTGTTACTAATAGAAGTATTTATTTGCACAGTACTCTAATTGTAGAAATACGAATTTCGTGCAAGCATTTTGAGAAATAATGTACCACACAAAATGCCAAAGTAGTACCCATGAGCGGAATTACATATGGCCAAAAGACATGAATTCAAGTTTCTTGTAGATAATACGTTATCAAAAATTGAAACAAATTTAGATCGTCGAATTTTGAAAGCGTCCGGGAATTAAAAAAACTGCATGTTAAAAACTGTGATGTTGTGATGCAATTTTTAATAATAAACATGTAAATTCAGAAATACAAAGCGTAAAATTTTAATTACCAGCTGATTTTTAGTGTGAATTAAATGAATAATTTTGACAAAAATGTATAACATAAGGCAACTTAACCCTTTCAGGAGCAAGTAATTGTGTTTCTGTGATGTCGAATTCGCGCCGGAATCTTCCAAAAATTTTATCGCAAAATAAGAATAAGGAAAAGCAATTTTACAACTTTTTTCCACCAAAGTTAGAAAAGTAAAATTTCATAAATTTCTTCTGGTCATATCTTCATTAATCCAAGGTTGGATATAATATATATCCCACCGGCCCTCAAGGGGTTAACAAGGTGTTGGAACTTCAAGAATTTGGTTCATTCATCTAATTACGCCCCTTTAATAGCTAAGCTGATGTGTCAACATAGCTTCCAACGGCTACAATTTTTGTAATCACTATTTTTAAATAATAAACGTCGCTTTACTTAATCCCAAATTTCTAATTTTAAATTAAGGAAAAATTATTTAACAAAATTTGCGGACGACAAAATAAATAGCAATTGGGAGTTATATGTGTTAACGTCAAAATTTTTTCTTTACTGTGTACAAAATTTAAACATTTTTAGAAAGTTAAATTTTGAAATCATTTGACTAAAAAAAATAAATAAAAACGTTTGTATGCTAAGAACTGTGCCATCGCGCACATTTTATTGTTATTCTGTTTGTTTTATAAAGTCTACAAAATTTAAGTATGATAAAATATACATTCCACACATATCTAAAAAAGTCATTTGCTAATTTTGTTTTATTACATCACGTAGATCCTAGAAATTACCTTCTAATCCAGAAAATAAAGCACATTATTGTTTATAGCCCCTGGGTAAATAATTGCTCTACGAAAGAAAACAAATGAATACTTACTTTTTGGAAGCTTATCTTTTTGTAGTAAGGACATTAGCTCGTTTTCATTTCCACTATCATTACTTTGGCTGGCATCCTGGAATAAATAAAACTTTATATAAGGCAGACCTAAATAATATCCAAAGAAGTGACTTGCATAATAAATTAAAAGAAACGTATGAGTAGTGATCATTAAGTTTCAAATATTTGTACTGCATTATGTATTAAAAATATATATATGATAAATTTTCAAATTAAAAAAACGGCGTATTTCTCTTCTTGAAATTGAGTAACTAATAATCTCACTTTAGTCTTTTTGTTTCGCATCTACAGAGAAATAGTATAAATAATCTAATTAGATAGAATGTTTCTGTAACATATAACATTTTCAAACGATGTACACCACGTTTCACAATGTAATAATCACCTGATATTTGAATATACAACAAAAGCCATTTACTCATCACAATTTAAATATATATATATATTTTTTACCCTTAAAGCTCCGGCGTCTCTTACACAAATTTCATTCGTTCGGCACCACTTTTTAAAAAGCAGTTTCCTTCAAGTACACAATTTCAAAAAAGCTCTGATTAAATAAGGTGAATTTTATTTTCCTTTATTACTGGAACCAAAAATTTTTTTTTGCAAAGACTAAGAATGTCTCCGCAGCGGAGCCAACGGAGTGGGAAGGGTTAATACTGCACAATGACCGTAATTTCCGGCATATAATCCGCGGATCAAACAATCATGCTCCGACACAGAAATGTTTAAAAATCAAATGTATCTTTTTAGGTCGCGGTAAGTATTTGTCTTCAATAACTGAATAAAATTTCTGGGTCCAAACAGAATCGTTTAATCTGCGGATTATACGCCGGAAATTACAGTATTTATTGCAGGTGTCTCACCGGTAAACTTTTTGGCTACCACTATTTCCAATAAATATTCTTAGTGGTGTATTTCTACAATATTTACAAAATAAATTTATCTGAACGATTATTATTTTGTAAAAAAAAAAAAAAAAAAAAAAATAGTCATCTGAAGGGAGATTAGTGAGGCCACTGATGTTGTGTGAAATCAACAATAAAGCTGATGCGGTGTTGGCAGTGGGCTTCTTTTTTTTATTCAGATTTCTTGATTGGATCAGATCTCTGTTTTGAAACCGCAAAATTCCCCTTGTTTTCGTTTTATTTAATATGTCATTAAATAAGGCCAATTTTACCATTTCAAAAAATGGTGCCAATCAATAAATCTGAATTTAAAAAAAAAGTAACCCACGGGCAATACTGAGCTGATGTTACAATTTCAGTAAAGTGATAGCAATCAAGCAATCTGAATAAAAAAATTAGTCAAATGGCAACGCTTGTACGACAATTTCCAAACAATAACTAATTCTGAGTTGTAAAAATTAAAAAGAAGAATTATTTTCTTTAATAGTGGGTACCAAACTGCATAGCAGTACCAACTAGTGTGCAAACTTTTCTTATAGCAACGAAAACCATACTTTAAACATTTGAGGGGCAAAGTACTTATGTTGCAAAATTGTTGAAATGATTGATTGACACCAGGATTTAGAAAAAAATTATTGTAAATATATAAAAGCTTGCCATCACGTACATTTTTAAAGTAAAATTTTATTTTACAATTCTGATGTGAATATGGCATTTGGGAATTAAAATTAAGTGGGGTATATTATAGCCGACCGCCCTTCAATGGGTTAATTAAAAAGGCATCAGATCAGATTGATAATAAATGAGACGATTAATATGTCTAGCATTGACATATAACTATTTTATTAACAGAGCTATGAATAAAGAGGAGGAGATAGATAGTGTAGTGTCTACCGGTTGAGAGCAAAGTAACTGAGGATGTTATCACAAGATGGTTGTTATCACAAGCTATTGTTTGTTTTCATCGAATCAACGCCCGGCTGCCGCTGGGGTCAACATCCACGAATAAAAGAGAATACTTAATTTTGCTTTAATTATGACAGAGATTTCACAGGAAAAATGCGTTAAGGGGGGAATTTTCAGGAGAATTGTTTATGTTGTCAAAATATGGCGGAAACATAAGACATGGCTACCGGCGAAGCAAACTTCCACCAGGGCTGCCAGTTTGGCCTCCAATTTTAATCCAAAATTTCAAGTACACACCGGAAATTTCGAAAGAAGAACTTTTACTTTATATGAGCGCTAAATGTCTTTCATTAAATACAGCCTAAAATACTATTCTTTATTTCTGGTACAAACTAGAAATTTCTAATTAAAAAGGGAGGCCCAACTGGCAACCCTGAGTTCCACCAGTAAAAACGAATAGATATTTTTACAGTAATTATAACAGGGTTTTTTTTTAAATAAAGCGTTTAAAGAAGAAGGAAATTTCTATTCAGATGTACTGGTGGCAGTTGGTCTCGGCGGTAATCTGAACGTGTGAAACGATTGAAACCATTTTGATGTTATGCCACTTCCTCTTTATTAACATTTTCAGAGGCAAAGCACTTCCACTGCTAAAATGTTGAAATGAATTAATGACACCGGAATTTAAGTACAAATTTATTTGTACTTAACGGAAGTATGAAAAAGCCATTTTTCATGTACATAATAAACGGATTTTTCTTTTACAAAAATTCTGGTAACATTGTGGCATTTGGAATCTTAAATTAAGTGGTTTCATAAAAATACCACCGCCCATGAAAGGGTTAATAGTTAATATTACTGCCATGACTTACAAGATTCATCAGAGTGTAATTCGACTGGCCGCTGAGTCAAGTCTCCTGTTATATAGGGAGCTCAGTGTTCGTATTAGATTCATTTTACAGGTGTAATATAAATCTATTACCAAATTTATTGGTTGTAAATCTTGATTCTGAAAATGTAGAGTAGACCTGTACAAATCTGCGCCCGCGGAACACCAGAAAATTATTACAGAAATATTTGCCTTTTTTAATCTCCGTATACCTGGGATTAAGTTAGTAAGCGATTTCTGTAAGAAATTGCTGATATTTTGCTGGCGCCAGGTTGGACAGCCTGGATGTAGAAGACATCGACCCCTGAATTAACCCATTAACCCTTTCAGGGGCGCTGGTGTGTTTATGAAACAACTTAATTTTTATTCCCAAATGCCACAATGACACCAGAATTTCAGGTATAAAGTTTTCCGTTTATAATGTATGTGAAATAGAGCTGTTACTTAATGACAGATAAATTTGTTGGCAAATTCCGGTGTCATTCATTCATTTCATAATTTTAAAAATGGAAGTGCCTTGCCCCTGAAAGAGTTAACCACCAAAACTACAAAGTAGGAATTTTCAAATTTCTTGTTAAAATTCGTTCTCCATCATAAATTCAGTAAGGTAATTTTCGTTTTATTAAAACAGCAAAATTTCTGCCAATAGATAAGGCTACTTTTTCTTACTCTAAGATAGTGGTGGCAAAGTAATTAATTTAAGCCGAAGCAATTATTTTGACCGTTACGTCAACGCAACACCAGCGGGTAATGGGTTAAAGAAAAAAGATAAGCCTATAATAAGTAATCATTTTTACAATTTCTACTGTATTTATTCGTTGATAATTATAGAATCATTTTCTTTAAATATTTAGTATAGCAACTAGAATTTTGAGTAGTAGCAAAAATACTGTCTGATAATGAGTGATCAATATTTTAATGCACAGATTCATAACTGCCAATTTTTATGCTTTTTCCTTACCCCTAAAATTTAAAAGTAAATCTTACCTCATGTAAGCAACCAAATCTCCAATTCAACAAGACAATAATTTTTATTAAATTTTATTGGCAACAAAAAAGCATAATAATTAACAACTTTGCAGAGTGGATATTGTTTTTCATTTCACATATTATATAGTGTCCCATAATACGTCAAAACACGAGCATTTCACAGTATTTACATTTGTAAGGGCATCACTAACACTATTCCGGAATACTAATATTCGAATTATTTAATCAGGGGATATTTAATGATTAAATAAGGCAAAGTAAGGCAAAAATTAGCATTTGAAAATAACGCAACATAACAAATGTATGCGGGCGTCTCTGGTAATTTTGCACATAAAAGAGTTTTGCGCTTAAAAGGTACTTATGCTAACCTTTTAAATGAAAATTTTTTTATGTTTACCCAACCTTTACTTATCGTAATACAGTAGCATCGATTTTCTGAAATATCAGATCTAAGAAAGAGAATATTCATTTTCAGGGTCTCATCTATGTCACTGACACAACAGAAAAAAAAGAATGAAAATGATGATTTAGAAAACAGACCTTGCTACATTACGATAAAATCTTTCGCCAATTAGCTACCACTATTTCAGAACACATAATATTCCAAGTTTATTGAAGGAAACGTTGCGATTAATTGCGGTGTATTTATCTTTCAGAATTTCTGGTTACAAAAATTCCAGGAAAAAGGTTGAAGACCCCTATTTCAGTAGCTATAAACAGTGGCGTAGCAGTGGGGGGATGCAAATTTTTCCGATCGATATTTCTGCGTAAATTTATCTCAGAATTTTGTGATTAAATAAAGCGAAAATTACTAGTAAAAACTAATGGTATCCATAACAATTTCTGGATAAGGTACTGACTATTCCTATGCATTATTTTCACAGTTTTAATTTCAAAAGTGCTTATATTTTGTGATAGGAAGAATGAACGTTTTTACTATTCGAATGAATCATTCGGGCATGCGCAAAAGCATAGCTGCTAACCTTTTATTATTATTATTCAGTTTCTACCAGAAATTTTTTATCCAAAAACTCGTATTTTAATTGGAATCAATTTAACCCATTAAAGACGAGCTTCTTTCACGCTTCTTTCAATTCTTCAACACCAGTTTTGCCCCTTTGTAACTTTGAATTATTTAACCACTGAAAATTTTAGATTAGATTATGCGAAACTTTCCAAACTAAAATACTGGTGTTCAAATTTAAAAGATATGTTTGCCTGGCATGGCAAGTTTTCTTGCCAACTGGCTTTAACCCTTTAGCGCGCAGCTTTGCATATATGCAAACAACAGTGTTTTGAATTTAATAGAATTTTTTTATTCGTATATACCTAATTCACACCAGAAAATTAAACTAGCAATATTTGCTTTAATTAATGACAGACATTCCGTTTTTAAATAAAGCGAAATTGGCCATTGAAATTTTCTGGTATAAAGTCAGATTCTCTGAACTACGTAATTTCTAGAACGTATTCTATCATAGGAATTAACCCCTTAACGCTCGAATTAAATTACGGTTGAAAAATTCAAACTGCTTATTGGCACCACTTTTTTGAAAAAGAAATATTCCCCTTATTTAATGACAGGTAAAATGATACCATAATAAAGTAAATTACACTATTTTATAAAACTGGTGATAATCAAATAATCTGAATAAAAGACGCGGCCGTGAATATCACGGGAGCGAGAATTAAGGGGTTAAAGGGTAGAAGGTTAAGTTTTATAAAATAAATAATAATATAAAATAATGTATTTGGAGGCATACTTATTAAAATATTTACTAATTTGCATTATTTTAGCTTAAAGCAGCCATACGACAGTAGTTTTTACTTGTATTGCAAATGTGCAACAGAAGAAAAGGTTGACGTATTGTATGAAAAATGTATCACTGATTTTTTTTCATTATTTTTCCTGTGTAATAAACCTTTCAGAAAATCATATATAATTTTTTTCGAAACAAAATGAAATATCGCGCATTTAAGGGTTAATGAGTTAAGAAACAAAAAAAATCTTTTTATCTTCAAAATTTCCGAAGATAATTCATTAAAAAAATTTCGAAGGTTGGCAAGTATGACTTGTTTTCTTTTTTTTCTTACTAAATTTCTGATGGTATTTGATTAAAAATATATACGAAGGTTGAAAACTATGTTTTTGCGTGTGCCTGAATGATTCATTTGATAATAAAATCATTCATTCTACCCATCACTACTCCTAATTTAACCCTTTGGACTCCGGCGTCTCTTACACAAATTTTATTCTGTCGGCACCACTTTTTTAGAAGAAGTTCCCTTCAAGTAATAATTATCAAGTAGGAGCTTGGTGCCGTATAATAAAAGCGTGAAAAATAGCAACGTTAAAAGCGCCAAAATTTTAAATTCTAAGCATACTGGTTTCGATAGCATATAGCATACCTTCCTCAGTGCTAAGGAAGCCTCAGTCCTTAGCTCTGAGGAAGGTATGCTATATGCTACCGAAACCGGTATGCGTAGAATTTAAAATTTTGGTGCATTTAACATTGCTATTTTTTACGCTTTTATTCCCTTCAAGTACTCAATATCAAAAATGCTCTGATTAAGTAAGACAAATTTTATTTTCTTTTATTACTGGTGCGAAAACAAATCTTGAAAAAGAAAAATGATTTCCGCAGTGGCGACGACGGAGTGCAAAGGGTTAATAATACAACTCATTGATAAGGAAAGCAATGATAAACACACAATTTCCAAAAGTTACCCTTTTCTTCTTCAATCAAATAAACCGAAATTTTACTTTTTAAAAGAAATTCAATATTTACCAGCTTACCACATAGTTTACGAAGACAAATTTTAATAAATATATTTCTGGTTCAAATTATGATTATTTGACTGGAATAAAAGCGTAAAGATTGACAACTATGTAAACATATAGTGAAAAAAAGATTCAAATTTAATAGTTTTTTACACTTTAGGGTAGATAAAAAACTGTTTCTTTAAGAAGTCATGCTTAATCCTCCTGAGACCCCAGCAAAATAATAAAAAACAAAGTCCTCGTGGGATCTTGAATTTGCGTACGTGTTAGAAGAGAAATATTTGCCTTTTTCATTGTCAAAATTTCTCTTATTAAATAAGACGAATATTTATTTTTTGAAAAAGCGGTATGAAATTAAAGGACAAGTGGGAATCATGTTTAGATAAAACTTCCATTTTAGTTGACGCCAGGTTTGAGTACGTTATAACCCACATTTGAGTAATTTGATAGAAATATTAAAGTAAACGAAAATCATTATCCACATAAACAAAATATGTTATATTATTAATAGAATTATTTATTAATGATGTGTGTTCTTCTTCATAAATATAATAGTGACAGGGGAGGTTTGATACATTTTTTTCTAAAATGAACATGATTTGTTTTTGACATACAACAGCATCTCAGCTTGCCACATATAAGTTGCTTATTATGCATCCTATCTGCTTATAGCATCAAAAGATTCAAAAGGCACTAATTGGTTTTAGAAAAAAAGTGAATATAAAATTTTGGGAAATCGCGAATACCCCTGACTGCATCCATCGGCTTTTCATTGTACACCCAGATTTTACAATGTCAGAAGTACATGGTAAAACTAGTTTTTTTTTCAGATTGTAGTGTTTTTAGGTTGTAGATTCATAAGTAGAACATAGATTGATAGACAAACTTGATTTTTTAAATTTTGGATAAGTTTTTAAATTCTGAATACAAAAGCATCTCAGCTTGCCACATATAAGTTTCTTATTATACAACTTATCTGTTTAGAGCATCAAAAGATTCAAAAGGCATTAATTGGTTTTAAAAAAAAATTAATAAATCTGCTTACTAGGTCACTGTAAGGGAGGTTTGACACACTAAACACAAAAAGAAAATTTTTACCAGAAATTTTATTTAACAAAAAGAAACTTATAGCTTTTACATTATTTATGTATTTGAGGACGTGAGTTTCGAAACTCGTTTTATCCAGAAAATAAAATTTTGGGAAATCGAGAATACCCCTGACTGTGTCCATCGCCTGTTCATTGTAAACTAAGATTTTACAATGCCAGGAATACATGATGAAACTAGTTTTTTTAAGATTGTAGTGCTTTTGGGTGAAGGTTCATAAATAGAATAGATTGATCGACAAAACTCGATTTTTTAAATTTTGGATAAGTCCGGTTTCGAAACTAACTTCCTCATATATTTTAATCAACAAAATTTTTCGTAGGAAGCATTTTTATTTGATTTGGTCAAGAGGTAAATTTAGTGATTCTCGACATGATTAATATCACATATTTACAATTTTACAAGAATATAAGAATTAAGAATTTAAGAATATTTTTTTAACTTAGAAGATATTCTTTTAGCTGTATTCTGAATAATTTGCTCCGAATTGTAAAACACTTTTGTTTGAGTTTATACTTTAAATCAGGAAGTGTCAAATTGTGGCACACCGGATACCACTGATTTTTTTAAGAAATCGTCGACTTCTTGAATAAAAGAGATTCGATGATTAGATACGGCAATGTTAAAGTTTATAAAGTTTGATTATAAAGTTGTAGTGGTATCATTCGGGCCACAGTTTGACACCTATGCTTTAAATAATTTAATGATAGGTGGTTTTGCATACAGTTTCAATCGGAATATTCTACTAATGTCATTATTTAAAAAATAAAAGTTGTAAAACAAAAGTTTAAAAAACAAAAGTTGTAGCGGTATCCTTAGGGCCACAGTTTGACACCTCCGCTTTAAATAATTTAATGATAGGTGGTTTTGCAAACAGTTTCAATCGGAATATTGTACTAATGTCATTATTTAAAACATATGTACATAAACTCTGCTATTAACTATTGAAATATATTAATTATTCTTACTTTTATACAAACACTTATTATTAAAATATGTTCAATAACACCAGTAGCGGCCAACTCTTATGCCTTTTGTACCACAAAAAATTTATAGAAAATTTTACCCTTTTTTAATCGCCGTAATCTGCCGATTACATAAGGCAAAAATTTCTATTACATTTTTCTAGTACAAAAAGCGTAAAAGTTGACAGTTATGCACTAGCTGAAGAACGGTAGGTTTTACTCGGGTCAAATGCAGTGTGTTAAACAGACAGGAATTTTCATTTAAAAAAACGGTATAAATACACAATGCAAGAGGTATACTAAGTTTTAATTAGCTATTATTAGATAATTAAATAAAATACATTCTAAAAACTACCTTATCTATTATAAAATTCAATAAGATAGACTCTAAACCAAAACTATCTTGTTTAACTTTATTTAGAACAAGGATAAAAGCTTATGACAGGCAAATGGAAATCTTTTTTTTTATTTGTGTGTGTGTGTGTGTGTGTGTGTGTTTTGGGGGGTCGGGGAATTGGAAAATTCCACTTTATTCTTTTATTAGGAATTCAAATGGCTGAGAAACAACACTGATTGTAGAAAATACTTATAATATGCTTTAAACGTGCGTTTATCGGGAAAAAAGACGGTAATCAAATAAAGACGGTGGGTTCAACATCTCGTATTGTGAAGCATCCCTCGTTTCCCCTATAAATTTGTTGTCCATTCCTCGTATCTTTGACTTTTGAATTAAGATATTTCTTTCCCTTATGTCGCATCTTAAACAATTTTAGAAAACAAATGAGCTAGTAACAGAATTTTACTGTTTTATTTGCAGTTATCCCTTTCAAAGGCGGTGTTTGCATGGCACGAACACTTAACTTCATTTAAAAATGTGAAATAGTTCCCAGAATTTTTTATTAAAATTCTGATCTCTTAATGTACATGAAGAAAATCTTTTAAGTATTTTAAATTAAATTTGTTCGTAAATTCTGGTTTGTTCAATTATTTTAACATTCTAGCAGCAGACATACTTTGCCCCTGAAAATATTAGCATATTGTATGTGGGCAATTTATCGAAAATGAGCGCTAAATTTACGTTCACAATTGCCACTGCAAATTAAAATCTACTCACAACCAATAAGAGGCAATTATGCTTGGATTACACCTTCTTTTTTCGTCCGTACAAAATATACGGTACCAGGAATAATTTCTGTCCCCAACCCACAAAAACGTACTAGTACGTGTCCCGCATACAATGTGTTAAGAAGAATAGCAAGAAGCAAGAAGCTGATAATTCGTCCAAACAGCAATGTTAGAACTGCAAATGAATACCAGGGTTGACAAATTTTCCTCGTTTTGTCGTCAGATATTCCAAATTCAAACCAGAAATTTCAAAACAGTAATTCTTGTTTTATTTAATGACAGACATTTCGTGATTACTTGAAGTAAAAATTCAGCTTTTAGAATTTCTTGTATAAACTTGAAATTTCTTAAAAAAAAAAAAAAAAAAAAAAAAAAAAAAAAAAAAAAAAGAGGCCAAACTGCCCCTGGGGCATACCTGTCAAACTTTTTTTTTTTTTTTTTTTTTTTTTTTTTTTTTTTTTTTTAAAAAGGCATACTTTGAACAAGAAAATTTATTTAAACCGGTAGGTTGGCCATCGGGCCTGTCAATCCCGAGGTTTAAAAAAATTCCTGTGTCGCAGTAGCTGCAATCATGTCATTGTCAACAATTTCACGGCCCCACCAGCGACCAAGAGGTACTGCTCTCGAAGTCGGTAGACGGGAGGCGCTGGGTTCGATCCCAATCGCGCCCGTCGGCCTAATCTTTCGAAGTTTTCGTGGTTTTCTTCGAACCTTGGTTTTCCAAGCGTAAATACGGGTTAGATGCCCTTAAAAGACTCCCACGGAGGGCACTTCCCCCTTTGGGGCTATAACCCTCCTGCTGATAATTGGCCGTCATAAATACTACCAACCAACCAAAAATTTCATCTTCTTTTCATGGAAAACAGGTTCCCGGGCTAATGAGACGTTATTGCAACCTTAACCCGGGAGGACGCTCGCTGAGCCTTATAGACCCGGAGTGCGTACGGTTTTTACAATTGTCACCACTATCTTTTTTAAAGTAATCTTCAACTTCTTTTATCGCAAAATTATCTCCGATTAAATAAGGTGACGATTATTATTTGTTTTTATTGGTGACAAAGTAAAAACCATTCATACCCTGGGTATGCACGCGTTCTCCCGGGTTAAAATAGTTTTTTAAATGTAGAGTTCTAAAAGCGGTATCTATTACAAAATATATTTTATATTTTTATAAACTTCTTTTTTTGTGCACCAAGTGTTTTCTGTATAGTAAATTTTTCTTCTGTTTTGTTTTGTTTTTATAATAAAAATTACTCCCGGACAACGAAGCACCACGCGCGTAGCTCCATAAGTTTATCAGGGCACCCACTCGGTCCGTTTTTTGAACACCATTTTTATTTAACGAAAAATCTTCTGTATGAATTTCGTAGAAACTTAGCGCAAAGATCGTTTTCCTTGCAATTTCTTCAGAAACCTACCAGGAATTTCTTTCTAAGAAATAACTGGTTTTGAAAAAACGGTCTAGTGTGACCTTGGTTTATGATGCGCTAACTGCGGTGTTTATTAGAAATCTTTATTTTTATATTTTATAAACTGTGTTTCTATGTAGTGAATATATATATCTATATATGTAATAAATTTGAAATCATAAACATAACTACCAACGTGCACAGATTTCTGCTACCACTAAAATGTCATAGAAAATTTTGTCTAATTCAATCGCCGAATTGCAGTGAATGTTAAGAAATTAGGCAGAAATTTCTGTTAAATTTTAGTGGTAGCAAAAATCCGTACAAGTTTGCAGTTATGCCCAAATATATATACAAAGTGGTAAAGTTCTAAAGATGAATTAGAAATGAACATAGGAAACCAGTATTCAAAATAAGAAACTATGAATAACCCACAGAATCTTCAGAGGAGCTTCTGGTGCAATCATAGAAGATGCGTTATTTCATTCAATTTTTGTCGGCATTAAGCCTAAAATGACAAAATTTAGCTCCTTACAACGCAAACATAACAGAAAATAGATAATAAAAATCCAAGAGATCTAAAGAAAGATACACCCCACAAAGAATATTAAAAATTATTAGAGCACAATACCTAAATTACATACTAGGAATCAAAACTGCAGCATGTCAGAATGGAAAACAGAGTTAGGACTATTTTAACATGTGGGCCACAGTTTTATCTGACTGAAACCCATAACTTTGCTGTCATCTGGTTTGAGAAAGGAAAAAATATAAATTGGAATTGGATTATTAACAATGATGTTTAATGCTGCCATCTTTACAAAAAAAAAAAAAAAAAAAAAAAAAAAAAAAAAAAAAAAAAAGGAACGAAATTGATTGAAGAAATCAAGAAATGACTTAGATTAACATTTAGTTAAAGTAGAATGAAATATACATTGCGTTTTGTTAAAAAAAAAAAGTAATCCGTGCCTACGAAGCCCAGCGCGCCCTCTGATGACTATAATGTGCGCCTATCTTCCCGGGTTTCAATTAAATGTGTCTTACTCCTTTGTTGCAGTCATTTGAAATCTACTTGATTCCATTCATGATTTAAAATTTCTCGTTCAAATTCGTTTATTGGACTGAGGGTGGTGAGGGGTCAGGATTTAAAAGCTATGCAAATGTAAAAAATTATACATATATAAAAAAGGAGTAATACTAACTTTACTGGAACTGGTATTGTCTTCAGATCTAGGACTACTTAAATTGCCGTTACTTGGAGGGGGTGATTCTGTATAAAAATGTAAAATGTATGAGAAATTTATATACAACATAGAATATTATCAATATAAATATCAACATATATAACAACAACATTATGAAAATATTAATGCAACAAGTTAAATGTGAAACTACAGGATCAAATGATATTTACACAAACCGGGGAATGTCCGGTTTATCCATTTGTCGTACAGGTTTTATTTTATCAGAAATATTGACAACGAATAATACTAGTCTCATTTAAGGGTACCTTCTACATTAGGAGACCAAAAAAAGCACTTTTTATGATTTTTTTTTTTTTTGTAAGAAAACTGCATGATGGATTTTTTTGAAAATTTTAACAGTTTATTGTACATATCTTAAGGTATACACAAGAATTTTTTTATTAGATTTTGTTGCTTCTACTCTAAGTTATAGACAAATATGCTCAACTAAATTTTTTGACACGGTTGGCAAGATTAAAAAAAAAAAACTACTCAATGGATCATCTTGACTCTTTTTTTTTTAATTAAAGTTTATTTGTCTTCGATATGAATTAAAGTTTTTACTAAAATTATTTTTAAAAAAAGTTATTAACAAATAAGAACGAATTTTTATTATTATTTTTTTTTAATTAGCCATTACATAACTTTTTTAAAAATAAATTTATGGGATCCTTTAATTTAACTAGAAGCTATACTCACGAAGTTTACGAAAAATATTTATTTTTGTGTTTCAGATAATTCTACAAGGCGCTATCATGCCCACCGTCCAGACGAAATTTTCCAAAGCAGTTGAACATATTTGTTTATAACTTAGAGTAGAAGCAACAAAATCTAATAAAAAAATTCTTGTGTGTACCTTAAGATATGTACAATAAACTGTTAAATTTTCAAAAAAATCCATCATGCAGTTTTCTTACAAAAAAAATTATAAAAAAGTGCTTTTTTTGGTCTCCTAATGTAGAAGGTCCCCTTAACCCCTTAAGAGGCGGTGGGAAGGAAGGTTTGCACCAGAAAAATTTTATTAAATTTTACTTTTCTAACTTTGGTGAAAAAAGACGTGAAATTGCTTTTCCTTATTATGCAGCAAATCTTTTTAAAGATTCCGGTGAGAATTCGACATTATTGAGACACAATTACTTGACCCTGAAAGGGTTAATCAAAAACAATTGTTTCAAAGTCTGCAATAAAATAAGCCGAAGATATTTTCCAAAACACTGTTGAAAAATGCAAAAAACGTACGCACTCTATGGTATATCATATCATGTTTGCATATTCCCGGGTTAATATCAGGTCTATCGCAGTGGTGGAAAATTGGCGCAAAGGTGGAGGAGCCTATTGACACCACTAAATTTTTATGGTATTATTCAGTTTAATAAAATCTCAGAAATTAGATCATTAGATAAGAGGCAAAATACTACTATAATTTAGTGGTGTCAATAGGCTCCACCTCTGCGCCAATTTTCCATCACTGCTATCGGAAAGTTCTGTCCGATAATGTTTTTTCACGCCTACATTTTCTTATTCAGATTTCTTCATTGGCACCACTTTTTTGAAATGGTAATATTCCCATTGTCCCTACCTGAACGTGAAACGTGAAAACAGTAGGAATGTTACCATCTCAAAAAAGTGGTGCTAATGAAGAAATCTGAATTTTTAAAAAGTGGGCCTGAAATGGCATTATCGGACAGAACTCTCCGGTAGATCTTATACACATCTAATAACTTCTACCTACTTTATAAAGTCAAATAAGTTAATTTTGAACCAAAAACTTTACTTAACCCTCCGTCTACCAGACGGGTCCATTGGACCCGACAGGTACATACAAAATATTCATTCAAACCAGAAATTTCTTTAAAATAAACTAAGTATATAAACCAGACAAAAATAAGGTAAATAAATAAGTTAAATAGTTTTAAATAAAAATTCTGGTGTAGAACGTTTTATTAAAACTTGAATAAAATTCCCGGTAGATCTAGTGTTAAATGAAATTAAATAAGTACCATATTGAAACAATTTACATTTTAATAACTAAATTCTCTGCTCAAAATACTTACATTGTTTAACTTGGAATAAAACGTAAATTTGGAATCTATGCTCAATATTTCAAAATAAGGATTTTCAGCCCGTGGACCGCAGGCCGAAGAGCTACTATTAGAAAAGAGTTAGAAAAGATTTTTTTATATTTTTTATGACAAAAGTTTTGCGATTAAATAAGATGAGAGTTACCTTTGGAGCTTGAGGTGGCAAATGACTTTAACCCATTCGCTGCCAACCACGAGTATACTCGTGGATTTAACTTATTAATTGCTTTGTCACCACTAATTTAGAAATAAACAAAATGCCTTATTTACTGGCAGAAATTTTGCTGTATTAGTAAAGCGAAAGTTACCTTTCTGAATTTGTGGTGGCAAATGACTTTCAACAAGAAATTTGAAAATTCTTACTTTATAGTTTTGGCAGTGAATGTGTTAACACTAGAACGCCCGGAAATTTTTCTCAAGTTTCATAAAAATATTTCACTCCAGAATTTTTATTTAAAATTATTTAACTGATTTATTTTTAGATAATGTTGTGTCGCTTAAATTTAGCTTATCTTTTGAAAAAAATTCTGGCTCTAATGGACATTTAATGATGTAGTCGGAGTCAAATCGACTCCTTCCGGGCGTTCTAGTGTTAAGGTAAAATGGTTGAAGACCTCCTACTTAAAACCAATTAATTTTATTTAAGAACATGTAAGTTTTTTTTAATGACATAGTTGACGAACTTGGAGGCAGGTGATTACCGCTACTTTTGTATATTTTTTGCCCTACATAATTTTAGAATCTCTGTGATTCCAGATGGCGAAATGTACTATCTAAGATTTTAATGACAATCCACGTAGGACAGCTTTTTCTGAAAGGTATATATTTGATATTTTTTAATAAAAATTTCTTGTTCAAAGTGTCTTTGAAATACCTTGAGCACTTTTACCAGGAATACTGCGGCAGTTAAAAAAAAAAAAAAAAAAAAAAAAAAAAAAAAAAAAAAAAAACATGCACCATGGTGCATGTTTAACTTGCCAATTTTTTAATACCACTATTTTGGAATAGATATTTTTAAAATTAAATAAAGCAAAGTTCACTATTTGGATATAGTTTTACTCAAATTCTGACGATTTGAGAGCTGCGTTTAACGCTTGTAGTGAAAAAAAAAAAAAAGTTCCCACCAGTCACATTTTTAATATAACTTTTTTTCAAACAGTATTTTCCATGGCAAGTTTTATTTAGAACGCTCAAAATTACCACACTTGTCATCATTATTTCCGAACAGTAATTTTGACTTATTTAATCCCATAATTTATTTTATTAAATAAGGGTATTCCTAAATATAAGTATCTCTGCAATCCTCGGGCCGCAGTAAAACACCTTTGATTTTACCCTCTCGATCAAGAATTTTATTTCGCAGAATTTTCTTTGAAATGGCATATTTAAAATGATCTTCATTATTGTATGTATATATATGTTATGGCATATATGAGGGCTTGATATTTCAGAGACATCACACAAAATATAATTTAGTCGAAAACGGATTTAAAAGAAATTCTTTTTATAATTTAACCCATTATCCGCTGTTGTTGCGTTCACAAAACGGTCAAAATAAATGCACATATTTAAATTATTTACTTACCCACCACTATTTTTCAACTACAAAATTGGCCTTACTTAAAGGCACAACATTTTAAGATCAAATAAAGCGAAAATTATCTTTAAGAGTTTGCGGTGCTAACGACGTTCAGCTAAAAAGTTGAAAAACTCAACCTTATAGATTTGGCGGTTAATAGGTTAAATTAGGAGCTTCATATTATGTTCATGTCAGCGATAGGGTTAAATTAGAAGAAAATGATTTTCTGACCATACATTATATACATATATATATATATATATATATATCATTCTGTTCATATTTGATTTTTAAATCCTACCGTTTGTTTTGTACATAAGCGAACTTTCAAAATGACCAATTAAATTCATACCTTCCAACCTTCAGATTTTTTTTTTTTAAAAAAAGCACAATTTGAATCAGAAATTCTAATTAGTAAATGAAATGAAATAAGAGCCACGAAAAAAAAATGTAATTTAATAGATTACAACGACCATTTGAAATTTATTTCGTCCACCAAATTCCATCGCATCCTCTTCAACAACAGATCGCAAAGACCAAACTTCAGACGACCAAAACCTTCATCGATAAACTCTCCAAGTCCCGTTTCGAGAAGAAAAACAGTCTACAAATCGAAAGCAGTTCCACCGAATCATCCACAGATTGCGGCAAATTACCTACGTTCAGCTCAATTTTTCCCGGTTAGAATCGACCGATTGTAAAACGCCGTGACTAGTGGATTGGAGCCCCTCGAGTTATGGCCTTTTACTATCAATCGATTAAACATTAGATTGTTTCCTTTTTCGCGTTCGACTTTTATTCTGTAATCGATTTTCAAGTGCTACATAATCAGTTGAAGACCTCGATTTTCATGGTCTACATAATCAGTTGAAGACCTCGATTTTTGCTTTGCAAGACGATTTTCATTTCGGTGTCGCTCTTTGGCTTTGGATTTTTCCATATCTGATAATTTGCATTTACCCATTTTGTAACTTTTTCAATTTTTAACGATTTTATGCCTTTCGATTACTTATTCAAACAATTTTTAACGATTTTATATCTTTCTATTACCTATTCAAATAAAAGTTCTTCTAAAAGTAAAGAACATCGTTGAATTTCGTTAAAAAAAATAAAACGCGAGCATCATTTGGCCCCTTCCTCGACCGAAAACAACAACCATTTCCAAATGGTTAATAATAAATATATATTAAATCATTTTATTAAGTAAATTTTCTGGTTCCACATATGCCTGCACATTTGAAATTTACGTTTCGTTTATAGTTGGTAGTTATTAATCATTGATTAATAACTTTTAATAATTGATTAATAACTATATAATAATTAATGATTATTTATAGTGTCGTTTTACAACTATAACAAGTTGGAAATTGCAAGTCAAACGTGGCAAATGAGGTGCGTTCGTGCTATAACTAATTTTATAAATATTTTTTGCCCTTCATATTGTACTAAATGTATATTTTAGTGCACTTCCTAAGTGCATATCCATTTCATTCTGTTCGAAAAGCTGTAACATCATTAAAATGCACTTGAAATAATTTTTCCCATTGGCCGTCATGTAACGGAAAACTTTTGACTTTTTTCATTAAACTATACATCCGATTTTCATAAAATTTGAAATGACTCGACAAAATTGTGCAACAATTATATATTTTAAATTTCAAATGATCCGGTTGGGTAGTTTTTACGCTGTTATATGCGGACAGACCGACTAAACGACGACTGTAGGTGCTATGTATTTATATAGTTACGCACGCACTTAAAAATGGCAATCATTGTATAAACCAATTTAACATTATACAATAACAATATGAAGATTCACCCGTAAAATTTTCAAACGAAATTGTAAGAATTCAAGTATCTGCACCCACTGTTAACAAATTTGAAAATTGCATCCGTTCTCTAGGAAACAGACAACCGCGCCGGTGCATGTGTTGTCTCTGGCATAGAAAAGTCACGTCCCGAGGTCGTTCTCAGAGTTGACAGTTCGGCCTCAAATTTTAATCCGAAATTTTGAATTCGTACTGGAAATTTCGAATGAAAAATTTTTACTTCATAAGGTAGCTAAATGTCTCTCATTAAAAGAAGCATAAAATACTATTCTTTACTTCTGGTGAGAGCCCGAAATTTCTAATTAAAAACGGTGGCCAAACTGGCAACCCTGGTCATTCTCGACGAACGGAATTCAATCGTAGCAGTACGGATTCGGAATTGCTCTTTTATTGCTCTAATGCGTTTTTGACTTTTTCGAAAACGCATCAATACTATATCATTTATAGTATTTATTTATAAATGATAACTTTGAGTCAATCGAAACGTGAAATAAAATGCATTCGTCAGCTGTTTTCTTTTTCTGTAACCCCACGTTTTATTCATTAAATCTTTGATTGACAAGCAAAAATGTCTCTGTAATATTGAATTCCCGTCCCCCCTCCCCCGGAATAATCTTAAAATTTTATCTTAAAATAAGGGAAAGCTATTTTCAACATTTACCCCCCCCCCCCCAAAAAAAAGTAAAAAATATATAATTTAGTTAAAAGTTTCTGGTGCGATTCTTGTTTAAATTAGGTGGGATATAACATATCCCACCGCCCCTCAAAGACTTAAACATTCACCAAAATCGACGATTCTGGCATGACATTTTTCCAAAAAATATGGATTTTTCACAATAAATCAAACGCTGTTTACCTTAATCTGACACAAATATTAAATAGAATGGCAACCAAAAGGAAACTTTAATATATTTTTTTTTTTAACGATGACTTATGCTTGAGAAATCTGAATTTAATTACGTGAATTTTTATTCACATTGCTAACAAGGCGTAAAACCAACAGAGTGAAAAAGTATGAGTAAGAGCGCTGCCATCGAAATACTACAGGCCAAAGGACACGAGTTATGACGTCATCACTACTCGACCGAATTCTCACTACTATCGGAATTCACACCGGAAAATTTTTAATAGCAATTTTCTTTCAATTTGTTTGTGTAATATCTATCATCTTATACAAGAATAATAACTATTTAAACTTACTGGTGAGAATTCGGAATCCCTAAATAACAATTCAGCCAGATGTGGAATGCCACAGTGTTGCCACATCTGGCTGTGTTTTTATTGAAGGATTCCAAATTCTCACCCATAAGTTTAAATAATTGTTATCGTTTTATAAGATGATAGATATTCCACAAATAAAATAAAAGATAATTGCTATTCAAAATTTTCCTGTGTGAATTCCAACACTAGTGAGAATTCGGTCGATTAGTGAAGACTCACAACTCGTGTCCTCTGGCCTTGAGTGTTTCGATGGCAGCGGTAAGGGGGAAAGGTTCCAGTCTAAGCGTGTCGTTCCAGGTGGCTTAGATGGATGAGCGTTTGTGCGCTGAACAAAAGACCCAGATTCGAACCCTGGCCTGGATACTTTTTCACTCTGTTGATCTTACTCCTTGTTAGCAATGTGAATAATAAAAAGAAAAGTGCCCAGTTTAACTGATGGCATTGAGCTCACAGGCTATTCACACTAATGGTATATTATACTCTTATTTAAAAAATAAGGCCCCTCAAAAAATAAATGAAGCCCCCGTTTCCCCGCTTTATATTTAACCAATAAACCTCCAAATCTAATCAGGTAAGCTCCTTAACATAATAAGCCGGTATAATGAATTGAAGCAAATCAGCTAATCCTGCATGAAAAAACATATCGCTAAATTAAGTGGGGTCTAACCCCTTTATACTTAACTAAAGAACCTCCAAATCTAATCAGGAAAGCTTCTTATAATAATGAACATAGAAAAAAAATCAAAGTTAATTGGATAATTCTGCATGAAAATCCATTTATCTAAATTAAGGGGAGGGGACTTGCCCCCCTTTTCCCCTTTTATACTTAACCAATGAACCTCCAAATCTAATGAAGAAAGCGCCATATCGGAATAAACCGGTATATCAAATTTGAAGCAAATCGAATAATTCCGCATGAAAAAATCATTTATCTAAATTAAGGGGGGGACTAGCCCCCGCCCCCTCTTTATACTTAACCAATAAACCTCCAAATATAATCAAGGCAGCTCCTTAACATAATAATCCGTTATACTAAATTTGGAGCAAATCGAATAATTCTGCATGAAAAACCCATCTATCCAAATTAAAGGGGGCAGTAGCCCCCCTTTCCCCCCTTCATACTTAACTAATGAACCTCCAAATTTAATCAGGGAAGCTCCTTAACATAATAAACCGGTATACCAAATTTGGAGCAAATCGAATAATTCTGCGTGAAAAACCCATTTATCTAAATTAAAGGGGGGGACTAGCCCCCTTTCCCCCCTTTATAATTAACCAATGAACCTCCAAACTAATCAGGGAAGCGCCTTATCAGAATGAACCTAGAAAAAAAAAATCCCTGCCGGCCCGGCCTACAGGCGGAGGTAGATTTCGAAGTTAAGTATACTAATTTCACAAACAAAAACCAAATCATGATTAGAGATAAACCCACTTTAACAATTTTATCTGGCCGCTTTTGACGAGTTTTTATTTCATTTTTATATAATAACTGGTTTTATCAGAATCATGTTAAGGCAGTATTCAAAAAAATACTTTTCTATGCTCAACAACTCGAAATTTTCTGGCATAACTCCAGATTAATTTTTATTAGGAAAAACATGAAACTTGTTGACGTGATTTTTGAAGAGAGTTATAAACGGTCTGTGTTTTTAATTTCCGTTTAATTAATTAAACCTTGATACATAAACAATTGTTTTCTCAGTAAGACAATATTTTTCGTTTCTAACACAATCGCTTCGGGAAATTCCGTTCAAAATGCCCACTTTGACATCATTTTTTGAAATATATTCTGCCTCTGTCAAAAACTCGATCATTACGGTACATTATATAGTTTCTGAATAAGCGAATCTACCAATTGGATGCGTTTGAGAGCAAAAATGAATATAAAAATGAGTCAGAAAATAAGCAGTTTGGACCTAATGAAGGGAACGAATATTTTTTTCCAACTGGATTAAATAATATTCAAGGCTGGAGTAGCACAGTTGAAGTTTATTCCAACAGAGCGAAAAATGTCCAGAGCAGGGATCGAACCTGGATACTTGGCGTGCCGTGCCAATGCCTTACCTGTTAGGCTATCCGGACCGATAGCTGGGTTACATAATTCACTCTTATCCCTCTTATTCACTTTTAATCCCTGCTCCGGACATTTTTCGCTCTGTTGGAATAAACTTCAACTGTGCTACTCCAGCCTTGAATATGATTTAATCCAGTTGGAAAAAAATATTCGTTCCCTTCATTATGACCTAATTACATGGTATACAGGAGTTTCCGTGTTAAAGTAGTTTCATCATGTAAATGCTATAGTTATAGCTCGGATGAATGAATCTAGCCCTGCAGTTCGCAGCCAAGTCCAACTAATAAGAGTGAATTATGTCAGCCAGGTATCGGTCCGGATAGCCTAACAGGTAAGGCATTGGCACGGCACGCCAAGTATCCAGATTCGATCCCTGCTCTGGACATTTTTCTTGAATAAGCAGTTTGGATTTGAATACTTCATTTTCCAACACAATCCGCTTCGGGAAATTCGGTTCAAAAGGCCCACATTGACAGCATGTTTTAAAATATATTCTGCCTCTATCAAAAAATTGACCATTACGGTACATTATATAGTTATTTGAAAACAACGTTTAAACACACAATAAAACAAGTAGATTTGATCCAGGGATGAGATTTCCGCGTTTTTGTACACCAGTATTTTGTTAGAGAAAATGATATTTCATTTAATCGGAATACTCTTGCGATTTAACAGAACAACATTTTCTCTAAGAATATACCGGTGTGCAAAAATACGTATGCCTAGTTTTCAGGCATAGAATAGTATAATGGCTTGTGAATAGTATGAACACAGAAACTATGTAAAGAAAAAAGAATTACAGAAATCCTCTATCGCCTCTCATTGCTGGGGAGAGGGACATAATTTTAATTTTGACTCAGCTACCATTATCAAGAAATGCATTACTCCTCTGGATTTAGACTTTTTTGAAGCTATTCATATCCATAAATTTAAAGACTCCTTGGTTAATGATTTATCTAGTACACCATACATCTCAACTTTCAAGATGGATTTGTTGTGTCACGACACTTCACTTCCGCATTACTTTCATTGTCTGTTAGAACTTGATGGTCTTTTGGTATTATGTTTTGACATTTGGGTTTTTTTCACCGTACATGCAGTTGGAGGGATATTGTTTTTAAAGTTTTTACACTGAGGATGTGAGTCCTAGTACTCACGAAACGTATACGTATGATCAAATCTGCTTGTTTTATTGTGTGTTTAAACGTTGTTTTCAAATAATTTATATTTTCACACAAGTTCTGTACTTATTACATTATATAGTTTCTGAGTAAGAAAAGGTACCAATTGGTAGCCTTTGAGAGTAAAAATGAATTGTAAAATGAGTCAGAAAATAAGCAGTTTGGATTTGAATACACCCTTACTAAGATGATTTTTTTCTTCAACCGCTATGTATTTTTAATTTGTTTTTGCTGTAAGAATTGGTCCTATCCAAAACTTGTCTATATAGATGTTGTAGACAATATTAAGAAGATATATGATAAATTCATGGGGATTTTATATCTTTTGAATTGACGGAGTTATGGATTTTTTTCTTCTTCAAACGCCCTTTTTGTTTTCGTTTTTAATTTTTTTTTTTTTTTTTTTTTTTTTTTGCGGAACGATTTGGTCCTATCAAACACTTCTGAATATAAAAGTTGCAGATAATGTTAAGGAGATTCATGATAAAATTAATTGGATTTGACATCTTGAGAATTGACGAAGTTATGAATTTTTTTCTCCCAAAAACCCTATTTTTGGCGCCCCTTGAGCCCATTTTTAACTTTATCAAAAATCTGTGATACATAAATTTTTGGCCCTATTTTTAGAAGTAATAAAAACTTTAAACTGATTCGATGTGTACAAAATTTAAGAAGTTATAGGGGTTTTTCGGTTTTCACAAACCCCCTCCCTATTTCCATCCCCTTGGTCCGATTTTGCCCATTAACGAACTCGACCGAGATTTTATGCCCCTTGACTTTATGTATCAGTTTGGAAGAGATTGGTGCAGAATTGTGGAAGTTCTCGTGTCCAGAAGAAAGTGATATATATAGATACATACATACATAGATAGATAGATAGATAGATAGATAGATAGATAGATAGATAACGTTTTTTACTGAGGGTGTTTTGGGGCTCTAGGGGTCATGATCGGTGTAGATCTGCAAAATTTTTCAGAAATTCCAAGATAGGAACGACGCCAATAGGTAGTATTTCATAAGAAATCTACCTAAAAATTGGAGCAAATCGAATGATTTTGCATGAAAAACCCATTTATCTAAATTAAAGGGGGGAACTAGACCCCTTTTACCCCTTTATACTTAACCAATGAAACCCTAAATCTAATCAGGGAAGAGCCTTTTCAGAATGAACCTAGAAAAAAAAATTGAAGCAAATCCGTTGCTTCTGTCAAGAGTTATCGCGTTACGTACATACATACGTACATACATACATACAGAACCGGCGGGCACATTAGCTATCAGACTTTCATAGCCTGTGAGCTAAAAATACATTTAATTAAATTTAGATTTCTTAGGCGTAAGTCATCTTAAAATAAAAAGAAATGTGCCCAGTTAAACTGATGGCATTGAGCTCACATGCTATTCACACTAACTGTATATTATACTCTTATTTCATAGAATAATGCCCCTCAAAAAATAAATGAAGGGGGATTAGACCCCCTATTCCCCCTTTATACCATAGCTGCCAACAACTTACGCTTTTTCAGACCACAAAAATTTTATAGTAAATTTTATCTTTTTAAATCGCCGTTATCTGCCGATTAAGTAACCCCAAAATTTCTATTAAATTTTTGTGGTCTGAAAAAGCGGAAGAGTTGGCAGCTATGCCTTTATACTTAACCAATGAACCTCCAAATCCAATCAGGGAAGCTCATTAACATAATAAACAGGTATATTAAATTTGAAGCAAATTAGATAATTCTGTATGAAAAACCATATCGCTAAATTAAGGGGGGGGGGTCTAAACCCTTCTCCCCCTTTATACTGAAGTAATGAACCTTCTGATCTTATAGGGAAAGATCCTTATCAGAATGAACATAGAAAAAAAATTAAATAAATTGGATAATTCTGCATGAAAATCCATTTATTTAAATTAAGGGAGGAGACTTGCCCCCTCTTTCCCAATTTTATACTTTACAAATGAACGTCCAAATCTATAGAAGGAAGCGCCATAACGGAATAAACCGGTATATTGAAAATTTGAAGCAAATCCAATAATTCTGCATGAAAAATCCATTTACCTAAATTAAGGGGGGACTAGCCCGCCCCCCCCCCCCTTTTACTTAACCAATAGACCTCCAAATCTAATCAAGGCAGCTTCTTAACATAATAAACCGGTATACTAAATTTGGACCAAATCGAATATCTCTACATGAAAAACCCATTTATCTAAATTAAGAGGGGGGGGGTCTAGCCCCCTTTTCCATCTTTTTACTTAACTAATGAACCTTCAAATCTAATCAAGGCAGCTTCTTAACATAATAAGCCGGTATACCAAATCTGAAGCAAATCGAATAATTCTACATGAAAAACACATTTATTTAAATTAAGTGGGTAGGTCTAACCCCCTTTCCCCCTATATACTTAACTAATGAGCCTCCAAATTTAATCTGGGAAGCTCCTTAACATAATAAACTGGTATACCAAATTTGGAGCAAATCGATTAATTCTGCATGAAAAATCCATTTATCTAAATTAGGGGGGGGGACTAGCCGCCGTTTCCCCCTATATTCTCAACTAATGAACCTCCAAATTTAATCAGGGAAGCTCCTTAACTTAATAAACTAGTATACCAAATTTGGAGCAAATCGATTTATTCTGCATGAAAAACCAATTTATGTAAGTTAAGAAGGGGGGGGGGGGAGACTAGCCTCCCTTTCTCCCCTTTATATTTAATCAATGAACCCCCAAAACTAATCAGGGAAGCGCCTTATCAGAATGAACCTAGAAAAAAATTTGAAGCAAACCGGATGTTTCTATCAAGAGTTATCGCGTTACGTACATACGTACGTACATACATACAGAACCGGCGGGCACATTAGCTCTCAGGCTTTGATAGACTGTGAGCTAAAAAATATTAAATATATGTTACCGATGGTGGATTAATTTGGACTCTTGTTTGCCGCAGGGTTGTGGTTCATGAAGTTATTCCATCTTGTGCTGTGGTTGCAGCCTTGCCAACATTTATGAGTGAACAGTGCTAGGCTAGGTGCGTCGTTACACGTGGCTCAGATGGAAGACCGTTGGTGCACCGAAACAAAGACCCAGATTCGATCCATGGTGTCTCTTACACAAATTTTATTCGGATGGCATCACTTTTTTTTAAAAGTTGCCTTCAGTTAGAACACTTCGGAAAGGCTCTGATTGTATAAGGCAAATACTACTTTGCTTTATAACTATTGCCAAAAACAAACTTTGCTAAGAACGATAACGCCGCGTGAGACTCTGGTTCTAATGCGAAGGGTTAAAATTGAGTGATGTTTATAATATCCCGCCTCCCTTCGTTCGGTTAACGAACGAAAGGCCCCGCTATAGAAACATCACACTTTCCTGACGAGCCTTAGTTGAACTTCTTTTATTTGTTTATTTATTTATTTTGCACAATTTTTTCTGTAAACGTTTTTTGCATTACTTATTGCTGAAATTTTTTTATTTCTTAAGGCAAAATTTGTAAAAACCTCAAGGTTTTTACACACTTTATAAGCCGGCCTCCTCCACGGTCCGTTTTGGGAACATCACTTTTTTTCTAAGAAATAATTCTTTGTGGGTTGTACTTACAAATTTCATAGTCACCTACCAGACACGTAAGTTTCATTGCAAATGTTATAAAATCCTAGCATTCAAAATTTTCGACACAAATATTTATATTTAGAAAACGGGGTAGAGGGAGCATTGTTGCCAGTAGACTACTTTTTTTAACCCCTTCAAGGTCGGCGGTTCATTTTTGGACCACTTTATTTTAATCCCAAAATGTAGCATTGGCACCAGAATATTGGAATGAAAAATTTCCTTTTACTAAGTATGTAAGAAAAAGCTTTTGCTTATTTCCAAATAAATTTGTATGTGAATTCTGGTGTCGTTTACTCATTTCAGCATTTTCCGAATAGAAGTATCTTGCCCCTGAAAGGGTTAACACTAGAATGGCCATAGTGGTCATTTTGGCCAGTACCAAATAAAAATATTTCAATTAGAAACAGAAATTTCTTTCAAGTTCAATATGCACCACTAAGAAATAAGTTAAATTGTTTTAAGTAAATATTCTGGTGTAAAAGATTTTCATAACACTTGAGTAAAATTTCCGGCCATTCAAGTGTTAAATTCAGATTTCCTGGTTGACACCACTTTTTTGAAATGGTAAAATTCGTCTTATTTAATGACATATTTATTAAGGCAAAAATAAGGGCGATTTTACCATATACAAAAAGTGATCCCAATCAAGAAATTTGAATTAAAAAAAAGTGGCCCACTGGCAACACTGAGTAGGAGCCTAATATATGACACCAGTATTTATGTACAGAAAATCTCGCATTAAATCTCAAAATGTCAGCAATTAAATATTGCTAAAATATTTCTTAGACAGGTGGTCCAAAAAGAAAAATAATAATTGAAAACAATACATTTGACGATAAAAATTCGTTTTCTGTAATATGGCGGCATGCGTTAGCTAAGGGTTAAATTTTAGTGGTAATAAAAATACCTAAAAGTTGGCAGCTATTGTAGAGCACGTTAAAATGCATATTTTGTGTAGAAAACCATTGTTGCAATTCTCTTATTTAATCAAAAAGACAGCAGTCTCACTCACAGCTGTATCCTGATTTCCGTTTGTAACTTTTAAAATAATTGGGATTTTGTAACAATATTTTCAGAAAACGAGCGAGAAATATTGCTAGCGGACACCATTTGCGTGAAAAGAACTGTAAGACTGCAGAAATCTGATGAAAAGAAACAGAATTTTCTGAAGATATTTTGCATACATACTTGAATGGTTGCCAAATCCGACTATTCATTTTTAATTTAATTCATACTACTACAATGCTGGAAGAAAGTTTAGGACCGCCAACAAAAACAGTAAAGCTCTTACTTTAATGAAAAACTAATATTATTAAAAAATGATGCACATAAATTTATACAAGTTTTTTTATTTTTCTTAAACAGCAAAATTATGCTTTAAAAATAAACAAAAATTAATTTCTTAAAAACATAACTTGGCGGGAAAAAGTTTATGACCAGTATATTTAATGTTTAAATTACACCTGTAAAAATATTGTACATTAACTTCCAGAGCCTTGTTTTCTTCCCCACAATACAGATGATTTCCGAATGACGTTTTAGGAACAGCGTTGCCAGTTTGGCCTCCATTTTTATTCGGAAATTTCTAGTTAACCCTAAAAAGACTGGGAATTTAACTCAAGTTTTATAAAAATATTTGTCACCAGAATTTTTATTCAAAACTGTTTAAATTATTTACCTGACGTTTCTCTTCTTATTTGTCTTTTAAACTTATTTTATAAACAAATTTCTGGTTTGAACCGAAATATATTCATTTGGCAGGGGTCAAACGACCACTCACGGTCCTTTTAGTATTAAAACAAAAAATAAAGAACAGTATTTTATACTTTGTTTAATAGAGATATTTAGAGATAAAATAAAATAAAAACCCTTCGCTCGAAATTTCCGGTATGAATTGGAAATTTCGGATTAAAATAGGTAGCCAATCTGGCAACCCTGTTTGGGAAGGATTTGGCCATGTTTTTTCATGCAGGAATGATTACTTCTGTTGTCTAGCTGCAAAACCGGCCAACTCCAAAATTGGAAAAAGTGTTTTTCTTTTAGTTTTTAAGTTCTAAATAAATGTTACTACCATATGGGAACAATAAGCCATGCTAAAGCCCGGTGAAATATACTGTTATAATGACTATAAAACTAAAGAGTTTTGGTTCCAATCTTATTTTGGCTAAGTGTAGCAAAAAAATCAGCTTTCCCAAAAAATTTTAATTTTTGGAGATGGCCGGTTTTGCAACTAGACGACACATTTAGTTTCATGTTTCCAAAATGGTTACTTTCAGTTCAACGATTGAATCAAACTGCTTTCCGTTGGCATAAACTCGACGAACCAAGATTCCCCACAAGTTTTCTATTGGATTTTGTGAAGATTTTTAGTTGGAAAGTTCAAAGTATTAATGTTGTTTGCGGATGACCAACCTAAAGTTGACTCAGACTTGTGAATAGAAGCATTATTGAGAAGCAACACCAAATTCTAATCTATAAGTTCATCTTTATGTGGGAAAACTTTTTTACCAAGTATATCTTGATAGTCAAAGGAGTTAATCTTTGTCTTAGTGAAAATCAAATTTGTCCTTTCTTTTACATTAACACTAGATCGCCCGGAAATTTTACTCAAGTTTCATAAAAATATTTCGCACCAGAATTTTGATTTAAAATTATTTAACTGATTTATTTAACGTAATTCTGCGTCGTTTAATTTTAGATTATTTTATGAAAAAAATTCTGGCTCCAATTGACATTTAATAATATGGTCGGAGTCGAATCGACTTCTTTTGGGCGTTCTAGTATTAACTCTGAAAGCTGATATGGCTCATTTCGCAAATCATGTAATAATATCTTAAACCATCTAGTCCATCAAAGTTGAGTTTTATTCACTAGTAAAAACATTCGCCATAGATTGCATTTTAAGACATTAGACGATGCAAATTTTAGTCTTACATTAATTTCAGGATTCTGTATTTTTGATTTTGCTTTCAATTTAGCATATTTCAAGCAGTCGGCACTTTTAAATACATTTCTAAGAGTTGTATTGGGTCGATCGGAAAGTCGTGTCGTGTTGGGAAAATCAATTCGTACCGGAAAATTCTATCATTTAATTATTAGATATTGATTCCGATATCTAATGTCTAATAATTACCGGGCAGAATTTTCCGGTACGAATTGATTTTCCTAAAACGACACGACTTTCCGATCGACTCAATAGATGTTACTGAGAGTTCTACAGCAGAATTTTTTAGTAGAATTCTAGGCACAATCTTAAAACTCCATTCTAATAATGTCCAGTTTGCCCCAGGCTGAGACGCTTCTTTTATTTCTTCCATAGTTCATTGGATCAGAAAGAAAATTGTGACAACAGTTTTTGATTTAATTTTAGCACAAGTTGTCTTTCGGTCAGCACGCAATGAGAAAAGTCCATGATTTTACACTTTTCTTCTTCAATCAATAATTTCCCGGGACCCATACTCAAAGCAGCAGTGCATACGTCAAAACATGAAATCTAGCCACAATTAACCTATAAGCAGATTATATGCCGCATAAAGATCAGGTACACAGGTCCAACAACTTTGTTTTCCCGTACACTAAGTAAGTGGTGAAGAGGTGACGTCATACTTCCATAAATTGAGTACTCCACAGGAAAAGGCTCATTGTGTTTCATGGTTCATAGAAACAAGATCAGGTACACAGGTCCAATAACATTTCAGGAGTAAATATGGACTAAATATTGCCCTGATCGTGTTTCTATTCCACATTTAATCCTGAAATGTCGTTGAACCTGTGTACCTAATCTTGTTTATATAAACCATGAAACACAGTGCGCCTTTTCCTGTGGAGTAGTCATTTTGTGGAAATGTGACGTCACCTCTTTACCACTTACTCAATGTACCTGAAAAACAATGCATACAAAATCTTTTTTAAATGAAGAAAACAAAACTGAGATATCTTGTTCCATTCTTTAGTTATTTTGTTTTGAAGTTGTAAAAATAATTTGTGGACACGCTGTACTACAGTCCTGACGTTATCTCATTATGCCAGATTTAAAAAGAAGTCCTAAACTTATTTCCATTTGTTAATGTTACAAGATTTTAATTCTTGTAGATAAAAATACTTTTTTACATTTAGCATTGAATTAGGTAACATAACATATTGTATCACAAATATGTGTCAAAATTCAAATACATAATTCTTTTCGGAATTTTATTTTAAACCAGTGTTGCCAGTAGGCTACTTTTTTTTAAATTCAGATTTCTTGATTGGCACCACTTTTTTGAAACGGTAAAACTCCCTTTGTTTTTGCCTTAATTAATATGTCATTATATAAGGCGCATTTCACCATTTCAAAAAAGTGGTGCCAATCAGGAAATCTGAATTTAAAAAAGTAGCCCATCTGGCAACACTGTTTTAAACAACAACATTACCCTATGGTCTTAAACTTTCTCTAGCACTGTATACAGGGTTGCCCGTTTGGTCTCTTTCTATATTCACAAATAACGAATTCATACCGGAAATTTCAAATAGTAATTTTTGTTTTATATAATGACAGAAAACGTTTAATTTCTCAAAGTAACAAAAAAAAAATCTTTTGTAACACCCGGTACCAATTAGAGAATTTTTAGTATAAAAATGAAGCCAAACTGGAAACCCTGATACTATTGACGAGCACAATTGAAATTGTTCTAATATTATTATGAAAAAGTGGTACGAAAATAATAAAAACATAGCCGCCTGCGGAAAACCTTGTACCAAGCATCAACATATCAAAACTTGGTTTAAAACGTCCACTTCTAAGAATTTGGGAGAAAAAATATATTAGGCCATTGCAATTGTTAAATATTGTAATTTGAATTTTTTTTTAATCTGGTTATAAATTTTAGTATTATGCAGTGATTTTTTTACAATAATTTATCAAATCAGTATTTAAAAAAAGAATTATAAATAAATAAATCTTTCATATACTTACGTCTGACTGGAGATTTCCCTTTGATCCGGCTCGCTGTATTGGCTAAATAGTTGGCATTTACTTTGTGACACCTTTTGATTACTTCATCTAAATTTAGATGTTCTGGATATTGCGCATAGTAATCAGCAGTTTTCCCTTTCTATGAGAATGAGAATATAGAGAATGTATTACAGTACCATTTTATGTGAAGTAAAATGTTTTTATCAATAAACAAAAAAGTAATCACGCTTGTAATTTAATTACTATTTATAATAACATGGTCACTGCCCACATTAAAAAAGCGATGTTTTTTTTAAAGCCTTCATTAAGCACTTAACATTTAACGCTCTAATGCTGAAAAATATAGGGGCCGACCTCACAGGGCCGAAATAGGCAATCAGCCATACTCTACCCCTAATTTTTTAAACTTTTTTTGTCCCATTATTTACTGTTATTACTTAAGACAAAAATGACATTTTAAAATTTGTGGTGGAAATTTGCCTGATTTTTCATCCTCTTTAACGCTTTCGGGGACAAAGTACTTATATTACTAAATTTTTAAAATGACAGAATGATACCAGGGTTTACAGAAAAATTTATCTTGAAATAAATAAATGCATTCCTTCACGTATATTATAAAAGAAAATTTTTTTTATAAATTACTGGTGCCGATGTGGCATTCGGGGATTAAAATGAAGTGGTACATATTATATCCCACCGCCCTTCAACGGCATAATTCGACAACAATGCTGTAATTAGTGTTGCCATGTGTTCCCGCGTAAATCGGGGCTCCAAATGCTCTGAAACCAGTATTTTAAAGTAATTTTCTTCTCCTTATGTAATGGCAAAATTATCTGCAATTAAAGATGGCGAAATAAACTGTGAGAAATTAGTGGTGTCCAGACTATTTGAAACGTTGATTTACGCGGTATACCTGGCAACTCTAGCTGTAATATACCCAACATGGCAGCTTTATATAATAACGCCAGTACCATGTCAAACTCTGCAAAATGAAAACAATGTTGCCAGTGAGCTACTGTTTTTAAATTGAGATTTCTTGGTTGGCACCACTTTTCTGAAATGGTAAAATTCCCCTGGTTTTCGCCTTAATTAATATGTCATTAAATAAGGCGAATTTTACTATTTCAAAAAAGTGGTACCAATCAAGAAATATGAATTTTAAAAAAGTAGCTCACTGGCAGCACTGTTTTCTTAATGGATAGTTTGACATGGTACCGACGATATGTCGAATTGCGCGTATATCGCGGCACAAATTATTTCATCATATTTATCCTTGTTGATATATCTTATTATTTTATTAAGAGCTGCGAATAAGTATTTTTTAAAAATCTATTTAAAACTGGTTCTTTTCATATCAATATTAAACACATAAAGTGTTTAATTATCTCTCATATGCAGAGCTGCCACGTCTCCGGTTTTGGATACTAGCATTTTAATACACAAATGTTGTTTTATTTAATTGGAACATTCTCGGATTTAAAAGAAGTAGTCGCGTTTACTGGTGGCTTCTGCTCTGACTGAAAACTGTATTTTTTTAAGATCTCAATAAAGGGGACCGGGAGAGACACCATGCTCTACAGACTTGGTTTCTTAGTCTCAGCAGTCCCTCTTAGGGAATCAAATCAAATATGTTCTCTAAGATAGTACTTGTGAGCAAACAGCCGGAGACTCGGCAACTCTGCATATTTGTCATCACAGTACTTAAAATCTTTTTGCGTGATTTCCCTTCGTATAAAACTAATTTGGGCCGTGTTGTAATAAAATTTGAAGTACTTCTGGACCGTTAAAAGTTAATATTTAAAATAATATTTACAGATAATTTGAAACACATATTTAGTTTAGGTAACGTTGATTTATAAAGATCTTATCTATTAACATGTGAACGGCAGTAGAATTCTTATTTTGAACCAGAAAGCTTTGAAATGTCAAGATGTGGCTGAAGTTTGATTGTGGATTAGGAAGCTTGTAATTCCTTTAGACTAATACTTCTTTTGGCATTTATTTAGTTATGTTTTATATAAATAAAAAAATATTTATTAGATTTTGAAAAACAATAACGAAACTCCAGATTACAGATTTTCGAGTCGTCTTTTTTTATATACTACTCATTACGTTATTTTTCGATTATACTTGAAAATAAATTAAATTATTACAAAAGATATAATTCATTTTAATGTACTTAAATTTTCTTAAGTGGGCACCGGACCTTAGAGTTTGTCGAAACGATAAAAAAATCGCCTTTTTCAAAGTACCAAAACACAAATAATATGCAAATAAGATATATTTCCCTTTCTGCCGAAAGTATAATCTTATATAATCTTAACAATATTATCCAGAAAAATAAATGTTGTACATACAAAATTAATATTTAAATTTTAAATTTAAAAAATCATTTTACTAATGTATGAATTAAAATCATCAAGTGCTGCGCTCATGATAAAACTCTAAATTATGCATATAGAAAACAATTTTTGAACAAAATCGAATCATAACACACCTACTTCTAAATTAAAACCAAAATATATACAAAATGTTCAGTTTAAAATTTAATTTTAGCACAAAAAGCAATCAAAATTTTCAAAAGTTTTTCAAGTGGAAAAAAATAAATAACCAAAACATCTGACTATTTTTAATTATTTTGGTGTTACCATGAAAATTATAAAGAAAAGCATATTTGGTTTTTTTTTTTTTTTTTTTAGCTGCATCCTGTATAGTTTGAAAGGAACAGTGAGCACAAACTGCAAATTTATTAATCTGAGAAAATGCGTTTGAAAATTTTAATATCGACGGATCTTCAGTTGTGCTCACAGTCTATAATTGATTATAACTCAAGAAATAATGCAGATTTTTGAAGGGGATTTTTTGCAAATTGTTGAGAAAAAAAAAGAATAAAGCAAACACCGAAAACTGATTTTTTGAAAGTTTAAAGGTCCTGTAACAATGTTTTCAATGTAATAATGTCCCTTAATAATGTTCTTTTATTTCATTTTATTTTGTTTAATTTTTGTTTGTTTTTTCAGATACATCGCGTCCCAAAAGTTTAGACAATCAATAAAATTTGCATTAACATAAAAAGTATTAAGGTACAATTAAAATTTGTGAGATAGGTAATAAATAAAAGCAGTTTTGCTGATATACACATATAAATTATGATCAAAGGTTTGAAATTATAAAATATACATCAAATTATATAAAAATGTGCTATCCCAAAAGTATAGACACCTGTAACTTTTTTTGGTTTTACATTTATAAAAGTAACTAAAAACTTACTTTTAAAATTTGATTGTATTGCCACGGCGCTTTATAACATCAAATACACGTTGTTCCATAGAATTAACTAAGCATTGCATTACAGAAGGAGGTATTTCATACTTTGCTTTGTCAATTGCAATTTTTAAGTCATTTACACATGTATATTGCTTTCCAATTTCATATATTTTACGAGATAAGATAGCCCATATGTTCTCCATGGGATTCAAATCTGGACTAAGTGCTGGCCAGTCTAATAGTGTGATATTATTCTGCCTAAACCATGTTTTCGGTGATTTGGAGATATGGATGGATTACACACTTGTTATACACTTGTTTGAAAACACAATCTGGTCCTGCTAGCAAATCCATAATTGGCAGTAAATTGGTACGTAAAATATCCTGATAATCCTCTGATTTCATTTTTCAGTCCATAAATCCTAGAAATATTTGGCCGTTGAAAGAAAACCCTCCCCAGTTCATTACGGATCCTCCGCCTTGTTGCCTGCTGAAACAGTTCTTGGGTTCTTTTCTTAGGTCATGCTAGTAAAATTTATGACCATCAGGGCCGTCTAAATTCCATTTCTTTTCATCACTGAAGATTGCAGAAATCAATTTTTCACCGTATGACATATGCTTTCTAGCCCACTTTAGACGTGCATCTTTATGTCTCTGCTTTAAGCAAGGTTTTGTATCTCGCCAAACATTTCTAGGATTTATGGACAGAAAAATGAAATCAGAGGATTATCAGGATATTTTACGTACCAATTTACTGCCAATTATGGATTTGTTAGCAGGACCGGACTGTGTTTTCCAACAAGATGGGGCATCCATCCATACCTCCACATCATCGAAAACATGGTTTAAGCAAAACAATATCGCACTATTTGACTGGCCAGCACTTAGTCCAGATTTGAATCCCATTGAGAACATATGGGGAATCTTATCGCGTAAAATATATGAAAATGGAAAGCAATATACATGGGTAAATGACTTACAAATTGCAATTGACAAAGCGTGGTATGAAATATCTCATTCTGTAATGCAATGCTTAGTTAATTCTATGGAACAACGTGTATTTGATGTTATAAAGTGTCGTGGCAATACAATTAAATATTAAAAGTAAGTTTTTTGTTACTTTTATAAATGCAAAACCCCAAAAAATTACAGTTGTCTATACTTTTGGGACAGCGCATTTTTATATAATTTAATGTATATTTTATAATTTCAAACCTTTGATCTTAATTTATACGTGTATATCATCAAAACTGCTTTTATTTATTACCTATCTCACGAATTTTAATTGTACCTTAATACTTTTTATGTTATAAGAAGTATAAAGAGAAAATGACCACTCAAAGAAGTGGAACCTGAAATTCAAAAGCGTGTAGAAACTAGTTTTTCAAGATTAAGTTTGTTGTACAATATTAAAATTTTTGTTCGTGTTTTTTACAGATTAACAATTAATTTTTATTTCTATGAAACATGAATAAATAAATACAAAACTAAGTGAGAGTTTAAATTAATTGGAGTTTACATAACAGTTGCCAGTTTTCTACTTTTTTTAAAAAATTCAGCTTGCTTGTTTGCCCTCCCCCCTTTTTGTACCCCTTGGAGGGCACCGGTATATTATGTATACCACTTAATTTTAATTCCCAAATGCCACATTGACATCAGAATTTATCAATTAAATTTTGCTTTGTATTCAGAGGGCGGTGATATTATCACCGCCCTCTGAATACTAGGCCTGAGCGCTCACACAAAAATGGCGGCTGCCGAAGGTGGATTTTTTTTAGCGTAAGTACGGTCCCTTAAATGTAGACACCAGTATTTTATAAAACATTTCTCTACCATGTTTATTCTCAGAAAAATGAAGCGGAAAAAACTTCAGAAAATTATTGGTAGGAATATTTAAGGGACCGTACACACGCTGAAAAAAATGCGCCTTCGGCAGCCGCCATTTTTGGTCCAGCGCTCAGGCCTAGTATTCAAGGGGCGGTGGATAATATGCAGAATGACGAAAGCGTCACACCAATACCGTGCTACTCGGATGCAAAAGTAACAAGAGTTAGGGATTTCTGAATACCACTCTTTCCGAATAGTTCTATTCGCCCTTTTAAGTTACAAAAATTTTAGATTAAATAATTCGAAGATTATTAGTATGAAATAGAGCTTCAATATTCATATTCTTTGGCACCTATACGTATGACAAAAATGTGAAACCATAATAAACAAACTGTAACTACTACAGACCGCATCATTTTTTTGTCCCTTGGCTTAAAATTTGAGTCGTGTTCAGGTCGATATAACGCATTTTGCGAAAAGTAGCAAATAACTTAGTAAACGGTTTCAAAGCTGTCACAGGAGACTATTTTTTTATTCTCGTCGCACCAGTATTTTTCGAATATATATTCTGAAGTATATTTCAAGCGTGTGTTAAGGATTTCTGTTTTGAGAAAGTGGTGCCAGTTAGAATTAAAAAATAGTCGCCTGTGGCAGTCCTGCGGTTAGAGTTACTTCGAAATGAAGTAAACAGGTTAAGAACCTGCACTAGTCACTCAAAAAGACCCGAATGATAATGTTAATCCTATGGGGAAGTTATTTTCAAATATCTCGCTTGAATTTTAATATTTTCGAATGCTTTTTTTTTGCATAAGATAGCTGGGGACGATCTACAACCGGGTTAGTTTTTACTTTCATATTTTTTTTTAATTACCTTTATTTTCGGAACCGGCTTGAACCGTTTCTGAAATTGGGACTATCCTAATATTAAAAGAACTGTAGCCAAAATCGAAAAAGTAAAAACTAGCCCGGTTCTAGATCGTCCTCAGTTATCCTATGCAACAAAAATCATTCGAAAATATCAAAATTCAAGCGAGATATTTGAAAATAACTTCCCCATACGATTAACATTATCATCCGGATCTCTTTGAGTGACTAGTGTAGGTTCTTAACAATCACCTTAGAGTAGTGTTGCAAGGTGCCCCGCGTAAATCAGGGCTCCAAATGCTCTGGACACCACTAATTCCTTACAATTTATTTCACCATCTTTAATCGTAGATAATGTTGCCAATAGATAAGGCGAAGAAAATTACTTTTAAATATTGGTGTCCAGAACATTTGGAACCCCGATTTACGCGGGACACCTGGCAACACTACCTTCGAGTCACAGTGTGACCAAATAAAGTATTCAGCTTTTGAATACTGTTGTGACTGTGATCACGTGTGCCGTCAAAATGACTGTACATCGACTGGCTATGCGTAGTTGCCAACCCTCCCATTTTTTGAGACAACCATTTCTTTATAAAAATGTACTTTTAACCCTTTCAGGGACATAGCACTTCAATTCGTAAAATACTGAAATGGTTGATTGACACCAGAATTTACAAACAAGTTTATTTGAAAAAAAGTAAAAGCTTTTCTTCACGTACTTAATAAAGGGAAAATTTTCGATCCAGAATTCTGGTGTCAATGTGTCGTTTAGGGATTAAAATTAAGTGGTCGAAAAATGAACCACCACCCTTGAAGGGGTTAATGTAATGGAAGCAATTCTGTGATAAAATAAGATAAACAGAGCTATTCCATAAAAGTAAACTAAAAAACTGCAGAAGTTGGCAACTAAGAATATGCTTTTGATTTAGATAGAAAGAGTGACAAGACCGGTGTAGTGACGTCACTGTAAGTCACGATGCTCACGTCACATCTGTGACCAAAGTACAATCACGCAGTGACGTCACATTATGATTAAGATCTGAACTCGTTGGAAAACATTAAAAAAGAATATAATGCCGCTTCAAAATATGTTTGTCATTGCGAAAATATTGTTTGGCATTTTTTTTCAGTCACTGTGACGTGACTGAAAGTGTACTTACGTCACGTCACACGTGAAACCAAAAAATATTATGAAGAAACATTGTGACCAAAACGTGAATGTAAAAAATCTTAGAAAATGAGGAGAACAGGGAGATCGGGGCATTGGGAGTTTTGAATCTGATTGATTTCGAGGGTCCATTGTAAATTATACTCATTAATTTATTTTCAAACGTCTGACCAGGCCACTACATGCCGTGCTTTTGCCCGGCTTAGCGGGTGGCAACGTGTTGGAGATTCGCCTGATCTCCGCATCAGTGTTGCCTACTTTTTAATTCAGATTTCTTCATTGACACCATTCTTTTGAAACGGTAAAACTAACTTTGTTTTTGCCTTAATTAATATGTCATTAAATAAGGCACATTTTACCATTTCAAAAAAGTGGTGCCAATCAAGAATCTGATTTTAAAAAAAAATAGCCCATCTGGCTACACTGCTCCTCATGGAGGAGCAGTGTTGCTAGATGGGCTACTTTTTTTTAAGGCAGATTCTTGATTGGCACCACTTTTTTGAAATGGTAAAATGCGTCTTTTTTAATGACGTATTAATTAAGGCTAAAACAAAGGGAATTTTACCGTTTCAAAAAAGTGGTGCCAATCAAGAAACCTGAATTTAAAAAAAGTAGCCCACTGGCAACACTGTGGAGGAGATCTATTTTACAAGTCTCCAGGCCGTCGTAGCTACGGTGTTTCTTGTTGCCTTGTATACGTTCAGTGTTGCCAGATGGACTACTTTTTAAAATTCATATTCTTGAATGGCACCACTTTTTTGAAATGGTAAAATGCGCCTTTTTTAATGACATATTCATTAAGGCGAAAGCAAAGTTGATTTTACCGTTTCAAAAAAGTGGTGGCAATCAAGAAATCTGAATTTTAAAAAAAGTAGCCCACTGGCAACACTGTATACGTTTGCTGTGCTGGACGGCTGTTAATTGTTATTTAGTAAATTCAACATTACCTAAACACATTTACTAGCTCTAAAACGGATTAAATGTATAATGAATCATTTTCAAATGTGATTTTCTGTACAATTTTTACAGTAGATAAAAAATTCGATAACGTCTTGAACTGCCATCAGTGCTATGAACCATCACCAACCTGGGTCCATTGAAGCTTTTATTTTAACATCACATACATTTACGTCAAGAGCTAATGACAATTCTTGAGTGTTACCATCACTTTGACCCACTGAAATTTAAGACTTATTCAAGAATTTTTTAAGAATAAATACGAAGCATTTATAAGTCACGATAACTTATTATGCATATATTAAAGTAAAAAACCGTATTTTATTATAAATGATATTTTTAAATGTGTTGGCTTGACAACTTTTGGACGGAAGCGCTTCGAAACATAGGGTTGAGCGATGAACACGAAAACTCATCTTACACGTGGGCTAGAAAAATGTTCCAAAGTAATTAGTTTTCTTAGTCCACAAGCTCACACAATACCTTGACCATTTACAAAATGTACCTTTTCGGTGAAATTGCATTTATTTAAAGTAAGATATAAATTTACAACCAAAAATTTCGTTACCTTAAGTTACACAGAACTGCGAGATATTAACATTTCGAAAAAAACCCACACATTTCTCGAGAAAAATATGAGATAATTAATGTTCAAAAACCACAGATCATTATTTAGAAATTGGAGTAGTTTCAGTTTCCACCGATTTAGAAAATGCTGGTCTGAAGGAAAAATGCTCTTAAAATTTTCGTTACTGTTTGTTGGCTATGTTGCGTTCTTACTTCCATAGCTCCAAAATTGTCCACTTTACTATTGATTTCTAACCAACAAAATACGACTTTTTGTGTATTAAGAGTACTTTAAGTTATAAAATCTAAATTTTTAACCGGTCAAGGTAGTGTTAATCATTAAAACTAGAACCGCGATGGTTATGATTTTGACCCGTACCAAATCAATAGATTTCGATTCAAATCAGAAATTGCTTCATAAAATAAGTTTAACCCTTAAATGCGCGATTTTTTATTTTGTTTCGAAAAAATTATATTTGATACCATGAAAGGTTTGTAACAGAGGAAAAATAATGAAAAAAAAATCACAGATATATTTTTCATGTAATACGTCAATCTTTTCTTCTGCTGCGCATCTGCAATATAAGTAAAAACTACTATCGTGTGGCTGTTTTACGCAAAAATAATGCAAATTAGTAAATACTTTAATAAGTATGTCTCCAAAAACCTTATTTTATATAATTATTTATTTTATAAAACTTAAACTTTAACGCTTTAATTCCCATAATGGAATACGTTCTAGAAATTACGTAGTTCAGAGAATCTGACTTTTCACCCTGAAAATTTCTTTGGTTAATTTCGTTTTATTATATACGGAATGTCTGTTTTTCAATTAAAGCAATTACTGACATTTTAATTTTCTGGTGTGAATCAGGTATATGCGAATATAAAAAATCTATTAAATTCAAAACAGTGTTGTTTGCATATATGCAAATCTGCGCACTAAAGGGTTAATATTTGCTGTACAAAAATATTTAAAAGAAATGCGTTAAAATGTTTAAATTCGCCCCACCAGAATTTTTATTTAAAACTATTTAACTCATTTATTTGACTTATTATTGTCTAATTTATATAATTAGTTTATTTAAAATATATTTCTGGATTGAATAACTATTTATAATGTATCTGTCGGGTCCATTGAACCCGTCTGGAGGGTTAACACTAGAACTACCGTGAGCCGTGATTTTGACGGCTACCATATTAATATTTTTCGGTTCAAACCAGAAATTTAATTATGAAATAAGTTTAACCGATACAAAGAAGAAAAACGTTAAGCAATAAAGTTAAACTGTTTTAAATAAAAATTCTGGTGTGAAATATTTTTATAAAACTTGACTCACATTTCCGGTAGTTCTAGTGCTGGGGTGGCCAACTGTAGCACGCTCGACACCACTAAAATTTTATAGTAATCATTCCCTTATCTAACCATCGAATCTCTGCAATTCAAGAAGTCGACTTTTTCTGTAAAATGTTAGTGGTATCCGGCGTGCCACTGTTGGCCACCTCTGCTCTAGTGTTAAGGTTTTCCTCTTTGCACGTGAGCATGATAACGTATGTCAGAGATGGCGAACTCGCGTGTTTAAAGTTCATTTGTACCTACTATTTAAAAAAAGAAACGTTATCTGACTTGTTCAATAAAGGAAATTCTATGACTAAGTAAGGCGATGTAAACTATTCATGAAAAGTGGTGGCTATTAGCTTGCTGGCACGCGGGTTCGCCGCAGTTAACGTAAGCCATTACTAGAAATCTACATAACATATCGCATTTGAACTACCTTTAACCCCTGAATTCTCGCTCCCGTGATATTCACTGGCTGTGTCTTTTATTCAGATTGTTTGATTCTCATCAGTTTTATAAAATTGTGTCATTGGTTTTATTATGGTGTCATTTTACATGCAATTAAATAGGGTGATAAATTATTTTTTCAAAAAAGTGGTGCCAATAAGCAAATTGAATTTTTAAACCGTAATTTAATACGACCGTTAAGGGGTTAAATACTCTGGTTTCATAATATATGACCACCAAGTCATTTTGTGGTATCATGGCAAAAATTCATACATAATTATTAAAAAAACGGCATTCTGGAGACAAGTACTATATTTTTACATAATAAACCTCTTAACAGTTTCATTTTTTTGACACAATAAACAAAAAATATGAAGTAAACGCCACTTTTTCCATATTAAAATATCTGCTTTGTATAATCCATAGCTGCCAACTTGTACGGATTTTTGATACCATTGAAATTTAACAGAAATTTTTGCATTGCTTAATCGTTCGAAAAAGTCAGATTTCGGCGATTGTTTTTTATCAAATTTTCTATTAAATTTTAGTGGTGAAAAAATCTGTACAAGTTGGCAGCTATGATAATCGAAAAATATCTGCCAATTAATAAAGCACATATTATTAGTTAAACATTAGTGGCGTTCAAAAGCTTTTAGTAACGACATAGGCAAACTCTTTTTGCGCGAACGGAGCTCTTTAAAACCTGTTAACCCCTTCAAAGGCTGTGGTTCATTTTAGAGCACTTAATTTTAATCCCAAAATGGCACATTGACACCAGAATTTTGGATTGAAAATTTCCTTTTTATAAGTACGTGAAGGAAAGCTTTTACATACTTAAAAATAAATTTGTTTGTAAATTCCGGTGTCACTCAATCACTTCAGTATTTTACGAATAGAAGCACTTTGCCCCTGAAAAGATTAGGGGGATAATGACAAAATGAAAATCAAACTTTAAATTCATTGGAAATATAAATTATCTAAAAAAATATTGTTGCAAAATGATACCGAAATTACCATTTAATAGGCATCTTAAAGGTGCAGGAGTATCGAGTGCCACTTATACGTGGCTTCAAAATAAGTTCTAAGAGTATGAGTCATAAAAGGGCTTTAAGGGGAATTGAGAAAGGAAATTTCATGACTTTTGAGGAGCAAGGACTTTTGTCAGAGCTATCTCAAAAAAAAAAATGAAAAAAATCTCCAGTTGTAATATTGAATTACCTTCTGTTATAATTGAATTATAAAACGAAGAAATCTCCATTACATCCGCCTAAGCTGTCCCAAAGGGCAAAAGCGGCCATTCTAAAGAGAAAGAGAAAGATTGTTTTCCCAAAATGGGAAAACAACTTTGGATTAACTGGAAAGGTATCCACTGATAGCGGTGTCAAAAGATACTTTGTCAAGAATAACCAGAAGCTGTAAGATAGGAACCACGTATGGCTAAAAAGCACCAGCAAAAACACTTCGATAAGGATAGGGCAAAGATCACGTGCTCTGGAAGCTTTAATATGAAAGAGTAATATTTTGCCATGAAAAAAATTCTATTTGGGTGGTCCTGACGGTGGTTTTATTATTTGCACGATCTGCGCAAGATACAGGAAATATTTTCAAAACGACAGCAGAGTGAAAGCTCAATCATGGCTCCAGGGCTTTCACAGGCGACTATTTTTATATTCTGTTCGCATCACTATTTTTTTAAAAATATATTTTGTAGTATATTTCACTTGCAAATGATGTCAAAGATATATACAAGTTTTTTGTTTTGAAAAAGTTGTGCGAATTAGAAATAAAAAATAGTTGCCTGTGGCTTGGCCTGAATTTGAATCTTGTGGTAAAATTGTGTTGTGTTTCTCTGTGATAGAATAAATGCATTAAGCTACTTGACGATAACGTGCTGCGTTTCATTTAGACAACTGGTGTACTGTTAATGGTATTCTAGCTGGACAATTCATCCATCCACGCAGCACAAAGTATTTGAAAATTGTTTGTGAATAATGGTGTGCGTATGATACCATGGCGATAGATCTATCCTGATTTAACCACTTGAAGGGCTGTGGGATATAATATATCCCACTTTATTTTCATTTCCAAATACCACATTGAGACCAGAATTCTGAAATAAAAAATGTACGTTTATAGTCTACGTGAAAAAATGTTGTATCTTATTTTCAAATTAATTTATTTCGAAATCCTGGTGTTAATCAATCATTTCAAGATTTTAGCAACGGAAGTACCTTGCCCCTAAAAGGGTTAATCGCCATGGAAAACGTTTGCAGAGTCTACTGGTTAGAACAGTTTATTCAAATGGAAAACAATATGCCACAATTTAAGAATTAAAAGCTGCCACCACCTACCACTGGAAAGAAAGAGATTAAAATACATTAACCCATATTAGACCACACCGATTAAATATTTTTGAAAAATTTTAAAACTTCGATTATATCATTAATGTGGTGTAATTAAGTATATACTAGCAAAATTTTGAAAAAAGTTTTTAATTTTTTAAGTAACTAGCTGTCCTATAAACAGGACATATTAGAAGGACAAATAGTAAGGACATATAAAATGCATACATAAACTAATTTTATGAGCAAATATTTTATTTTACTTTAAAAATACTGTTTACATTGTACAAAAATACTCTATGATTTCTCCAATAAAAAGGTAATAATAACGGTAAAATTCTAGATTATAAGATCACAATTTTTAAAGGATTTTTTAAATAGATTTTTTTCAATTAATTTTAATTGGTTACTTGTTTTTTTGTTTATCTGTTATGCTTTTATGTATTTTAAAGACGTCATAAGAAAATGCATCCAGAAAATCCTTACCAATTTTATTTAAAAAAAAGTTTTATTAACCGTCCTACTTATAGGACAGCGGTCAAATATGGCTTAACCCTTTCCGACGCAGTGTGCCCGGGTCGGAATGCCTAATTTTAATTCCAAACGGCACGAAGAATATTTTAATAAAATTTTACATTAACAATGAAAGTATAAAGTAACAAGTTTTTTATTTCTAAAAAAGTCGTATGTAAATTCCGGTGTCAGAACATCAATATAGAACAAAATTTGTCTGTGCCGAAAAGGGTTAAGAGAGTTGGTCAGCTCCATGCCTCGTCGTGTCTTTGCATTAATTGAAAAGTATGGTGCATACACTAGCTACTAAGCTGTATTTTTGCTCGGTGTTCATATCATTATGCAACACCCCAAAATGGTGAGATGCAGTTTCCTTCATATAAAAATGGTTGTTTGAATTACATTTTGTTATAAAACATAAATATTTCTACTATTTCTAACATCCCTAGTCTTAAGTTGTTTTTGGAAAAAAAATTCTTTTTTTAATGCTGGAAAAAACTAAATGTTCATTTCATTTTGAAATCGAGCGTTTTAATCTTTAGTAAATCGTGCCATTGCAAGAGTATTACTTGATATCACTGACTTCATTGACAATACAGAGTTATTTTTAAGTAAATATCAGATTGTCAAAACGATTTCAACCATTTTTTCTGATTCTAAACATGTTTGATTGATACGAGTTAGGCCGCTGCCATCGAAATGCTCAAGGCCAGAGGACACGAGTTGTGACGTCATCACTAATAGACCGACTTCTCACTAGTGTTGGAATTCACACCGAAAAATTTTGAGTAGCAATTTTCTTTTATTTTATTTGTGAAATATCTATCACCTTATAAAACAATAATAACTATTTAAACTTACTAGTGACAATTTGGAATCCCCCAGTGGTGGAAAATTGGCGCAGAGGTGGAGCCTATTGACACCACTAAATTTTCGTAGTATTTTTCGTCTTATCTAATGGCAGAATTTCTGAGTTTTTATTAAGGTGAAGAATACTATAATAATTTAGTGGTGTCAATAGGCTCCTCCTCTGCGCCAATTTTCCACCACTGAATCCCCCAATAAAAGATCAGCCAGATGTGGCAACACTGTGACATTCCGTATGTGGCTGAATTTTTATTTAGGGATTCCGAATTTTCACCAGTAAGTTTAAATAGTTATTATTGTTTTATAAGATGCTATATATTCCACAAACAAAATAAAAAATAATTGCTATTCAAAATTTCCCAGTGTGAATTCCAATACTAGTGAGAAGTCGGTCGATTAGTCATGACGTCACAACTCGTGTTCTCTGGCCTTGAGTATTTCGATGTCAACGGTTAGGCACAAATATATCCGATGAGATATTTTTTATTTAATGTTTAAATCTCAGAATTTATGAGCGTTCTATTAATTCGAGATGTTTTCAATATTTCATGCGATTAAATAAGGAAAATATTTTATTCAAAAACTTTGGACGTACTATACGTTACCTGAATACGGTAACTTATTTTTCATTTATCTAAATTCTATCCAGTAGCAATTGCTTTATGCGAATTAATCAGGATAAAAGATTTTTAAAGTAAAACTTTTTATCAGGATGCGAGCTATTTTTGTATTGAATATGAACTGTTTCTATTTATTTGAATTTGTAAATTTTTAGAGATAAAGCATATCACGTAACAAGTAAATTTATTAAATCAAAAAATAAGAATAGAAACTTTTTACAACTTCAAATCTATGAATTTTCATGATTTCTTTTGTATAATATTTAAATCTGATACTTTACGCAGTCTAGAATCCCAATAGAAGTAAAAACAAATCTAGTCTACATAGGATGAAATATTTTTACAAGTTTTGCGTAATATTCCATGTTTTATATGGTATAGATGACACTTGATTTTCTTATTAGACAGATAATAAATATTTTCAGAGTGAATTAATTTCCTATTAAAATGTAATAATATTCTAAGCCGTTATTTCAAGAAACAAAAGTGATTTATTTAAAATACAGTAGTAGAATTAATTTAGCAATTTAAATTCTCTATGTTCCAATACAGTTTTACAGAAATTTTATGTTCTATTGTTCTATATAGAGGCTTCTCACTGGTACGTTTTTTTGAAAAACAGTAATTTTTAAGGAAAAAAATTATGGCAGGTTTCTGAAACAATTGGAACTAAAACGCCTAAAAAAGAAGATTTATTTAAAATACAGTTGTAGAATTAATTTAACAATTTAAATTCTCTATGTTCCAATACAGTTTTACAGAAATTTTATGTTCTATTGTTCTATATAGAGGCTTCTCACTGGTACGTTTTTTTGAAAAACAGTAATTTTTAACCCTCCGTCTACCAGACGGGTCCATTGGACCCGACAGGTACATACAAAATATTCATTCAAACCAGAAATTTCTTTAAAATAAACTAAGTATGTAAACCAGACAAAAATAAGGTAAATAAATAAGTTAAATAGTTTTAAATAAAAATTCTGGTGTAGAACGTTTTATTAAAACTTGAATAAAATTCCCGGTAGATCTAGGGTTAAGGAAAAAAATTATGGCAGGTTTCTGAAACAATTGGAACTAAAACGCCTAAAAAAGAAGATTTATTTAAAATACAGTTGTAGAATTAATTTAACAATTTAAATTCTCTATGTTCCAATACAGTTTTACAGAAATTTTATGTTCTATTGTTCTATATAGAGGCTTCTCACTGGTACGTTTTTTGAAAAACAGTAATTTTTAAGGAAAAAAATTATGGCAGGTTTCTGAAACAATTGCAACTAAAATGACTAAAATAGAAATTTATAAAGAATATTTTTCTATGCAAAACAGTGGAGTTAAGAAAACTGACAGAGTGGGAGCCTTGTATAAATTAGTTCAGCGTGTTCCAAAATTCGATAGACGAATTCAGAGGGCTGATAGTAGGCATCAAGAGGAGGAAAAATTGCCATAGAACATGGGGTCGCAAACGACTCATTGAGTCAAAAATAGAGGGTGTTTCATCCTAACTGAGAGAAAAATAAAAACACTGCAATGAAAATGCAACGATATCTACCTTGTGTTATGTGAAATATGATAACATCACGAAAAGATCTGGAGAAGCATGTTGCTCAAGCAATCGATGATACCGTACGAACTGATAATCACAGTCCAAAATGCGGGGCGTCAAGTGCATACTGCTGGCTCGTATACTGAAAACTTCTTCCTCTTTTGTTTGGTGTTATCACATTTACAACAAAGGTGAAAATGTATAATAAATGTTTTATTTTAATATACTTCAGTTTTATGAAAGTTATGACCGTCAACCCAAATTGAGTTAGAATGAAACACTCTCTAATTTTGATTAAATATTTGGTTTGCGACCCCATGTTCTATGGGAATTTTTTATCCTCTTGATCTATCACCTCTCTGAATGCTTTGGTTTAATTTTAGAACAGCCTGTATAGTAATTGCCTTTCCAATACCCGTACTTTTTTTAATAGCGATATTATCATAGCTGCCAACTTTTACGCTTTAATGTTTCCACTAAAATTTTATAGTAAACGCTGTCTTATTTAATCGTCGAAATCTCACGATTAGAGAAATCGAAAATCACTATTAAATTTTAGTGATAGCAAAAAAGCGTAAAGGTTGACAGCTATGGATATTATGATATTTTTTTACGATATACACAAATTTCGGGACAATTTAACTATGACAGTAGTAATAACTACGTGGTCCACTCAGTAACTTATTTTCAATAACAGAAATATTCTTCCTAATTTATAAAAAAGCAGTGTGCGGTTATTTCTCAGAAAAGTACTAATGAACTAAATGTGAGGTGTTACTTACTTTTATTTTATAGCTATAAAAATCACTTTAAATATAAAAATTGTTTGTAAAATATAAACAAATGGAGAAGCCAGTTTTGAAGGTTCATACGCTCCTTGGAATTTCCAAGGAATCCCCCACCGTTATTTAAGGTACGAAATTTTCTATTTAACATTTAAAATGTAGATTTCGCAATCGCCGCGCTTGTTCACAAAATTTGAAACATTTTCCTGCGGTTAAAAAGGGCTAAAAATGCTATTAAAATTTTTTTGGTAAAAAAGTGCAAACCCTGCAATTCTTTATTGAATTTGTATTTTATTTTAACCCTTTAGTGCGCAGCTTTCCATATATGCAAACAAAATTGTTTTGAATCAATTAGATTTTTTTTCTTCGTATATACCTAATTCACACCAGAAAATTAGAATAGCCCTATCGGCTTTAATTAATAACACACATTCCGTGTTAAAATTCGAAATTAAGCCTTGGAAGTTTCTGGTGTTAAGTCAGATTCTCTGAACTACGTAATTTCTAGAACGTAGTCATTCATGGGAATTAAAGGGTTAAAGGTTAATTTTTATAAAATAAATAATTATATAAATTATGGTATTTGGAGACGTACTTCTTAAAATATTTACTAATTTGCAATATTTTAGCGTAAAACAGCCACACGACAGTAGTTTTTACTTGTACTGCATATTTGCAACAGAAGAAAAGATTGACGTATTATATGAAAAATGTATTTGTGATTTTTTTTTTCATTATTTTTCCTGTGTAATAAACCTTTCAGAGAACCATGTATAATTTTTTCTTACAAAATAAAAAATCGCGCATTTAAGGGTTAATGGATTAAATCATTTTTCTCCATAAAACGATTTATAAATACGGCAGAAAAGTATTATAACTTATTCAACCATTTATCCCTGCGAATATTTTATTTAAAGTGAAATTTCTTAAAGGGTAATCAATATACACCAATGTATCAGAAAGCCGCAAGATTTTACTATAAAAGTGAGATAGTATTGTAGTCCGAGAAACAAAACGCCATTAGATCCTTCAGGAGCAAAATATTTTCATTTATAAAATGCTGAAATGATTGAATGTCACCAGAATTTTCAAACAAATTTATTAAAAAATAGGTAAAAACATTTCTTCGCGAACTCAATAAATGGAAATTTTCCAGTCCAAAATGCCGCTGCCAATGTGGTATTTAAGGATTAAAAGTAATTGATCAAAAATGAAGCTCCGCTCTTCAAGGGGTTAAAAGAGCTAAAGACACAAAATTAGATTTTCACAAGTAATCATATACACAGCTGCTATTGTTAGGGGGGGGGGGTTCCAATTAAAAAGTATACGATGAAGCAGAATATTTATTTAATAAAAATTTTTTATTAGATGTTTTGTTTCTGTGAATGTATTTGATTTGATTTATTAATTAAAATTCTTGTTCAAAGTATATTTATTTGATTTACAAAAACGGAAATTTGACAGGGTGCAAATGCATAGCTGCTAAAATTTCTGATTTTTGAGAACCATTATTTCAGACAGAAATTTGCGATAAAATTAGACGAATATAAATATTTGGAAATGGCGGTACACAAAAATCGGTTTTATCAGCTATGTATATAGTCAATGTTGCCAGGTGGCTACTTTTTTAAAATTCAGATTTCTTGATTTACACCACTTTTTTGAAATGGTAAAATTCGCCTTATTTAATGACATATTATTTAAGGCGAAAACCAGGGGAATTTTACCATTTTAAAAAAGTGGTGCCAATCAAGAAATCTGAATTTTAAAAAAAAGTAGCCCACCGGCAACCCTGCATACAATATGAATGTGACATAAATTATTAACAATGAATTTGATTATTCTTATTATTTCAGAAATCATATAATGTTTAATCAAAACTAAAAACTCTTATTTCAGAATTTCCAATTCTCCGGCTTTTTACACACCACTATTATCTTAGAGAATGTGATGTTCTTTTAAATCTATCAACTGTTCCAATTAAATAAAAGAAAATTTTCAGTATTAAAATACTGGTATCCAAAAAGCCGGAGACTTGGCAGCCATGTTGTTTATACTTTTGTCGGTTGTTTTGTAGTACTTTCACACAGCTCATATTCAAAATATTAGAACAATTGAGAAAAAGTAATAAGAGAAAAATATTTTTCATTTATTTATTTTTGATACTAAGTAAATGCAATTAAATGTCTTATAAATTAAATCTGGGATATTTATATAAGATTTTAACATTTACAAAATATAAAATACAGTACAATAAATTAGGTATACAGCTATCAGAAACACATCAAAATATTAGAATAAAATTTAAATTGGTTCAAAATACTAGAATATTTTAAATTACGCAACAATATTACCTTATGAATATGAAGTATATGGTAGTTAGTATTTTTTAGCATCCCCTTTAGCTTTCATAACAGCGTGCAATCGATCTTGCATGTTATATAGGGGAGACTAGGGAGGGTTGACCCACTTTTTACAAAATGATTTTTAATTTTTTAAATATTGAACGTAGAATAAAGTTTTATAGATCATCTTATTCGTTATACAATCAGTTATCAAAATAAAATTGCTATATAAGTGTAATATATACGAAATTTGAAAAATGATCGATTTTAACAATGAGAAAATAATGGGTCTCCCCACATATGGGAGGGTTGACCCACTATATGGTAAGATTGATATACTTTCTTTTATATTGAAATATTTGTGAAGGGAAATAAAATCTGTTTAAATAAGGCAATATAACTTCATGCTACATGCATTGATTATTATAAAAAACATTTTTGAAAATATGATGCTTAAACAAACTTGTTTTGACGCAATCTCATGTCAGAGGAAGAAAAAAAATTGTTTTAAACATAATTTCGTCTGAGCAGGTATAATTGCACAGCACGGAAAATGAAATTTTAACATTTAAGACAGTATTCCGTTAGAGACAGGTTCCGTTTTCATAGGGTTTCATGTGTTATTATGAGCGGAATTTATAGCCATTGTCCCGCTTTTTTTGTCTCCTTTTCCTACTTTTTTTTACACTCGACCTGACAACTGTAATTGTCGCATAGTTTGGTTTCATCTCACTGTATTCATACTGTGAAATTTGTCTACATACCTTCTAAAAGTTTTTCGATCAATGCTATGTTCTTTTGCAGCCGCATGTGCACTGAACTGATCATTATCTTCTTTATCCCTTTCAGTGGCAATATACTTTCAGTACTAAAATGTTGAAATAAATGACTGGCACCGGAATTTACGAACAAATTTATTTGGAAACAAGAAAAAGGGTATATTTCACATACTTATTAAATATAAATGATTTTAGCAAAATTCTGGTGCCATTCTGGAGTTTGGGAATTAAAATTAAGTGGTTTCATAAGCATATCGCTGCCCCTGAAAGTGTTAAGACTGCTGCTTTCATACTTTCTAGTCTTTTATACTGTTTCTATTTACCTATTGCAGTAATATTTAAATGGAAAAAGTTTCTATCAACTTTCCCATTTATATTTCATTAAATGTTTTCATGCAGTGGATAAAATAGCAATTTTTCACATATTTCTTTAATTTAAACATTTTCTTTTCCATCACCCTATTTTACCGTGGCTTTAACACGTTCACGCCGCCGCGGTGGGTCACACTCGACTGTCTCAGAGTTGTCAAGTCTCGGGCTTTTTGCACACCACTGTTATTTTAGAGAAAATGCTGTTCCTTTAAATCGCGCAATTGTTCTAATAAAATAAAACAACATTTTCTGTATTAAAATACTGGTATCCAAAAAGCCGGAAACTTGGCAGCTCTGAGACAGTCGAGTGTGACCCACAGCGCCGGCGTGAACGTGTTAAAGATTAAATTTACATTCTGTTTTATATATAACCATTAATCTTTCATTATGCATAGTGTATAATAAAAAGATTTCATCTGGTCAACCCTCCCTCACATTGACTGGGTGAAGCCTCCCCACACAGCCCTTTTCTAAAGAATAGCACATTGTTACGTTAAGCCTAACTTACTGTACAATCGTTATGCCTGGAATGGAAGCTCGATATTTTTGCATTACTTAAAACCTACTTACTTAAATTTCTATGATATATTTTATCTGAAAAAAGCTTACAAAATATTTCTAAAAAACGCAACTTTTAGGTTGAAAATGCCTCACAACTGATTTTTCCACACCTGTTTCGATTATATGTATGAAACAAAGACTGTTGTTTGAGCATTCCAGTAGCTTTGGTTGACACCTAATGATAAAACTCTGAAATTCTTTTATATATGAAAACTGATGGGTGGGTTAAGCCTCCCGTATGGTCAACCCTCCCTAGTCTCCCCTACAAGGTGTTTACAAACATTTTTATCAATATTAACAAAAATAGACTATATACGTGCCTCTAACTCAGTTTTACTTGAAGGAGGATTTTCTTGGAGTTTTTTCTTCATTATACACCATAAGTTTTTGATAGGATTAAGGTCTGGTGAGTTTGGTGGTCAAGGAAGTACCTTAATGTTGTGTTGTTTTTTAAAATTTTTAGTTGACACCGAGGTATGCGGTGACACTAAATATTGTTGAACGATGAAATCATCTTCAAATAAATCTTCTGATGATGGAATCATGTAAAATTCAAAAATTTCTTGATATATCTGAGAATTAACCTATTCGTAGACGATGCATAACTTACTAGATCTTTCTGCACTCATGCAACTCCCAGGGATCCCACCGTACCTAAAATTTTCGCACTTTGCTACCAGTATTTTACACAAGAATTCTTCGTGGTAAATTCTTTTAACATCTATAATAGATTCATACAACAAAGATTATCATTTTAAATTAGTGGTAGGAAAGACCGAAAATTTTAGGAACGCTGCGAACCCTGAACTCCAAACCATGACACTCGCAGCAAATTTTACTGAATGTTCAAGGCATTCTTTATCAAATGCTTCTTGCTTCATTCTCCAAACTCGAATACCTTGATTACCATATGAAACGCAAAACATACTTCCATCACTAAATAATATATTTTTCCAATCATCTTCGCTCCATAAAAGTTTTTATTTACACCAATTCAATCTTACACGCTTTTGTTTTGCAGTCATGAGAGGTTTTGTTTTCGGTACACGAGATTCAAACTTAAATTTATGGAGACGTCTTAATGTTGTCGATGTAGAAACTTCAACTCCTACTTGTTTCCATTTTTGGTGCAAGAATCGAACACTTTTAAAACAGTTTTTCTTAACTATACGCATCAGTTTCTGTCAACTCTAGCAGATATTTTTGGTTTTCGGTCACCATTTCGGCGATTATTTTGAAATTTTCCGTTTTTTGAATACTGTGTTAGTAATTTATTAACGCTTAATTGCGAACAATGTAAATAATTCGCTGTATAACATTGATTTTTACCGTGGCAATACAAATCAACCATACGAAATTTAATAGATTCAGTAATATCACTCATACGACCCATTTTAAGAAGAAAAAGTACGCAAACTACAAAAAGTATACTGATTTTAAATAAAATTGTCACAATTTAATCAGTTATACCACCAGTTATGAATTGGTGATAATTAAAGGAGAATTAATGTGAAATATTCTAACATTTTGAACCACTTGAATAAATATTCTAATATTTTTACTTTTCAAAATATTTTTTTCAATTAATATTTTCAAAAATGATATTAATTTTAAGATAATAAATAAGTTTAATGAACAATAAGTTCTTAATAAAAATATTGTTTTCATATTTGCATTAAAAGATATTAAATTACCAAACGATACTTTCAATTTGTAAAAAAAAGTAATTATTCTAATATTTTTAATATGAGAATTATTGTTTTTGTCATTTGTTTTCATTATAATCCAATACTAGTGTTCGTATGTGTACTTACCTTTGAATACCTCTGTATCCAAAAAACAAGCTTCATCATATTGCATTGCAGAATCTTGCAAATAAGAAATAAGAAAAATGTGTTTCGAAAATAGTGGTATTCAAAAGTACGCCACCATAAGAACCCCGATTATTCTCTACTGCAGGGGTTGCCATTTGTGGCACGACGGATACCACTAATTTTTTAAAATAATAGCCGACTTCTTGAATCGCAGATGTTCGATAATTAGTTATGGCAATGATTACTGTAAAATTTTAATGGTGTCAAGCGTGCCACAGTTGACCTCCCCTGCACTACAGCTTTAATATATCTATCATCATTACAGAAAATATTTTACATGTATAAATAATATTTTAATTAAATAATAATAAGTGATATAGAAATAAAAACCTATAGCACGTATCATAAATAAATATATAGATTTGTTTCTCCACAGTTTTCTTATTTATCAAAACAGAGCTCATTTTTTAAAATATTCTTTTGATAATAATTCATTATTATATCTGTATTTTTTTAAATTGGGATTAGCTAATAATCAATTTTTATACCTACGTTATCATAGATTCCTTTGTTGGCTCCTGCTTCTATTAAAATTCCATACATATTTTTGTTATCTTTCAAAGCTGCAGCATAGTGTAATGCCGTTCTTCCTTCCTGTAACGAAATTTAACTATCACAAAATAAACAAACTCTAATTAGCTTATTGAAGTTACGCTTGTGTTTACATATTTTGCTGTATAAAAATAAGCTGCTTTAGTCTTCTAAAAAGCTTATTAAAATGTAATTATTTAAAAAAAAATTTCGCCAGATCTTAAACGATATAATCGTGTAATGTTAAAAATGGGATATAAAAATATTTTAACAGAAAATTTAAATTTTATGTGACTCATTCTGACATAACGTGCAAATTTAGAGTCAAAATTTGTTGTTTTTTTTATCTGGGGGGGGGGGGGGGATTTTACGATTTCGTGACTTTAGACAATTTTGAATGGCTTGAAAAGCATGCAAGTGCAAAGATAACGCGACGCTATACCTGGATTATTAAATATTTAATTTAAAAAAATAATACAGGGGAATGATTAACTCATTTGTATTTTTCCGTATATATGAGTGCACTTCAGAAAAGTCCTTTTTATTCAGAAATTCCGGATTCATACTAGAAATTCTTAAGGGGTCTTGTACCTTTTAAACGCGTCGAAAATTAACGAAAAACTTCAAAGTTTGAATTAGTCTATCTTCAAAACCTTTTTATGTATAAGCATGAAATTTTGGATATTGATTAAACAGATTGTACTTTGTAATATACTACCAACAGAAATTTATTAACCCTTTACAGAATTTGTGTATTGCTGAATTCAAAATAGCTCTTTTTTTACCCCATAAGTCATTGCGCGCATGATATCTTGAGAAAGTATGTATGGATTGTCATGAAATTTGGTAAATATACTAAACAAATAAGTGTGTTTAAAATGATCTACTTTTAAGTATTTACAATGGTAATATTTTTAGTTATGACTATTTTTATTCATTAAAAATACAAAATTTTTATTTTTTTTACGAAAATATTTTTTTTATATAGTTAATGAAATAATTTTAGCCTAAGAGTAGATCATTTTAAACACACATATATGATTAGTATCTTTACCCAATTTCATGCGAATCCATACATACTTTCTCAAGATATCATGCGCGCAATGACTTATGGGGTAAAAAAAGAGCTATTTTGATTTCAACAATACACAAATTCTGTAAAGGGTTAATAAATTTCTAATGGTAGCATATTACAAAGCACAATCTGTTTAATTAATACCCAAAATTTCATGTTTATACATAAAAAGGCTTTGAAGATAGACTAATTCAAATATTGAAGTTTTTCGTTCATTTTCAACGCGTTTAAAAGGTACAAGACCCCTTAATAGTAATTTTTGATTTATTTATTGATATATATTTTCTGGTTACATAAAGGGAAAAAATCTTCTTTCTGAAATTCCGGTATGGATTTGGAATTTCTGAATTTAAAAAAGATTCCTGGAATGCACGCAAATATGCCTAATGATGAAAATCATAGGCGCCGAATTGACGTGGGCGAAATAGGCATTCTGGCATACTCCTACCACTTATTTTAAAAAGAATATTTTAATCTTATTTAACCCTCTGTCTACCAGAAGGGTCCAATGGACCCGACATGTACATTCAAAATATTTATTCAAACCAGAAATTTCTTCAAAACAAACTAAATTTATAAATCAGACAATAATAAGTTAAATAAACAAATTAAATAGTTTTAAGTAAAAATTCTGGTGTAGAATTTTTTTATAAAACTTGAGTAAAATTTCCGGTAGTTCTAGGGTTAATCACTGTAATTACTTAAGAAAAAAGTAACATTTTCAATTAGTGCTGGAAGTTTTTGACTGATTAGTGACTGATTTACCCTCCCCCCCCCCCAATTACGTCAGCGCCTCTGGTGTAAATGGGTTAATGTGACGCCAAAGTCAACGTAATATCAATTATAGTTAATATGAAAACTAGAAAGGTTTGTGAAAAAGGAAAAACATTTTGAAGCTATCGTCGGTACCATGTCAAACTATCCAATATGAAAACAGTGGGCTACTGTTTTAAAATTCAGTTTTTTTTATTGGTACCACTTTTCTGAAATGGTAAAATTCCGCTTGTTTTCGCCTTAATTAATATGTCATTAAATAAGTCGAATTTTACTATTTCAAAAAAGTGGTGCAAATCAAGAAATCTCAATTTAAAAAAAGTAGCCCACTGGGAATACTGTTTTCATATTGGACAGTTTAACATGGTACCAACGATATGTTTTATAAGTAAAACCTGCAGACAGATAGTTGGAACCAGTGTTGCCAGTTCGGCCTCCATTTTTATTAAGAAATATAGAGTTCATACCAGAAATAAATAATAGCATTTTATGCTTTATTTAATGAGAGACGTTTAACGGTCACTTAAAGTGAAAATTCTATTTTCGAAATTTCTGGTGTGAATTTGAAATTTCGAATTAAATTTTGTGGCCAAACTGGCAACCCTGGTTGAAACAACTAGAATATGCTAATTTTAACAATCAGTACTATACTTGACACTTGTATGGCTTTTTTTTTAATTTAACTTTTCTTAATTGAATGTGGCTTTCTTCGGTGTGATTGCCATTTGAAATCTGCTTAATTCCATTCATTAAACAAATTTCTGGTTTTAACACTAGAACCGCCGGCAAAAACGTATACCTATAACCGCCAAAGCGGTCATTTTGACCGATGTGGATTACCATGCTCAATTATTGTTTACTTGCCATTTTTTACTTTTAGTATTGTTTATTACTATTATTACCATCATTGCTCATATAATAATATATATTTCATCATTTTTATTATATTTTTTTTTATATTTTATAGTTATAATTATATTATATTGATATATATATATATATATTATTTATATATTTTATTTTAAGAATATTTTTATAGTAAAAAATACTTTTCATCAGAAATTGAAATTGCTAAAAACTTGAATAAACTTGGTGAAAACAAACATTATATTTTTCCCCTGATCAATAAAATATTCAGGGTGGCGAGTGACCAGGGAAGAGCACAGTCAAAAAAAGAGGGAAGTACGAGTATTTTCTTCTAGAAAATACTACGAATAATATAAAGAGATTAAAGAAAGCGGATTTCTCTTTATCAAAATACTGGTATTTAACACCTGTGTTTTCAGAATTGATGCCCGCCAGATCTTGAAAATTATAAAACACTTGCAGAGGGCATCGCCTAGAACTGGCTTTTGTTGAACATCTTCGTGCTATTTGGTCGAGCACGTCGACGAAAAATTTTCAAGAATTATAGAACTTTACAGTTTCTGGTAAGTGTTTATCACTAGTTTCAAATTTAACTGATGGATGTCGGGAACTTAGATTTAAACATATTTATTTTTCTTCCCTTGATAAACTCAACGTAATATCATCTCTGGCAAGAATTTGGCTATTGTACAATGACTTTTTTACAGATTTTATGGCCTGTGTTTTTTTTTTTTGTTTTTTTTTTCGTCTGCGATTGACTGTGCCAACAATGCTTGTTTTTAGTGACTTCAGCTTTTCTGCAAGGGGCAGAGAAGTAAAGAAGTTATCTGTGGTAATGTTGTAACCTTTGTTGAGGTATGGTTGTATGAAGTATGGACTGTTGCGACATCTACTAGATAAAATGTGCATTAAATTGACGGCGGTCATTTTGACCGTTTCTGCGGTTCTAGGTATACTACTGCAATACTTCATAAATTTTGGCTGACAGGAAAATTTATCACTGACATATCATAGCTTATCGAATTGTAGGAAAAGTCATGGAAACTGAAAGTTATACTCTAAATAGAAACAAATTGGTACGGAATGAATGTTCCAAAACGGTCAAAATGACCACCTTGGCGGTTCTAGTGTTAAATATGAATTTGTGTTTAAAATTAGGCGGAATCTGTCTTGTATGCAGTAATAATATCTAGTGATGGTGACAATAAATTATATTTATTTTTGAATGAATCATTCGGGAATGCGCAAAAGCATAGCTGCCAACCATCTTATTATTTTTAATCAATTTAAATTATAAATTTCCTAAAGAAAAAAAGAAATAAATTAAAAGCCGTGACTCTTTAATATAAATTTTTATATAAAGTTTCTGATTTTAAATCATTAAAAAAATACGAAAGTTGGGAGCTTTGCTTTTGCGCATACCGGAATGATTTTTTCGAATATCAGAATCATTCATTATGCCTTTTGCTATTAAAATACACTCTTCGCTGGTGGCCATTTTATATTTTAGGGGAGGGGGGTTGGATCAAAATTGTGGGACACACATTTGATTTGATCATATAGTACGAAAATGTTACGAAATCATCTTTTAGAAATCCTCTAAAACAGCACCTTTGCTTTATATATAGATATTTTAGTATATTTTGTTTCATATATTTTTTATCTTTGAAGTCGTGGTGCATTCAGTTTGAAAAGACTTACCATATCGATTGCATTTAATGTATCTGGAAATTGATGACTGATGAAATGTGCAATTTTATAATGTCCAAATAACACAGCTTTATGAAGTGGCGTAGCTCCTAATTGATCTCTTGCCATTGCTAGTTTCTTATTCTCTAATAATATTACAACATGTTCTAATTGGTCTCTCATTACAGCTCGATGAACGTCATAGATACGTTCCTGCAACAGATACAAGCCAGAATGCATTGTTAAGTTTGCAATTAAATACAAATATATTAATAAGAATATGTTTTTAAAGTAGGCTTTTTATATAAAAAATTATATTTTCTAAAATAAATAAATAAATACTGTAACTTTTGGAGTATAAGCCGCGTCTTAAAAAGTTATGTTTCCTACCAGAAATTTCATTTTATAAAATATAACTTATGTCTACTTGGTAATTATTTAACTGAATTTATAAAACAAAATGTCTGGTTTTAGCCTCGGCTTATACACCGGAAATTAAGGTATATTGTATCTGCTTCGAAATATTTTCTTAACCTTTTAAAGGGCGGTGGTCGCAAATGTGACCACTTAATTTTACTTCGCAACTATAAAGCGGCACCGAGAATATTTTAATAAAATTTTGCATTTACAATGAACGTGAAGAAATACCAGTATTTTTTTACTAAGAAATTCGTTTGCAAATTCTGGTATGAATGAGTCATTTCGCAGTTTCACCCACATAATTACTCAGCGCCTGAAAGGTTCAAACACTAACAATAAATATAAAAAAACAGTAATTTCACCGATTAAAAGAAAATATTTCGATTAGAAACAGAAAAGTCTTCATAAAATAAATTAACAGTAAATTACGCAGAAATAAGATAAATAAAAAAGTTAAATAGATTTAAATAAAAATTCTGATGCGAAATATATTTTTATAAAACTTCGTTAAATTCTACGTATGTTTACTGTTAAATAATCAATAGTAGTAAATAGTATTAAATAAATAGTGTTTAAAATTATTTTATATTTTTAAATGAAAAAATGTAATTGGAGTCAACGCTATTTTTTAAAGATTAAGCCTTCACCCTTTTTTGCATCAAAGTCATCTGACACGACATATTCGAAAAGGTAATTTTCGCGTTATTTAATCGTAAAGCTTGTGTAAAATATGCAGATTTTCCTACTCTAAAATAGTGGTTGCTTGATGGCCCGCAGGCCACAGTTTGAAGACCCGTATTTTAAAATGATTTTCAGCGATAAATTAAGAAATAGACTTTACATAATGTATTTTAGGTATTTGAAATGCACAAATCTTCCATCACCTCTCCATTTCAAAAACTTTTGTACGCTATATATACAGATGCAAAAATATGTTGGCGATATATGTGCAAAAATATAACAGTTGTGTACTCAGTGCGAAGACAAGAATGGTATCGTACGACGGTTTTCATATAGTAATCTTCGCCTTATAATGTCAGAAAATTTCTGTCATTAAATAAACCAAAGATAACTATATGAAAATACTGGTCGATGCTCCCCACCCCCTGTCTACGTCTCAAGGGCCGGCGGGATCCACAGTACCACTTTATCGGAATATAGTAATTTTCGGTTTATTTATCGAAGAAATAAAATTACAAATTCAAAGATTATAAAAGCGTATAATGCTATTCGGAAACAGTAGTTTACTGGGTTCATTGACCCAAAAACGGAATTTTTGACATATAACGTTACTGAGATACGTTTTTGACCTTTTCAGGGGAAAGTAATTATCGTTCTATAATGTTGAATTCACACCGGAATTTTTGAAAAAAAATACTTCCAAATCAGGAAAATCAACTGTGCAAATTTTCCCCACCAAAATTATGAAAATGAAATTTAATTAAAAGTTTCTGGTACAAATCTTCATTAAAATTAGGTTGGACAGAATATATCCCACTGCCCCTCAAGAGTTTAACCCCTTGAAATGCACCGGTACATTACATATATATATATATCACCTAATTTTAATTCCCAAACGCCACATTGGTACCTGCATTTTAAAACTGAATTTTGATTTGCCCTATATACTCGAAGAAACACTTTTAGGTACTTTCATATAAATTTTCTCGCAAATCCTGGTGTCAGTTAATCATTTTACCATTTTAGCAACAGGTGTACTTTGCCCTCAAAGGGTTAAACCAAAGCGATATAAGTAAGCGTCCTATCTTAAATGGGAGAAGTAACCGCAAGATTAAAAGCGAGGTCACATCAATCAATGTCATGCGCCACGTAGCGGATGGAGTATGAACTATAGGTAGATACCTAACTGTTTTCTTACTCACACCACTAAAATTGTAAAGTTTTTTTCACCTTGATTAATAACTGAAGTGCTTCTGGTGAGGTGAAGAAAACTTCGTGGTGTCAAGCGCAACAGGATGCCATTCTCGCTATTTCGTCATTTTCAATAAATGCGGCAAACAAAATTCGTTTCCATAAGAGGCTAAAGATTTAGAAAATACGCGCCACACACAGAGCACGCGTATGTGAATTATCACTCCGTCCACAAGGTGGCGCAGCTATGTTAATTTACGCCTGATTCTAGCATTAAATTTGTTCGCTTACTTATAACGCTTTGGGGTTAACCCTTAAATGCCCCCCATGGTATCATTTATGATACCATCAGTGTTCTCGATTTATTGGATTTTTTTATTCACATATTCTGTATTCCCACCAGAAATTTAAAAGAGAATTTTTCACTTCATTTAATTACAGACATTTCGTCATTCTAAAAATAAAAATTTACTATTTATACTTTCTGGTATGAATTCGGATTCTACGAATTATGCAATATCTGGAACGCATTCTGCCCTGGCCATTAAAGGTTTAAATGAAATTTTTATGAGTATCTTTCGTAGCATCTCTTAATGATTACTGAAACTACAGTTTAGGGAAGAAATTTCCATTGAAAAATATTATATCTCGATTTAAAAGTCCGTTATGTTCAGCGTCGGAAAATTTATAATACTAATAATATTATTTTTCAATAATTTAAATGACGTTTTATACATTGAAAAATAAAGTTTAATTTCTTACTTTTAAAACATTTTTCTTGAGCAGAATGACCTATTTAGTATTAAGTAAATTATTTATCAATTCGTATATGTTGCAAGTAAGAGCTTAAAAAAAGAAAATCCCAAACATCCTAATGTATAGATGCTGCAATTTTTCGACATCACTTTCTTCGAAAAATAATTTTCGACTTATTTAACTGCAGAAATCCTTAATAAAAGAAGAATTATATTTGAATATGCTGGTGCCAAAATATAGTAGTAGTTAGCAGCTATGCTTATGTTGCCTTTAGAAAAGAATTTTTTTGTAAACCATTAACCGTTTGAGGGGCACAGTGTTGCCATTGGGCTACTTTTTTTTAATTCAGATGTCTTGATTGGCACCACTTTTTTGAAACGGTAAAATTCACTTTGTTTTTGCCTTAATTAATATGTCATTAAATAAGACACATTTTACCATTTCGAAAAAATGGTGCCAATCAAGAATCTGATTTAAAAAAAAAGTAGCCCATCTGGCAACACTGGAGGGGCAAGCAATTGCATTTCGGTAATGTTGAATTATCACCGGAATTTGGAAATATTTTATTTCAAAATAACGAAAAGCAATTTTTCAGCAGCTTCTCCAAACTCATAAAACTTAATTAAATGTTTCTGCTGCAAATCTTAATTAAAATTAGGTGGGATATAATATATCCCACCGCCCCTCTTGCGGGTTAAAGCAGAATACCTTATTAGAGTATTTTTACTTTATGTAATCACGAAACATCTGTCAATAAATAGAGCAAAACATACTGTTACGGATTTCTAGTGTGAGTTCTGAATTTCTGAATAAAAAAGGAGGCCAAACTGCCGACGCTTCTTTATATACGAGTCAAAGCTGAGTAAATCGCCAAATTCATACGTACGGGTGTGGATGCGTCTCGCAATTTTGCATGTAAATAGATTTTGTACTAAACTGGCATAAAGTTCAATTTTTTATATTAAATATTTTTATGTTAAAGCAACATTCCTTAAAAAATAGTGCAGCCTTAAAAAATAGTGACGATTTTCTAAAACATTGTTTTCATTCTTTCTTTTCTATTGCGGATGAAACATGAATGCCACACTCGCAACAGAAAAATCTCCTTTTTACATATGAAAATGTTATTTTAGAGCAATGTTGCCAGTCCATTACATTCTTTTTAAATTCAGATTGCGTTATTGCCACGACTTCTTTAAAAGGGTATAATTCGCCTTATTTTGTTTATTTATTTAATATGTCGTTAAATAAGGCTAATATTTCTACCCCAAGAAAGTAACGGCAATCAAGCAATCTAAATTTGAAAAAGTAGTCCTCTGGTAAGAATGTTTTCGAAACCGATGCTCTCGTATTAAGATAGATAAATGTTGCTTAACCCTTTCAGGGGCAAAGCACTTCCATTGCTAGAATGGTGAAGCCCCACCAGCGGCTGAGAGGTTCTGCTCACGAAGCTGGTAGACGGGAGGTGCTGGGTTCGAACCCAATCGCGCCCGTCGGCCTAATCGTTCGGAGTTTTCGTGGTTTTCTTTGAGCCATGGATTTCCATGCGTAAATACGGGTTAGGTTCCCTTAGAAAGACCCCCACGGTGGGCACTCCCCCCTCGGGCTTATATCCCTAGAGTAGATAATCGGCCGTCAAAAATCAACCAACCAACCTAGAATGGTGAAATGGGTGAGTGACACTGGAATTTACGTACAAATTTATTTGGAAATAAGAAAAAGCTATTTTTCACATACGTAATAAACGGGAAAAAATTATACCAAAATTCTGGTGTTATTGGGGGATTTCGGAATTAAAATTAAGTGGTTTTAAAACATTGAACGACACTTGAAAGGGTTAAATATAAAAATATCTAGTTTAACCCTTTCAAGGGCGAGGCACTACTATTAGAGAAATACTGAAATGAATGAATGACACCGGAATTTACAAACATAATTACTTGAAAATAAACAAAAGCTTTTCTTCACGTACTGAATAAGACGAAATTTTTCAAACCAAAATTCTGTTGTCAATCTTCCATTTAGAGATTAAAATTAGGTGGGACAAAAAATAAACACCCCCTTGAAGGGGTTAAAAATTTGAGATTTAAATACTTTTAGTACAAAGCTAATAATTTTTAAGGGAAAAAGTGAGAAACGTTCGCAAGGATGAGCAATGTAGCAAGCGCTGTCTACTCCCATACTAAGACAGGAAGAAACATTGCGGTGCAAAGGCTCAATCACAGAACTCTGAATACTAAGCCTTTGCGCTGACAGAAAAATGGCGTCTATTTTAATTGGATTTTTTTCATTGTATGTACGGTCCCATGAATTTCAATACCATTAATTTTCAAATGTAGTCTAATTTTTTTAAAAGCGAAAAATCATTAAAAAAAATACTAGTGTTGAAATTCAAAGGAGCATATAAACCCCCAAAAAAGAGTCTCTCCAAGACAGCCGTAATATTTGTTTCAGTGCGTAGATCTATTATTCATTGGGCTGTAACACATTTGTGCTTGATGTGCAAAAATTCAGGAGGTTTAGACATTACTGCAGCACGTAGCTCGTCCATAAGAGCAGCCGAGCCTACTCTTATTTAATAAAGAATTCTGTCCACCATCAGGCATCAATGTTTACTAAACTTACAGAATTACTGTTATAGAACATTTAAAAATTTTGTTATTCAATGTTTTTCTGAAGCCAGCTTCTACGAACGCTGCAGTCTTTGCCTTGACTTCTGTGTGTGACCTTGCTCCATTGAAGCGTCCATTCTTGATACATACTAGTTTCCGACCTCCCGGTCTTTTATCCGTCAAATAAACACACTTTGAAAAAGAAATTTGTCTTAAGAAATGAAACCAAATAGGCATCTCATAGAAACAAATGATTTTATTACATAATTTGAAATAAATTTTATGGTTACGTGTATATTCTTTTACTTGAAAAACGTTTGGGAACTATGTTACAATGATGGGTCGACATTTACAAATAGGGTAACGCTAGGATAGATGGCCATACAGGAGAGATGGCCAGTCTAAACATTTCCAAAACTTGATCTAGATTGTAGCACAAACTTTTTTCATAAGAAATAGTTCAACAAGTTCATTCATTGCGACGTGCAGCTGTGTTTTTCGATTAAAAATGTAAGTATTATTTTGATGTTTATTTAATTTAGTGGTTGAATATTTTTGTTGAGTTAGGTATCTGAATGTTTTACAGTACGTACGTTACATTTTTATTTACTGTACTGACTTTTAAAGTTCGGATATAGTCCAATCTTTGCTTTTAAGCACAAACTAAAGACGTGCAATGGCGGGGTAATGCTTTAAATTGGGTGGCAATCTGTCCTTCAATTTCAGGATAGATGGCCACATCAAATCAAGGAGAGATGACCACCTTTAATCAATATTTCAATACTATACGGAGTAAGGATTTTAACTAAATATACTTATAGCTAAAATAATTATGTAATATTTATGTTTATAATTATATTGATTGATATAATTGTTTAAATTTAACTACTATAAATATTTCAATAATAATAATATAATAGGGCCTAACGATGTTTTTTTTTTCAGAAAATATTGAAAAACGTCGTAAACGTTCATCCCAGAAACAGATAAAATTAATAAATAAACTTAAAACCGTGAAAAAGTCTGAAATAAACGCCGGAAAAAAAACACTTCAAGCAGCGAAGAAGGTAAAATACATTTGAAATTATCAGATTCTACAGATTCCGAGGGAATAGACTTGGATGAGTATCATCACTGTGTTGGTTGTGGAGAAGAATATAATATCACGACAAAAAAGATGACGATACAACGCATAAGGTGACTGAAGTGGTTCCATGAAACGTGTACAAACTATCAGGATCTTTTCCAAAAATGTGGTACACTTTTACGAAAAGAGAAGGATCGAAATTATCCCCTTAACGGTCGCATTAAATTACGGTTTAAAAATTCAAATTGCTTATTGGCACCACTTTTTTGAAAAAGAAATGCTCACGTTGTTAAAATGATAGATAAAATGACATCATAATAAAGCCATAATTACACTATTCTATAAAACTGGTAGCAATCAAACAATTCTGAATAATCTGAAAAAAAGACACCGCCCGTGAATATGACGGGAGCGAGAGTTAAGGGGTTAAACTTCAAATTTTGTTTATTCGAATTTTATTCACTCATTTTCCGAGATATAATTGAATCTTTACAAATTGCTATATGTTTTTCATGATTAACTATATGAAATGTGTTATTATTTTGCTATTTAAATTAACTTTTTCTTTCTTGTGTTGTATGGCCATCTCTCCTCGGCTTTAAGGAAAAATGGCCATCTGCCATTTAAATTTCAATGATGTTTAACACTTTTTGTTTTCAATGTTTAATTATTTTTTATGCATAAAATATTATGAGTATATGTATAAGAATTTCAAATATGCATCAATATTTCTTGTATTTGCATCCTAAAAAATTTTATTTCAATCATCAAAAACTAGGACCCTCTATCCTAGAGTTACTCTATTAACGGTATTTTTTACGTACTAACATGGTAAATTGAAGAAAATTCTTGTTGTTAATGTGGAGATGTCTGTTCCGCCGGCCGCTTCTCACCACTGTTTCCGCATAATAATCTTCGTCTTATTTAATCACAACATTGATGATATGCATTAAACGTAGAACGTATTTAAAAGCAGAACTTCTTGGGTTAAATAAGTCAAGAATGCTATTCGGACCCCTGCCTTCGGGATAACTGTCCATTGGTTGGATCCCCAAAATGAAATTAATTCCTTGTCTGGTGTCAAAGACAGCTAATTTCATTCTCAGTTTATAAATATGGCCTTTTGTGCTCCGGGTGAGAATATTTAATATGTCTGTTTAATATTTTTGTATCGGGTTCTCGCGGTCCTTTTTTCAGTACCATAATTTACAAATAGTAGTCTTCGGCTTATTAAACAACAGAAAATTATTACAAGTTATAGTATTAAAAAATGCGAATAATACAGTTCGGTAATAGTGACAGTCAATAAAAGGAACGCATAGCATAATAGATCTTTACAGTCCAAAAACAGCTTACATGTAAAAATATTTAAATTACCCTTAATAATTTACAGAGATTCTTTCAACTAATTAATTGCAAAGTGAGTTTTGAATAACAAGTTTATTTTTATACAACTATTTATTAACTGCCATACAATTTTTCTAAATTATTATACACATTTGAATGTAAAATGCTTCGTTTTAAAATAAAAGTAATTTTATTTAAATTATGCTAATGATCTACACTACAGCAACAATGAAGCAATATGTACAATAGTAACAAAGAAAAATATAAATTATTTTCCTACTGAAATTAATTAATTTTACTTACCATATACATTGGCACAATATTTAAAAATGACTGGACTTTTGGTATGGATGAAGTCTCTCCTAATATTCTATCACCTTGTCCTTGTAATACTAAATCTTCTAGAGCGGCTATATTACCGTCAGCTATTAGCTCTCTAATTTGTGATTTTGTCACTGTTGGCCCTTAACATAAAGAGATGAACAATATGATTAAACATGAACAATAACATGAACAATATAATTAAAAAAATGAATTCCCGAATATACAATGTATACTGCAGAATCTCGTTTCAACGAATGTCACTTTAAAGAATTTTTCAGTTTAATGAATATTATTGGGCCGGTCGGAAAGTCCTGTCGTCTGGGGAAAATCAATTCGTACCGGGAAATTCTATCATTTAATTATTAGACATTGATTCCGATAGCTAACCACTAATAATTATAGAGCAGAATTTTCCGGTGCGAATTGATTTTACCAACACGACACGACTTTCCGATCGACCCAATATTTGGATTAAGAAAAAATTTACTTTGCATTATAAATTATTTATTTTAATGAATTTTTCAAATTAACGAATTAATGAAAATCTTAACAGGAATACTCATTTCAGGTTAACGAACGCTGAGTTGGATTTCAGAAACAATCTTTATCGAAAAGCTAGAATTCCGAAAGAATTTTGATTATTATTATTTTCATTACAAAACAATCTTCAAGTTTTAGGCGAATCTCGAAATTGGACTCGAAAAACGGGGTGACCCCCCCCCCCCCCACACACACACACACGTATACGCTGAATTTAAAATTACGAAACTCTTCCTTTACATTCACATCTAGTTGCGTATCTTATTAGTTCATTGGGATTGCTTCACACACGTAATAAAAATTTTGGAAGTCTAAAGAATTTTTTTTTTTGCAGAGGTTCCACTTAACCCATTAACCGCTGACGTTGCTTTCACGCAACTGTCAAAATAAATTCGAAAGTTTCATTTATTTACCTGCCCACCAGTATTTTTCAATTAAAAAAATAGCCTTACTTCAGGGCACAAAAATTTAAGATCACATAAAGCAAGAAATATCTGTCATGATTTGTGCTGGCAAACACCGTTCAGCTAAAAAGTTGAAAAACTCCACGTCATAGATTTGGGGGTTAATGGGTTAACTCGCCCCAAAAGTGAAACTGCCCGCATATGAAAAAAACTGTAACCAGAATTTAAAAGGGACAACCTCACAACATTAGATATCGACCTCAGATATCCGATGCAAAACAATCATTTAAAAATATTAAAATACCAGAAAGAAATATGTTAAACAAAAACATAATTTGAAGAACAAATAAAAAAAAAAAATTATTTCCTACATTGTTTAACCCTAGAACTACCGGAAATTTTACTCAAGTTTTATAAAAACATTCTACACCAGAATTTTTACTTAAAACTATTTAATTTGTTTATTTAACTTATTATTGTCTGATTTATACATTTAGTTTGTTTTGAAGAAATTTTCTGGTTTGAATAGATATTTTGAATATACATGTCGGGTCCATTGGACCCTTCTGGTAGACAGAGGGTTAAGCCCGAGAAGGGACAGATATTAAGTTATTTCATTCAATTAGTTCTACATTTAATGTTAATTTTTTTTAACAAATTAGTTAAGCCAATTGAAAATTAAAAAATAAAAATAAATTTCATACAATATGATACTTAAAGCACCCTAAAAAATTAGATTCCGTTCAAATGAAATCGAAATAAATCTTAGACTTCTTCATTTTTAATTGAATATGTTTGTATTGCAGATTTTGTATTATGTTTATGACAACTGTACATAAAATGATAAGATGCATGCAAAATACAAAACTTAAAAAAACAAAACAAAAAAAAAAGTCTAAGATTTATTTCGATTTCATTTGAACGGAATCTAATTTTTTAGGGTGTTTTAAGTATATTGTGTGAATTTTATTTTTATTTTTTAATCTTCAATTGGCTTAACTAATTTGTTACAAAAATTTAACATTAAATGTAGAACTAATTGAATGAAATAACTTAATATCTGTCCCTTCTCGGGCTTAAACAATGTAGGAAGTAAATTTTTTTTTTTTTTTTTTATTTGTTCTTCAAATTATGTTTTTGTTTAATATGTCAAGTTTTTTAATAACTGCTGCACTCAGACGAACGCATGTCAAAATTAATAGAGAGTATCATCATCAGGCTTTAATGTATGCGGTATTGCATCACAATGTGGGATGATGTTTACCAGTGTGTAATTCAAAATGTTTCACCTCTGTAATAATGCATGTTGCGGTAGTTTGGACAAAAACTTCTAATCTGAACGTAAAAAATCTATAATCAAAACATAAAAAATTAACTTCACTTAAATTTAGATACCCTACTTCCCACTCAGGAACGCTATGAATGTAAGTGTAAATTGTGTTGAATCCTTACTGCTAATATTTAGCAATATTATAGCTGTGATACAGTAAAAAATAAAAGTTTTACTTAAATTTTTTAACCTTATTCCAGGGGTGGCCAACTGTGGCACGCGCCGCACCACTAAAATTTTACAGTAATCATTGCCTTATCTAATCATCGAATCTCTGCGATTCAAGAAGTCGAATTTTTCTGTAAAATTTTAGTGGTATGAAGCGTGCCACTGTTGGCCACCCCTGCCTTATTCTCTCCCAAGGGGTGATGTAAACACATCAGAAAATTATTACTTAAGTTTAACTTGGGGTATAAATAGTTCCCATCTCGGAAAAAAAATACATTTTCAAATTTAAGTTATGTAATTTCCCACTAAGTTCGCTACCTGCGTAAAAATAGCTATCCATTATAAACTTTTTACTAAATTATAAACTTGATCAAAACAAAAACTTATTCTGAAAATATCCTTTTTATTTCCACTATGACGCCGTATTCACCTTTTTAATTTTTGAAAAAAAAAAAAAAAAAAAAAACTAGCCCAGTTTAATATTTCACGTGAAAATATTTCAACTAAAAAGAAATAAATTATTATTACGGCTTTTGAAATTTTTGCAACAATGAAGTAAAAATGTTACATTTTCTATGAAAAATGTCCGTTGATTTTCAATGAAAAAAGCGAAAATTGAAATTATTAAGAAAAATATTTGAATAATGTAAAAACAAATTGGACCATGTTTCTCTCTGGGTTATGATTCACCCATATGCAAAGGTATTTTACCATTCGTTTTAACCCTGACGTCAGGCAAACGTTTTTACACTTTAAATTTATAATATCATTAGAATTAGTAAAGTATAAAAAATGAGTGGCATCAGGGACAAAAAGGAGGGAAGAAAAAATTAAAAAGTTATGATCTCCATAGGCTTTTCCATGTTAAATTAACATTGAGAAGTGACACTGGAAATAAATAAGTATTGCGCTGCCGCGCAATACTTAAATAAAGGTTTCTTCCAAAGGTTTAACCTCAGCGTTCTCGTTTCTTTCTATGAGTAATGTAGGCTCTTAACAGTTATGAACCATACATTCAGACAACAATGGGATTTATTTTTTTTTTAATTGGTAGAGAAGGTGAATAAAAAGCAATTTTTATTGAAAACTAATTTTTATCATATAAGCAGTAACTGCAGGTGAAATGCAGATAGACATCACTAAAGGATTTGCCACTGCCCACTGAATGCTAGGACTGAGCGTTTGTACGGTTTCTTGAACTTGAAAACCAAAAATTTTTAAAAGATTTTTAACTATATTTTTAATTGATTAAATAAGTCAAACAAAAATTTTGGAAAATACTTGCATCCAAGCTCAGAGGACGGTACAAATGCTTAAGAAAATTCTCCTACGACAGGCGCCATTTTTGTGTCAGCGCTCAGTCCTAGTATTCAGGGTACTTTTATGTTGCGTCTTCTGCATTAGCTAACATTTCAACCCTTTCAGGAGCAAGGTACTTCTGGTGAAAAATGTTAAATTGATTCATTGACACCAGGATTTACGTGAAAAAATATATGAAAATAAATAAAAGCTTAACTTTACGTACATTAAATAATGCAAAATTTAGTTTTGAAATACTGGTGCTAATATGACATTTAGGAATTAAAATTAAGTGGTATATATAATATACCAGTTCCTTTCAAGGGGTTAAAAGAAAAGGAGAAATCTTTGAAACTCTCTGAAAGTTCTAATATTGTCGGTACCATGTCAATCTATCCAATATGAAAACAGTGATGCCAGTGGACTATTTTTTTTAATTCAGATTTCTTGATTGGCACCACTTTTCTGAAATGGTAAAATTCCTTTATCTTCGCCTTAATTAATATGTCATTAAATAAGGCGAATTGTACTATTTCAAAAAAGTGGTGTCAATCAAGAAATTTGAATTTAAAAAAAAGTAGTCCACCGGCAACACTATTTTCACATTGCATAGTTTGGCATGGTACCGTGATGTGTGTCCGAACCCGTGCCTCCGCTCGGTCCATTTTTTAAACACCACTTTTTTTCAAAGAAAAATATTGCTTATAAATTTCGAAGAAACTTACCGGGGAACGCTTTTTTTGCAATTTATGCAAAAATCTACAGCGAATATTTTCCCTAAAAAATGCCGGTTTCCAAAAAACGGACCAGTGGTAGCCCTGGTCCATACAGGAAACCAGTTTGACTTAGATACTATCAAGCAATTTATGAAAATATATACACTTGGTTTAAAGACGTATTACGAACAGTTGCCCATTTCAGGACATGTATTATATTGTAAAGTCATAGATGTTTTACAGGCTAAGCAAACCAAGAAATTTGAAGAGAGTTCTGGTTAGCTGTTTTGATTTCGTTATAGGTACAGCATGGTATAGAAACAAATCTCTGAAGAATAAAAAGCATTCACGTGCCGTGAGAATAAGTTAAATGCCGCTGAAATTGCTTTTGTGTAAACAAAATACAAATCTTACCATAGCAATTAAGGTTGAAAATTGTAAAGGCAAGACAAAATTTAACTCATTATCTACTGACGGTACTTATAAGTACCACTCACTTTAAACTTTCATCCCATAGTGAATATTACTTATATTCTAATAGCACTTTGCAAAAACAGCTTTTAACTTCACTTTATCAGGATACACGTCAGCAGTAGTTCTAGATTTGTTATTTTAGCGAGGAAGGAGAGTATCTTTGAAATAGTCGATGTGTTTTGTGCCGATATTTTGTACAGATTGTCACGCTCGTCTTTTTATTGCTGCAAACACAGTAAAGGATATAAGATAAGTGTTGGATTTTTTTAATGTGTTCATTATGATCTTAGAATACAATTTGAATAGCTATTTTAGGTGAATGGTGTATGTATTTGAATTACAATTTTTTACTTATAAGTACCGTCAATACACTGGGTGTTGGAGAAAACATTTTGTTTACTTTTCGTCTGTATAGTTATATATCGTTTTTATCTGCTTTAAACTGTAATTATACTAAAATGTAGTATAGTAATAATTTTCCAGTGTATTTCTTTTCTGTTTCATTATTATTTTTTATAGGAAATCGAAAAAGTTGTGGCATCGGCTCTTTTTTGCTATGCTAGAAATGACATATGTAAATTCATATATTGCATACTTGGAGATGCGAGAGAACATGTTGCCCCTTGTATTAGACGTCGCATAACTATAGAACCGCTAACATGATGGAAACCTAAAAAAATAGTTTTTTAACCCTTTCATAGACAAAGCATTTTCAATGCTAAAGTGTTGAAATAAATGATTGGCGCCGGAATTTGCCAAAACATTTATTTTGGAATATGAAAAAGGCTATATTTCACACACTTATAAAATCGAAAATATTTTACCATAATTCTGGTGCCATTTGAAATATCTTTTGAGTTTTCTGTTACGATATTTTAGTCATAGTGTACAGACGGTACTTTAAAGTAACACTTTAATTAATTAGCTCTAACAAATTAAATTTCTCACTGGTGAGTATTTTTTTATTAGTATCCTTTAATTTCCATTGTAGTAACCGAAAAAAGTAATTTAAATGAAAAAAACTGCAGTTGATCATAATTCAGTATATAAAGGGTTAAACCGCAAATTTCAGTTTGAGTTCTGTTGTAGTACCATTGGCGTAAAAGTGCTAAAATCCTTTCAAACACTTCAACGCTCTTTTTGGAAATCTGCAAGCCTCCTTAGCATAGCTGCCAATTTTTACTCTTTCTTGCTACCAGTAAAATATAATAGAGATTTTCGTCTTGTTTAATCACGATATTTTGATGATTAAATAAGACAACATTTACTATAAAATTTTAGTGGTAGGTAAAAGCGTAAAAGTTGGCAGCTATGTCCTTAGTTACCTTCACTAACAAACAATATAAACTACACTATTTGTGTCCTCCTCTGTATTTATCGCTCCATTATCTGAATCCTTTGAAGAACGCCGATATATTATTTTATATCACTTCATTTTAATTCTCCCTCCAAAATGTACTACCTGTACCAGAATTTTGGAATAAAATTTTACTATTATAATCACAATGTACGCGAAGAATAAATTTTAACTTATTTTCAAATAAATTTCTTCGTAAATTCTGGTGTCATTCAACCATTCCAACATCAAATGTACTTTGCTCATGAAAAGGATAAAAACAAAACAATAATCTATAAAAAATATATATTTACAGCGTATGATTTCAAGACAGCGCATATAATTAATTTTCTAAATAATGCTAAAATCACCAACGTATGGCCCGAAACAAACTGCCAGGTACACAAACTGGTACCCCTAATTCTGTTTTTAAAAATATTTAATATATAATTCGCAGCATTTTTAAATAGGTAGTTCTATCTTAGAATTCGTATTTTTTTCAGTGATTAAATAGGGCTAAAAATTCTATTAATAAATCGTGTTTGAAATGTATGCACTCTGAATCTGTTATGTATTTTCGCAATGTCCTAAGCCTCAGTTAAACATATTGCAGAAACATTAACCTCTTGCGCTCTGTGAGGTACACAGCGTACGTCATGCTATTTTGGTCATTTCCGACAATGAAGTACGCAACATATGTCATGATATCTAGCTTATTTTTTAATCCCTTAACTGCCGCGGGCGTTTATATACGCTTTTAGAGAATGCCTCCATATATTATAAAAATGACAAACTGTCAGGACAGAAGGGAAATTTTCACCAGAAAAGCCGTGTTCTGCACACTTAACATGGGAATTTTCTGTTTGTTATTTCAGAAAAACAATTTCCGTCTTATTTAATTGCAGAATTATGTTATTAAATAAGGCAATGGAGATCGCGTCAGATTTCGTTGGTAGTTAAGGAGTTAATTACACATTCCGAATTCTCACCAGAAAGTTGTAACTCTTATTTTTGCTTTACGGATGATTGATTTTCCATAAATAAAGTAAAATAAAATTGCCAATAAAATTTTTGTGGTATGAATACAAAATTTATAAAAAAAAAAAGAAAAAGAAAAATCTTGCAGATGCGGCAACACTGGTGGATAGTGACATACACACCCACTGACAGTTCCAGAGCATAAGGGGTTAATCTGCAATTACACAAAGTTCTGCATCGAAAGTACAAAACTATTGAGTAACTTTGAGTTTTGGCCAGTGTGCGAAAGTGAAATAATATGTATTGCTTTTCTTTTTGAAATTATACTTATTTTACAAATTGATAAAATTTAAATAAATATTAATTGCCAAATGCTACTTGAAAAGCTTTTCTTTAAAATCTTTACTATTCGAAAAAATAAATTAAATACATCAGAACAACATCTTACTGTAATCGGTTACTACTTCAAGTTAAAAGTTTTCCAGAGCTTTTTTAATATTAATAATTATTAGCATTTTCTTTTGACTGAGGATAATATATTTTTCTTTTCTTTTCTTCCAAATTATGCATGAAGCTATTAACTGAAGTAAACTTTGTTTAATTTCTTCAATTCTTCATTTGAAAAATGCATAGAATGTAAGTACTGCATATTTCTATTTCCTTTAACACTTTTTGGAGATAATGAGATGCAAATGTAGGCTGTCAAATATTGCAATAGCATTTTTGAGAAAATGCACTCAAGGGAATATTCACTTTTTATAATTAAAAGTAGATTTTTACTTTTTAACTTTCTCTCTAGCATTAAATAAAAAAACTTTCACTACTATTCACTGAAAAAATTGAACATATTTTTATATTATAGACAGGTTACTATTATAGAACAAATACTATGCAGAAAATTCTAAATCAAAATGAAAATGTTCAGAAAAATAAATTTAATAATATAAGTTTAGATATTGCCTTTTAAAAGTTTCGAAGTATGCTTAGATGTGTTAAGTTCTGTGTAACACTATATCCGAGTATTAATCTCTACTTTAATTAATATCAGAATTCTTATATTCAATACAGAAATGATTAATAGTCGGAATTAGTGGTACTCCATAATAAGCAACATTACACACCCTGTTTCAGGCAATTTGCACGTCACATCGTTAGTGGTGCACTTGAGCATCATGATTTATTTTATGTTGCATTGTGCAGCGCCAAAAATTCAGACGCCATTGAACAGAAAAAATGAATAAGCTCGAAGCATGGAACTATCTATAAAGAGGAAATGACATATCCTCAAAACGTTGAAGCTTCAACTGTACCGGTCTTGCAGTGGGTCCTTATCGCCGAGGAAAATTTCCTAGAAAATTGACTAGAAAATTTCTCCTTATAAATACGCCAAGCAGAATATCAGTCATAATTACGACCAAAAACATATATTAATTTTTACTTGTGGAAGTTTGCTTCGGCGGTAAACAGTACCAGCGCTTCCATCATATTGTGACAACCTAAACAACTTCCTATCAGTGTCAGTGAAAGAGATTATAATACCCAGGTTAACTTCCACCAGCAAAAACGAATAGAAATTTTTGCCATATTTAGAGAATTTTCAAATTAATAAGCCGCATAAAAGACAAGATTTTCCATTGAAAATTTAATAGTGGAAATTTTCTCCGCAGGTAATCAGAAACTCTTGATCCGATATTAAAAAAAAAAAAAAATCAGCCGCCATCTTGTGACAACCTCCTCCGTTACTTCACTCGCAACTGAAAGACTCTACACTGTATGTCTCCTCCTCTTTATTGATAACTCCATTGTTTGAAGCTGCCTCGGTCGTACAATACATACACGTTTATAACTTATTGAATCTTGCTTCAAAATTTTTTCGCTGGGATTTTCTATAATCGGTGTATATTTCCAAACAGTCTCGTCTTCAAAGAGACCAAGGTGGATTGAGTGAGATTCAATTTATTTCGCGAGTACCGGCAATCTTTTATAACGATATTTCTTCGTTTGGTTTCTTTAAATTACATCTTTCTAGGTATATCATTAAACTTCGTGCTACTTGATAAGCTTATTGCACATTATTTAAAGTTTCATGCTAATTTTGCTAATAAATTCTTCTAATTTCAGGTATAATTATTACTGAATATTATATTTTAGAAGAAATTTCAAACACAATGCTATATACATTGTTATTTCGCATGAGTTCGATTGTAGAATATCCCCCAACCTGCAAACTATGTATAATTTTCAAACAGAGGAAAAAGAAGCTCTACGAAAGCAGTGTTTCCAGGAAATAAATTTTATTAAGCAACTGCTTCTAAACAATAATTAGGGGCCTACGTGGACACTTTTTTGCATCCTTTATTTCCAAAAAATTTTCTTCCTGGAAGATTTCTACAACATTTCCAAGGCAAAAATCTTCGTGGTAGATTACTTCACCATTTTAGGAGAAACTATATCGAAGATTATTATTTGAAAATAGCGGTACTCAAAATAGTGAACGCATTAATCCCGATTTCTGTCCGTGGTATATTTGTTTATATATACAATAGAGATCTGCCTCAAAGGTTATTGTTTTGAAACAGTGATCTAGAAATAGTCACTGGTCTGGAAATCTTGTAAAGGGAAAATCATTTATTTTTCTTCATCGAAAAGTTTCAAGGGAAAAGACTTTCCTTATTGAAATTCTTAGGATCGAAAGTTTTTATTAACACTTTTCACTTTTTCAAGTAATATAAAGTCTCTGCGCAATAGAGATCTGCCTCAAAGATTATTGTTTTGAAATGGTGATCTAGAAATAGCCGCTTGTCTGGGAATCTGATAAAATGATTTTTTTTTTTTCATAGAAAAGTTTCAAGGGAAAAGACTCTTCTCATTGAAATTCATAGCACTGAAAGTTTTTTTTAACACTTCTTCAAGTAATATAAAATCTTTCGGCAATAGAGATCTGCCTCAAGGATTATTGTTTTGAAATAGTGATCTAGAAATAGTTTCTGGTCTGGGAATCTTGTAAAGGGAAAAATTATTTTTTTTCTTCGTCGAAACTTTCAAGGTAAAAGTTATTGAAATTCTTAGCACTGAACTCAGGGATGAGATTTCCGCGTTTTTGCACACCAGTATATTCTTAGAGAAAATGTTGTTCTTTTAAATCGCAAAAATGCTCCAATTAAAAGAAATATCATTTTTTCTAACAAAATACCGGTGTGCAAAAACGCGGAAATCTCATCCCTGGTCACTGAACCTTTTATTAACACTTTTTCAAGTGATATAAAATCTTTGTGGAATAACAGGGTTCCTACACTTTCAGCTGAAATGTCAGAATTTTTATGTAGAAAAACTCGACTTATATAATGGTATGATTGCAACAGGCGAGTTTTTCTCTAAGAAAATACTGGTGATGGTCCTCACCTAAAGTCAGTGAAATTCCTTGTCCTGTAGGAACCCTAAATAGAGATCTGCCTCACGGATTATTGTTTTGGAATTGTGATTTAGAAATAGTCGCTTGTCCGAAAATCTTGTAAAGGGAAAAATTATTATTATTTTAATTTTTTATCGAAAACTTTCAAGGGAAAAGACTTTTCTTATTGAAATTCTTAGCATTGAAAGTTTTTATTAACACTTTTTCAAGTAATGTAAAATCTTTCAAATTTAAAGTTTTTATTAACACTTTTTCAAGTATTGTAAAATCTTTCAAATTTAAAGTTTTGAAAGATTTTTAAACTTTTTATTTTACTATAATCATACTGCCTTTAGAATTATTAATTTTAAACTAATTATTGTGTACTAATTCTCTATATCATCATTTTATATATATCTATAAGCAAAATTGCCTGACAGAAATGATCTGTAAAGAATAGCATGCACTATAAAAAGAAAACTCTACAAAAATTGACACAAATTGGGTTGTAAGATTGCTGGGTACAGCAATGTTCCAAATTGGAAAGTGTCTCTTTGTAACCCAAAATGGTTTTAAAAAGTGTCCATTTTCGGTTTATAGCAGAAACCAAATTAGAATTCAGAGTTTATCCGAAATGGGTACAAGATTAATCCATTTTGGATTCTATAAGAAACCCAATTTAGAATCCAGAGTATATCCAAAATGGTTTAAAATTTCACCCTTTAGTGGAAACTGTGTATCCAATTTAGGATCTGCAATAAACTTAAAATTGATACTTTTTATAACCATTTTGAGTTATAAAGAGACTCTTTCCAATTTGTAACACTGCTGTATTGCCCAGCAATCTTATAACCCAATTTAGGTCCCTTTTAGCTCTATTTAAAAAGAAAAAAAAAATCCGTAAAATATATTACAAATTCTGAAAAAATATATAAAACAGCATTACAACTTTAATTTTGAATGCAACCTTTTATGGAAAATATTTTTTTTCAGCTGTCTAAATGGAAATCTTCATAGAAGTTGGAGAGTTTCATACTCTATACTTGTCGAATGATTTCTCTTTGTTTTTATATTTTATTGAAGTTTACTATAGGTTGCTGCGTATTGAAGAAGAAGTGCTGAAGTGCATTTATAGTTCGCTTACAAGGACACATAAAAGAATTCTGGTACATTATGGTCCATGGAAAAAATCCCTTGCGGTGCAATTTAGTGATGTTATGGTATTTCAAACATAATGAGATGTATATCCATCACTGAAGCGGACTACAACTTGCTTTCTCATGAGTATAGAAAGTTTAGTCTTTATAGTTCGCTGACAGTGATGCAAAAAAAAAAAAAAAAAATGCATTACATTAGAATTTACGGGTAAAAACTCTACCATCGAAATACTCAAGGCCAGAGAACACGAGATTGACGTTATCACTACTCGACCGACTTCTCACTAGTGTTGGAATTCACACCGGAAAATTTTGAATAGCAATTTTATTTTATTTTATTTGTGGAATATCTGTCATTTTATAAAACAATAACAACTATTTAAACCTACTGGAGAGAATTTGGAATCCTCCAATAAAAAATCAGCCAGATGCGGCACCATTGTGCCAATTCGCATCTGGCTGAATTTTTATTTAGATATTCCGTATTCTCACCTGTAAGTTTAAATAGTTATTATTGTTTATAAAATGATAACTATTCCACAAATAAAATAAAATTGATATTTAAAATTTTCCGGTGTGAATTCCAACACTAGTGAGAAGTCGGTTGATTAGTGATGACGTCACACTCCTGTCCTCTGGCCTTGAGTATTTCGATGGCGGCGGTAAAAATCATTTGCCATGCACTTTAATAACGTTATGATGTTTCTGACATAATGAAATTAAAAAGGATTACTCAAGCGCACAGTAGCACATTTTCTATAGATTATGGAGAGCGTCCCATTTACTATTCATTTACAGAGACACACAAAATAATTCGGTTAAAGAACTGATCCTGATCGAGAAAAGCAGGAAGCGCGTTTTCCAAGAAACTGTTTTCAGTGCGTTTGGTATGCATTTTTAAACTTATCTATTTGTTAGTGTATCTATTTTTTTAGATGCGTATACATTGCATAGATCATATACAGGGCTAATCGAATTCCTCTAAAACTGGAACTCATAGATGTTTGACCGCACGTATGCGTAAGATATAAGCACAAAGAATGAAGTGTTGAACATTTACATATGCATTTGAATTTAATGATATAATTGAAACACATATTCTCCAAAAAAAAAAAAAAAAAAAAAAAAAAAAACGAAAAAAAAAACGAAAAAAAAAAACGTAAATATATACTTACTGTTTACATTTGTGAAGGGTTGTCCGGCAGATACTTGTCCGTAATACCGTGGTTTAATTTTCCGAAGACCATTTAACGTTGAACCATCACGCAGCTGCCGTAACGTACTTTCGTTCTGTTCATTTAAATAGTAACTTGGCTGACGTCCGTACTGAAATAGATGGTTATATAAAACGAATTAATATTATATATATAAAAAAAATAAATTTAAAAATAAAATTTGAGATTTTCGGAAATAATCTTATTATTTTCCTATAATTCGTTTAACCCTTTTAGAGGCAAAGTACTTCTATTAGTAAAATGTTGAAATGAGTTAGTGACACCAGAATTTATAAACAAATTTATTTCAAAATAAGCAAAAGGTCCACTACACGTAGTACTGAATAAAAGGAAAAATTTATTCCAATATTCTGGTGCTAATGTGGCATTTAGGAATTTAAATTATGTGGTCTAAAAATGAACCACCGCCCTTGAAGGGTTCAATGTATGTTTTTTTTCTTTTATACATTTGTAGCTAAATTGTCTTTGTACTTAAACGGTTGAAAGTGCAAACATTTACATTACATTTTTACTACTAGGTTGAGCAAAAAGTTCTGGGAAATTTGTGAAAATTCTGATGTTATGCGCAAATTAACCACAAAAGCAACAAGGACTATTTTTCAAAATAGAGACCATCACAGTCCACGACTTTCTGCCATCGCTCTGCCAAATTCCGGATTTGCTGGAAGTACCATGGCCGCTCCTTGGAATTGGAAAACTCTTGACACGCTTCTTCAACTTCATTAAAGGATTCAAATCAACGGCCCTTGAAAAAGTGTTGCATTGATCGAAAGAGGCCATAATTGAATGGAGCCACGTATGGACTGTAGGCGGGGTGTGGAAAAATTTCGATGCCGTCCAACAGTGCAAACTTGCCCTTAGATTAAAAATTTCCCAGAACTTTTTGCTCAATCTAATACATAATCAACATTTATTTACCTTAATAAAGCAGCGCTGATTTCCTAGAACATCATTTCATTAAAAAATTCACCGGTAACAGATAAAAACTATTTCTTTTTAACCCATTAACCGCAGGTGTTGCGTTCACGCAACGGTCAAAATAAATGCACAAATTTAAGTTATTTACATACCCACCACTATTTTTGAATTAAAAAATTCGCCTTACTTAAAGACATAAAATTTTAAGTTCACATAAAGCAAAAATTATCTTGCAGAGTTTGTGGTGGCTAACAATGTTCAGATAAAAAGTTGAAATTTTCAACCTTATAGTTTTAGCGGTTAATGGGTTAATGAAAATAATGTTGTAGAAAATGACGCTGCATTATAAAAAATGTTCATTAGGTAAAAAATGTTTAACATTAAAATTTGGGCTTTAACCACTCTCAGTGCAATGCTATTTTACCATAAACTGCAATTTTACTCTTTTTTGTTGACACTAAAATATAATAGAATTTTTTGCCTTATTTAATCGCCGAGCTATGACGATTTTTTTTTTTTTTTGCTCGCCAAATTTGACAGTATTTCATCAAGTGTCGTCAAACTTGGCGGGAATTTAAACGGATATGAATATATAGTTTTTTTGCGTATTTTGGGGGAAATGGTTACAACGATGAAAGATAATTTGCAAGAAATCACGTTTAATAAAAATTAGAAATTAATCCCTGATTGCTTTAATCTGTTGTCTTTTTTCAAAATTTCAACCACCCTAGTATTTTAAATTTTAGCCATTTTTTAATATAGTTGCAAAATAAAAATGCTCAGTAATCTGTGTATAAATCCCTACCACTTAGGGAAAAAAAAAAACAGATTGGATTTCTTGTATATATTTTTTTACTTTTAAACATTTAAGTAATCGCCATTTTGGAACAAGATGGCGGACTGAGCTGGCCAACGAACTCGGTCGAGATCTTGCCTAATACGCTTGCTAATACTATTAATACAGCCTAATACACTTGCTTTTTTACATCTAAATCGGTTTGTAAATACGAGCGCTATCGCATGACAAAGATCACACACTATATTTATGGGTATCTATAAGGCCAGTTCCATGGGTTTTTGTAATGTAAATCACATAGCTGATAACTGTTAGCCACCGTTATTTTCGAAAAGTTTGCTTGTCCTTATTCAATTAATGAGGTATCTCCCACAAAATAAGTCACATTTTTCCGTTCGAAAATACTGGTATCCAAAAATCGTAGCATGTGACTTACACTGCAAGTACTCATGGAAATAGCCATAAATCAACATTTGAACAGAGCGTGGTTTAAAGGTGTTGGGGTCATCATGATTGTAAAAAATACATCAAAATGTTGAGGAATTTCTTTCCTCCAAACGGCTGATTTTCACTTTTTCTAATGAAAGCTTCGTGAAAGAATTCCTTGAATGCCACTGCTATATTAGATAAATAGTCATAAAAATTCTTCAAGAAGAAAAATTTCCAAAAGGAAACATTTTTTCTAACCTTCAAACTGGTGGCTTTTGCATGACTTAAAATTATAGACATGTCTTTCAGAATTATGATAGTTTAAGATGCGAAGATATCGACCGACTAATAATCGTTTCCTAAATTTTTATGCAAGGCTGAAAGTAATGTTAACCCGGGAATGCTCGCGCATATCCAGGATATGTACTATTTATACTTTGCCACCAATAAATTCAAATAGAAATCGTCATCTTATTTAATCAATGACAATGCTCACAAATTCTGCGATAAAATTATTTGAGGATTACCTTTCGAAAAATAGTGGTGAGAAATGTAATAATCGTGTGAACCCTGGGTATATCATACCATGCACGTGTAATCCCGGGTCAATCTCTTAGAACAAGAGCGGTCAGCAATCGGAAATGGATTTTTACCGTGTTATGTGTTTTTTAAATTGATTATTTAGAAATCTCATTTCATTATATGAAAAAATGAAATTTCTTAATAACACTCTGTTACTATTGGAAAGTGTTTCGTAATTTATGCGGATTCATGTCTTTGCGTTATTGTTTTATTTAATTGTCTGTTTGTTTATATTATTGACACCATATTTATTAACACGGAGACGTGAAAAATGCATCAGGAAATCACTACATTGCGGCTCTTTATTATCTGCGGAGTCTTTAAAAAAATGCATACAGTGTTATTCGTTTTTCCGAAATATTGTGGTATACAATACGTTACATGGAATGCATACATAAAATTCAATAAATTTTAAAAAAAAAAACATGTCATAAAATATTTTACTTAATTTTTAAATATGTACAGTCGTGGAAAAAAAAAGTAAACACCCCTTACTAACTCCTCAACAAATTATTGTAAAAGAAAGTTACTGATACCGAACGGTTGGAAATAAAGCCTACTTTTAAATGATGTATATAAAATTTGCTTTGGGGGCCATCTACATATTAAAACGAACCATAACTTTGTTTTTTTTCATTAGCAGTACACAATTCTGACAGCATAAATGAACTCTACACCCTTCAATTAGCCTAAAAACGAATTTTTATGCAATTCATACCATAAGTTTCCGAGAAATTAATTATTTTAAAACGGGCGTATATTAAGGACTGTATCCAAATTGAAGTTCCGTACTCGATTGTTAACAGAGAGAGCCCCTTTCTTGATCAAGGCGCTTAAACGCTACTCAAGGAGTCAATGAAGCCTGGTAGATTACAGTACAGCAGAATAATTTTCGAAATATCTACTCCCTTCTAGCATAGACAGCACCTTTAACCATCATTTTGCCGTTTTTTAAGCATAATTTGAAAACTACTTGGAAGAAAAATGTGAAATTTTAGTTTTCCATAAAGCAGGACTTAATAAATCTAAATTCCTCAAAAAAATTGTAAGTTGCAATTCATAATTTTTTCGAATATTAATTTCATAATTCATAATTTATATCATAAAATTATAAAAATTGCAAATTCAGCGTATTTATGTTTGGGTATATTAGTATTATTGCTACAAAAAAAAAAAAAAAAAAAAAAAAAAAAATAGCACATTAGGAGCATAATTTCAGAAGATATAAATAAAAATATGAAATGTAATTTAACATTAGAAGCACTAAAATTTGAATGTTTATAATTCAAAAACTTACCATTCAAATGACTTGAAATTTGGAGTCCAGGCATAGTTTGAACCGAAGATTTCAAATATCTCGTTAAAATTGGGTATTGCCATTGAAAAAAATGAAGTTTGGATTCGTTTTAATATGTAGATGACCCCCTAAGAAAATTTTTTATACATCATTTAAAAGTAGTCTTTATTTCCAATCGTTCGGTACCAGTAAGTTTCGTCTACGATAATTTGTTGTGGAGTTAGTAGGGGGTGTTTACTTTTTTTTTTCCACGACTGTACTTGTCTGTATTAACAGCGTTTATTTAAAATCAACTGTCAAATCGCACAGTGGTGTTTACGACGTCGCAGTTTTACAAAATATTCCTTAAAAAATAATATTTATTTTTATGACGTAGTTGAAACCTTAAATTAAAAGTAATCTAGTCCGAAATGCCAATACCAATACTTTCTTCTATCTCATAAATGATAATACTTCAAAATTCGCTATCATGGTGCCAAAATTAAACGACAATCTATGCCCGTCAGGAGAATTCTAAAGATAAGTTAGCTGAATTGTGTGCATTTAAAAAGGAGATATAAGCAAAGCATTGCATTTTTCAAACAAATCGTTGATTTTCGGCACTCAACACGTTCCCAGGAGGGCCGGAAGCAATGCCACCACTAATTACGAATAGTATTTTTTGTCATATTTAATCTAAAAAATGCTGTTATTAAATAAAGCGATAATTTCTGTATGGAAATAGACTCACCAGTCTCCACTTCTCCAATCAGTACTATAAATAAGCATATCGCATATCTTTTTCATTAACAATATAAAATACCTCAAGGACGTAACATGCATGATGATGGGAGTAACTGTTAAAAAATATATGAAGTAACTTTTTTTTAATTCTCTGATGAATGTTATTTTTCTAATAATGTAGACTATGGCCGTCGCCATCGAAATACTCAAGGCTGAGGACACGAGTTGTGACGTCATCACTAATCGACCGATTCTCACTACTGTTGGAATTCTCACCGGAAAAATTTGAATAACAATTTTTTATTTTATTTTATTTATGGAATATGTATCATCTTATAAAACAATACTAACTATTTAAACTTACTGGTGAGAATTTGGAATCCCTCAATAACAAATCAGCCAGATGAGGCAACACTGTGACATTCCGCATCTAGCAGAATTTTTTTTTAGGGATTCCGAATTCTCACCAGTAGGTTTAAATAGTTGGTATTTTTTTATAAGATGATAGATATTCCACAAATAAAAAAAGAAAACTGCTATAAAAAATTTCCGGTGTGAGATCCAACACTAGTGAGAAGTCGGTTCATTAGTGATGACGTCACAACCCGTGTCTTCTGGCCTTGAGTATTTCGATGGCAACGACCTGGCGCATAGCGATTACCAGTAATTTCATACAGTGATTTTGGTCATATTTAATCGCAAACATTTCGGTACTTAATAAGGCGAATATTAATCAGGGTCCTTACGGGTCCGGGTATTTCCAGACCAGGAAATTCTTCTGTACCAGTATCTTCTTATAGAAAATCTCTCCTTATATAAAGCGAAATTTCCCGCGTTTAGCCCATGGATCTAATAATAAAGAGGAACTGGCATATTTTTAAAATAGTGAAGCTTCAACTGTAACCGCTTTTGCAAGGGCTGATTACCTCCGGTGAAAACTTCCACCAGTAAATTTATAAAGAAATTTTCTCCGTATTTAAAGTCCTTATTAATGGAAAATTTCAGTCATAAATAATGGCAGAAACCTATTTTCATTTTTACTGGTGTAAGTTTACTTTTGCGGTAGTCAGACCCTTCGTTTTCGCCATATTGTGACAACCGGTGAAACAAACTTACTGTTTTACCAGTCAAACTGACACCACTAAAAACAAATAAAAGTTTTTACCATATTTGTGAGAAAATATTACGATGAATAAGACGCTTAAATAAAGCAAAATTTTTATTCAATTTTACTGGTGGGAAGTTTAACCTGGCGTTATTCAGAAACTGTAGATTCGATTTAGAAAAAGCAGCCGCCATCTTGCGACAACCTCCTCAGTTACTTCACATGAAACTGGTAGACGGTACACTATATGTCTCCTCCTCTTTATTCATAACTCCATTGTTTAGCCTTGATTTATTTTTCTATTTAAAAAAAAAAAAAAAAAAAAAAAAAAAAAAAAAAAAAACTAATATTTCTTCTTGGAAAAGGAGGATATACCATCTCCGTTTTGATCACGTGATCAAGGTAAAAACTTCCAGCGTAAAGAAGGGAAGGCTCCGTAGACGCGTAATATAAGTTCCCGCTAGCCAACGAAACAGTTAATGAGACAAATCAGTAGTATCTTCCCTTCTTATCAGTTGGACGTTCTTTGGGTAAATTACCGGTATCACGTGACTTTTTTCAGCCTCGAACCCATATTTGGAATATCCTCCATTCCCTGAAGCGTACGAACCCTGTCAGTGTACGAAAATACTGATATCCCGTGAGCGCTAGGACAATGGAGTCATGAATAAAGAGGAGGAGACATATAGTGTACTGTGTGCCAGTTGCGAGTGAAGTAACTGACGAGGTTGTCACAAGATGGCGGCTGCTTTTTCTAAATCGAATCTATAGTTTCTGAATACCACCGAGGAAAACTTCCCACCAGTAAAATTGAATAGAAATTTTGGCCTTATTTAAGCGTGTTATTCGTGAAAATATTTTCTCTTAAATATGGTAAAACCTTCTATTTGTTTTAACTGGTGTCAGTTTGGCTTTTAAAACAGTAAGTTTGTTTCCCCGGTTGTCACAATATGGTGGAAACGATAGGTTTGACTACCGCAAAAATAAACTTAAAAGAGTAAAATTGAAAGTACGTTTCTGCCATTATTTATGACTGAAATTTTGCATTAATAAGACCTTTAAATACGGAGAAAATTTCAGTATAAATTATGATGGAAGTTTTCACCGGAGTTAATCAGCCCTTGTGAAAGCGGTTACTGTTGAAGCTTCACTATTTTAAGAATATGTCAGTTCCTCTTTATTAATAGTTCCATGACCAGGGCAAGCCGGCTTTACATAGACATTTATATCCGAGTTTTTATATGCGAATGATTGGTTTTGATTGTCGTATACTGCGTCTTAAAACGCGTGACTCCAAAAAACATATTTCGGAACATAAATTATTTTTCATAAATTATTTTTAATAAATAAAGTGAACAAAGTACAACACAGCAAAAAATTACGCTTTATTAGATAAAATTTCTGGTTCAAAACATGTTTTTATCCGCAAATTATATGCAGGAATATACGGTACATCTTTAGCCAGGTTGAGGGTTCAGAAGCTAATCTCTTTATGGAGGGCTGCCACAGGGGACTATTTTTATATTCTTTTCGCACCACAAATTTTTAAAAATACATTTTGTAGTATATTTCTTCTGCAAATGTCGTCAAAGCGTATGTAAAAGATTTTTATTTCGAAAAGTTGTGCAGAATAGAATTAAAAAAATGTCGCCTGCGGTAGCCCTGTTTATGTGGTATATTTTGTATGAAGTATGCAACGTACCATTTTATTTTTCTTTTATATGCTTTTTTAAATATTTTTCTATAGGTAATTATTAAATTATTAGTTCAATTTAACACGCGTATCTCTAATAAAAATTAATTCTATAATAATAAACTGTTATCTATTTAATTTTATACAGTTTAAAATGTAATATTCTCTTTTTACAAAATTTTCCTGCTGGTAATTTTTAATTTAAACCCCAGATAATATACTTATAATAAATAATTTTCTTTCCGTTCTAGCATGATTCTCACATAACAATTTTTTTTTTCAAGATGTAATATTTACGTTATTTTTCGATGCAGTCTGATGACAGACGTACTCCGAAATAATATTTTTCAAGTTTAATTAGTTATTGTTATCTAATAATTTACTTTCTCCTCAAACAAATAGTTGTTTCTATAACTCAATTTATAAGAGAATGAAATTATAATTGGAAAACGATAAACACATGTAGTTTAAGATAAAATGAATTCAATAAGAATATAATGATTAAACATTTATTTTTGCAATGTATTATTTGTTAAATTCTTTTTTATATAAAAACTGCCTGTAGCTAACTTTTAATTAAAATCCTTAGTCGTTGTTGCCAGTCAGCAAATTTTTAAAAGTCCTGATGGCTTGATTGGTACAATTTTTTGATGTTGTATAATTCGGCTGATTTTCGCCTTATTAAATGTGTCATTAAATAAGACAAATATTAATACTTTAGAAAAAATAGTGACAATCAAGCAAACGGACTAAAAAATAGCGAACTAGTGACACTGTCCTTGCTTAAGGGTGGCGAACCCGAGCGCCAGTGGGCAATTGTTACCGTTAATTTCGAAAGTGAACCAATACTTTTTTGATATATACAGTTTTGTACAGTTACTTTTATACAGTTTTTGATGAGCACAGCTCGCGCAAAAACAGTTTGCTTAGGGTCGTTACTAAAAGCTTTGAACACCACTAATTTTTAACTATAACTTTTGCTTTATTAATTCGCAGATACTTTCTGATTATAGAAGGAAGATATTTTAGCATGGAAAGAGTGGTATATTCGCCCTATTTTTAGTTTATTGTGTCAAACAAATGAAACTGCTAACCTTTTCTGGGGCACAATACATCTATTCGTAAAATGCTAAAATAATTGATGGGCACGAGATTTTACAAACAAAGTTAATTGAAAATAAGTAAAAGTTTTTCTTCAGGTATTTAACAAAAGGAAAATTTTCATTGCAATTTTCTAGTGCCAATGTGGCATAAAGGAATAAAAATTGAGTGGTTCAAAAATGAGCCCCGGCTTATGGCTTTTTATTGAAATAAATTGTGCGATTACAGGGTTCGTACGGGTGCTTCAATTTCATGACTAAGAAATTCTTCGCTATCAGTATTTCCTTAAGGAAAATCTCTCTTGAAATAAGACGAAATTTCGCTCGTTTAAAGTAGATTTATTTTTCTATAACAAAATTCTGATATTGGTCCTTGAAAATAACGGTACCCGTACGAAACCTGGATTAAAGATGGTGAAGTTTACTATACCGAAATAATGTTGATATATACATCGCTTTCATGTGGGTTAGTCAATGGAGTTATGAATAAAGAGGAGGAGGCATATAGTGTACTGTCTGCCAGTTGCGAGTGAAGTTACTGAGGAGGTTGTCACAAGATGGCGGCTGCTTTTTCTAAATCGAATCTATAGTTTCTGAATACGACCGAGGAAAACTTCCCACCGATAAAATTGAATAAAAATTTTTGCCTTATTTAAGCGTCTTATTCGTGAAACTATTTTCTCACAAATATGGTGAAAACTTCTATTTGTTTTTACTGGTGTCAGTTTGGCTTCTAAAACTGTAAGTTTGTTTCCCCGGTTGTCACAATATGGTGGAAACGCAGGGTCTGACTACCGCAAAAATAAACTTAAACCAGTAAAATTGAAAGTATGTTTCTGCCATTATTTATGACTGGAATTTTGCATGAATAAGTTCGTTAAATACGGAGAAAATTTCTATATACTGGTTGAAGTTTTCACCGGAGGTAATCAGCTCTTGAGAAAGCGGGTACAGTTGAAGCTCTCTATTCTAAAAATATACTTTTAATGTATATGTATATATTTTTTTATTCTAACATTATTTTCTGTTAGATAATAGCAATAATATTATTAACCCTCTGTCTACCAGAAGGGTCCAATGGACCCGACATGTACATTCAAAATATTTATTCAAACCAGAAATTTCTTCAAAACAAACTAAATGTATAAATCAGACAATAATAAGTTAAATAAACAAATTAAATAGTTTTAACCCTCCGTCTACCAGACGGGTCCATTGGACCCGACAGGTACATACAAAATATTCATTCAAACCAGAAATTTCTTTAAAATAAACTAAGTATATAAACCAGACAAAAATAAGGTAAATAAATAAGTTAAATAGTTTTAAATAAAAATTCTGGTGTAGAACGTTTTATTAAAACTTGAATAAAATTCCCGGTAGATCTAGGGTTAAGTAAAAATTCTGGTGTAGAATGTTTTTATAAAACTTGAGTAAAATTTCCGGTAGTTCTAGGGTTAATTTCGGAGGAGGTTCTAACATTATTTTTGGATGCTGTCTAACGACAGAATTTCTAACCGAATGAAAGAAAATATTTTCATAGCTTAATAAGTTCTTCGTATCTAATATGTTACTTTCTTCTTCAAATAAAGAGTTATTTATTTAATTTAAATTATATGAACGTAAAATTAAAATACAGAAAAAAATCATTTTTATATTCAAAAATTCAAAACGTATTTTTACATTCTATGCTTTAAAATATACGGTTAAGCAAATTAGTTTATTATAATTATTAAATATGACGCAAGGTTAATTATCGTTTCTAACAATTTATGTTTTTATGATTCAATTGTAAAGTTTAGAGGGAAATTACAGTGTCAGTTATTTCAAAAGGATATGTTTTTTTATTTTATGCGCTTCCAATTCCGACGCTTATGTAAGCAGCATGTGGCCAGTATAATAATATTATCATTATTTAACCCTTTCAGGGGCGGTAGTATGTTTATGAAACCACATACTTTTAATTCCCAAACGCCACAATGGCTCCAGAATTTTACTAAAATAATTTTCATTTAATATGTGTTTGAAAATTAGGCTTTTACTTATTTTCAAATAAATTTCTTGCTAAGTTCCGGTGCCAATAATTTATTTCAACACTGCAGCATTGAAAATGCTCTGCCCCTGAAAGGGTTAATCGTATATTCTCTCATTAAACACTCGAATTACACTATTCTGAAATCGCGGTAGAATTACCATAGGTGCCAACTTGTACGGATTTTTTCTACCACTAATATTTAATAGAAAGTTTTGTCTAATTCATTTGCCGAATTGCCGTGAATTTTGATAATTAAATTTGGCAGATTTTTTTTTAAATTTTAGTGGTAGCAATAATCCGTACAAGTTGGCAGCTATGCATTACGATCCTCGGACCAGGATGCCAGTTTGACCTCTATTTTTATTTAGTAATTTCAAATCCACACCAGAAATTAATTATAGTATATTTTGTTTTATTTAATGAGAGATATTTCGTGAACATATGAAGTAATAATTATTCTTTCGAAACTTCAGGTAGTTATTTATATTTTCGGAATAAAAATGGAGTCCAAACTGGTAACCCTGTCTCGGGCCATTGGTTGGACAACTCTACTTTATATGATATATGCACCATAGTTGCACATTGAATAAAGTATTTATTGTTTCTATGATGATATTAATTTAATTATTTTACTTATTAAATTTTTTGGTTTAACTTGAATTGAAAAAAAGACGGAACTTGGTGGAATGAAATCATCTCCTATTTTTCTTTATAAATTTTATCGGGTAATTTTTTCAATATCATCAAATTTACAATTAATATCAGCGTGTCTGGAATCAAAATGTTCACCATATCATTAACATGATAAATCAATCAACAGCAATTAAGATCAGAAAGATTAAATAAAGAGCAATTTCTGTTTGCATGCAACTGCGCAATTTAAAACACACATCGAACGCGGAAACATTTTTCAAAAATAAAAGAGAAATTTACAAGTGCGAAAAGTTTCTAATATTTTTTGTGGTACGAAAAAGCATAAAATGTTGGCAGCTATGTATATATAGGGGAAATTGGGAAGGGTTGACCCACTTTTTACAAAATGATTTTTTATTTTTTAAATATTGAACGTAGAACGAACTTTTATATATCATTTTATTCGCTATACAATCAGTTATCAAAATAAAATTGCTACATAAGTGTAATATATAAGAAATTTGAAAAATGATTGATTTTAATCATGAGAAAATAATGGGTCAAGGCTCTCCACCTATGGGAGGGTTGACCCACTATATGGGAGGCTTAACCCACTTTGTTTTATATTGAAATATTTGTGAACAGAAATAAAATCAATTTAAAAAAAGCAAAATAACTTTATGCTACATGCTTTAATTATTATAAAAAATATTTTCGAAAATATGATGCTTAAACAAACCTATTTAGACGCAATCGAAAGTCAGAGGAGAAAATTTTTGTTTTAAACAGGATTTTGTCTGAGCAGGTATAATGGTGCAGCAGGAAAAATGAAATTTTAACTTTTCAGTATTCCGTTAGAGACAGGTTCCTTTTTCGAAAGGTTTCATGCATTACTATGTCCGGGTTTAGTAGCCACTGTCCTGGTTTTCTTTGTCTCCTTGCCATACTTTTTGTGACATTCGACCTAACAACTGTAGTTGTCACATAGTTTGGCTTCATCTCACACTATTCATCATATTGAAATTTGTCTGCATACCTTCCTAAAGTTTTTCGAAATGCTATTTTTTTTTTTTTTTTTTTTTTTTTTTTTTGTAGCTGCATGACTACTTAACTTATCATTAACATGTTTTAACCCTTTCAGGGGCAAAGTACTTTCAGCACTAAAATGTTGAAATAAATGACTGGATCCGGAATATAAAAACAAATTTATTTGGACATATGAAAATTGCTATATTTCACATATATATTAAATGGAAAATATTTTAGCAAAATTCTGGTGCCACCGTGTCATTTGGGAATTAAAATTAAGTGGTTTTATAAACATAATCACTTCCTCTGAAAGGTTTAAAACTGCTGCTTTCATACATTCTAGTCCTTTATAGCTTTTTCCACTGTTTCTATTTGCCTATTGTAAGTAATATTTATATGGAAAAAAAGTTCCTATCAACTTTCCCATTTATATTTCCTTAATTTTTTTCGTGCAGTGTATAAGCAATTTTTCACATCTTTCTTTAACCAGTTTTTAACGTTTTCTTTTCCATCCTCCCATTTTACTGTAGCTTTGCAGAATAAATTTACATTCATTTTTATATATAACCATTAATCTTTCATTATGCACGGTGTATAATAAAAAGATTTCCAAAATCCCTTAATTAACACATTGCCGACGGGCAATTTTTACAAAGGGTGAATTTTAAAACAGTAGAAGCTCCTCTCGGTTCTGAAAGTCTTTCGTAAATTGGTGTTCTAGATAGGTTTCCCAAGTTTATGCATCGGTAAATATCTTTCAATGTACGAATTTAATATAAAAGGTAATACAATCTTTAAAAAAAAAAAAAAAAAAAAAAAAAAAAAAAATGGACAACATGATATAAATGCATTCTCTGTAAGGTAGAAGCCACGGCCTTAGTCAATGAAGTTTTTTGAATGAAAACAAGAATTGTCGTTTCCCGTAGTGAATGTGTTAAGGGAGCCTTGAACATCTTGTCAACCCTCCCTCACATTGACTGGGTTAAGCCTCCCCACATAGCCCTTTTCTAAAGAATAGTACATTGTTATCTTAGGGCTAACGGTCTGTATAATCTTTATGCCTGGAACGAAAGCTCGATATATCTGCATTACTTGAAACCTACTTACTTAAATTTCTATGATATATTTTATCTGAAAAAAGTTTAGAAAATATTTCTAAAAAACACAACTTTTAGTTTGAAAACGTATCACAATTTATTTTTCGACACCTATTTCGATTATCTATATGAAGCAGAGACTGTTGTTTGAGGATTCCAGTAGCTTTGGTTGACACCTATTGATAAAACTTTGAAATTATTTTAAATATGAAAACTCATGGGTGGGTCAGGCCTCCCGTATGGTCAACCCTCCCTAGTCTCCCCTATACACAGAATGGGAGAAAATACATAGACAACTCTCTCAAAAACCCAACATACACATACAGAAAATGCAGTGATGGAACACTGTAGCACCAGAGAATCAATTGACACCACAAAATTGTATTAAAATTATTCGTCAAATTTCAGGGCACAATTTCTGAGATTTTTCAAGGCGAAGAATACTATTAAAATTGAGTGGTGGCAATCGCCTAAATGCTGTGCCATGATGTACCCTGCACGTGCTCTTTAACCCCTTAAGGATCGTTTAATATTTAGAAAAACCATGAAAGAAGTACCTATTTTTTTATTGCAGAAATTGAATACTTATAAGGTTTCTAAATAAAATATGCAATTAGATGTTTTTAAGGCGAAAAAAACAGATGTTATAGAACAAATTCACATTTGTAGAAAAGCCATCATGCGAGAATTCTGTGTCTTAATGTTTGTTTTACACCATACAAATTAATACGAATAAGACCTTTCTTTTTCACATTTTAAATCTTTATTCATCATCATAACACAAATTTTTACAAATAATATATGTATACACTAAACTTTAATAATTAATAATTTTTTTGAGCGTGACATATTTTGAAACATGCTATCCAAAGTCCAACATCACAATCAGCGCCAAAGACCCAAATGCTAATATTCAAAGACTTCACACGGAAATACCAGTTAAATTTTTCTGGTTTCAGAAGTTTTTCCAGCAATTAAATCACCAGCCCGGAAATATGACGGGCACGAGAAATAACGAACGACACTTCAGCCCGTGATATTGACGGGAGCGAGAATTAAGAGGTTAATATGAGTATTTCGAATATTTTTCTGCGATTAAAATTGTGGTAGAAATTTATGCAACGTTATTTTCATGCTCAAGTGAAATCCAGTGTCACCCAATTCGGCCTTGGGTCAGAGGCGTAGCAGTTAGGGGGGAGGGAGCCTCGATCATTTTACTGCTAGCACTATTATATAGAATATTTTGCTTTATTGAATGATTGAACGTTATACGATTAAACAAAAGAAAATTTAGCATATAATAATACTCGTAATAGAATGATTTGATTTGTAAAATTCTTCTTTATTCATATATCCATGCCTTAAAGAGCGGTAGTATAATATTTACAACACTTAATTTTAGTCAAAACTTGTACCAAAATTAACCCTTTTACTCCATTTTTTAGCCTTTTGCATTCCTTTGTAGTGTTAGAGCGGTAAATGTGCTACTTAACCACTCCCAACGATTCAGATCTTGAGCTCAAATTTTAAGTTTATGTCTAAGCTTTTGAAAGCAAGTAATGAGATACAAAAAATAACGGTAAAAAATAGTTTTTCGTTACTCCAAAGTCTAAAGCGCCATCTAACGGTATTTTTTTAACTTTATCTTTAAAATTTATTTTCAAGACAATACTGACATAAAGAATAGTTTTAGTGAAAACCGCAAACGAATCGACCAATTTTTCCACTTTTTATAATCATTTGAAATTTTAACTCCTGAACACAGTTTAGTTTGCGTTACTTAACCACTCCCAACGATTCACATTTTGAGCTCAAAATTTAAGTTTAAATCTAAGCTTTTGAAAGCATGTAATGAGATACAAAAAATAACGGTAAAAAATAGTTGTTTGTTACTCAAAGTCTAAAGCGCCCTCTATCGGCATTTTTTGAACTGTATCTTTAAAATTTATTTTCAAGAAAATACTGACATAAATAATAGTTTTAGTGAAAACCGCAAACGATTCGACCAATTTTTCCGTTTTTTATAATCATTTGAAATTTTGCATCCTAAACTTTAAAGGCGCCAATCTCCTTCGGAAGACGTTTGGGACCCTTAGTTTCTTATTTAATATTGTTTGTTTTGATGTGTACTATCACCCCTTAAAGTTTTGCCCAAGAGTTTGGGTACACCCTGTATAGTACATGTTTATTGATTGAGATCAATAAAAGTCATCTCTGAATAAAAATATATTTATGTATGCCAGATTTTAAAAAATCTACGTCTGCAAAGATTATAGGCCAAGTTTTGCTTATTCCGAGTACCACTATTTCTCAGTAGATACATTCGATTTATTTAACCCTAGAACTACCGGAAATTTTACTCAAGTTTTATAAAAACATTCTACACCAGAATTTTTACTTAAAACTATTTAATTTGTTTATTTAACTTATTATTGTCTGATTTATACATTTAGTTTGTTTTGAAGAAATTTCTGGTTTGAATAAATATTTTGAATGTACATGTCGGGTCCATTGGACCCTTCTGGTAGACAGAGGGTTAATTACAGAATTTTGTCAGTCAATAAAGCGATTCGTCTCCATAACATTGGTACACAAAGTGTGGAAAACTTTGTAGGCATGCATGTCAGACATGTATTTTTTCGAACACTGATACATGCATCTTCACAAAGTTATTTTGCTGTTTTATTTGATTCATATTTTATTCTTCTATGCATGTAATGTCATGGAATGCAGAGATATCCTTCATAAATACAGGGGTCGCATTCTATAGGGAAATTTTTAATGTTCCTACCACTATTTTGAAAATAATATCTTCATCGCACCTTTCTCTAGAATATGTAAAATAAAATGATCGTGAAGATAACTCATTAAGGGTTCTGGTAGGAACAATAAAATTTTCCCTACATAATGCGACTCCTGTAAATATGATGTTGCAGAAAATCCCGGGCAATATTAAGGAAAGCAAGAATAAATATGGAACTTTTCACATGCCTCAAATTGTACTGCATTTAATATCTTAAGAAAACGTATATTCTAAAATTTAGTTTCGAGAAATTTCAGCTGCGAAATATATGAAACATCGATTTTTTAAAGAAAACTTTCTACAAAATTTTCTACAGGTAAAGCTATATCATATGCATATGAAGTGCAGAAAAGAGAGATTTCGTGTTTTGATTTTACTCTTACTTTGAAGAGTTTACGATTGGCATTTCTAATAAAAGTTTCTAAGAATATTCTTTAAAATTTCGTGTTTGAGATTTCTCTATAACAAGAAATTCATAAAAGTCCGAGAAATGATTCTTAGAATTTGAAAATTCTGTTTAACTAATATTATACAATGAGACATACCTATTAAAAAATAAGTAAAATAAATATGGCATTTTTTAACACTTAGAAAGCCTTTCTCTCTATATATATATTTATATTATTATATGCAGGGTGTTCCATAAATTCTTTAGTACTTTAAAAATTCTTAAAAAGTTGAAAAATTGTATTTTGGCAAAATTATTCTCATGCGGCGGAATTCTTTTGGTAAAGAGAAAAAATTTAGTGAATTTTTTTTGTCAGAAAAGACGCTTTAGCATCCGAATCCCAAAATGGTAAATCACGCTCATTATGAAGGATATGGAATACCGACGTCTTTGGTATTCTCCGACAGTTATTCTCTGTACATCCCTTGCGCTCAGGGACTGATTACCAAGAGGACAAACTTCCACCTGTAAAAAGGAAAAGAAATGCTTTCCTCATTCATGACAGTAATTTTGCATGAATATGACGTATAAATAAGGCGAAAATTTCTTTCAAAATTTACTGGTTGAAGTTTACCCCATTGGTAATCTGTCTCTTCTTGCTCTACTTACCCCACTCATGGACTGTTTACTTAACCCTAGATCTACCGGGAATTTTATTCAAGTTTTAATAAAACGTTCTACACCAGAATTTTTATTTAAAACTATTTAACTTATTTATTTACCTTATTTTTGTCTGGTTTATATACTTAGTTTATTTTAAAGAAATTTCTGGTTTGAATGAATATTTTGTATGTACCTGTCGGGTCCAATGGACCCGTCTGGTAGACGGAGGGTTAAAGAGTCCATGTGCGAAGTTACAACAGAGGTACGGGCTTCTGATAATCGTGGTGCGCCTTTGCGAGGTCGATCACATAAACTTCCCGTTTCTTCGAAATGGTGAACGAGGGAGAGCAGTCTAGAAGGCGTTATTGGAAAATTTGGAAATTTTCTACAATTTTCTACAATCTGCAAATTCTTCATACCTTTCTGTGTACGAAACCGTCGTAAAGCTTCGATCGGCGATTCCTGGGTAAGGTATAGCATATAGCAGTTTCGCCAACAATGTCTTATCCAACAACGTCAACATCAGATGGAAAAACGTACGTCTGCATTAGTATCAGAGAAATTTGAAATAACTGTCAACCTCTTCGCGACAAAAACCCTTTGATTAATTTTTAATCATTTACCACCGATTTTTCGAAACAGAAAAATTACTGTAATTGAAATCGCAAAAATGCTCTGATTAAATAAGGTAAACTTTACAATAAAAAATAACTGTTGGGAATAATGAAGGCTTCTCAGCACCTTAAGTGGCACGTATACCAGTCGCTTCACCCCAAGGGTTTAAACATGCACTCAGTAATTTATAGGAATCTGATTAGCCCATTTCTTGTAATTGAAATGCGTGAAGCGCCATCTAGTGACAAAAAAATTTCACTATATTTTTCTCTTTCCCAAACAAAATCAGGTGATTAATTTTGCCGCAAACAACATTCAAATAAACCACTTTTTCAACTATTTATGAATTTTTTAGTATTAACGAATATATGGGACACCCGATATATATATATATATATATATATATATACACCTAATGCTCTTTTTCTATAACAACAGGTTTTGAGGTTTTTGGATATTGAGTAACAGTATTTTATTATAATAATCTTCCACATATTTGATCGCAGGATTTACTATAAAAAAATAGTGGTATTTGATTAAATAGACAAGGCAATAATATGACTTAAGAAATGTATCTGTGATCATATAGCGACCGAAAAGCTTTAAACTACGTTTCCCCCCAAAAATTGCTAATACAAAATCTGATTTTCCACTACAGTGCCGAAGTGAAACAAATGTATCCTCTCACGCTGGAAAGAAAGGCTATCCACCACCAGAAACATACCACCAGAAACCACCAGAAACTACACTCTGGCAGTGTTGCCAGATGGGCTACTTCTTTTTAATTCAGTTTCTTGATTGGCACCACTTTTTTGATATGGTAAAATGCGCCTTATTTAATGACATATTAATTAAGGCGAAAACAAAGGTAATTTTACATTTCAAAAAAGTGGTGGCAATCAAGAAATCTTAATTTAAAAAAAGTAGCCCACTGGCAACACTGCACTCTAGCCGTCCACATACGCAAGTCTTGTCTGCGCACCGCACTCTGAATACTAGGTTTACGCTATAACATAAAAATGGCGGCTGTCGTAGGCGTATTTTTTTCCACGTTTGTACGATCTCTTGAATTTTAATACCAGTAAAATCTAAAAGTTTTCCTCAATTTATTAAAAATAATAATAATAATTAAAGGCGAAAAACCTTTAACACTTGAAAGGCCAGAAATTTTATTCAAGTTTTATAAAAAATATTTTACACCAGAATTTTTCTTTAAAACTGTTTAACTTTCCTCCCCCCCCCCCCCTCCTTCGTTGTGTCTTTTAAACTTATTTTATAAAAAAAATTTCTGGTTCGAATTGAAATATATTAATTTGGCAGGGGTCAAAATGAACCCTCACGGTCTTTCTAGTATTATGAAAATACCTGCGTCCAAATTCAAGGCACCATATAAAAGCTGAAAAAACCCACCTACGCTAGCCGCCATTTTTGTGTCAGCGCGTTGACATTTGAATACTAGACCTGAGAGCAGACACGAAAATGGCTGCTGTCGTTGGCGGATTCTTTTAAGCGATTGTACTCTCCCTTGAATTTACACACCATTATTTTATAAAAGTTTTCCGTGACTTATTGAATTTCAGAAAAATAAGGCGGAGTAATCTACTAGAAGTTATTGGTATTTACCATCAAGGGAGCGTACAAACTCTGAATACAATCCGTCTACGACAGCAAGCATTTTGTCAGCGCTCAGGTCTAGTATTCAGGGGGAGGTGGTCAGCGCGTAGGCATTGTATTCAGAGGGCAGTGAGCTGGGCCAGTTATAAAAAAAGACCATCATCAATTCTAGATCACCGAGCATGCGCTAAAATGAATGCTTGTTTTTGTTTAAAACAATTTTTAAGCAATTTCTGTATGAGTGTGTGGTGGCTGAGTGATATGTCTTTTTGTGCAGTTACTGGTTTTGGATTCAGCTAGCGGCATGTTCGAAGAAACAGAACGCTTTTACCTTTTTCGAATATATTTAATTAAGTAATAAAAAATACCCTAAAGCAATATTAATGACTTACATAATGGGAATTTTTTGCCTTATGGTGATAGAGGCTTTAATGAATTTCACATTTTAGGAAATTCCAAAACATCGAGATATATGAATCCATTGATATTTTTGTTTGGTTTTGTTTTCATCGACACGAAGATCGCTTTTAATAAATTTCAAAATTTCATTTTATGACAGTATTGATATATTTCATATAAAAATGTTTTTATTGTTGTTAATGGGCATCTAAAATTTATTAAATGTAAAATATCTATAAACGTTTTCCATTTTTTTATAACAGTGGTTTTCTACTATGTTCTGTAACCCGGGAATCCCAGGTTCGGATCCCTTTGTATACAGTGTATCCACTAAAATCCTAACACTCCCAAATAACTTCTTAATGGAGCGGGCTAGAGCCATGCAAGTTAGGTGAATTTATGTAAAGCAGTCATGGCCGAACGTCAGCAGAACCTTTCTGGTGGAGTAATATGACAGATAGCATATCTAACTGGGAAACGGAGGGCGATGGGAAATAAATGTCAATTAGAAAGTTCTTCAGCAGAATCGAAAAAGTAGGAAACGACATATTTCGTATATGGATCAAGCAATTAGAACGCTGGAGACTTGGATATATCAACAACATATCACATTTGCATACGAAAAAGAAAAAAGGACGGTCTGTGATGAAATATCTAACCTGTAGGATGAGCGACGTATCGCTGTACTTATTGGTGCGATGATTGGTGCAATTATGTGCTGATATCCTTAGAGGAGAATCTAATCCTTCTCTTCATCTTGTGGACCGATAAGGCTCAATTCACACGGGCCGGAGTACTGAACTCACGGAACACGCATTAATGTGCACTTTCGAACCCGTTTTAGGACGTGTAATGAAGCATCAGGTGTGGTGGTCAACAAAAATCTGGTGCGGTATTTAGAAAAACCTGCTTGTGAGACTTGTTTTCTATGAAGGACCCTTAACAGGACGCAAATGCCTCCAGCCAGTGTTGCCAGCGGGCTACATTTTTAAAATTCAGATTTCTTGATTAGCACCCCTTTTCTGAAATTGTAAAATTCCCCTTGCTTGCGCCTTAATTAATATGTCATTAAGTAAGGCAAATTTTACCATTTCAAAAAAGTGGTGTCAATCAAGAGATCTGAACTAAAAAAAATGTAGTCCACTGGCAACTCTGCCTCTAGCCTTTACACGAGAATTTACCGGACTGGCTAGACGATCTTTCTCTACTGGAACCATTATCCCTGTGGTTCCAGCATGACGGTGCTTTTTAACATCAAACAACAGCGATGCGTTGATTCCTGCCCGACACTTTCGGTCAACAGGTAATCGGGTATGGTGGACATGTCGAATGGAATCCACGGACAACTTACCTAACTCCCACGCACTTTTACTTCTAAGAATCCGGGTGAATATCCCGAATCCAACATGCGTACCAGATCTACGCGCGCCGTCACATCGTCGATGTCTGCACTATTATAACGCTTAAGACGCTGGAAATTCACAACGGGAATCTCTTTCCATCACGTTCTTAAGGGGGTCCGGGACGCAAAAATCTCCAAATTTTCAAAAAAAAAAATTATTGCATTAAAACTTTTTCTGTGTTTTTCTGCGTAAAATGGCGTTTAAATCATGTTTCTATTTTAATTAGAACAGGAGATATTAAATTTTTCGTTTTGGTGTGTTTTCAAAATCTAGCTTTTAAGCAATGGTTGTCACGAAAACAATTTCTTGTGAAAATGTGTGTTTCTTCATGACGTCTTTTTTCACCATTACACGTATTTAAATCGTTATAACTCAAGAACCGTTAAAGATAAATGGTTCAAATTTGGATCATATATTTTTCAATTGTTTTACTTTAATTTTGATTCTGCACATTAGAAAAAATATTTACTTTTGAAAATATGTTTTTTTTTAATGTTACACATTTTTTTTTAAATTTTTACTTTAAACTTTTTTATTTTTTTTTAATTAATATTTTTTAAAATGCTGAATCTAAATTAAAACTTATATATTTCTGTTTATTTAAATGAAAAAAACTTGAAATTCTACAAATAATATTTCGAGTTATAACGATTTTAAATTACCCCACTTTTTTAATAAATTTTAAATTTATTTTTTTTAATATAAGAGAAGTTTTATCGTGTGATTTTGTTTACAAATAACATGGTTAACTATCACAAAAAATTCAAAATTTTTTCTCAATAAATAAAAGTTATTTTAAATTGTGTCCCGGACCCCTTAAAGTGGCACTAGTGTAAGTATTGTATCTTCCATTTCTGCGTTACAATGTACTCCTCCTATACTAATGTACCTGTGTAGTATATATATTGTGTTCTTCACCCTACCCTATCTTTTCAGCATAGTATGTTTTACACAATTTGGCTCTTGACTGTTCGACATGTGATGCGTCACAGATCCAACTCCGATTCTACTAAATCAACGTTTTCCATCTTCCAATCAGTCGATTCTTGTACACAATACATTGTTACTTACGATTTCTATAATGCTGAGCATCTTTTGCAATTGACATTTTTTACCCGTATATCCCTCCGTTTACAGGTCAGGTGCGCTAACTTCCCCATTTCTTCAATATGGGCGCTGCCAGTGTTCGCATCTGATCGGCCATGTCCACTTTATTATAATTAACCCCTTAATTATCGCTCCCATCAATATCACGGGATGAGGTGTCGTTCGTTATTCTCCTGCCCATCATAACTCCGGGCTGGAGATTTATTGCTGGAAAAAACTTCTGAAATCAGAAAAATTTCCAAACATTTCAGTCTCATAGCTTTGAATTAGGCTCGATCTTAAAGTCAACACTCTCTTAAAAATTTGCCTAATAGCAATCCAAAGTATACGTGAAATAAGTGTCCAAGTTTCATTTTGGCAGTGAAAAACGACAATTTATTTTTGAATTATTTTAAAATTTAATATAACATTTTATTAAGATTAAATAAAACTATTTCAATCTTTGAATGAATTATCTTCTTTTTTAAATATTGTTGGATTACGATATCACAACTGGTCAAAACAATAATAACCCCTTAATTCTCGCTCCCGTCAATATCACGGGTCGAAGTGTCGTTTGTTATTTCTCGTGTCATATATCCGGGGATGAGATTTAATGCTGGAAAAAACTTCAAAAACCAGAAAAATTTAACTGGAATTTTCGTGTGAAGTCTTTGAATATTTTCGTCAGGGATTGGTTTCTGGCGCTGATTGTGATGTTGGATTTTGTATTGCACGTTTCTATGTACACCACACGCAAAAAAATTATTAGTGAACTGAAATTTAACCCCTTAATTGTCACGCCCGAGACATTCACGGGCAAACCTGTGTGGACAAATCTCGTCGCGCCTGTGACACTGACGGGCTGAACGTCTTATGACTTTAACTAATTCTTTCTGGTATAGTCCAGGCAATAGAGACCGTATAGGGACTCTACCTAGCAAAATTAATGGTAGTACTGGAAATCGGCTTTCTAGATGTTTTTTGGGTCGCTGAATCCGAATTTGTAACTTCCCACCAAAATTTCCCCCGGCAACCTCCCCGAATTTTGGTAAAAAGCCCCCAAAAAAGGTTTATACTAAAAAATTCCATTTTTATTGTTTTAGAGGAAAAGTAGCTAGAAATTCAGAGAGTAGACAAAATTTCCAACAAATTAGATATATGACATTATTACTTAGGATGAAGGGGAAGGGGGGATCTGCCTCGGAACATGCGTCATAAGTGCTGCGTGGACTAAGTTGCGCAATCCCACTTAACCACTCACACGTTTACATTAGCCCTCCCATCTCCCTCCGAACTTTCTCTATAAGGTTTACTTTAAGTTTTTTGGGTCGCTGAATCCGAATTTTTAACTTACCCCCAAAATTTCTCCCCCCGAAAATCCCCCAAAAAGTTGTTTTTAACTTAAATTTTTTATTGTTTTAGGGGAAAAGCATTACGAAATTCAGAAACTAGACAAAATTTGCAACAAATAGGATACATGACATTATGACGTAGGATAAACGGGGAGAAAGGGGGCTGCCTCGAAACAATCCCCGCGCGCTTTTCTCAAAAACCAAAATTTTTCAAGTAATCAATTTTTTGGGGGGTTGCCGGGTGAAATTTTGGTGGGAAGTTACAAATTCGGATTCAGCGACTCAAAAAACATAAAGTGAGTCGAAATCCAGAACTAGTATTAATTTTGCCAGATAAAATCCCCTTTTGCCTGGACTTCATAATTTAGTGCACGAGCGCCGCAGTGCATGTTCACAGGCAGTCCTCACCCTCCCGTTCATCCTAATTCATAATGTCATATATCCTATTTGTTGCAAATTTTGTCTAGTTTCTGAATTTCGTAATGCTTTTCCCCTAAAACAATAAGAAATTTAAGTTAAAAACAACTACTTGGAGGGAGTTTCGGGGGGGGGGGGGGATTTTGGGGGGATAGTTAAAAATTCGGATTCAGCGACTCCAAAAATCTTAAAGTAAACCTTATAGAGAAAGTTTGGAGGGGAGATGGGAGGTCGAATGTAAACGTGTCAGTGGTTAAGTGGAATTGCGCAACTTAGTTTACGCAGCACCGCGCGCATGTTCCGAGGCAGATCCCCCCTTCCCCTTCATCCTAAGTCATAATGTCATATATCTAATTTGTTGGAAATTTCGTCTACTTTCTGAATTTTTAGATACTTTTTCTCTAAAACAATAAAAAAATGGAATTTTTTAGGAAAAACCTTTTTTGGGGGGCTTTTTACCAAAATTTGGGGAGGTTGCCTGGGGAAATTTTGGTGGGAAGTTACAAATTCGGATTCAGCGACCCAAAAAACATCTAGAATGCCGATTTCCAGTACTACCATTAATTTTCCTAGGTAAAATTCCCTATTGCCTGGACTCGTATCTACTTTGCATTTTTCTTTCCCGAAAATATTTTTATGCCTTAAATACGTGATTTTATTTTTATATTCTATTCGCACCACTATAATTTTAAAGTATAGATTTTAGTAAATTTCTCTTGCACTTCTTGTCAGAAATAAAGTACAACTGTTCCTTAAAAAAATAGTGGTGCCCAAGAAATACATTGTCTTATGCCGATATCGCTGCATCGGTCCGTTAAGGAAGTCTTAAACGCGTAAAAGATGTGAAACTCTGAAATGACAAGTTTATCTTTAATATCGTAATTCTTAATTTAAAGAATTGTACGAGTTGAAATACATGTTTTACTTTTTTCAAATCTGAATACATCCGGGTTACCGTTTTATAAATTTCTATGTTGAGTAGCTCAAGTGGAGAGAAAGATTTTAGTGTTGAGATATCTAGAAAGGATTCAAAAGATTCCATTTTTTCATATGTTTTTGACTCTGAAAAATCGGAAACTGGAGATAGTGATGATGATCCAATATTACGCACCTCCATGCTTTCAATTCAAATCGGAGCCTAAGACTAACGTTTCGTTTGAAACTATTTCGGGTATTCTGCAGTACAATGAACATTTTATAAATGATGAATTGGCAGATAATATTATAATCAAAACTAATCGCTATGATGAGAAGTGGGGAAATGTTGTTTTAGAAAAAGAGAGAAAGGCAGATTGGAATGGCAGCCTATTTCTTAAAATAAAATGCTGTTGTTTCTTGCTCTTATTACTGTCGAAAAAATTGTAAAAAAAAAAAAAAATAGTTAAAGAAAATATATTTTGAACTACACTTTACTTGTTAAAAACCCTTTTTTTCGCGATATTATGACGTACAATGGGTACAGCTAATTTTAAAAAAATTACATATTTGGAACAATATGGCTCATGATCCACAAAATCCACCTAATCCAAAACTGTACAAAACTTCGACTGTTTGAGCGCATCTGAATGATTTGGAAAGAACAATTATCAACATCAAGTCGTTTATGTGAACACCATTTTCTGGATGTTATGACTAATACGAACAAAACCTTACACAGAATGAAAAATTTGTTCTTCCCATGAGAATAATAATGGAAACAAAATTATAAAATAAACCAAATATGAATGCATGGACTGTAATGCAGGACTATGCATGTCATGTTTCAAAGTTTTCCTTACATTGAAATTTTGTTAAATTTTGAAAAATATATTGAATGCCAATTTTCAAATTAAATTGAATGAAATTGTCGTCCTTAAAATAATATAAAAACTGATTCGATTTATATATGTCTTTACCTTTACTTAAAATGAAACCACATGTTGCAGCATTGCATCGAAGCTTCTCTGCACGTCATGTGTGCACAATGCAATCAAATAAAAGATAAACATAATTGTAAGTTTTAAAAATTTTATCCATCCCGAACACTTTCAGGAACAAAGCTCCTTCATTTCTTAAATGCCGAAATAAACGTTTGACATCGGAATTTATAAACAGGTTTATTTGGAAATAAGAAAGAGAGAAATTTCGCAAAATTACTAAAGACAAATTTTTGTATTAAATTTGTCGGACTGTTGGGTATTAAAATTAAGGGATTTCATACACTTCAAACCACCCTTAAAAGGGTTAAATATTAAGAAAGTACCCAGTTTCTTTTACTAATTATCTCAGAATTTTATGAATAATAAAATCGGGCAATAAAAAAAATCGATGATTTTTGAAGGTATTTTCCCAAAATTACGCGACGATTAAGGGGTTAATGTGTATTATATTATTTCAATTATTATTTGTAAAAATTTGTTTGGTGATGATAAATAAAGATCTAAGATGGGAAAAATAAAGGTCTTATTCGCATTAATTTGTATGGTGTAAAACAAACATTAAAGCACAGAATTATCGCATGATGGCTTTTCAAAAAGTTGAATTTGTTCTATAACATCTTTTTTTTTTTTTTTTTTTTTTTTTTTTTTTTTTTTTTTTTAGCCTTAAAAAAACTAATTGCATATTTTATACAGAAACCTTATAATTTTATAATTATTTAATTTCTGTAATAAAAAAATAGGTACTTTTTTATGGTTTTTCCAAATATTAAGTGACTGTTAAGGGGTTAAACCTAACTTGGTGGCTCTAGCCCACTCCGTTTTGTAGTAATTTAGGTGTCAAAGGATTTAAGACCCCGTATATAATACAATAATCATTACATTATACGTATTTAAATATTCTGTTTTTAAATCGTGTAAAATAAAAGTAAAAAATTTAAAAAAAATCTATGAAAAAAATATTAATTCATTTCCGAAAAAACTCTTTGGGGAGGTAGAGATAAATAAGTTTATTTGCCTTGCATAGCTGCCAACAGCTTACGCCTTTTTGTCCCACAAAAATTTTATAGTAAATTTTACCTTTTTAAATCGCCGTAATCTTCCGATTAAATGAGGCAAAAATTTCTATTAATTTTTTGTGGCACAAAAAAGCGGAAGAGATGGCAGCTATGCCATTGCATGCACAGTATGTGTCTATTAGTAACTCTTTCAACGAAGCATCACAAAATTTTCAATGTCATCGGCCGCCTAGTTACCGTGGGAGGAATACAGAATGGCTTCACTTTCTCTGTTGTTCAGTTTGTCATGTGTGTTCGTTTACTGGTGTAATTCATTTCTTTCTGCGATAAAAATCTTGCGTGCGCATGGTGTGAATCGTTGGTGAACCCTCAGAAAGGAGGTTATGGCTACCACTTTCTTTTATAGAAATTATTGCCTTATTTAACCCCTTAATTCTTGCTCCCGTCATATTCACGGGCTGTGTCTTTTACTCAGATTGTTCGATTCCCACCAGTTTTATAAAATAGTGTAATTGACTTTATTTTAGTATCGTTTTACCTGTCATTAAATAAGGTGAACATTTCTTTTTCAAAAAAGTGGTGCCAATAAGCAATTTGAATTTTTAAACCGCAATTTAATTCGAGCGTTAAGGGGTTAATCGCAAAATTATTAAAAATTTCTAATTGCAGAAATCGCAAAATGTCTGTTAAAAAAGAATGTGGTATTCATAATCACCATATGGATACGCCATTTGTGCGAATTAATAAATTTCAGTGGTGACACCTCGTGTGATTGTCCTTATTCGTAGTGCTGTGGTACCTTGATTAGATGACAAAGTTCATTTCTACCTATCAGCTATTTTTATAATTAAAACTTGTTATTGTATCAATCATTTCTCCTTTGTCTGAAATTTATATTCTCATAATAAGGAGTCCTTATGTCCAAGGATTGTCTCTCCAGAGCGTTATAAAACGGAATACTTTAATTTTAATCTTCTTGCACATATCCTTTCTGATAAAAATTTACAAAACTTTTTAACAAGAAAAAATACATAGGCGGAACTAAATATTCAAGACACGCCTTTAATCGACAATGTTGGTTTTAAAACAAGCAGGGCTCCCAAATGGTACGCCAACTGAATACCAATATTTTTTTAGAAAAATTTTCTTTTTAGATTTTTCTTACAAACCGCCCCGACACCACCTTTGAAAGTTAATTCTAGCGCAAATCTACCATAAAATTTTCTGTTCAAATTTATTGGTATTCAGTTGGCGGACCATTTGGGATCCCTGAACAAGAGGTAATTTGTGATTGGTAGACGAACTATTAACCCGCTGAGTGCCACGATGACTGACACTGAAGCGCTGAAAATTTACAATGTGTAAAGTAATTTTTAAGAAAGTATAATCCTGTAATAAATAAAAGGTAGGTAAATTTTAAATATTTGTTTAGTAATTATTTAAAACAATGTATATTATTTCAGTTTTGTATCATATTTTAGACGTCAGCCATCGGTGAATAAGGCGTTTTAAACGGAAAGTTCGCTGTCAGCCACCGGTGGCTGACGTGGCGCTTAACGCGTTAATACATATCATCAGGAACGTAGAGAGCCTGATAAATAGAGGCACACAGTCGTGAGTAATACTGAATAGTGTTTTTACCTCATTTATTCATTTGAACTCTGGTGATTGAATTTCTTCCCACTTAATTTTAATCCCGAAATGTCACATTGGCATCGTAATATTCAACCATATTTATTTGAAAATAGATTAATGCATTTTTTCGTGTATACTGTAAACCGAATTTTTTCTTTGCAAAATACTGGTGCCAATGTGACATTTGGGAATTTTGAAGAAATTCATCCACCAGAGCTTAAAGGGTAAACACTATACAGGCCGCAAGCAGTGTAGTCAAATCTGACGGATTTTTATTCAGAAATTTCGAGTTCACACCAAAAAATTTTATTTCTAATTTTCCTTTATTTTATTCACGAAATATCTATCATACTAATAATCGAAAATAACTGTTCAAACTTTCAAAAGAGAATTTAAAATGTCTTAAGGATAGTTTTATAAAAGCGTCAGCGGCCCGTACAGAGTTGCCAGTGGACTACTTTTTTTTAAATTCAGATTTCTTGATTGACACCACTTTTTTGAAATGGTAAAATTCGCCTTATTTAATGACATATTAATTAAGGCATAAACAAGGGGAATTTTGCCATTTTAGAAAAGTTGTGCCGATCAAGAAATTTGAATTTAAAAAAAGCAGCCCACTGGCAACACTAGGCCTGTATAGTGTTAACCCTTTCCGGTTCCACGTCGGGACCACCTAATTTTAATTTCAAATTTACAAATGGCACCAAGAATATTTTAATAAAATTTTGATTTTACAATGAAAGTTTAAAGTAACGAGCTTTTAATTTCTAAAAATGTCGTTTGTAAATTCCGGTGTCAGTCATTCATTTCGTTATTTTATGAACAAAATTGTTCTGTGCTGAAAAGGTTTAATAGCAGAATTTATAACATGCATGGGGCCTAGAGTCTGTTTAATGCCAAAAATTCTAATTTTAAATAAGGTGAATATTACTGTTTTAAAATATTGGTGGCTGCGTTGTTATGTGGCAATCAAGATCTGTTCGAGCTTTTATCATAATTTAGATTTAAAAAATAACAATTAGATTTTTTGTTTGTTTATGTCACTTACCACGTCCATCGCTCGCTCATCAGCACCACTAGCAAGTAAGTATTGATATATTTCACCACCATCTGGCAGAAAAGCTGCATAATGCAGAGCCGTTCTACCTTGCTGAAAAAAAAGAAACATTTCATTTTAGCTCATTTGCATTTGGAAATTTATACATACAAAATTTTTAACACTAGTACCTGTCACTTTTTCTATAAGTATTTCCAAAGAATAAGTCTCGTTTTAGATTTCTTTTGAAAATGTTGTAGAATTCTATTCCGTGGTATGTTTTACGTATAGGTAAATCAGATATTTACTAGAGATAAATTAAAAATAAGTTTTCGAAAAAGGAATTCTCGTTTCGGACAGTAATTGTAGTGTATAACAGTAATATTCACATTTTTTTAGCCATAAATATTTCCAAAAAATAACTTTAGTTTTATATTTGTTTTAAAAATATTATAAAAATCCACTTCGCAGTAGATTTTAAATATAGATAAATTAGATAGGTAGTAGTTATAAATTAAAATGCAATAGCTACATTTCTCCTCTAAATATCATTTAAAAAAATTAATATGAAGTAAATAGTAATTGTTTCTAATATTAGTTAATTTTGAAAAAAATATCCCCGGATGGGACTATATCGAACTGAAGGAAAATAAAACACATAGCAGAGCGCCAAGCCTTTGGCTTATTGGATACAAGTGTTTTTGTACAGAAAATGTTGTTTTATTTAATCGGAGCATTCTAAAATGTAAAGAAATAACATTTTTTCGAAGAAAATACTTGCATGGAAAATAGTCGGAGAATTGGAAACTCTGACATAGTAAAAAAACTAAGAGTTCATAAACATATATCTTGACACAATCTTAAGGAAATGCTTAAAATAACACTAGTCTGCAAAATTTATGTTGTGTCATGTTTTTTAGCTTTTAATAATTTATTCTTATGTGCACTGGTCATCTAAATTAAAAGAATAATGCGTAAAATTATGCTCACTAAGTTAATATTGCAACCAACACCCAATGCTGCAATTATTTACATTAATTAATTACTATTGAATACAAAATTGCGCTTCCGCTCATACGTTAGCGTCGGATATATGCAAATTAGGTGATTGTCAATGTAGTGCGCAATGGACGTATGTTAGAATTCTGGTTTGTAGTATTGTTTAAAGTGAATGCAGTGTCTGAGAGTGATCAGTATGAATTACTTACAGCTCAAAGATATTGTTCAAGTGAAAGTCAAAAGTGGAGAATAATTGGTAGAATCGAGGGAAATCAAAAACAAATGGAGGTCACCCAAGATTTGAATATCCCTCAAAGTGTCATATCAAGAGCTTCGAGGTGCTTTTTAAGCGCTGGATCCGGTGACAAACAGCCTGGTCAAGGGAGAACAAGAGAAACAACTGCATCAGAACACCGCGTTTTCTGTCATTGTAGGCTCGAGGAAACCATGAAGCGACTGCAAGAGATTTGGTTACAGACCTTCAGGCTGCCATAGGAACTCGAATTAGCCGTTTTACTGCTATGCGAAGGATTAACTAGAGTGGACTGTATGAGAGAAACCCAATGGTTTGTGTCCCACTCACTCCAGCTTCCAAAGGGGCCCATTTAAACTGTTGCCGTCTTCATGTTCAATGGAGCCAAGAAGATTGGTCTCGAACAGGCTATTTCACGAACAACAGAAGGAAAGTTGAGTGTTCCTTCCTCTCTTAAGATCAAAAAACGTATAGAATCAGTGTTCAAACTATATCTGGACTCGTCATTAAACAATTCTCAAGCCCAGTCTTCTTGGCTACATTGAACATGACGACGGCAACAGTTTAAACGGCCTCTTTGGAGAAGTTGGAGTGAGAGAGACACAAGCTATTGGTCTTCTCGCATACAGGCCACTCATGTTAAGTCTTCGTGCAGCAGCAGAACGGCTAATTCGAGTTCCTGTGGTAGCCTGAAGGTTTATAACCAAATCTCTCGTACTCGCTTCGCGGTTCCTTAGAGCCGACAATGACAGAAAACGGTCTTAGGATGCAGTTGTTGCTCTTGTTCTCCCTTGACCAGGCTGTCTATCAACGGATTCAGTGCTTAAAAAGCGTCCCGAAGCTCTTGATATGACATTTTGAGGGATATTCAAATCTAGAGTGACCTCCATATGGGTTTGACCTCCCTCGATTCTACCAATTATTCTCCACTTTTTATATTTACTTAAATGATGCCTTTGAGCCATAACTAATGAATGCTGATCACTCTCAGACACCACATTCACTTTACACAACACTGCAGACTAGAACTCCAACGTACCTCTACAGCACACCACGTTGTCAATCATCTAATTTGCATATTTCCGACGCTAACGTATGCAATGTTGTATTCAATAGAATTTCGATAGCATAAATTATTGCAGCATTGGGCATTGGTTGCAACATTAACTTAGTGAGTATACGTTTTCTCATTATCCTTTAATTTTGATGACCTTTATTTTGCAGCGCCTAATCCCAAATTGACCTTCATTTTTAACAATCACGTCAGGAGTTTTCGGAAATAGTAAATTTCAAGTTAAAAAGTAAAAAAATAGCTAATATCTGACACTATAAAATAGTTGTGAGTCTTTATAGTGAGAATAGTTGTGAGAATAGTGGCGTGTCTTTTAGCTTTTGATAATTTATTCTTATGTATTTTTTAGCGCTGAATCCGAAAATGATCTTCATTTTTTACCATCATATCAGAATATTTCGAAAATCGCAAATTTTTAAAATTTTTAAAAAGTTGAAACATTGCAAAAATCTGAATTCATAAAATGGACTTAAAACTTTTTTTTTATAATAATTTATGCATTATTTGGCTTATACTATGCATTTTTACAGCTAAACATATAAAATATTGTGTACCTAAAATCCTTACAATTTATTCCATATGTGGAAGTTTCTTTGGACATCTCATGCTCTGCGTCACGCTGATCCTTTATGTTCTTTACGGGGTTCATCTCGGTATAACATCCAGCAATAGTCCGCCATCATCGTCAGCAATTTAATGGAAGCACCTATAAATCCATAATCGTCAGTTATGTCTAAGATGGTTCGCCAATCGTCTTTAAAGTGGAATACTACATATCTCTAGAGGGTCAATGAACCCCCCCCCCCCTCATCAGACCCCTGAATTGTTTAGCTGTCAATATAATCCTCAATATCCGAAAATTTGAATAAATTAATATAATAAAAAATTTTACATCTATTTTATAATATTAGATTTTCGCTTTTTTTTTTTTTTTTTTTTTTTTTTTTACTTTTTAAATTTGAAATTTACGATTTGCGAAAAATCCGGCTGTAATGGTTAAAATATAAGGACATTTTTGTATTTAGCGCTAAAAAATACATAAAAATCAACTATCAAAAATTAAGAAACACAAAAATCATATGCATAGCTGCCAACTCTTTCGCTTTTTTGTATCACAAAAATTTAATACTAAATTTTACCTTTTTTAATAGGCGTATTTTACAGTTTAAATAAAGGCAAAATTTTCTAATAAATTTTTCTGGACTAAAAAAGGGTAAGAGTTAGCAGCTATGATCATATGTATTTTATAGTATCAGATTTGCGCTATTTTTTTAATTTTTAACTTTGAAATTTACTATTTGTGACAAATTCTGACGTGATGGTTAAAAATGAAGGCCATTTTCGGATTCAGCGCTAAAAAATACATAAAAATCAATTATCAAAAGTTAAAAAACACAGCCATCGCAGGCTTGCATAATTATAAAGTGGTTTAAAAATAAAACCAAAAATTATATAAATTTTACTGAGAATCAGGGTGCGCGCATTTTTACCACAATTTTTGTATAGGGTTGTTCACCTTATTTTATCGTTGAAAAATGTTTGATATTTTGAAAGTAATCGATGCAAGGTTTTTAATACTAAGTAAAAATAGCAGACGAATATTTCTATTTTGAAATAGTTGCGACAGAATCCTTGGAAATTCCGAGAATCGTAAGCACCTGCTGAGAATAACATCTTGTGTTTTGTTCCGCTAATATACTGATTTTCGTTCCTGTGAATAATTCGGAGATCAAACAGTCACGTCCAAAGTCAGAATTTGTATTTTATAATACATTATTTCTCATTAATTTACAGTATTAATTTAGTAAATTTTTTTTCTTAACCATTTCGGCGCTGAATTTTCTTTCAATTAAAAATAATAATAATAATAACTTTACGCTAATAAAGTTAAAAGCAGCTACCCAAGTCACTAAAGTTAAGGTTTACCGAAATTTAACGGATACATTATTTACTAAAAGAATGTAGTTATTTTACGTGCTTCTCATATGACAACAGTGTAAAGAAGAATTTAAGAAGACATTTGGAAAATGTCGTATTACAGCAGGATTAAACAGACATAAAAAGTGACTAATGTTTTTTATATTTTATCGTAAATTATTACTTCAAAAAAGTAGTCCTTACACTGTAAAAAAGGAGAATGTTTCTTAATCTACGGTTGGTTGGTTGTGTTCATGACGGCCAATTATCAACACGAGGGATGTAGGCCCTAAGAGGGGGAGTGCTCTTCGTGGGGTTATTTCTAAGGGAACCTAACCCGTATTAACGCTTGGAAATCCAAGGTTCAAAGAAAACAACGAAAACTCTTAATCTATGAAAATGTACAATAATCATGAACGCAAATATTTAATTATGTCTTCAGAGTCACCCAAGATTCCGAAAAGTGTTCCTTTATCTTTAGAAACCCCGAAAACTATTTAGTTTCAATATTTAAATAAGAATTTATAAAAATAAATTTTTATTAACTTCACAAAATTTCCGGAAACGTTTCCGAGTAGCTTTTACAATGCTTTAACCATTTATCTACTGACGGTACTTATAAGTACCATTAAAATAACTTGTTTTAAAATTCATTTAATATACAGTTTAGTTGTAATGCAGTTTAGAATGAGTAAAAAATACATTACTGTATCTTGTTCAAAAAGCATTATTGGTTACACAAAACAAAAATATATTTGAAAGGATGATTTCTTTTGCCTTTGCATCTTTTCAGCTTTCTTGGCGTTGGGGGGGGGGGGGGGATTTTTCAGTTTAGAAAGATCTCTATATTTCTATTGTAAGAACATTGTATTTGTACATTTCCTGATTTTACAAAATACTAAGAAAAATATTTAAAATAAAAGATTTGAGTGGGGTGATAAATATTGCACAAAATCCCTATAAATTCAAATTTAATTAATCCTTTATCTACTGACGGTACTTATAAGTACCACTCACTTTAAATTTTCATACCATAGGGAATATTACTAATATTATAATGGTACTTTGCAAAAACACTCTTTTAACTCCACTTTATCCGGATACTTAGCAGCAGTAATTCTAGGTTTGTTATTTTAGCGAGGAAGGAGGCTATCTTTGAAACAGTCCATGTGTTTTGTGCCGACATTTTGTGCAGATTTTCACGCTCGTCTTTTTATTGCTGATAACACAGTAAAGGATATAAGATAAGTGTTGGAATTTTTTAATGTGTTGATTAGGATCTTAGAATACTGTTTGACTAGCTATTTTAGGTGAACGGTGTATGTATTTGATTTAACAGTTGAATTACTCGGTGGTACTTATAAGTACCGTCAGTACACTGGGTGTTGGAGAGAAATTTTCTTCTTTACTTTTTCGTCTGTGTAAAATACAGATATACAGTAAACTCTGTCCAAGGCAAAATCGGTTGGGACTAAGAAAATTTTCCGTGGTAGACAATATTCCGGCTTATGCAAAAGAGTTATGCAAAGTTATCCATCGTTTTCATCTGCTTTAAAATTTAATTACTAAAATGTAGTGTAGTAATGATTTCGATGGTATTTCTTTTCTGTTTCATTGTTATTTTTTTTTATAGGAAACTGAAAAAGTTGTGGCACCGGCCCGCTTTTGCTATGCTAGAAATGGCATATGTAAATTCATATATTGCATATGTGGAGATGCGAGAGAGCATGTTGTCCCTGGAATATAGACGTCCCATAACTAAAGGGCTGCTAAAAAATCGAAACCTAAAAAAATTTGTGATTTTTTTAACCCTTTCAGGGGTAAAGCATTTTCAATTCTAAAGTGTTGAAATAAAAGATTGGCACCGGAATTTGCCGAAAGGTTTATTTTTATATGAGAAAATACATATATTTCACATACTAATTAAATCGAAAATATTTTCTGGTGCATTTTGAAATACCTTGTTGGTTTTCTGTTACGATATTTTAGTCATAGTGTACTGACGGTTCTTTAAAGTACCACTTTAATTAATTACCTCTAATTAATTAAATTTCTCACGGGGGAGTATTTTTTTATGTTTATAATTTAATTTTCATTGTAGTAACTGAAAAAAAAAGTTACTTGAAAAAAATTGCTGTAGATCATAATGCAGTAGATAAAGGGTTAAACCTTTTAAATCCTTCAATCCGTCTAAAATTCTTCTAAAATGTATTAAATACTTATGTAAATCTTCTAATGTAGTTTAACACGTTCACGCCGGCGCGGTGGGTCACACTGGACTGTCTCAGAGTTGTCAAGTCTCCGGCTTTTTACACACCACTATTATTTTAGAGAAAATGTTGTTCCTTTAAATCGCCCAATTGTTCTAATTAAATAAGACAACATTTTCTGTATTAAAATACTGGTATCCAAAAAGCCGGAGACTTTGAAGCTCCGAGACAGTCGAGTGTGACCCACCGCGCCGGCGTGAACGTGTTAAACTATTCACGAAAAGTGCTGTAGAATATAAAATTTTCACGAATTCATAATTCAGTGCATAAAGGCTTAATTAGTTCTCTGTACACGGAAAATCGGTTTTTCGGATTCTATAAATTATCAAGTAAACATTTTCAGCTGAATGTGTCATGCAATTGTAACAAAATAATGTTAATTTTCATATTAATGTTAATGCTGTTAATTTTATATGTTTTTCTGTTAAATATGCTTTCTGAATATCAAAATATTTTCTTGAGAATTGATAGCATGTGACAAAAGTAATATTCCGATTTGAGAAAACTGATTATTGCACTGTAAAAACAGTTAGAAACGTTTCAGAAAGTGACGAACAGCTAATAAAAATTCATTTTTATAAATTCTTCTTCAAATTTCGTAAATAAATATTTTCATGTGGTTTTTAAAGGTAAAGGAACGCTTTTCGGAATCTTCAGTGAGTCGGAAGAGGTTATTGTATATTTTCGTTCTCGATTATAGTATATTTTTGTCGATTAAGAAACATCTGTCTTTTTTACAGTGTAAGGTCAGTGTGCCTAAATGTGATGACCCCTAAATGCGATAATGTTCTTTTCCTTGTAATCTTAATGCAAAAATTATAAATAGATGCTGTATAATGAGGCATCCGATCTTAATGAACAAAACCCGAAACATTTTTCTACATTTAAAACGTTTCATATTAAACAAATTCCAATTCCAATGGACGTCGCTCATTTGATAGTGCCCCAATGTTTCCTAAATGCGATAAAAAATCCCGAAATTGGATCAAGTTTTTTTCTGTTAACTTTGAAGATCAAATAAAATTACGGACGTCAATGGCTACCATGTGTGTTTCATTTACCAGCAAAGTTATCTCGGGAAAACGCGAAAAGTTTTCAGATATGAGTTCTAAAGTTTTCCACGCATTTAGGTAACTTGTTTTCTTCAGTGGCCTGTTAGCGACAAAGATAGTTTCCTAAATTCGGTAAAGACTTTTAGGATATTAACTACGGAAAATTTATATGGAATTTTCATAAATTACATTAAAATTATGTTTAAAGCAGAAATTGTGTTTAAATAAGCTGTGTTGAGACAATAAATTAAGAATTTCAACATTATCTTCCAATAGTGTTTTCTCTTACTGCGTACTTAAAAATGTATTTGAAATGATCAAAATAGAAAAATACTCATCTTTAATATTTTAAATTTAACCCCTTGAGGGGCAAGTGATTGCGTTCCCGTAATGTTGAACTCACGCCGGAATCTTTAAAACATTCTATTTCAAAATAAGTAAAAGCAATTTTACAGCTTTTTTCCACCAGAGTTAGAAAAGTAAAATTTAATAAAATTTTTCTGGTGTAAAACTTCATTAATCGCGCCGCCCCTCAAGGGGTTAAAAAACGGATTTTCCCAATTTAGTGAGTGCAACGAAAAAAAAAATGGTAACGTTCCGCGTGTATTTTGGGATCGTTTTCACTTTTCATAAATTTTTAAAACAGGAAGTTATAATTTTATTTTCTGAAATTTTCCTACTGCTCGTATGTACTAATGGCAATTAACTCGCTAGCACGCGCTTTCGCGACCAATGTATCTGTTCATTCCAGAGGAAATTGACACATTTCTCAGTATAATAACGTTCTAGAATAACTTAACAAATTTTTAGTTAGTCTAAAAACATTTCTGGCGTATTTCAAACAGAGACATAATGTGCAACGAAAACACAGGAAACACAATTCGCGTTGCAAAATGAGATTTAACGGACTACGCGTTTTCCTTCCTTCTCCCGGTAACAGCTTACGGTAGAGGACACAGGAGAAATATATATCTGAACAATGCTTTTAGTGTAAACAGGTGGGAATATAAATTTGTATTTGTTAGTCAAATCCGGGGGAAATTATTAAGGTCAGTGTGCCTAAATGTGATGACCTCTAAATGCGATAATGTTCGTTTCCTTGTAATCTTAATGCAAGAATTATAAATAAATGCTGTATAATGAGTCATCCGATCTTAATGAACAAACCCCGAAACATTTATCTACATTTAAAACGTTTTATATTAAACAAATTCCCATTCCAATGGACATCACTCATTTTATAGCGCCCCAGTGTTTCCTAAATGCGATAAAAAATCCCGAAATTGGTTCAAATTTTTTTCTGTTAACTTTGAAGATCAAATAAAACTACAGAAGTGAATGACTGCCATGTGTGTTTCATTTACCAGCAAAGTTAGCTCGTGAAAACACGAAAAGTTTTCATATTTGAGTTCTAAAGTTTTCCACGCATTTAGTTTTTCTTCAGTTGCCTATTAGCGACAAAGATAATGTTTTAAATGCGGCATAGCTTCCAACATCTTACGCCTTTCCGTACCACAAAATTTTTATAGTAAATTTAACCTTTTTAAATCGCTGTAATTTGCCGATTACATAAGGCAAAAATTTCTATTAAATTTTTGTGGTTCGAAAAAGCGGTAGAGTTTCAGCTTTGAATTCGGAGAGACTTTCAGGATATAAACTAAGGTATATTTATATGGTATTTTCATAAATTGCATTAAAATTATGCTTAAAGCAAAAATTGTGTTTAAATAAGCTGTGTTGAGTCAATAAATTAAGAATTTCAAGATGGTCCTCCAATAGTGTTTCTTTTACCACGCAGAACGTGTATTTGAAATGAGCAAAATAGAAAAATACTCATCTTTAAAATTTTTAATTTAAAAAAGGTCATTTTCTAATTCAGTCAGTGCACCGTAAAACAATGGTAACATTCCGCGTTTATTCCGGGATCGTTTTCGCTTTTCATAAGTTTTTATAACAGGAATTTTTAATTTTCTTTCTGAAATATTCCTACTACACGTATGTAGGGGTAACAATTAACTCACCATCAATGTATCTATTCGTTTTACAGGAATATTACAGATTTTTCAGTAGAACGTTCCAGGATAATTTAGAAAATCTTAAGTTAGTTTAAAACATTCCTAGCGTTTCCCAAATAAAGACATACAGCGCAATGCAAGTGCACCCAAAGCGATATAAGTAAGCGTACAAACTTAATACTGGAATCAGGCGTAAATTAACACAGTTGCTCCATCTTGTGGACGGGGTGATAATCCACATACGCGGGCTTTTAGTAGTGACGTCATATATGACAGGATATCCACCATCTGTGAAGGTTCCTAAAATTTTAGTCACTCAAAGAACTGAATTTTTCTTACCACATTTATCGCAAAATAATGGCACAGCAAGAAGTGCGTCCAGACGCATTTGACACCACGAACTCTTCTTTGCCTTGCCAAGAACGTTTCAGCTATTAATCAAGGTGAAAAAACTTTACAATTTTAGTGGTGTGGAGTAAGAAAACAGTTAGGCATCTTCCTGTAGTTTAACCCCGTCCGCTACGTGGCGTGCGACCTTGATTGATGTGACCTCTCCCATTTAACCCCTTCGAGACGGGAGCCTTTTACGAAATTTTTAATCTTTTGCCACCGTTTTTTAAAAACAGAAATTTGTATCTTCTTGAATCGAAGAAAAGCGCTCATTAAACAAGGCAAATTTTACTGGTGAGGAAAATCAAGGATTCTGAGCGCTTCATGCGGCACGTATACGTGTCGCTCGTCCCCAAGGGGTTAAGGCAGGACGCATACTTATATCGCTTTGAGTGCACCCCCAGCAAACACAATTCGCGCTGTATAAAGCGTTTCAAAATTAAGAAACGCGAATTACGGGCGTGTCTTTTTCGCCCGGTACTAGCGTGAATTCGGAGACACAGAGAGAAACAAATATCTGAAAAATGCTTTTAATGTAAACACGTGGGAATATAAATTTTTATTTGTTAGTCAAATCCGTGAAAAATTATTATATCGTAAACAATTTCGAAACTTGTTAAACATTTTAAATTTCATAAAACGAATCTGTATTTCGTAAAGCAAGGGTGACAAACCCGTTGCCAGTGGACAAACTGCTATCATTATTTCTGAAGAGCAATTTATTTAATGACAGAAATTATGGAACTAATGTTTAAAAAGAAAAAAAAAGAATTTTTAAGAAATGCTGTAATTCCTATAAAAAAGTTTCAAAAGAACAAACGTCTTTGGAATATACGTAGAACTTTATTATTTGTTTTCAAGTCTAAAGGTTGAAATCGGTGGCATAGCCAGGGTGGGGGTCCAGACGCTCAGCGTACCAGTAGTTTTGTAAAGTTTTCTTCGCCTTATTAGATCTGAGAATTTTTTGCTATTCATTAATAAGAAGAAAACTTTTGAATATTAGTGGTATCCAGATCATTTGGACCCCCCAATCTGGCTACGCCACAGGTTAAAATGTTTATCTGCTTTCAAATATGTTTACAATGTGATGTTTTTAATCTGCTTATGAAAATCTTCATTGCCACCAGTTGCCACTAAAAGTAACGTTGAAATATAAATTTAGTTTGGGCTTACATGTTTGGGCTTATATTTGCCAAGTCCTGGTGCGTTCCTCGAACGGAAACGGCTCCTTCCCACGTAATGTCAAACGCTCGCGTGAAATGAAGCTACGGGACTTTCCCGCGTTGTCGTTCTTCGCGGAAAGTAATCCATCCTCTACTTTTGAAACTCGCTTTATGAAAACCGTTTCGCAGTCATTTCAAAATTCTACCAAAAGCGAAAATCCGTAGTGTCAGATTTTGCTGCTTGTTTAAAAACTGTAGCATAATATATAAAATAGAACAATGAAAAAGCAAAAGCAGCATCAAAAAGAGAGAATAATTAAAGCGTAAAAAATCAAAATCAGCATTTCAAAAACAAAATTGTTAAAAACCTGAAGTCAGTCACTAAAACAATCTGGAAGTAAATCTTCAACAACTTAAACCTTAATCGTATATAGATCCATACCATTCAGATATCAAAAAGAAAAATAAAGGCCCACACGGAAGGTGAAAATTCAAAATGCGTTAAAATCAAACTTAAAATATTTGGTAAAACTCGTTGTATCAGTCATTCATTACTTCCTGTTTTATCGATGGTCAAAATTAAAAGTCTGATAAATATGGATATTGAAGTATGCATTATTTAAGTAAAATGTATTCAAGATTATGTAGCTTTAGGATTTTTTATGTAAATTATTATTTTATTCAATTGCTCAATAATAAGCTATCCAACATTCAATTTGAGATATTTCAACTCTTTACTAAGTAATGAAAATATGTATAGCAATTAAATGAATATTTTAAGATGAAATGACATGTGTAAAACGCATTGTCACATTTAGGACATTGAGTGTCTCATTTAGGATTTAACTACAGTAAATGGGACAAAAATGACCTAAATACGACAATGGTATATTGTTGGCTTATAGTAAAAATAACGATTTAATTTTTACGAAACAAGTTAGTTTTGAACTAAAGGCACAGTATTCAACAATTTTCTACTTATTAAAATATAAATTTATTAAAAAAAATCCCAAATATTCCCTAAATGCGACAAAACTATGGGGAATCGCGTCGCATTTAGGCACAGTGACCTTACATCGCAAACAATTTAAAAATTGTTACATATTTTAAATTTCATAAAACGAATCTGTATTTTGTATGGCAGGGGAGGCGAACCCGTTTCCAGTGGACAAACTGCCATCCCTATTTCTGAAGAGCAATTCATTTAATGGCAGAAATTATGGAACTAAAATTTTAACAGAAAAAAACACAATATTTAAGAAATACTGCAATTGTTATAAAAAAGTTTCAAAAGAACAAACTTTTTTAGAATATACGTGGAACTTTATCATTTGTTTTCGAGTCTAAAGGTTAAAATGTTTATCTGCATTCAGATATTCTTGCGATGTGATGTTTTTAATCTGCTTATGTAAAACTTTATCGCCACCAGTTTCCACTAAAAGAAACGCGGAAATGTAAATTTTCTTTACATGTCACATTCACTTTGCATGTGCCATGTTCTTGTGTGTTCCTCGAACGTACAGTGGGTTGCCAAATTATTAGGGACAGTCATGTTTTTTGCTAGATTTCTACTTTGGTTGCACTTGACTGCGGATCTAAGTGGTTCAAGTATTGCAGGAATGTATTTTACCGTTTTCATCCTCTCTACAATTCAACTTTTCAGTACTTTTGGTATGTTAAAAGGTTTGTTTGCTTTCTATAAATATTCTAATAACGGGAGAGACGCTGAGTCTTTTACACACGCAATAGTGGAATACTCTTTTCTTTAATTTAAACAAAATTCTTTAGGTTTTTTTGGAAAAGTTAACAATTATATGTATTATCTTTCTTTTATTGATTAAATATTTGTTTTTTGCGAAATTATTTACGATTTTAATTATTTTTTATTTTTATTGATTTCAGTGTGGGTCGAGAGATTGATTTGTCCCCTAGGAAAAAAATCTGAGGTAAAAACCCTTCTTCTGCATACGAATCATTCCCAAAGGAAGATAGCAGAACTTGCTGGAGTTTCCAAGTCAGTAGTCAACAGGATAAAAATAAATCTGAACAAAAACCAGCCACTTTCGCCCAAACGAAAAGGTAAAAGTGGAAGAAAACGCATTACAACTCCATGTACCGATAGGAAAATCCGGGATATCTGCTTAAGAAACAGAAAGATAAGTATGGGACTCCTTCTTCAGATCATTCAAGAATCTGGAATACCAGTTTCTAAGAGAACTGTGCAGTGGAGATTAGCGGAGGAAGGGTTGACAGCTCATCGTCCAGCCAAGAACAGAAGCGATGAAGAAGCAGCGCCTTGCCTGGGCTCGTGAATACCGCCAGAAGACAGTTGATGACTGGAATGAGGTCAGTTGCTAAGATAATTATTATTTATGTCATTTAAAATCATTTATTTCTTAATTATTAATATATTTCATTATTTTCAGGTGTGTTTCTCAGATGAATCAACCTTTGAGATTTTAGCAGATAAAAGCAGCTTTGTCAGGCGACGCCCAGGCGAAAAATGTCGCCCTGACTGCATCGTGGAAAGTGTTAAACACCCTGATAATATAATGGTGTGGTCTGTCATAAGCGCTAAAAAGGTTGGACGCCTCTACATTGCCCAGGGAACCTTGAGACAAGACCAGTACAGGCAAGTTCTGGAAACTCAGCTGCTGCCGCAAATTGAAGAATGGTTCCCAAGTGGTGAATAGTTCATGTTTATGCATGATTCAGTGCCTTGTCATAAAGCTAGAAGTGTTACAAAGTTTTTGGCAGACCACAATATCCCAGTTTTACCTTGGACTGTCAATTATCCTGATATGAACCCCATAGAAAACTTATGGGAGATCGCACGCCGGAAATCGCCAAAGATATGATTACAACCAAGTTACAACTCATCGAAAAACTAATAAATGTATGGCATCACAACCCTAAAAAGTAAAAAGTGCCAGATATTGCATAGAAAGTATGCCGAGACGCATCGAAGCACTCATTGAAGCCAAAGGAAATGTCACCAAATATTAATATTCTTTACTTAACAATGGTAAATTGACCGTATTACATTTTTGTTGGGGTTTTTTCATATACTAATATTACGTAAATACTTAAATTATAACAATAAAGCTTTTAAAACTTAAAAACAGTGTTTATTTTCAAATTATATCCTAATATTGTACAAAAAACCTATACTTCATGACTGTCCCTAATAATTTTGCCACCCACAGTAAACGGTACCTTCCCAAGCAGTGGTTCGCTATGGCATACAAAAAATGCGTGTGGTGTTACGGCTTTGCTAGACATTCGTTTGAACCCGTGGGAACGCAAATGGCCGTTACTTTCAAGTAACTTTCCTACGTTATCGTACTTTGGTAGCTAAGCCATCTTCTGCATTTGGAAGCCAATTGTTAAAAACAATTTGAAATCCTGCCAAAAGCCGTAGACAGTGTTGCCATATGGGCTACTTTTTTAAAAATCAGATTCTTGATCGGAACCACTTTTTTGAGCTGGTAAAACGTGCCTTATTTAACCCTCCGTCTACCAGACGGGTCCATTGCACCCGACAGGTACATACAAAATATTCATTCAAACCAGAAATTTCTTTAAAATAAACTAAGTATTTAAACCAGACAAAAATAAGGTAAATAAATAAGTTAAATAGTTTTAAATAAAAATTCTGGTGTAGAACGTTTTATTAAAACTTGAATAAAATTCCCGGTAGATCTAGGGTTAATGACATATTAATTAAGGCAAAAACAAAGCGAGTTTTACCGTTCCAAAAAAGTGGTGCCAATCAAGAAATCTGAATTTTAAAAAAAGTAGCCCAATGGCAACACTGGCCGTAGAGTCAACCTTAGAGCTCAATGTTTAAAACAGGGGTGGCCAACAGTGGCACGCCGGATACGACTAAAATTTTACAGAAAAATTCGACTTGTTGAATCGTAGAAATTCGATGATTAGATAAGGCAATGATTACTGTGAAATTTTAGTGGTGGGGAGCGTGCCACTGTTGGCCACCCCTGCTTTAAAAACTTTATCGTATATGGAAAAATAAGATAAGACACTGAAAAAACAAAAGCAACGTCAAAGACTGAAAAAGAGGGAATAATTAACACTAGAACGCCCGGAAGGAGTCGATCCGACTCCGACCCTATGATTACATGTCAACTGGAACCAAAAATTCTTTCATAAAATAAGTTAAATTTAAACCACGCAGATTTACGTTAAATAAATCAGTGAAATAATATTAAATAAAAATTCTGGTGTCAAATATTTTTATGAAACTTGAGTAAAAGTTCCGGGCGTTCTAGTGTTAAAGCGTAAAAAAATCAAAAACAGCATTTCAGAAACAAAATTCGTTAGGAACCTGAAGTCGGTCACTAAAACAACCTGGAAGTAAACCTACAACAACCTGAACCTTAATCTATATATAGATCCATACCATTTAGAAATCAAAAAGAAAAATTGAGTCCTAGAAGGAAGGTGAAAATCAGAAAGGAATTAAAAGCAAACTGAAAAGGAATAGATATGGTAAAATTTGTTGTATCAGTCATTCATTATTTACTTCTTGTTTTATCGATGGTTAAAGTTAAAAGTCTGTTAAATATGTATTTTGGAGTATTCATTATTTATGTATAATGTATTTATGATAACGTACCGTTATGATTTTTAATTTAAATTATTATTTTATTTAATTGTTCAGTAATAAGCTATACAACTTTCAATTTTATGTATTTTAACTCTTTATTAAGTAATTAAAATATGTATAGCAATTAAATGAATATTTTAAGATGAACTGACATGTATAAAAAGCATTGTCACATTTAGGACAATGGACGTCTCATGTAGGATTTAACTTCCGTAAATGTGACAAAAATAACCTAAATACGACAATGGTATATTGTTGGCTTATTTAAAAATTACGATTCAATGTTAACGAAAGAAGTTAGTTTTGAACTAAAGGTACAGTATTCAATAATTGTCAGCTTAATAAAATATATATTTATTTAACGAAATGCCAAATATACCCTAAATGCAACAAAACTATGGGGAATCGCGTCTCATTTAGGCACATTGACCTTAGTTTAAATTTAAAAAATGAAACGTATTTTTGAAATAACAGAAACGTCAACGGTTTGACAATAATTAAGTAAACGTTTATTATTATTATTATTACTGAATGATTAAATATAAATGAAGTCTTAATTATAAATGTGTAGACATATTCTGTCACTATCAGATGCTGATGCTAACAAAAACAAACTAAATTAAAGTAAAATAGACAACAAAAGTTACAAATAAAATAACATTTAATGAAAACATGTCATATTAATCGGACGCCAGGGACGAAGCGGAACCTTCTTGTATATTTGATCAGCAGATTATACACCGGAAAATGCAGTATACCTAATTATTATTCTGAAAGTGGTTTATTTATTTCATACCGGGATACTTTCTACTTCACGATTACCCGGACAACGCTGAAAGCTTATTTGAATACCACTATTTTCATAGAGAAATATTTACCTTTCTTACTTATATCAATTCTGAGATTTAATAAGGGCAATAATACCATAATAAAATTTTAAGGTTTTCCTGACAACCCGAGGACCTACGGAACACAGAGCTATCACTAGAAGTATTTACTTTATTTAATGGAGAATTTCTTTTATTATATAAGGCGATTCAGGATATTAATGTGAGAATAATTTTCTCAAATTTTATTCAGTACCAGTACTCTCAGCTTAATTTCGTATTTTTTTCCTTTAGAAATTGTGAATAACTTTATTTAATGATAGAAATTTCGTAATTAAATAAAGTAAAAATACTTCTTCCAGAATTTCAGGTATGAATTTAGTACTTTTGAATAAAAGAGGTTACTAAACTTACAAACCTGGTAAGTATAACTAATATTGATTCATGTACTAACACAATTACTTGACAAAAATAATTTAAACTACTTAAATCCTGAAATTGTTTATACGCGATAAAAAAAAAAAAAAAAAAATCGCTTTGTCTCTGTGTGTGTGTGTGTGTCTATTGGCGATGGCTAGGAAAATCTATCGCGCGCAGATGTTTAAAAATTTGAATGAGGATAGTCCTAGACAGGTCTTCACCCATCTGAGGCAAAGATTGTTTAATTTTTTTATAATTAGCCAAGGTATTAATTAAAAACTAATCAAAAAAAGGATTTTTTTCTCAAATCGACGGAGGCGGGCGCGCACAATTCATTTCCCGATTCCCGTAGCGCAAAAAAGGGATAATGGAGTTATAAACTAAAAGGAGGAGACATATAGTGTAGAATCTACCAGTTGCCAGTGAAGTAACTAAGGAGGTTGTCACAAGATCTCATAATATGGCGGAAACACACGGCCTAACTACTGCCAAAGTACTCTTCCGCCAGTAAACAGGAATATCTGTTTCAGGCTATAATTATGACTGAATTTTGCATTAGTAAGGCGTTTAAGTAGTTAGAAAAATTCTAATCAAATTTATTGGTGGAAGTTTGCCCCGGTGGTAGTGAGCCCCTGCAAAACCCGTTACAGTTGAAGCTTCACCATTTTGAGGATATGTTATTTCCTTTTAATTCATAGTTCCATGAAAGGGATAAACAAATCCGGTTTTCTTTTCTTTTAGCCGATTGCTATAGCCGCTGCCATCGTAATACTCAAGGCCAGAAGACACGAGTGTGACGTCATCACTAATCGGCTGACATCTCACTTGTGCTGTAATTTACACTGGAAATTTTTGAATAGCAATTTTCTTTACTTTATTTGTGAAACATCGGTCATCTTATAAAACAATAATAACTATTTAAACTTACTGGAGAGAATTCGGAATCTCTAAATAAAAATTCAGCCAGCTGCGGAATGTTACAGTGTTGCCACATCTGGCTGATTTTTTTATTGGAGGATTCCAAATTCTCCCCAGTAAATTTAAATAGTTATTATTGTTTTATAAGATGGTAGATATTCCACAAATAAAATAAAAGAAAATTGCTATTCAAAATTTTCCGGAGTGAATTCCAATACTACTGAGCCCACTGGTAACACTAACGCCATAGCACCCATCTACCGAAACGCTCGGGAAACAGAAAAACAAGAGAGGGGTATTCTTAAATTTCGTACTTTTAAATTTTAAACGTTGTAACTAGTTTTAAATATATTGCTGCTTACTTTTTGGAAAACAGTTTTAAAAAAATCGTTTTTACAGTTGACTTTTTTTTCACTTCAAGGAGAGATACTCCCCTAAGGATCGATTTAACACCTTCAAGAGCGGTTGTTCATTTTTGGACCACTTAATTTTAATCCCTAAATGCCACATTTGAACCAGAATATTGGAATGAAAAATTTCCTTTTATTAAAAACGAGAACAAAGGCTTTTCTTTGTTTTGAAACAATTTTGTTTGTAATTTTGCGAATAGAAGTACCTTGCTCTTGAAAGGGTTAAGATATATCAATTCACAAAAATACCTATTTACAGGGTTAGCACAGGTCCTGAATTTCCAGACCTAGAAATTCTTCGGTACCAGTACTTTCATAGTGAAAATCTCTCTGTAAATAAGGCGAAATCTTGAGTGTTTAACCTAGATTTAGTTTTCTATGAAATAATACTAATATATTTCCTGGAAATCCCCTGACCTGTACGAATCTTGTATTTAAAGCTGAGACCTTCTCTTCTAAGGAGAAATTCGTTATCAGAAATATCAATTTTGACCCTTTCGAAAAAATTGACGACTGCAGGTCACTTCGCTCCTCCGGAAGACGATATTTTCTCAACGGTAAAAGTAATTGAACGTCGGTATTTCGACGCAATCTTTTTAGAGGATTTACATCACCTACAAAAATTTCTTGATGGTCGAACGTGTAGTTTAAAAAACAATAAAATCTGAAAATTTTTCGGCAAAAAAAGCTAAAACTCGGGGCTGTTTAGCGGGTCTTCGGCTCATATTTTCACTACTAATTATGCATATCTTTTCACGAAAATTTAAAAAGAGCTTGATACAGTTATTCTTATAACTGATTAAAATTTAAGAAATTTCGGACCATAAGGGCAGTTTTTTTATGCTAAAGAACTCGACGTAAAAAAATACTCTTTCGGCAAAACTGTTATATTTATAACCTGTAATAATTTCAAAATCTTCGGACAACAAGGACTATTTTCTTTAAACTGTGAAACGACCTTATGTGAGAAAAAAAAAAACAGAAAATGTCTTCTTACGAGCGCTTTTGCCACTAAATATCAATATTTTTTTTCAAGAATTTTTCATTTAAAAATATAAATTAATCAAAATCGGGTTAACGATATAAAATCATACAAATTTGAGGTTTCTTTAAGGTTATTATCATGGGCCCTGCAACGCGGAGTGGGTCAGCTAGTTTATTAATAAAATTACCACAAATCCGGGTGAGTCAGCTAATGTTCAATAAAAGAATAATTTTTAATACCTGTTTCACACAGGATTCGTACGGGTGCTTGAATTTCATGGCTAAGAAATTAAGAAATTCTTCGGTACCAGAATTTTCTTATGGAAAATCTCTCCTGAAATAAGGCGAAATTTCTACCGTTTAAGCTAGATTTTTTTTTCTATAAAAAAATTCTGATATTGGGCCTTGAAAATAACGGTATCCGTACATACTCTGTTCACGTAAAATATTAGACTAAATTAACCCTTTCAGGGGCAAGACTTTTCTGCTCCGATTATGTTCAAATAATTAATTCACACCGCAATATACGAACAAATTTATTTGCAAATAATCAAAAGCTTTTTTTCACGCTTATTATGAGATCGAACTTGTACTAACAAATTACTGGTGCCATTTGAAATTTTGGGCATTAAAATAAACCGTTTGCAGACTGCAAGCGGCGCCTTTCAAGGGGTTAAATGAAATATTTAAACATATTGAAAAGTTTTTACCTTATATTTTTAGGAAATACACTTCAAGATCTCGGTCCATGTGCGTGACTTCTGAATAATGTTACAGATGCTGCTTTTGAAAGAACACTCATGGATTTATTTGTAAAAGGTTACAAGAGCATACATCTTTCACCTGTGTAACTTAGCACTATAACACCATTAAGACACGAAATATTGTTTTTCTTAATCGATAACCTTCACATTAAGATAACATGTTTCGTTTCTCAAACTTAAGAAATAGGGAGTCGACAAAACATTTATCTGAATCATTTCCACAAAAGTTCAATGAACATAGCATGATCGATCTCCGAATAGCGTGCTTAGGTCTATTGCTTCAAAGCATGCGTGGTTCCTATTCATTATTATTATTATTCAAATATACTAAACAGCAGACAAATGCACTACAGCTGGAATACTAGATTTAGTGATTCACTTAGCTAGAAACAAAAGATATTCTATTGTATTTGGTTCTAGAAATTTGAATAATAGTTAATATCATCTCTTTGACATTGCTTACACTGATAAAAAAAAAGCCCCGCAATATATTTTATCAGCATATGTCACAGATCAGAAGAACTTCTAGTATTGTTTACACAAATATTTTGCTTTCATCGTTACTGTTGATAACATAATTTTGTTAAAATTAAGGACATGAATACATTTGCGATTAGTTGTGAGTACTTGAACATATAATATATAAGAGAAATAATTTCGAACCATATTAAGGCCATGTATAAGCCTCATGAATCATATTCAAATGTAATTAGCATTAAAATAAAAAAAAGCATTACCTAGTTAATTAAAATATGCTTCTATTTCTTAAAATTTTGTTTAAGAATTGGCTAAAAGTTTGTAATCGCTGAAAGTTTTAAATGTAGATAATCTTCCTGCTTACCACGAAAAATGTTAGACTAAGAAAATTATTTTACAACGGATATTTTTGCCATTTGCCTTTAGCATGGCTGCCAACTTTTACGCTTTCTTCTTACCACTAAAATTTTATAGAAAATATTGTCTTAGTTAATCAGCGAAATCTCGCGATTAAAGAAGGTGAAAATCTCTATTAAATTTTAGTGGCAGCAAAAAAGCGTAAAAGTTGGCAGCTATGCTTTAAAATATACCTTAATGGAGATCTTTCTAAAAAGCTCAGTGAACTGTAAATCTATAAAACAGAGGCGAGTATTCCAGAGATACCACTATTTCCGAATATACTCGGGTTTTTTAAAGCAGAAAGTTTGAGATTCAATTTGGGAAAAATTATTCTTGAAATATTAGTGACTAGCGTTTGGCAGGAAATAAATTTGGACGGTCTCTCCTATAAAATCTTATAATAGAGAAAGCGGGTGGGAAAATGATTCAAGAAAATGTCACTTCATTATCAACTATTTTAATTATTGCAAAACTGCGATTGACAGCAAATTTCTTTAACCCCTTAATTCTCTCCCCCGTGATATTCACGGGCTGCGTCTTTTATTTAGATTGTTTGATTCCCACCAGTTTTATAAAATAGTGTAATTGGCTTTATTATGGTATCATTTCACCTGTCATTAAATAAGGTGAATATTTATTTTTCAAAAAAGTGGTACCGATAAAAATTTGAAATTTTAAACCGTAATTTAATGCGACAGTTAAGGGGTTAAAGCTCTCACATAATGCAAAATACAGAGGGTGGCAAAGCTGCCAACTCTCACACTTTTTTGTCTCACAAAAATTTAATAGAAAATTTTGCCCTATTTAATCGGCAGATTACGGTGACTCATAAAGTTAAAATTTACTTTTAATTTTTGTGACACAAGAACGCGCAAGAGTTGGCAGCTATGAGGTGGCCAGAATTAAAATGCAACTACTACCTTCTTATATCGTCGGTACCATGTCAAATATCCAATGTGAAAACAGTGGGCTACTTTTTTTTAATTGAGATTCCTTGATTGGCACCACTTTTTTGAAATAGTAAAATTCGCCTTATTTAACCTTGTTTAATGACTATATTAATTAAGGTGAAAACAAGAGGAATTTTACCCTTTCAAAAAAGTGGATTTCAAAAAATCTGAATTTAATAAAAGTAGCCCACTTATTTCACATTGGATAGTTTGACATAGTATATCGAACTACTCAGTGCACTGTTGTCATAAAAATACTAAAATTTTATTTTGAATACCACAATTTTCGTAGAGAAAATATCGCCATGTTTCATTTTTAAAATTTTATGATTAAAACAAGCTAATAATACCATACCAAAACAGTGGTATTCAAAATAAAATTTTGGTATTTATTTGGCAACCCTGACTCAGTGTAAAGGCTTCAATTTTTGTACACATGGGGAAACGGATTAACCCTTTCATGAGCTTCTTTCAATTACTTCTAATACAAAAAAGTTAAAATGATTGATTGACACCAGTATTTACGAGAAAAATTATATTAAAGTAAGTAAAAGCTTATCTTCGCGTACATTAGATAAAACAAAATTTAGTTTTAAAATTGTGGCGCCAATGTCGCATTTAGGAATTAAAATTAAGGTGTTATAATATACCGGCTCCTTTCAAGGGGTGAAGCGAAAAAAATGAGTTCCAGAAACACCGGCAGATGGCGCTGAACAACTGATCATACGCTGAAAAGACCCATCTCTACTCACTTTATTTGAACGTACTAAAGTTCACGTGACAAGGGCCTTATCGATGCATGGAATGCTGCTCGATATGGTTTTCTTCTTGTTGAAGTAAAATCTGCAGTCTGTGGACAACTTGTTAACCGCTTGAGGGGCGGTTCTATGTTTATGAAACCAGTTAATTTTAATTCCGAAATGCCACATCGGCACCAGAATTTTGGTAAAAAAATTTTCGGTTTACTGTGTGTGTGTGTGTGAAATATAACTTTTTCTTATTTATAATTTTTTTTTTTTTTTTTTTTTTTTTTTTTTTTTTTTTTGTAAATTCCGGTGTCACCCATTAATTTCAACACTTTAGCAATGGAATTGCTTTGCCCCTGAAAGTGTTAAACAGCGGATCTTAACTGGTCGACTGAAATGATTTTGACAAGTTGACTGATACCTTCTTTCAGGTACGCCAAGGTTACTAAACGTCGTTGGATAAACAAAATTTTAAAATGTCCCCACAGCAAAAAATCACACGGATTAATGTCTGGAGAACAAAATGACCAGGTTGTCGGAAACGCACGACTTATGACTTTGTCATTATTGTAGGGTTGCAGAAGAAATAACATTCATCCCAGTTTGTATTCTCTTTTATACCCGTAATTTGGCTACAAACTATGGGCTTATGCAAAGTTTTGCATTTACAGTGTGAATTGCTTTTACAACGGCAGTTTAAGCTTCTTTACGGTTTTTCCCACAAAGTTAATAAAAATTAAAACAAAAAAAATCTCTTTTAGCATGTGTTTGGTTTTTTTTTTTTATTATTGTCTTCTTTTCCTATTTTTTTATGTACAGAGCCATTTATCGGTGTTTCTGGAAGTAATTTATTTTTCATTTAATCCGTTTCGTCATGTCTTGACTAATGTGTACACAAAATTTGAAGCCTTTACACTGAGTAGTTCGATATATAGGGAGGTCAGAGTAAGGATATTTTAACTTTGACCACGCACTACTTCCATTTCTCAAAATTTTGTTCAAGAATTTGTTAAAAGTTCGTTATAATTCATGGTTTTCAATTTAGGTAACGATATCCCTTATTTATAAATATGGCCTGCCGGATACCACTAATTTTTTAAAGAAATAGTCGACTTCTTGAATCGTAGAGATTCGATGATTGTATAAGCAATGATAACTATAAACATTTAGTTTTATACAGCGGGTCACAGTTTGACACCCTTGCCTTAACCTAAGAATTTTCAACATATGACTAGTGAGCCGCCATGTTAGCACTATTTAAGAATAGAAACATTTGCCTTTTTTAAGGGGACCGGGTAAGCTCTACTTCGGCCATGTTAAAATATAACAACTTTATGTATCTTTTTCTCAGAAATGGTGAAAGATACAGATCTAGATTTTTTAGAGTAGTTTGAATAACATGCTTTACGTATTGTAACAGACCATTTTCTTTCTAAGTGAAACTGAAAATTACGCATTAATTATTTATCGCAAGATATTTTTAAATTAGCATTTTGGGTAAGATTTCACTGCCTAAAATAAATAATTCTAAACAAATCATTAAATACATGTGGTAAAGTATACACTATAACATAAGTATTTAGAAAAATCTGAGTTCTTAAATTTAACAGATATTGAAAAAAGGAACACAAACCTGAAAAATCGAAGTTTTGAGAAAAAGTCAATTAAAGCTGTGAAGCAGTGTTGCCAGTGGACTACTTTTTTAAATTTTTATTTCTTGATTGGCACCATTAATTTTGAAATAGTAAAATTCGCCCTATTTAATAACATATTAATTAAGGCGAAAACAATGGGAATTTTACCACTTCAGAAAAGTGGTGCCAATCAAGAAATCTGAATTTTAAAAAAGTAGCTAACTGCTGGGAAGTTCTCTTGGATAGAACCAACGACTAAAAATCGAACATTTTTTTATAGGGTAATACCGGGATTTATGCCGCACATTTTTTTGAATTTGTGTATAAAGTCCCATGGTGGACATACTATTAAAAAAATCATGCTGCACTATTTAATGTTAAATATACAACACGAGTACTGCGACAAAAAAATTCAAAACAAATTATTAATATTTTTTAACAATTTTTTTTAAACATTACACTGCGGCGCGTCGCCCGTACATTCAGGCTGAGACGCCGCACTTGTACGGTAGTTATGCCGCTCTTGTAACAAGAACAGAATGAAATAATAAAAAAAAATATATTTAAAAAAATATATTTAAAAAAATATTCATATCTGGACTATTATTAACGATGTAATGACAAAATGAAACTAAATGAGTACAATGAAACGTATTAATAGATTCAAATTAATAATTGTTGCCTACTTTCACTATTGAAATTATCGACTTATTTTTTTTTTACATTAAATTTTAATTATTATTTCAGCAACAACGTGACATCAATGTATTATAAAGGGAAAAGAAAAAAAGTAAAATTGTGTTTACATAATTTATTTGTTAACCCTTTCGCGACCGGTGGCTTTTACATAAATTTTATTCGGTTGGTACCACTTTTTAAAAAGAAGTTATCTTTACTTAAATAATCATGAAAATGCTCTAATTAAACAAAGCAAATATTACGTTTCTTTTTTACTGGTGCCAGAAACAAAATTTGTAAGCTTTTTATGAAGGTGCTTATATGCACCTATGGTCCCGAATGGGTTACAAGAAGTTTTTTTCGACTACAATCCACAGAAAAAGTACAGTCTTTATGTAACTACATTTAAACGCATGATGGCAACGAAGCCAATTGCACTACCTCTGTTTTGGAGCAGTTTGCAAAGAACGTCTGCGTTACGCGTTATCCAATTTTTTTATTATTATCATCTTGAATTGAATCTTTCTTGCGCTTCTTACTTTTTATTTTCCCCCTTTTTCTCCTTTGGTTTTAGTAAACTTGATAACATGCCTAACATGGTTAGTCTGTGTAAAATGAAAAGGAAAAGTTAATAACACTTAATCATCCCGTACAAAAGAAACTGCGGCATGTATACCAGAATAACAGTGCGGCATGTATCCCATTTTGCATGGTGCAGATGTCGGCCATCACAGTTACCTGCCATCGCTAAGGGAATGGCTTAACCATACATCTAGTACTCTATACAAATTCTACACTTAGTTTATGACTTCGAAATCATGCATGCATTTAGTAATGAGCGTATGAAAAGTATTTAAACATAAAGTGTTTAAAAGTTTGGACAGTGAAATCATGCACTTACGTCAAATTAAGGATTGTACTTCTACAAGTAGACATCGAAATGGGATTTACGCTACAGATTGGATAAAATAATCTCATTGCGCACCTGTACTGTGCGTTTGACGACCATATATCGATAATTACAAGAAATACAAGGGGTGCGGCATCTATCCCGTATGCGGCGACTCTCCCGGAGTTACCTATACATAAACATGTGTAGTACATCGTTGAAAAGATAAAAGTTTAAACTATTTAATGATATAAAAAGTAAAAATCGATTTTTTGGTTGAATTTCGCTTATCCGGTCCCCTTAATGACAAAAACTTTTCGATAAAATAATGCGATGATGAACTATCGTATTTTCTTTAGGTAAACGACTTTTAAATATACATGCCAGAAATTGTACGTGAAACGTGGCAAATGAAGTTCTTTGTATTATAACTAGTTTTATAAATGTTCAGATCTCGGTATAACAGCTGTTGCACTCTTATGCAAAAATGCATGAATACAAAATATATTACGATCATACATATTAAATTCAGTAATACGGAAATAAGATGACTCCATCTTAAATAGGACGTAATCACCATATGGCAACCTAGAATCGTTACCTATCATGGAATATCATTGAATTAATTACGTATGATAGGATTTAATAAAATAAAGAAAACTTTTAATAATATCTTTTTAATTTTTGATTCGATTTTCATAAAATCTGAAATGACTCGACAAAATTCTGCAAGGATTATATATATTAAAATTCAAACTATTCGGTTTGGTAGTTTTTTGCGCTGTTATATGCGGACAGATGAACAGACAGACAGGCGGACCAGACGACGGATAAAGGTACTACGCATTTATATAATTACGAAAGAACCTAAAAAGTTTAAGACAACTTCCTTAACTCTGAAAAAAGGCTAAATCGTAAATGTTATTTACACCAGGCGTTTTTAGCCATTTGACGTTAAGGGGTCTCAGGACTCTTAAAGCTTTAAAAATTTCGGAAATTTAATTTTTTTAGATGTTAAACTCCTATCTTTTCTTAACATTTTGATATAATTGCTTCCTTGAAATTCCTATTATAACTGAAGTTATGGCTTTTACATTTACACACGTTCAGTAGCTGAAGCATCGTTTCGGAAAATTTGAAGCCATTTTTCTCCAAATGACGGTTTTGGGCATAACGCGCACGATATCTCAAAAACTTATGAATATTTTTTCATGAAATTTTCAAAACATATGTTTCATGTTATTCTGTATAAACTGAACCTAAAATTTCCTTTTTATTGTTCAAAACAATATTTTTTAGGTGATTATACGGTTGAAATTTTCTTAATTTTGCATTAGCTAAATACAACTTTGTATTAAAAATATAAAAAAGCTTTAAATACAAATTTATTTAGATTCAGGATAATTATTACAATCTGAAGTATAAGTAGGCACCAAATTTTTCATTCTAGTTGCAATACTTATTTTGTAATCGTGCGCGTAAACTGTTATGCCGATTTTTTGTTCGTCAAATGTCTAACAGTTTGGAGCCCCCAGTAAATGCTAATTCTGCATCTTATAATTTTTCAAATACCTAAAATGAAAAAAACATACTTATATATTTTATTCCAATTAAAATTGTGTCTTAAAACTAAATACATTTTAAGATATTAAATGTTGAAAATAGTCCTTTTTTTCCATTTTTTCCAATTTTAAGAGTCCTGAGACCCCTTAAGTAAAGTCTTAATAAAAATCTTGCGAAAGAGAACTTAATCGAATTCTTGTTTCACAAAAAAGTAAAACTGAAATCCTTTCATGTTCACCTAACACGACATTTGCGGAATAGAAAAGTTGGATTTCAGCAAAGCATTTCCTGTGTTCTTAGAAAGCAATTACACTAACATCTAAAAAGAAGATTTAAAAAATTTTTCAAGGAAGAAGAGAAGTATTTCCATGTAATACAGATAACTAAATCCTTCCTTTGCAGTACGGGTCTTCAACCTTTTCTCGGAAAAATTTTGACATGACAAATACGGAAAAGTAATCTTCATCTTATTTAGTTGCAAAATTTGTGTCATTAAATAAGGAAAAATTTCTTATTTTAAAACAGTGGTAGCTGAACTTCCCGCGAGACACAGGTTGATACTTTAGATATTTACCTCAAGGCAGATTGGATGCATGCGTAGTTCATATAATTTTTGTTAAATCTGCATACAATTATAAAAGAAAATTCATTAAGGGTAAATCCACAAATTTGCAAACGAAAAAATAGAGTCACACCAGTAAAATTTTAGTGGCGATCGATGTATGAAATAAACTAAATAAAAAAGCTGGTTATTTCATCTCCCAAACTTTGTTTAACCCCTTGTGGGGCGTTGAGATATATCATAGATGCCAACATCTCTTAAACACTAGAGCCGCCAAGGCGGTCATTTTTACCGTTTAGAAATTTTCATTTCGTACCAATTTGTTTCTATTTAGAGTATAACTTTCAGTTTCCGTGATCTTTCCTATAATTCGAAAAGCTATGATATGCCAGTGATAAATTTTCCATTCAGCCAAAATTTACGGAGTATTGCAGTAGTATACCTAGAACCGCCGAAACGGTGAAAATGACCGCCGTCAATTTTAATGCACCTTTTATCTAGATGTCGCAATAGTCCATACTTCAACAAAGGTTGCAACATTACCACAGATAACTTCTTTACTTTACTGCCCCTGGCAGAAATTCTTAAGTCACTAAAAACAAGCATTATTGCAAAGTCAATCGCGCACGAAAAACAAAAATCCACAGGCCATAAAGGTTTTGTACAGTAGCCAAATTCTTAACAAATATAATATTACGTTGAGTTTATCAAAGGAAGAAAAATAAATATTGTTTAATTTTATGTTCCCGACATCCATCAGTTACATTTGTAACTAGTGATGAACACTTACCAGAAACTGTAAAGTTCTATAATTCTACAAAATTTGGGGTCGACGTGCTCGACTAAATGACACGGAAGTATTCTACAAAAGCTAGTTCTAGACGATGACGTCTACAAGTGTTTTATAATATTCTTGATCTAGGGGGCATCAATTCTGAAAAAACAGTCAAAAAAGGTGTTAAATACCAGTATTCTGTTAAAGAAAAACCAGCTTTCTTTAATCCCTTTATATTATTCCTAGTATTTTCTAGAAGAAAATACTGGTAGTTCCCACTTTTTTTTACTTTGTTTTTCCCTTACCACTTGCCACCCTGAATATTGTATTGCTCAGGGGATAAATATAAATGTTTTATTTCACTAAGTTTATTCTTGTTTTTAGCAATTTCGATTTCTCATGTTTTTTTTTTTTTTTTTTTACTGTAAAAATATTCTTAAAATAAAAAATATAAATAATATATATATATCTCAATATAATATAATTAAAACGTAATAAAATATTTAAAAATATGTAATAAAAATTATGAAATATATATTATTATATGGCCAATGATGGTAATAATAGTAATAAACGGTACTAAGAGTAAAAAATGGCAAGCACCGTAATTTCCGGCGTATAATTCGCGGATCAAACAATCATTTTTCGACCCAGAAATATTTTTAAACAAAATGTAACTTTTTAGATCGCGGTAAATATTTGGCTTCAATTACTAAATAAAATTTCTGGGTCCAAACTGAATTGTTTGATCCTCGGATTATACGCCGGAAATTACGGTAAACAATAGATGAGCATGGAAATCCACATCGGTCAAAATGACCGCTTTAGCGGTTATAGGTATATGTTTTTGCCGGCGGTTCTAGCGTTAATTATTCCGGAGTCTGATCCAAGAGAAACATGTTTCCAACCGGAAATTTTATTTAATAAACGATTTTAAAATTAAACCTAATAAGTACAATGTTGAAACAAAACACATTTTCTTATAAACATTTTCTGGGTTTAAACTTGTTTGTCTTTGATCAGACTCCGGAATAATTAAGAGATGTTGGCATTTATAATATATTGGGTTGAGGAAAAGGTAATTTCGTTTTTTTTTTCATGTTTTTCAAAGCGAATTTATTCATATAAATTTCAAACACTAATCAGTGAGATATGTGCCGTTTTGATCGATGACCTTTAGCCACGTTTCTGGTAAAACCATAATTCCATCACTGCAGAACTTCTGATATTTCTGGGCGAAAAACTGAACCAAGTGATTTTCACAAGACTCATTTGAAGTCAGCTTTACACAATTAAAAGAGTTCTGCAGAGACCGAAACAAGTGGTAGTCAGACGCGGCAAGGTCCGGGCTATACGTTGGGTGCATCAAAACTTCCCAGACAAGTTCTCTCAATTTCTGCCGAGTCACTAAAGATGTGTGTGGTTTAGAGTTGTCGTGATGGAAGACAACGCATTTCCCATTGATCAATTCTGGCCGGATTTTTTTAATCGCCTGCTTCAATCGCATTAGTTGTTGTCAGTAGATAGTCGAATTAATGGTTTGGCCAGATTCAAGCAGCTCACGATGAACAATTCCTTTCCAATCCCACCAAACACTCAGCACCACCTTCCTTGGCGTCAATCCTGGTTTTGCCCCGTTTGCAGGGCTCCCAAATGGTCCACCAACTGAATACCAATATTATTTTAGAAAATTTTTCCTTTTAGATTTTTCTTACAAACCGCCCCGGAATCACCTTTGAAAGTTAATTCTAGCGCAAACCTACCATAAAAATTTCTGTTAAAATTTATTGGTATTCAGTTGGCGGACCATTTGGGAACCCTGCGTTTGTGAAGCTTCTCCCAGCTTCAACCACGATGTTTTTCGCACATTATTGTCGTACGTGATCCACTTTTCACCCCCGTAGCCATTCCGTTCAAAAATGGCTCGATTTCATTTCGTTTCAGTAGCGATTCATAAATGGAAACTCGGTACATTAAATTTTTCACTGTCAGTTTATGTGAAACCCAAGTATAGAGCTTCTTTTGGTATCCCGTCTTATGTAAATTGTTCAAAGCTGTTTTTTGGTTGATGTTTAGTTCCGTAGCGATGTCGCGAGATGACATATGTCGGTCTATCTCGATTTTTTAAAGATTTTCATCGACTTTTTCAACGATTGGCCGGCCAGGGCGAGGCTCACCTTTAACATAGAAATTTCCGAACCGAAAACAAGCAAAACAATTCTGACACTGACGTTTACTTAAGCACTCATCACCATAAACACCACACAATTTTCGATTAGCCTGGGCTGCATTTTTCCCTTTTCGGAAGTAAAAAAGCAAAATGTGACGAAAATGACCTTCTGGAATCTCCATTTTCAAAGCGCAATAACTTTTGACTGACTAAACAGATGACGCTACCTTTATATCTAGAATATTCTATGGACTGTTGTCTTTCTAACAATCTATAGAATGGCTTAATTGAATAAGTATTATTCGAGATATGCGACTTTAAAGCCATCTATTAGGAAAAAATGAAATTACTTTTCCCTCAACCCAATATTATAACCCACTTAATTTCTATCAAGGTTTGCCCAGAAACTTTTAATTAAATTTTAATTTTATGATTTTGGTACAAAAAAGTTGTAAAATTGCTTTTCATTATTTTCAAATAATTTTTTTCAGAAATTCCTGTGTGAATTCAACATTACAGAAACACAATTACTTGTCCATCAAAGGATTAAGAGAAGTTTTTACATAAATCTTCTAGTTTCTGCTTTCGAATTTCTTATATGTGATTGAAATGTAACCGATTGTGTTTGTACGCTTTTTTCTTGCTGCTATTTTTTTGTGAAGAAATTTGTGGCCTATTTAACAACAGATTTTCTCGATTTAATGAAATAATTTACAATTAATAAATAGTGGTAACATAAAATTATAAATGTTAGCAGCTGTGGAATTTGATCTTTTTGTACCTTCGAAATAGTAAAACTTTGCCTACAAGGTTGTACCTATTCTGGATGTATTTTATTTTGTTGTTGCTATCAAAATAATCCTTCTGTTTCTGTGTATTTATGCAAAAACGGCATTATAATATTATCTATTCATTTCGAACTATTGAATTTTTTTTTTTTTTTGTGACTTTCACATAAATAGCAAAAACACCATAAGGTCTTACTTCCATTGGATGTAATAGCACTTATATCGTCAGTACCATGTCAAACTATCCAATATGAAAACAGTGTTGTCTGTGGGCTGCTTTTTTTTTAATTCAGATTTCTTGTTTGGCACCCGTTTTTTGAAATAGTAAAATTCGCCTTATTTAATGACATATTAATTAAGGTGAAAACAAGGGGAATTTTACCATTTCAGAAAAAAGGTGCCAATCATGAAATCTGAATTTAAAAAAAGTAGCCCACTGTCAACGCTGTTTTCATATTGGATAGTTTGACATGGTACCGACAATTTTTACTCTACACTTGGGAGCAGAGCGATTATACTTAAAGCGTCCGCAGTACGTGTTAAATGTGCTACACTAGCTCTATTTTACATTCCTGCGACCGGTAGGCTAAACAAAATTGACCTACAAGCAAACAACATGTAAATTTTGTTCGCATATATGAACGTCATTTTCCTCACCTACAACGAGCTGTCAAAGTACCGTATTTTCCAACGTATAAACCACGGATCAAATAATCCTGTTTGCACCAGAAATTTTATTTAATGAAATGAAACTTATTAAATCTTGTGAAAATTATTAAAATATTTGATCTCATATATTAAATGCTGGAAATTACGGAAAAAGCTATAAGGAAAAAAACAGCTACAAGCAAATCTTAGATTCCATAATTCATCTCAATCAGTGTTGCCAGAGGGCTACACTTTTTTTAAATGGTAAAATCCGCCATTTTTAATGATATACTAATTAAAGCGAAAACAAGGGGAATTTTACCATTTCAAAAAATCGTGCCAAAGAAAAAAGTAGCCTACTGGCAATACTTATCTCATTGACATTAACGCAGGAAAAGTTGTCGTTACAGGTTTAGCAAGACCCATAGATTAATACAGGTGTGTAATAATCAAGGTGCCAGTTGGCAGTCCCTCACCAATAAATTTTATTCGATATTTTTCGTCTAATATTCCGTCTAAATTTGTTGTAAGAATGCTAATAAAATTTAAGGGAAGAAAACTAATAAAATTTAGTGGTGAGAGACTGCCCGCTGGCGCCTAGAATTTTTTCACCCCTGGGTTAATATTTCAAAACTTTTCTTCCTATTTTTTTCTTGTGTAAACTTTTGATTTTACAGCATGCAAAAAGAACATCGGTCATAAGAGAGTGGCACTGTTTTCAACTTGTGAAATTTCTTCCATTCACCTGTTCAGGCTTAATATATAATGGCTTTGCTGGGGGGGGGGGGGGGTGATGCATATGAATCAAGTAAAATTTATCATATAATAAATACAGTTTCAAACAACCACAGTATTTTAACCCTAGAACTACCGGAAATTTTACTCAAGTTTTATAAAAACATTCTACACCAGAATTTTTACTTAAAACTATTTAATTTGTTTATTTAACTTATTATTGTCTGATTTATACATTTAGTTTGTTTTGAAGAAATTTTCTGGTTTGAATAGATATTTTGAATATACATGTCGGGTCCATTGGACCCTTCTGGTAGACAGAGGGTTAATAAAAATATTTACCTTATGTAAACACAAAAGGTCTGCTATTATATAAGGCGAAAAAATACGCTTTAAAATTTCTGGTATCTGGCCCTATATATATGAGTATAAAAACACATTCTTCCAAAAACAAATCGTGCAGTCTACAGTAAACATTAAATTTTCTCATGTACACTAGCGCCCCATGATCCATGGCAAAATGGGTTTGGGTGCAAGAGTATACATTTTTCATTCCTTTTGGCGACTCTTATTTTCAAACAACAACAAATAAAGGCATTGTGGATGAGTTGCGAATTAGATTAACTATACATATAGTATACAGGTGCTTCAGTTATTTGGGTTCAAATCAACACCTGCTTTCAAACATGGTGCACAAGAGATAGAATTTTTTTAACGTTCTGTACAAGTGACCAGATACACACTGGATGACATCATTCATTGAACCCACTGCTAACCACAATAATCGCCTCTACAGACTGTCAAAACTGACTGCGGGTAATGATCAGATTAATTTTGGGAACATTTGTCACTGCATACAAAACGGCTGCCTTGAGAGCCACAACATCGCTGTGTGGATGATTAGTAGCGTTCCTCTCAACTACGCCACATACGTAATAAGCCATTCGGTTAATATTTGGGTAGCCGGGGGGACAGCAAGTTGAGGATGATAGCGTCATGAATGCCGTAGCCATAAATGTTTGGTTTGTATCGGGCGTATGGGATAGCGCAATATCTTGTTAAAAAACGTACAGCCTACCCATGGAACTATTAATAAAGAGGAACTGACATATCCTTAAAATAGTGAAGCATCAACTGTAACCGCTATCGCAGGCGTTGTTTACTGTCGGTGGAAACTTCCACCAGTAGATTTATATAGAAATTTTAAACTTATTTAAACGCCTTAATATTACAAAATTTCAGTCATAAATAATGGTAGAAACAGATTTTCATTTTTACTGGTAGGAGTTTACTTTGGCAATAGTTAGGTACTTCGTTTCCGCCATATTGTGACAACCAGGGAAACAAACTGACAGTTTTACAAGGCATACTGACACCAGTAAAAACAATTAAAACTTTTTACGACATTTTTGAGAAAAATTTCCATGAATAAGACGTAGAAATATGACGAAATTTTCTATTCAATTTTAATGGTGGGATGTTTGGCCTAGTGGTAATCAGAAACTGAGGATCCTATTTTAAAAAAGCCGCAGCCATCTTGTGACAACCTCCTCAGTTACTTCACTCGCAACTGGTAGACAGCACACTACATGTCCCCTCCTCTTTATTCATAACTCCATTAGCCTACCACATGTTACAGAAGTAATTTAGTGCTTTAATACTAGAACGGCCGGAAGGAGTCGATTCGACTCCGACCATATGATTAAATGTCAATTGGAATCAGAATTTTTTTCACAAAATAAGTTAAATTTTAAAAACACAGATTTACGTTAAATAAATCAGCCAAATAATTTTAAATAAAAATTATGGTGTCAAATATTTTTATGAAACTTGAGTAAAATTTCCGGGATTTCTAGTGTTAACACTTCGGTATAAGCAATGGCGCTGACTCTGGTACCTTGAAGAAAGAAATGTGGATGCATCAGACCGTCTTCGCTTCTCAGGACCTCCCAGAATCATCAGTGAGGCTGAAAATTTTCTGCACGTGTCTGTCAGAATCTCTTCGGGAACTTTACACCATCACCGTTCTTTTTGAAGTTCATTTTCTTGACCTGGGTAAAGTTTTTCTCATTGGAAAGAATCAAGAGTACTCCTGGCTCCTCTTGATGATTCAGCTTGTTAAGGAGGCGCTTGTCTCTGTTCAGGCAGTTCTTCCTGGTTCTCCCGGGAAAGAACTGTACTCTCCTCATCACGTACGACCTCTAACAAAGGTTCTCATGAATCACACATCAGATTGTGTCCTTATCAACGTGCATCTCCCTAGCGAGTTCTCTTATCGACTTCGTAAGATTTTCTGGAGCTAACGAATTCTGGTGTTTTGATGATTTCATATTGCTGACAATGTTGTTTCCTGCATGAAACGTTTGCCACGTGAAACCTGGCAGCCTTCAGTTTTCTCCTTGCATCAACTCTTTCCGGCACAGTGTGCCCGGGTGGGGATACGTAATTTTAATTCCAAACTTGCGAACTGCACCAAGAATATTTTAGTAAAATTTTGCTTTTACAATGAATAGTTTAAATAACATGTTATTAATTTCTAAAAAAAGTCGTTTTAAAATTCGGGTGTCAGTCAATCATTTCATCATTTTACAACAAAAATTGCCCGTGCCGGAAAGGGTTAAAGGCAAGTGAACGGGCGAGTTTCAAGAATGTGGCAATCTCTAAATCGAAGCGTTCTTCTGTCAATAAGGTAATGACAGCATGCTTGTTCATTTGATCAGTTAGTCTAGGTTTTGACATGCTTACATGCAACAGAAAAGGTTTGTAACTATGATATACAGGGTGATATTACACGTATAACATGCGTTCTTAAATACCTGACGCACCCTGTATATTCTTCTTATCCCTCATATTAATTAAATGAAAAAGCATATGATTTATATTTTATCATTAGTTCTTCCGTCTTGTCTGTTTGCATAAAACTAACTAATCGTGATACAGGTTTTCTGTTTAGAGCTTCAGCATTGAAATCATGAGTTTGCGCATAAATTGTATTGTATATATTAGTCCAAGAGCTGTTAAACATTTTAGGGAAGGTATTTGAGGCATCCTGAAAATTTGTGCAACACTTCTTTTGTAATGGCTGAATACAAAATCGAATGTCTGGCTGAAGGATCGTGGCCCAAAAAATGTGCCAGACACGTGTCAAGTGCCATTTTTTTTGACTACCCAAAAAAGGTATTTGAGGCACGCTGAGATTGAGACAGAATAATATTTATACTTAGAAAAAAATATTTTGAAAACGACAGACACTTTATTCGGCCCAAAAACTGTGCCAGACACGTGTCAAGTGCCATTTTTTGACTACCCAAAAAAGGTATTTGAGGCACGCTGAGATTGAGACAGAATAATATTTATGCTTAGAAAAAAATATTTTGAAAATGACAGACACTTTAGTCGGCACAAAAACTGTGCCAGACACGTGTCAAGTGCCATTTTTTGTCTGGCACAGTTTTTGGGCCACGATCCTTCAGCCAGACATTCGATTTTGTATTCAGGCATTACAAAAGAAGTGTTGCACAAATTTTCAGGGTGCCTCAAATACCTACTCAAAAATGTTCAACAGCTCTCCTACTAATATTTTGATGTGAAATGTTGTGTGTGGTAAAAAGCTTCTCAACACCGTGAACCATCTCCAGTCCGGCTAAATAGGTTTTAGTATCAATACAGGTGGCGCTGATAGCTAGACGATAATGAAACATCTGGACGAATTCCTCTATGTTTTTATCATCCCGTATTATTATACGTTGCTCGACATCATACTGGATTATTTAGTTTAGATTGATATTTGCGAAATTAAAGTGGTTTATTTAATTCCTTGACGGGTGGTGGTTTATTTTTGGAGATCTAAATTTTAATATCGAAATACTACGTTTGCACCTGTAATTTTTAAAGAAAATATTTCTTAATTACTGTGTCAAAAAAAAAAAGTTTTTATTATTTTTTTCAAATAAATATCTTTGTAAATTCTTGTGTCAGTCAATGATTTTCATTTTACGAATAGAAGTACTTGCTACTGAAAGAATTAAGTGATTCTTTAACACAATGTCTAAAACAGGGGTGTAAAAATCTAGGCGCCAGTGGTCAGTCTCTCACCACTAAATTTTATTAGTTTTCTTGGCTTAAATTTTATTAGAATTCTTACAAAAAAATTAGACGAAAAATTGGGCACCACTGGATTAAAATAACACAATATCACAAAAATCTAACAATGGAGTTATGAATAAAGAGGAGGAGACATATAGTACACCAGTCAAGTTTACCAATTTCGAGTGAAGTAACTGAGGATCAACAGTTTCTGATTTCCGGCGGAGCAAACTTCCACCGGTAAATTTTGCGTAGAAAAGTTTCTCTTATTTTAGTGACTTATTCTTGCGAAATTTCTCTCACAAATATGGTAAAAATGTCTAGTCCTTTTTAGTGGTAGCAGTTAGACGGGAATTATAATCTATTTCACTGACACTGACACGAGGTTGTTTAGGTTGTCACAATATGACGGAAACTCACGCATTGATGACAGCCGAAATAAACTTCCACCAGTAAAAATGAATATCTGTTTTAGGCCATGATTATGGTGGAAATTTTGCAAGTAATAAGGCGTTTAAATAAGGAGAAATTTTCAAAACAAATTTACTGATGGAAGTTTTCCCCGGTGCTAATGTGTCACTACGAAACCGTTTACAGTTGTAGCTTCACCATTTTGGGGATGTGTCGGTTCCTCTTTATTCATTGTTCCGTGTATCTAACATATTAGAGTCTTTCTTTAACCCCTTAATTCTCGCTCCCTATGATATTCACGAGCCGTGTCTTTTATTCAGATTGTTTGATTCCCACCCGTTTTATAAAATAGTATTATTGGCTTCATTATGGTATCATTTTACCTGTCATTAAATAAGCTGAATATTTCTTTTTTTAAAAAGTAGTTCCAATAAGCAATTTTAATTTTTAAATCGTAATTTAATGCGACCGTTACTGCAGACAATTTTAACCCCTTGGGGACGAGCGACCGGTATTCGTGAAGCGTAAGGTGCTCAGAATCGGTGGTTATTCTCACCAGTAAATTTTTATTGTAAATTTTGCCTTATTTAATCCGAGCATCTTCCCGATTCAATTAGGTAAAAAGTTCTGTTTTAAAAATCCGGTGATAAAAGATTAAAAATTCTGTAAAAGACGCTCGTCCGGAAGGGGTTAAATAAGGCAAAGATTTCTACTTGTAAATAATGGTACTGAAAATTATGGAAAATTAATTTTAGAGAAATACGTGTCTTCTAAGTAAAATTTATATTCTATAAAATGTAAAAACACTTAATATATGCAGTGAAATTTCTTTATCTTTCCCATGCAAAAAGGAGGCAAGCATCCAATTAAAGTAATTGTAAAGCATATGATGACGAAATTTTTCTGATAACAACTTTATGAAATAATCGCTAATATTGAAAATGATATAAAATGAGAATCTCATATTCTTTTAACAAATTCTTTGAAACCAAAGTTGGAAATTTTCTCCGAATTTTTGGAAGTTCTCAGAATCGCAATTTCATAGTCTGTTAAGCTATAACCTTACAAGTAAACACAGTTCTCATTTTGAGACAAAAATTTATTTTTCTTACAAAAGCTTACGTTCCTTAAGATTTTCCTAGAACACGAGAAATGGGGAAATTTTGCATTATATTTTATAACTAATTAGAAGTATATAGTTGAAGGAGACAGTTTTATTAGTCAAAAGTTCAAAAAATTAAGAAACAGGGAAATTTTACACTTTCAAAAATCTTGATAATAAACATAAAAAATACGACGCCACCATAGCTGTCATCCTTGCGTTTTGTGTTTCTTTTTTTTTTTCTTTAAGTGGATTTACATTGAACGCAAAAGATTCTAACTCTTCCAGTATTATTCTATTTTATCCCTTTCCAAATTCTGTAATTTTTAAAAATTCAAGATAATGTTTATTCCAAAGGAATCACGGCAAACTTTATAGCTTTCATACCGTTGCTTACTTCCGAAAACCAGGATTTTTGGTAAGTTATCTTCCTCATATTTCATTAAAAGATTCTCCGTTAAAGTAAGGGGAAGATTTCTTTTCGGATTTACTGATATTTAAAAGTCAGCACTCGTCAGGGCTGCCAGTTTGGCCTCCAGTCTTAATACTAAATTTCAAATTCACACCGGAAATTTCGAAAGAAGAATTTTTACTTTATGTGATCGCGAAATGTCTCTCTTTAAATAAATCATAAAATACTAGTCTTTATTCCTGAAATGAACTTGAAATTGCTAAATAAAAATGGAGGCCAAACTGGCAACCATAGGACCCGTATGAACGCTGCCACCGAAATACTCAAGGCCAGAGGATACGAGTATGACGTCATCACTAATCGACCGAGGCTAACGAAAAAGACAGGCTACTGCGGCTCATTCCACGTATCTTTTTTACAGACCGCTGGAATCACGTGATGGTTGAATGCACCAATGCATTTGTACGAAAAGAGCATCACGTCACTCTAGCGGTCTGTAAAAAAAAGACAAGTGAGATGCACCGCGGTAGCCTGTCTTTTTCGTTAGCCTCGTAATCAACCGACTTCTCACTAGTGTTGGAATTCACACCGGAAAATTTTGAATATGAATTTTCTTTTACTTTATTTGTGGAATATCTATCATCTGATAAATCAATAATAACTATTTAAACTTACTGGTGAGAATTTGGAATCCCCCAATAAAAATTCTGCTAGATGCGGCAACATTGTGGCATTTCGCATCTGGCTGAATTTTTATTTAGGGATTCCGAATTCTCGCGTTCGTCATAGAATACGTTCAAGAAATTACGTAGTTCAGAGTATATAACTTCACACCAGAAAGTTACAATAGTTAATTTCGCTTTATTTAAATACGGAAAGTCTGTTATTATTTAAAGCAGATATTGCTATTTTAATTTTCTGGTGTGAAATAGGTATATACAAATACAAAAATCTATTGAATTCAAATCACTGTTGTTTGCATATATGCAAAGCTGCGCACTAAAGGGTTAAATAGTTTTTATTGTTTTATAAGATGATAGATATCCCAAAAATAAAAGAAAAGAAAACTGCTATTCAAAAATTTCCAGTGTGAATTCCAACACTAGTGCGAAGCCAGTCGATTAGTGATGACGTCCCACTCGTGTCCTTTGGCCTTGAGTATTTCGATGGCAGCGCTACGAACCCTGCTTTTATATTAAACAATGATTTTCAACCAGGGTCCATTACCAAAGTAGCAATTTTCTACCAGAAAAAAAAAATCATTTACTTTTTCAAAGCAGTAATTTTGAATGACGTTTTGGGCGTTTAAATGAGACGAAAATTTCTATTAAAATATATCTGTGGAAGTGTTGGCAGGTGCTCCAAATGCTTCGGACACCAGTATTTTAAACTAATTTTCTTCGCTTTATTAATGGCAGAATTATCTGCGATTAATCATGGCAAAATAAACTGTAAGAAATTAGTGGTGTCCAGAGCATTTGCAGCTCTGATGTACGCGGTAAACCTGGCAAAACTTCCCGTTGGTATTCAGCTCTTGTGTCTAACCAGCAGTTCGCGCCCCGTAGAGATACAGAAATTTCCATACAGAATAATTCGCATTATTTAATAACAGACATTTTGCGATCTAATATGGAAAAAAAAATATATAATTTGGAAATAGGGGAGACGAATGGTTTTCAGGCAAAAAAATGATTGAACGTCCCAGACCTTAACCCTTAAATGCCTGAATTTTCAAAAATCCTTGTAATAATATTTTTCGGCTTTCATTTTTCAAATAAATGATGGGAAAAATACCTAAAAAAATCATATTTTGTTTTAAGTATGGTTTGCGGCTAAAAAAACAGTTGTTACTAATCGGCAATACTGGTCTTTAATTGAAAAAATAATTTTCCTCGATAAAATTCTATAATATTAAACACACAAGAATTTTAGTAACTACAATATAATAAGAAATAAATTTTACTTGCTCACTGCAGAATAAAATTGGGTATTTCGCAAGCTTCCAAACAAAGTAAAAAGAACAAGTAGCAACAATTGAAAAAATAAATCTATCTTTATTCTTAAACAGCACAAGTGTTGCCATCTACATGTTGAAAATCGATTTAATAATATTTTCAGAATGTATTTTATTGGCAACATTAGACATTATAGCTTCACAATTATTCTAATAGTATTTTAGAGCCTAAATTGGGTATGTTGCCGAAAAGCAACACCCGGCATTTAAGGGTTAAAGATATATTAATAAATATTTTGTTTTATTTATTCACACCTATTAAGGAAATTAATCTTTTAGGAACAGTACCCCAATCAATCATCCAAACTATATATGTATACAAAGAAAGATAACGCTGACTATAACTCCAGTTCTAATAATGTAAGAATAAATACCTTTAGTATTTTAATTTGAAAAATGTTGTTCATAGTTGTTTATCTTTTATTTTGGCATAAGGGGTTGTATATATATATATATATAGTTATATATATTAAAAATAGAACCAAATTTGATTTTTCAAAAAGTAATACACCTTTTTGACACATTACTTTAGTTCTTAAGAGAAAATCACCACCGAAAAATATATAGTTAAAGCCTTTTTACTTAAATTTTCATAGAATTATAAAAAATATGTAGGCATTAATCAAAAATTTACTGATTTGCTACCTGTATGATTTAATTTTTTTTTAACAGTAAGACACGCATATGGGCATTACTTTTACATATTGGATTATTTAACAAAATATCTCCTTTGCCGGTGATTATTATTACAAATAGATACATTTAATAATGATGCAGATTTTAATAGATGTATTTATATGCATAGTTCCTTAATTGTATAAATACAAATATTGTGTATTTTTGGGGAAATAATGTTACAGATAAAATGCAAAAGGAAAGCCATTATGCCGAGTTAGAAAAATCCATATGGCGAGGAGCTGTCTCCAACTTTTTATGCCTCATTTTCGTTTTTCGTCCAAATTCCTAAAAATAAATTTCTTCTGATTTAGACACAAAGTTTCTGTCATAATTCATAAGGCAATTATTTTTTTCATAAAACAGTGGTAGCTTGGTGGCCTGCAGGCCACAGGTTCAAGACAACGAGGTTAAAGTTTAACATGAGACAAAATAAAATTAAGTAAACATATGTTTTATTTATGTTATTTATATACGAGGGCAATTCGGAAAGAAACCTCCGTTTATGAATTTAAAAAAAAAAACTAATGAAACGATACGTTTTTTATTACTCACGTCTGAAAGGCACATTCTTCAGCTACTTCTCAGCATAATCGAAGTATTAATTAAAACAATTATCATAGCAGTAAATCAGCTTTGAAATTCCATCGTCACAGACTTCTGCCGCCGGCCTATTCAACAGGGCTGTTCGTTCTATTCCCTCTGCACCACTATTTTTTTTTATTATTTGTAATAAAAGGACATTTCGAAAATTAACTTCCGTCGAGGCGTGGCAATATTAGTAGTGGGCGGAGCGCAACCATTGCTAAATCAAGCAATCTGTAATTCCGTAAATTTTCAGCAATCTTACGGAGAGTGTCGAACTACCGTGCGTTTCCTCGTTATAACGTCACAATATGTGCGCTGCTATTGAAAATCCTGCCAAGTGCGAGATACGAGGAGTAATAAGATATCTTTGGGCGAGAAAACTGTCAGCAGCTGACATTCATCGTGAACTGTGTGCCATATATGGCCCAAACATTCTGAGTGAAGGTGTAGTGCGTCAATGGGTCAGGTTTTTCAAAGGAGGAAGAACAAGCATCCATGATGAATCAAGGAGTGGTAGGCCGTCTGTCGTGAGTGATAATCTCGTCGAACAAATTGAAGACAAAATTCGTCAGATCCGTCTATTCGCAATCTCTGAACTTTCCTAAGAATTTCCGAACATTTCTCGGACTGTTTTGTACGAAATTGTCACCGAAAAATTAGGATATCGGAAATCCTGTGCTCGATGGGTACCAAAGATTTTCACGGAGACCCACAAAATTATTCGAATGAGCGCTATCTTAGACTTTCTTTCCCGGTACAACACGGAAGGGGAGAAGTTTTTGAATAGAATAGTGACTGGCGACGAGACTTGGATTGCGTATGTAAATGCTGAAACAAAGCAACAGTCAATGGCATGGGGTCATACCGGTTCTCCAAACCAGCTGAGGAAAGCCCGTCAAACTTTGACATCGAGGAAGATTATGTTAACCGTGTTTTGAGATGCTTATGGTATCTTGCTGGTCGAATTCATGAAACGTGGTAAGACAATAAATTCTGAAGTTTACTATAACACTTTGAAGAAACTGAAAAGAGCTATCCAGAACAAACGTCGCAGCCTGCTGACATCTGGAATTGTGTTCTTGCACGATAACGCTCGCCCTCACAGTGCTCAGAGAACACAAAAACTTTTGCGTCAATTCGAATTGGACGTGTTTAATCATCCCCCCTACAGCCCCGACTTGGCTCCTTCTTATTTTCATCTGTTCAAGGAAATGAAGAAGTGGCTTGGAGGACAGCACTTCGCTGACGATGTGGATCTTCAAACCGCTGTGACAAGTTGGCTGAATTTGCAGACAGCTGAGTTTTATTCAGAAGGGATTGGTAAGTTGGTAAAACGGTATGACAAGTGCTTGAATGTAAGTGGTGACTATGTTGAAAATAGAAGACAGCTGTACCTTTGAGATGTAAATTAAAAAATTGTTGAAAGTAGGCGTGTTTTTCATTTATACAACAAAACGAAAATTAGTTTCCGAATTGCTCTCGTAATATTTTACTTGACCCACTATTTTTTAAAACATTTTTGGTAGTACATTTATCAGCAAATTATATAGAAAAGTATGCTAAAATTCTTTGGATTGAAAGAGTGGTGCGAGTTGAATTTAAAAATAATCGCAGTGGAATAGGCCGGCGGCAGAAGTCTGTGACGATGGAATTTCAAAGCTGATTTACCGTTATGATAATTGTTTTAATTAATACGGTAATCATGTTAAGAAGTAGCTGAAGAACGTGTCTTTCATACGTAAGTAATAAAACATGTTTCCTTTCATTAGTTTTTTTTTAATTCATAAACGGAGGTTACTTTCCGAATTGCCCTCGTAAAAATGTCTATAAATGTTTCTTTATATCAGGGGTGTCAAACTGTGGCCAGCGGGACACCACTAAAATTTTATAGTAATCTTTGTATCATCTAATCAACGAATCTCTGCGATTCAGTAAGTCGACTATTTCTTTAAAAAATAGTGGTGTCCGGCGGGCCACAGTTTGACATCCCTGCTTTATACTTTGTTATACAGTCGAACAGTAAAATTTACCTATATCTCAAAAATTAATTATAGGAATTACCTATTAAAGCATATGGCCATACATTCAATGACATTGATTATTTTATGTAAAAAATAATGCAGGTCATAATTCATATTTTTTAAATATTAATTTATTGATGACCTTCATAATTAAAATTGCCTATTTCATTTAAAAATGTGTCTGGAATATTTTTGAGTCAATTCATTTTATCTCATTAAGACATAAGCAGTATAAGCACTTCATTCGGTGTATACAAATAAAAGTTTCTGATGTGGATGCAACATTGGAATCCCGAAAATTTAAATATTTCAAACTCTATGAAGCAAAATGAATAAACTATGAACTTTTCCGGATTGCTTTGATCCAAGAAACTCATATAAAGCATCAAAAGTGGGTGTTGCACTTTTAAAAAGGAATGTTGGTGTAATCTATCATATGTCGACGGCGCTTGAAGGATGATTACTGCATATTATAAAAAAGTAGACATTATTCCCAGCAGATTGGTGCTACCTTCATCTTTTCATGCGATTAATTGTAGCAGAATTAGTAGGAGTGACCTAAAACAGGGGTGTCAAACTCAGAGCCCGATCAAGCTGAAGTTAGGCCCAGGGCCTGTTAAAAAGTTGCCCCCCTCCCCCTACCTCCCCATTCCCGGCGACACTTTCAGAAAAAAAAAGTAGGTTTATTTGATGAGTTGACAAAGTTGTTTGGGTGAAAGTTTCATGTTTACAAAAAAAAAAAAAATTAACTTACAAGCATAATCAAGAAAATGAATTACCGTCCATTTTCTCAAATAAGCATTTGCATAATTCACAAACATCTATGATCCACAGTTTATGTTGCATATTAAATGAGGACGTCTTTTTCAAAACTCGCCTTATCCAAAATCATAAAAATTGCGTTTTCCCTAACAGTCTAGTAATAATTTTAAACTATAATTCTCGTTTACATTGAAACCAATAGACACAGTATGCAGTTTTTGGCATTTTCCCCAAATCTGATTTTCTGGATACGGCAAGTTTTGAAAATTATAGGTACTCTCAAATTGAAAAGGGCTTTTACAGAAAAATTAAATATGGAGATTTTTTATTACAGTAAAACTTTGTTTTTACGTCAGGGACCAAAATATAAAATGCAAACAGTGGAAAAACTTAAATTGTGAGAAAATACACACAAAGGGCATAGCCGGATAAGCATTGGAAACATGCCTTTTAATCAAATTTCCTGATTTTTTTCCCAGACGTAGCTACATATCTGACAATATATTTCCCCTATTATCACATTATAAATATTGATATTTAATGACATAAAAATATTTTTTCGATTTTTTAAAAAACGGATTTTCTCAAAAACTTCTGAATGGAATTTCGTGCCATTAATTGAGGATATATAGATACCAAAGATGCATAACTGGTAATTTTTGTATAATTTTCTGTTTATAAAAACTGCGTGAAATAGCGAAATAAAAATTTAAAAGAATAAAAACCATATCTTATGGTTATCCGAAAATTACCATTTTCTTGTAAAAAATTCTCCATATGTGCCCGTATATTCTATATAAATGCCGAAAGTTTGCGTTGGGTACTACATATAAATATTTACAAAAATGTATATTAAAATTATGGAAATTCATTTTAAGGCGTTATTTTGGGCGGAGCTACTCAATTTCCACACCCGAAGAGTTTTTGGAACAAACAGTTACAGAATTGTTGTATTTTAAATTTTAATGAACACATTAGTAACATTCTCAACACTGTCGATTTCAAAATTAACATGATGTTGAAAAACATAGCTTATATGCTAAATGGAATCTAAAATACATCCATTGACATATTGTCTGCTGACTTTGTTCCAAAAATTCTTCGGATGGTGAAGTTATGTAGCTCCGCCCCAAATAACGCCTTAAAATGAATTTTAATAATTTTAATATACATTTTTGTAAATATTTATATGTAGTACCCAACGCAAACTTTCAGCATTTATATAAAATATAAGGGCACATATGGAGAATTTTTTACAAGAAAATGGTAATTTTCGGATAACCATAAGATATGATTTTTATTCTTTTAAATTTTTATTTCGCTATTTCACACAGTTTTTATAAACAGAAAATTATACAAAAATTACCAGTTATGCATCTTTGGCATCTATATATCCTCAGTAAATGGCATGAAATTCCGCGCAGCAGTTTTTGAGAAAACCCGTTTTTTAAAAAATCGAAAAAACATTTTTATGTCATTAAATATCAATATTTATAGGGTGATATTAGGGGAAATACATTGTCAGGTATGTAGTCACATCTGGGTAAAAAATCAGTAAATTTGATTGAAAGGCATGTTTCCAATGCTTATCCGGCTATGCCCTTTGTGGGCCCCTGAAATTGGTGGGCCCAGGGCCGAGGCCCCGGAGGCCCGTGCATTAATCAGGCCCTGGTCAAACTGTAGCCCACCGGATACCACAAAACTTTTATAGTGATCATTGTCTTATCTAAATATCGAATCTCTGCGCTTCAAGAAGTCAATTACTTCTTTAAAAAATTAATGGTATCCGTCGGGTCACAGTTTGACACCAGTAATCTAAAACTACACCTGTGACGTACGACCCATTAATAATCAGGGCCTACAGTACCCAACCCTGTATTTTTTTTTCACTTGCTCAATTTTACCTGTTTTTTTTTTTTTTTTTTTTTTTACCCTCAAGTGTCAAGACAACATGCGTCTTGCACAGATGGTCAGTATATCGCAGGATCCCCAGGGTTTAGTTCCCAAACAAGCTTGTTACTCATTCTGTCAACCCCGAAGGGACTACAGGTTGAGTGAACATTGCCGAGCGGGGAGATGAATCCTGGACCTATTGTCTGGTAGGCAGACGCTGTGACCATTACGCCACTGGGTTTCAGTGGATGATCCCTTTTTTTTTAAGTACTTGTATCCAGAAGAAAGACCAGTGTTATCTCTGCATACAGAACTATTTATGCAAAAGGAATTTTCTTCCAACATATAAAAAAATAATAAAAGGGAAAAAGCACATGTGAATGTAACGTTTCACAAGAGACACTCGTACATTGAAAATACAGAAATAAATCAATGTTGCCGGATGACTACTTTTTAAAAATTCAGATTGCTACCATTTTTTTTTTAAAGTAGAAATATTCGCATTACACTGGTAAAAATATCCCTGTAAAATTACGGGCAGAGATTCCAGTCATACCCCGTAAAAAAAAAAAAATCCGTGCCCATCATTTTGTACAGCTCGTAATTTTAGAGATATCATGCACTTTAAGGGCAGTTGGAAACCCCTATACCTACCATGTTAACTTAATGTACCTTTTCTCAAAAAATACCGAATATATTCACTTGAAATTTTTTATATACATTAATTTAATAATACCTAATAAAGTGAAGTTAACTTTATAAACAGATATTCTTTAGTTATTTTTTTTTAAAATCTGGAATAAAAACTACTTTTGAATAACAAAAAACTTCCATTTTCCCAAAGAAATGATTTTTTATAAAAATTTTGTAGAAATGTTTGTGACAAAAGTTCACTTCAGATTGATCAGGGATATGTGCGAAATATTCTAGAACGATTGCAAACAATAATATGTAGTAGTTTCTATAAAAAGGTACATCGAAGTTCAAAAAGCAACATTTTGAGAAAATTCAGTTTAAAGTTTACGTATGTAAAGTTCATGTATGAGGTAAGCAAACTGAATTACTTAACTTTTTTTTAACTTCTTGTTCTCGTAGAAACAAAAGTAATATACCTTTCGAGGAGGTCAAAAAAAGGATTTAAAACATTAAAAAAACAGCTTTTTCACAAATTTAATTTCCAACTGCCCTTAAAACGCAATAACACTTTTTTTACTGTTTCGTAGCACGTAGCACGTTAGATAATCATCACAGAATCGCGTGTTTGGCGAGTTAAAAAATATGTTACAGTCGCGGTTAAGTGACATTATTTTTCAAACAGGACTAAAATGAAGGGTTACTCTCTAGCGTAGGAAAATGCATGGGGTCGTACCGTATTTTTGCTAACAGAAAGGGCTAGGACTGTAAGAATATGTGGATTGCCCTTAATTTTCTAAGTATCTAAGTGATAAGGCCACTTATTTTGAGGATCAGACCGTTTTTCATTAAAAAGGCTGTTGTCCGCGAAAATTGAAGGGCAAACGCTCATAAATTTAACCCTCCGTCTACCAGACGGGTCCATTGGACCCGACAGGTACATACAAAATATTCATTCAAACCAGAAATTTCTTTAAAATAAACTAAGTATATAAACCAGACAAAAATAAGGTAAATAAATAAGTTAAATACTTTTAAAAAAAAATTCTGGTGTAGAACGTTTTATTAAAACTTGAATAAAATTCCCGGTAGATCTAGGGTTAAAGTTTTCTCTGAGAGTGTAATTCACGATACATTAAATGATGCGAAAATAATCGAATTATACAATTTTTAAAAAGCGGGTGGCAATCACGAAATCAGAATATTAAAAATGTAGCGGACAAGCACCACTGAAATAAATTGATAATACACACCTGCTAACAGTCCGGAGTTATACAAGTCAAATAAGCACAATTTGAAGCAGGAAAATTATTTCGTAAAATGTTCCTTGTCGTTATGCTTTTATTAATTAATTTCTTTTATTTGATAAAATTTCTAGTTTCAATTAAATTGAATAAAATAAACCCAGGAAAATTGGGAGCTATAGTAATAAAGTTGATTTTTATCTTACTTTTGTACAAGATCTAATAAGAAAAAGATAAACTGATTCCCGCAAATAGTGATTTAATTTTATTATCCAAAAGATTTTAGCCTTAGTGTATTTTGCCTCATGATTGCGCCTGTTACATATTCTTGGAAAACCGCAGTTTTTGAAGATAAACAAAGAAGCCTCGAATTCTTTGAATCAGCAATTACTAAAGTAGCACAGAACGAAAAATAAGAGCTATTTTCACGAAACCTGATCAATAAAGGATAAAAGATAATGATGAGAAATGCTTTGACGAAACGGTGAAAGTGTTATGATAAAAGATGAAACAATATATTAGAAGTATAATGGAGAGAGAAAAAGATAAAAATATTATTTATAAATTTATTTTATTGTATAGCAATAGTTGTAAATTTTAATTTAAAGGTTTTGAATTTAATAAAAGTAATGTAATACTAATAAGAATTTTAATTTAGTGGTTATGGGGTTTTATGTGATTATCGCATTTCTGTAGTTGTAAAAAATCCACAGCGTGTACGCTAGGCAGTTTCTTTAAAACATCAGAATGTATATGGAGTATATCACAGTATAACCTCTACTAGAGCACGTATTTGTTGTTAAAGCGATTAAAAAATCCTTCTGAACAATGCAAATCTGTATAGCTGACAAATTTTTATACATAAAAGCATGAAAATATCAGGCTTGATTACTGAACCGGTTTGGGATGAAGTAAGTTTTACCATTTTTTGATAAATGTGTGAAATATTACTATAAACTGTTGTTTCATAGTAGTGCAGTAGTACAAACACAGAGAAATTTTCGAACTACCAGTATTTTCATATAGTTATTTTCACCAAAATGTAATAGCAAATAACTGCGGTCAAATGAGGCAAAATTTTCTATATAGAAATAATGGTACCGTCTAATTTGGAACCTTTCTCGGGTGCACCACTGCTGTCTGATGAAAGGGAATTTGTTTTCTTTTTTTCAGCTCTGCAGTGCCTCGAAAAGTGGGTTAAAACGCCAAAACTGACAGTATCACTGACAAAAAAAATCCTATATCTATATCACAAAATAGAAAATGTTGTTCGATTTCTTTGTTTTTGAATAAGAAAACTTGCTTATTTTATAAAATTCACGAACAAAAATTAATTCGTGAATGTATCAGAAAGTAGCCAGCTTGAATTTGAAAACATGTTAAAATATTACAGCTGTTAAAAATAATATATACATATACATAGAGAAGGGAGAGTTATTGCAGTAATAATGCTTGAAATACTGAAAATTTTCTCTTATTATAATATAAAATACAAGTACTTACATGATCTCTAATGTGTATTGAACCTGCATATCTTTTGACAAGATATTCGATGACATCTTGATGACCAAAAATGACAGCTTTATGTAGGGGGCTAGCACCATTATGGTCCCTACAGAAGGCCAGTTTCTTTCGGTCAATAAGGTGTTGCACATCTCTCAATCTGCCTTGAGAGACAGCTAGGTGGATTTCTCTAATTTTATTCTGAAATTTAAAAAAATAAATAAATCCATATATAAATTGCATAAATTGCATTTCAATATATAAATTGGTTTTCGTGATTTTTATTTATTTTGTTTTTTAACCCTTTAACCCTTTATCTACTGCATTATGATCTACTGCAATTTTTTATATGTAATTTTTTTTCAGTTCCTACAATAAAAATTAAAGGATAAACATAAAAAAATACTCACCAGTGAGAAGTTTAATTATTTAGAGGTAATTAATTAAAATGGTACTTTAACCCATTCGGCACGAGCAATTTTTGTTGTAAAATGATGAAATGATTGACTGACACCGGAATTTTGAAACGGCTTTTTTAGAAATTAAAAACGGGTTCCTTTTAATGTTCATTGTAAAAACAAAATTTTACTAAAATGTTCTTGGTGCCGATCATAAGTTTGGAATTAAAATTAGGTATCCCGATTTGGGCACAGTGTACCGGAAAGGGTTAAAGTACCGTCAGTACATTATCACTAAAATATTATCATAACAGAAAACCCCACAAGGTACTTCAAGTGCCACCAGAATTGTGGTAAAACATTTTCGATTTAATAAGTATGTGACATACAGACTTTTTCTTATTTATAAATATATTTTTTGGCAAATCCCGGTGCCTATCATTTATTTCAACACTTTAGCATTGAGAATGCTTTGACTCTGAAAGGGTTAAAAAAAAATTTAGGTTTTGATCTTATTAGCAGTCCTTTATTTATGCGATGTCTATATTCAAGGGACAACATGTTCTCTCGCATCTAAATATATTCAACATATGAGTTTTCATATGCCATTTCTAGCATAGCAAAATAGATCCGGTGCCATAATTTTTTCGACTTCCTCTAAAAATCATAATGAAATAGAAAAGAAATACTAGGAAAATTATTACTACACTACATTTTAGTAATTACATTTTAAAGCAGATGAAAACGATGGATAACTAGACAGACGAAAAGTAAACAACAAGTTTTTCTCCAACACCCAGTGTACTGACGGTACTTATAAGTACCACCGAGTAATTCAACTGTTAGATTAAAATACATATACCGTTCACCTAAAATAGCTTGTCAAATTGTATTCTAAGATCATATTGGACACATTTAAAAAATCCAATACTTATCATATATCCTTTACTGTGTTTGCAGCAATAAAAAGACGAGCGTGACAATCTGTACAAAATGTCGGCCCAAAACACATCGACTGTTCCAAAGATAGCCTCCTTCCTCTCTAAAATAACAAACCTAGAACTACTACTGCCATGTATTCCGATAAAGTGGAGTTAAATGAGCGTTTTTGCAAAGTAACATTAGAATATTAGTAATATTCACTATGGGATGAAAGTTTAAAGTGAGTGGTACTTATAAGTACCGTCAGTAGATAAAGGGTTAAAGGGCACCTGTATATTATATATACCCCTTAATTTTATTTCCTAAATGTCACATTCGCACCAGAATTTTAAAACTAAATTTTGCTCTATTTAATGCACTTTAAGATCAGCTTTTACTTATTTTCATATAATTTTTCCCATAAATCCTGGTGTCAAACCATCATTTTAACTTTTTTGCATCAGAAGTACTTTGAAGTACTTCTATTCTTAAAATGCTGAAATGATTGAATGACACCAGGGTATACGAACTAGTTCACTTGAAAATTAGTAAAAGATTTTCTCTTAATAAAAGGATGTTCTTAATAAAAGGATGTTCTTAATAAATGTTCTTAATAAAAGGATGTTCTTAATAAATGTTCTTAATAAAAGGATATTTTTCATTCCAAAATTCTGGTGTTAATATTGTATATAGAGATTAAAGTTAATTGGTCCAAAAATGAACCATCAACCTTCAAGGGGTTAAAAAAGATGGGTGCAATGACGTTTGGCTTCTAGACATGGTCAACATTTTCTCTTTTTCTTTGGCGATTTGATTATTTTAACCGTTACCGGCGCGGAGTAATTCTGTTTATAAACCGATGAAATAATGGACTCTCACCTCAATTTATAAACGAATTTATTAGAAATAAGAACTTGCTTATTTTCATGTACATTATAATAAGAAAATTTTAGTTAAATATTGGTGCCGTTTGTCAGTTTTGGAGTTAAAATTAGGTGTCATTTTATAAGGACACCGCGCCGGAAAGGGTTAAGCGGGACAAAACAAAGACGCCCAGGGTAAGAATGGTCTTTACGTTATCACCAATAAATACAAATAATAATCTTCACCCTATTTAATCTGATTTAAGTTTTACAAATTCTGTGATAAAGTGAGTTGAAGATTACTTTCCGAAAAATAGTTGTGACAATTGTAAGAACAGTGCGCAGTGCTGGAAAATTGGCGCAGAGGTGGAGCCTATGGACACCACAAAATTTTTATGGTATTATTCAATTTAATAAAAAGTCAGAAATTTGATCATTAGATAAGAGGCAAAATACTACTATAATTTAGTGGTATCAATAGGCTCCACCTCTGCGCCAATTTTCCAGCACTGAGTGCGCTCACTGGGTATGTCATAACTGGAGCGACTGCTTTCGGGTGGATTTAATTTAGGATGTACCGGGTTTCCCAAAATTATTCTCGGGGTCTCCTTACCTCATAAATTTTGATTTAACCCATTAGTGACGCAATTATTTTTTTATTATTTAAAATTTTTCATAAAATTTTTCTCTCATTTCTTCTTTTGTTTAAAATGGAAATTGCGCATTTTACATCACTTTTTCAGAATAAATTTATTATTTTTCTTATCTTCGAAGAGTTTCTGTCGTGAAGGAAAGCGAATATTTCTCTTCCAAATTACTGGTATCCAAACAACAAACGTATTGGAAACTATGCTAGTACCTTAGGGTAACGCTAGTCATTTATGAGTTAAGAACAGAGATGTCAAGCTCCCACTAATCTTCCATAATATGTGGGTTGATTTGACCCAGGTTTAGAACGCTTCGCATCAAAAATCTTTTTAAGAAATGAAATTAACACTAGAACGCCCGGAAGGAGTCGATCCGACTCCGACCATATGATTAAATGTCAACTGAAACCAGAAATTCTTTCATAAAATAAGTTAAATTTAGAAAACGCAGATTTACGTTAAGCAAATCAGTCAAATAATTTTAAATAAAAATTTTGGAGCCAAATATTTTCATGAAACTTGAGTAAAATTTCCGGGCGTTCTAGTGTTAAGTGGTCAGAAAAAATTGTATAAATTGGCAGCTATGCTATTTTCGGATAGGTCCATATTTGTAAATATTCTTCCAAATAGGTAGCCGAAATCTAGTTTTATTTGTAACAATATTCTTTTCAGAACTGTTCCTGCCTCATAAATATAATGTTAAGAATATAATGATTTCTTTATAATGTTTGTAAGTTTGCAATTAGGTTTGCAAACCTCATATTAAATAAACAAAAATTCATCAAATAAATTTTCTGGTTCGAAATTTTATCAGACTGCGTCAAATTAATCCACATTTTACGGAAGATTAGCGGGAGTTAAGAGCATAACGACAAATATTATGACATATTCTTAAAGTAAAACTAAAAGGTTTCTTTTTTTAATAACACGAACAAAGTTACATATACGTAAAGTTTCAAATTCAAACGCACGTTAATCAAATAATGATTATAAATAAAGAATACTTAATATTAACGCTTATCGGGCCTATGTCCCCTCCCACGTGACATCGGTATTTTTTCGTATTGTTTGTATGGCCCGTGTGAGGTGCAGGGTTGATTATTTAATGACATATTAATTAAGGCTAACACAAAGGGTATTTTACCGTTTCAAAAAAGTGGTACCAATCAAGAAATCTGAATTTTAAAAAAGTAGCCCACTGGCAACACTGTTCTATACAGGGTTCGTACGGGTGCTTGAATATCCAGATTAAGAAATTCTTCGGTACCAGCATTTTCTTATTGAAAAGCTCTCCTGAAATAAGGCTAAATTTTGTCCGTTTAAACTAGATTATTTTTTCTATAAAAAAATTCTGATATTGGGCCTTGAAAATAACGGTACCCGTACGAACCCTGCTATAACATCTTTTTTTTTTTTCATCTCAAACATACGACTAATAACATATTTTATTTAGATATCTTATAATTATTCAGTTTCTGAACTACAATAATAGGTACTTTTTGATGGTTTTTATAAATATTAAGCGATCCTTAAACCCTTAACCACTTAACTGTCAACTTTTTTTTTGACACCATAAACTAAAAACAGGGAGCCAACACCACTTTTTAAGTACAAAAATATTTCGCTTAAATAATCGAGAAAAGTCTGCCATTTAAAGAACCGAAGATTTCAGGTAAAAATTAGTGGTGAGGGAAAGCTTTTAATAACGAAGCCAGCTAACTTTTTGCCCGAACAGAGTTCGGGAAAAACAGTTAAGTGGTTAACTTTCTCATTTTTTTTTTTTTTACGCCATAAAGTAAAAACAGATAAACAGACACCACTTTTTACGTATTTGCCTTAAATAATCGAAAAATATCTGCCAGTTAATAAACCGAAGATTACAGGTAAAAATTAGTATCATCCAAGAGCTTTTAGTAACGAAATAAGAAAACTCTCCTTGCCCGAACTGAGTTCGGGTAAAACAGATAAGTGTTTAAGGGGTTAAGCACTACTTTCAGTTATACTTTTGCAATATGGGCTAGGGAAACGCAGAGCATTTTTTTTTTTTTTTTTTTTTTTTTTTTTTTTTTTTAAATATAGCGGTGCGAATAGAATATAAAAATAGTCGTATGTGGCAGCCCTGCAAATATTCACTGAATACAATTACAACCTAGCGGCGAATCATCTATAAAAAGTTAGCGTCCGGTAAGGGTTAAATTTTCATCAAATTTTATCCGTCCCCATGTGTTACGTACTACTAAAGGCTGTAGTGTGAAAACTGCTATCTAACTTTGTGCTCGTAATTCATAATAACATTTTGGTAAGTTTGATAAAATTTTAACGTTATTTACTATTTAATTATAATCTTTATTTAATTAATAACGTTTTGTGTTACAACTTTATGCATATGTAATTTTGTTTGTGTTATTTAAAAAACTTTCAGAGTTGTGCTTTACGAATATGAAATAATATTTTTTTTTTCATGTTCTTAAATCAAAAGTTATAAGTTCAGGAAATGCAGACAATAATTTAGACACATCCTGTGTAATTACTGCGTCTTTGATTGAAATTGGTTTAATAATAGTTGGAATGTGTTATACAAGATCAGAAACATAGGTTTGTTTAGCAAATTTTATGTGTTTCAATTATATCAAGTTCACTTTTTTTTCGATTTGAAGCGCCCGTAAGATCTTCGTATATTTTGTATACATTAAGACTTTGCTGACCGGTCACGAGTATACTCGTGTTTATATAGCGATACGTTGTTGCATAAAGGTGTGCGCTTTATCCGGTGTGGTAGCGTAAGGGTGGGGGGGGGGGGGTGCTGGATCTTCTTATTAGCACATTCATGACGTGAAACGAGAATTCTCGTTTTCATTCAAAAAACATCATTGACTAAGGGCGTGGTTTCTACCTTAGGATAACTCTAGGATAGATGGCCATAGTTTTTAAAGATTGAAAGAAAAATTCTTAGAATGCAAATACAAGAAATATTTATGCATATTTGGAATATCTTCATCATATTTTGGACAAAAAATAGTTAAATATCGAGATCAAAAAGTGGCAAACAAAATTGAAATTAAAATGGCAGATGGCCATCTCTCCTTCAAGGCGAGGAGAGATGGCCATTCAATACAAGAAGAAAAAATGTAGTTAAAATAGCAAACAGTAACAAATTTCATGTAGTTAATCATGAAAAATACATAGAAATTTTTAAAGATGCTATTATATCACGGAAAATCAGTGAATGAAATTTGAAGAAACAAAATTTGATGTATAATTTCAATCCTTCACTTTTCGTAAAATTTTAGCACATTTTCGGCAAATATCTTGATAGTTTGTACACGATTGATGGAACCACTTCTGGAACCTCATGCATTGTATTCAGTCATGTTGTTGGGTTGTGGTATTATATTCTTTTCCACAACTAACACAGCGATCCTCGTCCAATTCTATTCCCTCGAACTCTGTAGAATCTAATAATTTCAAATGTATTGCATCTTCTTCGCTGCTGGAAATGTCGAGTTTTTGTTTTTTTCTCGCGGCTTTAGACTTTTCACGATTTTAATTTTATTTATCAACTTTATCTGTTTCTGGGATGAACGTTTCCGAAGTTTTTCAATATCTTATGAAACACAAATACACCGTTAGGCTCTGTTATATTATTGTTATCGAAATATTTATATTAGTTAAAATTTAAATAATTATGTCCATAATTATAATTATAATTATAAAAATAAAAATTATATAATTATTTTAAAAATAATTATATTAAGTTGAAAACCTCACTCTTTATAATTTTGAAATATTGATTATAGGTGGCCATCTCTCCTCGATTTGATGCGGCCATCTATCCTAAAATTGATGGACAGATTGCCACCCAATTTAAAGCGGCACTCCGTCGTTTTACGTGTTTGTTTTAATCTTAAAAGAAAAGATTGGATTATATGCCTACCTTTAAATTCATTATAGTAAAAAGAAATGTCACATACATACTGGAAAACGTTCAGATACCTAAATCAACAAATATATCCAACCACTAAATTACATAAACTTTAAAATTACACTTTCTTTTTATAATTGAAAAACACGTCGCATCGAATGTACACGTTGAAGTATTTCTTACGAACAAAGTTTATGCTGCAATATATGATATAGTTTTTGAAATACTTAGACTGGCCATCTCTCGTCTATGGCCATCTCTCGTCTATGGCCATCTCTCCTCTATGGCCCTCCTCTATCCTAGAGTTATCCTACAAACAATGCATTTATATCATGTTGTCCTTATTTTTTTTTATTGTGAGACATTTTATACTAAATTCGTACATTGAAAGATATTTACCGATGCATAAACTTGTGAAACCTATCGAGAACACCAATTTACAAAAGACTTTCAGAACAGGGACGAGATTCTACTGTTTTAAAATTCAGATTTGATAAAAATTGCCGGTCAGCAATTTGTTAACAGTATTATTGTACGTTCAATGGTTAAATAAAGACAAATTTTCTATATAATATTGCTATTAGTAAAATGATCCACCCCCCCCCCCCCTTACGCTACGTCACTGTCTGGATTCTTAGCTCCACCAACGCCATTTTCTTGAATAAAATATCAGCAAGTTTTTATCAGAAAGATTACGTCTTTATACCAAATAGTTGGCCATTTTTTTTGTTATACTATATGTAATATCATATAATTTCATACATTTTCAAAATATTTATTGATAGATGAACTCTAAAATACTATCTAGGCAACCGATTTTCAGAAAAGGCGGGGCTTCCATTGTCTCGAAACACAGATTTCATAGGAGGTTCCTGGTAAACAATCTGTTGATATGTAAACACCAAAGTAAAACATATTTAAATCTACAATGACATTGAGAGCATTTCCTATCGAAAAAATGAAATTCGCACAATTATACAGTAGAACCTCTTTTATCCGAAACTCTCGGTTAACCGAAATCCCTTTTAAGACCCTTTTTTTTACTATCACATTCCTTGAGTGCAAAATCCTTTTTATAGTTTTTATTTTAAACGATCATATTCCTCACGTGCAATCAGTCCTTTCCGAACCACGAGTACATATAAATATTTTCGATCCCCTTTCTTGGAATTCCTTTGAATTTAACTTGAGCTTCCGTAAGCTGCAGAGTGGGACGAACGAAGAAAACGAACAAATTAGCAATTCTGAAGCTTTTGAATGTTTTGCAAAAGGTTTGGCTTGCCTGGAGCAGAAGAAAGACTTTGATACTGGCGATCTAATAATATTTAAAAACTTCGTGATAGAGCTTCAAAGCAAAGGCAATCGAAACTGCGACAAACAAAACATTGTTTCAAACCCTTGTGAAATATGTAAAAGGTTCTTAATTTCAAAATTAAAACTCAAGTAATTTATTCTTGTTTCTATTTTGCTATTGCTTTATTTTTATTTAGCACTTGTTACCATAATAAGAAATACCGCATATATTTCTCCTTAATCTTAACCCTTAATTGCATAGTGATGTAAATTTCCATCACCTTTTTATTTAATTTTTAATACATAAATTAAGTTCGTAACACCACTATATTTATATAGAAATATTAATCCTCTAAAAATTACAAAAATATGCTCCTAAATAAAGTTTAAAATCTATCCTAAGATTTCTGGTGTCAAATCCTTAATATAAAAATAAAAAACACAATTCTAAAAGAATAATTAATGCAACTAAGGGTTAAAATTCAAGTATTCTCGATTATCCGAAAATTTCAATTTTCCGAAAGATGGTAGGTCCCAATTACTTCGGATAATCGAGGTTTATTCTGTATATTAAATTTTTTAAATAAACCATTTTGAACATCGCACATTTCAACAATTTTCAAAATAAAAATTATCAGACGGACACTAATTGTAGATCCGAATTTTTGTTACAAAATATTTAAGCCATCTTAGAAAAAAGATTAAAAAAATGACCCTATGGTCAGAGGTGCCAAGTTCGCACTAATCTTCCGTAATGCGTGGATTAGTTTAACCCAGTTTAACAACGTTTCGAACCAGAAAAGTTATTTGATGAACCTTTATTTACTTAATTCCAGTTTTCTAAGTGTAACTTATTTAATTTCATCACTGAAAAAAAATTCTGGTGCGAAATGTATTAAACCAGGGTTAAATTAACCCACATATTACGGAGGATTAGTGGCAACTTGGCACCTATGCTATGGTGTAGGGGAAAAAATCATTGCCTAGTTCAGTGTAGACCGGCTGTGACCCACGGAATCTCCATAACATCACTAATTTCGTGCAGCTTTCTTCGATTTATTTAATCTTAGAAATTCTCTGATTAAATAAGTTTAGTAAAACAATATGGAAATACTGGTGCCAGCAAGACTACGAGATTACAGTTGGATACAGGGCCTGGTTACCGACGGGTAAACTTTCACCAGTAAATTTAAATAGGAATTTTTGGTTTGTTTAAAATTCCTAGTCGTGCAGAGTTTGATTAAAAAACAAAGAACAATTTCTATTCGTTTTTCCTGATGGAAGTTTTTCCCGCCGGTATTCGGACCCTGTTGGATAGCACTGCCCTAATTAATCGTCTAATGCCCATGGTAGCATATTGGATTTATGAAAAAAGAGGAGGAGACGTATAGAGTCTACCAGTTGCAAGTGAAGTAACTCAGAAGGTTGTCACAAGATTGCGGCTGATTTTTACATCGGATCAACAGTTTCTGGTTACCGCCAAAGCAAACTTCCACCAGTAAATTTTAATTAGAAAATATCGCCTCGTTTTAGTGGCTTATTCATGCAAAATTCCTCTCACAAATAATTAAAAATATTCTATTCGTTTTCACTGGTGGAAATTGGCCCGGCTGTTATAATCTGTTTCACTGACACTGACAGGAAGTTGTCTAGGTCAGTGTTGCCAGTGAGATACCTTTTTTAAATTCAGATTTCTTGTCTGGCACCACTTTTTTCAAATGATAAATTTTGCCTTATTTAATTACATATTAATTAAGACGAAAAATCGGTGAATTTTACCATTTAAAGAAAGTGGTGCCACTCAAGAAATCCGAATTGAAAAAAAGTAGCCTACTGGCAACACTGGTCTAGGTTGCCAGAATATAGTGGAAACACAGAGCCTGACTACCGCAGAAAAAATTTTCCACCCGTAAATATAAATAACTGTTTTTGCCTATAATTATGACTGATATAAATCGTTTAGATAAGGAGAATATTTTTATTCAAATTTACTGGTGAATATTTTTCCTGGCGGTGATGAGCCACTATGAAATCGATTACAGTTGAAGCTTTATTATTTTGAGGATATGTCAATTCCTTTTTATTTCTAGTTCCACGGATAGCATTTAAGCTGCCATCAGTGTTCCTGAATTAGTGGATTTATTTTTCACATATTCAGTATTCACACACTAAATTTAATATAGAAATATTTGCTTCATTTAATAACAAACATATCGTTAATAAATAAACCGAAATTTACTATTTAGAATTTCTGGTGTGAATTCCAATACTCTCAATTAATGGTTAATAAATGCCACATGAATTCTATCAATGCGATATTTATATAAATGAATTGCTTCTTTGTCAACGTTTTTTACATAATTTTAAAATGAGCGACAAATTTCCATATGCATCTAGATAGAAACACATAGATTAGGGGTGTCAATCTGTGACCCGGGATATCTTGATACATCCCATTATTTTTGAATAGCAATATTTAAGTCATTTAGTCGCAGAATTTCTGCGATTAAACAAGGTGAAGATTATAAAATTAGCAAATAAAGCCTTTGTGCAACAGTATTAAAAAGCAGAAAAAACCAACGTTTAAAAATGCACAAAAAATATATGAAAAGCAGGAAACTTTTTGCTGCTTTTCATATATTTTTTGTGCATTTTTAAACGTTGGTTTTTTCTGTTTTTTAAGGTGAAGATTACTCTTTGTAAATACTTGTGCTATTGACAGCCCGCGGGTTACTGTTTGACACATCTTGCATACATGTGATTTTAATTCATTTCTTTTTATTTAAAAGCCGCATATCAAAATATTTCCTAATCAACTTAGGAAACTGTACTTTTAAAATTTAACTGAAATGTTTCCGAATTAATACACTGGTTATCAAAAATTAAGGAAAAGTCACAAAATGCTAATTTTTAAATACGCGAATTCTCAAAAGGAAGTAATATAATTTGAATAATTACTATCTCTGCAGAACAGCTAGTCCATATAACATCTCATTCAGGTCACACATGGTCAAAAGGGTCACAGTCACTACGGCGAAACAAAAAATAGGAAATTCCATACGTCTCTTTTATGAGTCTAAAATGACTACTATATGTGACTCCACTGACAGGTCACTGTGACTGCTGCTTTGTGACGAGTCACCAGGTGACTTTGCAATGTCGTTTCATTGAGACTCTCGTCTGGAGATTCAATTTCAAAGTCATTGTGCACGTTGCATTATGATAAATCAACAAATAATATCACATTAAAGTCACGTGGTGACTTTCTGTCACATGACTTTGTCAAATGGTAACAGAGACCCTACTGTAAAGTCACCACTATGAAAAGTGGTGAAAAGTCACCATGTGACTTTAATTTGACATTATTTGGTGATTTATCATAATGCAACGCTCACAATGACTTCGAAATTGAGTCTCCAGATGAGAGTCTCAATGAAATGACATTGTAAAGTCACCTGGTGACTCGCCACAAAGCAGCAGTCACAGTGACCTGTCAGTGGAGTCACATATAGTAGTCATTTGAGACTCATAAAAGAGACGTATGGAATTTCCTATTTTTGTTTCGCCGTAGTGACTGTGACTCTTGTGACCATGTGTGACCTGAATGAGATGTTATATGGACTAGCTGTTCCGCAGGAATAGTAATTATTCGAATTATATTACTTCCTTTTGAGTATTCCCGTATTTAAAAATTGGCTTTTGTGACTTTTCCTTAATTTTTGATAACCAGTGTATAATTGAGGATGTCAAAATCTATTATATTTTTTTTTAACTAACTCCATTACTTTTAGTAGATAATTAAAAGAATTTAATATATGGGTAGTTCCATGAATTTTTGTAGTGTAAGTCACATTGCTGATAACTGTTATGCTTGTTTGCCGCCGTTATTTTCGAAAAGTTTGCTTCGCCTTTTTCAATTAATGAGATATCTCTCATAAAATAAGCCACATTTTTCCGTTCTAAAATACTGGTAGACAAAAATCGTAGCATGTGACTTACACGACAAGTGCTCATGGAAATACCCATATATAGTATTAGAATGCTTATGACATTATTCATAACAAGAATTTAAATCCCCATGCATGATGCATGATGCATGTGAAACCCATTTAAATTTATAATTCTCTACTTCGTCTTCCTCAGTATGCAGTTTTATTAAATTGACAAGGACATGAATCTTTTTATAAAATGACCCACTACTTTTCATTTCGTTTATTTTTAAAATGTATTTCTTTAAGAATTTAAGAACAATTTTCCTTTTCCTTACATACAAATATTTTGAAATGCAAATTTTCTTTGGAATATTTATTTATTCAATAACAATTTACGCAAAAAGAACTTGCATAATTCGAAATATTACTTCCACTTTTCGTTTCTAAATTTTCTTTTTAAACTTCAAGGTGTGAAAGTTCCTAGGAATTTGTAAGCAGTGTTGCCAGCGGGCTACTTTTTTAAAATTCAGATTTCATGATTGGTACCACATTTCTGAAACGTAAAATTCCCCCTGTTTTCGCCTTCATTAATATGTCATTAAATAAGGCGAATTAAACTATTTCAAAAAAGTGGTGTCAATCAAGAAATCTGAATTTCAAAAAAGTAGCCCACTGGTAACACAGTTTGCAAGGAGAAAGGCACCACTATTTTCAATTTAAAAATACTTACCTGGTATGTTCTTTTCAGAATATTTTTTTTCTGCATCTAAACCCTGAATTTGTAATATTTTTCTGCGATTAACCCCTTAATTCTCGCTCCCGTCATATTCACGGCCTGTGTCTTTTACTCAGATTGTTTGATTCCCACCAGTTTTATAAAATAGTGAAATTGGCTATATTTTAGTATCTTTTACCTGTCATTAAATAAGATGAATATTTTTTTCTCATAAAAGTGGTGCCAATAAGCAATTTGAATTTTTAAACCGTCATTTAATTCGAGCGTTAAGGGGTTAGATAAGGTGAAACATTTTATCAGAAAATCATTTTAAAATTTGAGGATCGACCAAAAATTCGATTTCGTTTTCGTTTTCGGTCCAAAATCTGAGTTTCGCCGAAAATTTTTTTTTGGCGAAAATGCTGCCGAAAATTCGGCCTGACCGAAACTCGACCAAAACTACCTGTATTCCAAAAATCTCGTTTCTTCCGTCGGAAAATTTCAACGTTACTCATTGATTCAAACAGTATAGGCTCAAATGAGACACTCTTTATTTATTGCTATGAACTTCACTGTTTATAATTATTAGTCATGACTGACTGAAAACGTGAGTGCAAATTACAATGCAAGCAATGCATATATGACGCTTTTCAAGTGTAATTAAAATCTGCAGACTGAACAGTAATAGAATTTTTTTAGTTTGAAACCCCAGAAGTGTTTGGTATACTCTTTGAGAAAGTTCTAGCATAACAGATCATCATTCACAAAAATCATTATAAAAGATAAATCGAGTTATGTAATGTATACCTAAAACATTTTTTAATTAGATGAAATTCGTATAATTAGAAAATCATTCTGTGTCGTCGATGAATTAATTACATTTTATTTTATATGAAAATAAAAAGTTTTGGTCAGAGGCACAGGAAAAGTGCCACCACTTTTTTTTTAAATATTCTTGGAGTTATTTAATAAAAAAATTCTGAGATTAAATAAGTCAAATAAAACTAGTCAAGAAAAGTGGTTTCAGTTGGCTCTCTGGCATGCGGGATCATCGCCGCTGATATAGTTCTTTTAATTTTAAACATACATAAATAATTTGTTAAATGGGTCATGAGCCTTTGTACAAATTTTATCAGCAAATACCTCATTCGTCAAAAGTTCGATACAACATGTAAAGTAATTCAAAAGGATCAAATGATAATACAACATTGCGGATTTTACGTATGGTATCAGGAAGTAATGGATTTTTTAAACAACAAAAGAGTTTTACATTCAAAAGTCAATCATAGAAGGCAGTTAATCGAAATATGAAACACAAATATGTAAAGGAAATTTGGGTACTTTTCTGTTAGCCGGGCGCCACTGATCACCAAAATCTCACCAAACAATTTTCTCGTCAAATCCTTTTGCAGTTGTCTCTGAAATGAATGAGGTTCGTTAAAACTCCCCTCACAAGACGAATTATGAGCGCTACGCGCCCAATAAACCAAAAAAACATCACTGGATGCATGAAACTGTTATACAGCAGTCTCTAAATTTTATGAAATTTGTTAAAACCCCAATTTCAAGTCGACGTACGAGCACTATGCGCCCATTAAACCGAAAAAAAACATCACTGAATTCATGAAATTCGTTGTGCAGCAGTCTCTAAAATGCATGAAATTCGTTAAAACCGAGATCACTATAATATATCTAAATGCATTTCAATATCCGCCATTTTATATACCAAATTATAATATCTTATAAAACCTATTTAAAAATACCTAAAATATATTAACAGAAATATATAAATAAAACACCATAAACTACAAAAAATTAATTTCATAATGAAAGTATGAAACAGTAACACACGTTATTGAAAATCCCGGGCCGTACAACGTTATTCTTGAAAACGCCATCTTGCACTCACCAAACCCTTTCAGTTTTTTAAACTCCACTGTCAGGATCAACAAAGTTATGCTTTTGGTTAGCCTAGAAATGATTCAATCCCTCCTTTTCAAGTTTTGTAGTACCAAAATTTAAAGCTTCTTGCTCTGTTAACCCCTTGAGGGGCAAGCAATTACGTTTCTGAAATTCTGAATTCCCACCGGAATCTTTCAAAAATTCTATTTCAAAATAAGTAAAAGCAATTTTACGGCTTTTTTCCACCAAAGTTAGAAAAGTAAAATTTAATAAAATTTTTCTGGTGTAAAACTTCATTAATCGTAGGTGGTATATAATATATACCGGTGCCCCTCAAGGGGTTATACGCAAATCACAAACTTCCATAATTATAAAACCGAAAAACGTCACACAAGCATATTTAAATGACACAACAACATTTCAATCCTTCCGCCCTAAGGGGTTGCTGGCAAATTAGTGGGAAAATCATCGTGGGATATGTTTCAATTCAAATAATGCCGAACGAAGCAATACTTGGCGATTTATCACTGGCGCCCGGCTAACAGAATAGAACCTAAATTTGTAATAAACAGGGCTGCCACTAGTTCGTTTTTTACAACTAGTATTGCTTAACCCCTTTGGGACGAGCGTCACGTATACGTAACACGTTAGGTGCTCAGAATCTTTGATTATTCTTACCAGTTATTTTTAACTGTAACTCTTACGCTTTTTTGTACCACAAAAATTTAGGAGTAAATTTTACCTTTTTTAATCGTCGTAATCTGGCGATTAAATAAGGCACAAATTTCTCTTGAATTTTTGTGGTACAAAAAAGCGTAAGAGTTGGCAGCTATGCTATTAACATTGCCTTTTTTATTCAGAACAATTCTGTGATTTAGTTAAATAAATATTTCTGCTTTAAAAAACCCATGATAAAAGATTAAAATTTCGGTAAAGGACGCTCGTTAAGAAGGGGGTTAAGAAAAAATTTCGTGGTAGTTTTCTGGAAGAATTGCAAGAAAAACGTCCTACTATGTAATTTCCTACGAAATTTATAATGATTTCTCTTAAAAAAAAAAAAAAAAAGTGGTGTTCAAAAAGCGGATCTAGTGGGAGCCCTGAATAGTATAGAAACAAGAGGAAAAAAGTCATTAAATAAAGCACAAAATTTTATTTGAATATCGTGGTATGAATTCGTAATTTCTGAATAAAAAGGCCAAACTGGCAATACTGTCCCTTGAAGTCGACACCTAAGTTGGGCACCACTGAACGACTACAATTTAGGAAGCATACTCCCAAACGGTGTTGCCAGTTTGGCCTCTAATTTTATTTTAATCCGAAATTTCAAATTCATACCGTAAATTTCTAAAGAAAAATTTTACTTTATGTGATTGCTAAATGTCGTTTATCTCTCTATTCTAAAAAAAGTAACTAAAGCTGTCACCGCCGCCGATTTTGAATTTTTTGTGACTGGAGATCTTTCTTTGTTAATATTCGTAATAAGAAAAATATTGCACACAAAAATATGAAATTCAGTGGTTTTATAGAGAAATGTTTGATAAACACGCTGATGCAGACAGTGTTTAAAATCGAAAAATTATTTTAAGATATATTTAATGTTGAAGTTGGACAAAATCGTTCCATTAAAAAAGTTTTACAGCAGGAAAAACTATACATGGGAATATAATAATTTTTAGATCATTTTATAAATTAGAAGTCCTCAGTTACCCCATTTTCCCACTCATTTTCCCAACCTCATTTTTTGAGGTTTTATTTCTATATTAAATTCAAATTTTCAGCATTTCGAGACATATTTTTTACAACTTTCAGAAAAGAGTGTTATTTTCAATTGTTCCCAAATTTAAAAACAGCGCAAAGAATAATATTTCCTTCAAATTAAAAATTTATTTACACGTGACTATTATAAACAGAAAAAACTTTCAAATGAGAATTAAATGATTACGTGTTAAAAGCAGGAAAATATTTATAATTACGTCATAAAAAATATTTTTACAAATGAATTTTAAAAGAGGAAGAAAATTGCAAAATAACAAATGCATTAATATATGTTAAAATTCGTAAATGGAGGAAATTACGCCATATTTAAAATTGCCAAACCATAATATTGCCAAACAGTTTAAATTTAAAAATATATTTGCGCGAAACATTTATTTCATATTTTGAGATAATATTTTTTAACTATTACTCAGAATTTCAAGACAGCGCAAATAATATTTCCTTTCTAACAACAAAAGTATTTTCACGTGAATATTAAAAAGAGACAGAAAACTTTGGAGAAAATTACGTCAGATTTAAAAAGATGCATTTAAAATGTCTTATTTTAAAAAACTTTCTTACAGCGTTGTTAAAAAATACCCGGAGACTCCATTTACTTAATTCATTTTATATTAGCATATTTTCACGTGTTTCCTAGATTTGATTTAATCAAAGACGAAAACAACCCGTTAACAGGGAGATCGTCACTGTTTTTTTTTTTTTTTCTTTCTTTTACAATTCATTCTTCCGAAAATTTTTTAAAGATGATGAAATTAAAGTGCGTTTAGAGTTTGTGGTGTCTGAACGGGGTTTGGCGAGCGTTGCTCGTAGGGGCAGAGCCCCCTAGTATAATAAAATATAACATACTATTCTTTATTTATTGTGTGATCTCGGAATTTCTGAATAGAAATGGAGGCCAAACTGGCAACCCTGGGCCTAAATAAACATGATTAGAAAATGGAGTTATGAATAAAGAGAAGGACACATATAGTGTATTGTCTACCAGTTGCAAGTGAAGTAACTGAGGAGGTTGTCACAAGATGGCTGCTGATTTCAGTGTTGCCAAATTGGAGACATTTTTAATTCAGATTACTTGACTGTCACCACTTTTTTAAAATAGTATAATTCACCTTATTTTTCAGAATTTTTAATCTATTTCTAAATAGGCCGAATATTTCTATTTCAAAAAAGCAGTGACAATCAACAATCTGGGCACAAAAAAGCCCCAATCTGGCAACACTGGCTGATTTTTTGACATCGGATCAACAGTTTCTGATTACCGCCGAAGCAAACTTCTACTAGTAAATTTTGAATAGAAAATTTTGCCATGTTTTAGCAGCTTTTTTACGAAAAATTTCTGTCATAAATATGCTTAAATTTTCTGTTTTTTTTTTTTTTTTTTTTTTTTTTTTTTTTTTTTTTTTTTTTTTTTTTTTTTTTTACTGGAGGCCGTTTGCCCAAGTATTATAATCTTTTTCACCGGTAATAATAGGAGGCAGTCTAGGTTGTCACAACATGGCGGAAAGGCAGGTTCTGACTACCGCCGAAGTAAACTGCCACTAGTTAGAATTAATATCTGTTTTAACCTTTATTTATGACTGAAATTTCGATTTAATAAGGCATTGAAATAAGGAGAAATTTTCTATTTAAATTTATTGTTGGAAGTTTACACAATGGAGTTATGAATAAAGAGGAGGGGACATGTAGTGTGCTGTCTACCAGTTGCGAGTGAAGTAACTGAGGAGGTTGTCACAAGATGGCTGCGGCTTTTTTAAAATAGGATCCTCAGTTTCTGATTACCACTAGGCCAAACATCCCACCATTAAAATTGAATAGAAAATTTCGTCATATTTCTACGTCTTATTCATGGAAATTTTTCTCAAAAATGTCGTAAAAAGTTTTAATTGTTTTTACTGGTGTCAGTATGCCTTGTAAAACTGTCAGTTTGTTTCCCTGGTTGTCACAATATGGCGGAAACGCAGTACCTAACTATTGCCAAAGTAAACTCCTACCAGTAAAAATGAAAATCTGTTTCTACCATTATTTATGACTGAAATTTTGTAATATTAAGGCGTTTAAATAAGTTTAAAATTTCTATATAAATCTACTGGTGGAAGTTTCCACCGACAGTAAACAACGCCTGCGATAGCGGTTACAGTTGATGCTTCACTATTTTAAGGATATGTCAGTTCCTCTCTATTAATAGTTCCATGGTTTACACCGACGGCAATCAACCACAGCGAAAGCGGTTACAGCTGAAGCTTTACTATTCAGGGATCAGATTTCCGACTTTTTGCACACCAGTATAATCTTAGAGAAGTGTTGTTCTTTTAAATCGCAAAAATGTTCCGATTAAATAAAATAAAATTTTCTCTAAGATTATACTGGTATACAAAATGTCGGAACTCTCATCCCTGCTATTTTAAGGATAAGTCAGTTCCTCTTTATTAATAGTTCCATGAATTAGAACAAGAAATTGTATTCAATAAACTCTACATCATGGCTACGTGGTATTTATTTTATTTCAATTATTAAATAAAATTTCTGGTTCAGAATTTGTTTATTTGGTTTGAATCAAATTATGTATAAAATTTACGGTTAAAGAAAGCAAGTTATTTTGAAGTACGTATAATGTCTTTTTTTACCTGGAAGAGTGGCACTTGTTTAAGGAACTTGTTTACTTGTGGAATTCTGGATGTTTTCCCACATAACTGATCTCCATAACCATCGAGAACAGCTTGCTCTAACTTCTCAAGGGCACCCAGCTTTAACCATAAAGCAATAGTTTCTTCACTAATAGATGTCATAAGTGATAATGGTACATGACAGGATGTTCTAACAGGCGGAAGGCTACTAGCTGCCGCAGAAGTGGCAGTCATTGTGGCTAGATCTGAAAATGATGGAAAATATAGAACTATTATTAACAATTACGTTAAATTATTTTACATTTTAAAGCAATTTATTTAACTTTCAAAGCAGAGATTATTTAACACTAGAACGTCCGGAAATTTTACTCAAGTTTCATAAAAACATTTGACACCAGAATTTTTATTTAAAAGTATTTGGCTGATTTATGTAACGTAAATCTGCGTGATTTAAATTTAACTTATTTTCTGAAAGAATTTCTGGTTCCAATTGACATTAAATCATATGGTCGGAGTCAGATCGACTCCTTTTGGGCGTTCTAGTGTTAATTACCGATACGATTTCCTAAAAGAACCATTAAAGTGTGGGCGACGGCTGCGCAAATTCTCTCCTCATTAAGACTTCTCTTTGTTTGTCTGTCTGTCTACAGTCTGTCCATGCTCTAACTCGCTAAATATGCTCTGATTGCCATGCAATTGATATACGTTATTGAAATTTACTGTCATGTTTGGTATTGAAAATGAAGTGTGTAGCATTTATAGTTCATTTACCGGATGCTCCCAATAATTCTATTACAAATAAAATCATAAGACGAAATGCTATATTTAAGCTTGATTCAATCATAAACAACACAATATTAACTTTAAAAAGCTGATTATTTTACTTAAAAGGCGACTAAAATAATAAAATTGATGTTACAAGTTAAAAATATGCATTTTATTTAAAATTTATTTGTACTTTCGGGCTGCGTTTACCGAGGCTATCATCAGTGAATATTTTAATAGCTAATTCGTGTTCATTTATACAAATATGTCACTTTGTTTTCAAATGGGAGAGCCAATAATTATTAGAGTCTTCCTCTAATAATATCTCTAATATAACTCTATAACAAGGGTGGCCAACCTTTATGTCTAAAATTCACTTGACGCCGTTTCCTAAGAATTGTAAATTTGTCCTTTTTAAATTGCAGACCTTCTGTGATTAAACAATACATTTATTTTCTGTACATAATTACTGGTATCTGTGTGGCACGCGTGCCGCGGGGTGGCCATCCCTGCTCTATAATAACTCTAATAATTATTGTCTCTCCCATTTCAAAACGAAGTGACGTATTTGTATAAATAAACAGCAATTAATTATTAAAATATTCTCTGATGATGACCTCGGTCCGAAAGAACTAACAAGGTAGGTATCCATACGGGCATATTCAGAAAAATCTGAAAAAATTACAGAGTGTTCTTCTCATGTGGATATATATGTTTATAAAAAAAATTTGGCGGAACCTCGATAGAACGTTCGTAAAAAATAATGAAAATTTCGTTTATTTGGCGATTTATCATCGGTTGGCGATGAAATGAAATTTCGAAAAACACTTTTTTATATCGAATACTCTTTAAGGTAAAAATGTTTTATATTGAACTTGTTTAAATAAATTTAATGTAAATAACTTTAGTTTTGTCAGTTTTAGTTTGATTTAACTATAGCTTTGTCATACATATATATATTTAATGAAAATTAAATATCAAATTTTATGAATTAAAACAAAATTAAAATTAATTAAAATTGTTTCAATAACTCAAAATTAAGTCCAATTGAGCACTATCGATTCAATTTTGTTGCTATGGAAACGACGAATTCTTTGATATTTAAATGAATAACTTGTAAATGAATCTTGCCTTTATTTTGGAATACGCTTAAATATATGAAAGTATTTTTTTATATATGAAATTGTTTTTAAGGTAATAAAATTAAATAACAAGCAACATAAATATGTAATACGAAAAAATGTATTTATTAAACTCTCTCATTGTTTATATTTAAATTCATTAAATACTTTTTATACGCATTCTAAAAATCAATTAACAAACAATTTTCAAGTGCATTAAAATCCTTTACTTTTGGCGAGGAAAAGTACTGCTCGCCAAATCGCGTGACGCTTTCGTCTTTTTGCGCCAAATACTCGAAAGTATTTTTTTTTTTTTTAAAACAGATTTTCCACTAAATTTGACTGATCCTTTATTACATACATAAGTAGTTTAATTGGTATTTTTATTTTCAAAATATTCAGAATATGCCCAGTAAGGAGACCTTCCTTGTAAGACGTTTTAAATAAAATGTATATTTTTTATATGTAACATCTATTTCATTATTTTAGTCGCCTTTGAAGTAAAGTTCATAAATGCGTATTTTATAATTCTCTTACATTACAGTCTATGGGATAAAATAGTTTGCTGTGTATTTTAATGATATTACACTATTTCAAACATATTGAAATTAATATGTTTTACTTATGTTCACTGCAATAGGCTTACTATAGATAGGATGTGCATAGCGTTCATCGTTCATTTACAGGGACACATAAAAGAATTCGGTTACATTACTGTCTATTAACAATAATTGCTGGAAGTAAGTTTTCAGTTACGGTAAGCGTTTTTAAATTTAACTAATTATTTTCCTAGTTCTTGTTGTGTATAAAATCTACAGATTGTATACAGGGCAGCTCAAAAGATCTCGAGTTCATTTCCGTTTATTGACGGATATTATGAGAAATTCTCAACTGTGCTATGTGTTTCCTAACTGAACTAAATTTTACCGAACTATACAGGGTGATTCAAAAAAAGTTTACAAACACATGGCAAATCAGGCATACAACAAGGATGAAAAGTCACATAGGAACATAGTGTCGCAAACCACTTATTTAGTCACAAATATAGGGTGTTTCATCCTAAATCAATTTGGGTTGAGGGTTAAAACTTTCAGAAAACTGAAGCATATGATAATAAAACATTTAACAGAAATTCTAACCTTTCTTGTCAATGTGCTAACACCAAACAAAAGTGGTAGAAGTTTACATTATACGCGCCAGTAGTAGGTATTTTAACCTCCTCCTCATTTTGAACTGTGGTTATGAATTTATACGGTATCATCGATTGCTTGAGCGACATGTTTTCCCAGATTTTTTTCGTGGTGTTATCACATGTCACATAAAACAAAGTACATATCGCTGCATTTTTCTTGCAATGTTTTGATTTTACTGGAAATTATTACCGTCAACCCGGGTTCAGTTAGGATGAAACTTCCTGCATTTGCAACTAAATAAGTGGTTGCGACTCTATGTTCCTATGTGATTTTTTTATCCTTGTTGTATGCCTGGTTTGCCATGTCATTTTGTAAACTTTTTTTTTTTTTTTTTTTTTTTTTTTTTATAATTACCCTGTATAATATACAAACAGATCTATACATCATATACAGTGCTTCACAAAATAATTCGGATATTTTCCCGACTATTAATGGTAATTGCTGAAATTGAGTTTTCGAGTGTGTTATGTATTTTCCAAATTGTTTTCTAGGGAGCTTTGTCTGTTGTTACTGGGATAGATACATGGAACTATGAATAAAGAGGAATTGACATAGCCTTAAAATGGTGAAGCTTCAACTGTAACCGATTTTGCAGGGGCTCATTATCGCCGAGGAAACTCCCAACAGTAAAATTGAATAGAAAATTTCTCTTTATTTCAACGCCTTATTATACAGAATTTCAGTCAAAATTATGGTCAAAAACAGATATTTATTCTTACTGGTGGAAGACTTCAGCGGTAGTCAGGACCTGCGTTTCTACCATATTGTGACGACCTTCACAACCTCCTGACAGTGTCAGTGAAAGAGATTATAATACCCGGGCCAGACTCCACCAGTAAAAACGAATAAATTTTTTTACCATAATTGTGAAAGAATTTTTTCATGAATAAGCCGCTGAAATAAGGCGGAATTTTCTATTTAAAATTTACTGGTGGGATTTTACTTCGGTAGTAATCAGAAACTGTTGACCCGATGTAAAAATTCGTCGTCATCTTGTGGCAAACTCCTCAGTTACGTCACTCACAACTGATAGACTCTACACTATATTTTACCTCCTCTTCATTCATGACTCCATTATTAGATACTAGCACAATTTAAGCAGTGCAAATCTGTACAGTGTTGCCAGTGGGCTACTTTTTTTAAGTTCTTGATTTCTTGATTGGCACCACTTTTTTGAAATAGTAAAACTCATCTAATTTAAAGACATATTAATATAGGCGAAACAAGAGGAATTTTACCATTTCCAGGAAAGTCTGAACTTTAAAAAAGTAGCCTACTATCAACACTGAAGGTGTAAGGTTTTCCGAGATTTTTTTGTATATGAACGATAATTTGGGATATTTTCCTTTCAAAACTTCTCTGTTACCAGTGTTGCCTCATCTGGATTATTTTTTATTTAGGCATTCCGAATTCTCACCAGTAAGTTTTAATAGTTATTTTTGCTTTATAAGATTATAGATATCTCATAAATAAAAGAAAAGAAAAGAAAATTGCTCTTCAAAATTATCTGTTGTGAATTCAATATTTCTAAATAAAAAATCCGCCAGATGAGCCAACACTATCTGTTACAATACTGGCTGTTACTTAACGTAATCCCTACAATTCTGAAATTTAATTTTCAGTGGTGAAAGTTACTTAAATTAATGTCATGACAGTTAAATAAATATTATTGATATTTCTGTCTATATATTTGCTTAAAAAAGTATTCAACTACGAAGAAAATTCAACTAGAATATAATAAAAAATAGGGGTATAATAACAAAAGCAAAGAATAAAAATTGTTGCCTAAATCAGCAGCAATGAATAAATTGATTTCTAGATTAGCAGATATCGATTGAAACTACGGAAAACTAAGTGCATTATGGTAATAGCTTAAAAAAAATGAGTAAACGATGTAAAAAATGAGTTTTTCGGAATCTTTTTTCCAATCCTCTTACGCAAATATCGATAAATGTGGGCTAATCGATATGAAAATATTCGGTTTTATGTAATAAGATTTTTGGTTTTAAATATTCGAAAGAAGAGAAATATGAAGGGACTACTGCAGATTTAGAATAAAAGTTTAAAATATGATTTAGCTGTAAACTGCTTCTTTGAGTAAAATCAAAGGCAAATTATAATTGAAATAGTTATATAATTAAAACAAAATATTAATAAAATTAAAATAATAATAATAATAATAGATATTTAATTTTTACCCCTTTTCACAATATTCATCTGAACCTCAAAAGTTATTGTTAGTTAGCTAATGTTTTTGGTATTTTTTCCTTCTTAACCCATTAACGACGAGCCTTCTTTACACTTCTTTTAATTCTTCGACACCAGTTTTTGCGACATTGTAATTTTGAATTTTAATCGCTGAAAATCTGAGATAAGATAATGTGAAAATTTCCAAACTAAAATACTGGTATGTAAATTTTAAAATTTTGTTCGCCTGGCAAGTGTTCTTGCCAACCGGCTTTAATGAGATGAATGAGTTAACCCTTTTACGGACAAAGCAGTTCCATTCCTAAAATGTTGAAATAAATGAATAAATGACACCGGAAAGTACGAACAAATTTATATGCAAATAAGAAAAAGCGATATTTCACTAAATAATAAATGGAAAAAAATTATATTGAAATTCTGGTGTGACTGTTACATTTCGTAATAAAAATTTTGCGGTCTCATAGACAAACCACTGTCCGTGAAAGGGACAGTGGCCCTTTCAAGCACAGTGATCTCACGGCGGGAGCACCTAATTTTAATTCCAAACTTGCAAACGGCACCAAGAATATTTTAATAATTTTTTGCTTTTATAATGAAAGATTAAAAATACATGTTTTTCTTTCTAAGAAGCTCGTAAGTAAATTCTGGTGTCAGTCAATCAATTCATCATTTTACGAACAGAATTTTTCTGTGCCGGAAAGGGTTAAAGAAATTGAGACAGACCGACTAATGTGGATTATGGATAGGCATATTATTGACAGGCAATTTCCTGTGAAATCTGTGTTTCGAGACAATGGAAGCCCCGCTTTTTCTGAAAGTCGCTTGCCTAGATACGCTTTTCGAGTTTATCTATCAACAATTAATTCAAAAATGTATGAATTTTATATGAAATTTCATTAAGTCTAATAAAAAATGGGCAAATTTTTGGTATAAAGGAGTAATCTCTCTGATAAAGCGTGCTGATATTTTATTGAAGGGAAATGCCGCAAGCGGAACTAAGGATCCAGAGAACTCTTTTAGTCAAGAACGTATCGAATTATAAACACGAGTATACTCGTGCCCGGTCAACGAAATGTTAACACCAGGAAGACGGGAAATTTTACTCAAGTTTCATAAAAACATTTTACACCAGCATTTTACATTTAAAACTACTTGTTTTTTAAAGAAATTTCTAGTTCGAACCGAAATATATTCATTTCGTACGGGTCAAAATGACCCCTCACCGTCTTTCTATGGTAATCAATACAAATATACACAAACAATAGCCTAGATACAATCCCGACAACCTGCCTCTAGTGGACAGCTCCTGTGCTGCCAGTGGCATACTGCCAACTTGTACGGATTTTTCGTACCACTAAAATTTAACAGAAATTTTTAACTTATTTAAACATTAAAATTTCTAGAATTTCGGTGATTCAATTAGTTGAAATTTACTATTAAATTTTAGTGGTATCAAAAATCCGTACAAGTTGGCAGCTATGCAGTGGGCTACTTTTTTGTATTCAGATTCCTTGATTGACACCACTTTTTTGAAATGGTATAATTCGCCTTATTCAATGCCGTATTAATTAAGGCAAAAACAAGGGGAATTTAACCATTTCAAAAAAGTGGTGCCAATCAAGAAATCTGAATTAGAAAAAAGTAGCCCACTGGCAACACTGGAGAGCTCCCTGAACAATAAATGAGATTATCTCTAAAAAAGCAAGTTGCCTTTGGCGAGGAAGATTTTTACCTCATTTTATGTACACGTACTTACTAGTGCTGGACAGAATGAATGATTTTACTATCGAATGAATCATTCGGGCATGTGCAAAAGCACAGTTTCCAACCTTTGTATATATTTTGAATCACATACCACCGGGAATTTCGCAAAACAATTCATACTTGTCAACCTTTGTAATTTTTTTAATTAATTATCTTTAGAAATTTTGAAGATAAAAGGAATTTTTAATCTTTTATAAGTTTCTTTAATCCTCTGACAGTCTAGCAAAAGGGCAAAATCATAATTTTTTTTCCCTGTATTTTGTTTTAAATGCTAAAAAAGACTATTCTTTCATCATTATATAAAAAAATCTTTATTACGAATATGACTGCAATTCTAGAGAGCATAATTTATTGTTCAATGTATTAAAAATGCATTAAATCAGTAGAATTATCTTACTTTAAATTATGCTTATATTGCAGTGAAAACTGGAGTGTAGTGAACGTATTAACCGTTTCAGGGACAAAGTACTTCTATTCGTAAAATGCTGAAATGATTGATTGACACCAGAATTTTCAAACATACTTTTTTAAAAATGAGTAAACCTTTATCCCATGCTTGATAAACAAAAAAATTTAACACACCATACGCGGGCAATTTTTCGAAAATGAGCACTAAATTTACGTTCACAAACGCCACTGTTAATTAAAACCTGCTCGCAACCAATACGAAACAAACATGCTTGGATTACACCTTTCTTTTTTTGTCCGTACAAAATTTCCGGTACCAGTAATAATTTCTGTCCCCAACCCACAAAAACGTACTAGTACGTGTCCCGCGTACAATGTGTTAACCCATTAACCGCCAAAACTATAACGTTGAAATATTCAACTTTTTAGCTGAACGTACTTTGCCACCACAAACTTTGAAAGATAATTTTCGCTTCATACGATCTTAAAATGTTATGTCTGTAAGTAAGGTCAATTTCTTAATAAAAAATTTGTAGTGGATATGTAAAGAATCTAAGTATGTGCATTTATTTTGACCGTTGTGTGAACGCAACACCAGCGGGTAATGGGTTAATTTCAGAATTCTGGTGTCAATGTGGCTTTTAAGGATTAAAACTACCGTAATTTCCGGCGTATAATCCGCGGATCAAACAATGATGTTTTGTCCCAGAAAATTTTTTAAATAAAATGTAACTTCTTAGATCGAGATAAATATTTGGCAACAATTACTAAATAAAATTTCTGGGTCCAAACAGAATTATTTGATCCACGGGCCGGAAATTACGGTAAGTGGTCCAAAAAAGAATCACCGCCCTTCTAGGGGTTAACACGGGATTGCGCGTGAAGGGGTTTTAATGAAAATTTTAATGAAGATATGAAAAAAAAAAATGACAGAAACTTTCCGGTAGAAATTGAAATAAAAGAAACGAATGTTGGCAGCTATGCTTTGATGCACGCCCGGATGGTTCATTCGAATAGTAAAATCATCCATTCTGTCCATCCCTAATGCTTACATAAATGTTGAACCTGGTTCAAAACACATAACCATAAAACTACTTTTAGATCAGATGCACCGCCTAAACATCACGCGTGCCGCAGAGCACTAATAGCAAATAGTTTATAACCGTAATCGTGTACTTTTTAATGAGAGAACTACTGGTAAGAATTTTATTTGGAAATAGTAGTTACTCTGATGCTATCGAGACGCAGTGTTGCCAGTGGGCTACTTTTTTTAAACTCAGATTTCTTGATTGGCACCCGTTTATTGAAATAATAAAATTCGCCTTATTTAATGACCATATTAATTAAGGCGGAAACAAGGTGAATTTTACCATTTTCAGAAAAGTAGTGGCAATCAAGAAATCTGAATTTAAAAAAAAAAGTAGCCCACTGGCAACACTGTCGGGACGCAAAGTGTGTACCATTAGTTTAGTTAGTACAGTCGTGGAAAAAAAACGTAAACACCCCCTTACTAACTCTGCAAAAAAATATCGTAAAAGAAAGTTACTGGTACCACACGATTGGTAATAAAATCTACTTTTAAATGATGGATATCAAATTTTCTTAGGGTGCATCTACATATTAAAACGAACCATAACTTTGTTTTTTTCAATAGCAGCACACAATTCTGACAGCATAAATGAACTCTACACCCTTCAATTAGACTTAAAACAAATTTTTATGCAATTCGTACCATAAGTTTCCGAGAAACAAATTATTTTAAAACGAGCGTATTCTAGGGGCTGTATCCAAATTGAAGTTCGATACTCGATTGTTCAACCGAGAGAGTCCCCTTCTTGATCAAGGCATCTTAAGCGCCACTCAAGCAGTCATTGAAGACTACTAGATTACAGGAGAGCAGAAGATATTTCAAAATACCTAGTCACTTCTATCATAGGCGGCCCCTTAAACCATCATTTTGCGTTTTTTAAGCATAATTTGAAAATTACTTGGAAGTAAAATGAGAAATTTTGGATTTCCACAAAGCTGGACTTAATAAATCTAAATCCATCAAAAAAAATTGTAGGTTGCAATTCATAATTTTTTCGAATATTAATTTCATAATTCATAGCATAAAATTATAAAAATTGCAAATTCAACGTATTTATGTTTGGGTATTTTTTTATTATTGCTACGCAAAAAATTAGCACATTAGAGGTATGATTTTAGGAGATATTAATAAAAATATGAAAATGTAATTTAACATTAGAAGCACTAAATTTTGAATGTTTATAATTCAAAAACTTATCATTCAAATGAAATTTGGTGTCTGAACCAATAGTTTGAACCGATGATTTGAAATATCTTGTTAAAATTGGGCATTGCCATTGAAAAAAAAAATTAAGTTTGGGTTTGTTTTAATTTGTAGATGCCCCCCTAAGCAAATTTTATATACATCATTTAAAAGTAGACTTTATTTCCCATCGTTCGATACCAGTAACTTTCTTCTACGATAATTTGTTGGGGAGTTAGTAGGGGGTATTTACTTTTTTTTCCCATTACTGTATATTAACCCTTGCCGGCTATGAACGTGGTCGCCACAAAGTTTCTTACAATCCGTATTTTTGAGTACGATTGTTTCAGAATAACAGCCATTGCCTTATTTAACAGCAGAAAATTATTTTAAAAGACTATTTGGAAAAAGTGATACTCGTAAAAAAGGGGAATCTTAGGAGCCCAGATTGCCCCGCAAAGATTTAAATGAAAACAGTAATTTACAATTAAATAATATGATACACAAAATACACATTTTTGTTATATATACACATAGTTGTTATGGTTCTTCAATTTGAATACCACATTGTTTGAATAGTAAAGTTCGCATTCATTAATCGTATAAAATAATTACCAGTTCTGCGATTAAATAAGGCGATTTTAATATTCGAAAATAGTGGTACATTAATTGGACCGTAAGAAACCTGTATATTTCTGCTCGCAAATATATTCATTATTACATTATTAAACAAAAAATATTTGTGCGATTTTGTGCGATAACTGGAAAATTCACGGAAATGAATAAAACAAAGTATATGCCTGAGTTATTTAGAGCTATTGAATATGACTGTTTTGGAATAACAATGTACTCGTACTCCGTACTTAACGATAAGAAATGCTGCTATTAAATAACGCGATTAATAATACTACTAAGAAAGAGTCGTAATAAAAATCCGTAATCATTGGGAGCTACAAATAAATTGCATTCATTTTGCTTTCTTCAACAAATATATATATATATATATATATATATTACTTTGATGCACTTTTTTCAGGATTAAATCTTAACGGAATGGGTTAATTAACTCCTACCGATTCAAATATTACGAAAAATGTTATTTTCAGTTACTCCTCCAACGGAGACTGTCAGTGCCATCTATTGAGCTTGATGTAATACATTGATTTTCATTTTCATTACGAAAATTCTCCAATATGTCTCTATCTCTTTGTATACATAGGCATAGAGTCTGTAAAAGAAGCACAGACTAAATTCCACTACTTTTTCCTGATATATATTATTTAGTTATTTAGGATAGAAATTCTACTGTTAAAAATATATCGACCATTTCTATTCAGAAAAGTCCTCTGGGAGTTTGCTTGTTTCCACCTCCACAGCCACCCTCCCATGACAGAATCTTTATATTTATAAGTAATTACATAGATTCTGTCATTTATTCGCATAACATTTTTTAAACGAAGAGAGTTACGAATTTCAAGCTGCATTGAAAGAGAAAAATAAAATAAAATAAATAAATAAAAAATTGACAGAGTTTAGTGCGCATTTAAAAGAAGTTATCATTATCTGAGTAAAAATATTCCAAACTTCAAATCTTTATTAACGTAATATATTTTGAAATACGCTTGCTTCTGGAAGCAGGACATCTACAGGCATTTTTTAAATTTTATTTCAAAGGCTTCGTGCCACTTTTTCCAAACTGTAAGACCAATGTCAGACGGGCGTCTCTTTTGCTGATTTTTTGCTTAAGTATTATCCATTCACAATACTATAGCATTGTGAATAGATAATACTTAACCCTAGCTCTACCGGGAATTTTATTCAAGTTTTAATAAAACGTTCTACACCAGAATTTTTATTTAAAACTATTTAACTTATTTATTTACCTTATTTTTGTCTGGTTTATATACTTAGTTTATTTTAAAGAAATTTCTGGTTTGAATGAATATTTTGTATGTACCTGTCGGGTCCAATGGACCCGTCTGGTAGACGGAGGGTTAAGCAAAAAAGCAGCAAAAAAGACGCTCGTCTGACATTGGTCCAATACTTACGAACCTCTTCTGCATTAACTTCAGCCAGTGTTGCCAGATTGGGGACTTTTTGTCCCCAGATTGCTGATTGTCACCGCTTTCTTGAAATTTAAATATTCGCCCCATTTAAAAATAGATCAAAAATTCTGAAAAATAAACAAATTATACTATTTTAAAAAAACGGTGACAGTCAAATAATCTGAATTTAAAAAGTCCCCAATCTGGCAACACTGACTTTAGCAGGGTTGCCAGTTTGGCCTCCGTTTTTATCCTGAAATTTCAAATTTACACCGGAACTTCCTAAAGAAGAATTTTTACTTAAAGTAATCACGAAATTTTTGTCGTTAACCCCTTGACGGTCGCATTAAATTACGGTTTAAGTATTCAAATTGCTTATTAGCACAACTTCTTTAAAAACGAAGTTTTTTAGTGGGCAGGTAAAATGATACCATAATAAAGCCAATTCCACTATTTTATAAAAGTGATGTGAATTAAACAAACTTAATAAAAGATACATCCCCGAATATCACGGGAGCGGGAATTAATAGGTTAAATAAATCAGAAAATACTGTTTATTTTATCTGGTATGAATTCGAATTTTCCGAATAAAAATGGACGCCAAACTGGGAACCCTAAACTGCAGGAGAGATGTACCAAAAAAGTATATATTTTTGTAAATTATGGTGCGACTGGCGTATAAAAATAGTCCCCTATTGCAATCCAGTAAATATTAGTGATGGGCGAAATGAATAATTTCACTATCGAATGAGTCATTCGGGCATGCACAAAAACATAGTTTCCAAACTTTGTATATATATGTTTAACCCTTAAATGCGCGATTTTTCATTTTGTTTCGAAAAAATTATATATCATTCTCTGAAAGGTTTATTACACAGAAAAAATAATGAAAAAAATCAGAAATACATTTTTCATATAATACGTCAATCTTTTCTTCTGTTGCACACCTGCAATACAAGTAACAACTACTGTCGTGTACCTGTTTTACGCCAAAATATTGAAAATTAGTAAATATTTTAAGAAGTATGTCTCCAAATGCCTTAATTTGTATAATTATTTATTTTATAAAACTTAACATTTAACCCTTTAATTCCCATAATAGAATACGATCTAGAAATTACGTAGTTCAGAGAATCTGACTTTACTCCAGGAAGTTTCAATAATTAATGTCGCTTTATTTAAATAAGGAATGTCTGTTATTAATTAAAGCAGATATTGCTTTTTAATTTTCCGGTGTGAATTAGGTATATACGAATAAAAAAAAACTATTAAATTCAAAACACTGTTGTTTTGCATATAAGCAAAGTTGCGCACTAAAGGGTTAATCAATTACCACTAGAAATTTTATGAACAGAAAATAACATAAAGCATAGTTTCTAGTTGTTCTTAATTTTTTTAATCAATTACATTCAGAAGTTTTGCAGATAAAAAGATTTTTTATATATTTAAGTGGTTCTTAAATGGATTCTAATTAAAATACAAAACTTCTTTTTTTGATAAAAAATTTCTGGTAGAAATTGAATAAAAAAAAAATAAATAAAAATTCGCAGCTTCTTTTTTGAGCATACCCGGATGATTCATTTGAATAGTAAAATCAGTTATTCTGCCCATCACTAGTAAATATACTTATTAACCCCTTAATTCTCGTTCCCGTGATATTCACGGACTTTGTCTTTTATCCAGGTTGTTTGATTCCCACCCGTTATATAAAACAGTGTAATGGGCTTTATTATACACCAATACACCAATGCAGTTATTATTGAGTCCCTACAGAAGTCGTGTTGCTTCTGTTTATCTCAGTCGAATTCTGAAAAGTCGAATTATCAGAGTGCTTCGATGATTAAGCAATAATGAATTCCTTACGAATTCTTGAGCATTGGGATGGTAGAAGTAGCCAGGGATCGTAGGGAAAGATGAAAAAAGGCCCCAGAGCAATACATTCTTTTATATATATATAAATTAGTTATACCAAAATAAAAATGATAGGAATCGAAAAATGTAATACAATAGAAGTTAGCAGTTAAAAATAACGAATTTAGAAAAGAAAACGGCAAGGATTTGACGGCTAACTTCGTCAACCAATGAGGAAGCGAAGTGCATCGAATCAAAACTGCCGAAAAAGATCAGTAAAGAAAAAGGATGGAAACACCAGAGATCTGGATGTCTCAGAAAACTATAAGAGCGCTCCTGTTCTGTGGATTACTACGTCAGAAACAGGTGATGAGCGGGTCGGGATGGGGCAGTCTCCTCCGGATTTGACGGCAAACTTCAGCAGCCAATGAGGAAGCGAAGCAGTGTTGCCAGTGGGCTACTTTTTTTTAATTCAGATTTCTTGAGTGGCACAACTTTTTTGAAACGGTAAAGTTCAGTTTGTTTTCTCCTTAATTAATATGTAATTAAATAAGACACATTTTACCATTTCAAAAAAGTGGTGCCAATCAAGAAACTGATTTTTAAAAAAGTAGCCCATCTGGCAACACTGAAGCGAAGTGCAACGAATCAAAGTCCTCCGTTCAAAAATGAGGACAGGTGGGCGATGAGGGGCGGGAATCATGAGAAACGCATGAAACCAAGATAAAATAAGATAACTTGGATAGAAAGTGGATGATTACCGGTGCCAAATGCTTAGACAGGAACGATGTCGAAGAAATAAATTGAGAAATAAGAGAACAGAGTTTAAAAATAAAGGGAAAATTTTAAAAACTTGGTTAGAATTTAGAAAAACCGCAACGATGCGTTTAACCCCTTAACGGTCGCATTAAATTACGGTTGAAAAATACAAATTTCTTATTGGCACCACTTTTATGGCAAAGAAATATTCACCTTACTTAATGACAAGTAAAATGATATCATAATAAAGCTAATTACACTATTTTATAAAACTGGTGGAGATCAAACAAATCTGAATAAATCTAAAATAAGACACAGCCCGTGAATATGACGGGAGCGAGAATTAAGGGGTTAAGGTGGTTCATGCCTCCTTCTTTTGGATGGTGGGGCAAAACCGTCATCTCGACTAAGGATGACAAGCGGTCTTTTTTAACCAATATCGAAGACACGGCCAGTGATTTATAGAATCAGACGAGGTAACCGCTCGGCTAGGCCTGTGCATGGCTTTATTATGGTTTCATTTTGCCTGTCAATAAATAAGGTGAATATTTCTTTTTAAAAAAAGTGGTGCCAATAAGCAATTTGAACTTTTAAACCGTAATTTACTGCGACCGTTAAGGGATTAAGTAAATGTATTGCATAAAATTATAATTTCAATTAGGAATTTTCTAATTTTAGCAAGAAAGCGCTTCAGAGTACTGCAATAAAGAAGTTGTCTTTTAATAAACTTTTAATGATACATCTTGCAGTGTAAATTTTCATAATGTTTATTTTATCATATCCAATTTGAATGGCATATTTTCTAAAAAAACAGAGTGTCGTTATATTAACCCCTTGAAAGGTACCGGTATATTATATATAGCATTTAATTTTAATTCCCAAATGTCACGTTGGCACCAGAATTTAGGAATTAAATTTTTCTTTGTATATTGAGAGAAAAGAAAATATTTTACTTACTTTCATATAAATTTGTTTATAAATACCGGCGTCATTCAATCATTTTAATATTTTAGAAACAGAAGTATTGGGGCATTCGGAAAGTTCTGCTGTTTTTCAAAACGAAGCTCGGTTTCATCTAATTATTTTGCTATTACTAATAAGAACCTTGAATGATTCAGATATGTACCGTAATTTCTGGCGTATAATCCACGGATCAAACAATCATTTTTCCACCCAGAAATTTTTTTAAATAAAATGTAACTTTTTAAATCGCGGTAAATATTTGGCTTCAATTACTAAATAAAATTTCTGGGTCCAAACAGAATTGTTTGATACGCGGATTATACGCCGGAAATTACGTACTTTCAGTCTTTTCTCTTTGCGCTGCAGAATTTTTGCTTATATTGTCGTATAATTTTTGTTTCATTGCAGTGCTAAGAATGGAGAACTAAAAAGTTCGTTTTCGTCATATTATGTTCTTTTATTTCAGAAAAGGTAAAAATACTACTCGGATTCCTCATAAAATTTGTGCTGTATGTGAACAAAGTGTTGTTTCAGATGACACAGTTCGAAGGTGGTTTGGGAATTTTAAAAGCGGAAACTTCAGACTCAAAGATGACGCCAGCTCTGAACGATCATCATATGTAAAGGAAGACCTCTGAATCCTTTCAAGGTCGGTAGTTAGACGGTCTAGCCAACTAATTGTAATTCAAAAACTAACAAATGCCACCAAGAATATTTTAATAAAATTTTGCATTTGTAATAAAAGTGCAAATTAAAGGGTTTTTATTTACTATGAAATTCGTTTGAAAATTCTGGTGTCAGTTAATTATTTCATCATTTTACGAACAGAATTCTTCTGGGGGGGGGGGGTTAAAAGACGTTACACAGTTCAGAAGCTATCAAATAGATTAACCCTTTATCTACTGACGGTACTTGTAAGTACCATTAAAATAACTCGTTATAAAATTCATTTAATACATCGATTATTAGTAATATAGTCTAGTATTAGTTATAGATGCATTACTTAATCTTGTTCCGAAAGCATTATTGTTTACTCAAAACAAAAATCTTTTTAAAAGGATGATTCTTTTGCCTTTGCATCTTTTCAGCTTTCTTGACGCTGGGCGGAGGAACGGGGGGGGGGGGGGGGGTCAATTCTGAAATATTTCTATTGTAAGAATATTATATTTGTACATTTCCTAATTCTACAAAATACTAAGAAAAATATTTAAAATATAAGATTTCAGTGGGGTTATAAATATTGCACAAAATCCCTATAAATTAAAATTTAATTAATCCTTCTAAATCCTTCAATCCTTCTAAAATCCTTCTAAAATTTATTAAATGATTATGGAAATCTTCTAATGTCGTTTCAAAGATTCACGAAACATGCTTTAGAAGATAAAATTTTTATGAATTCATAATTCAGTAGATAAAGGGTTAAATATTCCAAAAAGAATAGTGCATGATCATTTGAAGAAGATTAGGTATATGTAAGCCGCTATTGTGTGAGTACTCCATACTTTAACACCGCAGAGTAAGCTTGCTTGAATTTCGGCATGTTATTCTTTGCTGAAACGAAATGAAGAAGTTCCTTTTTTAAAACAGTTCATTACTGGATATGAGAAATGTATTCTATACAATAACTTTATAAGAAAAATAATATGTTGTAAGTCAAATGAGCCTCCGCAAGTGTCGTCGAGGGGAGAGGCTGCATCCGAAAAAAGTAATGCTTTGTGCATGGTAGGACTAAAAAGAGTTATCTATTAAGAATGGTTCCCGCCAAATCAGACAATAAATTCGTAACTATACTGTTCCCAAATGTAGTTTTGAAAAAAAAAATCGAAGAAAAGCGACCAATCATCGAGGTGTTGCGTTCCAACATGACAGTGCGATGAATGTCACTTTGCAATGAATGTCAGGCAACGCCTTATTGAGTATGGCCTGGAAATGTTTCTGTCACACTTCATATTCACCAGACAGAGAACCCTCAGATTTTCACCATTTCAGGTCACTTCAGTATTCTCTGAACAGCCAGAAGTTCACTTCTTTAGAGACTATCAAACAGCACCTTCATAACTTCTTTACGAATGAACCTAATGATTTTTTTAACCCTCTCGCTGCGTAATTGTTTTATCAAAATAGCTTCAAAAATTGCGTATTTAACCATTACGGTCTCAATACTCAAGGCCTCCGGACTGATTTCGTGACGTACGAAATGAAGATTAGCCCCTTGAAGGGCAAGCAATTGCGTTTGTGTAATGCTTAATTCTCACCGGAAATTTAGAAAAATTTTATTTCAAAATAAGGAAAAGCAATTTTACGACTTTTTATCCTCTAAAGTCAGAAAACTAAAATTTCCTAAAATTTTTCTGGTGCAAATCCTGATTAATCGTAGGTGGTATATAATATATACCACCACCCCTTTTAATCGTAGGTGGGATAAAATATATCCCACCGCTCCTCAAGGGGTTAAGGTACGTCACGAAATCAGTCCGGAGGCCTTGAGTATTGAGACGGTAATGATTTAACCCCTTTGTGACAAGCGTCTTTTAAGAATTATTATTATTATTATTATTATTACTTTGTCACCGGTTTTTCAAAACAAAAATTTTTGTCTAATTTAATTGGGAAAATGCTCCGATTAAATAGGGCAAAATTTACAATAAAAAAAACTTGTGGGAATAATCAAGGAAGGTTAGTTAAACGGAAAAAATGCATGCCCGAGAAAGTCTCGGGTTGCGCAAATTTTGCTACTGTGACGTTGCCCAATGAAATCTAGGGTTGCGCAGCGAGAGGGTTAATGGAATTTTTCAGCTGCCAGAACGATCGCAAAAAGTCATAGAACAAAATGGTACTTATGTGATAATTATAATTACTTCAATAAAATTTTCTTGTGTTTCTGTACTTAATTATTGAAATTTATCATAAAAAAACCGCAGAACTTTCCAGATGCCTCAATATATTGCTCCTGAAGGGGTTAATACAGAATTGCAAAAATAAAGAACTAAAACAAACATTTAAAACTAACACATAACTTGTAAGCTTTCAGTATGTTTGTTTTATTATATCCAATCAGATATCTAGTGAAAAAAATGTTGTTAGTTTTTTTCTTAAATTTAAAAAATAAAGAAAAATACCGAAGTTTAAAACTGGCACATAAACAGGGTTCGTACATATCAGGGGATTCGGGGGATTTTAGGTGTTTGAAATCCAGAAATTTACATGTGGGAATACACATGTGGGAGCCCAAAGGGTTAAATGTACGACTTTTTTAAATTTTTATGGCTTGTAATTTGATGTGAGGTGTTCAACTATAAGCAAAATTTCACGCATCCAACCTAAATAGGGGCTCACTTAGAAAGAATTGTTTAAAATACACTTGGGGGAGCCCAAAGGGTTAAATGTACGACTTTTTGAAAAATTTATGATTTGTCGTTTGATATGAGGTGTTCAGCTATACGTATGCAAAAATTCATGTCTCCAACTTAATTAGGGGCTCTCTTAGAAAAGATTGCTTAAAATACATATGTGGTAGCTCAAACGGTTAAATGTAAGACTTTTTCAAGATTTTAAGATATGTCGCCTGGCCTCAAGTGTTCTGCTGTAAGTATGCAAAATTTCAAATCTCCAATTTAATAAGGGGCTCAGTTACAAAGAATTGCTTAAAATACGCATGTGGGAGCCCAAAGGGTTAAATGTAAGACTTTTTCAAAATTTTATGATTTGCCGCATGATGGTGTTCAGCTATAAGTACTATGCACAATTTCCCGCCTCCAACCTAATGAGGGGCTCACTTAGAAAGAATTGTTTAAAATACGCATGTGGGAGCCCAAAGGGTTAAATGTACGACTTTTTGAAAATTTTATGGTTTGTCATTTGATGTGAGGTGTTCAGCTATAAGTATGCAAAATTTCACGCATCCAACCTAAATAGGGGCTCACTTAGAAAGAATTGTTTAAAATACACTTGGGGGAGCCCAAAGGGTTAAATGTACAACTTTTTGAAAAATTTATGATTTGTCATTTGATATGAGGTGTTCAGCTGTAAGTATGCAAAATTTCACGCCTCCAACCTAATTAGGGGCTCACTTTGAAAGAATTGTTTAAAATACACATGGGGGAGCCCAAAGGGTTAAATGTACGACTTTTTCAAAATTTTATGATTTGTTGTTTGATGTGAGGTGTTCAGCTATAAGTATGCAAAATTTCATGCCTCCAACATAATTAGGGTTCACTTAGAAAGAATTATTTAAAATACACATGTGGGAGGCCAAAGGATTAAATGTACGACTTTTTCATAATTTTATGGTTTTTCATTTCTTGTGAAGTGTTGAGCTATAAGTATGCAAAATTTCTCGCCTCTAACCTAATTAGGGGCGCACTTAGAAAGGATTGTTTAAAATAAACATGTGAGACCCCAAAGGGTTAAATTTACAACTTTTTCAAAATTTTATGATTTGTCGTTTGATGTGCGGTGTTCAGCTATAAGTATGCAAAATTTCACGCCTCCAAACTAATTAGAGGCTCACATAGAAAGAATTGTTTAAAATACACATGTGGGAGCCCAAAGGGTTAATGTACGACTTTTTCAAAATTTTATGATTTGTCGTTTGATCTGAGGTGTCCAACTATAAGTATGCAAAATTTCAAGTCTCCAACATGTATAGTTTCTGAGAACGGGCTCTGTGACGGACAGACAGACAGACAGAGGAGCGAGGCGAATAGGGTTTCGTCAGCTGAACGAAACCCTAATAAATAAATAGAATGTTGTTATTTTTATATCTAATTCAAAAAATTAAAGAACTAAAAAAAAGTTTGAAGTAACATATAACTTATGTACTTTAATTTATGTTCATTTTATTTTACCCAATATGAATAGAATATTTTCTAAAGAAATGATGCGCTGTTATATTTATATTGAATTTCAAAAATAAAGAACAATGTTTAACATATAGATAACATAACAAAAAATACATGACACGTTATCTTTTCATTATCTTTACTTTATTATGCACAATATAAACAGAATATTTTTAAAGATATTTTACTTGTGGTGTTAATTGAGTTTCACGCAAAAAGAAAGAAAGAAAAACTTTACATTAAACACGGAACCTATAACAATTACATTGTGTTTACTTTATTATATCCAATTTGAATAAAATATTTTCTAAAGAAATCGAGTGCTGTTATTTTTTATATTGAATTTCAAAAGTAAAAAAACAAAAATAAAAGTTTCTAACTACCACAACTTAAAATCTTTTCATTATTTTTTTTTTCTATTAAATAGGAACAGAATATTTTGTACAGAAAAAATTGTTGCTACTTTTATATTATATTTCAAAATAAAGAAATAAAAGAAAAATTTTAAATTAACGTATAACTTTTCTAATGTTTATTTTTATTGCTTTCAATCTCCATTGAATATTTTCTGAAGAAATAGAGTGTCGTAATTTTTTCATGGAATTAAAAGAAAAATAATGGTTAAAACTAACAATCTAACCCTTTCAGGGGCAAAGTGTTTGGGTTAGTAAAATGGTGAAATGATTGATTGACAACAGGATTTAAAAACAAATGTCATTGAAAACATGTAAAAGCTTTTCTTAACGTAAGTATTAACGTAATATTAACGTTCTTAACCTAAAAGTAAAATTTTATTTAAAATTTTTGGTGTGAATGCGACATTTTGGAATAAAAATTAAGTGGGAATATTATATCCTACCACCTTCAAGAAGTTAACAAGAAAATAAGCTTATCTAAAAATTACTAAATAAAATCTTCTAATGTGCATTGGATTACTGAAAAGATTTAGTCACAATAAATCTAAACTTAGCATATGTATTTATGCAATAAACTCATTTTAATGCACAAACATGGATTAGTAATTTAATTACGTTAAATCTACTTAAGCATACCATAGCAGAGAGCTTTACTATGCATTTTAACGACATTAAATAAATTCACCATGAACATCAGTTAAATAAATATTTGTATAGAATCATCATGGCTGCTAACGCTGACGCTTTTTTTTTTCGTTATCACTAAAATTTAATGGAATTTTCAGCCTTAATTAACTCTTTAAATGCACAATTTTTTTTTTTTTTGGCACAATAAACTAAAAATACGAACGTAACACTACTTTTTCTATACTAAAATATTTGCCTTGTATAATCAAAAAATATCCACCAATTAATAAAGGAAAAATTACAGTTAAAAATTATTGCTGTCTAAAAGCTTTTAGTAATGAAATAACCATACGATTCTTACCACAGTGGCGTTCGGGCAAAGCTGTTAACCCCTTCAAGTCCGGTGGTTCAGTTTTGGGCCACTTAAATTAAACCCCTTAATGAATATTGGCCTCAGAACTTTGGAATGAAAATTTTCTTTTTATCAAGTACGTGAAGAAAAGCTTTTACTTATTTTCAAATAAATTTGTTTGTAAATTCTGGTGTCACTCAATCAATTCACCATTTTACTAATAAAAGTACTTGGCCCCTAAAAGGTTTAACCCTCTTGCTGCGCAGCCCGAGATTTTCTCTGGCATGAATTTTTCCGTCTGATTAATCCTTTTTGATCATTCCCACCAGTTTTTTTTTATTGTAAATTTTGCCTTATTTAATCGGAGCATTTTCCCGATTAAATTAGACAAAAATTTTTGTTTTCAAAAACCGGTGACAAAATAAGCTGTTTTAATTATTTTGAAGCTATTTTAATAAATCAATTACGCAGCGAGAGTGTTAAAGGATTAATCGAAATTTTCAGCGAATAAATAAGACAAAATAAATTATTTAATTGTAGTAGCAACAAAAATTCGTAAAAGTTCACAGCTATGCATTACGATTACGATTTAAGTTTGAAACACTCCAAATGCTAATCAAGCATGAACTTCTGAATGTAATCTTAATTTAAATGTATCGAGGTTTATGAATCCTAACAGCTTTAAAATAATACAAAACATGACGCTTCAGTAAGTTATTTGCTCTACAAATAGATAGATATTTAGTACATTTAAATGCAAAACAAAATATATTTTAAAAATTATATATTACTAAAAATTTCAATATTATCTTACCAGGTTTCCCATAGTTTCAGAAAATAAACCAGTATTTTTTTTTAATAGTAAAACGCGATTTATGTAATCACGCTCTTGCATAACATCGAAATTCCTCTAAGGAAATATTGGTACGTACTTGACCTAATGTCAGGACAATTCTTTTACCTGTAGGAACCTTGCTTACACTTTCAAAGAAAGTCTCCATAAGCGCAAACTCAAAATTTTTTTTAAACATTGAGGAATATTCTTCTTAACACTAGAATGTCCAGCTGGTATCGATTCGACACCGATCAAATGACAAAATGTCGATTCGAATAAGAATTTTTTTTCGTAAAATCAGTTAAATTTTAAATACAGAATTTTCAGTTAAATAAATAAGCGATATGGTTTTAAATACAAATTCTGGTACAAAAATGTTTTTATTAAGGTTGGGTAAAATTTCCGGACGTTCTAGTGTTAAGTAATGCTGCCTATGGACTACTTTTTAAAATTCAGATTCCTTGATTGGCACCACTTTTTTGCAATGGTGAAATTCCCTTTGTTTTCGCCTTAGTTAATATATCATCAGTCAAAAAAAAAATACTATTTGGAATTTTTGGTATATGTCCGTAATTCCAGAATTTAAAAAATCTACTAAACCGGCAATACTGGTGTCATTTAACACAAACCTCAACAAAAATTGCAAGTTTTATATTGAACAAAGCTCCACAACCAATCTATTAAATACAACCCTTCCATTTTCGGAATGATTGAACACGTGAGGGATTTTTTTTTTTTTTTTCAAAATAAACATTTTTTGAAAACTATTGCTTTATAATTTGTATTTCAAAGCTTTTTAGATTTTTTTTACAGCAAAAAGATAAACTATCACTAAAAAATCTCTCTATATATTTGTCATTTTTTGCTGAAAAATTCTATAAAATTGTTGATCGATAAAACGTAACAAACATAAAAAAGAAAAGTAAAAAAAATTAAGTGTTCAATTATATGATAAAATAAATAAACTAAAAAAGTTATTTATTTATGTGAAATTATTTTAATTCTGTAGTACTTGTTCAATGTACTTGAAACAATAACTAGTTTCGGCTGAAAAGAGTGCTTTATTTTTAATTGGATTTTTGTAGCTTTTATGGTTTTCTCAAATAACAGAAGTGCTAATTAACAGAAGCTTAGTGTTTACGCATGAGTGGCTATTATTATTTGCATGGCTTGCACAGGCACTTCTTCTTTTCAAAAATCTAACTATGGTGAAGATATCGATTTAAAAGGACCTTTTTCAGTAATTTTTTTCATTGTTTTAAATTGTTCCAAATATATGTACACTTAAAGCAGTAAAAATACTTTATATTTGAAAAGAAAGTACATTGAAATAAGTGAATAACTATGAAATAGTGAAAAATTGTATTTAATTCATTTAAAAATATTTAACCCTTTGAGGGGCAAATGATTGTGTTCCTGTAATGTTGAATTCACATCGGAATCTTCGAAAAATTTCGCTTTCATAAGGAAAAGCAATTTTACAACTTTTTTCCATCAAAGTTACAAAAATAATATTCATTTAAAAGTTTTTGGTGCTAAACTTGATTAAACTTGGGTGGAATAAAATATGGCCCACCCATGGAACGATTAATAAGGAGGAACTGACATATCCTTAAAATTGTGAAACTTAAACTGTAACCTCTTTCGCAGGGGTTAATTACCCCCGGAACAAATTCCATCAGCATATTTAATTAATATTTTTCGCCTTATTTAAACGCCTTATTAATGCGAAATTTCGGTCATAAATAATGGCAAAAAGAGATTTTCATTTTTACTGGTGGAAGTTTACTTTGGTGATAATCAGGCCCTGCTTTTCTGACATATTGTGACAACCTAGACAACCTCCTGTTAGAGTCAGTGAAAAAAAATTATAATACCTGGTTAACACGTTCACTGCCAAGCCTTTAAAGTAAGAATTTTCAAATTTCTTCTTGAAAGTCGTTTGCCACCACAAATTCAGAAAAGTAAATTTCGTTTTACTAATACAGCGAAACTTCTGAAAATAAATAAGGCAATTTTCTTAATTCTAAAATGATGGTGACAAAGTAATTAATAAATTAAAACCACGAATATTAAAACTACGAGTATATTCGTAGCTTGGCAGCGAACGTGTTAACTGCGACGAGTAAAAAGAAATAGAAATTTTAATAATATCTGTGATAGAAATTTTTCATGAAAACGACCGTTAAAAAAGGCGAAATTTTCAATTCAAAATTTACTGGTGGAAGCTTGCTCTGGAGGTTATCAGAAACTGCTGATCCGACATAAAAAGTCAGCCGCCAACTTCCCCACTTACTTCACTCGCAACTGTTAGACAATACGCTATATGTCTCCTCCTCTTTATTCATAACTCCTTTATTCCACCCCCCCCCCCCTCAAGGGGTTAAATATGTTCATCAATGTAGTCTTGCATCTGGTCCCGTAACCCAATTTAACTTGAACTTGACCCGACATGTGGATCTGGTGGAGTCGGGTTAATAATATTTTTTTCTTTGAGCTCGATCGTGGATCGGCTTGAGTTTAAAATTTCCCTGTTCACGTCAGTTTCGAGTTAATTTCTCACTCTTTCGGGACTTGCTCGGATTGCTCCGAATTTCAAAAGAAAGTTTTGAATATTTTTTAAATGAAAAAATAAACGTTATATTTGAATATTAATGGGTGTATATGCGTTCATTTTCATACAAAAAAATATAAAATTGATGTTAGAGATATATTTCTAGACTACTTTTCCATAATTGTTTTAAAATGCGAATAAATTTTCTTTCACTTCGGGATCTTGTTGGTTTCGGTTTATTACGGGTGGTTTTCGTGTCGGATTTCGGGATGAAGAAATTTATTTTTGTTGTCTTCGGGTCAAGTTTCCAGTTACCTTTAAACATACTTTTTACGTTCGGGTCGGTACAACCGGTCCCTCCCAGGACCCTCATCCAGGGAGACTATTTTTTTATTTTTTTTATCCGCCAGTATTTCAAATAAAAAATAGTTATGTTAAATTTCTGCTAATCTTTGTGGTATATCATAATTTTTTTAAAGTAGCGGTAGAGAAATTGCTAAAAATATATTGTAAGTGGTAGCCCTGCTATTAACCCTTAAATGCATAGTGATGCATATCTGCATCACTTTTTATTTAACTCTTAGCAACCACTTTATTTATATAGAGATATTAATTCTGTAAAAAGTACAAAAATATGCTAGGACATGAACTTAAAATATATCTTAAAATTTCTGGTGTCTAAACTTTAATATAAAAATAAAAAAACACAATTCTAAAAGAAACACAATTCGTGCATTTAAGGGCCAAGTTTTGCAAAATAAAGAATTATATAAAATAAGGTATTTAAATTCATACTTATTAAAATATTTACTAATTTGCAATATTTTAGTTTTTACTTGTATTGCAGATGTGTAACATAAGAAAAGGTTGACGTATTATACGAAAAATGTATCTCTGATTTTTTTCGTTATTTTTCCTATGTATTAAACCTTTCTGAGAATCAGATATAATTTTTCGAAATAAAATAGAAAATCATGCATTTAAGGGTTAATTGAATGGTGTTGCAAACGTTAAGGGAGGATTTCAGAACATCATACAGGGTTCGAACGGTCCTTACTTATGAAAAGGGTCGTATTATATACACATACAACCGCTGCCATCGAATTACTCAAGGCCAGAGGACACGAATTGTGACGTCATCACTAATCGACCGACTTCTAACTAGTGTTGGAATTCACACCGGAAAATTTTGAATAGCAATTTTCTTCTATTTTATTTGTATAATATCTATCATCTTATAAAACAATAATAACTGTTTAAATTTACTGCTAAGAATTTGGAATCCCCAATAAAAAATCAGCTAGATGCAGCAACACTGTGGCATTCCGCATCTGGTTGAATTTTATTTAGGGATTCTGAAATATCACAAGTAATTTTAAATAGTTATTATTCTTTTATAAGATGATAGATATTCCACAAATGAAATAAAGGAAAATTGCTATTCAAAATTTTCCGGTGTGAATTCCAACACTAATGAGAAGCCGGTCGATTAGTGATGACGTCACAACTCGTGTCCTCTGGCCTTGAGTATTTCGATGGCAGCGATACCACTCGTTAAAACTTACACCAAAAATTTAGAGTAGGTTAGTTCCATGGGTTTTTGTAGTGTAACTTACATAGCTGATAACTGCTATGCTTGTTGGCCACCGTTATTTTTGAAAAGTTTTCTTGTCCTTATTCAATTATTGAGATATCTCTGATAAAATAAGTCACATTTTCCCGTTCTAAAGTACTGGTAGCCAAAAATTGTAGAATACGACTTGCAATACAAGTACCCATGTAAATAGCCTACAATAATTTTTGCTTTGTTGTAATTGCAGATAAGTAAGCAAAAGTTATTATGTGTTAAGTATACGGCCCTGTTTTTCAGTATAACTTTTCCGAACGGAAATCAAAACCTAATTTATTCGTAGATATTGTAATAACAGAACTTCCAAAACTATGGATGTTTAATTCCAATATTTTCGTTTTATTCAACAGAAAAATTTCTCCGGTAAACAGGAATCTCGATTCGAAAAGAGCGGTATCAAAGAAATCCGAGGGTTGGCAGTTCTGTAATAAAGTTACGCATGAAATACGGATAAGGCTAATTTTCGAAAATTGTGTGCACACAAGAGTAACGACCGTACTTATTCTTAGGTATAATTAACGCTAAAACTACCGGAAATTTGAGTCAAGCAAGTACTAAATTTCTGGTGGTAATTGATTAAAAATATATACAAAGGTTGGGAACTATGTTTTAGCGCATGCCGGAAGGATTCATTCGAATTGTAAAATCCTTCATTCTGCCCATCACTACTATCAAGCACTCTCAAATGATTCATTTACTATAGGGATCTTGGAATTTTTTACCGCAAAGATGTTCAAAAATACAAATTCTGAAAGTTAATCTTATTTAAACCTTTCAAGGGCGGAGGTATGTTTATGAAACCACTTACTTTTAATTCCCATATTCCACATCGGCACCAGAATTTTGGGTATAAAATTCTTAGTTTATTATGTATGTGAAATGTAGCTTTTTCTTATTCGCAAATAAATTTGTTCGTAAATTCCGGTGTCATTCATTCATTTCAACATGCTAGCAATGGAAGTGTTTTGCCCTTGAAAGGGTTAATCGATAAATTTCTGTCGGTCAAATTTTTCTATTCCAAAATAGAGGTAGATTTTTGGCCCACGGACCACAGGTTAAAGGCCTTAAATTTACTACGTGTAACATACGCATAGCTGCCAACTTTTACGCTTTTTTGCTACCACAAAAATTTAATAGTGATTTTCACCTTGTTCAATCATGAGATTTTGACGATTAAATAAGACAATATTTACTATAAAAGTTTAGTGGTACGAAGAAAGCGTAAAAGTTGGCAGCTTTGCATACGCAATTATCTAGAGGTATAGGTCATTCGTACATGGAAAAGGACAGCCTGTGGGAAAGAAGCAGGGAGCAGTGTTGCCGCATATGGTGGAATTTTATTTAAAAATATTGAATTCACACTAGAAAATTTTGAATAGAAATTTCTTTTATTTTATTTATGGAATATCTATCATCTTATAAAGCAAAAATAACTATTGAAACTTACTGGTGAGAATTAGGAATGTCTAAATAAAAAATCAGCCAGATGCAGCCACACTGCAGTTTTGCCAGTGGGCTACTTTTTTTAAATTCAGATTTCTTGATTGGCACCACTTTTCCGAAACGGTAAAATTCACTTTGCTTTTGCTTTAATTAGTATGTCATTAAATAAGGCACATTTTACCATTTCAGAAAAGTAGTGCCAATCAAGAATTTGATTTTTAAAAAAGTAGCCCATCTGCCCACACTGACGGGGAGAGAATAGCCGGAATGAAAGATTTCACGAGAGAATTGGTTTGTCAGTGAGATAGCATTGTATTAGGACATGTGTATAGAGGATCTTAATTATAGAGGACCTGGTAATTATTGATGAGGTCCTCAGTTAAGAGCTTGATGTTAATGTTGCCCAAGAGAAGGTTCATTAACATCGAACTTTATAGCAACTTACCTCTTCGTGAGAAGCAATGCGTACACGTGATGTGTAGAGGCGTACAAATATGTTTTGATCAGTAAATTTTCTACAATAGTTATCTATCCATTTCTTTCACTATAGCCACCATGTTTTTACGGTAGTTAAAATGTCTGTGAAATGTAATTATTCGTTACATTGAAAATTTTCTATTGAATGTTAAAAATACAATAATTGACCAATGTCAGCTTTAGTGTTGCCAGATTAAAAGGATTATCTTGAAAAGTGCCAGCCTTTCAGGGACAAGCAATTGTGTTTCTGTAATGTTGAATTCTCACCGGAATATTCGAAAAATTTTATTTCAAAATAAGGAAAAGCAGTTTTTCAACTTTTCTCCACCAATGTTATGAAAGTAAAATTTAATTAACATTTTCTGGTGCAAAATTAATTAAAATTATGTGTGATATAATATATCCCTCCGCCCCTCAAGGGGTTAAAGTATCGACCATTTTTATAGAATAGCAATCTTCCATTTAATAAATAACGAAATGCATGGCGTCAAAGAAAAAAGCGAAGATTATTCTTATAAAGTAGTGGTGGGTTTTTGAATAAAAAAATATAACATCACAAATCTTGTTAATTCAAACACTTTTTAATTATTCTTTGAAATAGGCTAATAATAGATTAATATATTAAAAAGTTATTTTAAATTTCTTTTAAACAAAAATATATGAATTTTCCTTATGTGTGCTAATCTATTTCGTCTACATAATTTATAAATTTTCTTTAGTAATAAATTGCTATAAAAAACTAAAACCCAAGGCAGAGTAATAAAAATTGTTTTATTTGTTAATTAAAAGAGATATTCTTATGCCACTATAAGAAATAAGATTTTTCATTTATTAGAGTTTTGTCGATGTATTTTTAATATATTAGACAACGGAAATTGCCTTGTGTATTTTCCTGGTTAACGTTCGAAAAAAAATCGATGTTCATTTTCCATATAATTTATTTTCTGCGGGCTATTTTTTTTATCACGATAAAAGAGCTTCTTAATTTATATTTAGTTACTGGAGAATGGATTAATATTTAATGAATTTTTTCATTCTTACTCAAACGCTACCCTCTAAATTTATAAGGTGTATAAATATTATTTAAAATATTAAATTTTAGTACAATTAAAACTAGGCATATTTCTTTTAAAACTGTAGCTAGTTTAGCACGTTATTTATTCTAAATATTTACAAGACCTGGCTGCCAACATCTTACGCTTTTTTGTACCAGAAACATTTAATAGAAATTTTCGTTTTATTTAATCGGCAGATTCCGACGATTCAATGAGGTAAAATTTACTATTAAATTTTTGTGGTAAGATATAGTGTCAGAGTGGGCAGCTATGACAAGAATTTTCATTGAAACTGACCTCGAAAGACTTTTCTGTTGAATTATTACAAAAAAATACCATGAATTTTTATCTTGAAAAATACTGGTCTTCAGAAAAAGGACCAGTGGGAGACAGTACTATAGTAAATTTTGCTTTACTTAATGACAGATGTACTGGAATTAAAGATTACAAAAATTACTACTAAAAATTCTTTTACACATTTTAATAAAAAAAAAAAGAGCTAAATTATTGACCATCAGTCACAGCTCGTGACGAGTTTTCATGGCGCCGCATCTATGCCTTCCACGCTAATGCTCTTCTGTTAAATCTAATATTTAATAGAAATAATCGACATATTTAATGGCAGAATTTTTACTATTAATTATAACAAACATTTCTATTATAACATAGAGGTAACAATAAAGAGAAAATGGTTAACGCTCAGAAAAGTTTATCGCCAATCACGAACCGCTACTGATAACAATTATATTTATCACCGCTCAACAAAACGATAATTAGTGTATTCGAAGTCAATTGAAATATCACGATGTCCAAACGACATAACCATATCTTGACATAGTTTCCAACGTTTATGCTGTTTTTGCTGCCACTAAAATTTAAAACTTTTACCTTATTGAATCTCGGATTTCGTCGATTAAATAAGACAAATTTTACTATTAATATTTAGTGGTAACAAAAAAAGCTTATACGTTGACAGCTGTCTTTAGGTTCAAGTGCCAAGCACACGGCTCCCACGTGCGCCTATTTTTATATTTTATTTGACCACTAAATAAAAAAAATAAAATTTGTAGTATATTTCTCCTGCCCATGTTTCCAAGTTGTAGGAAAATTTGTTTTGTTTTGTTTTGAAAAAGTGGTAGCAATATAAAATAAAAAATTGGCGTAAGTTGGAGCACTGCAAGCATTCTTACAAGCATCAATTTCCCTGATGACTGAGTAGGAACATTGTGCAACTGTTTTATTCCGCATGAATGCCATATAGTTGTACGCAAAATCAGCGGTACGGAGAGTCCACTTGCTTGGAAATTTGCAAGTGATTAAGAAGCAGTGTGCTGTTCTATTTCCCTTTTCTGGTAGCGATGAAAATTTCCGGTGCTATTTGGGGTGCATAAACCAATGTTCTAATCAGGCTATAAGAGCAGTGTGTCCAACGTTTTGTCCATGAGCTACTGGATGATACTACGTTTCTCAAACAGAATTTTTTACGTGTATAATCAAGGAAAATTCTGAGATTAAGTAAAGCTAAGACATTTTTTTAGAAATAGTGGTTAGAAGCTGCGCACATAATAATACGTTTGACAACCCCACAAAATAGAAATGCTGTCGGGCTTTGTAATACTGATGCAAAAGGGTTAAAACACTGACACCATAAAGCCCAGGAAAAAAACATTGTTCAATATCCTTGAGCAATTTCTAGCATTTGTTGAACCAAACCACAGCTCGGCTTCCACTTTGGGGATACCACCGCCCGTCAAGGGGTTAAACACTGCCATCGAAATACTCAAGACCAGAGGACATGAATTTGATGTCATCACTAATCGACCGACTTCTGATTTCTGTTGGAATTCACACCGGAAAATTTTGAATAGCAATTTTATTTTATTTTGTTTCTGGGATATCTATCATCTTACAAAACAATAATAACTATTTAAACTTACTGGGGAAATTTTGGAATCCCCAATAAAAAATCCGCCAGATGCAGCAATACTGTGGTATTCCGCATCTGGCTGAGTTTTTATTTAGGGATTCCGAATTCTTACCAGTAAGTTTAAATAGTTATTATTGTTTTATAAGGTGATAGATATCCCACAAATAAAATAAAAGAAAAATGCTATTCAAAATTTTCCGTTGGGAATTCCAACACTAGGGAAAGGTCGGTCGATTAATGATGACCTCACACTTGTGTCCCCCAGCCTTAAGTATTTCGATGGCAGCTGTCAATCCCGCTTATTATAATAGTGATTGTGTCAAGAAAAGTTGTCAATAAGCGCGTTTATTTTACGTTTATTATACGCGTTTTATTATACGGAATAATATTGTTACAAGCTGCCACTCTTATGCTTTTTTGTACCACAAAAATTTAATAGTAAATTTTACCTCCTTAAATTATCGTAAACAGTCGCTTAAATAAGCAAAAATTTATATTATTTTTTTGTGGTACAAAAAAGTGAAAGATGTTGGCAGCTATGGTTACACCTACAATTTTACAAGTAATCAAGCAAACCATGGAAATAAGGAAAATTATATATTAATACAATTTAAACTACTCTAATAAACAAAAAAATTAATAAGAATACGAAAAACAAAATATCACATTAAAATTCACGAATTAGGATTCAAATGACAGACAGCTACATTATTAAAAATTACATACCTCTCACAAGGTTTGGAAAAATATTTTTTAAGTTACATATACATTTATTAATTAATAAGTCAGATATTTTCTACTGCTTAGGTTTCTCTACATGTAATAAATTTGTTATTGGATTTTCTAGATTATGAAATAAATTAAAGCCTATGTTTGGCATCTCTTCTAATAAACGTCATACAACACCACAGGCATTACGCACAACTTCAACATGGGAAGGAGCTTTTTCTGTGCATACTTCAGCCAATTCAACTTCTTCGCCATCATTTATGTAAGTTCTGAACATATTGAATTGTAAGTGTTTGAAGTCTCGCTAAATTCATTGTCGTAATCCACGAATCTGGAAATCTTTTCCTCATGACAACTTCTAATGTCATAACATTTACTTTTTACATTAACCCTTAATGTGGCAGAAGAATTTTCTGTTCGTAGAATGATGAAATAACTGACTGACACCAGAATTTTCAAACGAATTTATTACAAAATACAAACCCGCTATTTTGCCCTTTCATCAGAAAAGCAAAATTTTATTAAAATATTCTTGGTGGTATTTGACAGTTTTCGAATTAAAATTAGTTTTCTAGATTGTGTGACCACCGCCCTTGAAAGGGTTAACTCGTCATTTGAATGATAATTTTCTACGTCATTGTAAATTTGCCTTTAACTTAGAAATGTTTTATTGCTTCAGGGGAAATATTATTTAACGATTCATTCATCATTATCGCTAGGTTTGCCACTTTGGCCTCTTTTTTTATTCCGAAATTCTGAGTAGTAATATTTATTTTATTTAATGACATGCATTTCGTGATTACATAAAGTAAAATTTCTTCTCCTGGAATTTCCAGTATAAAATCCATGTTTCTGAATGAAAAAAGAGACCGAAGTGGCAACGATGTCGTCGGGACCATTTCAAACTATCCAATGTGAAAACAGTGGGCTACTTTTTTTAAATTCAGATTTCTTGATTGACTTTTCTCAAATAGTAAAATTCGCCTTATTTAACCTTATTTTATTAAGTATTAATTAAGGCGAAAACAGGGGTAATTTTACCATTTCAGAAACGTGGTTCCAATCAAGAAATTTGAATTAAAAAAAAGTAGCCTACTGTTTTCACTTTGGATAGTTTAACATGCTATCGACGATATTATGAACTGTTGAAAACAATTTAAATTTTCTAAATAATTTGAGTGGGATGATTAAAGCAAAAGTCAGTGTTATAATCTATGCAGGCTTCAATTTCTTTTCCGACTTCTTGTCTGTAATTTCTTTTAAAAATAAATATAATTTCCTGATCCATATGTTGTATTAAGAAATGTAGTGATAAGAGGCAAAAATAAACTGCTACAATCTCTAAGCTTATATTCACTCTATGAGCGGCCAGTGTTGCCAGTGGGCTACTTTTTTTAAAATTCAGATTTCTTGATTGGCACCACTTTTCTGAAATGGTAAAATTCACCTTGTTTTCGCCTTAATTAATATGTCATTAAATAAGGCGAATTTTACTATTTCAATAAAGTGGTGCCAATCAAGAAATACGAATTTAAAAAATGTAGCCCACTAGCAACAATGTGAGCGGCACAATTACACAGGTCTCCGCCAATCTCCTGCCAGTAAAAATCACAGCTCATTCTTACAGATTTCACCTCATTAACCCTAGAACTACCGAAAATTTTACTCAAGTTTTATAAAAATATTGCACATCAGAATTCTTATTTAAAACTATGGAACTTATTTACTTAACTCATTATTGTCTGGTTTACACATTTAGTTTATTTTAAAGAAATTTCTGGTTAGAATAAATATTTCGAATGTACCCATCGGGCCCATTGGACCCGTCTGGTAGACGGAGGGTTAACACGTTGACTGCCACGCTACGAGTATACTCGTAGCTTTAATGCATGCTTTAATATTCGCGGCTTTAATTTATTACTTTCTCACCATTATTTAAAAAAAAATTGCCTCATTTATTGGCAGGAATTTCGCTGTATTAGTAAAGCGAAATTTACCTTTCAGAATTTGTGGTGGCAAACGACTTTCAAGAAGAAATTTGAAAATTCTCTCTTTTCGTGGAAGTGAACGTGTTAAATCAAAATATGGCAAAGAAATTATTACATGGTGACTTTTTCAGCAAACTTAGTTAACCTTTATGTCTCTAATTATGAATTCATGAAAATGTCATCTTCTAAAGCATTTTTCATAGATTTGTGAAACTGCATTAGAAGATTTACACAATCATTTAATAAATTTTAGAAGTATTTTGCCTATTAAAATTAATTAATTAACCCCTTGCGCTCTAGCACTGTTATCGGATGTATGTCACTAGCCACCAGTGTTGCCGCATCTAGCAGATTTTTTTTTTCTTTTTTGAAATTTTGAAATTTTGAATTCACAACACAAAAATTTAATTGGTAATTTTCTTTTACTTTATTTATGAAAAATCAATCATCTTTTAAAACAAAAATAAGAGTTAAAAGTTTCTGGTGAGAATTCGGAATGTCTAGTTAAAAAATCAGCCAGATATCATGACGTATCATTATCGGAAATGTCCAAAACAGCTTGACATACGCTGTGTACGTCACAGAGCGCAAGAGGTTAGATTTGAATTTATACGGATTTTGTACAATATTTATAACTTCACTCAAATATTTTATTTAAAGTATTTTTTTTAGTATTTAGTAGAATTAGGAAATGTACGAATAGAATGTTCTTGCAATAGAAATATAGAAATATTTCCGAACTGAATCTCCCCCCCCCCCCCCCCAAATCTTTCAACGCAAAGAAAACTGAAAAAATGAACGGAAAAAGAAATCATCCTTTTAAAAATATTTTCGCTTTGTTCAACTAATAATGCTTTTGGAAGAAGATAAAGTAAAATATCTATAACTTATTCTAAACAGTATTACAACAAATCGATGTATTAAATGAATTTTATAACAAGTTATTTTAATGGTACTTTAAAGTACAGTCGGGGCATAAAGGGTTAAGCTGTTTGCGAAATGGAATGGCATCACGGGAAGCGCTGTAAATGATCACCGTTCACGATTATACAACACTGAGATAGACACTTTCATATTGCAAAATACTGCTGACACCGCATACGATGTTAACCCTTTCAGGGGAAAAAGTACTTCCATTCGTAAAATTCTGAAATGATTAAATGACACTTGAATTTAAAAACAAACTTCTTTTGAAATAGGTAAAAGCTTTTCTTCACATGCTTAATAAAATTAAAAATTTCACTTCAAAATTCTGGTGTCAATGTGGCATTTCCCAATTTAAATTAAGTGGGATATATTATATCCCACCGCCATTTAATCGCATTTCATATGAAAAAAAGCATTTGTCTTGGAATTTTCGATCAAATATCCCCATTTTCCATAAAGTTATGATCGATAATCGATGTCTTTTTGCAGCGTAAAACCCTGTATTATTTACTGAAAATGTAAATTCCGACTCTGTATTCTTATACCAAAATATTTTGTAGTGAACAGTTTCAATCATCTTATTTTAATATAACTATTTACAAGTATCCTGTATAAAACTGTATAGTTTATTTTCACAATATCAATCCGAAAGTTTTCCATAATTTTTTAATAAAAGTCTTTGTTTTCCATTTCTACATAATTTGTATTATTTTGTATACAGGTTTTTTCCGTCAATTTTCTGGAATGCACGTCCTTTCGAGATTTTTATATGGGTAGAAGAATATTATCAATATTTATCATTAAGAATTGATGCATACCTTTATCCAAATGAGCTGCAATCTCTAGGGTTATGATGTTATTGAGAATTAACTCATTTACAGTTCAGTTATTCAGTTTGTTTCTGTTTACTGTGTAAGTATTTGCTAAGGTTCTAGAAGGATAATCCGTATTACTTAGTTACGCAGTAGAAAATCCCAAGGATTTAAAAAAAAGGTACTCGCTACATTTTTAAAAGTGTATTCTCACACAGCTATTTAAAATAGGATATTCGCAATATTTAATGAAAAAAATTGTAAGATAAAGTAAGGTGAATATTTATATTTTTTAAAAATGGTAACTCTTTGAGTTAAGTACTAAATGCCGCTGAATTTTGTGAGAATCCGATATTTTTAATCGTTTTATTACATTTGATGTATGGCAATAACAGGGATGCCATAAACACAGGCGACTATTTTTCTATTCTATTCGCACAAAAATTTAAAAAAAAAAATTATAGTATATTTCACTTGCAAATGTTGTCAAGCTGTATGACAAAGATTTTTGTTTTAAGAAAGTGGTGAAAGGTACAATTAATAAATAGTCCCCTGTGGCAGCCCTGCAATAACCGTAGAGGTGCGTATTTTTGAATAGCCCTATTTCTGAATAGTGAGCTTTGGCATTTTTATTGCAGAATTATGCGATATAATAAGGAGAAGATTACTATTCGGGAATAATGTATGTATATCAGCAATTTCCTTAACAGCTACTACTGAACAGATTTAAATAGAACCTTACACTAGAATTCTAGAACACGAAATAAGATTTTAACCCTTTCAGTGAGAAGGTACGTGTATTCGTAAAATGTTGAAATAATTGAATGACACCAGTATTTACAAGAAAATTTATTTTTAACAAGTAAAAGTATATTTTCGCGTACTCAATACAAGTGAAATTTTCATGTCAAAATTCAGGTGCCAATGTGGAAATTAGGCATTGAAATTAGATGATGTCGTAGTGGCATCGCCGCCCTTCAGTGAGTTAACCTTATCGTGACAAGCGTCTTTTATTTTAGAAATTGGACAATTGCACCATGAAATATATAAAAATAATGTATTTAAAATAAAATACACTTTGCTAAATGGTACACATTAAAAAGGTGCGCCCTCTGGACAAGGTCGTCAGTGACTCTGAGATGTTTGCCTCCATTCTTGAAAGATTTTAGACTTGTGTGTGTTATGTAGACTTGTGTGTCATCCTGAAGACGTTCGCAGAAGCGATCCGAAACTTTGATATTTGAATGTATATATTTAATGTGTACCATTTAGCAAAGTGTATTTTATTTTAAATACATTATTTTTAGCGTCTTTTATACTTATTTTAATTGTTCAGCAACAGTTTTTCTCAATTGAAATTTTCATCTTTTTTAATCGCTGTAAATCTGTGATCAGATAAAACGGAAATTTCCATGCTAAAATGCTGGGGTTCAAATTCAAGGATTTTGTGCACCATAAACGGCGCTTATATGTGCCTCTAGTTTCGAAAGGTTTAACCTATAAAGTATTACCGCATCATGTACAGTTTTATTATTTTTTTAACATGAACATGCTAAAATTTAATATATGATTGTCGACTTATAAGTCCCCAGGATTTTAGAGAAAACTTGGCGAAACTGCTATTATCGCCCAGCTAATGTATCATTCACTTAATTATGTTTAGGCAAGTATTGCAAAGTTCTCGAATTTGGATTGAAATAAATTGATATAAACTTCCAATCTGTGCATTCATTCTTCTATGTACGCCATCATTCTCAGGTTTATAAAAGCTCAGTAGTAGCAACAAAATAAAGGATATTGAATGTGTATAACATTAAAGGGTTCTAAAAAATACTTTGGTATACCGAAACACTCTCACTAAAATAGCATCTTTGTAACATATGTGTTTTCGCACAATCCCTACTAAGTCCTGGTTTAAGAAACAGACACTTAAAGTTGGTTTCATTTATGTTTAAAAATTAGTTCTTTAAAAAATGTTTTGTGTTTAATCTCGAATTTAGCATATTATACACTGGTCATTGCATTATTAGTTTAAAATATAAATCAAATATAACAAATAAACATTTAATTTAGCATTGCAAAAATAAGAAAATTTTGCATCAGCTTTTCGTTAAATTTTAAAAGCTATATATTGGAAAATAATGCAACAAAATATAAAAGTTTAAACAAATATCCGGGATGCGTAAAAGTCCATATTTCTGAGCATCGATATTTCCAAACAGGGTAATCTTCAACTGACACATTCTCAAAATTACTGCGATTAAATAAGTCGAATATTACTGTTTGGAAATAATAGTTTACTCCGCGGGCATACGGGCCATTGACACCATTGTTTCTGCAGAAGCTGTCATTATTTAGTAAAGAATAATGTACTTTGTTGTAAAAAAAAAAAAAAAAAAAAAAAAAAAAAAAAAAAAGTGGCAAATTGACAACACTGACTGTAACGTTCACCAGTATATTGTAACTTTTTCGATCTGGTTAAATCGGACTTCAATTATCAAATATAATTTCTTGGTTTAAACATATTTGTTTCATCCACGGATACGCTGGAAGTTACGGTACTACACCCATACCTACCAACTTTCCAACTTTTTCTAAGTCAAAAAAAAAAACATGCCACCATAAAATTTATTTAATTATGTGACTTTTGTCGTATAGGGTAGTTACTTTATTTCATTTTTAACACTTACCAACACAGTTAAAAGACATTTATGTAGTAGTTTACAGGTATGCACAAAAGAATTCTATCACATTAACACTAGAACCGCGGGAAATCTTACTCAAGTTTTGTAAAAATATTTAACATCAGAATTTTTATTTAAAACTATTTAACGGATTTATTTTAATTACTTTTCCAGCTTATATTTAACTTATTTTTTAAAGTGTTTTCTGGTTCGAATCGCCTTCTATTCATTTGATACGGGTCAAAATGACCCGTCACCGCGGTTTTGTGTTAACACTAGAGCTACCGGAAATTTGAGTCAAGTTTTATAAATATATTTCACATCAGAATTTTCATTTTAAACAATTTAGCTTTAATATTTAACGTTTTTCTTCTTTGTTACCTTTAAACTTATTTCATAATCAAATTTCTGGTTTGAACATATTCATATGGTAGCCATCAAAATGACGGCTCACGGTAGTTCTAGTGTTAAGATTAGGAGTAAAAACGTTTGTGGTGCATTTTGATGTTTTTATGATACTGCAAACAGTAATGAAATTAAAAAGAATCACTGAGATGCACTGCAACATGTGTTTATAAATTAGGTAGTACGTAGCACACATCATTTATTTACAGAGACGTACAAAAGAATTCGTTTATAGGACTGATTATGAACGATAAATGTTGGAAATGCGTTTTTTGCTAAGGAATGCATTTTTAAACTTATCTAATTTGTAGCGTATTACGTGGTGTGTATACATTCTATAGGTCATGTGAAGAGCTGCATTAAGGAATTCGCACACGTTCTCGGATATGGACAGCAATTGCTGAAAATGAATTTTTACTTTACGGAATATGCATTTTTTAAATTGCGTAATTAGATATCTCAATTCATTATACAGGGCTTCCACTCGGTCCATTTTTTGAACACCACAATTTTTATAAGAAAAATCACCTTTATAAATTTCGTAGAAACTTACCAGGAAAAGCGTTTTTCTTTCAGTTGTTGCCGAAACCTACCATGAAATTTTTTCTTTAATTAGACTGGTGTTCAAAAAACGGACCAGTGGGAGGCCTGATTATATGACAAAAATAGTTGGATATGCCAATACCAAAACTTTCTTTTATCCCATACATCTTAATACTTCAAAATTAGCTAGCACAGTGCCAAAATTAAATGGCGATCTATGCCCATCATGAAGATTCAAAAAATATGAAATTCCGTGCATTAGTTCTCGAGATATGACTATCGCTATGAACGTGTAAATCATGCAAAATACAGCATAGCAGCGCCACCTGTTGGGTGATTTGCACCAAAACTTAATCAGGAACAACTTTTGTCAACGTCTAAAGTGATCTTAAATTTGATGAAAATCCGTGCATTAGTTCTGGATATAGAGCTATTGTGAAAATCATGAAAAATGCTGGATATCAGCGAAACCTATCGAGCGATTGACACGAAAACCTAATCAGCAACAACTTGTCTCAACGTCTAACTGAATCTGAAGTTAGAGGAAAATTCGCGCATTAGTTCTTGAGACAGAGCTATTGCGGAAATCGTGAAAAATACAACATAACAGCGCCACCTGTTGGGCGATTTACACTAAAACATAATCAGAACCAATATTTATACCAAAAACTAATCAGCACCAGTTTATATCAAGATTAATCTAAAGTTTTTGTGAAATTGCGTCCATTAGTTCTTGAGATAGAGAGCCCACAATATGTTTGTCACATACAGGCAGACTCACAGACTCACAGAGCGACACACAGACTCACAGACAGACCTTTTCTAAAAACCATCAAATCGTATTCAGAACTTTCTAAGACGTGTAAATCTATCAAAAACCAGAATTCGAAATTTTTCGCGAATCCAATACTTTCTACTTGTAAAGATAGTAGAAAGTAAAAATTAAATTTTTTTTATGATGATCTGTTAGTGTCAGTAACTGTTTTATAATCTATGCCTCGTGTATGACTTTTCGTTCTTGATTTTAAAAAAAATCTTGTTTAAAAAATGTTTATTTGACCATAAAAACCCGGAATGCTGGCAGATATGGTTATGTAATCCGCATGGTCTTAATTAGGGTGTCTACAAGTTTTTTGCCTGAAAGTTGTTAGCCACCACAAATTTCGAAATATAACATTCGCCTTTACTTAATCGAAAAGTTTCCGTCACCAAATATGAAAACATTTTCTATTTAATAATAGTAGTATTGGGTCGATCGGAAAGTCGTGTCCGTTTGGGAAAATCTATTCGTACCGGAAAATTCTGCCCGGTAATTATTAGGCTGTAGATATCGGAATCAACGTCTAATAATTAAATGATAGAATTTTCCGGTACGAATTGATTTTCCCAAACGGATACGACTTTCCGAATGATCCAATAGCTTGGTGACTTTCGAGGGTGTAAGTTGAAGTTTCTTAGTCTAAATATATTTTGTGCCAAGATATGTTCGTTGCGCGGAAAGGAATTTATACAGTTTACCTTTAAGCATCTCTACTTCAATTATGCCCTATCAGTATATTTTCTATCACATGTACGTTTCTATTTTTAAATATCATGCTTATACCATTGCTTCCAAGCATTCCAATTTTCAAATACCACAATTTTGTGATTAGTATACCCCGTCTTAGTTAATCGCAAATTTATCTCATTAAATTTTTGAAAACAGGACAGGATTTCGGACTATTTTCATATTCAACTGTACCACTTGACAGAAGTTTTTCTTTGTGGTAGACTTCTCTTGGAAAAATCGTAGAACAAGTACGTGTATCCATAAGCATGGCAAGACTTCCGCTTTTTCTATAACAAAAATTTAATAGAAATCTTTGCGTTATTTTATCGGCAGATTACGGCGATTTAAAAAAGCTAAAATTTACTATAAAATTTTTGTGGTACAAAAAGCGTAAAGTGCAAAATAGTTCACGGGAACTAAATGTCCCAACCCGTAGTTAAAAGGACAAATAAAGCAAATTTTTATATTTTAACCCCTTGAAGGGCGCCGTTTGCAGTCTGCAAACGGTTAATTTTAATGCCCAAAATTTCAAATGGCACCAGTAATTTGTTAGTACAAGTTCGATCTCATAATAAGCGTGAGAAAAAGCTTTTGATTATTTGCAAATAAATTTGTTCGTATATTGCGGTGTGAATTAATTATTTGAACATAATCGGAGCAGAAAAGTCTTGCCCCTGAAAGGGTTAATCCTTTGTGCACTCGAGAAGTGACCCTCACTTACCACTAGTTTTGCCAAGTATACCGCGTAAATCGTGTCTCCAAATGCTCTGGACACCAGTATTTTAAAGATATTTTCTTCGCCTTATCTAATGGCAGAATTATCTGCGATTAAAGATGGCGAAATAAACTGCAAGAAATTAGTGGTATCCAGATTATTTGGAGCCCTGTTTTATGCGGGATACCTAGCAACACTGCTGTTGAGTGAGAGACACCTCTCAAGCGCGAAGGGTTAAAATTTAACCCTTAAATGCGCGATTTTTTATTTTGTTTCGAAAAAATTATATATGATTCACTCAGAGGTTTATTACACAGGAAAAATAATCAAAAAAATCAGAGATACATTTTTCATATAATATGTCAATCTTTTCTTCTGTTGCACATCTGCAATATAATTAAAAACTACTGTCGTGTGGCTGTTTTACGCTAAAATATTGCAAATTGGTAAGTATTTTAATAATTATGTCTCCAAATACCTTATTTTATATAATTATTTATTTTATAATATTTAACCTTTAACCCTTTAATTCCTACGATAGAATATGTTCTAAAAACTATGTAGTTCAGAGAATCTGACTTTACACCAGAAAGTTCCAATGCTTAATTTCGCTTTATTTAAATACCGAATGTCTGTTATAAATTAAAGCAAATATTGCCATTTTAATTTTCTGGTGTGAATTGGGTATATACTAATAAAAAAAATCTATTAAATTCAAAACATTGTTGTTTGCAGATATGCAAAGCTGCGCACTAAAGGGTTAAAAATGGAAACATTTTGTAACGTGGTATAAACATCACTTAATCCCAATATTTAACCCTTTAAGGGCAAATGATTGTGTTCCTGTAATGTTGAATTCACACCGGAATCCTTGAAAAATTTTATTTCAAAATAAGGAAAAGTAATTTTACAACCTTTTTTTCCACCAAATTTATAAAAATAAAATTTAATTAAATGTTTCCCCTGGGAATCTTGATTAAACTTCGCCCATCAAGGGGTTAAAACGTAAAATTTTCGTGGTTATATTCCTATTACAATTACTGCAGAAAACAATCATGAAGATTATCATTGCAAAATAGTGGTTTTACATACCAGACTAATAGGACTTCTTGAATGGTTACAGGGTTAAATTTTTATTTGTGACGTTTTCACTTCGTATCTTAATATTATCATGCAAGATTTTATAAATTTTGACAATTTGTAAAAGTCTGTATATTTGCGAACACAAGTTCGTAAAAATAGTTTATTTAACGAAATTTTGTTCTGATTTCATATTATTCATTTTAAGTTACAGAATATCATAAGCGTAAAAAATGAATTTTCCAAAGGAATAAACATTTAATTCCTCCTTGTCGTTTTCCTTCGTAAAAATGGAAAACGGGATGTTCTTGTAAAATGAATGCGGTTAATTAAGAAGTTCTAATTACACTGAGATATGCAGCAAAAAATGGATTAGCTGACGATCGAACTTAACTTTCTCCTTCATTGTTCATTAATACCGTGCTCCATTAAGTCCCATTGTAGGAAGACGGTTTAGGAGAACAATTTTATTAAGTACTACACATTGATTAAGTATAATTCATATTTGGAACAAGATATGCGATGTTACATATTATTATGTAAGAATATTAAGTTACACGAATGTAATTTCTATTCTATAACACTAAACATTGAATGCTCAACTTTGACGGGTTATATGGCTTCTAGTTTAAAATTTAAATAACTATATCTAGGCTTAGTTTTGACAGGTCATGTTTCTCCACCAGATCTCTTAAACAACGCATATATTTTATATCATAAGTTCCAAAAGATGAAACTAAGGTAACTTACGACATAATGTTTTAAATGCGCATAATTTGTGTGATTATTAGCTTACAATAAATATACATTTTTCTTGTTATTATTTTGCGAAGTACAAAAATTAATCAACAGTTTAAACGCATTGTAGTTATCAATGATACTTTATTACTAAACTTTTGTGTTATTTTATTCATAACTAATTTAGTGAATGGAAAGCTCTCAAAATATCATTTAACAGTTGAATATTACATCTAATATTTCTGCCAATGACGACTATTTTTTTAACCCCTTAATGGTTGCATTTATTTACACTTTAAAAATTCAAATTGCTTATTGGCACCACTTTTTTGAAAAAGAAATATTCACCTTATCTAATGACAGGTAAAATGATAGTATATTAAAGCCAATTACACTATTTTATAAAACTGGTGGAAATCAAACAATCTTATTGAAAGACACAGCCCGTGATTATCACAGGAGCGAGAATTAAGGGGTTAACCAATTCGTACAACTGCTTCAAAAAAATTATAATAATACTTTGCAGTATATTTCGCTTGAAGCTTTTGCCGATGCATTGTAAAATACTATTGTTTTTATAATGTGGTACAGACAGAATTATTCAATATTCGACATTAGCAGCCCTATACCTAAGGTTTTGTTTTTTTTTCAGTATACGTACAATGCATTTTAGACATTTATAACCACACCAAACCACATTTTAGACTTAGAAAAATTGAGTGAAACAGGTATGGAAAGATCTACCACTTGCGTTTCAGACTGCGTTAGGAAGTTTATTTCCGTCATACATTGAAAATAAATCTTTATATCCAAAAGTTTTTAATATTGTCAGCAGCAGTTATTGTAATTTCATTTTCATAGTTACCAAACAAGCCGTTATATTATTACAAAAAAATTTAATAATAATCATCGTCTTATTTAATCACAGAAATATGCGATTAAATTGAGAAAATATTAATATTCCGAAATAGTGGTATCTAATATGCGTAATAATTGGAAGCTATGCATTACTTATCACATGATCGGAAATTACGTTAGAAGTTGATTCTGAATCAGTTTGGATATATGTATAAGGGTTCCCCAAATTAAAAGTGGACACGTGCGATTGCGTGATAATGACTGCAGCTATAGTAGCGCCACCGAACAGTGATATAAAGGTTAGTAGGAGGTGTGCACCGCATACGGCTTTCAACAGTTGTTACCTGTTCCGGTATAGGAAATTGGTCGAAAGTAAAGTCGTGCCATACATGGATGCGTCCAGATCGGAACAACGCGCGGTAGTCCGGTTTCTGATTCCGGAAAGTGAGCGTAATGCGGACATCTATCGGCGAATGATAGCAGTCTATGGCGAGCACTGTTTAGGTCGAACGGCTGTGAACAATTGGTGTAAAAATTTTCGTGAAAGGCGGCAAAAGATATAGGATTTGCCAAGACCGAGCCAAACAAAAATCCTGATCACCAACTCTGCACTGTCGCCGTTGATGAAATGATCTCAGCTAATTGAAGAGTTCTGACCCGTGACATCAGTGACTGAGTAAAGGAACGTTTCACGCCATCATCCACCAACATTGTTCCAATCTAGACGCATCCATGTATGGCACGACTTTACTTTCGAACAATTTCCTCTACCACTAACAGATTTCACTGTTGAACGCCGTATGCGATGCACAACTCCTACCGCCCTTTATATCCCCGTTCGGTGGTTCTGCTACAACTGCAGTCATTCTGACGCAATCACACGTGTCCACTTTTCATTAGGTCACCCTTTCTAATTATACAATAGGCGTTCTTTTATTGACTCATCAAAAGTCTTTACATTCTTACATTGCTACTGACCGGCAATTACAATTAGATTTGATTCTTGATCACTTTGTCAATCGATGATTCAACAATAGATGCTCTTTTGTTGATACATCAAAAAGTCTTTATATTCTGACACTGCTACTGACCGATAATTACAATAAGATCTGATTCTTGATCAGTTGGGCAATATATAACTATACAATAGGTGTTCTTTTATTGATACATCAAAAAGTCTTTTTATTCTGATACTGCTACTGGCCCGTATTTATAATTAGAGTCGATTATTCATCAGACGGCAATCTATGATTCAACAATCGGCGTTCTTTTATTGATGCATCAAAAAGTCTTTACGCTGTGACATTGCTACTGACAATAAAGAAAAAAAAGCAATCATGCATTTTTATCATTTTATTGTTTAATTAAAAAATAAACATGAAAACAAAATTATATACAGGGATGAGATTTCCGAATTTTTGCATACCGTTAAAATCTTAGAGGAAAGTAGAGTGGTACTCTTAAATTACAACAATGTTCCGATTAAATAAAATAACATTTTCTCTAAGATTATACTGGTGTGCAAAAAGTCGGAAATCTCATCCCAGTATATATGTTTTCCCTCAACCCATTAAAGCCTAGCGTTGCCTCAAAGTAACAGCATATCTGACAATATAGTCCAGGCAATAGAGACCGTGTAGGGACTCTACCTAGCAAAATTAATGGTAGTACTGGAAATCGGCTTTCTAGATGTTTTTTGGGTCGCTGAATCCGAATTTGTAACTTCCCACCAAAATTTCCCCCGGCAACCCCCCCCCCCCAAATTTTGGTAAAAAGCCCCCTAAAAAGGTTTTTATTTAAAAAATCAGTTTTTTTATTGTTTTAGGGAAAAAGTAACTAAAACTTCAGAAAGTAGACAAAATTTGCAACAAATTAGATATATGACATTATGACTTAGGATGAAGGGGAAGGGGGGATCTGCCTCGGAACATGCGCCGCAGTGCTGCGTGGACTAAGTTGCGCAATTCCACTTAACCCCACACACGTTTGCATTAGACCTCCCATCTGCCCTCCGAACTTTCTCTATAAGATTTACTTTAAGTTTTTTGGGTCGCTGAATCCGAATTTTTAACTTACCCCCAAAATTTTCCCCTCCGAAAACCCCCCAAATAGTTGTTTTTAACTTAAATTTCTTATTGTTTTAGGGGAAAAGCATTACAAAATTCAGAAACTAGACAAAATTTGCAACAAATAGGATATATGACATTATGACGTAGGATAAACGGGGAGAGAGGGGGCTGCCTCGGAACATTCCCCGCGCTCTTTTCACAAAAAACAATTTTTTTCAAAAAAATCAATTTTTTCGGGGGTTGCTGGGCAACATTTTGTTGGGAAGTTACAAATTCGGATTCAGCGATCCAAAAAACATAAAGTCGAAATTCAGAACTAGTATTCATTTTGCCAGATAAAATCCCCTATTGCCTGGACTTCATAATTTAATGCAGGGAGCGCCGCAGTGCATGTTCAGAGGCAGCCCTCACCCTCCCCGTTCATCCTAATTCATAATGTCATATAGCCTATTTGTTGCAAATGTTGTCAAGTTTCTGAATTTCGTAATGCTTTTCCCCTAAAAGAATAAGAAATTTAAGTTAAAAACAACTATTTGAGGGGGGTTTCGGGGGGGAAATTTTTGGGGGAAAGTTAAAAATTCGGATTCAGCGACCCAAAAATCTTAAAGTAACCCTTATAGAGAAAGTTCGGAGGGGAGACGGGAGGGCGAATGTAAACGTGTGTGTGGTTAAGTGGAATTGCGCAACTTAGTTTACGCAGCACCGCGCGCATGTTCCGAGGCAGATCCCCCCTTCCCCTTCATCCTAAGTCATAATGTCATATATCTAATTTGTTGGAAATTTTGTCTACTTTCTGAATTTCCAGATACTTTTTCTCTAAAACAATAAAAATATGGATTTTTTTAATAAAAACCTTTTTTTTGGGGGGGGGGGGGCTTTTTACCAAAATGTGGGGAGGTTGCCGGGGGAAATTTTGGTGGGAAGTTACAAATTCAGATTCAGCTACCCAAAAAACATCTGGAAAGCCGATTTCCAGTACTACCATTATTTTTGATAGGTAAAATTCCCTATTGCCTGGACTTATAGGTTTGATCTTCGCACACCAATAATTGTGATGATAAATATTAACTTTCTTTGATGACAAAAACTCATGGCAATAAAATAAGACAAAAAAATCTATTTTGAAAAAGTGGTGTGAAATGAAATATTTCTATTTTAAATAGAAAAATAAATCTGCCTTTTATTAGCTAAATTCATCATTAAAAAATGTTAAAACTAATGTTAGAAAGGCTAAAGCTGCAAAAAGTAGCCAAATGTTAATAGTCCAAGAGCTGTTAAACATTTTAGGGAAGGTATTTGAGGCACCCTGAAAATTTGTGCAACACTTCTTTTGTAATGCCTAAATACAAAATCGAATTTCTGGCTGAAGGATCGTGGCCCAAAACCTGTGCCAGACAAAAAATGGCACTTGACACGTGCCTGGCACAGTTTTTGTGCCGACTAAAGTGTCTGTCATTTTCAAAATATTTTTTTCTAAGCATAAATATTATTGTGCCTCAATCTCAGCGTGCCTCAAATACCTTTTTGGGGTAGTCAAAAAATGACACTTGACACGTGTCTGGCACAGTTTTTGGGCCGACTAAAGTGTCTGTCATTTTCAAAATATTTTTTTCTAAGTATAAATATTATTCTGTTTCAATCTCAGCGTGCCTCAAATACTTTTTTGGGGTAGTGTCAAAAAATGGCACTTGACACGTGTCTGGCACAGGTTTTGGGCCGCGATCCTTCAGCCAGACATTCGATTTTGTATTCAGGCATTACAAAAGAAGTGCTGCACAAATTTTCAGGGTGCCTCAAATACCTACTCAAAAATGTTCAACAGCTCTCCTACTATAAAAATGCATGAATAAAATGATTATGAATCTATGACCGATACCTACGCTTGGTAATTAAACAAGACAAATATTACTTGTTACAATTAGAATGTATGTTTTAACGTCATGAATGTTAAACACGCTATACGTTACATGTACGCGCAAGCATCAAAATCACTTTTGATAAAAACACATGCAGAGTTAAAAATCAGTTGATGTCGGTGTTAACACTTTCAGCGCGAGTAATTGTGTTTCTCTAATGTTCAATTCACGTCAGATTTTTTTAAACTTTGATTTAAAAATAACATGAGGCAAATTTACAGTCTTTTTACTTTTTTTTAACCCCTTCGCGACAAGCGTCTTTTACAGAATTTTTAATCTTTTATCACTGGTTTTTCAAAACAGTAATTTTTGAATTATTAAATCGGGAAAATGCGCCAATTGAATGAGACAAAAATTACAATAAAAAATAACTGATGGGAATAATGACGGTATCTGAACATCTTCTGTGGCACGAATACTTGTCGCTCGTCTCCAAGAGGTTAAACAGCTGCCATCGAAATACTCAAAGTCAGAGGACACGAATGAGACCTCATCACTAATCGACCGACTACTCACTAGTGTTAAAATTGACACCGGAAAATTTTGAATAGCAATTTTATTTTATTTTATTTGAGGAATATCTATAATCTCATTATACAATAATAACTATTTAAGCTTACTGGTGAGGATTTGGAATCCCCCAATAAAAAATCAGCCAGATGCGACAACACTATGGCATTCCGCATCTGGCTGAATTTTTATTTAGAGATTCCGAATTCTCACCAGTAAGTTTAAATAGTTATTATTGTTTTTTAAGATGATAGATATTCCAAAAACAAAATAAAATAAAATCGTTATTCAAAAGTTTCCTGTGTGCTTTCCAACACTAGTGAGAAGTCGGTCGATTAGTGATGACGTCATACTCGTGTCCTCTGGTCTTGTGCATTTCGATGGCAGCGATCAAACAGCAAAGTTATACAAGTAAAATTTTGCTAAAAAATTCTGGTTTAAAACTTGATTAAAATAAATTGGTATACAAAATATGCACCACCCTCATGGGAAGTGTTTAACCCTTTGCGGTCATGTTTCGGCAAATAGCTTCTTATGCATGATTCTATTTTTATATTCTATTCGCACCACTATATTTTAAAAGTACATTTTTCAGTTTAATTCCTCTTGCACATGTTGTCAAAGTGCAAGTAAAAGTGTTTCTTAAAAAAAGTGGCGCCCACCGAATAAATTCGTGTAAGAGATGCCTCTGCCTGGGAGGAGTAATTTGACCGCAAATAGTTAGAATGGGAGGCGGTTGCACAGTCCGTCACCTCATGGAGTTGACGGCTGAAATTTCCAGATAAGTTAAAACTCGATTCGCATATTAATAGCGACTGGTCTGCCAAGTCATATCTTGGTGGAAAACATCTGCAAACCCGATTTTAGTGGTTGACTGGAAGGTTTAGCATTGTACTTTCCTGCTCCCAGTCCTCCATGTTTTCATACATTTGCGTGCAGGAAAACACAATCATAAACTTATCGATCAACCGCTAAAATAGGATCTTCAGGTTATTTCTACCAAGATATGACATGGCAGGCCAGTTCTATGTTAATATGCTAATAGAATTCGGTCTAATCCTGGAAATTCAGCCGTGATTGTCTGTGCAACCGCCTCCGGTTATAGATTGAACACATTATCAAGTACGCTTCATCAATGTAATCAGTGTTCCCAGTGGGATACTTTTTTAAAATTCATATTTCTTCATTGGCACCACTTTTTTGAAACGGTAAAATTCCCTTTACTTTCGTCTTAGTTAATATGTCATTAAACAAGTCGCATTTTACCATTTCAAAAAAGTGGTGCCGATCAAGAATCTGAATTTTAAAAAAGTAGCCCATCTGGCAACAATGAATGTAATTTCAATCTGACCTGGCTAAATAAAACAGTCTAATTTAAAGACTTTTATGGGGCTTTTTTTGTTTGATTAAGATTTATATATGTCTTTTACTTTCAAAATCGATTGTTTTTAAAGTTTAAAACTGATGACTTGACTTAACCCTTTCAAGGCCGGTGGTGTGTTTATGCAACCACTTAATCGTTTAATGCGCAGCTTTGCATATATGCAAAGAACAGCGTTTTGAATTTAATAGATTTTTTTTATTCGTATATACCTTATTCACACCAGAAAATTAAAATAGTAGTATCTGCTTTAATTAATAACAGACATTCCGTATTTAAATAAAGTTAAATTAACCATTGAAAGTTTCTGGTGTAAAGTCAGATTCTCTGAACTACGTAATTTCTAGAACGCGTTCTATCACGGGAATTAAAGGGTTAAAGGTTAAATATTATAAAATAAATAATTATATAAAATAAGGTATTTGGAGACTTACTTCTTAAAATATTTACTAATTTGCAATATTTTAGCGTAAAACAGCCACACGGCAGTAGTTTTTACTTGTGTTGCAAATATGCATCAGAAGAAAAGATTGACGTATTCCATGAAAAATGTATCTCTGATTTTTTTTCATTATTTTTTCTGAGTAATAAACCTTTCAGAGGATCATATATCAGGGTGGCTAGTGGTCAGGGAAAAACACATTCAAAAAAGGTGTTAAATACCAGTATTTTGTTAAAGAGAAATTCACCTTCTTTAATCCCTTTATATTATTTCAAGTATTTTATGTAAGAAAATACTGGTACTTTCAGCATTTTTTGTACTGTGTTTTTCCCTGACCACTCGCCACCCTGTATATAATTTTTTTGAAACAAAATAAAAAATCGCGCATTTAAGGATTAATTTTAATTCGTAAATGCCATAATGGCATCCGAATTTTGGCTATAAAATTTTTCGTTTATTATGTATGTGTGTGCTTTCTCTTATTCGCAAATAAATTTGTTCGTAAATTCCCGTGTCAATCATCCATTTCAACATTTTAGCAATAGAAGTGCTTTGCTTTTGAAAGAGTTAAGGGCATTTGGTTTTAAAAACATACATTTCTCCTTATTTATGTTGTTCTACCAACTAATGCTTTCTACCAAGGATTTAATAAATATTTGAAAACAAAATACAACTTACTGGAAATTGAAAGGAAAAAAGTCAACGTCGTTAATTTCGGCTTTCGAAACTTTTTAAAACCCTTAAGAAAATAGTTGCTAGAGCTGTATAGAACTCTATACAATTCTTTACAAATTCTTTTACGAGTTCGTTTACAAACCTTTGTATAGAATACTATTTCTATAGAATTTTGAAGAGTTCTATAGAATACTTTTTCTAAAGAAAATGTTTCTGTTAAACAATTTTTTATAGAGTACGATAAACCTTATAGAATTACATGCTATAAATTTTTTGTTTTTTCATATAAAAAATATTTTTCTTTGGTCTTTTAACCCTTTCGACTCGGCCGTCTCTTACACAAAGTTTATTCGGTTGACACAACTTTTTTTAAAAGAAGTTTCCTTCAAGTACACAAGTTTAAAAATGCTGTAATGAAATAAGGCAAATTTTATTTTCCTTTATTACTGGTGCCAGAAACAAATTTTGCAAAGAAAGATGATGTCCAGTCAGACTGGACATACGAGTGCAAAAGGTTAAAATTTGATAAAATTGAAAACCGCCGCGGAGAGCGGCCCATCTTCGTCCGCAGCCCTTTATTCTTCTACTCTAGTCCGACTCTTTTGCGGAAGCAAGGCTCATAGGTCCCCAGCCCCGTCCCGAGTAAAAGACTCTCTAGCGAAATCGAAATTGAAAAAAAAAATTCAAAAATTGAAACCGGACAAATTTAAAAGGGAAATTACACAAATTAAAGACACCGCAAAAGCGGGATGGGTCGGGCTCGGGGCGATGAAGCTACCCGACGACCCCTATGCTTCTTCTAGCTTATTATTAGTCTCGGTTGGGGGAGGGCGGTTGGGTCATCTTCGTCCGTTTATTTATACATCTATATATTAAAATTAAAAAAAGTATTGAATTTTGTAATATATCAGTTTAATATTATAGTGCTCCATAGATTTAATGATTAATTTAATTCAGTTCTAATAGATTGGGTCGGCGGGTGGGTCAACCGCCGCGGAGAGCGGCCCATCTTCGTCCGCAGCCCTTTATTCTTCTACTCTAGTCCGACTCTTTTGCGGAAGCAAGGCTCATAGGTCCCCAGCCACGTCCCGAGTAAAATACTCTCTAACGAAATCAAAATTGAAAAAAAAAAATTTCAAAAATTGAAACCGGACAAATTTAAAAGGGAATTACACAAATTAAAGACGCCGAAATGCGGAATGGGATGGGTTGGGCTCGGGGCGATGAAGCTACCCGACGACCCCTTGCCCCTTCTAGCTTATTGTTAGTCTCGGTCGACGGCGGCTGGGTCGACCGCCGGAGCGAGCGGCCCATCTTCGTCCGTTTATTTATACATGTATATATTAAAATTAAAAAAAGTATTGAATTTTATAATATATCAGTTTAATATTATAGTACTCCATAGATTTAATGATTAATTTAATTCAGTTCTAATAGATTGTGATTCAATTCTTAATGTAATATTATCAGTCGAACTACTGATTTAAATTATGGCTAATTAATTTGTTGGCTAATTTTATAATCATTTATTAATTTGCTATTAAATTTATAAAACCAACCATCTCATAAACTTTATTCACTTTAATACCCTCATAGCATGCATGGTCACGGTGACGTCGTTGTGACGTCACTGTAAGTCACTGTGGTCACGTCACATCTGTGACCAAAATGCCACCACTCAGTGATGTCACATTGTGACTGAGATGTGAACTTCTTAGAAAACTTTAAAAAATTACAAAAATTCTTTAAAACATGTTATTTACTGTAAAATTATGTTTTTCTGGCAATTAAAAAAAAATTGTGAGGTCACTGTTATGTCACTGCTATGTAACGTACGTCACGTCACATATGTGACAAAATAAACCACCATATTGTAAGTCACAGTGTGACAAAAATATGAACTTCAAAAATCTTTGAAAATGAGGAGAAATATTTTAAACAGTCACGAGTTACATGGCATAAGGAATAAAATATATTAGTGGATAGCAAATGATAAATTCTGTCACTAAAGGGGAGGGGGGCATAATAAATAAAGTGCACGATACAAGCATTAATAAACTAAATTTTCATGCTATATTTTATCAATTTGATATCTAAGATAGTGAATGTATACTTTTTCATGATTTCAATTTTATCTAGCATTTGGATAATATATTTAGAATTAGGAATATTAAATTTATACACTTTATATATTTAGTTTGCTGGGAGGAAATTTTTTTATTTATTTCTTTCTTTACCGACCAGGATTATTCGAAACACTTCTGTGGTTTCAAAATAAAAAATTTGTATTACAGCTAAATATCTGCATATTTTAATGAGCACGTAGAAAGAGTCTTCAGAGTTTAGTCATCTATGCATTTCTTCCTTTACAATATTTTTATAATTTGTATTCAAATCATAAATTCTACTTCTTTCAGACTTTTTAAATAAAATTAGCATTTTCCAAAAATAAAAGAAATATACAAAATTTGTGCAAAACAAACTTTACTTAAAAAAAAGAAAAAAAGGGGGGGGGGCTCGTTATTACCATTAAATTTATTTTTACACCTTTTGAAAATTTAAACAATGGTATATCTAATAAACTCTAATTATGAATATTATTATTATAATTATTTAGAAAAAAGGAACTTTACAATACATTTTAACTTGAACTATTTGGTACGGATAAAAAGAAAAGGTTAAATACATTGGATATTTCTTCAAATACAAAATTTTAATTAACCATACTTTCAGAAAATTACTGCGCATTCAAGTTTCATATCTCTTGCATGCAAAAACAAATAATCTGTACCAGACCATCTGCTTGAAAATCGTCTGCCCACAAAAAAAATAAACATGAGAAGACGCGGGAAATAAATAGTTCACTGTTTTTAGAACATCACCTTCACCACGTCTACAACACTTTAAGATAAGGAAATGACCATTTTAGGATACACGAATATTAATAGAACGTATATGTAAGTTTTGTTTAATTTAAATATTTTATTCCTGATTTGTACATATGAGTTAAATAGTTTTATGTTATATTTGTAAGAGACTGATTTTTAACTGTCTAAGCGATATTTTCAAATTCGATAACTGTAAAGAAAAATATCTTAATCTGCCATCGCTTGAAAAAAAAAAAAAACTGCGCAGAGACTGTGCATGCCTACATTCATACTGTAATTAATATAAACATTAATTTACTCTTACTTGAGATTGAAAAAATATGGAACGACAATGATTTGGAATTATTTTATCGGCTTCTTACTATTTTTTGATTACTAACACTTATAGTTATTATTATTTTGGGGTTAAATATGATGTTCGATTATCATGAGATTACGAAACTGTTTCAGATTAGAAATTAACATTATACTGGGAAAATGTATTTTTACATATTACAGTAGTGAAACATTTGAAAGAATTTTCTTTTAGTGCTAATAATATTTTAAATTATCTTTCAAAATCCTAAATCTTCAAACCAATGTTTTCAGATTTTTAACATTTGCCGAAATTATAAAATAATAGGAATTCCTTATACAATATGGAAATATTTTTGAGATATTGTTAAATCTAATAATGCATTTAATTTATCTATATTGAGTTTGATGTTGTTTAATAGTACAATTATAAATACTAATTATTATTTTTAGTGTTTTTCAAATTGGTATATTTATTTTTTTAAATTGTATGTAAGCATTTTTTCTGTTTGTGATTTTAATCAAACATTTAATTATAGACATTCTGAATCGGTTATTAAATTTTCTTCAATTGTAAATTCCTTTTCTACGTTTATGATACGCGTAACTATTGGCACTAAAAAGTAAAATATGATATTTAAGCATTGAAACAAAGTGTTTTTCATGCCTGATGGGAAGTTATAGATTAAACTGCTTTAGTATATTTTTTTAAAAGTTCATATAATACAGGATACATAATATAGGACACAAGTTGAAAAGTGCTTATGACTTCGGTTTGTCTCTCCGTCTGTCCGTCTAGCAGTCTGTCCGCACTCTAACTCTCGAAAATATACTCGGATTGCCCTGAAATTTTTGGATGTTATTGACGTTTACCATAGCACGGTACCTATTTGTAATGAAGTTTGTAGCATGCTTTGTTCATTTACAGGGACAGCCAAAAGTTTTCCGTTACATTACAGCCTATGGGAAAAAATCGTTTCACATGATTTTTTATGATTTTACGCACGCTTTCAAACAGAATAAAATTTATATGCATTTATTAAGTGCACTAAAATATCCATTCTGTTGACTATGTAATGCAAAGAATAGTTATTGTCATTTACAGGGCTAAAAAGGGAATTCAAATACATAATGATATAGGGGTGGAGGGAATTGTTTGCGGCATACTTTAATTATGTTAATCTATTTCATATATAATGAAATTGATATATGTCGCTGAGGTTTACATACTATAAATTATTTCATGTATAATACGAATAATACGTATATAGCATTTACAGGGACACACAAAATATTTCAGATACTATATTGTATCCGAAGTACTGTTCATTAGCGATGATTGCTGGAAATGTATTTTTAATTATGATATGCGCTTTGATGATTCACTATATTTATGCATAGTATATGGTGTATATAAATGCTATAATTCCTATAAAGGCTGCACAAAAGTATTCGTAAGGATTACTGGGTATGGGCGCAAATTGCTTAAAGGTGGTTTTTAAATGAGTTATGCTTTTTTTTTGCTGAACTGCATTTAATTTACCAAGAAATGTTTGTAGAATATAGATAAAATGATATACAGGGTCACGTAAAGAATTGGATACATGGCCGTCTATAAATTATAATTTCTGGAAATGTGATTTCAGCAGTTTTAAGAGTGTCTTAGTTTGAATTAAATTTTTACTAAATAGTGGCGTGTAATAAAGATTCTAGGTAAACTACAGGGTTGTACAAAAGTATTCAAGTATGTTTCCATACATTAGTATAAATTGCTGAAAAAGAATTTCAACCTGTTAGGCGTTTTCTTGCTAAACTAGATTTTCCCATTATATAGTATATATACACTTAAAAAAATGGGAAGTCAAAATTGAGTAAAAAGTACTCAATTTTAAATGCGTCACATACTCAAAATAGCTCCGATCCAAATGTACTCAAAGTTGAGAAACACATGTACTCATTTTTTATTCATTGGTTGTGATCAAATATGAATCGTTATGTACGCCCCCCCCCCCCAAAAAAAAAGAAAAACCTAAAATTTAAAGTAAAAATGTACTGACATTTATTTCCCGTTCAAAGTTCTTAACAAGAAATGTTTAATTGATTATTTATTACGAAAAATAGCAAAATTCTTAACAAGATACTCAAATCGAATATTTTTATGACAAGAGCATTATTTCCAAGCACTTTTAAATTATTTTTAAAATGCTGTGCATAATTTAATATTTACATTAATAAACATCATTTATGCCGCCATAAATGAAATGAACCATTACAGGGTACAAAACTATTCGTTTGTTTGCGTTTGATAACATGTGATGTTTCAAAATAGAGAAAGCATGGGTTCATTTTTGATCCAAAAATATTCAATTCTATATGAGTACGTCGGTTTACTTATTTTTGAGTACTTCATTTTTCTCAGTGTATCAACCTACAGATCAAATACAGGGCTGTTCAAAAGAATTGGAAAACATATTTGGCTATGGACGGTAACTGCTGAAATCAATTTTTCAAATGTTTTATGAATTTTCTAAAATGTTTACTTAGTTATCTTATTTACGTCATTTCCCTAAATTACGATGTATTGTTAAAGCATTCAGAAGGTGTTGGAAAGTATTTTATAATCTATGATTAACGCATGATTTTTCTTACTCGTTTTTTTTTTCTATTTCCCAGATCAGTCTTTTCCTATAAAACATACCAAATCTATTTAGCTCATATTCACAAAATACAATATACATGTGAATAAAAAATTTAAATAAGTATCGCTTATCATGCCGCTCAATAAATAATAGTTGTATTAATATCTGTTAGTCTCCAGGTTCGTATTTAATAAAGCAATGACAAATCACAACAAATTAAAAAATTTACACATTCTAAATATCAAGCTTGAACTCAATATCAAGCATAGAACTTAATATTAAGCATAGAACTGAATAAAAAAATATGTCAGTTGATAAGCATTGTTTTTTTAAGTGGAAAAATTTAAAATGTTTTAGAAGAATAGGACTCCAAAACAGCGATATTTTGCTAAAAAGTACGGTAAAAAGATAAGATTTTATATTTACAGCAAAAGGTTTTTTTCAAAATTCATCGCTGTATTAATACTTAGAAATTTTTTCCAGAGAGAATCCTTCGCCTTATATACAATATTTCAAATGAACATCAAATAACAAATTAATTGCTTAAAAGGCGCAAAGGCCAACATAGTGAAAAAGATTCCATGCCGGAACTCTAACCCGGGCCATCAGTATAGCCCACTGACATTCTACCGACTAAACCACATGGAACGACGCCCAATCTGTAAAATTACTCACTATTACAGGTTGGCAAGGCTACAAACGCAGCACAAGATGGAATATTTATCGTGAGCCACCGACATGGGGTAAACACGAAACTTAATGAAATCCAGCATCGATTGAAACTATATTAATAATTGGAAATTTTTCCAGGGAGAAACATTCGCCTTGCATACAACATTTCAAATTAAAATTGCCTTTTAAGCAATTAATTTGAAATTTGATTTTCGTTTGAAATATTGTATGCAAAGCGAATGGTTCTCTATGGAAAAATTTCCAAGTATTAATATAATTTCAATCGATGCTGGATTTAATTAAGTTCGTGTTTGCATCATGTTGGTGGCTCACGCTAAATATTCCATCTTGTGCTGAGTTTGTGGCCTCGCCATCATGTAATAGTGAGAAATTTTCCAGCCTGGGTATCGTTCCATGTGATTTAGTCGGTAGAATGTCAGTGCGCTATACTAATGGCCCGGGTTCGAGTCCCAGCATGGAATCTTTTTCACTATTTGAGTCTTTTAAGCAATTAATTTGAAATTTGATTTTCATTTGAAATCACAGTGTTTATGACAAGTTCGTCACAAATGACACATATTTCACAAATTGGTCACAGTGTGACTTCAAAGCATTGTCGCTTTCGTCACAGGTTCGTCACAAAGTTAATGCCAAAATAGTCACAAATGACACACTTTTCACAAATTTGTCACACCGTGACTTCACAGAGTGGTCACAATGTGACGTCACAAACGACCTCTAAAACGGCCATAACGACCTCGCATTCTAGTCACTATGACGTCACATCGACGTCACGTGACGTCACATCGACGGTCACAAAATCACAGTGTGACTTCACAACGACGTCGCCGTGGCGTCACCATGCCTTACGGGTATAGCTGCCAACTTGTACGGATTTTTCCTACGATTAAAATTTAACAGAAATTTTTGTTTTCTATAATCGTTAAAAAAACACATATTTCGGCGATTGTTTTTGATAAAATTATCTATTAAATTTTAGTGGTAAGAAAAATCCGTACAAGTTGGCATCTATGCTTTAATAATATTGTAATTTTTATTCAAATAATTTAATCGACAATATTAAAATCGACCCAGCTAACACAAAGATATCGGTCAATGCCCCACCCAATATTGGCCAATATTTGAAAGTCGCTGAACGTCGTACGTCAAATTTATAATATATACCGATATTCACAGACATAACTTAAAATTTGTTTCTAAAATAAGGAAGTCAAACAAGTTTTTTGTATTATTTATAACATTGTAATACAGAAATAGCATTCTAAACAATAAAATTTAATAAGTTTGTTGTTTTTAGAAAACTTGAATTTTTTAAGCCTTATTTTTAATATTTGATTTAACACGTTCACGCCGGCGCGGTGGGTCACACTCGACTGTCTCAGAGTTTTCAAGTCTCCGGCTTTTTGCACACCACTGTTATTTTAGAGAAAATGTTGTTCCTTTAAATCGTCTAATTGTTCTAATTAAATAAAACAACATTTTCTGTATTAAAATACTGGTATCCAAACAGTCGGAGACTTGACAGCTCTGAGACAATTGAGTGTGACCCACCGTGCCGGCGTGAACGTGTTAAATTTACCAATGTTGTAAAAATGATATTACTACTCCAAGATTCAGAGATGTCTCTCGACATTCGCAAAAACATTATTATATTTCAGACATTTCAAGATATCTGTCGATATTCAGCATATCTGACGAAGTTTGTAATCCAGACCAAAGTGAGCGGAAAGTTCTGAAGGACCGCCCATTTCTATAGTTTACGTCGAAGAGTATTTGATGGAAACGTCTGCCGTGAAATTTCCATTTATATAAAGACTTTCTGTAGGAATGTATAGTTAGTTATATAGAAAAAACACTTTACAAATTTTTCATAGAAATCTATACAGACTGCTATGGAAAAAAATTTTTTAGAACAATTTATATAAAAATTTACAGAGATTGCAACAGGAAAAAATTCTCAAGAAGCGTTTCATATTAAATCTATTGGTAGTCCTAAATAAAAACTTTATAAGGAAATCAGTAATGTATTCAAAAAATTAGTGTAGAGTCCATAACGTTGTTAAAATATAACAATTGTTAGTTTTAAAAAAATGATGCTTTTTATACATAATAATGTTTTTACATTAAAAAAAATATATATGTAATTTTTCTTAAAGGATGCTAGTTTATCTTTTTAAAACGCTTTTGAATTTCCGACTTTCATACAGAATTTCTTTTTGTTATTGAAAAAATGCAAGTTTATTTTTAAAAATAGGTGATTTTTTTAAATTAGACTTTCAGAGTTCATACTCTTCAAGGACCTCTTACCAGGAATTTTGCAAAGTAATTTTTGCCTTAGTTTATGAGAAAAAATTTCTGCTTTCCCATATCCCGACCATTACTTTACGAAATTTCTGGAACTAAAACAAAATCCTCTAAATCTTTTGATGCGTACGAACCCTGACTTTATTCATCTAGGTAATAATAATAATTATTATATATACATACAAAGGTAATAATAAGCTTATATGGATAATTTATGTGCGTGTTATCTTGTATGTAATGCGACAAACTTTGTAGAAATGTACACATTTTTATGACTTAAAGTCAATAAAAAATATTTTTTTTTAATTTCTTACAACGCAAAATTCAAAATAATGGGATCGTTAAAACTTTACTTAACAGTTTTGTTTGAGTGGAATACATAATTTTTAATACAGAAAGCTTTAAAATGTCTCACTTCCTCTAGATTTCTTACCAGCTGCAAAATAAGTTCTTTTAAAATATCTAACAAACACAATAATAAATGGTTATACTTAAATAAGTCTTTGTTAAACCCTTGAGTGGCGGTGGTTATATACCACCCAGGGGGGTACCATTCGTGCGATGCGCCAACTATAAAGATTACTTAACTGCTCGCGCATTACGTCACGTGGCGGACAGATTCGCCTCGCTTCGCTCGTTTTAATAGGGATATGCGTTGGATTTTTTTTCTGTGAATGATTTTAATTTTTACATTATTTTAACAGCCTTTTTTAAAAAAAAAGCCTAGTGAATGCACTATTTCAACGTGTTCTAATAACTCTCGAAGAACACGTATACAGATTGAACAATGCAGTACAGAGTCTCAAATCCGGAAGTCGAAATTCCGAATTCTTCAAAATCCGGGCATTTTGTTAACTGGCGATTGTTATTCTGGAAAATCGCAAAGAAAAACACTTAAATAGTAAAGGACAAAATTTACTGTACTAAGCCACAATTTCAAAACCGAATTCCTTTTACGAGCGTCAAAAAATTCCTGCAAAACGCGAAAATCTCTAAGAACTGCATAAAAGAATCGCGAGAAATTCAGAATAAACTTTAATGAAAGAAAAAAAAAAGGAGGACCGCATTTACTATATTAGAATAAAAGATTAGAATAAAGAAATTAGAATAAAAGAAGAATTAGAAAATTTAGAAAAAGAAAAATTTAGAAATTCGAAAAAGAATAATTAGAATAAAAGATTAGAATAAAACCAGATTTCTTTCACAAATGCAGACAAATCGCCATGAAGTGGGGGAAAAAAGTTCGAAACTCGCAGAGGAGAAAATTTATTATATTTCGTTAAAAGTTGGTTACCGAGTTTCTTTTACAAATCTGAAAATTCTAAAAATCGCATAAAAAATTAGAGAAAAATGCGAAAATCTCTGTACGAACTCCGAATAAACTTTATTGAAAAAAAAATGACAAGATTTAATACAATAGTGGGCTAAAAAAATAAAGCCGGACTCCTTTTACTCATATGGAAAAATCGCCGCAAAAATTTAAAAAAGAAAACGTCAAAAATTGCATAAAAAATTGAAAATTTTTCTTTTGTTATAGGATTTTTTTTTACCTTTAAAAAAAAATTCCTCTATTAAAATATTTGCTTTAGCATTATCTTTTTTTACTTTCTTTTATCTAAAACAGAAGAACGTATTGTAGTCGAATTTTTGTTCGACTTCCAGTTTTCAACGGATTTACACGTTTTAAATGTCAGAGATCCCGAAAAACATGTTTTTACGAAATATCTGTCTGTCCGTATATATGTATGTCTCATTATATCATCGGAAAGTATACGAAGTTATGTATTTTTGACTATGGCCAGCATGTCAAGGTTAAATTTGGGGATATTCCGCCGGGAGGGGGTGCTGTAATAGCGATTTTTGTTCCATTTTCATTATTGATTCACCAGAAAGCATACAAAGTTAGGCATAGATTTGAACCAAACTTAATACGAATATTTTTGACTATTGACGCCAGATCCCAGTTGAAAATGGATATGTAACCCTGTAAGGGGACGCTGTGATAACGATTTTCGTGCGATTTTCTCGATTTTTCGTAGTTCTGTTGTACATCGGCTGCTGATGCAGCGACATGCACTTCGTATCTAGCTAACCCGGCGATTCGCAAACAGAATAACGATGATATTTATTTTATTAAATATTATATTTGTGTTTCTCTGATTAATAAAATGAAGCATAAATTTAAGATGAAAATTAATGTAGGGTTGAAGTATTAGCCTATAAGCAGTGCTTAATTTGCGTTGGATATTATCGTTAATATATTCTGTTTGCAAGGTTCGCACACATTTCCAAGGACTCTGACACCACTATTATTGATAAGCTGATTTACATTTAATTTTTAAAACACATAATTCGCAAACACCACCTTTATTCACAGATTTTGCAATATTAGTCTGCTGTGAAATACTTTGAAAATACTGTTAAAATTTAGTGGTAAAACTGTGCGAACCCTGTGTTTGATTCTCAGCTCCGCTACTTCTTTGTTTTTAGTGGAAATTTAAATATTGGTCTGAATTCACCGGCGCTCACTCCGGAATTTAGCGGAAATAGTGTTTCTAAAAAATTAAAGCCTAAATTTTTATTTATTTCCTTCCCATCTCAAATCTTTTGCGTTCTTTCCTACCAAAGCGCTTACGTATGTGACATAGTGTGTCTTGTGCAGGTTTTTTTTTTTTTTTTTTTTTTCAATGGTTTCAGAATGCCGATAAGGAATGTCAGAATTAGTTGCAACTGTTTCTGCCGTTTTTATTCGCTGTTTTTTGTTCGTTTTTTTTAAATATTCTCTCTGATTAACTTTCTAGCTCTGCACGGTGCTTAATTTGCTCCGAATATCACAGGAGCGCAGCTCCGGTACGTCTTTATTTTTAGTGAATATTTAAATATTAGTCAGAACAGGCCAGAATTTATAAATACTGCGCACCAATACAAAGAAGTCCGTGAGGAATAGGATTTTCTGAAAATTTCCCACTCCTGATTTTAATGTTTTTGCTCTGTTCATTTATTAGAATTTATTAGATATTAATGCCTAAAGATATGTCAAAAATATAAATTTCTTTTTGAGGAAGACGAAATTGCTTTAAAATTTGAAATAGTGTATGAAATATAAATATGCGTAAGTGGGGGGGGGGGAGAGATGGGGGTTATAAACTTTGTTGTTATTACTGCAGAATATTAGAGCTCCGGTACTTTTTTTTTTTTTTTTGCTAGAAACTAAGTCCTGTGTATATATATTGTTACAGATATTTGAATCATATTGATTTTGATCCTGAATAACCATAGTGACATTCGAAATTTTTTGAAAACTTATATCTAGTAATTGGACAATGGATTATTGTTAAAAGTTTTGATGTTCGTTTTGTTTAATTTATTCTGTTTGATAATTCTAGTCTTTTTATTATTACTGCTGTGTGATCATATTCATATAATTCATCCATTCATTTTATTTTACATTAGTTTAAAAGTTTTCATTTGTACTTTTACGCATTAAAAATTTAATTTTTTTCGTGAATTTACTGAAGTATTTGAATGAAACAAATGTATCGCGGTATTATTTAACCATTATGTATTTTATATTTAATTAACTCCAATCAGTGTTTGAACAAATTATTTTAAGGAAAGTGATTTCGTTCAATTTACTTTCGAGGATCTGTTTTTTAAAAAATTATTTACTTCATATACCGTTCTTTTACTCATCTATTTACTTTGTCACGGCCGGTCTCTCTCCGATCTTGTCCGCCACGTGACGTTTCAGCCCTGCTCTACTCTGATTGGCTATCCTTCAAATGGAACAACCTTATGTAGAAGAACCTTGATACCACCTACGATTAATGAAGTTCTGCACCTGAAGAATTTTATTAAATTTTACTATTCAAACCTCGGGAGAAAGAAGTCGTAAAATTGCTTTTCCCTATTTTGCAATAAATATTTTTGATGATTCCGGTGTGAATTCTACAATATGGATACACAACTACTTGCCCTTGAAAGGGTTAAAAGAACGTAAAAAAAAAATAAGTCGATTGTAATCTAAAGAGTATCAGAAACTTAAATGAAAATTTTGCCACCACTTTTTACTAAAACCTTCTTATAAACATGCGAGTATATTCCAGTTGCTTCGAACCAATATTTTATTTTTATATCGGCCAATATTTCATTTCGATATTGGCCTATATCTCTAAACTCTCTAGAGCGTTATTTGTTGTCACCCCACACACACTAAAAAGTGCGCATCATACGTGGGCGCAGTCAAGGGCTTAATGACCTAATACATGCCTGAATTTTCGGTCATTCCTAATGTATCGCGTGTTATTAAACAAATCTTTTTATTCTGTTTTTCGCAAAATTTATCTTTCCAAAATAAGTTTCCCGTAATTTAAATTACGTCTTAAATAACTAAAAGCACACCGGATTTCTATTCATTCGTAGCAATAGATTCGATCATAGCGGCCTCTGGTGAAAATGTTATTTTTTGGATACGGTTTCGCTTGTCAATTTTCACACTATACAGGGTGATTCAAAAAAGATGGGGAAAATTTTAAGAGGTGATAATACACACCCAAACAAACATTTTGTATCATAGAATGCATGGTCGAAAACTAAACGTGAAAAAGTTAGAGGGCGCCAAAACTTATGTTCTTATACGAGGCAAAAACACACAATGAACGATTAAGTTAAGTTACGAAAACAAATTTAATGGCATTTGATTACAATAAGTGCTCAAAACATTGACCGGCAGCTGTTATGCACGCAGTACAACGGCGAAGAACAGATTGGCGAATTTTCTGAAACACACCAGGCATATCGCGAACTTCCCCCATAGCAGCCGAAAGCTTGGCGACAAGTTCTTCTGTGGATTCAATGGGAGTCTCATACACAAGAGCCTTTAGCTGTCCCCACAAAAAAAGCGAGACATGAAAGATCTGGCGAGCGCGGTGGTGCCTGGTGTGTTTCAGAAAATTCGCCAATCTGTTCTTCGCCGTTGTCCTGCGTACATAACAGCTGCCGGTCAATGTTTTGAGCACTTATTGTAATCAAATGCCATTAAATTTGTTTTCGTAACTTAACTTAATCGTTCATTGTGTGTTTTTGCGTCGTATAAGAACATAACTTTTGGCGCCTCTAACTTTTTTACGTTTAGTTTTCGACCATGCATTCTTTGATACAAAATGTTTGTTTGGGTGTGTACTATCACCTCTTAAGATATTTCCCATCTTTTTTGAATCACCCCGTATACTTCTAAACACTATAAGTGAAGTAACTGAGGAGCTTGTCACAAGATGGCGGCTGTTGTTTTTTTACATTTGATCAGGGCCTGATTAAAGCCAAGACAAACTTCCACCAGAAAACACGAATAGAAATTTTTGATTTATTTATGACAAAATTTCTGCACGTATAAGAGGTTTAAATAAAGCAAAAAAGTTTATCAAAATTTACTGGTGGAAGTTTGCCTTGGCGGTAATCAAATGCACTGACAGGAGGATTTTTAGAGTTGTCACAATATGGCAGAACCACGGCTTTGACTACCGCCGCGCGCCGGAGCACACTTCCAAAAGTAAAAATGAATAGATATTTTTCCTGTGTTATGACCGTATGATTTCGCATGAATGAGACGTTTAAACAAGGAAGAAATTTCTATTCAAATTTAACGGTCGAGGTTTGCCCCGTCGGTAATCAGGACATGTGTAACCAGTTATAGTTGAGGCTGCACCATTTTGAGGATGCGTCAGTTCCTCTTTATTGATACTTGCAAGATGTCGTACCTAACAGTTGCAAGTGAAGTAACTGAGGATGTTGTCACAAAATGTCGCCTGTTGTTTGTAGAATTCGCTGAGCATAACAGGAGATCTGTCTTTCTATTGCCCAGGGATTGTCTTCCTATTGCCAGATTTCCAGGGGTCAGAGCAGAAGTTTACGGTGACGATAGTTTTTGTTCAGATTTATGGCAATACAAACTGTTTATCGAATTTCTTTGCATAATTATAAAAGCATTAATTATCCAAGCATAGCTTAACTATATAAGCATAAATTAAGATAATACCAAAGAAGAAAACTAACATTGACAACGCGGACTATTTTATCCCTCGTCCTCACTCTAAAAACGACATTTTCAATACTGAGTAAAAAATACTCAAATCTGAGTATGTCGCATAGTCAAAATGGCTCCGAAACAAAATTACTCAAGTTACTCAAACAAAATTACTCAAAATTACTCATTTCTGAAAACATGGACATACTCAAATATGAGTACATAACGCTTTATTCATGATGTTTATTCACGATTATACACGATGCTTGTATTTATATATTGTTGATGGTTGTCAAATCCTACCTGCGAAGTCTTTCCTTTACGAATTCGTCCATTCTTCGATTTCGAAGGTTGAAGAATAAAATTTACGCTTTCACGATTATATTACGAAGGATTTTAAGTGTTCTTCCGCGAACACGATAAAAATGTAGTTCGCCACATTTCATGTCACAAATTATTACTGAAAGGAGCGTTTCGTTCGAAATCATAACAAATGATATAATATGAATAAATTCAACTACCCGGGAAAAATTTACTACATTTAACGAATGAAAAGTAATTTTGTTTGAAACTGAGTATTTCTGGTGTTTCAGAATTGATAGCATTATATTGTCATATTTGAAACAAAAAGTTTCATAAGAAAATGAAAACATAGATTTACTCAGATTTGAAAGCGTCATTTTTCTCAGTGCTTGCAAGCTTCACTTGCCTTCCATGCTTCTGACCGCTGACTAATATCTCCTGTTATATCGGGTCATCAAGTATGAAACAAATGGTTACAAAAGCGCCAGATTACCTACGGGGAAAGCTTCCACCAGTAAAAAAAAATGTGTTATTAATGACAGTAATTTTTCATAATTATGACGTTTATATAAGATGGAAATTTCTATTAAAATTCACTGGCGGAAGATTGCGGCATTGATAATCTGGCCCTTTTGTAATCACAAGTTTCATACTTGATAATCTAACACATGGAGCTCAGTGGTTTACGTCGGCTCAAGGGGACCTGATTACCACCGCGGAAAATATCCACCAGTGAATTTAATTACAAATTTTTGCGTTGTTTAAACTTCCCCCTCATAAAACTTTTCTGTTATAAATAAGGCAAAAATTTCTATTCGTTTTTACTGGTGGTAGCTTGCCCTGGCGGTATTACAAACTCTTTCACCGATATTGACAGGGGATTTTTTAAGTTGTCACAATCGAAGGGCCTGGCTACGGTCGGGGCAAATTTGCACATGTATAAAAAAAAATAATAATTATATTTTTTCCTAAGTATGACAGAATTTCTGAATGAATACGTCGTTTAAATAATAAGAAAATTTATAAACAAATTTAGTGTCGTAAGTTTCCCCGGCCGTAATCAGCACCTGAGGACACGGTTACAGTTGTAGCTTCACGTCAGTTTCTGGAAGCACATAGTGAGGAAATCAACAAGAGAAACCGTATAAAAATAATTACATTTTAACCAGAGGGCGCCATGATGGAGTCTATTGCTACGAGAGAATAGAAATCCAGTATACTTTTACACATTTATGATGCAATTTAAATTACGGGAAAATTATTTTTGAAAATAAATTTTGCTATAAACAGAATTAAAAAGATGTATATTGTAATACGTGATATTTTAGGAATGAATGAAAATTCAAGCATATATTAGGCCATTAAGTACGATAAGTGCGATTTGAAGGCGGATTTTTTATTCAGAATTTCTGAACTCATACCAGAAAATCTTGAATAGTAATTTTCCTTTATTTTATTTGAGGAATATCTACTATCTTTTAAAGTAAAAATAACTATTAAAATTTTCTAGTGAGAATTAGGAATTTCTAAATAAAAAATATGTTTTAAATTGGACGTTTCATACTTAAAACTTAAATGCATAGTGATGCATATCTGCATCACTTTTTATTTAACTCTTGGCAACCATTATATTTATATATAAATATTAATCCTGTAAAGATTACAAAAATATGCTACTAAATAAAGTTAAAAATCTACCTTAAAATATATGGTGCCTGATCTTTAATATAAGAATAAAAAACACAATTCTAAAAGAATAATTCATGCATTTAAGTGTAAAGTTTTACAAAAAAATTATATAAAATAAGGTATTTAGACTCATATTTATTAAAATATTTACTAATTTGAAATATTTTAGTTATGACAGTAGTTTTACTTGTATTGCAGATGTGCAACATAAGAAAATGTCGACGTATTATACGAAAAATACATTTCTGATTTTTTTTTAATTATTTTACCTGTGTAATAAACCTTTATGAGAATCATATATATTTTTTTCGAAACAAAATAAAAGATCATGCATTTAAGGATTAGTGATCTAATATTTTAAATGCATTTCGCACCACATATTTCTAGACGCTGTAATTAATGCTTAGTGTTTACACTTTAACACTAGAAAGCCCGGAAATTTTTCTCAAGTTTCATAAAAATATTTGACACCAGAATTTTTATTTAAAAATATTTGATTGATTTATTTAACGTAAATCTGCGTGGTTTAAATTTAACTTATTTCATGAAAGAATTTCTTGTTCCAGTTGACATTTAATCATATGGTCGGCAGTGGCGTATCTAGACTTATCATTTTGGAGGGGGCTGAGATATAGGAAAAGTTTCTAAGAGGGAATCACAAGAAATGGTGGAAATTCCACTCAAACAGGTTTTTATCATAGCAGTTAATGCATCTATTATACAATCAAACCTGCAAAGAGGGAATCGCATAGAAGTGCGAAAATGTTTGTTTTAGGCAGGTTTTCGCATTTACAAGTATAACTCCATGGTTGTAACACATTTTTGAAACAGAATACTGAAAATTATCTACTAAAATGTATCTCAGTAAATAGTATAAATAAAACCAAAGTAAACAGCAAATTTAAAATTATTTAAGAGCGTTCTCACCCCCTACCCCCCCATCACCTCTTTCAACACATTCTAGAACTCATTTTGGAGCATTCATGCCTTTCCTTTTGAATTTAATCTTAGCAGGTTTCATTACATTTTGCTAAACTTTCGTAATTAAACTTGATATTTTCTACAAATTTCGGAGGGGGCTGGAGCCCCATCAGCCCTCTCCCTGAATACGCCACTGATGGTCGGAGTTGGATCGACTCCTTCTAGACGTTCTAGTTTTAAGGAAATAAACTCGATGACAGCACCACCAAATAAAATGTAATTTTTTGGATACATTCTAAAGAAATACCGGTGTATGCTATTTCCACATTACATATTTCTAGACACTGCAGCTTCATCATTTGAGGATATCGTGGGTACCATGTCAAACAATCCAGTATGGAAACAGTAGCCAGTAGAATACTTTTTTTAAAATTTAGATTTCCTGATTGGCATCTGTTTTTTGAAATAGTAAAATTCGCCCTATTTAATTACATTTTAATTAAGGCGAAAACAAGGAGAATTTTACAATTTCAGAAACCTGGTAACAATCAAGAAATCTGAATTTTTAAAAATTAGTCCCCTGACAACACACTTTTCATATTGGATAGTTTTGCATGGTACCGACGATATGACAATTCCTCTTTATTCATAGTCCCATGTTTGAAATTTGCTGTAATATGTTAGCTTCATAAATTATCATTAAGTGTGAGAATACACTTTCTGTCAAGTATATAGCAACAGTGTTGCCAGATGGGCTACTTTTTTAAAAATCAGATTAGTGATTGGCACCACTTTTTTGGAATGATAAAATGTGCCTTATATAATGACATATTAATTAAGGCAAAAACAAAGTGAATTTTACCGTTTCAAAAAAGTGGTGCCAATCAATCTAAATTAAAAAAAGTAACCCACTGGCAATACTGTATAGCAGCAATATATTGGTATTTTAAATCTTTTAATAAGAAAATTTAAAATGAAAGCTAATTTTCGTATTTTTATAAAATTTTTGCTTATTTCAATGTCTACCATTCTCTTATATGTTACAAATATAAAAATATTACAGCAACATGTTTAAAAACTAGCTCATAACTTTTCTAGATGTTTCATATTTTCGTGAGTAGATAGCACTCAGCTGCTCCTGTAGAAATATTTTAGTTGATGCAAAAAGCTTGATCAGTGATCACCCAGTCTATTCTCTTTATTTAGTTTAACTGATGAAACAAAAAGTGGAATTTTGTCAACTTCGAAATTTTTGAATTAGTCTGAGCATTTATGTAGGGGTTTAGTTAGCTCATTTTAAGGGTGTGACAGTGCAACGCTACCTAATGAGAAAAATTTTAACTATTTTTAATTTGTTTTACAGACATCTTGGAAGCTACATTAGGAACATATCATTTATTCCATTTTTGTTTTTATCATACGCTATTTCCACGAGTACTTGTAGTGTAAGTCATAAACTACGGTTTTTGGCTACCAGTATTTTAGAACGGAAAAATGTGACTTATTTTATGGGAGATATCTCGCTAACCCTTTCCGGCGCGGGGTAAGTCTGTTTGTAAAATGATGAAATGATTGAATGACACCAGAATTTGCAAGCGAATTTATTAGAAAACAAAATCTTGCTTATTTTCTCGTACTTTATAAAAGGAAAATTTTAATTAAATATTCTTGGTGCCGATTGTCAGTTTTGGATTTAAAATTAGGTGTCCTTTTTTGTGAACACCGCCCGCTAAAGGGTTAATTGAATAAGGCCAAGCAAACTTTTCGATAGTAACGCTGGCCATCAAGCATAGCAGTTATCAGCCATGTGACCTACGCTACAAAAATCCATGGAACAGGGGTCCACAGGGGTGGTCAACTGTGGCACGCCGGATACCACTAAAATTTTACAGGAAAAGTCGACTTGTTGAATCACAGAGATTTGATGATTAGATAAGGTAATGATTAATATAAAATTTCAGTGGTGAGGAGTGTGCCACAGTTGGCCACCCCTAAACTAGCCCATAGTCAATACTTTATTGAATTTTAACAATAGAACTACTGGAAATTTTACTCAAGTTTTATAAAAATATTCTATGCCAGAATTTTTATTAAAAACTATTTAACTTATTAATTTAACTTATTATTGTCTGGTTTGTATATTTAGTTTATTTTAAAGGAATTTCTGGTTTAAATAAATACTGTGAATGTACATGTAGGATTTCGCGTCAAGCAGAAAAATAGCAAGCGAAAATAAAAAATATGCTGCATAAGTTATGCATTAAAATATTAACTAATAATAATGATACGTATTCTATTTTCATGGACGTTTAGTAGCATTTTTAAGATGAATTTAAGCACATGTTATTAGTACATTACATTATTCTTAAGACATGTCTAGTCATAAAACTGTTATAACAATTCAAACAACATTTCTTGTTTGGGCAATGAAGCAGAATGCAGTAAATAAAATTTCTTTATTCATTATTTACAGAGACTGATTATCGCAAATTATTATTTCGAAAACGTGGAGGAAATTTCCTCCTGCGGTATTCAGTCTCTGTTCATTACAAAAACCCGGAAACGCTCTCGTTTACCCTAGATGAGCTCTGTTTACAATTTGTCACAAATATTTACAAATAGGGGTTGTCGGGAAAATTCGCGCTGATTTTGAATGAAAATTAAAACGCAGAAGATTTAAATTTTAATATACATTTATTAACTTATATAGGTGCCATTCTGTTCTACAATCTTCTTCTATCTGTCGAGAAGTCTCATAATGCCTTCTTTGCAAAATATTTGTGATTTGATGGCAAAATACTTATCGAGGTGGTTTTTGATGTCATTGAAAGAGTCAATTCTTTTTTTGAGAATCGAAATTTTGAAAGAAATAAACAAATAGTAGTCTGACGGAACAACGTCGAGAGTGTAGGGAGGGTGGTGCTGAACGCATCAATAGAAGGCAAAGAGTTCATTTCTAACAGTCTAAGATACGAGTGGCCTGATGTTGCAATAATGGAAGACAACACATCGAACGTTTGTTAATTCGGCGTGTTTATTGGCTATTGTTGCCGTTAATTCGTTGAGTTGCGAGCAGTATTTTTCACAGTTGATGGTCTAGTTTGATGGAAGAAGCGTGTAGTCGATCCAATCCTAGAAAATTGACAGCAGCACTTTCTTCTGGTAGAGTCCGGCTTTAGCGAAAGTAATGAGACCTACGTCTCGGATGGATCAGGATTGTTGCCGTCTCAGGTAGTTATGAAGTACACAACTTTCGTCCACGGTGACCAATCTTTTTAAAAAGGTCCTTTTTTGCAGAAGGGAATGCAGCCTGACATGTTGCACTGACATGTTGCATGCACCCCCCCCCCACCCCAAAAAAGCTGATAACCAGCCTCACTGGTCGTAATTCTAGGGTAAAAGAGTCTGCCGACGAAATTAATACAAAAATACACTAACGAATTATTGATTTATAATATACTTCATCTTTTCGTTAGTTGTTTTTTAAATATCCATCAATTTTTTATTTCCTTAAATTTAGGCTTTAATATTTTAAGATATATTTTAATTTTTGGCTTAAATTAACATTTATACATGGAGAATCAAGGCTAAATAGCAAAATCGAAGTGGAAAGAGGAAATACCGATTAAAGTAAAAAGTTGCTGTTCATTTGCGTTGACCCTTGTGGTGTTGTCTTACAGAAAACATTCTGAACCCCTTGAGGGGCGGTGGGATTTATTAAATCCCACTTAATTTTATTGAAGTTTTGCACAAGAAACATTTAATTAAATTTTACTTTTATAACTTTCGCACTGCAAATAGAGGCGACTTAAATTAAGACACATATGTGACTGAAAAAGTTATTCAGACACTTAAGTGTCTAAATTTGAAATTTCAGACATCACAGATGTCTAAATTTAAGACACATAAGTGTCTTACTATGATCATGGAATAAATGAACCGATTAAAATCTCTGAATAATGGTGATATGTCTGAAATTAAGACATTTAGAAATTTAGACACTTAAGTGTCTAAATGCGATACAGTTGTATCGTATGTGTGATAACTGTATGTATCACACCTATTCTGTATTGCAATTTGTATGCCAGCACTACCAGAAAATTGTTTTCGAATGGATAAAGGATGTTTAAAATATTTTTATCAATTAGATTTGGTATTATTTTATTAAAAAAAAGTTAATTTGATTAGATCATGGGACATCTGGAAAATTAAAATAGATCGCTTACTAAAGTTTTGGGACTAAGTTACTTTTGACGCAATAAATAAATCAGTAATTGCTTTTCACAAAATATATTTATTTCCAAGGAAGGGTCAACCCCCCTCCCCTCTAAATACTAAGAGATGTAGCGGTAGAAAAAAATTTAGGGAGGGGCAAAATTTTGGAACAGGTGTGCCTGGGATCAACAGCGTAATCTGCTTTTCTAAAATGCAGAACATAAACATGAAATAGGCAAACTAAGAATAATTTGTCAGAACTCCTTGTGCAAGAAATTTTTAAAGATATCAACATAAAAATAAATATAACAAGTTGGAAATTGCACGTCAAACGTGGCAAATGAGGTGCGTTCGTACTATAACTAGTTTTATAAGTATTTTTTGCACTGCATATTGTACTGAATGTATATTTTACTGCACTTCATAAGCGCATATCAATTTCATTCTTTTTGAAAAGCTGTAACATCATTAAAATGCACTTGAAATAATTTTTCCCCATTCGCCGTAATGTAACGGTAAACTTTTGACTGTACTAATTAAAGTATACATCCGATTTTCATAAAATTTGAAATGACTCGACAAAATTATGCAATAATTATATATTTTAAATTTCAAACAAATCGGTTGGGTAGTTTTGCGCTGTTATAGACGGACAGACAGATGGACTGAACGACGACTATAGGTGCTACGTATTTATATAATTAAGAACGCATCTAAAAATTTAACAATTAAGAGATAGTAATCGTTCAAAAATAAGTTTCAAACGACAGTTTTGAAAATAGAGAACTTTTTTTTCTCAATGGACTCCCCCCCCCCCCACACACACACAAACACCGTTTGAGATAAATTTGAAATATATGAGCATCAAAAGAAGAAAAGAATTAAAATTGTCTTCTAAGAAATGTTCAAAGGAGGGTGGGTTTCTCTGAAGTAAAATTCTTAGTAACATTTTCCTTTAACGTAAAATTATTCGATAGCCATTTGTAAGAAAAGAAATATCATTCATTTTTAATTATCAGACATAAAGAAAACATAATTGATTCAATTTCATTATACTGGGAGGGAAAGTATTTCTTCAGTTCTTCCTTATAACCACCAGGGGGACTCTCAGTTGCGCATGCGTTTTAGATGTGTTTCGTTCTAATGTACGTCGTAAGTTGTAATTCCATTTCAAACTGAAAGTTTATTTTGACTTTATTCATATTTTGTGGATTGTGAAGTTCTGTGGATTAATTCGTATTGACTTAGTGTTTATTCGTAATCATATTATCAATAATACAGTATTATTAGTCTTCAGTTCGTCAAATCTGATAAATAGAAACTTTTGTCTGGCAGATTATATTTTAAGAGTGAAAATATTTCACCCTTTTAATATAGTTAGCCGAATGTATACAAGAATTTTCGTTTTAACTCTTTCAGGGGCAAGACTTTTCTGCTCCGATTATGTTCAAATAATTAATTCACACCGCAATATACGAACACATTTATTTGCAAATAATCAAAAGCTTTTTTTCACGCTTATTATGAGATCGAACTTGTACTAACAAATTACTGGTGCCATTTGAAATTTTGGGCATTAAAATTAACCGTTTGCAGACTGCAAACGGCGCCCTTCAAGGGGTTAAAAGATCCAAGTATTTCTCCCTCACGGATCATTAACCTAGCCACCAGTTGAAATTGACGTCCCCTGTGCAGGTATAATTTTGGATACCTTACACCTTTTTCCAGGTAAGTGGGACCTAGACCATGTATCGCAAACTCTCCGTAAATGTTTTCTCTTTAAATGGAACCCTTACACAAGTCTCTATCTTTATTAGTTTCTGAGTTATACCAAAATTTGTTTAAAGCATTTTGTCTGTTGAATTTCCATGTTAAAATTTTATCTTGCTATTAATTAAGTTTCTGTTCTTAAAAACATCTGCAATCATGTTTCTATATTATTTTCTAACCAATGTTATCCTTAAAATCAGTTTTAATGAGTATACAGGATGTTTTTGTGGTTATTGAATTTATTGACTCACGCAACACTAAGCCTTCTTCTCGAACAGCATTTGTTAATGTTTACTTTGGTTTCATTCGATTTCTATATTTTTCAAAGGTTTATTATGTGATTTGTACTGGAATGCCCATGTCTTTATAGCAACCATCCCAATTTAATAACTGTTTTTAATTATTATATTATGTATGCTTAATTATAAGTATTTAAAAGAATGCAGTTTGAACATCCATTCAACGCCGTTATTCAACCATATCATTCGATTTTTCCTATCGTAAGCAAAACCCGCCGATGATTCATCTGGCATCGCTACACTCGAAGGAGAAAAAAAAATATAATGTCAATAACACTCTAATGATTTAGAGAATGATTACACTTGATCTCTTTAGCTATTTTATTAAGCTTTGCTGATTATGTGCAGATTTAAGACAAAGTTTGAAACTGGAAATAAATTTTTCTTTATCTTATTAAAATATAATATTTATTTATTGATAGTTAAATAGCTCTTGTGATTATCATATGATCTATATTTTTAAAAAATTGCCCATGCGTAAATATAAATTTTTAAAAAAAAGGAAACTTAATTTTTAAGAGGGCACTGGACTTTTTAACCTTGCAAAAAATCAGTTTTCTGTTTCTGTTTTATTCTGAATGTTTTAAAAATTTTCAACAATACGCAAAAAACCCCATTCAAAATTTAGTTAGGTATAATCATTTATAGACGGAGAGTTCAAGATCCGTTAGATATCAAAACTTTAAAAAGCGTTTTCTCAGATTAGCAAGTTTGAAGTTTGTGCTTTTGTTGTTTCTTTCAAACTATGTAAGCGCAGCTTTTAAAAAATAAACAAATATGCGTTTCTTTATAGTCTACATGCTAAAAAAACCAAAAATATTTTGTTTATTTATTTGTTTGAACTTGAAAAACTTGAAATATTTTACTTTTTTTATTTATTTTGTGCTGAAATTGCATTTTAAACCAAATTTTTTGCGTATATTTTTTTATTTAATGTGTATATTAGGTGTGTTATGATTCTATTTTGTTCAAAAATTGTTTTCTATATGCATAATTTAGAATTTTATCATGCGTGCCGCACTTCGATTTTAATTCATGCATTAGTGATATGACGGCTTACATTTAAAATTTAGATATTAATTTTGTATATACAATATTTATTTTTCTGGATAATATTATAGTTATGAATATATATTTGAGGCAGAAAGGGGAAAAAAAGATCTTAATTGCATATTATTTGCGTTTTGGTACTTTGAAAAAGGCTTTGTTTTTTATCGTTTCGAGATATTCAAAGATCGTGCATCCTATAATATGATTTTTGTGTGTGTGTGTGTGTGTGTGTGTGTTGGGAGGGGGGGGGGGGATATTTGTCATGCAATTTTCGTAAAGCAAATTTTTCGCAATTGTGATGCAATTTTCGTAATTTTTTTTAAAAAAATCTTTCGACATTGCACTGATTATAATGATATTTTGAACTTTTAGAGTAGTACATGATTAGAAACAAAAAATATATATATTTATCGAAATACTGTAAAAGTTCTCAACAGCGGACACCTGGGGCCTGCGGAATTTGTTCGATAATCAAAGGTGTCTGCTTTTGTGAAGTAAAAATAAACAAATGTCTGGGTTGTGGATTAAAAAAAGTTATGTGTCCGATATTAGGGAATGTCCATTAACCTTCATAACGGACACTCCCGAATACCGGGCACCTCTATTTAGCGAACTTATAATGGAGGGTTGGACTTTTTGTAGATAAAGCACTTGATTAAATCATGGGAAAACTGGGCAGTATCCTCTCACTACGGTTTTAGGGGCCCCAAATTAAACATGCAATTTTTGTAAAGCTTTTATTTTAAATTTGTTTCGACATTGTATTGATAATAATCAATATTTTGAACTTTTAAAGTAGAATAAGATTATAAACTAAATAAATTTTTAAAAAATCTAAATTCAGTAAAACATCTTAATCACGGGCACCTCGGCAACGAATGGCGGACAAATTCCGTAGTAGCCCCCTATTGAGAGGTTTTATTGTATTTAGATAAACATTTTTTTGTTTTTAATCTTATTCTACTATAGAAGTTCAAAATATTGATTATAATCAGTACAATGTCGATAAAAGATTTAAATTATCAGCTTTACGAAAATGGCATACCAATTTTGAGAGCCCATAAAACGAGGCTGTATGGGGGTGGAGGGACAGGACCATGGTCAAATATTTTTCCAGGATTCATTGTGGTCAAACATGGCTGCGTATCATGCTTGCAAAAAGAAACGGCTGCGATTCAGACGTTTGAAGTGTCTGAAATTCAGACGCAAGAAGTGTCTGAAAAAATTAAGACATTTTAAAATGTCTGAAAATTGAACACTCCATTTCAGTCACTTAAGTGTCTGAATTTCAGACATTTCCCTTTAGAGTGCGGGAAAAAAGTTGTGTTTTCCCAATTTTGAAGTAAAGTTTTTAGAAAATTCCGGTGTGAATTCCACATTACAGAAACACTATTACTTGCCTCTGAAAGGGTTAAAATATAATTCGCTTACATAAATTCAACGGGTGCAGTACAAGATTACTTCTTTTTAATTTTGTAGTTTAACACGTTCACGCCGCCGCGGTGGTCACATTCGACTGTCTCAGAGCTGGTAAGTCTTCGGCCTTTTCGATACCAGTATTTTAATACAGAAAATGTTCTTTTGTTTAATTAGAGCAATTAGCCCATTTACAGGAACAACATTTTCTCTAAAATAACAATGGTGTGCAAAGAGCCGGGGTCGTGAAAACTCTGAGACAGTCAAGTGTGACCCACCGCGCCGGCGTGAACGTGTTAAAGAGAAGAAAATACGTTAAGGAAAGAAATCATTATAATTTATTTATTATATTTTATACAGATTTTCTGGTAATCATTTTAAATTTTGGACAAAATAGTGATTAGAATTTTTTTTCTTGAAATTCTTTCATTGCTATTCATAACGGAATCGCAATCCCATATTCAAAGACAATTTTTAAAATGGTGTTTACAAACCGAGCTGGAAAAAAAATATTGAAGAAAACAACTTATCGAAGAATTTTTAAATAACGTTGAAAATCTGTAAAGTGGATCGATCACCATGCTTGAAACCAGTTCATAAAAAGTACGTCCTCCTATATAAATTCATTGCTGCCAACATCTTACACTTTTTTTACCACAAAAATTTAATAGAACTTTTTGTCTTATTTAATCGCCAGATTACGGCGATTTAATAATGAAGTTATGAATAAAGAGGAGCAGACATATAATGTACTGTATACCAGTTAAGAGTGAAGTAACTGAGGAGGTTGTCACAAGATGGCGGCTGCTTTTTTTAAATCAGATCTCCAGTTTCTGATTACCGCAAGGATCAAACATCCCACCAGTAAAATTGAATAGAAAATTTCGTTCTCACAGTATGGCGGCTGATTTTTGTTATCGGATAAACAGTTTCTGATAAGCGTCGAAAAAAACTTCTAACAGTAAATTTTGAACAGAAAATTTTGCCTTATTTTAGCGGCCTTTTCATGTAAACTTTCTATCACAAATATTGTTAAAATTTCTATTTGTTTTTACTGGTGGCACAGTGGTCAGGTATTATAATTATTTTCTCTGACACTGACAGGAGCTTGTCTAGGTTGTCACAATATGGAGGAAACGCAGATCCTTACCATCACCGAAGTAAAATTACTAGTAGTGGTGGTAGTAAAACTACCACCAGTAAAATTAATGTCTATTTTTCCATTATTTATGACTGAAAAGTTGCATTAAAAATGTGTAAAAATTAGGAGAAAATTTCTACTTAAAGTTACAGGTGGAAGTTTGCCACGGCGGTAATCAACCCCTGCGAATGTGGTTACAGTTGAAGCTTCACTATTTTAACCCTAGATCTACCGGGAATTTTATTCAAGTTTTAATAAAACGTTCTACACCAGAATTTTTATTTAAAACTATTTAACTTATTTATTTACCTTATTTTTGTCTGGTTTATATACTTAGTTTATTTTAAAGAAATTTCTGGTTTGAATGAATATTTTGTGTGTACCTGTCGGGTCCAATGGACCCGTCTGGTAGACGGAGGGTTAAGAATATGTCAGTTCCTCTTTATTAATAGTTCCGTGGATTTAATAAGGTAAAATTTACCGTTAACTTTTCGTGGTACAAAAAAGGGTGTGAGTTGCCAGCTACGTGAACTCAATGGATGCAGGAAAACAGTCCATTTTTTTTAAGACGTTAGATACCAAAAACCCAGAAGGATCCGAGAAGGAATGAAATCAGTATAAATTTATTTATAATGTGTTATATAGATTTTCTGGTAAATAATGTATTATTTTTTTTTATTTTAGACTAGGTAATAATAATAATTTTATTTCTTGGAATTCTTTAAGTGATATTCATCCCATTTTCAAAGATAATTTAAAATATTATAATTTACAATTTGTACACTATTCAAACATAAAGGTAGAAAAAACGTAATTTTCATTTAGTACACTGGAATATATTTGCATCTGCGATTTTTCGCGTTTCTATTACATCCTCACTGGAACACCAGGATCTAACGTCTACGCTACGGAATCACAATTTTGTGGCTTTCTTAACTATCACATAGGTCCTGCTACTAGTTTTTTAAATTACATCCCATCATTAATTCTTTCTGTCTTCCATTATGATTTATCGTTTATTAAAACATATCCAACTAAAAGTTCTTCTTAAAACACCATCATTTTTTTTCAAAAAAGACCTTTCGAAAGATGTGAGTCTTTCTTCGTCGGGCGCAAACAAGACTTGCTTCTACTATGAAAGCCGCAGCAAGACTGATGTATTGCGCCGAACGAAGAAAAACTCAGATCTTTCGAAAGGCCTAGCGCATTTAAAAGTTTTTTTATGGTGTTTTAAAAAGATCTTTTAATTCTTATTGATTCACACCAGTTTCAACTTATTTTCTTTAACCTTCCGTCTACCAGACGGGTCCATTGGACCCGACATGTACATTCAAAATATTCATTCAAACCAGAAATTTCTTCAAAACAAACTAAATGTATAAATCAGACAATAATAAGTTAAATAAACAAATTAAATAGTTTTAAGTAAAAATTCTGGTGTAGAATGTTTTTATAAAACTTGAGTAAAATTTCCGGTAGCTCTAGGGTTAAATCATAACCGTCAAGAAATTAAACCTATTGTACATTCCTTTTCATAAAACGATATAATACACCCAAATTTATGTGCAAATATTTTACCATAAAATCAAAACCAAGGCGCCATTAACCCTTACAGAGGCATAAAAAAGGGCACTTATGCTCATAAAATACTGAAATGATTGAATAAGACTGATTTACAAGCTAATTTATTTGAAAATAAGTAAAAGCTTTTCTTCAGGTAAATAATAAGAAAAAAAATTTCATTCTAAATTTTTTGCGCTAATGTGACATTTAGGGGTTTAATTTAAGTTGTCCAGAACCACCGCCCTTGAGGGGGTTAACCCTTTAACTACTGACGGTACTTATAAGTACCACTCACTTTAAACTTTCATTTCATAGTCAATATTACTAATATTCTAATGGTACTTTGCAAAAACACTCTTTTATCTCCACTTTATCCGAATACATGGCAGCAGTAGTTCTAGGTTTGTTATTTTAGCGAGGAAGGAGGCTATCTTTGACACAGACGATGTCTTTTGTGCCGACATTTTGCACAGATTGTCACGCTCGACTTTGTATTGCTGCAAACACAGTAAAGGATATAAGATAAATGTTGGATTTTTTTAATGTGTTTATTATGATCTTAGAATTCAGTTTGACTAGCTATTCTAGGTGAACGGTGTATGTATTTGATTTAACACTTGAATTACTCGTTGGTACTTATAAGTACCGTCAGTACACTGGGTGTTGAAGAAAAACTTCTTGTTTACTTTTCGTCTGTGTAGTTATCCACGTTTTCATCTGTTTTAAAATGTAATTACTAAAATGTAGTGCAGTAATGATTTTCCTGGTATTTCTTTTCTAATGTCATTGTTATTTGTTATAGGAAATCGAAAAAGTTGTGGCACCGGCTCGTTTTTGCTATGCTAGAAATGGCATATGTAAATTCATATATTGCATATGTGGAGATGCGAGAGAACATGTTGTTCCTGGAATATAGACGTCGCATAGCTAATGGACTGCTAACAAGATCGAAACCTAAAAAAAAATAGTTTTTTTTAACCCTTAAAGGGGCAAAGCATTTTCAATTCCAAAGTGTTGAAATAAATGACTGGCACCGGAATTTGCTAAACTAAGAAAAAGCCTATATTTCACATACTTATTAAATCGCAAATATTTTGTGGTGCCATTTCAAATACCTTGTGGGTTTTCTGTTACGATATTTTAGTCATAGTGTACCGACGGTTCTCTAAAGTACCACCATAGCTGCCAACTTTTACGCTTTTTTCCTACCACTAAAATTTAATAGAAAAATTTCATTTATTTAATCATCGAAATCCGCAGTTTATGTAATGCAAAAAATTCTAACAAATTTTAGTGGTAACAAAAAAAGCGTAAAAGTTGGCACTTATGTACCACTTTAATTAATTACCTCTAAATAATATAATTTCTAACGGTTGAGTGGTTTTTTTTTTTTGTGTTTATCCTTTAAATTTCATTGTAGTAACTGAAAAAAAAAAATTACATGAAAAAAAATGCTGTAGATCATAATGCAGTAGATAAAGGGTTAAACTAGGATAACGCCTACTTTCCGAAGAGGAATGTAAATTTTTATAAGGAGAACGTCATTATATTAAAATTATATCAAAGTTGTAAATTGTGTGCAACCACTTCTAACATTTTATTTGAGTACATTGCATCAAATCAGCCCGTAAAATTATACATTTTACGCATAATATTAGGTCATTAACCCCTTGAAGTGCGGTGGAATATATTATATCCACCTAATTTTAACTACGATTTCCACCAGAAACTTTGAATTAAATTTTACTTTTATAACTTTGGTGTAAAAAAGTTGTAAAACCGCTTTTCCCAATTTTGAAATACAATTTTTCGAATTTTCCGGTATGAATTTAGCATTAGAGAAACATAACTGCTTTACTCTCAAAGGGTTAAGTATGAAATGTACGATTTGAAAGGGGATTTTTTATTAAGAAATTTTGAATAGTAATTTTCGTTTATTTAATTTGTGGAATATTTATCATCTTGCAAGCCTCGAAACAGCCTTTTTTCATAAGAGACTAAATTTAAATTTTTACTATCATTTAAAATAATAAAACTTTGTAAACAATCACCATAAAATAAAAACAAAACACAGGACGCGTTTCGAGCTAAAAACATAACAGCTCGCCATCATCTACAGCATACACGTGTCCGCAAGCAAACAAGTTCAAAAATGAACTGAAGGTAAAGAATGTTGCAAAGAATGCGACAGATGGCGCTACCTGAAAGAGGAACATGCAAAAGAGAAAAGTTTGCCAAAAAGATAGAAGAGAACTTGATAGGGAAAAAATGGAAATAAATGAAATAAACAAAATAAAAATAAAAGGAAGTAAATTAAAAATATAAATAATAATAATAAATAAGGAAATATAAAAGAAAAAAACAAGAAAAAAAACAAAAGATCCATTTTTTTTAACAAAATAAAAAGAAAAGAAACAAGAGAAAAGGGAAAAGAATTACAAAAGTAATTTCCACGCTGGAGATAGGAAAGGAGATGATGGGAGATCATTGACAAGATTAGCAGAAATTTTAGAAATAAACTATGCTTCATGAAAATCCAAGTGAGAGGGAGAGGCAGGGGAAGAAATAATTTTGGCCATGGAGAATTTGAAACAATGACTGGAAGACCAACAGTGAGAAGCAATTGAAGATTTAGAGATTTCTTGATTTGCAATATACCTCTGATGCTCGCCTAATCTGAATTTTAAAGCTCTCTTTGTTTGACCAATATAACCTAAATTGCAAGAGCAAGGAATGAAATAAACACCTCACCGGTTCTCAGTAGGAAAAGGATCTTTTAGAGAAGAGAATTTTATTTTATTCATATGTTTGAAGATAACTTTAAAGTTAAAACGAGAAAGGATTACGGAAACGGAAAGGAATCCTTTCTCTTTCACTAAAGTTTAATTCAAGTAAAAAACTCATAACACAACTTAAAATGCACTTCCAGCAATTACCAAAACTCTTTTGTGTGTCCCTGTAAATAAACGATAACTAGAATGTACATCATATTTTTAAATTAGAAACTTTTTATGCAGCATATAAATTTCGTTTAACCCCTTGAGGGGCAAGCAATTACGTTTGTGAAATGCTGAATACCTACCGGAATCTTTGAAAAATTCTATTTCAAAATAAGTAAAAGCAATTTTACAGCTTTTTTCCACCAAAGTTAGAAAAGTAAAATTTAATAAAATTTTTCTGGTGTAAAACTTCATTAATCGTAGGTGGTATATAATATATACCGGTTCCCCTCAAGGGGTTAAGATAGTGTAACAACAGTAAAATATATTGTAAACGACGATTTTCCCCCGTAGACCATTATGTAACAGAATTCCTTTGTGTAACCTGTAAATGAATAATAAAGGCTTTACACTCCATATTACACAGAAAGCATGTTTTAGTGCACTTCATAAATGCATATCAATTTCATTATGTTTAAAATAGTGTACCATCATCAAAATGAACTTGAAACGATTTTTCTCACTGACCGTAATGTAACAGAATATTTTTGACTGTCTCTGTAAACAGACTTTAAACGCTACACATTTCATTTTCAATTGCAAAAGTGCTGTTTTAAACGTCAATGACATACAAAAATCTCAGGTCAACTGGAGTATATTTATGAGTTATAGCTCGGACAGACGGAAAGTTGGACAGAAAAACCTACATCATAAACATTTAACCATAATTGAACGTGTTAAAAACACTTCTAATAAACTCAAAACAATAGAAGTAATGCTTACGAATGCTTTTGCACATCCCTATATGCAGGGGTGTAAAAATCTAGGCGCCAGGGGGCAGTCTCTCACCAATAAATTTTATTAAATTCCGCTTAAATTTTATTAGTATTCCTGAAAAAATTTTAGACGAAAAATAACGAATAAAATTTAGTGGTGCCAGACTGCCCGCTGGCTCATAGGTTTTTACATCCCTGCCTATATGTGAGCTGTCGAATTTCTACGCATCTTGTAATGCCCTAAAATTTCGTTAAGCTTTAAAACTACTTTTGGTGTAAAATGGTGATATACGGCCACACCTGCAATCATGAATTAGATGTTTAAGCCTTTCAAGGGCGTTGGTACAATTTTATACCACTTAATTTTAATCCCCAAATGCCACACCGTCATCAGTATTTTGTAATAAAATTTTTATTTATAATGTACGTGAAGAAAAAGATTTCTTATTTAAAAAAAAAAAAAAAAAAAAAAAATGTTCGCAAATTCTGTTGTCATTCAATCATTTCAACATTTTAGCAACAGGTTTACTTTGCTCCTGAAAGGGTTAACGCTTTCCTTCATTGTGTAACACAGGAAAAAGATTGTTTAGGAGAGCAACTTAATTAATAACTATACATTGATTAAATTCTGCGTGTGGAAAAATGTATGGTAGTATTATATATTCTTAGGAAAGAATATCATGTTACGCGGATTCACGTAAGTTTGTATGTATCTCCAGCTATTGCATTTATTAGAGCTTCTAATTTAAAATTTAAACAAATTACAGCTAGACTAAATTTTGAAAGATCTTTTTTTTTCCAATATATAAAATTGATAATATATGAGGGGGCTCACAACCATAGTAGACCAAGTCCATTTTGGGAAATAATGAGATCGTCCATTTAGAAGGTGCATAAAATGTGAAAACAGACTTGGTTCACTCTGGAAGTGGACAAAACAGATTTTATGCCCCTTCTAAATGGACTATCTCATTTTTTTTAAATGGACTTGGTCTACTATGTTTATGAGCCCCTCATATCTTAACTCCTTGAAGGGCACCGGTATACTGTATATATCACTTAATTTAAATTCCCAAAAGCCACATAGGCACTAGAATTTAGGAATTAAATTTTGCTTTATATAACGTGCGCAAAGAAAAGCTTTTACTTACTTTCATATAAATTTGTTTATAAATATCGGTGTCGGTCAATAATTTTAACATTTTAGAAACAGAAGTACTTTGCCCCTGAAAGGGTTAACCCTTTCTGGCGCAGAGTAATTCTGTTTGAAAAATGATGAAATGATGGGCTGACACTAGAATTTACAAACGAATTTATTAGCAAATAAAAACTTGCTTATTTTCCCGTACCTTAAAAAAGAGAAATTTTAATTAAATATTCTGAGTGCCAGTACTCTTAAAGTGAAGTGTCCTTTTTTGTGGCCATCGCCAGCTAATGGGTTAAGCGACATGACTCTCTTAACACAATGCCGACGGGCAACATTTATCAAATCTGAATTTTAAAACAGTAGAAGCTCCTCCCTGTTCTGAAAGTATTTTGTAAATTGGTTTTCTAGATAGGTTTCCCAAATTTATGAATCGGTATATATCTTTCAATGTACAAATTTAATATAAATCTCTTTCAATCTAAAATTATGGGCAATATGATATAAATGCATTTTCTATAAGTTTGAAGCCACGCCCTTAGTCAATGATGTTTTTTGAATGAAAACGAGAATTCTCGTTTCCCGTCGTGAATGTGTTAAATTACTTTAAACTGCGAAACAGTGTTGCCAGTGGGCTACTTTTTTATAATTCAGATTTCTTGATTGTCACCACTTTTTTGAAGCGGTAAAATTACCTTTGTTTCCACCTTAATTAATATGTCATTAAATAAGGTGCATTTTACCATTAAAAAAAAAAAACGGCGCCGAACAAGAATCCGAATTTTAAAAAAAAGTAGTCCGTCTGGCAACACTGCTGTGAAAGACTTGTATACTTGTTGAAGCATAGTTTTTTGAGTAATAATATAGAAGGAATAAAACTTTGCAATAATAAATGTTTATAATTGTTTATAATATTAATCCCTTGAATGACGGTGGTATATTATATATATTCCATAATTTTAATCAAAATTATCACCAGAAGTTTTTGATAAAAGTTTACTTTTATAATTTTTTTTTTAAAAAAGGAGTTGTAAAAGTGCATTTCCTTATTTAAAATGAAATTTTTTTGAAAATTCTGATGTACGTTCAACATCTGAGAAACACAAGTACTGGTTTCAATATAGTTTATAATAGGCATAATCCAAGGACAGTTAAAAACATGAAAATTTGTTGTATTTCAAAACTGTTTTGTATTTATCTGCGAAACAATTCATGTATATGAGATCTTTGATCAAACAATTTTCAAGTTCTCCAAACTGCAGCTCCTAGGTCAATTAGTTCTTTTAGCCATGAACATAGCTGCAAACTTTTACTCGTATTTATTATGTGATTTTTTCGCATAAAAGTTTTCACATTATTTCTGAGATTAAATAAAGCAAATATTTTTATCCTAAAAAAATCCTGGCAATATAGTGTAAAAGCTGGCAGCCATGCATTAGTATCCAGACCTCCAATAATAATAATGCAAACTACCAACTAGGACTGCCATTTTGGCTGATATTGGCTAATTTTTTATTCAAAAGTTTTTCTAACTCGTAATCTTCGCTTTATTTAATCGCAAACTTCTGCGATTAAATAATGATGAGATAACTACAAGGATAAAGTGATAAATATTTTGAAACATTATTGCCCAAATTATTACATTACTGTAAACCTTCTATCTATTAACCCTTTGAGTGGCAAGCAATTGCGTCTGTGTAATACTGAATTCCAACCGGAAATTTGGAGAAAAAAAGTATTTCTAAAAAGGAAAAGCTATTTTTCAACATTTCCCCCTAAAACTTATAAAAGTAAAACTTAATTAAAAGTTTCTGGTGCGGATCTTAATTAATCATAGGTGGGATATATTATATCCCACCGCCCCTCAAGGGGTTAAAACGGTTTTCTATTAAATTCAACTAATGTATATTACCATAGCCAGAGGTGCCAAGCTCCCACTACCGTATATACTCGCGTGTAAGCCGACCCCAAGTTCTAGAGGAATATCAGACAGATTACCAGTATTTTTAAAAAAAAAAACTTATATTGGTCTTATGCAAAAGTAGAATTTGCAAAAAATTTCTGATAAGGAAAAGATAACTAGTAAAAAATACTGACGTTCAATATATTGTCGGTACCATGTCAAACTATACAATACGAAAACAGTGTTGCCAGTGGGCTACTTTTTTTTAATTCAGATTTCTTGATTGGCAGCACTTTTTTGAAATAGTAAAATTCGCCTTATTTAATAACATGTTAACCCTAGAACTACCGGAAATTTTACTCAAGTTTTATAAAAACATCCTACACCAGAATTTTTACTTAAAACTATTTAATTTGTTTATTTAACTTATTATTGTCTGATTTATACATTTAGTTTGTTTTGAAGAAATTTCTGGTTTGAATAAATATTTTGAATGTACATGTCGGGTCCATTGGACCCTTCTGGTAGACAGAGGGTTAATTAAGGCGAAAACAAACGGAATGTTACCATTTAAGAAAATTGGTACCAGTCAAGAAATCTGAATTTTAAAAAAGTAGCCCACTGCAACACTGTCTTCATATTCGATGGTTTGACATAGTACCGACGATATTTTCTTCTTGAATGTAGGGGTCGGCTTATACGCGAGTATATACGGTAATCTTCCGTAATATCTAGATTAACTTTAGAACTACCAAAAATTTTACTCGTTTTATAAAAAAAATTCTACATCAGAATTTTTATTTAAAACTATTTAACTTATTACTGTCTGGTTTATATATTTAGTTTATCTTAACCCTTAACTGGAAACGTGCCGTCTGTGAGACGGTTGCGTTTACATATCTGTCCTTAATATTTTCTCTCTCCGACATTTAAAACGTATTTTTATGCTGTTATATTAAAAAATTGGTCCTGTTAATGCATTACTATTAAAGATTAAATGGTTAAGTTCACTATTTGGTAAATTATTATGTGTTATTTTGTACACTTGATTTTCACGTTTCCGGTTAAGGATTAACCCTAGAACTACCGTAAATTTTACTCAAGTTTTATAAAAACATTCTACACCAGAATTTTTACTTAAAACTATTTAATTTGTTTATTTAACTTATTATTGTCTGATTTATACATTTAGTTTGTTTTGAAGAAATTTCTGGTTTGAATAAATATTTTGAATGTACATGTCGGGTCCATTGGACCCTTCTGGTAGACAGAGGGTTAAAGAAACTTCTGGCTCTAATCAATATTTTGAATGGACCCGTCTGATAAGCGGTGAGTTAATAAGACCCAGTTTGACAATATTTGAAAACAGAATCTTTATTGGATGAGTCTTTATTTAATTTTGGTTTTATATCTTATTTAAGTTCATTTCTTAAAACCCATTCTGGTGTGAAGCGTAATAAACCTGGGTTAAAATAACCCACATATTACGGAAGATTACTGGCAGCTTGGTACCCCTGCCATAGTCGATAATCTACCGGCTTTCTTCAAGTTAAATTCGCTTTATTTGGCGAAGGAATTCAAATTAGTATTACTTAGAAACGGTATACTTTATTAAAAATTGTTTAGTACAAAATATGTCTTATTTTCTTTGCAGAAAACATAAAGGTTGGCAACTATGATAATGCAGGGCTGCCACAGGCGACTATTTTTATATTCTGTTCGCACTACTATTTTTAAAAAATACATTTTGTAGTATATTTGTCTTGCAAATGTTGTCAAAGCGTAAGTAAAAGTTTATTGTTTTGTAAAAGTGGTGCAAAATAGAATTAACAAATAGTCACCAGCGGCAGCCTTGATAAGGCATTGTTAGAACCAAATATACCAACATCCAGTTTTTGACCCGTTACAAATGAAAATATTTCGATTCCAGCCAGAGATTTCTTCATAAAATAAATTTAATTTAAGTTACACAGAAATAAATTAATTGAATGAAAAAATAAAATTGTTTAAATAAGAATTTTGGTGTAAAATACTTTTTAAAAACTTGATCAAATTCCCGGTGTTTAATGTTAAATAAAAATGTTAACGTATATTTAATCCTTTCAGGGGCAAGGTACTTGTATTCGTAAAATATTGATGTAATTGAAAAACACCAGTATTTACAAGAAAATGTATTTGTAAACAAGTAAATGTATATTTTCGCGTGCTTAATAAAAGTGAAATTTTCTTTCAAAAATTCTGGTGCCAATGTGGCAATTAGGGACAAAAATTATGTGATGCCATAACTGCATCACCGCTCTTCGAAGAGTTAACACTTTCGTGATGACGGACGGTACGTATATATGCCCTTTACGGGCCTCGGAGCGGTCTCTTTTAGTCCTTTGTGGTCGGTACCGCCATAGTGGCGGCATTTATTATTAACTCACTAATGTCGCATTGACACAAGTATATTTAAACACAATTTTAGGTTTCTTATGTACACGAAAAATGCATTTATTTACTTACAAATAAATTTGATCTTAACCCCTTCGGGACGACAGTCTTTTACAGAATTTTTAATCTTTTATCACCGGTTTTTCAAAACAGAAATTTTTGCCTAATTGAATCGGGAAAATGCTCGGACTAAATAAGGCAAAATTTACAATAAAAATTTACTGGTGAAAATAATCATGGATTCTGATCACCTTACGCGGCACGTATACCGGTCGCTCGTCCCAAGGGTGTTAAATTCCGGTCCCATGGTGGCATTTGAGGTCTAAAAAACAAAATCTTGACCGGGAGAAGCACTTCAACCGTTAATGGTTAAAAGAGACTTAATCAAAATTTTCACTACCACTCTTTCCTTTCAAAAAATTTCGTTACCGGATACGTGATGAGCCTTTTTTTCCGCTGTTGTTGTAGTAATACATCACGAAAATAATATTAAAAAAATAGTGGTGGCCAAAAAATTTACGGATCCAAAGCCTTCGTTTAGAGAGCACGAAATCCTTGAATTTCAACACCAACATTTTAGTACAGAAATATTGACATTATCCAGTCACGAATTTTCAACGAATATATAACGCATAAATTATAATTTTGAAAAACTGGTGCCGAAGAATTAAAAGAAGTGTAAAACATATTCCTCGCAAAGTGGTAATATATATTTTAACCCTTTACGGTCGCATTTCGGCAAATAGCTGCCCAAGCTTTATCCCTTTAATCATTTCAGACTCAAAGTACTTCTGTTGCTTAAATGCTGAAATAATTGAATGAACCGGGACTTGCGACAAATTTATTTGAAAACAAGTAAAACTTTTTCCTCACATACAATCTAAAGGGTAAAAATTCATTTCAAAATACTTGTGTGCCGTAGTGACATCTAAGGATTAAAATTAAGTGAGACAGAATTTAACCCACCATGCCGGAAAGGCTTAAACCTTTCACGGACAGTGGTTTCTCTACGAAACCACAAAATTTTAATTACGAAATGCAAGTATGACAACAGAATTTTAATATAAAAATTTTCCATTTATTATGTACGTGAAATACCGTTTTTTCTTATTTGCAAATAAATTTGTCCGCAATTTCCGGTGTTAATCCTTTATTTCAACATTTTAGCAATGTAAGGGCTTTGTCCGTGAAAGGGTTAAGCTCGGGTGGATAAATTTCTTCAAAATACCCAAATGTCACATTGGTACCAGTATTTTGCAAACAAAAAATTCGGTTAATTATGTACATGAAAAAATGTATTAATTTATTTTCAAATAAATTTGGTCGAATATTCCGGTGTCATTATGACATTTCGAAATTCACCCTCCAGAGCGCAAAGGGTTAAATAGATGATTATATTTTTGTATTCTATTCACACGACTACATCTTAAAAGCACATTTTTTTTTGAAAATTTCTCTTGCACATGTTGTCAAAGTGCAAGTAAAAATGTTTTTTAAAAAAAAGTAGTGCCAACCAAATAAATTCGTGTAAGAGATGCGTGTGCCCCGGAGGAGTACTTCGAGCGTTAAGGCATAGCTGCCAACTCTTCCGCTTTTTCAGACCGCAAAAATTTAATAGAAAACTTTGCCTTATTTAATCGGCAGATTACGGCGATTTAAAAAGGTAAAATTTTCTATAAAATTTTTGTGGTCTGAAAAAGCGTAAGATGTTGGCAGATATGGTTAAGCGTTAAAAGACTGGAATAAATCGTAGACATGTAAAACTATAAAGTATTCAGAGAACAATGGCCAAAAAATTTCGGAACAGGCGTGAAACTTCACCTATCTGTTTTTATTAACATTACCTTGTTCTAAATATGTACTTTTTCGTGTGAAACGCCCAACGGAAGTACTTCATCAATTTCTAAATTCTCCTGTTTAATGAAAAGAATTGCATGCAAATCACGAATTACGGCTTCACCTTCACCTTTACAGGTAGGATAATTTTCAATCATATATATAGACATATTTTTATAAAGTCTGAAATCGTTTCCTTTTTGTTTTGTGCGAATAACTGTTAAGAATGAGACATTTTACAAATAATCGTGAAATATCAGTTAATTCTTTTTTGCTGACTTTCTGACATAATTATTGAATATTTCAAGATGCGGAGAGGTGACATTTTGTCAATTTAGCCGGATTTTATTCAGAAATTTCAAATAGTATTTATTCTCTTTATATAATAACAAACATACCGCGATTAAAAGAAGCGAAAATTAATATTCGAAATTTCTGGTATAAATTCGGAAATTTCAAATAAAAAAATCCGCTAAATTAGCGGCAATATTTGGTCATAGCTTCCAACATCCCAAATATTTTTCAAATCGAATAAAAATATTTTGAAACAGGCACTAAATTTAATAAAATGTTTCTAATCCAAGGTGCTTACCTGTGTTACCAGTTTAGCACATGTTTTTATTCAGAATCGTAAATTTTGCTTTATTTAATGATAATTATTTCGTGATTAACCCTTTCGCGAATAGCGTAATTTACAGATTTTTAATATTTTATCACTGCTTTTGAAAACACAAATGTTTATCCAATTGAATAATGCGATAAATGTTTTAAATAAAACTTAATGGTGTGAATAATCAAGAATTCTTGGTACTGTATGTCTCGTGTACGCTTGTGATGAAGTTTCTTAACCCTTACAGTGCAAAGCATTTCTATTCATAAAAAGCTGAAAAGACACCAGAAACGGGGATTGAAATGTTGGACTTGTCAGACAGCTTTGCGGGTGATCAGAAGTTGTGGATACATAGCGCCCTCTACAGCTCATGCGTTCGTTTGTGCCCATACTTTCCTTTGTGAAATTGTCTTCTTTTGCTATCTTCTACCTCCCTATGAAATTTGAACTATCAATCTTGATACACCCTGTATTGGTGTCGCTGTACTTGTTGACAAGTAATTGGAAGATTGGCAGTATACTACTAGGATTGAGATGATCTAAGCCTGGGAGAAGACACGAAACGGGCTAGGGTACGGATTTTATGTCAGTCTGCACTCTCGGGCTCAAAGTGAAAACCTTATTTATTCACAAATTGAAAAAAGAAGAAAAAACATTGATATTTAAGAAACCCGAATGTAGTCTAAGATTCTTAAAGTCTTTTGAAATCTACCAAAATCAATTTGAAAATTAATTTAATTGCTTTTTATGGGATATAAGGAGAAATGTTCTATCTGAAGCCTTTTCACAGTCAGTTTTAATGACATAAAGAATCCGTGGGATATCTATTGTCTATCCCCGCTTTCTTTTTCAAGCCCCTTACCGTAATTACTGGAAAACAGGACAAACAACTTTCTGCCATATTTTTACAATGATATATTTCAAAAAATGAGAATAGTTACTTTTGTTAAATTTAATAATAAATAACATATTATATATAACAAATATATATATAAATATAATATGTATGTGTATAAATATCAAATTTGCTTTATTAAATAGATTTTCAGGAACAGGAAAGTTACGAAGCGTTGTTATGAGGGAGTATTTAGGATTAATACTTATTTCTATGTAAGATGAGATTTTTAAATGAGAAAATAATTCTTGCAGCAATTTAAAATCTTATTAACATTTTTCTACGGCGTTTCGGTATCGGGCTCGAGCTCGGATAAACACGTAAGTTTTGAATTCAGTAAGTTTTTAGGTTCAGATTATAATTCTTCGGTTTTGAGCTCTGAAAGAAAAGCCCGAAAAGATCTTTATTTACTACATTTACGGCAAACTACGACTTGTGTCCGTCTAACAGAAATATACCAATACTTTAATTAATTTTGACAAAGCTAGTCGTATATTTAGTTTTTATAAAATGTAAACCCCTCTCCCAACTCTATTAACACTAGAACGACCATAGCGGTCATTTTGACCATTACGAAATAAAAATATTTCGATTCGAACCAGAATTTTTTTTCTAAAATAAGTTAAACATGTATCATGGAGTAATAAGTTAAATAGTTTCGAATAAAAATTCTGGTGTTATATATTTTTATAACACTTTAGTCATATTTGCGGTCGTTCTAGTGTTAAAAAATCGGAGATCTGCAACCCGATCCTTTAAACCTAAAGGCACTCCGGCTCATAACTCGTGGTGCTCGGTGCATACTGGCAATTAATACACAGTTTCAAGTTTTATGTAAGTGTTATGAATATAAAAAGGATATGTAGAAAATTACGAATAAACAGTTTTTTTACGGCTTCCAAAACATTCTGGGCACGTGTAAGACTTTTTCGCCCAATTTCGTTTATCTCACGTTTTTGCGTTTCGTGTCAAATACTACTGAGGAAATTTTTAATCATCCGCCCAGCTGTTTAATAGTCTGAAGACAGTCTCGTGTAAATCACGAATTTCAGTTTCACCTTAACCTTTAATGATCGGATTGATATATTTCAATGACATAAGTTTTAATCTAAAACCATGGAAATATGTTTTCAATCAGAACAATTGATCAATTAATTGCACGAGAAACGAGAAGAAAAATTCTATTATTAATTTTTATCGATTATATTCCGTGGTATATCGGAATGTAGATAATGCTTTCGCAGGCAAAGTACACAGATTACGTTCTCTGAAACATAGAATTCATTTTTACAAATTTATAACCGCAAACATTACGCTTATTTGTTACCACTAAAATTTAATAGAAATATTTGCATTATTTTATCGTAGATTTTATCGATTAAAACCCCTTAACACGTTGAATGTCAAGTCTATTTTATCTGTCTTCCCGTTTAGGCCACGAAATAAGATTCCCCTTACACATTCTATATAAGTGTCAGTTATCGATGACTGACGTGGCCTAAACGGAAAGTTCAGTGTCAGTCACCAGTGACTGATGTGACACTCAACGTGTTAAGCTCTAGTAGATGAATTTCTTTTCCACTTAATTTTAATCTCTGAATTTCACAATGGCACCTGAATTTTGTAACAAAATTTTTGATTAATTATGTACACTAACTTACTTTATAATCACATTAATTTACTTAAATTAATGATAATTATTTAACTCTTTAACTGATTTAGACCATTCAAGAGATTAAATATATAAATATCATGTATACATATATCATATATATACATCATAGCATATGTCATACTTGGCGGCGGGATCTGCTTGCCATGGATCCTTAGAAAACTAATGATGCAAAAAGAAATATGTCTTAAACGTAATATTACAGGTAACGTCTTACAATTTTGAATGTCAGATATTAATTGGGCATTTGTATAAATTAAATGTAAGGAGGCGAGGGGGATTCAGGCGTGCACAGCACACCCGTTAATCGATGCTGTAAGCACAGACACAAAATACGTTCGGAAAGAGGTTCGTTTGCAACAAACAAACCCATAGCTGCCAACTTTTACGCTTTTTTATTACCACTGTTTAAGAGAAATTTTTGACTTATTGAATAGAAGAGTTCGCCGATTAAAAATGAAAAATTTTACTATTAAATTTTAGTGGAAAGAAAAAAGCGTAAAGGTTGGCGGCTATGCAAAGCAGTGCTTGCATTATATGCCCGGTGTACGCTGCCGTAGGCAGAGGGGACCCATCCCAAAGCTTCATTTTTAAAGAAATTCATTTGAATTAAGGTAAGAGATGTACTGGTAAGAAATCTGCTGGTTAAATCACTGAAATTATTAGAATCAAAAAAGTTGTTGTAAGTAGCGAAATCTTTGCAATTTTTTCAACTATTAACTCCTGGCATGCTGCTAACACAAAAGTATCGCTTACAATAAATTTAAAAACTTTATATGTATACATAATTGATATTTTTCATATAAAAATTGTTTTCGTTGTTGTTAATCGGGGGAAAATATGTTAAATATAAATAAAGTTATTACAGTCTTCAATTAAAAAAATGGTTTTAACTGTACTCTCAAACCCTGGAAACTCAGGTTGGAAACCGCAGTTTAAAAAAAAAAAATTTAACATTATGCAAAAATGACCCACTAGGCTTATACGCTAACTTAAAAAATGACATCTCTAGAAATTGGACATCTCCTAAGTATTTAATATTTGCTTTGTTTTTCTTTCATTTAACAATTTAAAAATTATGTACGGAAATAATGATAATCAAATTCAAGGAATCGCACGTATTCAAAGAAAAATCATAGCCTTCAAATGTCGCCATTTTTGAGTCAGCGCGTAGGTTTAGTATTTAGAGTGCAATAGCTACCTATTTAACCCTTTGAGGGGCAAGCAGTTTTGTTTCTATAATGTTGAATTGCCACCAGAAAATTGGAAAAACCTTATTTCAAAATAAGTAAAAGCAGTTTTTCAGCTTTTATTCAGCAAAGTTATAAAAATAAAACTTATTTAAAATTTTCTGGTGCAAATCTTAGTTAAAACTAAGTGGGGTATAATATATCTCACCGCCCTCAAGGATTTAAAATAATTGTGTTGTGTAACAAATTGCGTGGAGTTACTTATTTTTTACCCTACTGAGTACCATATTTAATATAACATTTTATTTAATAGGAGCCTTTTCACTGATTTGTCCATTTTTTATGATTCGAATAATATCAATGTGTATTTTTTTTTAATGTTTCCATTTTTAAAATGAAGCCGGTGTCCTGTTATATTTTAATTTTTTTCTTATCTTTTTCTAAAGGTTTGAATACGCTTTCTCGAAAGGTAATCTCAAACACTAATCTGAAAAGCTGAAGGACAAGTATAAAATGTCGATTTTTAAAGAATAATAAAAAGTAGAATAAGTAATATTTTTAAATTTGCGGATTTCTCAACTTCATTTAAATAAATGATACCAAAAGTAGAAGAAAATAAACTACATAATTGTAAAAAAATATAATTTAAAATATGTCTAAACAAAACTATCTCAAAAGTTTTTGCACAATGGTAAAACAACTACCTTTATCATTTTTACCAAACTGTTGTGAGCAAATTATTTTTCCGTGATTTCGGATTAGTTCAAATAAACGTGCGTCCATCGAAATTATTATTTTTTGTAGGGTTTCTGGTGGCAAAGAGTACCATGCCTTCTCAATGGCCTCTTGGAGTTCTTCAAGCTGCTCCCCATTGCTGAAAACCTGACAGGTTAAATGCCCCAGACATTCTCAATCGGTTTTATGATCGGACTTAAAGCTGGCCAGTCAAGAACTTTAACATTTTTCTGTGAAAGCCACAGTTTTGTATAATGTGATTTGTGGATTGAGCCATTGTCTTTTTGAAAGATCCTTTCGGGACCCCCTCCCCCCCCCCTCCAAAAAAAGTCACCGAATGGAAGCAAATGTTGGTTCAGCGCAGGGGTGACCAACTGTGACACGCTCGACACCACTAACATTTTATAGTAATCATTGCCTTATCTAATCATCGAATCTCTGCGACTCAAGAAGTCGACTTTTTCTGTAAAATTTTAGTGGTATCCGGCGTACCACAGTTGATCATTCCTGTCTTAATGTGATATTTTTTTTATTTAATTATAATACTTAAAAACCCAAACATAAATAATGTATTTATTGAATTCGTCATTCGTCATTTATTGAATTCATCAATTAGGCATTGAATTCGTAATTTAAAAATTTTTATAATATCAATTATGAATTATGAAATTAATATTTGAAAAAAATATTAATTGCAACCTATAATTTTTTGATAGATTTATGGTTATTATGTCCTGCTTTATGTAAATTCTCAATTTCAGATTTTTCTTCTAAGTAGTTTTCGAATTATGAGCAAAAATCGTCAAAATGACGGTTTAAGGAGCTGTCTATGATGTCAGAAAAGCACAATTTGAGAAAAATATGTATTACACATTTTAATGAAACATTTGTGATGGCAATAGTCGAAACACATTAAGCGAGTGAAATGGTCCTATTGGCAAGAAATAATACATTAATAGAAGTGACACAGTCATTCTGTAGCATTTCAATTATCGGGTACCGAACTTCAATTTGGATGCAGCCCCTAAGATGGGCTCATTTTAAAATAATTAATTTCTCGGAAACTAATCATACGAATTTCATGGAAATGTGGGTTTAGGCTAATGGAAAAGTGTAGAATCTATTTATGGTATCAAACTTGGGTATTGCTTGTGAAAAAAAAAGTTTGGATTCGTTTTGGTATGTAGATGGCCCTCTTTGCAAATTTTATGTACATCATTTAAAAGTAGACTTTATTTTTCAATCGTTTGGTACCAGTAAATTTCTTCTACAATACTATGTTGCAGAGTTAGTAGGGGGATTTTTTTTTCATTACTGTACCTTGCTCTGATCAATTTAATTTTTTTGTAATTTCAGAAACAGTTTTATTTTGTGATTTCAATTTAACCCTTTCAGGGACAGAAATTTTTTTTTCCAAAATGATTGACTGACACCGAAATTTACAAACGAACTTTAAAAGCGAATAATAGGCAAATAAAATAATAAATAAAAGCAAAATTTTATTAAAATATTTATGGTGCCGTTTGTCAGTTTGGGATTAAAATTAGATGGTCACGCAGTCTGAACACCGCCCTTGTAAGAGTTTAAAAAATTTTTAATCTCACCTTTGTCAATTCTTTACTTTTCGGTATTTTCGAAACGAGTGGAAATGATTTCTCCACTTTTATACTTTTACAAAACTTGAACACGACGTCATACTACACATGTCCAATCCCGTGTTTCTAAAAAAGAAGGCATAAAGTGCTTAAACATTTGAGACGGTGATTCTTCAAGAAAAAAAATAAAAATAAATGCAATTTTTTTTAACTAACAAAAATTGCATATTTTCTTTGATTTTGGTAAATGTCGAGTATTTATTGTAAAATGGCTTCATACATTTCTTCTTAATTTTTTTTTTTTTTTTTTTTTTTTTTTTAAACCAGATTTGCAAAGGGCTTAAACTTTTGAGGCGGACTATAGTACACATTTTAAAACTAATAGTTTTTGCAAATCGCTTTATTAGGTGAAGGCTTTGACAAGTATTTGAATTTCTTCCACTTCTTTAGAAACCTCAAGATGTTGGAAATGTCTATATTTTCTAGTTTGCCTTTTTTTAAATGTCTTTCATTCTGCAGTATCTGGTATGATAAACATAGACGGTTACATCAAGAGGAAATCTTTTCCCCAAATTCGTTAAGATGTAGACCACAAGTGCCAAAAATTAGGACCAACAAGATATTGGGTATGCACAGATTGGGGAGGGTTATGGATACTAATATTTTCAAATGTAAAATTTTAACTTATAAGTTAAAGAAAATATTTGAAATTCACTAACTTAAAGTGACTCTCATAAGTGTTCGTACACTTTAAAAATTTGTAGCAAAAATGAATTTCCCTGGAATTGAATTCGAATATGAAGTCCAATACATAGCCAAAAGATACTCGTTCTTTTTCAATTTGTTGACGATCCCCTATGGGGCTTCGGGAAAAAATCTTCAGGGAAATATATGACCTATACTATTCTGTTTACACACCTGGAGTTTCAGCATAATTCCTCAAGTATTTTTCTAGATATTTAACAAAATGTCTACAATCGCAAATGACCGATCATCATTGGCAGGGATGGAACAGTGTAGCATCGGAGAATCGATTGACACCACTAAATTTTAATTGTATTCTTCGTCTTACTTTAGGATAGAATTTGCCAGAGTTATTCAAGGTGAAGAATACTATAAAAATTTAGTAGTAACAATCGCCCAACTGATGTGCCACTGTTCCATCGCTGCATTGGCCATAAACACTTGCAAACCTTCATGTTTGTTCCTGTCAAAGAAAACCATGTTAAACATGATGTTTTTTTTCAAATAAAGGAAATAAAATAAGTATCACAACAAAACAAGACGCATTTTATTACATAAATTTTCTGCGCAAAATACATTTTCTTCACTTTCAAAAAATACCGGAAGCTATGCATAACGTAAAATACATTTTATGAAATGAATATGTAGTTTTACATTCAATTTCTATTTTTCAAAATATCATGTTTAATCTTCTCAAATTTTTAGGCATTTATATTTTATATCTTTAAACATTTTCATGAAATACTCTAAAATATTAAAGATACCTTAAAACAGTTTCATTTCATTTTATATACACTGCTTCAAATTTCCAGAAAATAATCTTTATATTTGATATTAGCAGACAGAAACATTATCCTCAGATAATGTCATTGAAAAAGAATAAATGATCTGACAAAATGTCATACTCAACTACCTTAAGCGAAACTTTGGTAAATTGAAGTTGAAAATTTGTGTGACTATTGTAAAATATAGCCTCGGGTTTTATTCAACAGAGAGTATAAAGCATACAAGAGATTCGGAAAGCGACATACATTGTTAAAAATTAATTAAATTATGTCAATCTGAGACCACAATTCTGATTAGAAAATTTATATTGAATAGTTAAATAGCAGACTTTCTAATACACTCGTTGCATTAAAGTATTTGTAATATTTTTTTCTGCGATTAAATAAAGTGGAATAGTCGTTTAAAAAATTGCGGTAAAACTGTCCGCACTTTGTGATATATACAGGGTGGTTAAGAACTATATGTCAAAAATGTAAAGGCAGGTAAGGTGGACCTAAATAAGCAGATTTCGTACAGGAATGTGGGTGCGGAAATGCAATTTAGAGGCAGTAGAGGGCGCTTTTCAATACGGCGGATGAATGCTCTCCGTTGGCTTGAATCGTCATTTCCCGCACGTATTTCGAGCAATATGCATTAGAATACGAGGATGGCCAGGATGGCCACCAAGGGAAACACAGCAAGTACTTTAGCATTATTATACGAGGATGGCCGCCCAGGGATGCATTTCATGTATGGGATTGCGCAAGGAGATGGATTGGTTGCTCAAAGGAATTCGATTAACGAATCCCGGGTAGGATTCTGCCGGATCCCAAACATTTGAGTGTCTTCAATAGGAGTTGTGCGCGAGTGGATCGTTTTATGCTTCCAGGCGTGATAAGAGCACTGTAAGATATATCAGAATTCCTGAAGTGGAAGAAGCAGTATTACGCACAGTATAGGATAGTCCTTCAACAAGCTCAAAAGCCGTTGGACATCCGTTGGATGCGAACCATATCATTGTGCAGCCCCATGCATGAAATGCATGTCGGCAAGGTCTGCATGGATCGAACGCCGCTGCAGGAAATCCGTGAGGGAATGACGATTTAAGCCAGCGAAGCACTTTCATCCACTGGATCGCTTTCATCCACCAAAGGAAATCTGCTTATTTGGGCCCCCTCTACCTGCCTTTACAATTTTGACATATAGTTCTGAAGCACTCTGTATACAGGGCTGGGTTGCCAGTTTGGCTTCTACTTTCAAATTAAAAACTTCGAATTCACATCAGAAATTCTGAAAGAAGAATTTTCACTTTAGGTAATCACATTGCTTGATTGCTACCACTTTTTTCAAATAGTAATTTCGACTTCTAAAATGGCAGAATATATAAGGCAAGTATTACTATATGACAAATTTGGTAGCATCAAAGAAATCTTAAGTTAAAAAAATCAATCAACTGGCAATAAAGCTCCTGGAAAACTAGAAATAACTCTTTTTAATAGTATTTTTTACTTTATATAAAATAAATTTTCCGCGTATCAAAAAGGCGGCGATTACTATTCAAAATTTCTGGTATTACAATTTATAAAAGGAAGGTTTATTTTGACTGCCCTGTTTATACAATTTCTATTTATTTTAACAGAATTACAGTGTCTAGAAGTACATAATGTGGAAATCAAAAAGCGAAACCGTATCCAAAAAATTACATTTTCACTAGAGGGTGCTACGGATCGAGTACATTGCAACGAATGAATAGAAATCCAGTGTGTTTTTAGATACTTATGATGCAACTTAAAGTACGGAAAAATTATTTTTGAAAGATAAATTTTGCGAAAAATATAATTTAAAAAAATTATGTTGTAATACGCGATACATTAGGAATGAACGAATATTCAGCCATATATTACGTCATTGAGTATGAAATGTCCGATTTGAAAGCGTTTTTTTTAGTTAGAAATTCTGAATTCACACCTGAAATTTTTGAATAGTAATTTTCTTTTATTTGTGGAATAGCTGTCATATTATAAAGCAAAAATAACTATTAAAAAGTTCTGGGGAGAATTCGGAGTTACTCAATTAAAAATCCTCTTTCAAATCGGACGCTTCATACTTAACCCTTTAGTGCGCAGCTTTGCATATATGCAAACAACAGTGTTTTGAATTTAATAGATTTGTTTTATTCGTATATACCTAATTCACACCAGAAAATTAAAATAGCAATATGTGCTTTAATTAATAACAGACATTCCGTTTTTTAAATAAAGCGAAATTAACCATTGAAACTTTCTGGTGTAAAGTCAGATTCTCTGAACTACGCAATTTCTAGAGTGTATTCTATCATGACAATTAAAGGGTTAACCGTTGCCGTCGAAATACTCAAGGCCTGAGGGCAAAATTTGCGACGTCATCACTAATGGACCGACTCCTCACTGGTATTGGAATTCACACCGGAAAATTTTGAATAGCAATTTCCTTTTTGTTTTATTTGTGGAATATCTATCATCTTATAAAACAATAGTAACTACTTAAATTTATTGGTGACAATTCGGAAACCCTAACTAAAAATTCAGCCAGATGAGGAATGCCACGGTGTTGCCGCATCTGGCTGATTTTTTATTAGGGGATTCCCAATTCTCACCAGTAACTTTAAATAGTTACTATTGTTTTATAAGATGATGGATATTCCGCTAATAAAATCTACGGAAATTGCTATTCAAAATTTCCCGGTGTGAATTGCAACACTAGTGAGTAGTCAGTCCATTAGTGAGGACGTCACAACTTGTGTCCTCAGGCCTTGAGTATTTCGATGGCAGCGGGTTAACCCATTAAAGACTGACGTTGCGTTTTCACAACATTTTATTTGTGGTTTTTTAAATCTTTTTGATACCAGTAAAAGAGAAGAGTAAAGTTTGCCTTATTTAACACATTTCAGTGATTCCTAAAGTAAAAGCAAGTGCTTATCAAAAAGTGGTGCGAACTGAATAAAATTCCTGTAAAAACTGCTGGTCCTTAATGGGTTAAATATTAGGTTTTATAAAATAAATAATAATATAAAATAAGGTATTTGGAGACATACTTATTAAAATAGTTACTAATTTGCATTATTTTAGTGTAAAACAGCCACGCGACAGTAGTTTTTATTTGTTTTGCAGATGTGCAAAAGAAGAAAAGATTGACGTATTATATGAAAAATGTACCTCTGATTTTTTTCATCATTTTTCCTGTGTAATAAACCTTTCGGAGAACAGGATTCGTACGGGTCCCTGAATTTCCCGACTAAGAAATTCTTCGGGACCAGTATTTTCTTGTAGAAAATCTCTCCTTAAATAAGGCGAAATTTCGTCCCTTTAAACTAGATTTCTTTTTCTATAAAAAAGTACCGATATTTGGCCTAGAAAATAACGGTACCCGTACGAACCCTGTAGAATCATATATAATTTTTTCGAAACAAAATAAAAAATCGCGCATTTAAGAGTTAATAACCTAATAATCTTAAATGCATTTCGCACAACCTATTTCTAGACACTGTAACGAACGCTTAGTGTTTACACTTTCAAGCACTAAATTCCATGGAAAGAAAGCGCCTAAGAAAATGTAATTTTTTGGATATATTCTGAAGCAAAGCAGGTATACCCGATTTCCAGGCTAAATATTTTTAGACACTGTTACAGAATTAATAAAGAAACAATATTTTGAGATCAATAATATAAAGCTTATTCTGAATCCCCCATTGTTTGCTATGCTCCTGTAATATATCTTACTCCCTTCTCAGCTTCGTGCGAAATACATAAACCACTGTAGTCTTGATTTAATGATATAATTAATTTTAAAATATCTGTATTCCGTATTCACCTCACGAAAGCAGAATAAGCAGCACACAACACAAATAGAGTACTCAAGAAATTGTGTTTCTGCGTTACCATTTCATAAATTAAAACATAGTTGGTTTCGTTTCATATATATGCATTTAAGGAATTAAAAATCTCAGAGATGTATTATTAAAATTTATTTAAATGATAACTTAATGACGTACATTTCATTTAAATTTGCTGGGGTTTTCTAAATATGTAGGGAAAACGCAAGTCTTATTTATGAGCATTATTATGTACTTAAATAAAGCATATATAAAAAATACTCATTAAGCTCTTCCTGTAAAATGACGAATCTATCAGTCAAGCGTTTTTCGTGTCAGACGGTAAAATGACGAATTCTTCGTGCGAATAAAGATATTTAAGATGTAACCACAGCATTTGTACAGTTTTCAGCTAGCAGTATATCAAAGCCTCAGAGCTAATGTACTTGCAGGTTCCGTATGTATACGTATGTATGTACGTGACGCGATAATTCTTGAAAGAAATATCCGATTTGCTTCAAATTTTGGATACAGGTTTATTCTGATAAGGCACTTACCTGATCAGCTTCGGGGATCCATTGATTATGTATAAAGTGGCGGTACGGGGGGCTAATCTCCCCTTAATTTAAATAAATATTTTTTTCATGCAAAATTATCCGATTTGCTTCAAATTTTGTATACCGGTTTATTCTGATAAAGCGCAATTCTTAATTCTCACCAGAAAGTTTTAATAGTAACTTTCAGTTTAAAAGATTATAGATATTCGACAAATAAAAGAAACGAAAATTACTATTCAAAATTTTCTTGTGTCAATTCAGAATTTCTCAATAAAAAACCGTTTTCAAATCGAACGTTTCATACATAACGACGAAATACATGTCTGAATTTTCGTTCATTCCTAAAGTATCGCGTATCACAACATAAATCTTTTTAACCCCTTAACAGTCGCATTAAATTACGGTTTTAAAATTCAAATTGCTTATTGGCACCACTTTTCTGAAAAAGAAATATTCACCTTATTTAATTACAGGTAAAATGATACCATTGTGAGAATTAGATAATATCTCACATGGAAACTCTCAATATACAAGGCTGAAACCAGTATAGGGAATCTAATGTAAAATCATCTAGGCTCAGTATTTCTTCAGAGTCCAAGAAAAAGTCGCAAAATATGAAACAAATAGATCAATATCTATCGCTCTTCATAGTTGGCAGTAACGTGAAGGGTATTCTTTTATTTAGCGAGAGAAAATATTCTTTTGAACCTCACTCGGTCACCTCTGGCCCACCCACTTCGTGGGAACGAGAAAGTGAAACTGCATCTTACATTGACGTCATGTTTCTCACTGCATCCTATAGAGAGCGATCTTGCTTATGAGATCACGATCTACCGATTTTTAGTGGCTAAGGGAGGTGGGTTTTGTTCTAGATGGAGAACGGAGCTGATAAAGAGAAATGCATGAGCATTCTCGGTAGTTTTTGGAAGTTGAGACTTCAAGCAGATTTTGGCCGCGTAGAGTAGAACTCTCTCACGGGTTAGTGACTTCGGAACATCTTCCGGAGCACGGTAGGAGCGAAAGCCAAGGCGGCTGTGAAGTTTCTCCACTTCGGAGAAAACCCCGGAGGTTCCTAAACCTCGGTTGTGAATCGACTAGAAAGGTGACATTTTGTCGAGCGTCTAAAACTCTATCTTCTCCCGAATAAAAATCATTCGGAGCCAAAAAGACTCTCGCGTATTCGTCAACCTGACGAAAAACTTCGAACTCTGAGTCAATAGAGACTATTTCATTGAAAGCGATATGCCACTGGGTGACTGGACTTGAATTAATAGACGATTTATTGAAAGCTATAATCGAACCATATTTTTAAAACGTTGCGTATATATCTTAATCTAATCCAGAGAATCATCATTTAATTGTTTATAATACAATAAATATTTCTTTGAATTTAATAAGACACTGCCGTTGAAGTTACGCGCTACCACACCATCTTACGTCACCAGCCTCCATTACAACTTGGTGGCAGCAAGAAGATTTACAGCAATAATAATTGTTATTAAAAGGAAAGCCCAGGAGGAAATAGACGGCGAACATACGGAGTTTCTGACGACAACTCGAGAGACAGCCGGAAAGAATCTAAACTACAGTTCTGAGGAAGACAGACAGACAGTCCTTCCGGAGCAAAAGACATTTCATCTAGAACAACTAGACAGTGCAACGTGGACCTTAGACAACAAATAGTGGGACGCAACATGCCCGATACGAGTCCTTGAGCTACAGTGCACGACACCCGCGGAGTGCCATAACGGATCTTTCTACAGGCAAGATCCTTCCAGCAACAACTGCAACAGGTAAGCTCCTTTCATTTTAAGTGGCTCTTAAACTATTCTTTATCATACTGATAGGATATTAATATGCTGTTTAGAGAAAATAAGAGAAACCTTTTGATTTTGAGGTAAATGGAAATATTAAGATTATGATAAATTGATAATGTGTAGTTAACCCTAGAACTACCGGAAATTTTACTCAAGTTTTATAAAAACATTCTACACCAGAATTTTTACTTAAAACTATTTAATTTGTTTATTTAACTTATTATTGTCTGATTTATACATTTAGTTTGTTTTGAAGAAATTTCTGGTTTGAATAAATATTTTGAATGTACATGTCGGGTCCATTGGACCCTTCTGGTAGACAGAGGGTTAATTGAAATCTAACTATTAAAGCAAATTTATATGTTATATTATCTTTATCATTATTTTTAATGTTTGGAATGGAAAAAGTATTAGCTAGGCTAAATTCGTAACTACTCAAAAGAAGAGACCCACAGAAAAAAGGGCCCAGTAAAAATTTTCTTATATAACTTGTGTAAGAACTACATTTTGATGAGTGGTTGTATAAAGAGAAATTTTCATGCATGTTGGTTTACTAAATGGCAAATGAGAAAAATAAACTTTTATCCTAAATAGTATAGAGGCATTTGATAAAGGTTGCAGAGAGTAATACTGGGAAGGTAGTTTGCCTATAGCATTTGAAAAATTATTTATTGTTTGCATATTGTATGTATAGGGACTATAACACTTTAAAATTTTGAATTTTATCTCTTGTTTTATGATTGGCACAAAAATATAGAAAATCTGAAAATCTTTTGCAAAATTATAAAATTATTTATGCATATTGGTTATGCATTTGAAATGTTTGCTTATATTGTGTGCTTAGGGCTAAAATATTTCTTGTGAAGTGTAAGATTCATGTACTTTTAAATTGGTAAACAAAACGAATAGTTTCCGTTTGTATTATTTCAACATACCGTAGTCATGCCGAAGTTAAATTCACTTAAGTACTGCAGGAAAGCGGATTTACCGAATCTCGCGGAAGTTCTAGGTGTTGAAATAGATGAGCAAGATAATACGGCAATGATAATCGAAAAAATTTTATCGGCAGACAAATACGATGAGGTACTTACTTTAGTGCAGGCAGGGTACATAGTGAAAGAGCGCGAAGACCGAATCGTGGCGGAAAAAGAGAGAGAGAGAGAAGAGAGAGATAGGGAAGAGAAATAGAAGGAAAAGGAAAGAACGTTTACGTTAGAACAGCTAAAATTAACGCAGAGGTCAGAAAGGCGAAATTCTACGGCTAGCAGCAGTTCCGAAAGATCCATTAACACTAGAACGCCCGGAAAGAGTCGATTCGACTCCGACCATATGATTAAATGTCAACTAGAACCAGAAATTCTTTCATAAAATAAGTTAAATCAAAACCCCGAAGATTTACGTTAAATAAATCAGTCAAATAGTTTTAAGGAAAAATTCTCGTGTCTAACATTTTTATGAAACTTGAGTAAAATATCTTTATTTGACGATTTATTAAAAGCTGTAATCGAACCCTGTTTTTAAAACGTTATGTATATATCCAGGGCTCGCAGCGTTCCTAAAATTTTCGAACTTTGCTACCAGTATTTTAAATAAGAATTCTTCGTGGTAGATTCCTTTAACATCTGTAATAGAATTATGCAATAAAGATTATCGTTTTAAAATAGTGGTAGGAAAGTGCGAAAATTTTAGGAACGCTGCGAGCCCTGTATATCTTAATCTAATCCAGAGAATCATCATTTAATTGTTTATAATGCAATAAATATTTCTTTGAATTTAATAAGCGTCGGCCGTTGATGTTACACGCTACCACACCCTCTTGCGTCACCGGCCTCCATAAGAACATAATAAAGCCAATTACACTGTTTTATAAAACTGGTGGGATTCCAACAATCTGAATAGCAAACTCAGCCAATGAATATCACGGGACCGAGAATTAAACGGTTGATTCTGTTTTTCGCAAAATTTATCTTTCAAAAATAAACTTCTCGTAGTTTAAATCGCGTCATAAATATCTAAAAACACACTGGATTTCTATTCAATTCTATCATAGCGTCCTCCGGTGAAAATTTATTTTGTTTTATACGGTTTCACTTGTTGATTTCTCCACTATATAACCTCTATAGACACTGTACTACTGTGCGTCTAATTTTAGTTCAATATTGAACTGACACCAAGAATTTTAAAGAAAAAAACTGAAAAGCATTGCCGGCATGTTGAACTGTTTCTGCGTTTATCTGAGGGTAAGAAGTTTAGTTCAAGAAGCAGCGGTGATCATTTGATTCCGCTGAGTGGTTGTGCTATATATTATATTTAGAGTACTGGTCTACCACAGGCGACTATTTTTTAATTCTATCTCGCACCCAGCGTTGCCAGTAGGCTGCTTTTTTTTAATTCAGATTTCTTTATTGGCACCACTTTTTGAAAGAGTAAAATTCTTCTAATTTAATGACATATTAATTAAGGCGAAAACAAGAGGAATTTTATCATTTCAAAAAAGTGATGCTAATCAGGAAATCGGAATTTTAAAAAAGTAGCCCACTGGCACCACTGCTCGCACCATTTTTTTAACCCTTTAGTGGGTAGCTTTGCATATATGCAAACAACACTGTTTTGAACTTAATAATTTTTTTTATTCGCATATACCTAATTCATACCAGAAAATTAAAATAGCAATATTTGCTTTAATTTAAAAACAGACATTCCGTATTTAAATAATGTGAAATTAACCACTGAAACTTTCTGGTGTGAAGTCAAGTTCTCTGACCTACGTAATTTATAGAACGTATTCTATTATGGGAATTAAGGGTTGAAAGGTTAATTTTTATAAAATAAATAATTATGTAAAATAAGGTATTTGGAGACATACTTATTAAAGTATTAACTAATTTGTATAATTTTAGCGTAAAACAGCCACACGACAGTAGTTTTTACTTATGTTGCAGATGTGCAGCAGAAGAAAAGATTGACGTATTATATGAAAAATATATCTCTGATTTTTTTTTCATTATTTTTCCTGTGTTATAAACCTTTCAGAGTATCAAATACAATTTTTTCGAAACAAAATAAAAAAAATCGCGCATTTAGGGGTTCAAACAAACAAATATACACACTTAGTACGTACACTTAGACAATATTTGCTAGAGAAATATACTACGATATTTATTTTCTTAAAATAGTGGTGCGAATAGAATATAAAAATAGTCGCCTGTGGCAGCCCTGACAGTATGCATAAAGAGTATAGATATTTTATTTTATTTTTAAATTCAGAAATTCTGATTAATGATTTTCCTTCATTTAATAACAAACTTTTCGTGAATCAATAAAGCAAAGAATATTATTCGGAATTTCTGAATTAAAAAACCTGATAAATTTGAAACACTGCGCATTAAGTAGCGCTTCATTAACCCTTTGAGGAGCGATGAGCTTATGCTGTTAAAAAGTTGAAATAATTAAGTGACACCAGAATTTAAGAACAAATTTATTTGAAAATACTTTAAAGCTTTTCGTACTGTATATTATGAAAGCAAAAATTTATTAAAAAAACTATGCCGCTTGGCAGTTTGTAATTAAACTTAAGTGTTCGCCTTTGAAAGGGTTAATGGGAAAATTTTGTTCGCTCATGAAACTGTTACTATAACACCATGTAACACATTTTTTTGTTTCTCCGTTATCAATGGCATTTTCTAATTGGTTCTAGCATAAAAGCATGAAAAAACTTTACTTCCCTGCAAAAAATTTGCTTTTGTGGTCAGGACAACGAAAACTTGAAAATGCATATTGTCATTAGGAAACGCAAGGAAACTGTTATGGGAATAATCTCACTCACTGTTGGTATCATGAAAGTCAAAAATAAATGTTTATTAGTACCAGACTTTTGAAAAAGACAGTAACTGGTATTCAAATAGGACATTCGGACGATTATACAGGGTTACTCTAAATGATGGACCCATTTTCAAAAAATTGTATTAATAAAAGTACACATCCAAAATGAACAATCTTTATACCAATGAAAAGAGGAAGTTTCAAAGTTTTTTTAAGACATTATAAATGTTCAATGTGTCCACCGTTTGCTGCCCTGCAAACATCTACGCGATAGCCAAACTCGTCCCACACACGAGGAAGCCTATCTGCTGTTACTGAGTGCACGGCTTCCAAAGCGGTGATGGTTCGGAAGCGGCCGGTAGAGGTCGCGCGGCAATAGGCCGCGATTTCGTTTCACTGTGAGTTGTGAGTGAGATGGCTACTGTGGAGCACAAGGTTTTCAAGACGAGTATGGCTATCGCGTAGATATTTGCCGTGCAGCAAACTGCGGACATATTGAACATTTATAATGTCTTAAAAAAACTTTGAAACTTCCTCTTTTCATTGGTATAAAGATTGTTCATTTTGGATTTGCACTTTAATAAATACAAATTTATGAAAATAGGTCCATCATTTAGAATAACCCTGTATTATATTAGAAAACATTCTAGAAAAATGTGGTTCCAAACAAGTAAAAAATGTAAAAGCTGGCAGGTATGTAAATACCACTGTGACAGGCAAAAAAACGAAGTTTCAGGGATATAACTACTCTTTTCTACATACTTGCTGCTCAATTGAATAGAAACCAATACTATCAAACCAGAAAAAGGTTTTTTTAAAAATTTGTACCATAGTGTAATCAATGTTGGCTGTAGGTAGTGTTTCCAGGTGTGTTAAAAAAGCTAAAATTTACTATAAAATTTCTGTGGTACAAAAAAGTGTAAAGTGAAAAATAGTCCACGGGAACTAAATGTCCCGACCCGTAGTTATAAGGACAAATAAAGCAAATTTTTATATTTTAATTCTTTGTGCGCTCGAGAAGTGACTCTCACTTACCACTAGTTTTGCCAGGTATACCGCGTAAATCGGGGTCTCCAAATGCTCGGTACACCAGTATTTTAAAGATATTTTCTTCGCCTTATCTAATGGCAAAATTATCTGCAATTAAAGACGGCGACATAAACACTTAGAAATTAGTGGCGTCCAGAGCATTTGGAGCCCTGATTTACACGAAACACCTGGTAACACTAGCTCAGTGTTGCCAGATTGGGTACTTTTTGGTCCCCAGATTGTTGATTGTCACCCCTTTTTTGAAATAGAAATATTTGCCCTATTTAAAAAAGATTAAAAATTCCGAAAAATAAGCGAATTATACTATTTTAAAAAAGTGGTGACAATCAAATAATCTAAATTCAAAAAGTCCCCAATCTGGCAACACTGCACTAGCTATACCACTGTTTTTTATTTAAAAATCCGTCACTGAAAGCAGAGAATAATCCACCTATTCCAACTGGGTATGTTCATTCCCACCAGTAATTTCTAGTAATTTTTATTTCTCCGAAGTTTTTGCGATTAATTAAGGCGACGAAAAGTAAAGAAAATCAGGAGGGAAAGTTCGTGCCTAGATTCTAGCGAAAATTTTTATTTGTAACGTACCTTTACTTATTTTGAAACAACTGTGTCCGTAAAAGCTGGTGTCATTTTAGCAACTGGAATAATTTGCCCCTGAAAGGGTTAACCCTTCCAGGGCAGTGTTGCCAGTGGTCTACTTTTTTTAAATTTAGGTTTCTTGTTTGGCACCACTCTTTGAAACAGTGTTGCCAGATGGGCTACTTTTTTTTTAATCAGAATCTTGATTGGCACCACTTTTTTGAAATAGTAAAATGGGCCTTATTTAATGACATATTAATTAAGGCAAAAACAAAGTGAATTTTACCGTTTCAAAAAAGTGGTGCCAATCAAGAAATCCGAATTTAAAAAAAAAGTAGCCCACTGGCAACACTGCTTTGAAATACTAAAATTCGCCTTATTTAATGCATGGAACTATTAATAATGAGGAACTGACATATTCTTAAAATAATGAAGCTTTAACTCTAACCGCTTTCGCAGGGATTCATCACTGCTGGGTTAAACTTCCACCAGTAAAATTAAAAAGATATTTTCTCCTTATTTTGAAGCCTTATTAATACAGAATTTCAGTCATAAATAATCGCAGAAACATATATTCATTTTAACTGGTGAAAGGTTTTTTTTTTTTTTTTTTTTTTTTTTTTTTTTTTTTTTTTTTTTTTTTTTGACGGTAGTGAGATCCTGCGTTTCCGCCATATTGAGACAACCTTCTGTCAGTGTCAGTGATATATATTATATTAACTGGGTATACTGACACCAGTAAAATCAAATAAAATTTTTTAAATTATTTGTGGGAAAATATTTCCACGAATAAGGCGCTTCAATAAGACGAAATTTTCTATTCAAATTTATTGGTGAGAAGTTTAACCGGCGGTAATCAGAAAGTATTGATCCGATTAAGAAAAATAACAGCCTCCATCTTTTGACAACCTCCTCAGTTACTGCACCCCCAACTGGTAGACAGTACCCTATATGTCTCCTCCACTTTATTCCTAACTCCATTAATTAATGACATATTAATTAAGGCGAAAACAAGGGAAATTTTACCATTCATTTCAGAAAAGTGGTGCCAATCAAGAAATCTGAATTTTTAAAAAGTAGTCCACTGGCAACACTGTTCCAGGGGCAAGCGATTGTGTTTCTGTAATGTTGAATTCTCGCCGGAATTATTGAAAAATTTGTAGAAAAGCAATTTTACAAATTTTTCCACGGAAGATGAAAAAGATGAAATTAATTAAAAGTTTCTGATGCGAATCTTGATTAAAATTAGGTGCCATATCATATATCCCACCGCCCCTCAAGGGGTTAATATGCTGAAAATAACCTCACTGAACTGGCAACACTGGCGATCATTAATTTGTTCGGCAAAATCAAGAATTCACAATGACTTCAAAATTTCCGCTGGTACAGCCCAGCAAAGAAAGAAACATTGGGCCATCAGCTGGAAAAAAGATGGCAGCCAGCAATGCTATCAGCAGTAAAGTGCAAGAGTGCCATTACTTAAACCTGTCGAAAAGTGTCCAAGCCGAATGCAGCTGGCCCATCAGTGATGGCCAACAGCAGGCCAGCATTGGTATGCAATCACATTATTTCAATCCGGCACTTTTCCTGCAGTGCTAGCACCTATCCCACTGCTACTCCTTTTCTGGCCCAGCACTTTCCCTTACAAAAATTTCTTATAGAATTCTATAAAAAAAAACAAAGTATTATATAATTATGGCTCTTTTTTCTATAAGCTAGTTTCACCAAGAGCTATCGAAACATCTGTAGAAGTGTCAATAATAGAGACATTTGAACTGCATGTGGTCACCCTCCAAAGTACTGACCGCGCTCGATGCTGCTTGGTTTTGGTGATCGGACATGAACAAGTGCTTTCAGCGTACGCTACGATTACTCGTAGTTTTCAAGGTCTCATTACACTATTTCAAGTGTGTTTCTTTTGTGATTTACGTTCCCAATCATTAAACTGGTATAGAAATTATTCTATGGTATAGAAATCCTATGTATTTTATACGCTTTTTTAATTAATGATTCTGAACTGCGTAAATTATGAAAACCGAAATCCTTTGTAACCTAGTAAAACCAGATTTAAGGAGAAAAAAAAAAGTGCGTTGAAATGAAGAATTTATTTATTTATTCATTTACTTATTTATTTTGTTGGTGGCAGTGGTGCTATATTTTTTACAGTTTAAAAATAATTAGCTTCGCAGCTTTAATTGTGTTGAGATATTCATTTCAGATTTGTGTTCAAATACTCAATGTCTTCGATATTCGCAGCGCTACCTAGCGTAAGGGTTCAAAGCAATAATACTGCAAAAGTTCGTGCACTTCCATGTAGTGGTGGGCCAGTGCATGAGATAAAATGGATGCCCACCAGAATTTTATCTGATGATTTCCAACAGCAAAGTTGACTTAAGCTGCCCAGCAGCGGTCATGCAGTGGTAGACCATCAGCCGGCACTTCTCCATCATTTCCAGGACATATCTTACTGCTGGCCAGCACTTTCCTCTTTGCTGGGAGTATTTAGGGAGACAGAGAAGCTGAATTATTAAGTATTCAGGTTTGTACTGCGTAGCAAGATTGCCGTGTTTACTACGATTTTTGCTTCTTTCTTTTGCTGAATGATAGTCTTCTCCTTATTTTATAGCTGAAATCGGCAACTAAATAAGGCAAAAAGTACTATTCGGGCATAGTGGTACTCATAAACTACGTCTACTCCTGCTGTGCGTATTTGATACCTGCAACCGATGAGGATGGAGTGAGAAAAATTATTGACATTTTCAAATATTTTGACACAATGATTGATGTCAATAGCTCGATTTTCTTCCAATTTAAATAATCTTGTATTGAACAAGATTTTTTTTTTAATAAAACATTTTCTGCTTTCTATTTGGTACTTAAATTATTTCATATACTAAGCATGGTCCCTGGTTGACAGTGGCGTATCCAAGGCTCTGGATACCACTAATTTAAATAATATTCTTCACCTTACCTAATCACAGATCTTTCAGCAATTAACCCTTTGAAAGGCAAAGTACTTATTTTGCTAAAATATTGAAATTATTGATTGACACCAGGGTTTACAAATAAATGCATTGACATATAAGTAAAAGATTGCCATCACGTGCATTATTAAAGCAATATTTTATTTTAAAATTCTGATGTGAATGTGCCATTTCAGAATTAAAATTGAGTGAGATATATTATATCCCACCGCCCTTCAAGAGGTTAAACAAGTTGAAAAACGATTTACGGAAATAGTAACATCCAAATAATTTTAACCCTCGCTGCTGAGCGAATATATATTTATCTGAGTTCGAAATAAAACATTTGGTTGGCAGCTATTCTGCATCATATCGTTGGTACAATGTCAAACTATCCGATATGAAAACAGTGTTTTTTAGTGGGCTGCTTTTTTAAAATTTAGAATTCTTGATATGCACCAATTTTTTCAAATCGTAAAATTCGCCTTTCGTCTTATTTAATGAAATATTAATTAAGGCGAAAACAAGGGAATTTTACCAATTCAGAAAAGTGGTGCTAATCAAGAAATCAGAATTTTAAAAAAGTAGCCCACTGGCAACACTGTTTTCACATTGGATAGTTTGACATGGTACCGACTATATATTGGTTTAGTTTCAGATAACACTAAAGATTATTATTTCAAAATTTCATCCAAAACTGACTAAGATATATTTTCATAAAAAAATGCTTCATTCCTGCTTTTCTCCTTCACATATAATAAGGTCGGTCAGACTAGAAGTATAACTAAATAAGGGAAATTCTAAACAAAGAAGTCAACCCTTTCAGGGGCAAAGTACTTCTATTAGTAAAATGTTAAAAACATTACGAAAAATGAGATTTTACAAACAAATTTATTTGAAAATAAATAAAACCTTTTATGCGCGTACTTAATAAAAGGAAAATTTTCATTTTTAAATTCTGGCGCCAAAGTGGCATTTAGGAATTAAAATTAAGTTATACAAAAATGTGCCATTGCCCTTCAAGAGGTTAAGCAATTTGTGATACATATTATTAACCTTTTAGTGCGCAACTTTGCATATATGCAAACAACATTTTTTTTTTATTTAATAGATTTTTTTATTCGTATATACCTAATTCACACCAGAAAATTAAAATAGCAATATTTGCTTTAATTAAAAACAGACATTCCGTATTTAGATAAAGCGAAATTAACCATTGAAACTTTCTGGTGTAAAATCAGATTTTCTGAACTACGTAATTTCTAGAACGTATTATATCACGGGAATAAAAGGGTTAAAGGTTAAGTTTCATAAAAAAAATAATTATATAAAATAAGGTATTTGGAGACATACTTATTAAAATATTTACTAATTTGCATTATTTTAGCGTAAAATAGCCACACGACAGTAGTTTTTACTTGTGTTGCAGATATGCATTAGAAGAAAAAATTGCCGTATTATATGAAAAATGTATCTCAGTTTTTTTCATTATTTTTCCTGTGTAATAAACCGTTCAGAAAATCATCTATTATATATATAAAATCCAAACGGAAATTTCGTTCCGAACGCCTAGATTTCGAGTTCTACTGCATGGATTTTAACGGAACTTATACTGTTAGATAGGTATCGTTTCAGGGAAGGTTTTAAGCTATAACACATAGTTCTACGTAGATCAGTTATGGAATTATGACGGAAAGTTCTATTATTTTGAGCGAAAGGGTTACTATTATTTTATTGGCGATAAATTTCGTTGATAAATGAATTGAAACGGCTGTACATCTCGGAAGAAAACTTTTATTAATTTTGTTTAAAAGAAAAGAAAAAAGAAAAGAAAAAATAGTTTTGACGAGTGGCAATATTGTAAAACGTCAATATCGAATTTAAAAATGAAAGGTAATGTTTGTAATGCTTAAAAATTTATTCAATATGAAAGATTGCAGTTTTAAACTATATTTGGTAATTTATCGCTTGCGACAGGTTAAAAAAAATGCATCAGCAAATCTGATAAGATAATATCTGAGTGACAATTTTTTTGTTGTTGTTTTGTTTTGTTTTTTATAATTTACTTTTTATTTTATTTAACTCATCCATCATGTGACTTTCAGAAGAAACTAGCAGATGCAATTATAAAAATGACGGTACTTGTGAGTTACATATTGTCTGTTTATCTACGATTTCATTTTATCTCCAAACAATTTAATTTTAAGCCAAAAATGCATTAGCGTGGCTTCGGTTTGAGCGACATTCACAATATTGGTTATTTTTCAAGTAGACGACTGCATTTTTTGAAAAATCTAATTCTACTTAATACTACTTAATCGAAATAGAGAAAATAGCATTGGCGGAAAAGGAAATTTGGCAACATATTTTCTGAAAACCAATTCGCTGTTTCATTTCATATACACAAGCATTTTTTTCTATGTTTATATAATTTATTTAACATAAAGATGCTATTTATCTAATTTTATATAAAAACAGAAGTAATTTGAGTACTACTTAGTTATCCCGTCGAACAATTGCGCTAAATTATATAAATCGCCAAATTATACAAATTGACATAATTTTTATTTTAAATAACGAAAGAACAAATAAATTAGTATAAAATTAATAAAATACAACTAAAACGTCGAAATAAAAATCACTTGATGACGTAGACACGTGTAACTTGCTTAAAGTCAAGTGTATGTGACATTAACGATCAACCATTATTGGCATTTAATCTTATAGTTTGGCGATACATTTTTGGTCGACGGGATAACTAAGTAGTAGTACCGTAATTTGTATGTTAAAAACATTAATAATATGCATATATAAACAAACAAAAAATTTCATCACGTTTCTTTTCTTAACTGTTTATATCAATTAGCAACAAATCTCACTTTCTGATGCCGGAATTGCGCCAAGTTGTTTAAAAAAACGTCAAGGCGCCAATAATGGAAAAATACCAAATTCTTTTTGCAAACTGCGCCAAACAATCTGGCTTGCTATTTATTGAACGAGAATTTCTTTTGGCTTTAATTGCTATTTAATCGTAACCACGCAAAAAATTTTAATTTACTATTTTTTTTAATTGAAAGTATTTTTTATTATTAAGTACAATTAAGTTATAACTTCATTTTTCGGTGATTAAAAAATGGAAATGTTTACTGTAATGCTAAGAGACACTTAGAATTTCATGTGCGTAGTTTAAATAATGATTTTGAAAAAAAAAAAATTACAGTATCCGAACCCACACCAAATTGGCTCATTTTACAAAATGAAATACATTTGTCGTAAGCATGATCCTAAATCTCAATACTCGCCGATTGAAAAGTCTAAAATTATTCAGCAGAGACAACGAGAAATAACTTACAGTTTTATAAATTTTAAGATTCAATATTCTTATCGGCCCCACCAGTGGCCAAGTGGTTCTGCCCTCGAAGCTGGTTGACGGGAAGTGCTGGGTTCGAACCCAATCGCGCCCGTTGGCCTAAACGTTTGGAGTTTTCGTGGTTTTCTTCGAACCTTGGATTTTTCATGTTTAAATACGGATTAGGTTCCCTTAGAAAGACCCCCATGGAGGTCACCCCCCCCCCTTACGGCCCATATCCCTCGTGTTGATAATTGGCCGTTATAAACACAACCAACCAACCAACCAATATTTTTATCGATCTATTTACTTCTGCTTCTACTATATATACGAGAATAAAATACAAATGGGAAATTCGTCCCGGCTGCATATAACTTGATCTCACCTGACTGGATTTTGATGAGAATCGAAATGATAGTTAGATAATTTTTCAGGGAAGATTTTAGCATATAACATATCGTTGTACGTTGCTTATACATATAATTATGTTTTAAAGTTAGATAGTCATAAGAACCCGATTATGAAAGATTAGCCTTTTTAAAAGATTTAGCAGAATGGATTTCGATTAAATTTGCACTGTCAGTTAGATAATTTTTCAGGCAGGGTTTTAGTATATACTATACCCTTCTTCATTTCTTAATAATAGAGATGTTGTGGAAAGTTCTATAATCAATTGAACCCGATTATCAAAGTTTAGCATTTTTAAAAAGTTCTACAGAACGGATTTTGATAGGAATTCCATTGTTAGTTACATACCTATTCAGATATGGGTTTAGTATTTTGCATATTGTTCTACGTCGCTTAGTCATAAAATAAAGGCGGAAAGTTCCATAATCATGTGAAACCGATTATGAAAGATTAGACTTTTGAAAAAGTTCTAAATGGCGGATATTGATAATACTTGCTTTGTTGGTTAGGCAATATTTGGGGAGGTTTTAGTTTATTCGTATCATTCTACTTTGCTTAGTTATAGAATTATGGGGAGAAAGTTCTATAACCAGATGGACCCTAATATGAAAGATCAGCCTTTAAAAAAAGTTTTACAGAATGAATTTTGTCAGTTTGTTTGTTTGCATTATTAGTTAAATATTTTTTCTGGTTTTGTTTTATTATATTGCATATTGTACTATCATTCTTTACCAAATCCCACTGTGATTGATCAATTAAAAGGGTTAAGACCTTAATAGCGGAAAATTTGTCTGCACATTAGAAAATATAATAGCACAATGGCGTTCATATCGACTTCTGCAGTGCAAAAGGACATTCCAGGTAAGGTTCCAAATTGCTTTGAATCACAATGTCAAATTCACTGATACATTTTCTTTGATTCAAGATTCGTTTCGATAAACAGACCAGCGTAGCGGGCATAGCCTGCTAGTATATAATATTTTCGAAACAAAATAAAGAATCGCGCGTTTAAGAGTTAATATTACATTTTTATTGATGTTATTTTTTTATCACTTTACGTATGCGTAATTATTTTGTAAACGTTTTATATTTTTATTGTGCTTTTTAAATACTTGTTTTTGGTATCCCTAACAAAGTATAGTGAAAACATAATTGTTAATTATAAAAATGTTCGCACACAAAGCTTTATTCAGCGACATTTACAACAGCGGATTTCTTTCTTTCTTTTTTTGTACGTTTGTTTGTTTACCGTGCATCTAATTTTAATCGAAAAATATACTCAAACCAAAAAAATTAACAAACAAAATTAAAACATATTGAGTTCAATTTCTTTCTTTGTAATAAACATAAACTTAACTTGAGGTAGTTCAAGAAGCGTCGGTGGTCAATTGATTCCGATGAGGTCAGCTAAAAAATAGGATTGTCTGTTCCGTATGTGTCAGGACCCTGGACACCACTAAAATTTGATAGATATCATTGCCTTATCTAATCGTCGAATCTCTGCGATCCAGGAAGTTGGCTATTTAAAAAAAAAATTAGTGCTATCCGGCGTACCACAGTTGGCCACTCCTGGTATATGTAAAGCTAGGGTTAGAATGGTTAGAACAGGGCGGCGAGTGATAAGGAAAAAACACAGTCAAAAGTAAAAACACAGGTGTTAAATAACAGTATTCAGTATTTTGTTAAAGAGAAATTCGCCTTCATTAACCCTTTCAGGGCACAGTACTTATGCTAATTAAATGTTGAAATAATTCATTCACATCGGAATTCAAAAACAAAATTATTTGAAAATAAGCAAAAGATATTCTTAAAGTACAATTACAAAAGAAAAATTTCACTCCAAAATTCCGGTGCCATTGTGGCATTTTGAAATTAAAATTAGGTGCGATATATTATATCCCACCGCCCTCCAAGGTGCTTGTCCCTTTATATTATTTGAAGTATTTTCGGTAAGAAAATACTGGTAGTTTCCTCCATTTTTGATTGTGTTTTACCCTGATCACTCGCCACCCTGTAGAAGTATACAGGGTGATTCAAAAAAGATGTGAAAAATTTTAAGAGGTTATAGTACACACCCAAACAAACATTTTGTATCAAAGAATGCATGGTCGAAAACTAAACGTAAAAAAGTTAGAGGGCGCCAAAAGTTATGTTCTTATACGAGGCAAAAACACACAATGAACGATTAAGTTAAGTTACGAAAGCAAATTTAATGGCATTTGATTACAATAAGTGCTCAAAACATTGACCGGCAGCTGTTATGCACGCAGTACAACGGTGAAGAACAGATTGGCGAATTTTCTGAAACACACCAGGCACCACCGCGCTCGCCAGATCTTTCATGTCTCGATTTTTTTTTTGTGGGGACAGCTAAAGGCCCTTGTGTATGAGACTCCCATTGAATCCGCAGAAGAACTTGTCGCCAAGCTTTCGGCTGCTGTAGGGGAAGTTCGCGATATGCCTGGTGTGCTTCAGAAAATTCGCCAATCTGTTCTTCGCCGTTGTACTGCGTGCATAACAGCTGCCGGTCAATGTTTTGAGCACTTATTGTAATCAAATGCCATTAAATTTGTTTTCGTAACTTAACTTAATCGTTCATTGTGTGTTTTTGCCTCGTATAAGAACATAACTTTTGGCGCCCTCTAACTTTTTTACGTTTAGTGTTCGACCATGCATTCTTTGATACAAAATGTTTGTTTGGGTGTGTACTATCACCTCTTAAAATTTTTCCCATCTTTTTGGATCACCCTGTATAATGTGGAAATCGTGTTCACCGGTAATGCTTAGTATGTATCCAAAAAATTACCTTTTCTTAGGCGGCGCTGCCATCGAATTAATTGTTAGTTAAAGCGTCTAGAAATATGTGGTGCGAAATGCATGTAAAATGTTAGGTCATTAACCTTTTCAGAGTAAAGTACTTCTATTCATAAAATGCTGAAATGATTGAATGACAACAGGATTTACAAACAAATTTATTTGAAAATAAGTTAAAGTTGTTCTTCACGTAATTAATAAAAGTTACGTTCCGAAATCCTGTGTTCAATGTGGCATTTAGGGATTAAATTTAAGTGGCCCAAAAAAGAACCACCGCCATTCAAGGGTTTAATTCATGAATCGTCCGATGTGAAAGCGGTTTTTTAATTTAGAAATTTAGGCTTCTCACTAGAAAGTTTTTATAGTTATTTTAGTTTATAAGATAATAGACATTCCACAAATAAAATAAAATTAATATTCGAAATTTTCTGGTGTGAATTCAGAATTTCTAAAAATATAACATTTTGAAATCGGACATTTCACTTAACCCCTTAATTCTCGCTCCCGTGATATTCACGGGCTGCGTCTTTTATTCAGATTGTTTGATTACCACCAGTTTTATAAAATTCTGTAATTGGCTTTATCACGGTATCATTTTACCTGCCATTAAATATGGCGAATACTTTTTCAAAAAAATGGTGCCAATAGCAATTTGAATTTTTAAGCCGTAATTTAATGCGACCGTTAAGGGGTTAATGACTTATTATATGCCTAAATTTATGTTCATTCCTAATGTATCGCGCATTAAAACATAAATCTTTTAAATTCTTATTTTCGCAAAATTTCTCTTTCAAAATTAAGTTTCCCGTAGCTCCCTGAACACTAGGCCTGAGCGCTGACACAAAAATGGTGGCTGTCGCAACCGGATTTTTTTTAGAGCTTGTACAGTGCCTTGAATTTTAATACTAATAATTTTTAGAAGTTTATTCCGCATTATTTTTCTGATATTAGATAAGTCAAAGAAAACTTTTGGAAATTGCAGGTGTCAAAATCCAAGGGTCCGTACAAACGAAAAAAATTCGCCTACGTCAGCCGCCATTTTTCTGTCAGCACTCAGGCCTAGTATTTAGGGGGCGGTGCACGTAGTTTAAATTGTATCATAAATATAAAACAACACACTGGATTGCTATTCAATCATAGCAAGGTACTCGATTATAGCGCCCTCTGGTAAAATGTAATTTTTCAAATAATATTTCGCTTGTTGATTTCCATACTATGTACTTCTAGACACTGTAGCACGGTTACCAGTTTGGCTTGTTTTCTAATTCAGGAAATCTAGATAGTAATTTTTCCATTATTTTTCGGCAAACATTTCGAGAATACTTTAACCATTTGAACGACCGGCATAGCTGCCAACTTTTACGCTTTTTTCATACCACTAAAATTTTATAGAAAATATTGTCTTATTCAATCGTCGAAATATCATGATTAAATAAGGCGAAAATCTCTTTAAAATTTTAGTAGTAGCCAAAAAGTGTAAAGGTTGGCAGCTGTGACGACAGGTATATTACATATATCGCTTAATTTTAATTTTCAAATGCCACATTGGCACCACAATTTAGGAATCTTTTTTTTCTGTACGGGAAGAAAAGCCCTTTTACTTACATTCGTATAAATTTGTTCGTAAATCCTTGTGTCATTTAATCATTTTAACATTTTATCAACCGAAGTGCTCTGCCCCTGAAAAGGTTGAGAAAAAGTTATCTTCTGTCTGAATTTCCAGAATCAAATCGAAATTTCTGAATTTAAAAATAAGGTCCAACTTGCAACCATGGTACAAACTATGGCACCTTTTAAATGAAAATAGATTGTCAGCTCATGAAACTGCAGCTGCAATTTATTTTATTACCAGAATCAAGAATCCTTCAGGAGCGCATAATTTCTGGGGATAGAACAGTGCATTTAAAATAGCTAGGGTTGAATGTTTTTCACGGATGAAATGACATCAAAAATTTTTGCTATTTCAAGAAAGCAAACTCGTATCATATTTCTGTTGCTAATGACATAAAAATATGCCATGTTAATGTTGGTTCAGACGTATGGGTGATAGAAATTTTGGTGTCACTTTTCCCACAAAAAACATTCTACTGTAACTATAGCTTTACCCATTCCAGTTTTGTTTCATATCAAATAAACATATTTTGGATTAGATTGTTTTTTATGTTAAAGAAAACAAAAAAAAAATTCCTTTTATGGAAGACCTTTTATGGAAGTGTACCCATTTTATGTAATAAGTTCCCTGATTCAAAAAGGTTTTCAGAGGGTCAAGAGCTCAATCACAGATTTATGAGTTTAAATAAGGTGAAAACTAATATTTGAGTCTAGTAGTGTATTAAAAAATGCAACTATATGCATACTGCGTGTTTCCATACACCGAATGCATGAGGGCGCCCGAAATTTAGAAAATTCGAAATACAGTAAGCTAAAAAAAGTATTTGCACACCAGGGGAATTTGTTGTACCACACACAAATAAACACAAAATGAACTACTAATGAAAAATATAAAAATAGTTACAAAACAAATAAACACCTTTTATGTTTGACTTAATACTTATATTTTAAAGTATGAAAATATCAAAAAGTAACTTTTGTGATGTCGAAAAAATATCTGTGCACTAGCAGTGAGAATAAAAATATAACAAATATTTAAAAGTAAAAAACAGTACTAGTATTTAGTATGCATGCCCTTTGCTTCAATTACAGAGTGTCATCCTCTGGGTATTGATTCGATCAATTTGTGACACGTTTCGCTACTGATGTTTAGCCAATCTTCCTTAACCCTTAACCTTCCGTCTACCAGACGGGTCCATTGGACCCGACATGTACATTCAAAATATTTATTCAAACCAGAAATTTCTTCAAAACAAACTAAATGTATAAATCAGACAATAAAAAGTTAAATAAACAAATTAAATAGTTTTAAGTAAAAATTCTGGTGTATAATGTTTTTATAAAACTTGAGTAAAATTTCCGGTAGTTCTAGGGTTAATTATCGCGCTCGTGATTTTCACGGGCAGTGTAGGCTACTTTTTTTTTTTAAGACAGATTGTTTGATTCCCACCAGTTTTTAATATAGTGTAATTGACTCTATTCTGGCTTCATTTTATCTGCCATTAAATAGAGTGAATATTTCTATTTCAAAAAAGTGGCGGCAATCAAACAATCTTAATTTTAAAGAAAGTAGCCTACACTTATCGGGCGCGACGCTTAAAGGGTTAAGAATTGCTTAAGATCAGCTTAGTTGGAAGTGTTCCTTTTCCGTACTTGCATGTCCAAAATATGCCACATATTTTCAATAATATTGAAGTATAGTGATTGTGGTGGCGTTTGCAATCGATTTTTTACATTATATTAGGTTGAGCAAAAAGTTCTGGGAAATTTTTTAATCTAATAGTTACCAGAATTTGTATCGTATATAGGAGTACTAGTGGTACAGTCTAGACGTGTCTCCATCCGATTATGGCCTCTCTCGTACAATGCAACACTTTTTCAAAGACTGTCGATTGGAATCCTTTAACCCTTTATCTGCGGCATTATGTTCTACTGCAATTTTTTTCATGTAATATATTTTTCATTTACCACAATGAAAATTAAAGGATAAACATAAAAAAAATACTCACCCGTGGGGAAATTTAATTATTTAGAGGTAATTAATTAAAGTGGTACTTCGAAGTACCGTCAGTATACTATGACTAAAATAGCGTAACAGTAAACCCAGAAGGAATTTCAACTGGCACCAGAAAATATTTTCGATTTAATAAGTATCTGAAATATAGGCTTTTTCTTATTTACAAATAAATCGTTCCGCGAATTCCGGTGCCAATCATTTATTTCAACACTTTAGAATAGAAAATGCTTTGTTCCTGAAAGGGTTAAAACAAACTATTTTTTTTTTAGATTTCGATCTTTTTAGCAGTCCTTTAGTTATGCGACGTCAATATTCCAGGGACAACATGTTCTCTCGCATCTCCACATATTCAATGTATGAATTTACATATGCCATTTCTAGCATAGCAAAAACAAGCCGGTGGCACAACTTTTTCGAATTCCTATAAAAAATAACAATGAAACAGAAAAGAAAGACCAGGTGAATCATTACTGCACTACATTTTAGTAATTACATTTTAAAGCAGATGAAAATGATGGATAACTACACAGACGAAAAGTAAACAAGAAATTTTTCTCCAACACCCAGTGTACTGACGGTACTTATAAGTACCACCGAGTAATTCAACTGTTAAATAAAATACATACATGGTTCACCTAAAATAGCTAGTCATATTGTATTCAAAGATCATAATGAACACATAAAAAAAATCCAACACTTATCTTATATCCTTTACTGTGTTTGCAGCGAGGAAAAGACGTGCGTGGCAATCTGTACAAAATATCGGCACAAAACACATCGACAGCTTCAATGACAGCTTCATTCCTCTCTAAAATAACGAACCTAGAACTACTGTTGCCATGTATTCGGATAAAGTGAAGTTAAAAGAGCGTTTTTTGCAAAGTACCATTAGAATATTAGTAATATTCACTATGGTATAAAAGTTTAAAGTGAGTGGTACTTATAAGTACCGTCAGTAGATAAAGGGTTAATGAAGTTTAAGAAGCATGTCAAGAGTTTTTCGATTCCAAAGAGCCGCCATGGTACATCCAGCTAATCCGGAACCTGACAGAACGATGGCAAAAAGTCGTGGACTATGATAGTTTCTACTTTGAAGAATTGTCCTTGTTGCTTTTGTTGTTCATTTGCACATAACAACGCAACTTTCACAAATTTCCCAGAACTTTTCGCTCAACCTAGTACAACAATCATAACCACATCATGTTCGCCGTGTGTTTGGGGTCATTATCTTGTTGAAAATAATATGAATCAGCGATTTCCAATTTCAGAGCACTATTAAATAAATTATCTCTCAAGATACTAATACGGCGGTTCCCAACCTATGGGTCACGACCCACTGTTGGATCGCGGCGGTTCTTTAGGTGGGTCGCGGAACAATCGAAGTTTGCTACAAAATTTTTCTTTTATTTTTGAAAAATACAATATTTTACAACTGCAATATTCATGAAAGCTATTAGCTTAAACTAAAAGCAGGGCTCGCAGCGTTCCTAAAATTTTCGCACTTTGCTACCAGTCTTTTAAATAAAAATTCTACGTTGTAGATTCATTAGACATCTATAATAGAATTATCGAATTAAGGTTATCTTTTTAAAATAGTGGTAGCAACATGTGAAAATTTTAGGAACGCTGCGAGCCCTGTAAAAGTTAGTGAGAAAACAATGTTTTCAACCAAACAGTCAGTCGGTATTATGTTATAACCTCGTTGTGAAATATGGCAGCAGTCGCGCAGTCGTTGTGTCAACCCTGGACCCCGATCTCGAGCGTGAATGCGCGTACACTACCAGTGCTTTTACTTTCTCTCATTTTCTTGTTTGTTCCTGCCGAAAACTCAGATATTTTTCAAGTCAATTAAACACTTTTGAATCAGAAAATTTATTTAAGTAATTGCGTCTTCTATCCAGTACAGTCATTCAGGGTAACTTTGATCCGCATTTTCTTTATGTTCAGATGCCCCACTCTTATTTTAATAATATTGTTGCAACTAGTGGCATAAAAGAGAAGAAATGATCCTAAATTATTGTATGACTATCATAAATGAAGGAATAATAATGGTATAAACAATAAAAAATATTTTTTTAACCAAGTCCAAAGTTATCCAGTCATGTAGAGTAACTTTGCATCATATTATAAATATCATACCAAATAAGACATTATAAAAAAAAGTATTATAGTTAGGACAACTTTGAAGTGAAAAAAGTGTTTTTTTTTTCAGATGTTTAAAGACTCCTAATTTAGATTTCCCAACATCACAAGATTTGCATAACTTATAATATTGCAATGAATATTATGCATAAGAAGAGTGGAAGAAGAAAACCATGAATATTTAGCAAAAAAGAGTTGTTTATAATAAACATGTGTTGTTTCACATAAAACATAAAAACACAGTGAAAAACAATTTTCAATTTTTTAAACTCAATAATATATCCATAGTTACAGTAGTACATACTAGTACTAGTATTAATCAAATAAGAATAAGAAATGTCGAATGCAGGGCTGCCCGTTTGGCCTCCATTCTTATTCAGAAATTAAGTGTCCATACCAGAAATAAAGAATAGTATTTTATGCTTTATTTCATAAGAGAGATTTAACGATCACAGAAAGTAAAAATTCTTCTTTGGAAATTTCCGGGACGAATTTAAAATGTCGGATTAAAATTTGAGACCAAACTGGCATCCCTGGTCGAATGTATGAAATGTCAAATTTGAGTAGCTCAGTCCCAAATAACGTCTTTAAATGAATTTTATATATCTTACACATATTTTTGAAAATATTTACATGTTATATTCAATGCACATTTTCGGCATTCACATATAATATACTTGCACATATGGGGAATTTTTGACAAGAAAATGGTATTTTTGTATAACCATAAGATATGATTTTTATTTTTGTAATTATTTTTAATCATTATTTCATATAGTTTTTATGAACAGAAAATTATACAATATTTATCAGTAAACAATAAACCTATGCCTAACTTTGAGCCAGCTCAAATTTATACTGAAAGTAAGGTAAAATGGTAGTGCCTTCCAATTTTACATTTTACTGACTATTAGGAAATACATAATCGCAAAATAATAATACATTTATAACATTTAGATAATAATATGTCTGAGAAATGAGTATATTTTTACTTATTTAAAAATTTATTTGGATTACAAGAACTTCAAACCAGCATTTAAAATCTACTTGAAAACAGTACTTCACAATAATAGATGGATGATGTAATTAATTGTGTATAATGCTGCCAATTTATGTTCCAAAATACAGAGTAGAAAACCCAGTTTATAACATTGCCAACAGAGTGTGGCACTGGTGTTTATCCAGCCTTTTGAAATCAAACATATTGAAAATTAGGCAGTAGTACACAGTTACACCCCATGTATCAAACTTACACTGAATGACTGTATTTCATAATGATATCAGGGCTCGTACGTTTCAGGGGAATTTTCAGGTCAAATATCAGTAATTTTTTATAGAATACTATATCCAGGTTAAACGCGGCAAATCTCGCCTTATTTAAGGAGAGATTTTCTATAAAAAAAATTATGGTACCTAAGAATTTCATGTTCTAGAAATTTCGGGGTGGTACGACACCTGAGATATTAAAATTTACGATTCAAGATAACACTGGTTAATTTTCTTTTCTGGCAAAATCTAAGCAAAATATTTAAGATAAGTAATGTTTAAACCAGGTATTTGTAAAACCAGAATGAATTATAAGCTTTCGTTTTTTAGATCACTTATTCAGATTAAAAACAAAAAAAAAAGTCGATCCTCTGACATTAAAATATCTATTGCTGATCATATTTCGCTTTTATACGATCTTTAGCAATGAAAAGTAATATAAATGTATGTCAATGACAATAAAATGAATGACTCATTCTTCTTATTATACTTTCAAATAACTTTATTACACGCACTAGTTACGAAAACCATTTTTATGCGAAGGCAACGGTTTTACGATATTTTAAGAAATTATACTTGAAGATGAATGAAAGAAAAATTCTCTTTTGGGTAAAAAATACTTCAGTATGGAAAAGAAAAGAACAAATATTTTCCAAGAAGGTTATAATAAGAGAATGACCCAAATCATAGTTGTCAAGTCTTTCGATTTTTTTACTATTACTAATTTATAATAGAAATGTTCTCTTTATTACATCGCAGAAATCTGCGATTTAAAAAAAAAAAAAAAAAACGCAATCATTTCTATGCGGAAAAACTGGTTGTCAGAAATCGAAAGAATTGATTTCTTTACCCAAACTAAATCAGATTTTAAGTAAAAGTAGACAAAAAAGAGATACATTTTTGCCACGTAGCGTCAAAAGATGACCTAGAACATATTGGGTCGATCGGAAAGTCCTGTCGTGTTGGGAAAATCAGTTCGAACCGGAAAATTCTATCATTTAATTATTAGACAGTGATTCCAATATATAATGTTACCGATATCTAATGTAAATAATTACCCGGCAGAATTTTTCGCTATGAATTGACTTTCTTAACACTAGAACGCCCGGAAATTTTGCTCAAGTTTCATAAAAATATTTTGCACCAGCATTTTTATTTAAAATTATTTGACTGATTTATTTAACGTAAATCTGCGTTTTTAAAATTTAACTTATTTTGTGAAGGAATTTCATACTAACTTTTAATCATATGGTCGGAGTCGAATCGACTCCTTCCGGGCGTTCTAGTGTTAACACGACACGACTTTCCGATCGACCCAATAATTTAAGTGTTGTTAACGACATCTTTGGCGACATATAGATGAGAAAAGCTGAATACTAATCTTTAAAAATCTATAAGAAACTTATACTGAGAGTTGCGAATTTAGCGATTTCATTATCCAGAAAAACAACTTCATACCAGAAATTCCAAATAGTAATTTTCGCTTTATTTAATTACGGCATATCAGTCATTAAATAAAGCCAAAATTGCTATTTTGAATTTTTAAACACTAGAAAGAAAGAAAGACTTTGCTCAAGTTTTATAAAAAATATTTCACACCCGAATTTTTATTTAAAACTGATTAACTTATTTAACTTTTTTTAATTTATTTATTTTAAACTTATTTTACAACGAAATATTTGGTTCGAACTGAAATATATTCATTTGCTATAAACTGAAATATATTCAAAATGACCTCTCACCGTCCTTCTAGTGCTAATTATAAAAAAGCAGCTATATTTAAAACACAGCCTTTAGTGTCAGGTGTATAGCTACGAACCTTCTTTTTTAAGAAAAAAAATCAGATATACATTCTTTGAACCAGAAGATCTGTTCACTAATATGTCCTTCCTTCTATGTAGTAGCCTTATGTTTTCATTCATTAATTTAATTTCTGTATGAAATATGTTGGATTTAAAAAAAAAAAAAAAAAAAAAAAAAAACTAGAGGTTAGCAGCTATGCACATAAGCGTAACGTATATTAAACATCTGTGATTTAAATAGCTGTCGAATTTTGCGCTTTTTTGATACCACTAAAATTTAACAGAAGTTTTTGCGCTACTTAATCGCAGATTCATACCTTTAATCCTTTTAGGGGCAAAGTACTTCTATTTGCAAAATGCTGAAATGTTTGAATGAAACCGCAATTTGCAAACAAATTTATTTGAAAATGCGTAGAAGCTTTTATTCACATACTTAATAAAAAGAAAATTTTCAATCTAAAATTCTGGTGTCAATGTGCCATTTAGGTATTAAAATTAAGTGGTACAAAAATGAACCACCGCTTTTGAAGGGGTTAAATAAGACAAAAATGTTAAAATTTAGTCTAAGAAAAAAGCGTAAAATTTAGAAGTTAAGTTATTATTGTTGGAGTATAATTTTAGCTTTTGCATTGTTTGATTGACGGGAAAGTCATCACGCATCGGAACGAACCTTTACGCTATTTTGCTACTCCTATTTCCGAGAAATCTTCGCTTTATTTAATCTTAGGAAACGTAATATATTAAATCACCTTACTAATTTCAAAGTAACTGCATAAAACTGCGTGGTTTAAATATAACTATAATATAATCTGATCTCCTCTAAGGGATATAATCATAACTGAAAATATTTATGCTTCTTAGGTCTTAACACTAAAATGTAATAGTTTAATTTTTTGCTTATTTAACCCCTTAATCGTCGCGCCTGATAAGTGTCGAATACTTTTTTTTAAATTCAGATTGTTTGATTGCCACCACTTTTCTCAAGTTGAAATATTCTCTTCGTTTAATGACAGATAAAATGTCGAGAGAATAAACCCAATTGCATTATTTAAAAAACTGGTGGGAATAAAAGAATCTGAATCAAAGAAAAGAAGCCTACACCGCCCGTGACAGTCACAGGCGCGACGATTAAGGGGTTAATCGCATGTTTCGGTGATTAAATGAAACAAAATTTACCGTTAAGCTTTTGCGGTAATGAAAGAGCGTAAAGTTATGATATAACATTAAATCTGAATCGATTTGGTTACTTTTTAAATCAATAACAAGACGTTAAATTTCTCAAGGATAATATTTAGTAACGCTATACAGGCCGCAAACAGTGTTGTCAAATCTGATTTTTTTTTATTATTATTATTCAGAAATTTCGAGTTCATACCAGAAAATTTTTAATACTACTTTTCCTTTATTCACGAAATAGCTATCATTATACTAACAAAAATAACTGTTCAAACTTTCGCGGGAGGATTTACAATTACTTAACGATAGTTTTATATATGCGTCAAGTGGCCAGTATACTGTTAATAAATTACAGATTCCTTTTTTAATTACAGAAATTATGCAATTAAATCAGGTGAATATTATTCTTGAAAGTAGTGGTATTCAAAATAAAACTTTAGTATTTTCCTGATAACCCTGCTGTGCATCCGTAGGTTACAACTACTATTTCCAGGTGTCCTACTATAATCAGCGCTCCAAGTGCTCTGAACACAACTAATTTCTTTCAGTTTATTTCGCCATCTTTAATCGCAGATAGTGCCATTATATAAGACGAAGAAAATTACTCTAAAAGATTTGTGTCCGGAGTATTGAGAGCGCCCCGATTTAGGTGGGACACCTGGCAACACTAGTTAGAATATTAAAACCAACTTCAAAGAAAAAAGAAACTAGTATATACCTTTATACAGCGTCACAGATTTCTTAGAACATCATCATCATACATAAAAATAACAGTTTTTAAGCGTTTTGGATGTGACATTCATGTCACAACAATAACAAATAGAAACTATTTTTTTTAAATACATCAGTAACAAAATAATATCTTTGAAATTCGGCACTGCTTAACCCTTTCTCTGCGTAAGTAATTCTTCGCGATGAGCGAAATTACAGAATTTTTAATTGTTTATCACCGGTTCCTTAAAGCAGAAGTTTTTGACTATCGTAATCGGGGAAAATGTCCTGATTAAATCAGGCAAAGTGTTCTCTAAAACATAACTGGTGGGAGTAACCAAATAGTATTAATTTGACGGGAAAATGCATGCCCGAGCATATCTCGGGCTGCGCAGCGAGAGGGTCAGTAACGCTAGAACTACCGTGAGCCGTCATTTTGACGGCTACCATATGAATATGTTTAAGTTCAAACCAGAAATTTGATTATGAAATATATTTAAAAGATACAAAAAAGAAAAACGGTAAATAATAAAGTTAATCTGTTTTAAATCAAAATTCTGGTGTGAAATATTTTTATAAAACTTGACTCAAACTTCCGGTAGTTCTCGTGTTAAGAGCTTACACTGGTCACACGAAGAAACGAGAACGTTAAACCTATGGGATAAAGATTTCTCGCTTGTAATTTATTATTTTTAATTTTTTTCCTTACACTTTCACTTTTGAAACCGGTTGGAACGGGTTCTGAAATTGAAGCAATGCTCATATGAAAAAAAACTGTAACCAAAATTGAAAACGTACAAGTTCACAATATTCGATATCGACCACAGGTATCCTATGCAAAAAAAAAATAATGAAACATGTTAAATTACAAGAGATAATGTTTTACATATTTCTCCCATAGGTCTAACCCTCTCGCTGCGTAATTGTTTTATCAAAATAGCTTCAAAAATTGCGTATTTAACCCCTTTGCAATGAGCGTCTTTTAAGAATTTTTATTCTTTTGCCACCGGTTTTTCAAAACAAAAATTTTTGTCTAATTTAATCGGGAAAATGCTCCGATTAAATAAGGCAAAATTTACAATAAACAAATATCTGGTGGGAATAATCAAGGAGGGTTTATAAGACGGAAAAAATGCATGCCCGAGAAAATCTCGGGTTGCGCAAATTTTGCCACTTTTACGTTGCCTGATGAAATCTCGGGTTGCGCAGCGAGAGGGTTAACATTTGCGTTATCGTTTCATCTCCTGCGTAGTGTACGCTATTAAGGTGAATAAATGTTGGAAAAGTATTAAAAGATATTAATGTAAAAGTTTTGACTTTAAACTGTTTTAGTACAAAGCTATTTTAGCTATAAATATCATGGAACTAAGAATAAAAAGGAATTGACATATCCTCAGAATGGTGTAGCTTCAACTGTAACCGGTTTCAATTTGACTCACTACCGCCGGGGATTAACTACCACCAGACAATTTGAATAGAAAATTTCTTATTTAATCGCCGTATTAATGTAGAATTTCAGTCACAATAATGGCCAAAAACAGATATTCATTTTTACTCTTAGAAATTTACTTTAGCGGTATCAGGACCTGCGTTTTCGCCATATTGTGACAACCTAAACAACCTCCTGCAACTGTCATTTAAAAAGATTATAATACTTGGGCCAACTTCCACCAATGAAAACGAATAGAAAAATTTTACCATATTTATGAGAGAAAGTTAAGCCGCTAAAATAAGGCGAAAATTTCTATTCAAGATTTACTGGTGGAAGATTGCTTAGGCGGTAATCAGAAACTGCTGATCTGGTGAAAAAAAATTAGCCGCCATTTTGTGACAACCTCTTCAGTTACTTCACTCGCAAGTGGTAGACTCTGCACTATATGTCTCCTCCACTTTATTCATATCTCCGCTGTAAATATATCAGGCACGCTCATAGCCGGCTACACGAATTAAGAATTGAGTTAGCAATAAAGAGGAGGAGGCATACAGTTGCGTGTGAAGTAACTGAGGTGGTTGTCACAAGATGCCGGCTTTTTTTACATGATTAATAGTTTCTGATTATAGCAGGGGAAAACTTTAACCAGTAAATTTGTATCGGAATTTTAACAATATATAATCGCCTTACTCATGCAAGATTCCTCTCAAAAATATGGTAAATTTTCTATTAGGTTTTACTGGTGGATATTTGATCCGGCATTATAATCCCTTTCACTGACACTGACAGGGGGCTGTTGAGGTTATCACAATATAGCGGGAACGAAGGACATGACTACTGTCGGATAAACTTCCACCAGTAAAAATGAGTATTTATTTCTGCCATAATTTTGACTGAAATTCTGCATGAATAAGTCTTTTAATTAAGGAGAAATTTTCTATTTAAATTTACTGGTGGAAGTGTGATTCGAGGGAATAAGCCCTGCAAAACTGATTGCAGTTGAAGGTTCACCATTTTGAGTAAGGTTAGTTGGGGCAACTGGGCCATGATTTTACAATGTGACTCTGGAGCTTCTGACAATTCAGCTTCAAAAAGCTAATGTTCATTTGAATTAAAGTCAGAACTTCACTAAATGCGTTCAGTTAGGTTCTCTGTACCAGACAGAAATGCTCATAATTATATTTTAATATTTGAAAATATAAAAATATGAATATTTCATCTTTCTTTTCTCATGGGTCCAGTTGCCCCATAAAAATGGGGTAAGTGTACAAGGAGGGTCTATGTTCCACACGCGTTTACTTTTTTTTTTTTCATATGGGATATCAGATCCTGTTTGAAAAAGTGTAAACAACTTTAAAAAATTTTAAATCAAGCAGATCATGTAAATTATATACCAACTAAAGAGCGTTGTAAGGGAAACCTTTGCTGTCAATGTGTCTAAAAAACACTAAAATTGAAAATATTAGATTTATTTATACCAAAAACATAAAAATTGAGTAAATACTTATGTACTTTAGTATAGGTGATAAGTATAAAAGTCACATGTGTATTTTATAGAAAAAAATAGCAAGGTAAATCCATGAAAGACGGCTACCTAAGTACTTAAGTACTTTATCTGTATCCAGGGGTCACATTATATAGGGAAATTTTATTGTTCCTACCAGAACCCTTAATGAGTTACCTTCATGATCAGTTTATTTAACAAATTGTACACCGGCCTTACATTTGAAACAGGAAGTAAATATATATAAATACCTAATAATATTAATGTATTTATATACCTAATCTTTAAAACAAAAGATTGTTTAATAAAAGTACTTACAGTATTTTAAAAAAAGCCGAGGAAGTTCAATCATATTGACGTTGTTTTTAAAAAAAGAAACGTAAATTTTTGACAACCTATCACAGCAAAGTGAGAGTTAGGATTGAGTTGACTCACGTTGTTTTAGGAAGTAGAGATTAAGGCGCATTGTTCACAAAAGTTAAAACTTAAAAAACATCAACAGTTTTTTATAAAATAGCCTATGGCCCAATTACCTCGTGGATCCAGTTACCCCAACTAACCTTATATGTCACTTATATGTCAATCCCGCTTTATTCCTAGTGCCATGGGTTTAAGCATGTACAGTCGTGGAAAAAAAATAGTAAACACCCCCTACTAACTATTCAACAAATTATCGTAGACGGAAGTTACTGGTACCGAACGATTGAAAATAAAGTCTACTTTTAAATGATGTATATAAAATTTCCTTAGGGGGGCCATCTACATATTAAAACGAACCCTTTCCTCATTTTTTCCAATAGCAATACCCAATTTTAACGAGATATTTCAAATCGCCGGTTCAAACTATGCCTAGACACCAAATTTCATGTTATTTAAATAAGTTTTTGAATTATAAACACTCAAAATTTAGTGCTTCTAATGTTAAATTGCATTTTCATATTTTTATTTATATCTCCTGAAATTAAGCTCCTAATGTGCTAATTTTTTGTGTAGCAATAATACTAATGTGCCCAAACATAAATACGCTGAATTTGCAATTTTTATAATTTTATGATATGAATTATGAATTGTGAAATTAATAGTCGAAAAAATTATCAATTGCATCCTGCAATTTTTTTGATGGATTAAGTCCTGCTTTATAAAAATCTAAAATTTCACATTTTTCTTCCAAATAGTTTTCAAATTATGCTTTAAAAACGGCAAAATGATGGTTTAATTAAACCATCGGATTTAATTAAACCATCAGACGGTCCCTTAAGGGACCGTCTATGATAGAAGTGAGTTGAAATTGTTGTTTTGAAATTTCTTCTGCTGTCCTGTTATCTAACAGGCTTCATTGACTGCTTGAGTGGGGCTCAAGGTGCCTTAATCTAGAACCTCTCTCGGTTAACAATCGAGTACCGAACTTCAATTTGGATACAGCACTTAAAATACGCTCGTTTTAAAATAATTAATTTCTCGAAAACTTATGGTACGAATTGCATAAAATTTTTTTTAGGCTAATTGAAGGGTGTAGAATCCATTTATGCTGTCAGAATTGTGTATTGTTATTGAAAAAAACAATGTTATGGTTCGTTTTAATATGTAGATGGCCCCCTAAGCAAATTTTATATACACCATTTAAAAGTAGACTTTATTTCCAATCGTTCGGTACCACTAACTTTCTTCTACGATAATTTGTCGAGGAGTTAGTAGGGGGTGTTTACTTTTTTTTCCACTACTGTAATTCTATAATGAATATACAGGGATGAATATATATGCAGGGTATTCCAAAATTCGCCCGACAAATTCAGAGGTGTGATAGTAGACTTCAAGTGGATGTAAAATTACCATAGAACATGGAGTCGCAAACCACGTCTTTAATCAAAAGTACGGGGTATTTCATTCTAACTCTATTTGGGTTGACGGTCATAACTTTCAGAAAACTGAAGTATATTATAATAAAACATTTTGCAAACATTCTCACATTTGTTGTAAATGCATAGCTGCAAACCTTGCACTAATCTTCCGTAATATCCGGATTAATTTAAACCAGGTTAACCACTTTCGAACCAGGAAATGTATTTCAAAAATTTTTATTTATTTAATTCAATGTTTCTACGTGGAACGCATTTAATTTAATTTCTTTAAAAAAAATTCTGGTTCGAAAGGTATTAAACCAGGGTTAAATTAACGCACGTATTACGGAAGATTAGTATGAGGTTAGCACCTATGTAAATGTGATAACACCAAGCAAAAGACTTAGAAGATTGCATTATACGGGCCGACAGTATGCACTTGACGCCTCACATTTTTGACTGTGATTATCAGTTCATACGGTATCATGGATTGCTTGAGCAACATGTTTTTCCAGATCTTTTTGTGATGTTATCACATTTCACTCAAAACGAGGTACATATCGTGGAATTTTCTTTGCAATGTGCTATTTTTCTCGAAATTATTACTATCAACCCGAGTTCAGATAGGATGAAACATCCTGCATTTGTGACCCAATAAGCGGTCTGCGACCCCATGTTCTATGGCAATTTTTCATCCTCTTGATGCTTATTATCACCCCTCTGAATTTGTTGCTCGAATTTTGGAACAACCTGTATATATTTTTCTATGAAAAATGTACTTTTCTCATGCACAAATTTTCTTGAATAAATTGTACCGGAAAAGTTTAATATAGGAAATTCCACATTAAAATATAATTCTTTACAATTTAATTCCAACCTTCATCATTTTTCGAGCACTGATTGCCTTTCTCCCGAATTTTTATGCGCGTTAGCGCTGGAACCGCCGGCAATTGTACTCAAGTTTTAGAAGAAGTATTTCACACCAGAGTTTTTATTTAAAAGTATTTAATATATTTAATTAGCCTCTTTTTTTTGTGTTGCATACATTTAACCCCCTCAAGGCCAGTGGATCATTCCTGAATGCCACATTGACACCAGATTTATGGAATCAAAGTTTTCCTTTTATTAAGCACACGAAGAAAAGCTTTTACTTATATATAAATAAATTTGGTTCTGAATTCTGGTGCCAGTCAACCATTTCAGCATTTTACAAGTAGAAGTGATTTGCCTCTGAAAGGGTTAACATATCTTATGAAAAAATGTCTGGTTCGAATCGACTATTATCAATTTAGAAGGTGTCAAAATGACCCCTAATGGCGGTTCTATCTTTAACCCTTTGAGCTCTAGTGGGTGAATTTCTTCAAAATATCCAAAAGTAACATTAGCACCAGTATTTTGAAAAGAAAAGATTCTGTTTATAATATACACGAAAAAATGCATTAATTTATTTTCAAATAAATGTGGTCGAATATTCCGGTGCCGATTTGACATTTGGGGATTAAAATTAAGTGGGAAGAAATTCACCCATCAGAGCTCAAAGGGTTAAGTGGTCTCAGGACTCTTAAAATCGGAAAAAAAGAAGAAAAAGACCATTTTCAACGTTTAATATCTTAAAATGTATATGATATTAAAACGCAATTTTTATTGAGATGAAAGATATAAGTATGTTTTTTCATTTCACGTATTTAAAAAATTGCAAGATGCAGAATTAATATTTACAGGGGGCTCCAAACATTTAACGGGCATTTGATAGAGAGCAGAAAATCTTTATAACAGCTTACGCGCAGGATTACAAAATAAATATTACAACTAGAATGAACATTTTTGTGCCTACTTATACTTCAGACTATAATAATTACCTTGAACCTAAATAAGTTTGTATTTAAAGCATTTTTATATTTGTAATACAAAGTCATATTTAGCTAATGCACAATGTTGAAAATGACAACAGCATAATCACATTAAAACAAATATTTGTTCGAACAATAAAAAGGAAATTTTAGGTTCAGTTTATGCAGTCTAACATGAAACATATGTTTGAAAATTGCATGAAAAATCATTCAGAAGTTTTTAGATACCCTGCGCGTTATGCCCCAAAACGTCATTTGGAGAAAAATGACTTCAAAATTTCGGAAACGCCGCATCAGCTATTGAGCGGGTATAATTCTAAAAGCCTTAACTTCTGTTCTAATGGGAATTTCATGGAAACAATTACATCAAAATGTACAGGAAAAGTAGGAGTTTAACATCTAAAAAATTTTTAATTTCGAACGTTTTGAAGCTTTAAGTGTCCTGAGACCCCTTAAGCAAGAAAGTAAAAATATATCAATCTAGATTTTCTAATTAGAAATATGGGATAACGTGGATACAACCGAAGCAAAGCATTATACAAACAGCCATTAGTTACGCTTATTAAAATTTGCATTGCATAATATCCCTTGTTATAATATTTATGTAATTGTTGAAAATTTATTTTCTCTCATTTGTAATACCAATTAAGGAAATGCTCTGTGCTGTACGTTTTCTGGAATAACAAAGGTTTAGGTATGATATTTAATTATTAAATAGCTTGCTGGTAAAATATTCATTCAATTATCCCCTTGAAGGGCGGAGGTTCCTCTTTGGATCACTTTGTTTAAATGCCTAAATACCACATTGACACCAGAATTTTGGAATTAAATTTTTTCTTTTATTAAGTAAGTAAAAAAATAATAATAATAAAAAAAAGCATTTACTTATTTTCAAATAAATTTATTTTAAAATTCTGTTATCAATCAAACATTTCAGAATTAATTTAACGAATAGAAGTATTTTGCCCCTGAAAGTGCTAGACATAGTTGACAACTTCGACGATTGTAGTATATCAGTTTTTCCGAATAGTAATCTTCGTCTTATTTGTAAATATCTGTCATCAAATACAGAAAGCATTTCTATTCGGAAACAGAGGTACTCTAAAATCGAATAATTGGCAGCTATGAATATGACTTTTATAAACAATACAATATTTAATTTAACACGAAACATAAAGGGAATTTTATTCAAGTTTTATAAAATGACCACACCAGAATTTTTATATAACACTATTTAACTGTTTTATTTAACATATTTGTATGTGGTTTATATTTTACTTATTTTATTCAGAAATTTCTGGTTACACTTGAAGTATTTTTATTTGGTACCTTTCAAATGACCCAGCGGTACGAGATGCGGGAAAAAATGTCAATTACATAGATGTATAATGTCGCGATCTAATATAACATGATGTCTTGCGTGGAAAAATATTTTCATTGCGAGTCCTAAAATGTAAATAATTTATATCCAATTACCACCTTAAATATGCCACTAATTGCATACAGAAGTGTTGCATTATAAAGCAGAAGCACATTTATTAATAAAACTAATTCATGTAAGAAATGGACTGTTTATTTTAATAAGAAACTTAACTTAAAGGACAACTTCACTCAACAAAACACCCGCTCGATAGTGTTAATTCTATGGAAAAAATTCTTTAAGATATCTTGTTCGCATTTCAATATTTTTAAATGAATTTTTACGCATTTGAGAGCTGAGGTCGATCGCCACAAAAATCCTCTTTTACTTTTTCGATTTTGTTTACAGTTTCTTTTTATTAAGATATTTTGATTTTCGAACCGGTTTCGAAAGTGAAAGTATCCTAGTAAAAAAATCTGTAAACAAAATCAAAAAACTATAAAACGGTTTTTATAGAGATCGACCTCAGCTATTTAAGTCGAAAAAAATCATTTACAAATATTGAAATGCGAACGAGATATTTTTTTTTCTTCCAGAAGTAAGCAAATTACTTAGAGACATCATTTTACCAACTACATCTAAGACAGCAATATGAAAATAACGACCTACCGCAAGAAAGAGCGGAATTATTAGAAATTAGATTATACTGGCTGGGGTGCCACAGGCGATTTATTTTTCTATTCTAGTCGCACCACTATTTTAAAAAAAGATTTTGTAGTATATTCCTCTCGCAAATGTTCTCAAACAGTGTGACAAAAATTTTTGTTTTGAGAAAGTGATGTAAGGTAGAATCAAAAATTAGTCATCATCTCTGGCAGCCCTGCGTAGGATAAGCGAGCTGGTGTTTCCGCATGAGCGAAGTAGCCTTATAAATACGTTCAGTGTCTCCTCCCCTGGCTGCAATTCATCATGCGTTCTGTATATCTTCCGATTGTGGTCACAGTGAGACACACACTTAACCCTTAGTGACTCAACAACTCCCACTTGAAAAATACCGGGTGAGCCAAAAGTTCGTTAAAACTTTAAAAACTCATAAAAAAGGAAGAAATTACGATAAAGGAGTGCGGTTTGAAGTAAATCAGTTACCGTTTTACCGTTAAGGTAAATCAGTTTGTAACGGAAAATTCTTTTACTTAACCCCTTAACCTACAATGACGGGCATAGCCCGCGTACGATGATCGAGCCAAATATAAATTCTTCTTACCACTAAAATTTCACAGTAAATATAGTTTAATTTAATCGTCGAAATTCCATGATTAAACAAGGCGAAAATCTCTATCAAATTTTATTGGTAGCTATGGATTTGCCAAACCGTAGAGCTGTTAAAAGTAAATCGTAGGTTAAGGCGTTAATTATTGGCCGATGATTCCGATATCTAGTGTCTAATAATTACCGGGCAGAATTTTCCGGTACGAATTTTCCCAAACGGACACGACTTTCCGAACGACCCACTATATTTAGTGTTTAAAAAAAATCTTAAACTACACTAATGTTTAACAGCTTTAGCGTTGAGCCCGATAAGTATAGGCCAACTTTTATTTAAATTCAGATTGTTTGATTGCCACCACTTTTTTGGAATATAAATATTCACCTTATTTAATGGAAGATAAAATAATGAAAGAGTAAAGCCGATTACACTGTTTTAACAAGTTGGAAAATGCTCGTCAAACATGTCGAATGAGGTGCGTTCGTACTATAACGTTTATTTTTATTTTTATTTTTTTTTTTTTTTTTTTTTTTTTTTTTGCACCGTAACTGAATGTATATTTTAGTGCACTTCATAAGTGCATATCAATTTGATTCTGTTCGAAAGGCTGTAACATCATTAAAATGCACATGAAATTTTTTTTTTCCATTCGCCTTAATGTAACGGAAAAATGTGACTGTCCCTGTAATTAAACTATATATCCGATTTTCATAAAATTTGAAAAAACTCGACAAAATTTTGCAACAATTATATATTTAAACTTTCAGACCATTCGGAAGGCTGTAACATCATAAAAATGCACTTGCAATAATTTTTTCCCATTGGCCGTAATGTAACGGAAAATTTTTGACTCCCCCTGTAATTAAACAATACATCCGATTTTCATAAAATTTGAAATGACTCGACAAAATATTGCAACAATTATATATATAAAATTTCAGACTATTCGGAAGGCTGTAATATTATTAAATTGTACTTGCCATAATTTTTTCCCGTTGGCCGTAATGTAATGAAAAATTTTCATTGTCCCTGTATTTAAACTATACATCCGATTTTAATAAAATTTGAATTGACTCGACAAAATTATGCAATAATTATATATTTAAAATTTCATACCATTCGGTTGGGTAGTTTTTGCTCTGCTATATGCGAACAGACGGACAGAGAGACAGACAGACGGACTGAACGACGACTATAGTTGCTACGTATTTATATAATTACGAACGCACCTAAAAACTGGTGGAGATCAAACAATCTGAAAAAAGAAGTAGCATACACTGCCCGTGAAAGTCGCGGGCGTAAAAATTAAGAGTTAATTTTAAGTGGTTAAAATAATAACACAAAATGTACGCCTATGAAGTAAAGGTCTTCAAAATTTCCTCCACTAGGTCGTTTTCCAACACAGACTCCGAAAGGTAATCTTCGCCTTATTTTCTCCCACTAAAAAAGGCAAATTCCTCTATTCTAAAATAGTGGTAGTCAGGTGGGCCGCGGGCCATAGGTTGAAATTCTCTGCTATAAAGTATTAATCTCTGTAAGCTAATAATCATATAAATTATGCACATTTTAACCCTTTCAGGGGCAAAGTACTTCTGTTGCTAAAATGTAAATGATTGAATGACACCCGGATTTGGGAACAAATTTATATGAAACTAAGTAAAGGTTTTTCTTCGCATACACTATACAAAGCAATCTTAAATTCCTAAATTCTAGTGCCACTGTGGCATTTGAGAATTAAAATTAAGTAGTATATATAATATACCGGTGCTCTGCAAGGGGTTAAATAATTAATTATTAACCAACTTCTATTCATCGCAAGGAATCATATCGTCGGTACCATATCAAACTATCCAAAGTGAAAACAGTGGGGTACTTTTTTAAAATTCAGATTTCTTGATTGGCACCGCTTTTTTCATATGGAAAATTCTCCTAATTTAACCTTATTTAATGACTTATTAATTAAGGTGAAAACAAGAGGAAATTTTCCATTTCAGAAAAGTGCTGCCAATCAAGAAATCTGAAATTTATAAAAGTAGCCCACTGTTTTTACATTGGATAGTTTGACATGGTACCGACGATATGATGTCATAAAATATATAAGTATTTTGATAGATCATTTGAAGAAAATGAACTTTCAAAACTATGTGTAGTGTAATTAATTACAGTTAACCATAAAGCAAGACATACCTGAGCACCCTATTTTTAGTATTACAGCTTTCAAATTACTTTCGTGTAACTTCATTTTATTTTCATAAGTAACATCACGTATCATCTTCCAAATAGTGTTGTCAATGGGCTACTTTTTTTAACCCTTATATGCGCGATTTTTTATTTTGTCTCGAAAAAATTATATATGATTCTCTAAAAGATATATTACAGAGGAAAAATAGTGAAAAAATCAGACATACATTTTTCATATGATATGTCAATCTTTTCTTCTGTTGCACATTTGCAATATAAGTAAAAACTACTGTCGTGTGGCTGTTTTACGCTAAAATATTACAAATTAGTAAGTATTTTAATAAGTATGTCCTCAAATACCTTATTTTATATAATTATTTATTTTATAAAACTTAACCTTTAACCCTTTAATTCCCACGATAGAATACTTTCTAGAAATTACGCAGTTCAGAGAATCTGACGTTCCACCAGAAAGTTTCAATGGTTAATTTTGCTTTATTTAAATACAGAATGTCTGCTTTTAATTAAAATGAATATTGCTATTTTAATTTTCTGGTGTTAATTTTGTATGTACGAATAAAAAAATCTATTAAATTCAAAACACTGTTGTTTGCATATATGCAAAGCTCCGCGCTAAAGGGTTAAACTCAGATTTCTTGATTGACACTACATTTTTAGAATGGTAAATTCCGCTTCTTTTCGCCTTAATTAATCTGTCATTAAACAAGACAGATTTTACCATTTAAAAAAAGTAGTACCAATGAAGAAATCTGAATTTAGAAAAAGTAGCCCACTGGCAATACTGCTTCCAAATGCAAAATACTTACTCACTTTTAATCTAAACTAATGATTAAATTTTATATCTTACAAAATAATAAAATAAAAATGTTTATGTATAAAGTATTAAGCTTTTTAAGCATTAATATTACAGTTTATTCACATTTCAAATAGTTTAGTCTTAACCAGCTTATATTCATCTCAAGGAATATTATGGTATCATAAAATTTATCAATAATGTTAAATATCGGACGGAGAAAAATGACCTGTCAAAACTAAGTCTTATTATAATTACTTAAATTTAAAATGAGAAACTATAATGCTGGCCATAACTGAGTATTCTATCGTTAGTATTATAAGTTTGAAATTACGCTCGCGTAACTTAATAATCTTTACTGATAATATGTAACATAACATATCTTATTCTAAATATAAAACCCTTAATCAATGTATGGCACTTTATAAATTTTTTGTCTGAACATTTTTTTCTGTGTGACTTAAACCCTTGAAGGGCGGTCGTACATTTTTATTCAACTTATTTTAACCCCTTGAAGGGCGTGGTATATTATATATACCACTTAATTTTAATTCCAAAAGGCCACACTGACATCAGAATTTTTTAATTAAATTTTGTATTTATAATGTACAAAAAGGAAAATTTTTACTTATTTTCAAAGAAATTTTTTCGTAAATGCTAGTGTCGGCCCATCATTTGAATAATTTCGCAACAGAAGTACTTTGCCCCTGAAAGGGTTAATCTCCAAAGGCCACAATGGCATCAGCATTTCGTAATAAAATTTTTCATTTATAATATACGTGAACAAAAGCTTTTACTTACTTTCAAATAAATGTGTTCGCAAATTCTGGTATCATTTAATCATTTTAGCAACAGTAGTACTTTGCTTCGGAAAGGGTTCACACTTCGTAGGTCTAAAGCTGCCAACCTTTCGTTGTTTTTTTTTGTTTGTTTGTTTGTTTGTTTGTTTGCTTGTTTTCAAATCAAGTAAAAGCACATATTTTTCCTAACAATAAAAACTAATTAAGAGCCTCTTTGGAAACAGGAAAAATTTCATTTAACACTAAAACGCCCAGAAATTTTACTCAAGTTTCATAAAAATATTTCCCTCCAGAATTTTTATTTAAATTTATTTAACTGATTTATTTAACGTAAATATGCGTCGCTAAAATTTAATTTATTTTATGAAAAAAAATTCTGGCTCCAATGGACATTTAATCATGTGGTCGGAGTCGAATCGACTCCTTCCGGGCGTTTTAGTGTTAAGAATCTTCCTGGGTACATTATGTTTATTTGACTTGGAAAAAACGAAAGGTTTGCAAGCATGTTTGTCCGGTAACGAATGCACTTGTCACTAATTTAGGTTGCATTTTTATTCAAGATATCTACCAGAACTGTTTCTTAGTTTTAATATAAATTATAACAATTGCTATATTAAATAAAGGAATGTCTACCATCAAATAAGAGAAAATTACTGTGTTAAAACTCTGGTATACATTTTCAATAAAGTGATGCAAATTTCCCACTCGGTCCGTTTTTTGAACACCGCTTTTCTAAAAGAAAAATCTTCTTTATAATTCGTCTTTATAATTTTTGTCGATACCTACCTAGAAATACGTTTTTGTTGCTATTGTTGCAAAACCTACCACGATTTTTTCTCAAAATATTGGTTTTAAAAAAATTATCAGTGAGAGCCCTGATAATACTATAATTTTGTAACAATACTGCTCAACAATGTATTAACCCTTTCAGGAGCAAGCTACTTCTGTTGCTAAAATGTTAAAATGATTTATTCACTCCAGTATTTACAAGAAAATTTATATGAAATTAATTAAAAGCGTTTTTTGAATATGTAATACAAAGCAAAATTTAGTTTTAAAATTCTGGTGCCAATGTGGCCTTTGGTAATTAAAATTAAGTGGTACATATAATATACTGGTGCCCTTCAAGGTGTTTTAATGAAGAAATATATTAATGAACAGTGAAGGATAAAGTTAAGTTAATATAAACTAAAGGCTAAAATTCATATCTCACAAAATGACAAGAATAATTGTGTATATATATTATGTACTAATCTTTTTAAGATAATCATGCAAATCTTGCATATTTCAAATATTAAATTATTAATAAGTTTATATTCATCAGAAGGATCTTGTGAGATTATAAAATATGCTGGCAATTGCATATCAGTTAAAGAAAAATGACCTGTCAAAATTGGGTCTAAGCATAATTACTTAAATTCAAAACTAGAAGTTATAATGCAAGCCATAACTGAGACTTCTATCTTTAGTATTACAGCACTGAGATTAGATTAGGATAACTTAATATTCTTTCTTGAGAGTATGTAACATGAAATATATTGTGCCAAATATGAAATACTTAATTAACTTCTTAAGCACCACGACGTACATGCGTACGTCATGAAATACCAGGATATATGGGTGTACGTTCTCATTTTAAGTGCAGACTGCAATGTCCTAAGCATCCGTCTTTTTGCTTTAGTACGGTAATTGATATTGTGATTCGTTTTCTACGGTCTTTATAGCAATGACTCTTTTCGCGCCTGTAGATGGCGCTATGGCGTTACGTGTCCAAAGAAATCTCAATGGTTTTTCCCTTTGTTGCGCGAATGGAGTTATGAATAGGAGGAGACATAATAGTGTATGTAGAGTCTAACTAGTTGCGAGTGAAGTAACTGAGGATGTTTTCATAAGATGGCGGTTGATTTTTTACATCGGATTAACAGCTTCTCATTACCGCCGACCGAAGGAAACTTCCACCAGTAAATATTGAATAGAAAATTTCGTCTTATTTTAGAGTCTTAATCACGCAAAATTTATCTCACAAATATGGTAAAAATTTCCATTCTTTTTTACTGGTGGAATTTGGCCCGGATAGCATAATCTCTTTCACTGACAGGAGGTTGTTTATGTTGTCACAATAAAGCGGAAACGCTGGTCGTGTCTACCGCCGAAGTAAACTTCCACCATTAAAAATAAATATCTGGTTTTGGCTATAGTTATGACTGAAATTCTGCATTATTAAAGGGTTTAATTAAGGAGAAAATTTCTATTCAAATTTATGCCTGAAAGTTTGCCCCAACAGTAATGAGCCACTCAGAAACAGGCTATCGATGAAGCTTCACCATTTTGAGGATATGTCAGTTCCTCTTTATTCTATAGTTCCATGTTTGCACGTACTAGTTGTTTACTCCGATCTTATTTATTCATATAATATAAATAAAACTCTGTTTCATCACCTTACATTCCATGTAATTAAATAATTCACATCCAATTAAATATAATGACATAAACTACTTTTGACGAAAGTTAATGTATCTGGTATTCAGCATACTGTCAATAAATTGAATAATGTGTAGCAAAGAGAGGACAAATGCACATACCAGAAAGACCATGGAACTATGAATAAAGAGGAATTGGCATATCCTCAAACGGGTGAAGCGTCAGCTGTAACCGGTTTCACAGAGGCTCATTACAGCCGAGGCAAATTTCCATCAGTAAATTTTAATAGATATTTTCTCCTTATATAACATTAAAAAGACCGAGAATTTTACTCTAACTTTAGAAAAATATTTCACACCAGAATTTTTATTTTAAATTATTAACTTATCCATTTAACTAGGGTTTTTTTGAATCTTTCAAACTAGTTTTATTAAAAGAAATTCTGGTTCGAACCGAGATATATTAACCCCTTGAAGGGCGCCGTTTGCAGTCTGCAAACGGTTAATTTTAATGCCCAAAATTTCAAATGGCACCAGTAATTTGTTAGTACAAGTTCGATCTCATAATAAGCGTCAAAAAAAGCTTTTGATTATTTGCAAATAAATTTGTTCGTATATTGCGGTGTGAATTAATTATTTGAACATAATCGGGGCAGAAAAGTCCTTCCCCTGAAAGGGTTAACTTGGAAACAGTCAAAATGACTGCTCGCTGGTTTTCTAGTGTTAAACGCCTCATTAATGTAGAATTTCAGTCATAATTACGGCCAAAAACAGATATTTATTTTTATTGGTGGCAGTTTACTTTGACGATAGTCAGGATGTGCTTTTCCGCCATATTGTTACAACCTAAACAACTTGCAGTCAGTGTCAGTGGAAGAGTTATAATTCTCGGCCCAACCTTCACCCACAGACTTCTAATATAAGTAGACTCCAAATCGGCAACCTTTTCTTGTCTCCTACATCTCTGCCATCCATCACGTGATGGAAGGCAGATTTAGCGCGCCAAACCGGTTTTTCTCTTCGGAATCTCTCTCCAGACTCCCGCCGAAACATCGTCTGTCATGAGTTGACCGCACTTTTGCTTTGCCAATAAAGGGATTACCGCAAAAATACGGCACCTTTTTGGCGATGAAAGCAAAAGATGTTGGAGTCAAAACCTTCCCGAAACAACAATAGAATTGGGAGTCTGCTTATATTAGAAGTCTGTGCCTTCACCAGTAAAAACAAATAGAAATTTTTACCATACAAATGAGAAAACATTTGGATGAACAAGCCGCTAGTATAAGTCGCAATTTTCTACTCAAGGTGGAAGTTTGCTTCGGCGGTAATCAGAAATTGCCCAAAAACAGATATTTATTTTTACTGGTGGAAGTTTACTTCGGCGATAGTCAAGATATGTTTTTCCGCTATAATGTAACAACCTAAACAATCTTCAGTCAGTGCCAGTGGAAGAGATTATAATTCTCGGGCCAAACTTCACCAGTAAAAATAAATAGAAATTTTTACCATACAAGTGAGAAAACATTTGCATGAATAAGCCGCTAAAATAAGTCGAAATTTTCTATTCAAGGTGGAAGTTTGCTTTGCCGGTAATCAGAAATCGTTGATCTGATGTAAAAATCAACAACCTTCTTGTGAGAACCTCCTCAGTTACTGCATTTGCAACTGGTAGACGCTAGAGTATATGTCACCTCTTCTTTATTCATAACTCCATTAAAAAGACAACTACCATCACTCTTCCGGAAAATATTCAGCGGCTTTTTTAATGAAAGAAAATCTGAGATAAATAAGATGAAGAAAACTATTCATGAAAGTGGTGGCAATTGGCACTCTAGCGTGCGGGTTTGCGGGGCAGACGGAAATTTTTATCAAAAGAACAGGTGGACAATATTCTGTCTCTTTTATTTACTATTAAACACAAATATCATTTCAAGCATACTTTGCATATGGTTTTTCGAACAGCGGATATATGCATATGCGTATATGCATATGCGTATCACAGAAGAATAGGGATGGCAAACATTGGGGTCTTCCATATTTTAGAATTGAATAATTTTATAATCATTTAGTGATTTTAATATAACTTTGTACTTTCATAAAAATAGATAACATACTAAAAATAGATAGCATATTATTTTTATGTAAAGACCAAGTTACAAATACAAATGCACCAAAAATGATAAAGATATCAAAAGACACCCTCCTCCCCCTAGATAAATCTTACGATATCAGGCGCCAGACATCCCCTATCCCCCCTAAAATTATAACGTTATATATGCATAAGCCCCTTAGTATTATATCTTTCAAATTACATTGACATAACTTAACATTCTTTCCTGAGAGCGTGAAACATCACATATCTTGTTCAAAATATGAAACGCTTAATCATTGTGTAGCGCTTTATACAGATGTTCTATGAACCCTCCTTCATTCTATGTGACTTAATAGAGCACTTTATTAATGAATAATGAAGGAGAAAGTTCGATCTTTCGCGTCCGCTAATTCATTTTCTGTCGCATATCTCATTGTAAATAGGACGTCTTCATTAACCGTATTCTATTTACATGAATATCCAGTTTTCGATTTTTCTAGAGGAAAATGGCAACGAGTATTTGCAATTGTTGTTTACGGAAAATCAATTGTTTTGAATCTAGTAAAATTCCTTAATCTTAAACGAGTAATGTGAAATCATTCTGTCGTTCGTTAAATTATTCACGAAATTTTTGTAGAACGATAACATAGTTGGCAAGATTCGGGTTACTTCAAGTTACCTAAATAAAATTTAAACCAGAAAAATTATTTAACGAAATATTTCTTGATTCGATCTGATTATTAATAAAAAATATTATTTAATAAAATTTCTGGTTTTAATTGATTTTATGAAAAGCGGTAGGTTACCCAGGTCTGTGACACTTATATTTAGAAAGAATTTATTTACAAATTGTCAATAAAACGATGTCAAAGGTTATTACATTTTTTGTTTATTCACAATGCTGAAAAACAAAATAAAAATTCAAACAATGTAAAATATATAAGTGAATGTTTAAAAAAACCATGATTTTTTTTTTTTTTTTTTTTAAGTTTTATTGACACTTTTAGAATAGACGTTTATGTACACTTTCATTCAATATGTGTCTAGAGGCAATATTTAAGGAAATAGCCTATTATAGAAATGTAAAAATAATATACATAGTTAATATATATAGTTATATAGTAAGCTATATAGATTTTGTATAGATTTTTCTCACTACTTCGGTTCCATTTCCCATCTATTTTCCTATTGGCTATTACCTGCAATCCTCTGTTTTCCTATTGGTCAATGAACCTTTAACTTGAATCCTCATCTTTCCTATATATGTGAGCAAAATTCCGCCACCCTTAACACTGAGGAAGGTGTGCTACATGCTTCCGAAACTAGTATGCTTACAATTTAAAAATTTTGGCGCTTTTAACATTATTATTTTTACATTTCTATTATATTGCACCAAGCTCCATCTTGATAATTAGTGAAATACCCTATTGTTTCGATCTTTATGAATCACCCTTATTATACACACTCATGTTCAAAATTAACACAATTTCCATGTTTTGTTGAATTTCATGAAAAGTACTGAACGAAAGGTAAAACTAATGCTTGGAAACAAACATGGAATTCTTTAGTGTTGAATACGTAAGGTTACACGTGTGTATGGGCGAAGGAGGTTAATTTTTTTTTCATGTTTCCGAAAATGCGCAAAAAAACAGTAATCATCCGGTTTGAGAAGTTAAAAACAATTCAGTAGAACCCCGCTTTTAACCATTTAGTGCGCAGCTTTGCATATATGCAAACAACAGTGTTTGAATTTAACAGATTTTTTTTATTCGTATATACCTAATTCACACCAGATAATTAAAATAGAAATGTTTGCTTTAAATAATAACAGACTTTCCGTATTTAAATAAAGCGAAATTAACATTAAAACTTTTTGGCGTGAAGTCAGATTCTCTGAACTACGTAATTTCTGGAACGTGTTCTGTCATGGGAATTAAAGGGTTAATCCTTTCCGGCACAGGGATATTCTGATAGTAAAATGATGAAATGACTGACTGACACTAGAATTTACAATGGAGTTATGAATAAAGAGGAGGCGACATGTAGTGTGTTGTCTACCAGTTGCGAGTGAAGTAACTGAGGAGGTTGTCACAAGATGGCGGCTGTTTTTTTTAAATAGGTTCTCCAGTTTCCGATTACCACTAGGGCGAACATACTACCAGTAAAATTTAATAGAAAATTTTGTCTTATTTCTACGTCTTATTGATGGAAATTTTTCTCAAAAATGTCGTAACAACTTTTGTTTGTTTTTACTGGTGTCAGTATGCTTATTAAAACTGTCAGTTTGTTTCCCTGGTTGTCACAATATGGCGGAAACGCAGTACCTAACTATTGCCAAAACAAATTCCTACCAGTAAAAATGAAAATCTCTTTCTACCATTATTTATGACTGAAATTTTGTAATATTAAGGCGTTTAAAGAAGTTGAAAATTTCTATATAAACATACTGGTGGAAGTTTCCACCGGCCGTAAACAACGCCTGCGATAGCGGTTACAGTTAATGCTTCACTATTTTAAGGATATGTCAGTTCCTCTTTATTAATAGTTCCATGGAATTTACAAACCAGGGTTGCCAGTTTGGCCTCCTATTTTATCCCGAAAATCCGCCTTCAGACCGGAATTTTCTGAAGAATAATTTTTACTTGAAGTAATAAAGAAAATTCTGCCATTAAATAAATCTGAAAAAACTTTTAGTACTTTCCGGCGTAAATCCAAATTTTCTAACAGTGGAGGCCAAACTGGCAACCCTGTTACAAACGAACTTCCTACAAATTAAAAACTCGTTGTTTTAAATGTTCCCTGTAAAAGCAAAATTTTATTGAAATATTCTTGGTGCCGTTTGTAATTTCCGAATTAAATTTAGGTGTTCCCGCAGTGGGATGACTGTGCCGGAAAGGATTAAGCATTTGAAGAAAAGTAACAGGCAAAGTATAAATTTGGAAAAATTACAGTAGAATTCCAATGTTACACCGCAGAGGAATATTCTCACTACTATTTTTTTAAATAAAATTTTGGCTTGCTTAGGGTAAAAAATTATGCATTTATATTAGGCGAAAATTTGTTTTCTAAAAACCTGGTGGATGTTTGCCTCTAAGAAAATATGGCCGTGTTTAGAGATTATGTTCATGGCCGTGTTTAGGCTGTGATTAGGGAGGTAAAAATAAAGTGGAAATTCCGGGACCATGACGTAATTTCCGGTGTACGTTCCGAAGATTACAAAAAAAGTTTTAAACACAGAAATTTTAATTAATAAAGTATATTTTAGAGGATCTGGGTACATATTTTACTAATAACGATATAAAATTTGGTACAGTATGCAACGCAAATTACGGTAATGTTGTATATGTTTTTCGTACTGTGAAAACCCGTTCACCATTGATGCCAACATCTCTTAATTATTCCGGAGTTTGATCCAAGACAAAAATGTTTTCATCCGGGAATTTTATTTAATCAAAACTTTCTGAATGAAATCTAAAATGTAAGGTTAGTTGGGGCAACTGGGACATCATTTTACAATGTGATTCTGGAGCTTCTGACAATTCAGCTTCAAAAAGCTAATGATCATTAGGGTGGTGCGAAAAAAGTCAAGTTGATATTTCCGAGTCGCTATAGTGCGGAAAAGTTGCGATTGGTAAATACAAGAAAAACAAAAAAAAATTCTTCAAATCGGACTTTATCTTCCGATCCCGCAAACCGCCTAAAAATTCCAAAAAATTGAAAATTTCCGATTTTTTTTTTTTTACTTTTATATATTTTTTTATCGCTATAGGGAAAAATATTTGCAGTTTGTACTGTTTAATAATAATAATAATAATAATTGTGTTTAGAAAATATCTTCCGATCGCGCAAGCTCAATAAAATCGGCAAAAATTCAATTTTGAGTGATTTTCATGCATTAAGAATATAATCAACTGAGGTCAGTTTGCAGTCTCAGGTTAAGATTTAAATGTTAATTGATACTATTGAGCATATTAAGTTATTTTTAAACAACCTAGAACTTACCACGAAGAGTTTGTTTCAGGTCTGAAAAGTTTTGTAGTGCACCCAACTGCCGTTAGCCACGTTGGAAAACAGCGCTTAAGTCGGCGTGCGCGCTCCCACCTAGTCTCACCTAACTCCATAAAATTTACAGAAAAGTCAACTGGATTCAGATGAACTGCTTGGCATATACTATTTTGATGGAAGAAAGGACGATACCCAAGTTAAAGAAAGGGTTGCATCTAAACAGGTTCGTCGAATTATTAAAGAGGAACACTTTCCTGCCATAAAAGAACGTGGATCAGTTTATTTAGACCATGTGCCTCCAAACTCCGGGCCTGCTAAGAACTTTGTAGCTTTCATAGTATCATGTCTTACTGAACAAAGGGTTTTACTAGAATACTTAGATTTGGTAGGCTGTGATGGTACAAATACCAATACTGGATAGAAAGGTGGTGCTATCAGAAAGCTTGAAGTTCATCTCTGACGACCACTGCAGTGGGTTGTTTGTTTATTCCATTTTGTTGAATTTCCTTTCCGCCGTCTTTTTCAACATTTGAATGTTGAAACAGCTGGCCCAAGATCATTTAGTACACCATTTGGACACAATATCATTGTTGTGCAAAGCTCTCGGTGATAAATTTTCAATTGACTGGTTGTGAAATTCCAGAAGTGGACAGGCAACTGTTGAGTAAGGACCAAAGATATCTTCTTGGCATAAGTCAAGCAATTAAAAGTGGCAACTTTCCAAATGACTTATTAAAGTGCGACTCCGGCCCAATTTCAGATGCCAGATTGCTCACTTGTGAAAATAGAGCCCCTCGACTTTACGCGAGCGTGGAAAACCCATCGGATTCCTTAAAGCCATATTGACATTTATTTTAAAATCTTACTTTCCAGTTTGTTTTGAAATAAAATGCTGTAAGTACATTACAAACGGGCCTATTCATCTGTACAGAGCAATTGAAACATCTCGATACTTTCGTGACAACCTGAAGAAAGTGTAGTCCCTGAAACTGAACGAAACTCGTTCTTTGCTCACCCGGAAAACCTACTGATGGCAATGGTCTTTTATAAGAGGAGGCACATAAGAGAGCTAGGGTTAAGAAGAGTATTAAAAGCCAGTCAAAATGTTTCAAAGGGTAAAGGTATCTGAATCTTTATCACTCCTACAATCCAGAATTAATTGATTGTAATGTAGCAAAATTAACATTTCCACCTCTTTTTCGGAGAATAACCCATGAAGAAATACATTTTTTCGTTCAATCAGGTCATATCTCAGTCTGGGATGATAAAAAGTTTCCCAACTACACGTAACTATGTCCAGCGGTGCGTTAAATCGGTAACGGAAGCATCATTTAAGGTATGTGGGCCCCAATCAAGAGAGCATCAGGACCACACTGACATCAATGTCCATAACACCAGACATTACCACTAAATCGCAGTACAAAGTTGCGTCTAAAAGTCAGACTTAAACAGATGACATAACAAATTGTATATCTTATACTGCCACGACACTAGTTTTTTAATACAGTGTTTTGACTCTATTATAACAAACTATATATTTAAGTAATGTAAATAGCAAAAACCCTCATTGGTCGGATGGAGGATAGGGTGCGGTTTGAACTCGAAGTGCAGCTACCCTCCCGTGGTGAGTTCTGGTTTGTTTAAACATTATAAAATATCTAAACAAGCAAAGAATTGTACATTGTACAATTTATATGCAAATGTTAATATTGGAACGCAAACTGATCTCAGGTGATTATTTTCTTTATTCATCAAAATCACTGAAAATTGAATTTTTACCGATTTGTATTGAGCTTGCGTGATCGGAAGCTATTCTTTAAACGCAACTGTTTATTTTTATTATTATTAAACATTACAATCTGCAAATATTTTTCACTATAGCGATAAAAAATATATATACGTAAAAAAAGAAAAAAATTCTGAAAAAATCGGAAATTTTCAATTTTTTTAAATTTTTAGGCGGTTTGCGGGATCGGAAGATAAAGTCCGATTTAAGTAATTTTGTTTTTGTTTTTCTTGTATTTACCAATCGCAACTTTTCCGCACTGTAGCAACTCGGAAATATCAACTTGACTTTTTTCGCACCACCCTAATATCATGTTAATTAAAGTCTGAACTTCTGCAAATGTGTTCAGTTAGGTTCCCTCTATCAGACAGAAATGCTCAAAATTACATTTTAATATTTAAAAATATAAAAATAAGCAAATTTCATCTTTCTTTCCTCATGGGTCTAGTTGCCCCATAAAAATGGGGCAATTGGACCAGGGGGGTCTATGTTCCACACGCGTTTACTTTTTTTCATATGGGATATCAGGTCCTAATTGAACAAGTGTAAACAACTTAAAAAAATTTAAACCATGCAGATCATGTAAATTATATATCAACTAAAGAGCGTTGCAAGCGAAACTTTTGATATCAATGTGTCTAAAACAAGCACTAAAAGAGAAAATATTAGATTAATTTATACCAAAAACATAATAATTAAGTAAGTACTTATGTACTTTAGTATAGGTAATAAGTATAAAGGTCACATGGGTATTTTAAGGAAAAAAATAGCAAGGTAAATCTATGAACAAAAGGCTACGTAAGTACATAAGTACTTTATCTGTATCCAGAGGTCGCATTATATAGAGAAACTTTTATTATTCCTACCAGAACCCTTAATGAGTTACCTTCATGGCCATTTTACTTAACATATTCTAAAGAAAGGTGCGATGAGGATATTATTTTCAAAATAGTGGTAGGAACAATAAAAGTTCCCCTATAGAATACGGCCCCTGTGCATCGTACGATTTCAAGGTTTGGCTATCTCGCTTTCAGGGGCAAGGTACAGTCGTGGGAAAAAAAGGTAAACACCCCCTACTAACTCCTCAACAAATTATGGTAGAGGAAAGTTACTAGCACCGAACGATTGGAAATAATGTCTACTTTTAAATGATGTATATAAAATTAGCTTAGGGGGTCATCTACATTTTAAAACAAATCCAAACTTCATTTTTTTCAATAGCAATACCCAATTTTAACGAAATATTTCAAATCTTCGGCTCAAACTATGCCTAGATACCAAATTTCAAGTCATTTGAATTATAAGCTTTTGAATTATAAACATTCAAAATTTAGTGCTTCTAATGTTAAATTACATTTTCATATTTTTATTTATATCTCCTTAAATTATGATCTAATGTGCTAATTTTTGTGTAGTAATAATACTAATATACCCAAACATAAATAAGCTGAAATTGCACATTTTAAAATTATAAGATATGAATTATGAGTTTTGAAATTAATATTCGAAAAAATTATGAATTGGAACCAACAATTTTTTGATGGATTTAGATTTATTAAGTCCTGCTTTATAGAAATCCAAAATTTCACATTTTTCTTCCAAGCAGTTTTCAAATTATGCTTAAAAAACGGCAAAATGATGGTTTAAGGGGCCGTCTGTGATAGAAGTGAGTAGATATTTTGAAATTTCTTCTGCTGTCCTGTAACCTAACAGGCTTCATTGACTGCTTCAGTGGCGCTTAAGGTGCCTTGATCAAGAAAGGGGCTCTCTCGATTTACAATCGAGTTCTGAACTTCAATTTGGATACAGCCCTTAAATTACGCTCGTTTTAAAATAATTAATTTCTCGGAAACTTATGGTACGAATTGCATAAAAATTTGTTTTTAGGCTAATTGAAAGGTGTAGAGTTCATTTATGCTGTCAAAATTGTGTACTGCTATTGAAAAAAAACAAAGTTATGTTTTGTTTTAATATATAGATTTCCCCCTAAGCAAATTTTATATACATCATTTAAAAGTAGACTTTATTTCCAATCATTCGGTACCAGTAACTTACTTCTACGATAATTTGTTGAGGAGTTAGTAGGGGGTGTTTACTTTTTTTTCCACGACTGTACATGCATTCGTAAAATGTTGAAATAATTTAATGACACCAGTATTTACAGGAGAATCTATTTGTAAACAAATAAAAGCATATTTTCGCGTACTTAGTAAAGGTGAAATTTTCATTATAAAATTCCGGTGCCAATGTGGCAATTAGATGTGATACCATAACGGCATCACCGCCTCTTAAGGGGTCAAGAAATTTGGTTTGATACTACCCAATATGCTTTTTTTTATTTTATTACGTAATTTTAATAAGGTATTCTATAATTTTCTTTACTGTGAGCAAAAAAACAATGGAGAAATTTATTTCTCGTAGTAAGAGAAACTAAAAAAGAATATTTATAACTGGGTAACTGGTAACTGGTAACGGGGTAACTGTATCCAGCATGTTCCAGTTACCCCGGATACATGTCTCAGTTACCCCATTCTTAAAAAATTTATGGGGAAACTGGGACACCGGGCTTACATTTGAAACATGAAGGAAATACAGCTCATATTCAAAATATTAGAATAATTACTTTTTTTTTCACAAACTGGAAATATCGTTTGGTAATTTAACATCTTTTAATGCAAATATGCAAACGATATTTTTATTAAGAACCTATCGTTGATTAAACTTATTTATTATCTTAAAATTAATATCATTTCTGAAAAGATTAATTGAAAAAAAAAATTATTTTGAAAAGTCAAAATATTAGAATACTTATTCAAGTGGTTCAAAATATTAGAATATTTCGCATTAATTCTCCTTTAATTATCTCCAATTCATAACTGGTGGCATCATGGATTAAATTAAGACGATTTTATTTAAAATCAATATTCTCTTTGCAGTTTGCTTGCTTTTTTTTCTTAAAATGGGCAGTGTGAGTGATATTCCTGAATCTATTAAACTTAGGATGGCTGATTTGTGTTGGCATTGTAAAAATCAATGTTATATAGCGAATTTTTTACGCTGTTCGCAATCAAGCGTTAATAAAATATTAACATAACATTTAAAAAATGGAAAATTTCAAAATAATCGCCGAAATGGCGGCCGAAAACTAAAAACATCTGCTAGAGATGACAGGAAACTGAAGCGTATAGTTAAGAAAAACCATTTTAAAAGTGTGCGATTCTTGCACCGAAAATGGAAAGAAGAAGGTGTACATCGACAAGTTTCTACATCGACAACATTAAGACGTCTCCATAAATTTAAGTTTGAATCTCGTGTGCCGAAAACAAAACCTCTCATGACTGCAAAACAAAAACGTATAAGATTCAATTGGTGTAAATCAAGACGTTTATGGAGCGAAGAAGAAACTATTGGAATAACATAAAGATATTGGAAAAACATATTAGTTAGTGATGAAATTATGTTGTATAGATACAAAACATACTTTCACCACTAAATAATATATTTTTCCAATCTTCTTCGCTCCATAAACATCTTGATTTACACCAATTGAATCTTATACGTTTTTGTTTTGCAGTCATGAGATATTTTGTTTTCGGTATACGAGATTCAAACTTAAATTTATGGAGACGTCTTAACGTTCTCGATGTAGAAACTTCAACTCCTTCTTCCTTCCATTTTCGGTGCAAGAATTGCACACTTTTAAAACGGTTTTTCTTAACTATGAGCTTCAGTTTCCTGTCAGCTCTAGCATATGCGTTTGGTTTTCGGCCGCCATTTCGGCGATTATTCTGACATTTTCCATTTTTTTTATATTGTGTTAGTATTTTACTAACGCTTGATTGCGAACAATGTAAATAATTCCCTATATAACATTGATTTTTACCGTGCCGATACAAATCAACCATACGAAGTTTATTAGATTCAGGAATATCCCTCACACGACCCATTTTAAGACGAAAAAGCTATCAAACTGCAAAAAGAACACCGATTTTAAATAAAATCGTCTGAATTTAATCCATGATGCCAGCAGTTATGAATTGGTGATAATTAACGGAGAATTAATGCGAAATATTCTAATATTTTGAACCACTTGAATAAATATTCTAATATTTTGGCTTTTCAAAATAATTTTTTTCCAATTAATCTTTTCAGAAATGATATTAATTTTAAGATAATAAATAAGTTTAATCAACAATAAGTTCTTAATAAAAATATCGTTAGCATATTTGCATTAAAAGATGTTAAATTACCAAACGATATTTCCAGTTTGTGAAAAAAAAAAGTAATTATTCTAATATTTTGAATATGAGCTGTATGTATAGATACCTAATAATATTAATGTAGTTATATGCCTAATCTTTTTTAAAAAAAAAAGATTGTTTAATAAAAGTACTCACAGTATTTTAATAAAAAGCTGAGAAAGTTCAAACATATGGATGTTGTTTTTAAAAAAAGAAACGTAAATTTTTGACAACCTATCACAGCAAAGTGAAAGTTACGATTGAGTTAACACGGTTGAGTGTTTTAGGAAGTAGAGATTAAGGTACATTGTTCACAAAAGCTAAAACTTAAAAAACATCAACAGTTTTTTATAAAATAGCCTATGGCCCAGTTACCTCGTGGGTTCAATTACCCCAACTAACCTTACCTTATAGAAATAAGACACGCTTTCTTATATATATATTCCGGTTTAAAACATGCTTCTCTCGGATCAGACTCCAGAATAATTAAGAGATTTTGGCATCCATGCATACACTCTGAAGTTAATTTAAAAGGGCACACTCCTTTTAATTCCTTAAAAAAAAATAACTGATTTTTCGAAAAGCATTTACATGGTTGGCCAAATTTTCTGCACATTTGAAACTAAACCGCGATTTTTTTTCTTTTTTTTATTACACTAGTTATTATTAAAAACATATCTTGCGATCTCTTTGTAAGCAGTGCTTGAAAAATATTTAAAAGTCATTTTTCTAAAGTGCTGGAAATGTGTATTTTCTAAAATTGAGCGATAACCGCTGAATATTTTTATATGCAATTTATAGATTATATCTACAATTTAAGACTATACCTGTAGTGTACATGTGTATATTTCAGAAAAATTTATATTTAAAAAATAAAGTTGATTGTACTGCATGTTGTTTTTTTCGGAGTTTATAGATAAATATTTTGGGGGTAGGTGAAACGATATGCATATTTAGATTAAACCGTGACTTATAGACATCTTTTACAAGATCTAACAGTATCATATAAAAATATCAAATGATTCCACTGATATCTTATGCGCAATTCTTAAAAAATTTCATTTTGAAATGAACTTGAAATATCCGAATTTCCTTTACATTGGCATTGTTTTTTTTTACTTGGTCAATAACAACTTCCATAATTTCAGGCGTATAATCCGCAGATCAAACAAACTTATTTGGACCCAGAAAATTCATTTAGCATTTAAACTCAAATATTTACCGCGATTTAAGAAGTTGCATTTTATGAAATAAAATTTCTGGGCCCAAACATGATTGTTTGATCCGCAGATTGTACGCCGGACATTACGGTATACACTTGGATTCATAATGATATGAACCGCTACCATCGAAATACTGAAGGCCAGAAGACACGAGAGTGACGTCATCATTAATAGACCGACTTCTCACGAGTGTTGGAATTCACACCGGAAATTTTTGAATAGCAATTTTCTTTTCTATTATTTGTGGAATATCTATCATCTTATAAAACAGTAATAACTATTTAATCTTACTGGTGATAATTTGGAATCCTCCAATAAAAGATCAGCCAGATGCGGCAAAACTGTGGCATTCCGCATCAAGCTGAAATTTATTTAGGGATTCCGAATTTTCAGCAGTAAGGTTAAATAGTTATTATTGTTTTATATGATGATAGATATTCCACAAATAAAATGAAAGAAAGATACTATTCAAAAATTTCCGGTGTGAATTCCAACACTGGTGAGAAATCGGTCGATCAGTGATGACGTCACATTCGTGTCCTCTGGCCTTTCGATGTAAATGTATGAACATGTAGTAATTTTGTGATACCCTGGCAAAAATCCATAAATAATTACCAGAAAACTCCATTCAACTACAGTAATTTTGCATAATACACAGCTCTAAAAGAAAAAACAAACTTTAAATTCACTGAAAATATGAATTATCTAGAAAAATGGTGTTGCTAAATAATATGAACATTGATCGAAATTATCACTAAACGAACATGGAAACTGTACAGGAATATTGAATGCCACTACGAGAAGAAGAAACCGAAATATGCAAATTAATTTAGCATATAAAGATACTTCCCAGACTAGGAAATTTCCAAACCTGATCGGAAAATAAGTTCTAACGTAAAAGCGCTTTAAGTAGTTTTGAGAAACGGAAAATTGTGGCTTTTAACCCCTTAATTCTCTCTCCCGTTAATATCACGGGCTGAGGTGTCGTTCGTTATTTCTCGGGGCCGTTATATTTCCGGGCTGGAGATTTATTCCTGGAAGAAACTTCTGTAACCAGAAAAATTTTATTTGCATTTCGGTATGAAGTCTTTGAATATCACCGTTTGCGTATTTTCAGCTTGGGTGTAACATTCAGAATCATGCCATTGAAAAACATTGTGTTAAAAAAGTTACGCTTATATTTTATCATTATATCGAGTTTTAAATGTTTTCGGCAACAGGTTTAGATTATACATAATTTATTTTCTCAATTTTGATGCAATTTAATGCAATTTTTTCATTTTATTTAAAAAATGAAAATTGTTAATTTAATATATAAGTATATATGGATTTTCTAATATGTATTTATCGCACAGTAATCCGTATGAAATAAATCTAAAGAAGTTTACGCATGAATTTCCCTGCACTTATGCTACATTAACCCTAGAACTACCGAAAATTTTACTCAAGTTTTATAAAAACATTCTACACCAGAATTTTTACTTAAAACTATTTAATTTGTTTATTTAACTTATTATTGTCTGATTTATACATTTAGTTTGTTTTGAAGAAATTTCTGGTTTGAATAAATATTTTGAATGTACATGTCGGGTCCAATGGACCCGTCTGGTAGACGGAAGGTTAAGCATGGAACTATTAATAAAGAGGAACTGACATATCCTTAAAATAGTGAAGCTTCAACTGTAACCGCTATCAAAGGGGTTGTTTAACGACGGTGGAAGCTCCCACCAGTAGGTTTATATAGATATTTTAAACTTATTTAAACGCTTTATTTTTACAAAATCTCAGTCATAAATAGTGGTAGAAACAAGTTTTCACTTTTACTGGTAGGAGTTTTCTTTGGTGGTAGTTAGGCCCTGAGTTTCCGCCATATTGTGACAACCATGGATACAAACTGATAGTTTTATAAGGCATACTGACACCGGTAAAAACAAATAGAAATTTTTATGACATTTTTGAAAAAAAATTCCATGAATAAGACGCTTCTTTAAGACGAAATCTTCTATTCAATTTTACTGGTGGGATGCCTGACCTATCGGTAGTCAGAAACTGAAGAACCGATTTTAAAAAAGCAGCCGCCATATTGTGACACCCTCCTCAGTTACTTCACTCGCAACTGGTAGACAATACACTATATGTCTCCTCCTTTTTATTCATAACTCCATTACATTAAGTGATGAAATATGTAAACAAATGCTGTAGCCACGCTTCTTTAACGCCACGTGTAGAAGAATGTGACATCACTTGATTATTATCACATTTTATGAAATAGTAATACATAGCCCTATTCTTTTAACCTATAATACTCTCATCAAGTTACGGTTCATCAATTTTATTTATTTTTTATTTAGTAAGTACTCTTTTTTTTATTTTTCTCTTTAATGCTTGTATTTCGATATGAATGCTGTTAATTTTGAATTATTAATTTTTACCTAAATTTTGCTAAAATATTTCCGTTGCCTAATAAAATTGAATTTCATTTTCAGTGCTTACGCATTATACAAACACGCTTATTCTCTGAAATTCTACCACCCTAAATCAGTCGCTTATGAAACTGAAATTAAAAGAGAGGGAGGGAGGGATGATTATAAGGTCTGGTGATTTTTGGTAGTAGAAATAGATACCTTTCCATAAAGAGCTTCCGCTTCAGTTAATTTTTTTCTGTTATTTTCAATATTTTATCAGCCGCACACATTTTAATTGATATATTGTTCTTCGTAATTTTTCTTCTGAGCAACATCATATATTTCATATCTAACATCAGTTTTAACACTAGAATGGCCAAAATTTTAATGGAGTTTTATTAAAATACATTAAACCAGAATTTATAGTTTTAACTATTTAACTTTTTTCTGTGAGGAATATATTTAATTTATTTTGTGGAAAAAATTTCTGGTTCGAATCGAAATATTTTCACTTGGTCCCAGTCAAATTGACCGCTATGAAGTTCTAGTGTGAAAGGTCTTCACAATTTTCTGTCTATATTTCGTGAAGTAAAAAAAGATTGTGAATTGAAGGACACACACAATTATTATCTGATTGGTTTGCTTAATAGCAAACGAATATTAACAGAAAATATTGAAAGATTTTTTATATCACATAGCTGCTAAGATGTAAAATTTATTCTTAGAAACAAAATTTAACAATACATTTTTCCTTATTTAATCGCCGAAAGTTAGCAATTAAATAAGGCCAGGGGTCGTACTTGTCCTGAAATTTCAAGAAAAAGAAATTCTCCCGTACGCATTTCCTTATAGAATATATCTTCTTAAATAAGGCGTAATTTCCCGCGTTTAACCTAGATTTATAATTCTATAAAAAAATACTGATATTTGCCCTCAAAAATTCCCTAAAGCGTACGACCCCTGAATAAGGCAGAAATTTCTATCATATTTCAGTGACAGAGGTGCCAAGCTCGCACTAATCTTCCGTAATGCGTGGATTAATTTAACCCAGTTTAACAAAGTTTTGAACCAGAAAAATTGTTTGATGAATCTTAATTATTTAATTCCAGATTTCTACGTGGAACTTATTTAATTTAATCTCTGAAAAAAGATTCTGGTACGAAATGCATTAAACCAGGGTTAAATTAACCCACATATTCGGAGGATTTATGGCAACTTGGCATCTATGCAGTGATAACAAAAAAAGTATAGGTTGGCAGATATGAAATTATAAACACCGGCTTATTCAAAACAGATGTAATGGCAATAACCTCTTAATATTATCTCTTAACCACTTGAAGGGTGGTGGTTCATTTTTGGGCAACTTAATTTTAATCCGTAACTACCACATTGGCACCAGAATTTTGGAATGAAAATTTTCCTTTTGTAAACTAAGTGAAGAACAGCTTTTACTTGTTTTTAAATAAATTTATCTGTAAATACTGGTGTCACTCAGATATTTCAGCATTTTACGAACAAAAGTACTTTGCCCCTGAAAGGGTTGACTCATTAGGCCACAGTGGTCAATATGGCTTGCACCAAACACATATATTTCGATTCGAACCAGAAATTTTGTCACATACATTTTGAATGTATGCCACCTAGAAGTAAGTTAAATCAATACGTTAAATAGATTTTTAAAAAATTTGGTGTAAAATATTTGTATAAAAGTTGAGTAAATTTTCTGGGGGTTCTATTTTTATTAGGTGGGATATATTATATCCCACCTAATTTTAATTAAGGTGCGCACCAGAAACTTTTAATTAAGTTTTACTTTTATAACTTTGGGGGGGGGGGAGGCTGAAAAATTGCTTTCCCTTATTATGAAATAATTTTTTTTTAATTTCCGGTGGGGATTCAACATTGAGGAAACACAATTTTTTGCCCCTCAACCCTAAAGGGTTAACCCTTTATCTGTTGCATTATGACCTACTGCAATTTTTTTCATGTAATTTTTTTTTCAATTTCTACAATGAAAATTAAAGGATAAAAAAAAACCCTCAAACGTGAGAAATCTAATTCCTTAGGGGTAATTAATTAAAGTGGTACTTTAAAGTACCGTCAGTACGCTATGACAAAAATATCGTAACAGAAAACTCACAAGGTATTTCAAATTGCACTAGAATTGTGGTAAAATATTTTCGATTTAATAAGTACGTCAAATATAGCATTTTTCTTATTTATAAATACATTTTTTGGAAAATTCCGGTGCAAATCATTTATTTCAACATTTTAGCATTGAAAATGCTTTGCCCCTAAAGGTTTAAAAAACTATTTTCTTTATCTTTCGATCTTGTTAGCAGTCCTTTAGTTATGCGACGTCTACATTCCTGGACAACATGTTCTCTAGCATCTCCACATATGCAATATATGAATTTGTATATGCCATTTCTAGCATAGCAAAAAAGAGCCGGTGCAACAACTATTTCGATTTCCTATAAAAAATAATAATGAAACAGAAAAGAAATACTAGGAACATTATTACTACACTACATTTTAGTAATTACATTTTAAAGCAGATGAAAACGATGGATAAGTACACAGACGAAAAGTAAACAAGAAGTTTTTCTTCAACACCCAGTGTACTCACGGTACTTATAAGTACCACCGAGTAATTCAACTTCTAAATCAAATGCATACACCGTTCACCTAAAATAGCTACTGAAATTGTATTCTAAGATCATAATGAACACATAAAAAATCCAACACTTATCTTATATCCTTTACTGTGTTTGCAGCAATAAAAAGACGAACGTGACAATCTGTATAAAATGTTGGCACAAAACACATCGACTGTTTCAAAGATAGCCTCCTTCCTCGCTAAAATAACAAACCTAAAACTACTGCTGCCATGTATCCGAATAAAGTGGAGTTAAAAGAATGTTTTTGAAAAGTACCATTAGAATATTAGTAATATCCGCTATGGGATGAAAATTTAAAGTGAGTGGTACTTATAAGTACAGTCAGCAGATAAACGGTTAAAAAGCTCGTCATAGAAATGTTCTTCTAATTAAAGGAATACAAAAGGTATGCTTTTTTTTTACAAGGGGTTGTACACATATTATAATTCGGAATTTAATTGTTTATACTGCCACCCTTTTCCTATAAATTATATTTAGAAAAACGTTTTCCTTCCGTCTAAAATGACATTTACTGGGAGCACAAGTGCAGATTACGACATACCCAGGATGTGCACAGTTTTCATTTAGCCAAAGTACTTCCAAATAAACATCGTTGCCTTATTTTATATCCGCTAATTGTTACATATTCTGCGAAAGAGTCGAAGATTATTTTTCATTAACTGATGGTAACAAATGTAAAAACCACACGCACCCAGGCTATATCATAATCATCACCTGTACTACCGGCTTAAAAAATGTCCGACTCTTCTACGACAAAAACTTACTGAGTTGTGGTGCTTCAAAGTTTATCATTTTTTTTCCTGTTTTTAAAGCAAGAAGCCTTTCTAGATACGGCTTCTAATTTCGGAACAGGTGGAATAAAAACTAAAAAACATTTTGGCGAATTTACACAAAAATATTTCAGTTTTTAGACTTTAAAAATGCTTTTAAAATGTTTTTTTCAATCCGCTAAGCCATTTCATTTTTAACGCTTTTGTGAAAAGTGTTAACTTCGATCTTTGAGAAACAATTAGTTGAAAATCAGTTTTTTGCCTTTTAAAGGTGGTAAATATATACAACACTAAATTATAATTCGAAACTGCCAAGTTCCATCCAGAATTTTTTAATAAAATTCTGCTTTTGTAATGCATAGGAAGAAAAGAATTCATTCATTTTAAAAAGAATTCGTTCGTCAATTCTGTTTTGAATAGATCATTTTAACATTTTTGAAACATAATTACTTTTCCCCTGAAAGGGTTAAATTCAATTCCTGTCAATGAGGGAAATAATTGTCCAATTTAATGCTAAAACAAATGCTTGAGCTTGTTCAATCCCATTAGTTAAATGTAAAACTAAAAAAAGAAAAAATCTACGATATAATAACCTCTAGGTATCAATTTGTCGACTGTCGATATTTTGCTTTCTAGATTCTAGAATAAACTGATTCATGTAGCTTTAATGTATGAAAATATTTTTTTTATTTCTTCAAATTTTCTTGGAAAATATAATTTAATCAAGATATTTATTTTCACGATCTATTCAAATTGAAAATAGTTTTTTTTTCAATTATAATGTGAAAATCGCAACTATAAAATAGAATAACTTCTATTATTTCCCTTTTATTCCTTTTATATCATAACTGTTAAATCTTACGCTTTTTTTGTACCACAAAAAGTTAATAGAAATTTGTGTCTTATTTAATCGATCAGATTACGACGAATAAAAAAGACAACATTTACTACTAAATTTTTGTCTTACAAAAAAGCGTAAGAGTGGAATATCTGAATAAAAAAATCCACTAAATCGTGAACGCTGATGGTAGCAAATATGCTACCATGGGCAGTAGAGGGTTAAAAGAATATATGGCTATTTCCATGAGTACTTGACTCACACTATAAAAACCCATGGAACTATCCATATATAAGGTTTCTTGCAAGATATATCTATGAAATTTTCAACAGAAATTTTATGCTATATTTCCAACAAATTGTCTTCGGGATTTTCAATTTTGAGTGATAATTGTGAAAATATGCTAATAAATGCAAAACTCACTCATAAAAAAACTTTATTTTTTTACTTAAAATTTTTTTATAAAATTCATAATCAATATTTTAAGAAATTCTGAAGTCAAATTAAAATGACACATTTTCTGTACACAAAAGTGTAAAATTTTTGTAAATCGAGTGAGTACTTCCAGAGTTATATCAAAAATTACATATATGTTTAAAATTTCAAAATTTTAACTTTGTTAAAAAAATATTTAAAATTTTTCAGATTTTTTTTCCGTGAAATACTTTTATTATAACAACACTAGGACTACAGAAAATTTTAGTCAAGTTTTATAAAAAATATTTCACACCAGAATTTTGATTTAAAACAGTTTAACTTTATTATTTAACGTTTTTCTCCTTTGTATCTTTTGAAGTTATTTCATAATCAAATTTCTGGTTTGAACCGAAACATATTCGTATGGTATCCGTCAAAATGACGGCTTACGGTAGTTCTAGTGTTAAAACATTTTCAGAAAAAAATTTCATAAAAAAATCTCGATAAATAAAAAAAATAAAATAAAATAGAATTTTGAGCCCCGGACCTAATATAGTATATTCCAGTATTTAAAATTTCTGTGCTTTCAAATATAGGTCGTTTTAATTATGAATCCAGAAATTAAACGTTTCTGATACTACTGAAATACTTCTATGCAAAGCTGTATGTGAATAATCGTAAATATATTATTAAATAAAAGTGATCACAGGTACACATATTTCAAAGCACAAGCCTTTTAACAATAAAATGAGTGACCTCATTAAACCCCAAAGGGATTTTAATTATTCAAAGTAAAAGTCATTTTAAATGCCATTTTCTGGTAAAAGAGAAAACGAAGGTTTTCCTAATGATTGTGAATAAAACATTTAAATAGTTGCATTATTGTTATAAGTGTTTCCGTGAGACATAATCATAAACTACGCATGAAACACATAAAATTCAACAAAAATACGAACATAAAATTATATCCAGGGTACGTACAATTGTTCCATAATTTTTTAGTAGAATTTTTCGTCTTATTTGAACGTAAAAAAATAGTACAAATTCTGTAAGTAAGCAACACGAGTGTGAATTCTGCAACTCTGCAATTAAATATTAAGCAAATATTTTCTTATCTTAACCTATTGGGTACAGATTTGTCTCAGGGCTGCCACTGGCGTTTTTATTATTATTATTGTTGTTATTATTCTATGCTGCACCACTTTCTCAAAACAAAAACCTTCCATATACGCTTTGACAACATGTGCAAGCGAAATATACTACAAAAATATTTTTCTTTATATAGTGGTATGAATAGAATATAAAAATAGACCCCAGTGGCCAAATGCATGACGAGTCTTAGTCGTCAAATGTACCCAAGTGGTTAAACAGAGGGGGCAGGTTCCTTAGAAATTCCAAGCAGTTTATGCACTTTGATTATATCTTAACCAGGGAAAATATGCGCAGCGTATTCCATACCCAGGATGCGTACGTTATTTTCTTTGTCCCCACTATTTTCAAATAGACTAATTTTATTGCAGTATTTTTAAAAATGATCAGTGATTAAATAAGGCCGAGTTTATTATTTATAAGTGCTGGTCCACCCGTTGTATACCAAAACATAATGGAGTTATCAATAAAGAGGAGGAGGCATATAGTGTACTGTCTACCAGTTACGAGTGAAGTAACTGAGGAGGTTGTCAGAAGATGGCGGCTACTTTTTTTAAATCGGATCTCCAGTTTCTGATTACTGACAGGACAAACAAATCACCAGTAAAATTGAATAGAAAATTTCGTCTTATTTAAGCGTCTTTTTCATGGAATTTTTTCCAAAAAATGTCGTAAAAATTTCTATTTATTTTCACTGGTGTCAGTATACCTTGTAAAACTGTCATTTTGTTTCCTTGGTTGTCACAATATGGCGGAAATGCAAGACCTAACTACCAGTAAAAATGAAAATCTGTTTCTAACATTACTTATGACTGAAATTTTGTAATAATAAGGCGTTTAAATAAGTTGAATATTTCTATATAAATCTACTGGTGGAAGTTTCCACCGGCGGTAAACAGCGTCTGCGATAGCGGTTACAGTTGAAGCTTCACTATTTTAAGGATATGTCAGTTCCTCTTTATTAATAGTTCCATGCAAAACATGAACACCTGTTCAAGGCTTAAAATTTAATTTAAAACTTTTTGTGTTGTGAATGGTGTGAATTAATAAAGAAGGTCTAAGAAAGTCTTCCAAGCACGTCGATGATATTTTATGACTTAGTTTCTTAGCTTACAAGTCTCGTACCACTTGTTTTCCAATAGTATATTTATTAATCTTATTTGGTGGCCAAAAATTCTTCAATTACATAAAACGAAGATTGCTTTTAAGAAATAGTGGTTCGAGACTTGGCAGCTATGCAACAACACTTTCTCGGAATTTACGTTTTCCAACCGATTACACTTTTTTTTACTCTCTTTAAATATGCAAACAAGGCCAGAATTACAGCAAGGAAAAACTTCCACCAATATTTCTGTATAGATGTTTTTACCTCAATTGAACGCAGAAACTTTATCTTAACCCTTAAATGCCTGTGTTTTCAAAAATCATTTTAAAAATGTTTTTCGGCTTTCTTTTCATAAATAAATCATGGCAAAATACTTTAAAAAATCATATTTTGTTTTAAGTATGGTTTACGGCTAAAAAACTTTTTGTTACTAATCGGCAATACTGGTGTTTAATTGAAAAAATAGTTTTCCTTGATAAAATTCTATAATATTAAACACACAAGAATTTGAGAACTATGATAAGAAATAAATTTTACTTGCTCACTGCAGAACAAAATAGGGTATTTCGCAAGCTTCCAAACAAAACAAAAAGAACATGTATCAACAATTGAAAAAATAAATGTATCTTTCTTCTTAAACAGCACAAGCGTTGCCACCTAAAAGTTGAAAATCGATTTAATAATATTTTCAGAATGTATTTTATTGGCAACATTAGGCATTATAGCTTCAATATTATTTTAATAGTATTTTAGAAGCCTAAATTGGGTATGTTGCCGAAAGGCAACACCCGGCATTTAAGGATTAAATAAAGATAAAATTTCTCTAGACAAATACTGGTGGAAGTTTGCCCTGCCGAGTAAAAGCTGAACTCTGCGGCAATTTACACTTTTTCTCTTGCCTCCCTTTACAGTTGTAAATGCAGGGTTCTATTATAATTCACAAAACGCCTCACAAAACATCTCCACAAAGCCTCTCGATCATTCAGAAATCAAATATTTCCCATATGATTGAATACTTTGACACAAAAGTACCCGTAAATATATTTTTAAGGCGAGAGGCATGTGATGTTGAAAATAACATATCATCCCATATCATTATTTATCTCCTTTGTAAAATTAAATTCCCCATTTAAAAATTTTATTTCCCCTTTCATAATTATAAACTGAATCAAAACTTCCTCTCCTTTCTAAAAAGAATATATCTATTTCTTCTTTTCATGCGCTTTATTTTTCAGTTACTTAAGTTTCCCAAGTTCACCCAAAGCCGTTAATAAAATAAATCAAAAACAAATCTTTTTCTCATCCTAAAATCATTAACTGTTCGAACATATTTTCCTTCGGTTAACGAATATATATAAAAAAAGATATTCTTTGACCATATGTTCCAATTGTAGCAGTTATTTATACACCCAGTGTTAATTTTCAGTTTGATAGTCAATACAACTGTCTTTTCGGCCGTAAATATATACTCTGTTTACATTAAAATCGGCGCCCGGCATCTGTGTTGCTGCTTCTAAATGCATATTTCCCATCAATTAGCTTTGGCACACGCATTTGTACGTTGAAATGCTAAAACGCCAATCAACGGTCCTTTTGGCTACCTTTTAATTCAAAGTTCCATTAAATGATATATCTTTGGCGTTATAATGGTCTAGAGTACCAAGATTTTGGCTCGACACATTGGCAACGATATCTGACAAATTATTCATTCCTTCTCTATACATCTTACTGTTAACAGCTAACTAAAAGGGTCCCTCTCTGGCATTTACATATTTCATGTCAATATGCAATAAAGCCATCCTTCGATCAAATTTGCAGAGTTCTTCTTTTTGTACTTGTATATTGTTGTATTCAAGGATTTACGAACCTGGATTTCCAAAAAAACGATTATTTTAAAAATTCAATACTTTTATGAAATGTTTTCGCTACAGATAGATCATGGTCTACAGTATAGGGCAGATGAAATTTTGAAATGCGAAAATTATTCAGTCAGGTATTTGGCTTTCTATGGAAAGATTGGAACATAAAATAACCACTTTGCAACACATCTTATATATTATTTCTGTTATCAACATACCCTTTTCTACTCATATACAAAACGCACAGCGATGAATGAGGTATCATTCGAAAGGTTTTTTAACCGGCTACTTGCACAGTACGCTCACATTTCGTTAAAATACGTTGTTTGATTAAAAACTGCAGTTAATTAAAAAAAATGACTGTAATATTTTACTTTCTTTCTCTTTCACTTCGCAGTTGCCTAACAACTGTTTATCAAACGCGAATCAAAGAAAACAAAATCCATGAAATATCCAAAAGGTTTCCCATAGTTTGACAATATTTAAAATGAAATAAATAGAATAACAAAAAGAACATAAGCAACCTTTCCGTTTATTTCGCCATTTTAATAATTTATGTAAAAACACTTATCTGTTATCGATAGTCAGATCATACTTACATAAATGAAAGAAATTCCTTGCGTTACCAATAGCAATAGAAAATAATAATTGGAAAAATAAATTACGCATTATTTAAACAAAATAATTATGTTGCCATCAACAATCTATTGAGTCGTTCGGAAAGTCGTGTCCTTTTGAGAAAATCAATCCGCACCGGAAAATTCTGCACGGTAATCATTAGACATCGTAATCAATGTCTAATAATTAAATGATAAGATTTTCCGGTACGAATTGATTTTCCTAACACGACAAGACTTTCCGAGCGACCCAATAATATTTCTAAAGGAAAGAATGTGTCTTAAAATTGTCGTCGCTATTGAAATTGCAGGTAATATTTCAAGGGGGCGAAATCGAAGTAGCATACATATTATTATTAATGTCAGCATCCCTTTCTCTATGCAGATGCAAAACGCACAACGATGAATGGAGTTTTCGTGCGAAAGATGTTTGACACTCGTACTTCGTTAAAGCACGCAGTTGGATAAAAAATTGCCATTTATTAAAAACTAGCAAACCCCGCGGCTTTGCACGCGTGATATTTGAAATATGCCAAGTGATATTTACATGTCTAATTTTTATTAAAAGAAATTATACTTTTAGGAATAATTCAAAAATTACTATTTAAAACATAGTTTGACTAAACTGCATTATTACACTGCATTAGGCAGAAATGAGACTGAAATTAATAAAAAGATATAAAACTAAATAAATGATAATTTAGAAAATATTTTGAAACTTTTATGCTCAATTAATACGCTTATTTCAGTATTCATTTGAAGTTATGAATTTTTTAGGAACCATCTTCTTACATCTTAAAATTAACCATCATGTCGAATTTCCAGCTCCTTGTCTAACAGTCTACCACCTCTCTGGTGTTAGTTGCACCAACATAAAATGTCGAAACAGAGTTGAAATAAAATGTCTCGAAAAATGTTCAAACAGAGACTGTCACCATTAATTTGTCAACATCAACCTTGAAATCGGTTGGTATTTCCCAATATTCTATAGAAAACGGAATTTGGATGTTTTTAAAGGCTTTCTTGTTGTTCCTGCCAACCAGGTGGTAGTGACACCGGCATAAAATATAGCCCGTATAGGATCAGGGACTATCACTCTTGATTCGCAACCAATAACTTCTGTAATCGGTTTATTGTTTCCTGAGATACAGTAGAAATCGTAATTTAGGACTCTTTTAGAATGCTTTTCGCTCTTTCCCTTCGCTTCACCTCTTTTTAATTTCGAATTTATTTTAGACTGTTCTTAGAGGACATTTATATTTTATAAGTAACTGCCTGCTATATTTAAAGTTTCAGGCCTCTTCAGTAAAGCAGAAATCGCAATTTGGAAAGTTTTTGGCTCCTGCAAGCATCTAGGGTTTGTTGACATAAAATATAGCTTATGTTTGAGCAGTTTGAGTTATATCACCATCAATTTGCAACCATTATATTTAAAATCGGTTTCGTATTGCATGCGATTGCATAAAAATCGTAATTTAGAACGCTTATAGAACGCTTTTCACTCATTTCATCCTTTTAAATCTGTAATTTTCTTTCGACAATTCTAAAAAAGCACTTGCATCATTGAAGTGATAACCATTCCAAATTTAAAATGTTAGAAATCCCTCTTTAACACAAAAAACGCAATTTAGAACATTTTTTGCTCCTGTAACACCTAGGTGGTAGTAACAACAACGTAAAATATAGGCTATGTATATAGGCTATGTTGGAGCGAGGACTGTCACCATCAAATTGAAACCATTACTTCTGAAATCGGTTTATATTTCCTGAGATTGCGTATAAATCGCTATTTAGAACGTTTTTAGAACGCTTTTCGTTTATTTTCACTCAATTTAAATTTCAAATTTTAAAGAACTCTTCTTAGAAAGCATTTACATCTCATAAGTAACTACCATGCCAAATTTCAAGTTGCTAGCCCCTTCAGTATCACAAAAAATCACAATTTAGAACGTTTTTTAAAATGCAACCGCAAGGTGGTAGTGACGCCGACAGGAAGCAAATCCTATATTGGAGCAAGGGCTGTCATCATCAATTTCCCGCTATTACTTTTGAAATCGGTTGGGTACTTTCTGAGATTCCGTAGAAATCGCCATTTAGAACGTTTTTCAGAACTCTTTTCGCACATTTTCACCCCTTTTAAATTTCGATTATTTTAAGAAATGTTCTTAGAGATAATTTATATCAAATAAGTAACTACCATGGCAAAGTCCATGTATCTGGGCTCTTCAGTAATACAAAAATCGCAATTTCGAATGTTTTTTTGCTCCTGCACCACCTTTAAGGGTAGGGGCACAGACATAAAATGTAGCCTATGTTGGAGCAAGGGTCATAACCATGATTTTGACACTATTATTTTTGAAATCGGTTTGGCACTTTTTGAGATTGCGTAAAAATCGCCATTTAGAACGTTTTTTAGAACACCCTTTTGCGCATTTTGACCCCTTTTAAATTTCGATTTTTTTTAAGAAATGTTCTTAGAGATCATTTATATCTAATAATTAACTACCCCACTAAAAATAATCTTAAGATTATCTGAAGAAATCTCTAGTTTCTCCAGAAATTCTACAGAAATCTGAAGAAATTTTACAGGTTTAGCTTTACCTTCAAAATATCTGCAAAATATCTGCAGATATTTCTAAGAATATCTGCAGAAATGGGCCAATTACCTACAGATTGCTGGGCCAATTACCTACAGATTTTCTGCAGATTTTTTTTAGTGGGGTACCATGCCAAATTCCATGTATCTGGGCCCTTCAGTAATACCAAAAATCACAATTTCGAACGTTTTTTTGCTCCTGCACCTCCTTTAGGTTTAGTGGCACCGACATAAAATGTAGCCTATGTTGGTTCAAAGGTTGTCACCATCATTTTGACACCATTATTTTTTAAATCATTTTGGTACTTCCTAAAATTGCGTTAAAATCGCCATTTAGAACGTTTTTTAGAACGCTTTTCGCGCATTTTCACCCCTTTTTAATTTCGATTTTTTAAAGAAATGTCCTTAGAGATCATAAGTATCTTATAAGTAACTACCATTCCAAATTTCATGTCTCTAGGCCCTTCAGTAACACAAAAATCGCATTTTTAGAACGTTTTTTGCTCCTGCACCCCCTTTTGGCCGGTGGCACGGACATAAGATATAGCCTATGTTCTAAGTTGGACTAACACCATCATTTTGATACCATTACTTTTGGAATCGGTTCGGTAGTTCCAGAGCTTACCTCCTACAAATAAACAATTTTAACCTCTTTATAACATTAAGTATAGATTAATGAAATAACCTATATCAGCAAATAATCTCAAAGATTTCAATGCAAAAACCTCGCACGGATCCACTCGTAATATTGTACTTGAACATTTTGTACTCTTGGATTTCCCACGTATGTACCAAAAAAGAGGTTACTTTCTGATCTTCGAGCGATAAACTATTAAGATACAGGCATGGAACTATTAATAAAGAGGAACTGACATACCCTTAAAATAGTGAAGCTTCAACTGTAACCGCTATCGCGGAAGTTGTTTACCGCCGGTAGAAACTTCCACCAGTAGATTTATACAGAAACTTTTAACTTATTTAAACGCATCATTATTACAAAATTTCAGTCATAAATATTCCTAGAAACAGATTTTCATTTTTACTGGTAGGAGTTTACTTTGGCAGCAGTTAGGTCCTGCGTTTCCGCCATATTGTGACAACCAGGGAAGCAAACTGAAAGTTTTACAAGGCATACTGACACCAGTAAAAACAAATAGAAATTTTTATGACATTTTTGGCATAAAATTTCCATGAATAAGACGCTTAATTAAGACGAAATTTTCTATTTAATTTTACTGGTGGCATGTTTGCCGTGGAGGCAATCAGAAACTGAAGATCCGATTTAAAAAATGCAGCCGCCATCTTGTGACAACCTCCTCAGTTACTTCACTCCCAACAGGTAGACTTAACACTATATGTATCCTCCTCTTTATTCATAACTCCATTGATACAGGCATGAGTTTGACCGCTGCCATCGAAATACTCAACACCAGAGGGCACGAGTGTGACGTCATCACTAATCGACTGCCATCTCTCTACTTTTGGAATTCGCACCAGAAAATTTTGAATAGCAATTTTCTTTTCTTTTATTTGTGGAATGTCTATCATGTTATAAAACAATAATAACTATTTAAACTTACTGGTGTGAATTTGGAATCCCCCAATAAAAAATCAGCCAGATACGGCAACACTGTTGCATTCCGAATTCTCACCTGTAAGTTTAAACAGTTATTATTATTTTATAAGATGATAGATATTCCACAAATAAAATAAAATTGCTATTCAAAAATTTCCGGTGTGAATTCCAACACTAGTGAGAAGTCGGTCGGTTAGTGATGACGTCACACACGTGTCCTGTGGCCTTGAGTATTTCGATGGCGGCGGTTTGCCACTACGTAAGGATGTAAGATGAAGTAAAAAAAAGTTCATTAGGAAGTTTGTAATCTGTCCGGTTCTAAACATAAAAAAAAAAAAATTCAAATTTTTAACAAAAAATAAGATTTTTTTCGAAATAACGTATTAACCCTTTCATGGGCAGTGGCATGTTTATGAAACCACTTAATTATAATTCCCAAACTCTACGATGGCACCAGAATTTTGCTAAAATCCTTTCCATTTAATATGTATGTAAAATTTGTTCGTAAATTCTGGTGCGAGTTATTCATTTCACCATATTATTACAGAAAGTACTTTGCCCTTGAAAGGATTAATTGAGTCGTAAACTCTGAAAATACAAATGCCTAACCCAATAATGCCCAAATATAAACCTGCAAATGCAAACGTATTTAGAGCTTAGAATTGCATAAGAACATGTCAAATTGCAAAAATAGCCTCCAAACGGTTTGTCCCAAGGAGCTTGGAATATATTAGAAAAAAAACGAGAAAAATCATGCGTCACATATTTTATGAAACACTTTCCCAAACATTCAGACCACAGTAACAAAATTTCGCGGTTTAATAAATTGAAAGATGGTGCCTAAGGAAACAATTTGAAAAACCCATACTGCATTTTAAAACCTAATTTCAGTAATTGCCATCTATAGTCAGAAACCTATTTGAGTTTTCTTGTGCAGCCCTGTATATATACTACATAGTATGCTGAAATTTAATTCATTTAAGGAACGCATAAAACAGTTGAGAACATCCTTTCAGCAGATCCCGCCAACAAGAGGAAATGTATTTGAGCATCCCTGTATATTATCTATAGAATTTACACGCGTCTAATAATATGGAAAAAATAGTTCAAGTAAAAATGTATGTCACAGTTGAAAACACATTTTCAGAAACTATTGCTAATAGATAGTACTGTAATCGAATTATTTGTGTGTCTCTGTGAATAAACCATAAATGCTACGCACACCGCATTCTGTAGAGAGCATCTTATTAAGCGCCTATGGGATTTAAAATAATAACATTATCTCTAGGGAAATACTAGTATGCAAAAAGACCGAGACTTAGCAGCTCTGCAATTTCAATAAGTTTGAAATAGAGTAACACCTTTAAAATACACTGTAAACAATTTTCCCCATAGCTCATAATGTAAAAAAATTCTTTTGAGTGAACCTGTAAACGAACGATAAAGGTTAAACTAGGGGTGTAAAAATGGAGGCGCCAGCGGACAGTTTCTCACCACTAAATTTTATTAGTTTTCTTCGCTTAAATTTTATTAGCATTCTTACAAAACATTTAGACGAAATATTAGACGAAAAATAACGAATAAAATTTAGTGGTGAAAGATTGCTCACTGGAGCCTAGATTTTTACGCCCCTTATCTAAAGACTTAATTTTCAATACCGAACATGCGATAGTAAACCTTAAACACATGTACCATTTCCATGGGAATGCGAATATATTTTTGCGAGTTAGAGCCAGACCAGACAAACCGAATACATAGACGCATTTTATTATGTTGGAAAGTTTCAAAATTGACATTTTGAGAAAAATGACATTAACACTAGAAAGATGGGAATTTTTACTCAAATTTTATAAAAATATTTAATACCAGAATTTTTATTTAAATCTGTTTAACTTATTTAATTAGCCATTTTTTTTTACGTTTCTTTTAAACTTACTTTAAAAAGAAATTTGTGGTTAGAACCGAAATATATCCATATGCTTGGGGCCAAAATGGCCTCTCACCGTCATTGTAGTGTTAATGATTAAAATTTTCGACAAGATTAGAGATTTTGTCATATTATGTACAGTTACCAGTGAATATCTTTTTGGAACATATTTTATCTGGATGTTTTATGTTTTTACAGTCTTATTTGTCTTTTAAGCTGCTTTTTTTCCTAGTCGAAAACCGTCATTTTTCCTCCATCTCATATCCTTCAGTAAAACTAATCATAACTACTAAACACATATCAAACTATAAACACGCAAAAAGTCAAATGAGTCACCTCACCTCATTAAACCCCCAAAGGGATTTTAATTATTCAAAGCAAAAGTCATTTTAAATGTCATTTTAGGCTTAAAGGAAAACAAAGGTTTTGCTAATGATTGTGAATAAAATATTCAAATAGTTACATTATAGTTATAAGTGTTTCAGTGAGGCATAATAACAAACTGCGTATGATAAATTCAGTCTAGAGCCACACCCTGCAATCAGTTGTTATTCCTCTGGGATTATATTATATTTCTAATAATGAGTGCTGTAGTGGTATGCCAGAAAAAACACATTTTTAATAATCACTTCATGAGAGTGAAAGATTTCGATTGGCCAAAATTTAGCACAATTTTTCTATTCTACGATATTTAATAATAAAAGCTCATTACATATAGTTTTATTAAGATTACTAAGTAAAATTAATTAGCATAATGCCGGTATGCAAAATAAATTATAGGGTTATAATAGTATGATAACATACAGGAAGTATAAATTTCTAATGACGCAGTGTACGTTTCGAAATTAAGAACGCCTCGTTTGAAACATATACAGGGGCAGTAACCTCGATGGAATTTTAGTAAATAAAATTTTATTAAGCTTTCTTAACCTAAAGGTTCTTAATAGCTTTACATTATAATAGTAATAATTGAAAATTTAGCTCTAGGTTAACTAATTTATTAAAATATCATTAAATTATATTATTTATCACATAAGTAATCGCCCAATCCATGAAGGCTTTTTTCACACTTTTTCACCTAAATCAGCTTTGTAAAAAATAAAAGCAAATATAAACAAACGAAAAATACATTTTTTTTATATGTTATAAATAAACTCAAATCAAATTGCTTTTTTGTTACAAATTTCCGCAGCAATTATTTTAAGTAATATAAATTATAGAATCAGAGTTTTAAAAAAATGAATGTTGAGAAATACACTGAAGTACAACTAATCAGCTCAAATTTGGAAAAAAAAAAGCAGAAATGCATATACCAAAAAAATAGCTGTCATACAAGAAGCCATTCATAACATCTATCTTAAGTAAAAGCTTTTCTTGACATACAACATAAAAGCTAAATTTTATATGAAAGATTTTGGTGTAAATCTGGCATTTTGGAACAAAAATTAAGTGGGATATATTATACGCCCTTCAAGCGGTTAAAGTAATTTTCTTATCTAATGGGAGAATTATCTGAGATTAAAGATGGCGAAAAAAACTGTAAGAAATTAGTGGTGTCCAGATCATTTGGAGCCATGATTTACGCGGGATACCTGGCAACACTAGTTGAGACCATGGAACTATTAATAAAGAGGAACTGACATATCTTTAAAATAGGGAAGCTTCAACTGTAACCGCTTTTGCAGGGGTTGATAAGCCGACGGTGGGATTTCAACCAGTAAATTTATATAAAAATTTTCTGCTTATTTAAACGCATTATTAATCCAAAACTTCAGTCATAAATAACAGCAGAAAAAGATTTTAATTTTAACTGGTATATAATTACATTGGTGGCAGTCAGGACCTGCGTTTTCTCCATATCGTGACAACCAGAGAAATAAACTGACTGTTTTACAAGGCACACTTACACCAGTCAAAGCATGTAGAAATTTTACTAGACTTATGAGAAAATATTTCCATGTATAAGACATCTAAATAAGACTAAATTTTTTATTCAATTTTACTGGTGGGAAGTTTGCACAGGCTGCAATCCGAAATTGTGGATTGTTAAAAAAAGCAGCCGCCATCTTGTGGCAACCTCCTCAGTTACTTTACTTGCAACTGGTCGACAGTACACTAAATGTCCCCTCCTCTTTATTCATAACTCCATTGTTGAGACATTGAATGCGTAAGATAAATATATACACTATATGGTCCAAGGTGACCGGTCACTTGCGATTTTAGACGTTTCGTTAAATATGTAGAAAAATACATGCGGAATTAACCTGAAACTGCAGGTGTGTAAACAGTATAGTATAGGTCATATATTTCCGAAAAGATTTTTTCCCGGAACCCCATAGGGGACCATCAACAAATTGGAAAATAACGAATATCTTTTGGATAATCCTGTAAACACTAATGTAGCAAAAGCGTTCAAACTCAAGATTATTAATAAGTGGCTTATTGTAATATACTGTGTTCATTTTTATGATGATAGCATGTACACTTGTAGAGAAATTAAGGTTTTTATAAAAACAGTCCCACATTTCGCCAAGTTTTTTGCTTTTAATTTGCAGAGTTCTTAATATAAGAAAAGTTATTTTCAGAAAACATGACACACAACATTGTACACAATACTCTGTAATCAGAATTAAAAAATAATGAAAATTGGATGAAAAATGCGCAGGTTTACTAAAAAATGCTTCACTGCTCATGCGCGAATGCAATCAAAATATAATGAGCATAATGTATCAGTTAAGTATATAAAGCAACTTTCGTGAAAGTCTCAAAATTATAGCTTGAAAATTCTGAAAATTATCGTCGATAGAATAAGCTCGAAATCCGTTGTTCCCAAAAGGAAGCAAAAAGATGAGGGGTTGTATCTAAATATAAGTACGTGCAATATTGTGCACGCTATATTGGCACTAATCAACAGATATAATATATAATATATAAGTTACATTTTTCCGTTCTAAAATACTGGCAGCTAAAAATCGCAGCATGTGACTTACACTACAAGTACTCATGGAAATAGCCATATCGTCGGTCCCATGTCAAACTATCCAATGTGAAAATAATGGGCTACTTTTTTAAAATTCAGATCTCTTGATTGGCCCCACTTTTCTGAGTGGTAAAATTTCCTTTGTTTTCGCCTTAATTAATATGTCATTAAATAAGGTTCAATAAAGCGAATTTCACTATTTCAAAAAAAGTGGTGCCAATCAATAAATCTGAATTTTAAAAAAGTAGACTACTGTTTTCACATTGGATAGTTTGACATGGTACCGACGAGATATTACTTTCTTTCTTTCTTTGGCTGTTAATGCGGAACTGACATATCCTTAACCCTTTCCGGCACGGGCAATTTTTGTTGTAAAATAATGAAATGATTGACTGACACCGGAATTTTGAAACTACTTTTTTAGAAATTAAAAACAGGTTACTTTTAGTGTTCATTCTATAAACAAAATTTTACTAAAATATTCTTGGTGTCGATCGTAAGTTTGGAATTAAAATTAGGTATCCCGACCCGGGCACAGTGTGCCGGAAAGGGTTTACCCGGGATTACACACGCAGGGTATGACATACTGAGGATGCGCACGATTATTATATTTCTCACCACTATTTTTCGAAAGGTAATCCTCAAATAATTTTATCGCAGAATTTGTGAGCAATGTCATTGATTAAATAAGATGACGATTTTTATTTGAATTTATTGGTGGCAAAGTATAAATCGTACATATCCTGAATATGCGCGAACAATCCCGGGTTAAAACAGTGAAGCTTGAATTGTAACCGCTTTCGCTGGGGTTGATTGCCGCCGGGGCAAACTTCCAACAGTAACTTTAAATAGAAATTTACTTTTTATTTAAACTCCTTATTAATGCAAAATTTCAGTCGTAAATAATGGCAAAAACAGATATTCATTATTACTGTTTGAAGTTTACTTCGGTGGTAGTCAGGTCCTGCGTGCCCACCATATTGTGACAACCTAGACAACCTCATCTGAGTGTCAGTGAAAAACATTATAATACCTGTGCAAACTGCCACTGCTAAAAACAAATAGAAAATTTAACCATATTTATAAGACTGGACACTGTCGAAATAAAGTAAAATTTCATAAAAAAAGACTATCGTTCTTTTTAAAAATCACATTAAAATATCGTACACCGCATCCCAAAAGTTTGGACAATCAATAAAATTTGCATTAACATAAAAAGTAATAAGGTACAATTACAATTCTTGAAATAGGTAATAAAGAAAAGCAATTTTGCTGATATACACATATAAATTATGATCAAAAGCTTGAAATTATAAAATATACATTAAATTATATAAGAATGTGCTGTCCCAAAAGTATAGATAATCGTAATTTTGTTTGGTTTTACATTTTTAAAAGTAACTAAAAACTTTCTTTGAGTATTTAATTGTATTGCCACGGCACTTTATAACATCAAATACACGTTGTTCCATAGAATTAACTAAGCATTGCATTACAGAAGCAGGTATTTCATACCACGCTTTGTCAATTGCAATTTTTAAGTCATTTACACATGTATATTGCTTTCCATTTTCATATATTTTACAAGATAAGATCGCCATATGTTCTCCATGGGATTCAAATTTGGTCTAAGTGCTGGCCAGTCAAATAGTGTGATATTGTTTCATCTAAACCATGATTTCGATGATGTAGAGGTATGGATGGATGCCCCATCTTGTTGGAAAACGCAGTCCGTTCCTGCTGGCAAATCCATAATTGGCAGTAAATTGGTATGTAAAATATCCTGATAATCCTCTGATTTCATTTTTCTTTCCATAAATCGTAGAAATGTTTGGCTTTTGAAAGAAAACCCTCCCCAGGTCATTACGGATCTTCCGCTTTGTTGCTTGCTGAAACAGTTCTTGAGTTCTTTTCTTAAGTCATGCCAGTAAAATTTATGACCATCAGGGCCGTCTAAATTCTATTTCTTTTCATCACTGAAGAAAACAGTAATCCATTTTTCACCGTATGACATATGCTTTCTAGCCCACTTTAGACATGTATCTTTAAGACGTCTCTGCTTTAAGCAAGGTTTTGCTTTCATTCTCCTGTAAACAATATTTGTTGAAGCTTTCATTCTTCTGTGTACAGTACTTTTTGAAATTCTGGAAATTGTTGCAATTTCACGCAGAGATAAATTATCAACTGAAGCCATTTTTAATAACATTCTATCATTACGTAGTTTGGATTTGCTAGCAGGACCGGACTGTGTTTACCAACAAGATAGGGCATATATCCATTACCTCCACATCATCGAAATCATGGTTTAGATGAAACAATATCACACTATTAGACTGGCCAGCACTTAGTCTAGATTTGAATCCCATGAAAAACATATGAGAGATCTTATCTCGTAAAATATATGAAAATGGAAAGCAATATTCATGTGTAAATGACTTAAAAATTGCAATTGACAAAGCGTGGTATGAAATACCTCCTTCTGTAATGCAGTGCTTAGTTAATTCTATGGAACAACGTGTATTGGATGTTATAAAGTGCCGTGGCAATACAATTAAATATTAAAAGTAAGTTTTTTGTTACTTTTAAAAATGTAAAACCAAACAAAATTACAATTATCTATACTTTTGGGACAGCACATTTTTATATAATTTAATGTATATTTTATAATTTCAAACCTTTGATCATAATTTATATGTGTATATCAGCAAAATTGCTTTTCTTTATTACCTATTTCACGAATTGTAATTGTACCTTATTACTTTTTAGGTTAATGCAAATTTTATTGACTGTCTAAACTTTTGGGACGCGATGTATTCATTATAAAAATTAACCTCAAATACTATTCGCCTCGCCAGTGGATGAGAAGTTTTGCTCTCAAAGCTGGTAGATGAGAGGTGCCCGTCAGCGTAATCGTCCGGAGTTTTCGAGGGTTTCTTCGAACCTTGCTTAGCTTACGTAAATACGGGTTCGGATCCCTTAGAAAGGTCCCCATTGAGGGCATTCCCTTCCTTGGCCTATATCCCTCGTACAAATAATCGGCCTTGGCTAAAACACGATACACCTTAAACATTATTGAAGGATGTATAATAAAATAGGATTATATAAATACCGTATATTTCTGCGTATAATGTGCTGTTCGAGCAAACGCACATAGACGCAGGGATTTTATTTAATAAAATGTTACTTATTGTTGTGTCGAACTTATTTTACTTTATTTATTACATAAATATTCTGGATCTAAATATTCCGCATTATATGCGGGAAAATACATTAAATTAAATATATGTTTTAAAATAGGATATATTTATTCCTTACTAACTACAAGAATATGGGAAGAAAGAGCAGCAATTCAGGCATATCTTTAGTAATGGAATTAATATTGAACTTTTGAATGATGCTATATATCTTCAGAAACGACTTCTATTGTATCTATTGTTTCAAAAACAAAATACTTGAATTACACGAGAAATATTACCAAGTAGCCTTCAAAATTCAATTTATTTTTATTGGAAATTTAGGGAATCCAATTTATCTGTGTGGATTTCTCCAAAATGATGAGCTTATCTTAAAAAGCGAGAATCTAAATATTCCAGATGCTAGTAAACATCATTATTATAGAACTTTATTTCAGAGTCTAAAGCTGTTTTAAATTTTTGCCCAGATTTTACAGGCATTATTTGACTAAGATAAACATGTATGTATTGCATCAATATAAAATAAGTTACAGATTCTTTTCGAATATATTTTACTAACTATTCACATCGAAGAATTTTTATGAAATTTTTTTATTTAGTGTTCCTTTTTTATATCACATTTTGTAAGTTATCTTTTGATAGAAATTTGCTAAGATTAAATTTGGAGTTGTTGCTCAAGATGTTACGCCTTTATTCGTCCTGTTTTTACGTTGACACATAGCTGACAACTTTTACGCTTTCTTCCTACCACTAAAACTTTAGAGCATATATTGTCTTAACTAATCGTAGAAATCTCACGATTAAACAAGGCAAAAATCTCTATTAAATTTTAGTGGTAGCAAAAAAGTGTAAAAGTTGGCAGCTATGTTGCTGTATAGAAGTTCGTCAGAAATAGATAACGGTAATTTTATGTAAGCGCACCTTCGTGAATTTAATTAAATATCATATCAATAGAGCACTACTGACTACGCGACCGTGGGCAGAAGAGTTACTGCTTTTTCCGCATAGAAATTTTCACCTCACTTAATCACAGAATTTCTGTCATTAACCCGGGAGAACGCGCGCCGGGCCTGATAGTCCCAGAGTGCGTAAGGTTTTTACAATTCTCACCACTATAGTTTTAAAAGTCATCTTCAACTTATTTTATCGCCAAATTTTTAACAATTGACTCAAACTGAATAAGGTGACGATTATTATTTGTATTTATTGGTGACAAAGTAAAAAACCATTCATACCCTGAGTATGCGCGCGTTCTCCCGCGTTAAATATGGCGAATATCACTTTTCTCAAATAAGTGTTTGACCGCACATTTTGAAAGAATTGTGAACGCCGGTGTATTAATTAATGCTTTAGTGACCGCATGGTTTCGTCGTTTTACCAATTACCCCCGCCTATGAATATTAATCTTGCATGTTGAGTTATTTAACCCTTTCAGAGGCAAAGTACTTCTATTGATAAAATGTTCAAACAATTGAATGGCACCAGGATTTACAAACAATTTTTTTGAAGATAAGTAAAAGCTTTTCTTTACATACTTTATAAAAACAAAATTTTATTTTAGCATTCGGCTGCCACTGTGGAATTTTGGAATTAAAAGTAGGCGGGGTATATATCCACCCCACCCCCCCCCCCCTTCAAAGTGTTAAGCAAAATATTTATGTATTCAGGTTTGCTATACAAATGGATATATATATATATATATATATTATATATATTATAATGATACTATCTCTAATTGATGTATTCATACACAGTATGTCCCAAAATTTGTCGGACTGGTCCTATAAAAAAAACATTAAACATTAAGAACGGAAATGATAATTTTGACCTATGTTTATTCGGAATAATCCCCGCTGTACTCAACACACTTTTACGATTGTAATAGTCATTAAAACACTTCTGGAAGTCCGCCTTAGCAATTTGCGTCAAATAGTCGGCCGCAGTCACTTGAATGTTCGAAATTCCAAAAAAGTGGTCCCCATTAGGTGCAATTTCAACTTGGGAACTGGAAATAGTCACAAGGATATAAATTAGGGGAGTAAGGAGGATGGTTGAACATGACGAACCCTTTAAAATCCAGAAACTCTTGCACTTTTTTGGTCATCATTCAGAGAATGGGGGTGGCGGACAAACTTTGCATAGAAATTCCGTTTCTTTAAATCTTCCGTCAGGATCCGACGAATTGTGCTTTTGCTGATACTTGCCAAGTCCTCGATCAATCTGGCCGCAACACAACGATCTTTTTTTAGGATAACACTCACTTTCATGATTTGTTCGGGTGAACGATCGCTTCTCGGACGGCCATCATCTTCCAGACACTCCCTTCCATTTTTAAACCTATTGTATCATTCAAAAACAGTCAATCGACTTAGGGCCAGTGGGCTACTTTTTTTAATTAAGATTTCTTAATTGATTCCACTTTTTTGAATGATAAAATTTGGCTTATTTAATGACATATTAATCAAGGCGAAATCAAGGGGAATCATTCAAAAAAGTGGTGCCAATCAACAAATCTGAATTTTTAAAAAGTAGCCCATTGGCAACACTGATTAGGGATTTGCATAGCTGCCAACATCTTACGCTTTTTTGTACCACAAAATTTTTGCCTTTTTATATCGCCAAAATCTGTCGATTAAATAAGTTAAGAATTTCTATTAATTTTTTTGGTACAAAAAAGCGGAAGAGTTGGCAGCTATGGCTTTGTCTCCGTAAAGTTTTTCAGCATTTGCAGTGTTTCTCTAGATGTTCTTCTAAGCTTGACATGTTCGTTCGTTGTTCGACCTTTGCAAGCTTCAACATGATCACGTTACACTGTTACAACAAACCGGAAACACTTAACATCACACAGCAGATAGCAATTGTATCGCTTTATAAGACAAAATGTTGTTGTGCTTTCGATATCACCTGCTGAGACACAGCGAAATCTATTGCCCTTTAGTTTAACCAGTCCCGAAAATTTTGGGACGGACTGTTTATACATTGTATGATGTACGAATATTTTGTACATTTTTGAGAATTTATATAATACATGGGATGTAAACGGTTGTTGGTTGGTTGGTTGTATAGAGTTTTATGGCACACATTTCCTTCGGGGACATGCTGCGCCAAAAAAATAAGAGATGTAAACGGCACTTCCGCATTAGGAGTTCCAAATAACTCAAATTCAAGTCTGTGGTCGCTATTGTTACACGGGCCCTTACACGGGCAAATCAATTCTGTTGCTGAAATGCTGAAATTATTGAGTGCCAACTGAATATACGAGCAAATTAATTTGAAAATAAAAAAAAATGATTACCTTCACGTACACTATTAAAGGAAAAAAGCTTTTTAAAAAATTCTGGGACAATTCCGGCAGATGAGAATTAAAATTAAGTGGGAAGTAAATTCCCACTGCTTTTGCTATTTCTTTGGGTCAACATTTTCGATTTTTTGTTGCATTTATTTACATCCCTCACGTATGCATATTGCTGTCCTAAAGTGGTTTGTGATACTTCAGCTCCTTACAGTATTTTTTGCTCATTGAGTGTAACGGTGATCGTTAAACGTAATGCTATTGTAAAATTTTAAACTTGTTTTTCTCGAAACCTTGTTTTTCAAACTGGGTGACTATTTTTCTCGAGAAACATTTAAACAATTTCCTTCATATTTTATTTAAAAGAAATCTAATTGTTTTTGCTGGCGCTGATTATTCGTCGACAAAATATTTTTAGAGCTCGCAAAAGGTAAAGCAAGTTGGAAATTGCAGGTCAAACGTGGCAAATGAGGTGCGTTCGTACTATAACTAGTTTTATAAATACTTTTTACACCGCATATTGTACTGAATGTATATTTTAGTGCACTTCATAACTGCATATTAATTTCATTCTGTTCGAAAGGCTGTAACATCATTAAAATGCACTTGAAATATATTTTTCCCATTGGTCGTAATGTAACAGAAAACTTTGACTGTCCCTGTAATTAAAGTATACATCCGATTTTCATAAAATTTGAAATGACTCGACAAAATTTTGTAACAATTATATATTTAAAATTTCAGACCATTCGGTTGGGTAGTTATTGCTCTGTTATATGCGGACGGACAGACAGACAGACAGACAGACGGATGGACTGAACGACGACTATCGGTGCTACGTATTTATATAATTACCAACGCACCTACAAAATGCGAAAAAGGATGTTTTGTGTTCAAATGACAGACATTTTGTCAAAAATTAGCTTTTAAAACTAAGTGATGGTTTAAGCACCAGAGGATTTAATTCCCTTTGGTCGCCCAATTGGAAATCCATAGTGCGCATCTGCAATCGCACAAGATATCATATTCATATTTTCCACACACAAAATATATATATAATTAAAATGTCAATAAGTATATTACAGAAAGCCCGAAAGTGATATCTCTGTTCTTTGTAACTGAAAAAAGTCATAAAATTCATATAAATTTTAGGTCAAAGAAGTAGAACCTCCCCTTAACCCTCTCCGGCGCGGAGCAATTTTGTTTATAAACTGATGAAATAATGGACTGACACCAGAATTTATAAACGAATTTATTAGAAAATATCAACTTGCTTATTTTCACGCAAATTATAAAAGGAAAAATTTAATTAAATATTCTTGATGCCGGTTGTCAGTTTTGGATTTAAAATTAGGTGTCCTTTTTTAACCCTTTCGGGACGGGTGATGCCTATACGCATCGTTAAAATGTGCTTGTAGAATTTGTTTTTAGCATCATTAATAAATAAATGCAATATTTGTATTTTTTAATTAGAGCCTTTTTTGTTATTTTCCCAGTAAAGGGAACTATTTAAAAAAAGCGGTGTCAACCAAATAAAATTTGTTTAACCCTTACCGGCGCGCAGTAATTCTGTTTATAAACTGATGAAATAATGGACTTACACCGCAATTTATAAACGGATTTATTAGAAAATATGAACTTGCTTATTTTTATGCATATTATAATAGGAAAATTTTAGTTAAATATTCTTGGTGCCGTTTGTCACTTTTGGAATTAAAATAAGGTGTCCTTTTTTAAGGACACCGCGCCGGTAAGGGTTAAGGGATGCCGTCTTCGAAAGGGTAAATATATGAACTTCCGTTAACAAATTAAGTTCAAAGGGTTCAACACGCTCACTCTGGCTTGAACCATTTCCAAACCAAAATTTTCGTGATATATTCATAAATATTCCCTTGCAACTGCAAGGGGAATCTTCCAATAAAATTTTTGTTTGGAAATAGTGCTGGCCGAAAGAGTGATTTAGCTGACTAACGCTAACTCCGCTAAAATTTTAATTCAGACGAATTTTGTAAGTTCACATTTTATCTAGAAGGTCATTCTAGCCATTATTCGTAAAATAGCAAGGACAACAAATGATGTTTTCTCTAGGAATACCGTCATTTCCGATGTTTAATTCGCAGAGCAAATAAACATATTTCGAACGAGAAATTTTATTGAATAAATAAAGTGAAATGAGTTTGAATATGAACTAAAATTTAGTAAATGAAATTTCTGGCTTTAACTCTCCGCCGACCAGATGGGTCCAATAGACACCACAGCTACATTCGAAATATTAATTCAAACCAGAAATTTCTCTAAAATAAACTAAATATATAAACCAGACAATAATAAGTTAAATAGTTTTGAATAAAAAATCTAGTGTAGAATATTTTTATAAGTTAAATGTGTTCATTTGTTCCGCGGAAATATACGCCGTAAATTACGATACTTTTTGTCTCAAAATCCAGAATAACTACACATAGCTGCGAGCCACTACGATTTATTAGCCAATAATAATTCCTGATGAAAATCTTCGACTTGTTTAATCGCAGATCTCTGCGATTGAATAAGACGAAGATTTTTTTAGGGATTACTGGTGACCCAAAATCGTTCCAATGGGCAGTTATGAATTACAATACTTAATTTAAAATGCTCTGTAAGAATATTATACAATGCCCTTCTTGTCAAAACTCGATTTTATGGATAATCGATTTTTGTAATTTTTGGCTAAACTGTCATTCGTATTTATATTTTACTGAGATTATATTGCATCCTTTCCTTTAAAATCTGACCTTTTGCACAGTTTTCATAATAAAAAATGATAGGATTGTCCAACGTGTGCCAGACGTATACAGAAATCTCTTGCAGAAATAATCGCCTTATTTAATTTCCGAAAATCTGCAATTAAATAAAGCGAAGATATCTGTAAGAAACAGATGTTATTCCGCGTGCATCAAGTTGATCAGCAGTGGTACTGGGCAGAGATGTGACGAACCCGTGTGTCAGTGGGTCAGTTGTCACTATTATTTTCGAATAATAATCTTCGATTTTCTTAATGAGAAAAATTCTTCGACTAAACAGGGCGAAGATTTCTATTCTGTAATAGTGGTGACGATTGGCCGCTGAAAGTAGTGGTAGTTGGGCAATCTCAGCAATAAAAAATTGCTGCAATTTTAAGATTAATTGTTGCTACTTATACTGAACAGCCCGGAAAGTGGCATTCCACTATTGTCTCATTCCCTATATCAACCTAGTAATGAGTAGAAAGAATGAATTTAATATTCGAATGAATCATTCATACGGGTAATCACAAAAGCATAGCTGCCGACCTTCGTATTTTTTTTTAATCAATTATTACCAGAAAGTTTTTATAAAAATTAATTTCATACTTTAATTGGAATTAAGAACCACACAAAAAATAAAATGCCTTTTTTTTTTACAAATTTTCTGAAGGTAATTGGTTAAAGAAAGTACGAATGTTGGCAACTATGCTTTTGCTTCATTTTTTACAAAATATTGATGGCAATTAATCAGAAAAGTACTAAGGTTGGCAACAATGCTTTTGCGCATGCCCGAATGAATCATTCCAATAACAAAATCATTCATTATTCCCATCACTACATCATCCTATAGATATGTGAGCTGCCGAACCTAGTTTTCATTCATCGCTTCTGGACGTTTGTCGTTAGTTTACTATTTCACACTTATTATTTGGTTATATAGGTTTCTTTAAAGTAGTGTTACTTGCTACGTGGACCGCCGGCAATAGAGATACAACATTTTTTAATAGAAATCTTTACTTTAATTTACCTCAGAATTTCTGTCATCATTAAGGAGATATAACTTTTCACAAATAGCGATGTGAAAATGCTTTTTAGAAAAAATAGTGAGTACTAGAGATGGGCAACATCGTTCCTTTTAAGGAATCGTTCACCGAAAGGAACGAGTTCTTTGGAGTCGTTCCTTTCGGAATCGTTCCAAAAAAAGGAACGATTCCGAGAAAAGGGAACGATTCCGAGAAAAAAGGAACGATTCCAAGAAAAAAGGAACGATTCCGAGAAAAAAGGAATGATTCCGAGAAAAAAAAAACGATTTTGAAAAATAAAGGATTCCAAGGGGAAAAAAAACTTCCGAGATAAAGAAAACCACATGCAATCCGTAATATTTTTTACTAATTTATTTTCTTATGTACACAACCATTTTCTTACGCATCCAGTCGCCTTAATTTTGTAATGTTTTGGACAGATGATTTTGTTTTTAAAGGTTCATTTCATTGATCAGTGTATGCAATTAATTTGCAGTTATTTCTAACTTTATGATTTATGGTATAAAGCATCATTCCTCTTGGAAATTTAAGGGCGGCGCAAGGTCTATTCGATTTCCAGTGTAATCATTGGTTTCTCTTGAAAATATGTCGTCAAATGACCGTCCATTTATATTATTATTTTATACAGTGTGTCTTTACTCCCAACGATGTTCAATGGCTAATTCCTAAACCGTTAGTCATAGACCTATAGTTCCAGTTACAAAAATGTTTTAAATAAGGTAAAAAAATATTGTGAAAGTCGTTTGGATTAATAAAAATATTTCTAAAAAAGTTACGAAACTTAATTTTTTATATGGTCCCCCGGCCCTATAAGTGATATTTAGTAAAAATTTCCTGTTCTCTTAAAAGAAAGACAAAAAAGTCCCATTCATCTAACACTAATTTTCATGAAGTTATACGAAACTTTGAAATGCAAGACTTATGCCACTTTTCTGCATCCGAATACACATGATTTTAGCCATGCTTCTAGGGGTCGTAAAGAAAGTGCTTAAAGTATTTATTTCATGTGTAGCTGCGCTTTGAAAGAAATCGCATTACTACAGATTTTTGTAAGGATTTGAAGCTGTTTCTTTTCATGATATTTTTTAACAAAAATTATGCTATTTTTATAAGCTTTTATTTAATCTATTAACCGCCAAAACTATAAAGTAGGAATTTTCAAATTTCTTGTTGAAAGTCGCTTGTCACCAGAAATTCAGAAAGGTAATTTTCGCTTTATTAAAATATCAAAATTTCTGCCAATAAAAAAGGCAATTTTTTTAATTGTAAAATAGTGGTTACAAAGTAATTAATTTAAGCATGAGCAATTATTTTGACCGTTGCGTGAACGCAACACCAGCGGGTAATGGGTTAACTTGAAACAATCGTATGTATGTCTTTCCAGTTCAAAATTTGTACTCGAAATTCAACTCACTTTAAAATATGCGATCGAGGTTAAATTTTATATATTGACGTAAATCACATGAGAATGTAATATTATTATGATTTTCAGTGCTTACCATATGTACTTATTTTACAGGATAGCACAAAAAAATTCGGATAGATTACTGCCAACAAGTTTACTAAAAAGTTTTAGATTAGATCACACAAGACTGCGATGGTTGTGTTTTTTTATTTTTAAAATTATGTATATTTAAAATTATGATTTTTATGTATTTTTTAGCGCTGAATCAGAAAATTATCTTCATTTTTAACCATCATGTCAGGATTTTTCGCAAATAGTAAATTTCAAAATTGAAAAAATAGCTAATACTATAAAATAGAGTCGATGGTTGTATTTTTTAACTTTTACGATTGATTTGTATGTGCTATTTTAGCAATGAATGTAAAAATTACCTTCATATTTAACCATCATGTTAGACATTTTTGCAAATGGTCAATTTCAAAGTTAAAAAATAGCGAAAATCTGATACTATAAAATAGACGTAAAACTTCTTTTATTCAATTTAATTTTATTTAATTCAAGAATTTATTCAATTTTTGGTTTATACTGGGATTCTTACAGCTAAACAGCTCGGGAATCCGATGATGTGGGAGTTTCAATTAAAACTTTGAACTTTTAAACTTTGAAATTTACAATTTGCAAAAAATCCTGACGTGATGGTTAAAAATGAAGGTCATTTTCGGATTCAATAGTAAAAAATACATAAAAATCAATTATCAAAAGTTAAAGAAATAACAATCACGTCTATTTTATACTATCAGATTTCCGTAAATTTTTCACTTTTTAGCTTTCAAATTTACGATTTACAAAAAAATCTGTACTTTGTAATAAAAAATGAAGGCCATTTTTGAATTCAGTGCTACAAAATACGTAAGAAGTAATTATCAAAAGCTAAAACACATGACACAACACAAATTTGCATCCTAGTATAATCTAATAACATTTCAAAATATGTGTCATTTTGTAAAGAATCGAGGCTGTTGCTTTTCAACATTTTATTTAACGAAAATTCTTATATTTTTTTTCCTGTTATATGTTTAGTAAAAGCTGTATATTTTGCATTAATATTTCAGAATGATTATAGATTTCAAATTTATAATGCAATGTTAAATTTACTATCAACTATATTTTTTATATATCTGAAGATTATTTATATTTCTAGTAAATTTGTAAATGACCCCTATTTCGCAGCAAAAAATGTGCTCCAACTTTAAACAGCCATTACTTCGGTTAGTTTTAATCGTAGAATAATAGGACTTTTATTTGTCTTACTTGTAAGTGTAATAGGAAAGTTTTACTAACTATAACTTGAAAGACCGGGGGACCGTATAAAAAATTAAATTTCGTAATTTTTCAGGAAATGATTCTATTGACCCAAATCACTTTTTAAATACTTCTTTACCCCCATTTAAAACATTTTTGCAATTGGAACTATATGGCTATGACTAACGGTTTAGAAATTAGCCATTGGACATCGTTGAGAGTGGACATCCTGTATAGGAAATTTTATTATTGCTCTGATATTTGTCACCAGGGTCTAGGAATTTTTAGTCTCATAGATTCCTCTTCAAAATCTACCTCTAGGTAATCTTAATTTCATTTTTCATTCTGAATCTCATTTTTCATTTGGATGGCCCTACTGGTTTGGATATGTAATTTGTTAAAGTAGAGTTCGTTTTGTTCCAGTGTCCGTACTTTCAATAACTTTATCCCCTTTATCGTCTTGCTCCCCAGGTCCCTAACTTTACGCACACAGGATATTTCACATAATTCATCAACATTATTATCACTGTCTTCAGGATCTGGTTCAGAAGTGGAACACCCAGCAATATAGCAATCATCTTGTAGTGCAATTCAGTGATATATATCAATTTTAATACATTTTAATAGCTTAATGTCATTAAAATGCACTGCAAACGATTTTTTCCCGTTGACCATAATGTAACGAAACACTTTTGAGTGCCCCTGTAAATGAACTATTAATGATACACTCTTCATACTGGATACCAAACATCCCATGGTAAACATCATTAACATATATCAATTGCATGGGAATCCGAGTATATTTACGGGAGTTTGGCATATCACACACCGAGACGACAGAACGACATAAAGCGCAACATGAAGTGCAAAAACTGGTCGAAACAAAGAACGAAGTTGTTACAAACTTGTTTTAAACCAGTTTTTCTAGCGAATTCAAGTGACATGTCTTATGTGTCGCCTTAGTGTGTGACTTGCCTTAGAGCGTGAACAGACGGTCTAGGGACAGACAAACCGCATTCATAAACACTAACTTTATTGGAAAGGGTTAAAAAGTAAAGCACGCTTTTCTACACTGTCTTTCCTGAGTGACTGTTGTATGTCTTGTCTTATACCCTAACATCGCTATTTGTGAGCTGCTCTTAACTACGTAGAATTTCAATAAACTTACAACTCTTTTTGAATCTCCAATTTCACGAGATCCTACAGGAATTTCTCTAATTTCACACCCTCATCCGCCGTCAACCTCTCTACTTATACTGAACTTCAGTTCGGTGTAAGTGAATTCCGATGCTAATATGTTTGTTTGGATAGGGATCTTTGGAGCTTCATAACTCATGAAGTCATGGAACACGTGTGTTACACAAAAGGGTAAAAGTTCCTTCAGACGATTTGTAAACAGATTAGCAGCATGGCTATGGCTAGTGATATTTATAAGATAATATTATATATATATTAATACTATAATATATATATATATAGTAATATATATAGTAATATATATGATTTTATACATATATAGTACATATTACCTCCGACAAAAGATATAGTGATTCCCTAAACTTCAAAGTTCTATTTCTTTAAATTTGAAATTTGCTAACATTTTAACTGAAAAACGGTTTATTGGTTTAATTAAATTAAACAAATTAAAAGTATGTCCATTATTATTACAGAGTGTAGTACTATATATAAAGAACTATCGTTTTGAAGATGTTTCGGCCGTTGAATGAAAGGCATCTGTTGTAAACGTGTTATAGATAATACCAACCTTTTTTTTTTTGAGAATTTGACTATTTTTTATTCAGAGTTAAACTTTTTACTGTCAAAACTATTTAAAATAGATAAAACATTTTGTTAAATTCGAACTTTTCAGAAAACTTTATGTAATTGAAAAAAAAAATGAAAATAAATAAATAAATCTTCTAAGTGAAAAGAATAACAATAAGAAAGGAAAATACATAAAATTTAGTATCGTATTTGCAGTAAGTTTTACCTCAATAAAAACGGAAGTTTGATATTAGGCTTGAAACATTAAATTTAGTTTGGCATGAAGGGAGCCTTGCTTTGGTCGAAATTAAACTCAGATATGTATTATCCATCACCACAGTAACAGGCATTAATCGTGGCATTGATTTCGGGATTTGTGAGTATCAATAGCGATTAAGAAATCTGAATTATTATAAGAAATTATTACGATAAACGATTTTTTTTTTTTTGCTTTTATTTTACGTTGAATTAAAACAAAGTCACAGTTATTTAAATTCTAATAATTTAGCAAGAAATAGAAATAAAATAACAAATGAAAAAACTGTACGAAATCACAACGTGCATTCTTTGGAAACCAATAATTAAATTCGTATATTGTAAAACTTTTTAAATGCAATATTAACCTTCCGCATACCAGACCGGTGCAACAGACCCGATAGGTACATTCAAATTGATTTTTCACATTTTAAAAAAATGAAAATTTTGTAAATATGTGACTTTTTCTGGAATGTTCTACTCAAAAGGATAGAACATCCCAGAAAAAACCCATATATACAGAAATTTCATTTTTTAAAATAAATTAGAAATATCATTATAAATGTACCTGTCGGGGCCATTGAACCCCTCTGGTAGGCGGAGGTTTAACATAAATCTATTAAACCGAAACAAGCATAAAATATGCAGCTTTACATATATGTCGCAGTGTTGGAGAAAGTCCGATAATCTATATGTAGCACGTGATTTTTCTTTCCCGTTTTTATACTCAAAACGGCCATTAACAGAGCGAACCGCGGTTAAATTATTTCAATCCCAGCCACCACTGTTACTGTTATCTTATTATTATTATTAGACATTATGCCTTTTGAAATATTCATTATCTTAAGAAAGAAAGAAACGTTTTACAAAAATTCCTTGTTCTAACAAATTTTACTCTATGTAATAAACCTCAATGTAAGTTGATTAAAACAACAATCTTCGAGAGTTTCGAGATTTTTTTAATCATCTTCTTCAGGAGAGAAAAACAAGACGCCAAACTGTGGAAATAAAGTGGTACTCGAGCGCTCGTAGCTGGTAATATATTTCTTTTGACAAAGAGGATTCTCAAATTGAAATTATGTTTGAGGAAAAAACATGAAATAGTGAAATATGCATGAAAGTGCGTAACTCTACAATTATTAAAATAATTGAAAATCAGTTATTATTATCCTATTAAAATGCAATTTTTATGGCCTAGTGACATATATTTCTTATATTATTCAAAACTGTTTCTAATCTGATTTAAAAAAATATTTTTTACTATTAATTAAACAAGCATTTTCTTTGTTTTTCTTAAGGCTGTTCTTAAGTGATCTGCTCAACAAGCGTAAAACGTTTTGACACATTTACAAATTCATTTTTTAACGGAAAGATATAAAATTGGAAAGTTTGACCATGGAAGCGATTTGGAATCGAACTGTGTTTTCCATCTTTTGATCAGTAAGCTACCTATTGAGTTATAATCGATTTTGATCATGTGACAAACATGTTTTTCACCCATTTGCGATTATGACTCTTTCGCGCGGAAATTCGTTCAAAACGTCCACTTTGACACTATTTTCTGAAAGATCTATTGCGTTTCCAAAAAAAACCGGAAAAACAGCTCGATTACATAGTTTCTGAACAACACCTGCTCGTTTCATGCATTTCCGAATAAAATAAATTAAAACTTTTGTCACAAAGTTATCCTTTTGGATTTGAGAACAGCTTTAAGAATTCATTTAGAAAAAATTCATTTCGTATGATACATTTACCAATTAGAAAAAGTATTAGTGTATTAAAGTACACATGGTGTTCCATTACCTTCGGGGTCCAGGTACTCAATCGGTAAAGCACGTAAAGTTTCTGGGTTCGAATCCCATCTCGGGCACTTTTTCACTCAGGTGGAAAAAATCCAATTCGTATAAAATATTTTTTTTAATTATTTCTTTCAGATTAATTTAGCACAAGAAGATCAAATAGTAATGTTTATTAAACGCCCTACTCCGCCCCGCACTTCAATTTCTTTTTTCTTTCTTTCTTTCTTTCTTTTTTTTTTTTTTTTTTTTTTTTTTTTTGAGGAGGGTTGGGGGCACAATAAAGTCAGCTTTAATAGAATCAAAATCTGTTATTTTGAAATAAAATAGCGTATTTTAATTTATTAAAACTGGCCAGTCTACAAGAAAAGAACCGATTCCCAAGGAATCGTTCCTTTTCGGACTCTGTACATTTCGGACCGACTCCGAGGAATTGGTCCTTTTCGGAACGACTCCGAGGAATCGGTTCTTTTTCGGAGTCGGTACATTTTGGACCGATTCCGAGGAATCGTTCCAAAAAGGACCGAATCCGGGGAACCGTTCCAAAAAAGGACCGAATCCGATGAATCGTTCCGAAAAGGACCGATTTCGAGGAACCGTTCCAAAAAGGACCGAATCCGAGGAACCGTTCCGAAAGGAATCGGTCCTTTTCGGAGTCGGTACATTTCGGAACGACTCCGAGGAATCGGTCCTTTTCGGAGTCGGTACATTTCGGAACGACTCCGAGAATTCGGTCCTTTTCGGAATCGGTACATTTTGGACCAATTCCGATGAATCGTTCCGAAAAGGACCGATTCCGATGAACCGTTCCAAAAAGGACCGAATCCGAGGAACCGTTCCAAAAAGGACCGATTCCGAGGAACCGTTCCAAAAAGGACCGAATCCGAGAAACCGTTCCGAAAAGGACCGATTCCGAGGAAGCGTTCCAAAAAGGACCGAATCCGAGGAACCGTTCCGAAAAGGAACGATTCCTTTTTACAGAATGGAATCGTTCCTTCAGTTTCACTGCCGGAATCGTTCCTTTGGAGTCGTTCCTCAACAAATGACACATCTCTAGTGAGTACCACTGCTAGAAAACTACAAATACAAAGCAACGATTTTGGTGAAGCAGGTAATTTCCGACGTATAATCCGCGGATCAAATAATTCTGTTTGGACCCAGAAATTTTATTTAGTTATTGAACCCAAATATATACCACGATTTAAAAAGTTACATTTTATTTTAAAATTTTTCTGGATCAAAAAATGATTGTTTGATCCGCGGATTATACGCCGGAAATTACGGTATCTACGCTTTACATTTTTATTTGTTAATAGTGAATATGCCATGAACCAGTAATTTGGCCGGTACCAAATAGAAATATTTTGATTCAATTTCTTCGTATAAAATAAAACATAAAACTCCCAGAAATAAGTTACTTAAAAGAGCTATTTTAACCTTTGCACTCGAGAGGTGACTCTCACTCACCGCTAGTTCCTTCTTGGGTAAATTCGAGCTCCAAATTCTCTGGACATCAGCATTTTAAAGAAATTTTCCTAGTCTTATCTAATGGCAGAATTATTGCGATTAAAGATCGTGAAATAAACTATAAAGGATAAGTGGTGTCCAGAGAATTTGGAGTCCTGATGTACGTGTGACACCTGGCAACACGAGAGGAGAGTGAGAGTCACCTCTCGAGTGCAAAGGGTTAAATAAAAATTCTGGTGTGAAACTTGATTTTATAAAACTCGAGTAAAATTCTCGGTACGTTTAGCGTTAAATAAAAAAAAATAATGAATAAAGCAAATATATAAAATAAGAAATTAACACTAGAACGACGGCGAGGGGTCATTTTGTCCCTTGCCAAATATACACATGTCGATTCGAACCAGAAAACTTTTAATAATACAGGATTAATATATGGTGCACAAAAATAACTTAAATAAATAAGTTAAATAATTTTAAGTAAAAATTCTGATGTGAAATATTTTTATAAAACTTGAGTAAAATTTCCCGCCGTTCTAATCTTAATTAAAAAGTTTTAAAAAGACAAAACATTATATGATTTAGGATTATTTGAGATGATTCTTATGTATTTTAGTCTAAAGAAGCGAATAAGATCAGACCCAAATTAATGCATTTAATCATTCTCGAGATAATTATGGGCATTTAATAAAATAGGGTATTTACAAAAGGGAATACGGGGGTCAAAGTCTCAGATAAGCGCAGTTTAAAAAATATATAGTTGTTTTCTTGAATGTACGTAAAAATAAAATAAACGAAATAAATTGCCAAGACACGTCGGAGATTGCTGGAGCTGTTTTTGAAGGATTCAACCATCCATTTTACTCGCTATTTTAAAATGTGAACATTATATATTTTACTTCTCCCTAAAGTAATGCAAAATTTGAGCGGGTTAATTGCGGTTTATGGTCCCGAAGGTAAATATCCTAAAATTAGAAAAGGATTATCTTTGAAAATAAAGGTACACCAAGAAGGGTTGCGACTGGCAACTGATTATTTTTAAATTCCATTCGCACCAATATTTAAAAAAATAAACGGTCAAGTGCCAGTATTACTCGCGCACAGAGGGTTCCGTACAATAATATATGAATTAGTAAGTGTATTATTAAAAAAATACCGTTGCTAAAAGAATAACAAAGCTTTGTAAAAACTATACAACGTAGGGTGGGGTATAGCTGTATAGTGTACAGGGTGCAAAGGAAAGTCCCTTTTTTTACAAGTCTGTTTTTAACAATTTGACGTTTATTTCTTTTATACTGCTACTGAGCATTGCATTACATAAATATATCCTTAAAATTTGTTTTCTAGGTTTAAAAGTCGATGGAGTACGCCTTCCCTGTCATTATGTATCTCAAAACCGTCCGTGTCTTTAAGGGCTAATATCTCGGCTAATTACCGACGATTTCTTTCGAAATTCATGATCAATAATGCTTTTATACTTCTGATACGATAGGTACCTCTAGCTCTGCTCAACAATTTTGCTGAAGCCCGTAAATCGAAATTTGAGTGTAACGGAAAAATGCAATTTTCTCAAAAACTATGTGACCTAGGGTAATCGCTATAATTTTCATGCAAGGTTTAAATTAATGTCTACTACCTCTAATTTTTTCATAATTTTAGTTTCAATAGATTCGTAATTAGATGGGGGGGGACATATTTTTGCACTACATTTTCCACCATAACAATACCTAATATAATACCTAAAATTAAATGAAATATATTTTTGATTTCAGCGTTACGAAAGCTTTCACACAATACCCCACACGATATACAAAGAAAAGATATTTTTTTTCCTCGAGTAACTTAATTAGCTTCTTTACATTTTTCCTAAATATATTCATGAATATTTATTAATCTGTAAATATGTAGGTCAATAGTTTTTATTACTTCCCCCAATTTGAACTCTCCATGTTGCATAGTTTGCGAGTAAAAGGGCTGTGACAGACAGACAGACACAGGAGTGATCTTATAATGGTTCCGTTTTTACTTTTTAAGCACGGAACCCTAAAAATTGTAGTATACTTCTCTTGCACGTGTTGTCTAAGTGTATATGAGAGATTTTTGTTTTAAGAAAGGGGTGCGAGATAGAATTAAAAAATAGTCGAAAGTGGCAGCCTTGCAAGAGGAAGAGAATTTGGCTAAAATTGACCGAAAGTCTACAAATCCCGACATTCAGACCCCTCTGTAAGAGCGCTAAAATTGTTTTCGGTGAAATTCAAGAAGAGCTTTATTCTTCAACTATCAAAGAACAGAAAATCACTAGAAACGGCGATTAAATGAAATTACACTTTGGGAGTACTTTTTCCGCCTGACCCTTAATGTAGGCCTAGCGTCAGGGGATTCTGGATCACATTCCGGTCAGCGCTACAACTGTTATTATATAATACAGAATTTGGCCTTATTTAATCGTATAATGTTCAAAAATTAAATAAAGATAAATTTAATATAAAATAATACTGGCAGTAATGTGATCCAGCGTCTCCTCACGTTACGCCACTGATGTTTACTAACATCTGGTATATTTAGTTTCTTGATTTATGAGATACGGCAGTGCTCGCAGACATGGAGCAATGACTGAAGAGGAAATGACACATATCCTCAAAATGGTGAAGCTTCACCTGTAACCGGTCTCGCAATGGCTCACTACCGTCCGGGAAAACTTCCACCAGTAAATTTTACTGGAAATTTCCTCCTTAATAAAATGCCTTATTAATGCAGCATTTCAGTCATAATTATGGACAAAAACAGATATTCATTTTTACTGGTGGAAGTTTACTTCGGCGGTAGTCAATCCCTTCGTTTCCGCCTTATTGTGATAACCTATACAATCTCTTGTTATTGTTAGTGAAAGAAATTATACTTCCAACAGTCAAAACGAATAGAAATTTTACTACATTTGTCAAAAAGTTTTTGCATGAACAAGCCTCTAAAAATAGACAAAATTTTCTTTTTAAAATTTACTGGTGGAAGTTTGCTCCGGCTGTAATCAGAAACAGTTGATCCTATGTAAAAAATCAGCTGCCATCTTGTGACAATCTCCTCAGTTACTTCACTCGCAACTGGTAGACTCTATAGTATATGCGTCTTCCTCTTTATTCATAACTCTATTCTCGCAGCGTTCCTAATTTTTTTTACATTTCATACCACTATTTCAAATTAAAAATCGTCATGATCCTTCATCCTTTATCATCTGAAATACATATCCACAAAAAAGATTATCGTTTTAAAATATTGGTATCAACTTGAGAAAGTTTTAGGATCTCTGCGAGTCCTGTATAAGCCAATAATTTCAGAAAAATCTAACGAGATAAATTGGATTCTTAAATTTTCAAATAAAAAATAAATTTTATTCTCTACCTGGAAATATTTCTCGTGTATTTCATAAATTTTATTTTCGAAACAATCTTCATAAAAATGGTCGTTCTCGAAGATATATAGGATCATGCAAAAATTTAATATTAATTTTATTACTATCGATATGCCTGAGTTGCTGTTGTTTCTTTACATATAATTTTACTTAGTGAAGAATGAATATACCATATTTTACAACGTGTATTTGTTTTATTTTTAAATTCCTGTTTTGTTATACATCATTGAATAATATTTACGATGAGTGTTTATAGGCAGGGACTGGTTACTGCAGGAGCAAATTTCCACCAGTATTTAATAATAGAAATATCACTTTATTTAATACATAAAATTTAATAAGATGAAAGATTCTGTAGCAAAATACAGGTAGTAATTTGTCATTATAGTAATCGGGCTCTATTTTTCGGAATAGTATAATGCAGTCTTTGCGTGGTTGTGATTCAGAATTATGCGTTAACACGTTCACGCCGGCGTGCATTACCGGTGAGTCATGCTCGACTGTACCATCAGGCGGCGTGTATCACCGGTTGGTCACACTCAGCTGTTCCATAGACGGCGTGCACTACAGGTGGTTCATACTTGAATATTCGAAAATTCAGTAGTAAAAACAATTCACTGTTATAAACTTAATACATTTACGACGGGAAACGAGAATTCTCGTTTTCATTCAAAAAATATCATTGACTGAGGGCATGGCTTTTACCTTACAGAAAATGCATTTATATCATGTTGTCCATATTTCTTTAGATTGTAAGATATTTTATATTACTAAATTGTAAGATCTAGAATTACGGTATCTAAAATTACGATATCTAGTTGTAGTATTGTCGGAAAAATGTAAAAAATAAGTATCAATAAAAAACGATCACATTTAATAGCATTTTTATGCGCGCGTTCGCATGCATGTCCCATTTAGACAAATACAGGCGACCATTTTTTAATTCTACCTTGCACCATTTTCTCAAAACAAAAATCTTTGACATACAGTTTGACAACATTTGCAAGAGAAATATACTAAAAAAATTATTTTTTTTAAATAGTGGGGCGAATAGAATAGAACAATCGGCGCCTGTGGCAGCCCTGTCAATATAATCTAATTCCTGATAATTGCGCTCTTTCTTGTGGTAGATAGTTCTTTTCATTATTAATGTTAGTCTAAATGTGTATAATATGTGGAGGTTATGCTGTGTTAATTGTAGTCAATAAAATCATGGCTCTAAGTATTGCTTACTCCTTACGAATTTTCAGACATTTGCAATCAACTCTGCTTGTTATATTCGAGATCAATTCGATAAATATGAGAGGGGCGGGTCATTACATACAGTGTTCTGAATAAGCAACAGAATCGCGCCGCCAGATGAAGCGAAACATGAATTCGAGCGCCGTCTCAGAGCGAAAAACATGAATATTGGCGCTGGCGTGAATGTGTTAAGGAAAGTCCAGATTCTATAACAAAACAAATGCTTTGATACTTTTTCATAAAAAATCTTGAAGAAATACCTATGAAACAAGTCCAAACTGAATAGATTTTGCTTTTAAGCAAGGCAGAATATGTATTGTGATGTAATCTTAAATCAGGACACCGCCACCTCCCCCTGAATACTAGGCTTGCACGCTGAGGCAAAACTGGCGCTGTCGTAGGCGGATATTTTTTTTCAGAGTTCCCAAGATCCCTTGAAATTGAATACCAACATTATTTTTTACGTTTTCTCAGCCTTATTTTTATGAGATTAAGAAGGTCAAAGAAAACTTTTAGAAAATACTGGTGTCTAAAGTTTTGTGGATCATATAAACATTAAAAAACATCCACCTATGGCAACCCATTTTTATGTCAGAGTGAAGGCCTAGTATTCAGGTGGCGGTGATCAGAATCACGAAGCATTATTTTATTGCAGACACAGCCAGTGTTGTCGCATCTGGCTTTTTTTTTAATTTAGAAATATTGAATTCAAACCAGAAAATTTTGAATAGCAATTTTCTTTTATTTTATTTATGTAATATCCATCATCTTATAAAGCAAACATAACTAGTAAAACTTACTGGTGAGAATTCGGAATGCCTAAATAAAAAATCAGCCAGATCCCGCAACACTGGACACGGTAAATTAACCCCTTGAAGGGTGACGAGATATACTATATACCACTTAATTTAACCTTTTGGACTCCGGCGTCTCTTACCCAAGTTTTATTCGGTCGGCACCACTTTTTAAAGAGAAGTTTCCTTCAAGCACACAATTTCAAAAATGCTCTGATTAAATAAGGCAAATTTTATTTACTTTTATTACTGGTACCAAAAACAAATTTTGCAAAGAAAGATAATTGCTCCGCAGCGGAGGCAATGGAGGGCAAAGGGTTAAATTCCTAAATGGCACATTGACACCAGGATTTTGAAATAAAATATTGCTGCTATAATGTACGTGAAGAAAAGCTTTTACTTAATTTCGAATAAATTTGTTTAAAAATACTGGTGCCAAACAATCATTTAAACGTTTTAGCAACAGACTTGCTTTGTCCTGAAAGTTTTAAATGGAGTACATTCACATAACAAAGACCAGTTAAAATTTGAGTGCAGAATCCGTAGCAGCATGTTCTTTTCGTATGGAATGTTCCACGATATGTTGGTCACTGAACGACAGTCTAGCCCTTTACCAAAAAACTCTAGTTTGAACTTCAGATACTTTGGAGAAACGTTCTCCCTTGCAAGAATGTCAGGAAGTTCGCTGTCTGTAAACACTCTGTGGACGTAGGTACCTCAAACCTGGGTTGCAAGTTTGGGCCCTACTTTAAATTTAAAAACTTCGAATTCACATCAGAAATTCTAAAAGAAGAATTTTTGCTTCAGGTAATCAAGAAACGTCTGTCATTAAATAAAGAAAACAATACTATACATAATTTCTGGTTTCAATTTGAAATTTCAGAATTTAAAGAAAAGTCCAAATCTGGCAACCCTGTCTCAAAGAGATGTGTCTCTCTGAACGCTGAAACATTTACATAGCTGCCCAATTTTACGCTTTTTTGCTACCACTAAAATTTAATAAAGATTTTCGTCTTATTTAATCTACCAAATCTCACGATTAAACTAGGTGTAAATTTGTATTAAAATTTAGTGGTAGCAAAAAAGCGTAAAAGTTGGCAATTATGCATTTAATACCTATGACTGGCCTCTCCGCTTCTCTACTTATAGGTTGGCCGTTTAAGGTGTCTTGAAAATCTTTTCAAGTTTATGGGGGCAATCATTGTCTGTATAACGTCAGATCAAGAGTTTAAATTACTGTTTATGACTTTATAGCGCAATTTCAAGGATTTCGATATAGGATCAATGGTCGCTCCATTGAAAGAAATTGGCCTGCTAGAAATTCAACAAAGGCTATAGTCGGCAGTTATTTGAGAGTGAGGGAGAATCAGGAATTATTTTTAATGCACCCCTCTTTAATAATTATTGAGTCTGAAGGTAGTGGTTTGTACAGTATAAATCAATAAAATCGCATTACTAGAGAGGGCCTCAAACGGCGCGGGTAGTTATATACAACAGCCAGAGAACGAAATCATAACTAACATGTCAGAGAATAATGAACATTTGTGTGATGCACCCCTCTTTAATAATTATTGAGTCTGAAGGTAGTGGTTTGTACAGTATAAATCAATAAAATCGCATTACTAGAGAGGGCCTCAAACGGCGCGGGTAGTTATATACAACAGCCAGAGAACGAAATCATAACTAACATGTCAGAGAATAATGAACATTTGTGTGATGCACCCCTCTTTAATAATTATTGAGTCTGAAGGTAGTGGTTTGTACAGTATAAATCAATAAAATCGCATTACTAGAGAGGGCTGCAAACGGCGCGGGTAGTTATATACAACAGCCAGAGAACGAAATCATAACTAACATGTCAGAGAATAATGAACATTTGTGTGATTCGCCAGGCTAACGAGAATGACAGGCTACCGTGGTGCATTCTACGTATCTTTTTTTACAGACCGCTGGAGTCACGTGATGCTCGATTGCACCAATGAATGTGTGCGAAAAGAGCATCACGTCACTTTAGCGGTCTGTAAAAAAAGACACGTGGGATGCACTGCGGTAGCCTGTCTTTTTCGTTAGCCTTGTTGATTCGATTTAAGCGTATCATGTCAAAATGGAAAATCTGATCTATAACAATCCCAAATGATAAATAATTTAATGTAAATTTTGAATAACAATTAGCCAGTCGACTTTTTAAACATTTCAGGTGAAAAGTACTTCTATTCGTAAAATGCTGAATTCATTCAATGACTCCAGAATTTACAAGCAAATTTATTTGAAAATATGTAAATGCCTTTCTTCAAGTACTTAATAAAAGGAAAATTTGCATTCCAAAAGTTCTTGTGCTAATGTGGCATTTAGGAATTATAATTAAGTGGTCGAAAAAAAAACACCGCCCTTGAAGGGATTAAATGACCCCAGAATTTACAAATTTATTTGAATATAAGTAAAAGCTTTTCTTAGCGTATTTAATAAAATAAAAATTTTAATTCCAAAATTCTGGTGCTAATTGGCATTTAAAGTTTAATTTAAGTGGCCCAAAAATGAACCACCGCCCTCCAAGGATTTGATTGGCGTAACTAAAATTGCAACTTATGCACTCAAATGCAAAGCTAGAACGTTTACATTACGCAATGGTAGAAAATTGGCGCTAAGGAGGAGCCTGTTGACACCACTAATTTTTTTTTAGTATTCTTCACCTTAATAAAAACTCAGTAATTCTGTCATTAGATAAGTCAAAAAATAGCACTAAAATTTAGTGTTGTCAATAGGCCCAACCTTTGCGCCAATTTTCCACTACTGTATTACGGAGCAGACAGAGCTGCGTACTGTATAGAACTAATGAATACAAGGCTCCTTTTAACTAAAATAATCCACATAATTACCTGTGAAATAATCTCTTGTACAGGCTACAGTTTTTGAGCATTGATAACCGTTGGTAGGAGCATTTGGAAACAGTGTTGCCAGTCTGCTACATTTTTTTTATTCAGATGACTGCATTGCTACCACAATTTCAAAATAAAAAATATTAGCTTTTTTATGACAGATTAAATAAGACGAATGTTATAACAGGGGTGTAATAATCTAGGCGCCAGCGGGAAGTCTCTCACCACTAAATTTTATTCGTTATCTTTCGTTTAATATATCTTCTAAACTTTTTGTAAGAATGCTAATAAAATTTAAGCGAAGAAAACTAATAAACTATAGTGACGAGAGACTGCCCGCTGGCGCCTAGATTTTTACACCCCTGTACAATTTCAAAACAGTGGTGGCACTGCAGAAATATGAATTTTATAGAAGTGGCAAAAATGTGTGGGAAAAGACTTGATTTTAATTTTCTTATTTTAACGGCCGGAAAAATGTGCAATACAGCTATTAATGTTTCAGGATGAAAAAGTTGATTTTGTTTTTCTTTATTATCGGCTGAAAAAGAGCTGATAAGCTTTAAAATGACTGGTAGATATAAACTGTGGAGGTGTGAATAAACAGGAGGATAGATATAGTGTATTGTCTACCAGTTGCGAGTGAAGTAACTGAAGAGGTTGTCACTGTCACAAGATGACGCCTGTTTTTTTTACACCAGATCAACAGTTTTTCACTAACGCCGGAGTAAACTTCTACCAGTAAATTTTGGATAGAAGTTTTTGCCTTAATTTAACGGCTTTTTAACGAAAAGTTTCTTTCATAAATATGGTTAATTTTTCAATTTTTTTTAGTATGGGCACTTTGCACAGGTAGTATAATGTTTTCTACTGACAGTGAGATGAAGTTTTCTAGGTTGTCACAATATAGCGGAAACGCAGGGCTTGACTACCGCCGAAGTAAACATCCACCAGTAAAAATGAATATATGTTTTTTCCATTACATACTAATGAAATTTTGCATTAATAAGGAGTTTAAATAAAAGGAAAAAAATATATTTAAAATTACTGGTGGAAGTTTGCCCCGGTGGCACTCAACTCCAGCGAAACTGATTACAGTTTAAGCTTCACTATTTTAAGGAGCTGTCAGTTCATCGTTATACAAGTTCCTTGATACTAACAGCCAAAGAGACAAAAAAAAAAATAATATATCTTTCGAAAAGTGTAAAGAAATTTTATTTAATTATATCTGTAAAATGGGAATTTTAATTTTAATTTATAGATAATTAATAAAATGTGATGATTAAATAATAACATCATCACAAATAGGAATTTACAGTGTGATTTATTTTAAGAATAATATGTTTTATTCTCATTAAATACATACTTGTCAACTTCCAACTAATCTTCCGTAAAATGTGGATTGATTTGACCATGTGGATTAGGTAACCAGGTTTTAAACCAGAAAATCTATTTGATGAATCTTTAATTAGAATAATTTTAGGTTTCCACGTGGAACTTATTTAATTCCTTTAAATATTCCGGGTTCTAAGCGTGTTTAACCTGATCAAATTAACTCACATTTTACGGAAGATTACTTAGAAGTTGGAAAGTATGTGAATAGTATTTTTCTTCTAGTTAACACTAGAACAGCCGTCTATTTTACTTAAGTTTTATAAAAAGTGTTTCAGTTAAAAGTATTTTTTCAAACTCACGTGTTAGTTTCTACATTTTCATATCAGGGATCTTCAAGCTGTTACCCGCGGCATAGCCCTCTTTCAGTAGATAACTTCCAAATGACTTGTAAACTTAGCAACAAGTAGCAAAAGCAAAGAGCTTGCATAGTTGCCAACCTCCCGCCTTTTTTTCATACCAATATTTTTATGCAAAAATACATGCTTTATGCAATCGCACAATTTACACAATTAAATAAAGCGAACATTTTTGTAAGATTTTACTGGTATGAAAAAAATCGGGAGGTTGGCAAGTATAAGCTTGTAGCTTCAACTTAAAAGTCCGTGACTGACAGAGGGCACATCTATACAGGCACAAACATTTTGCTGTGGCGGATATTTCAATTACTTTCCTTTACTGTCCGCATCGTATTATAACATGATTTTTTTTTTCAAGTTCAATTTTCCCCGCCCCACCAATAGCCGAGATGTTCTGCTCTCAAAGCTGGTAGACGGGAAGTGCTGGGTTCGAACCAAATCGCGCCCGTCGGCCTAATCGTTTTCCGTGGTTTTCTTCGAATCTTGGATATCCTTGCGTAAATACGGGTATTTCCCTTAGAAAGACCCCCACGGAGGGTACTTCATTTTTGGGCTTATATCCCTCGTATAAATAATCGGCCGTCATAAAAAACATCAACACCACACATATTTCGCCCTCTTTAAGAGAAATATTCTTATATTTCGTCATGTAAACCCAGGATTAAAAAAAAACATCTTCCTTTATTCGCAGACCGTTTGCAATAACATCACATCAAAGGTCTCATTAGACTCGGAATATTGTCTTCTTTCAGAATATGAATGCAATTTTTGTAATGGAGATCGTCTACATGGTAAAATTTCGATTTTTCAAATGGTAACACCCACTTTTGACACCATATTTGTTTTCCTTGAATCAAAGCAACCCCGAAAACAAGATAAATTTTATATTTTTCATTAAATCTACACAGAGTTTAAAAAGAAAATTTATTAAAGGACAATCCTCAAGTTAAGAAATATTGAGTTAGAATCTCAAGGGAAAAACATCTAGAATCGCATCAATGAAATTTTAGATTCAATCGATGTATGATGTAAACTAAAAGAAATTTTCACGTACTGAATCGTTTAAAGATTTTTCGTTTAAAGATTCTTTTTTTTATAAATTTGCTGGTTATACTTTTTCTTATATGTAACTGAATGATAGTAGAGTACACTCCCTTTAGAAATTCGAAAATTAAAGTGTCGCTAAATCGTCGGTACCATGTCAAACTATCCAATGTGAAAACGGTGTTGCCAGCGGGCTACTTTTTCTAATTCAGATTTCTTGATTGGCACCACCTTTTTTGAAATTGCAAAATTCGCCTTTTTTAATGACATATTAATTAAGGCGAAAACAAGAAGAATTTTACCATTTCAGAAAATTGGTGCCATTCAAGAAATCTGAATTCCAAAAAAGTAGCCCGCAGGCAACACTGTTTTTATATTGAATAGTTTGATATGGTACCGACGATATCTCGAAAAATAATGATCGGAATGAACTGTAAATTTATGATATTGCGGAAAAAATATAAATTATAGTTTGTCACGTGAATAAATTAGCATCTTTAATTTTTGACCTCTTCAACCTCCGTGAAGAATTAACAAAAATATATAAACTATACACATTTCCTGGTTGATTTGAGCCCAGGAATACAAATAAAGCGTCAAAAGTTGGTGTTATCATTTGAAAAATCAATTTGGTATAATTTTTAATAGGTAGACGACCGCATTACAAAATTTCATTTACATTTTAACGAAGACAATATTCCGAGTCTAATTACACATTCCGTGTGATTGTATTCTAAACGATCGCCGAATAAAGACAGGTGTATACTTTTTTGTACTAATTGTTTAAATTAATTTGCTCATTTTTAGTATGAACATATCATGCCAACTTCAAGAATATAATCTAGAGGAAAAGTTTTAATTAGTGGTTGTAAAATTAAATCCATTTATCAAATTTTTGAGATGGAAAGGTAATACTTATCTAAAATGTGAAATTTAAGAGTTACATTGTATATTATTAATACTAAACAGGGAATAACAGCGAAAAGACAAAATAATCTTATTTTTCAAAACTATGGTAGGGACAGTAAAATTTCTCTTTTATCTTCGAAATTCTGAGTACATGTATTCTGCCATCTAGAAGCTGTACCTTTTCGAAATTACAGTACTTAACCCTTTCACGGGCAATTAATTGCTTTCCTGTAACGGTGAATTTACGTAAGAAGTTCTAAAAATTTAAATTTAAAAATAAATAAATACAATCTCAAACATATTTTTAAGGAAGCGCTAAAAACAAAATTTCATTTAAAATTCTGCTACAAATTTGGTTTAAGAATAACTAGTATAAATTATATACCACCGCACTTCAAGGGGCTAATGAAAAATATTCTGTTTAATTCTTTAATTTAAGCTTTCGCGGGAGAATTTTTCTGACTTAATTTTTATCCTTCGATGTCAAGTTGGCACCAGAATTTTAAAACAGAATTTTCGGTTTAGTATGAACACGAAAAAATGCATTTACTTATTTTAAAATAAATTTGATCGTTAGCCACCAACTCTTACACTTTTTTGTACCACAAAAATATAATAGTAAATTTCACCTTTTAAAATCGCCGTAATCTGCCTATTAAATAAGGCAAAAATTTCTATGAAATATTTTTGATACAAAAAAAGCGTAAGTGTTGGCAGCTGTGCTTTGTTCGTAAATGCCGGTGCCGTTGTGACATTTGGATATTAAAAAAAGGACACTTAATTTTAAGTTTGTGGCACCCAAAATATTTAAATAAAATTTTCCTTTTATAACTTTCGCGAAAATAAGCAAATACATACCTACCAACTTTCAACTGAACTTCGTAAAGTGCAAGTTAAATTGGCCAGGTTAAGCACGTCTGTAACCAGAAAATTTATTTGATGTACCATTATACATTTAATATCATGTTCCTCTATGAAATCTATTTGAATTCATTTTTTTAAAAAATTTCTGGTTCCAAACGCGTTTAACCTAGTTCAATTTAACTCACATTTTACGGAAGTTTAAGTGGAAGTTGGCAAGTATGCAAATATCTATTTTATAAAAAATTCTTTTGTAAATTCTGGTGTCAGTCAATCATTTTACCATTTTACAAACAAAATTACTCAGCGCCGGAAGGGGTTAAAATAAAGTGGGAAGAAATACATTCAACAGAGTTTAAAGGGTTTTTATTTAACCCTCCGTCTACCAGACGGGTCCATTGGACCCGACAGGTACATACAAAATATTCATTCAAACCAGAAATTTCTTTAAAATAAACTAAGTATATAAACCAGACAAAAATAAGGTAAATAAATAAGTTAAATAGTTTTAAATAAAAATTCTGGTGTAGAACGTTTTATTAAAACTTGAATAAAATTCCCGGTAGATCTAGGGTTAAGGTGGCTAAATGGAGTTATTAATAAAGAGGAGAAGACATATAGTGTACTGTCTACCAGTTGCGAGTGAAGTAACTGAGGACGTTGTCACAAGATGGCGGCTGCTTATTTTAAATAGGATCTACAGTTTTTGAATACCGCCGGTGAAAAACTTCCCACCAGTAAAACTGAATAGAAAATTTTGCATTATTTAAGCGGCTTATTCATGAAAATATTTTCTCTCAAATATGGTATAAACTTCTATTTGTTTTTACTGATGTCAGTTTGATTGGTAAAACAGTAAGTTTATTTCACCGGTTGTCACAATATGGCGGAAACAATGGGGCTGAGTACCGCAAAAGTATACTTACACCAGTAAAAATGGAAATCTGTTTCTGCCATTATTTATGACTGAAATTTTGCATTAATAAGGACTGTAAATACGGAGAAAATTTCTGTATAAATTAACTGGTGTAAGTTTCCACCGGAAGTAATCAGCCCTTGCGAAAGCGGTTACACTAGAAGTACAGCGCCTAGAATACAGTGTTGCCAGTGGGCTACTTTTTTAAAATTCAGATTTCTTGATTGGCACCACTTTTTTGAAATGGTAAAATTCACTTTGGATTCTACTTAATTAATAAGTAATTAAATAAGGCACATTTTACCATTTCAAAAAAGTGGTGCCAATCAAGAATCTGATTTTAAAAAAAGTAGCCCATCTGGCAACACTGCTAGAATACCTAGTGTGGAAATATGCTATCCAAACAGTGCTAAAAATTTGTATCCCTTAAATGTGCGACGATACTGCTAAAATCCCAAGTGCCGATCGCAACGACATCTGCGGGATTTTCGTATTACTAGTATTACATTGTATAGACTAGCAATTTCTTGCAGTTGTGGAAAATATCCTGCAGATGTCGCTGAGATCTGCATATTGCAGCAGTATCATTGCACATATTAGGAATACAATATTTTAGCACTTTTTTAAGTATTACAGGGATAGCCGATTTCCACACTATATATTCTAGGCGCTATACTAGAAGCTTCACTATTTTAAGAATATGTCAGTTCCTTTTTATTAATAGTTCCATGGGTGGCTATGCCCACGGGCCACCAAGCTAGCACTATTTTAGTATAAATTTACATTTGCTTTTTGTAATTACAGAAATTTTGCAATTGAATTAGGCGAGGATAACATTTCTAATTTTGGAGTGTCACACGATTGTTCATTCAAAAAAGTTTAAGACCTTCATTTTAGAAGCCGATATCACAATAAAAAAAATTATTTTCCAATTCTGAATTTTACATATTGGTGAAACTTGTGAATATTTTTCTTTTAAATCTTTTTAGCTATAAAAAGGGGGGTGGAGGGGGGGGGGTATGTTGCATATAAACCTACAGGTACAACCCTAAAAATTAAATTAATCAACCCTTTTAATTCTGCTGCAATAATTATATAAAAATAAGGCTGGTACCAATCCATTTGTAGTAACATCTGCTAATTAATGCTGTATTTAAGTCTTAACCCTCTCTCTGTGCAGCCCGAGATATGCTCGGGCATGCATTTTCTCGTCAAATTAATACTATTTGGTTATTCCCACTAGTTATTGTTTAGGGAAAACTTTGTGTGATTTAATCAGGACATTTTCCCCGATTAAGCTAGTCAAAAATTTCTGCTTTAGAGAACGGGTGATGAACGATTAAAAATTCTGTAAAAGACGCTCATCGCGAAGAATTACTTACGCAGCGACAGGGTTAATAGTAGAATGACAGTGAGAAGCCATTTTGGCCCTAACCATATGGATATATTTAGGTTCGAACCAGAAATTTCTTTATTAAGTAAGTTTAAAAGGCACAAAGGAAAAAGGTCTAATTAAATAAGTTAACCCTCGCCGACGCGGAGTAATTCAGTTTATAATGCGAACTTGCTTATTTTCTGGTACATTATGACAGGAAAATTTTAATTTAATATTCTTGGCGCCGTTTGTCAGTTTTGGAATTAAAATTAGGTGTTCTTTTCCCTCGAAAGGGTTAAACAGTTTTAAATAACATTTCTGGTATTAAATATTTTTATAAATCTTGAGTAAAAATTCCCGTCCTTCTACTGTTAAATGCATGATTTTTTATTTTGTTTCGAAAAAATTATATATGATTCTCAGTGAGGTTTATTACACAGGAAAAATAATGAAAAAAAAATCAGAGATAATTTTTTCGTATAAAACGTCAAATTTTCTTATGTTGCACATCTGCAATACAAGTAAAAACTACTGTCATAACTGAAATAAGACAAATTAGTAAATATTTAAATATGTATGAATCTCAATGCCTCATTTTATATAATTTTTTATTTTGTAAAACTTAACCCTTAATGTATAAATTATTCTTTTAGAATTGTGTTTTCATTCTCATATTAAAGATAAGATAGATTTTTAACTTTATTTAGTAGCATATATTTGTGCTTTTTAGAAGATTAATATTTTTATGTAACTACAGTAGCTGGTAAGAGTTAAATAAACAGTGATGCAGATATGCATCACTATGCATTTAAGTGTTAAATTTAGCTTATAAAGCCGCCTTCACAGAGAAATTGTTGCAAACTTTAAAAATTTCAATACTAACACATAGTTTGAGATCATATTTGGATCCTACACTAATATTTACCATAGGATACGAAACGGCAGATCATTTGATCAAGAAGTTTAAGAATTATGCACGTTCAAAATTTGAAATGCCTAATATTATTTTTTTTAACCGTTGAAAAACAAATTGTAATGCTGGTAGTTTTTTAAACATAACTCCAAAACCGCTAGGCAGAATGAGCTGTAGTTTTGAAATCGCAAATTTGAGAAATCAATATATGTTAAAAAAATTTTATTTTTATATTTCACAACTTTTTGAAAAAATAATTTAAATATATATATATATATGTATATATATATAATTTCAAATTTAATTTTCGGAGATAATAATGCATTGTAACCTATGATTTATTTAAACATAAATCTATATTTAAAAGCTTTAAATAAGCGAATCTAAAATTACAGCTCATTTTGTCAAGTAGTTTTTGAGTTATGCTTAAAAAAATATCCACATCCGAAACTGTTTTGCAATGATTAAAATTAATGTAACGTTAGGCGTTCTAAACTTTAAAGCAACATAATTTCTAAATTACGGTGCCGAATTTATTTAGTTTGGTATCATAAGGTAAAGAAGAATTCAAATATCATGTCGAAATTCGGTGGTACTATTAAAAATTTAATGTTAGGTTCAATTTCTAAATGTAGACGATCCAATATTCAAAAATTAAGTATAGCATTAATTTAATAGGAATTATTACTAATCGATTGGTACCAGTCATGATGATTATTACATAGCTGTCATCTTGTACGGATTTTTGCTACCACTAAAATTTAATAGAACACTTTTCCTAATTCAATCGCAGAATTGCAGTGAATTTTAATAATTAAATAAGGGAGATATTTCTGTTAAATTTTAGTGGTAGCAAAAAATCCGTACAAGTTGGCAGCTATGTTATTAAGTTTATGATGATTTACTGTAGAGTTAGCAGGAACATTAACTTTTTCCCGGTCCTGCATATAAAAAAGAAACGAAAATAAAACTTCTTTGTTTTGAAACGGTGGTATTCGCACATCGATATTCGCAAAATGTGATATTCGCCTTATTTAATAAGAGAAAGTTGGAGATAAATTCAGGTCAATTCCCCATTTCTGTTACAGAAATGGGGTATTTATGAGGGTGCTTAGTAAGTACCAGTGCTTTAGAACATGCTGCACAAACGTGACCGAAGGTTATTTGATGACCTTGCCATTTATGTGCTAGCGTTTTGAAAACGTGACCAAAATAAATGCTACTTTTGAAAAACTTTTGAAAATGTATTAAGTTAGTGGGAGAGAATCTAGAAACGGGTAATTTGTAATACTGCTGTATCGAAAGGGTGTTTTAGTATGTGATGCAGCGTGCGTTATCACTAGAAGTTCATATTCCTTGTGAAACATGATCACTAAATAGTGATGGTTAAATTTTGTTTCATATCTTGTAGTAGTAAGAGACTTTAAGACTGTTGCATGTGCTCATGAGAAGCAGAAGCACTTTAAACGACTTAACAATTTTTAGGATTGGATCTAGTTTTAGATTTTAAAAAATATGGGCAATTGCAGATATATGCAGATATATTTTTACTGATAATTCTAATTTTAATAATTATTATTTCATATTGTTATTTAAAGCATATAATCCGAGAATGAAATAAAAAAGATATGCACTAGAATTTTTTCTTACTAAATGGAGCCATACAGTTATCACGTATGAAGATGCTGTACTTTATTATATATATATATATATATTCCCTATTGAAAGCATATTTGTTTTATCAGCCAATTACAAGCTAGAAATTAAGATATGTTAAATGAACCTCCTTTTATACATTCTTGGTAACCCTTTCTATTTATTCAGGGTTTTTATATTTCAGAACCAGTTCATTACCGCTATTTCCGAATAATAAAGTTGCATTTCTTAATCGCAGATTTTCTAAAACTTTATGCGATTAATTAAAGCAAGGTAATTAAGCAACCGGTGCGCAGGACACTTGTAGCACAAATATTTCGATATAGTATTGTTTGCTTTATGTAACTGCGAAAATCCAACGCAGAATTTAAATGAGGCGAATATTACTCTACAGAAGTAGTGGTAAGTAATGACCCACAAATTGGAAAATCCTGAATTAAGGCGAAGGTTAACGAAAATAATGATATTCAAAAATAAGGACAGTGCAAACAATGTTTTTTCTCAATTTTAAGAAATTCATGTCAACGTTAAATGCTATATACATGCCTGCCAAATTTACGCTTTCTTTTATTACTAAAATTTTACAGCAAATATTGACTTAATTAATCGTCTAAATCTCACGATTAACTCTTTCCGGCACACTGTGCCCGGGTCGGGATACCTAATTTTAATTCCAAACTTACGAACGGCACCAAGAATATTTTAGTAACATTTTGCTTTTAAAACGAATAGTTAAAATAACATGTTTTTAATTTCTAAAAAAGTCATTTTAAAATTCCGGTGTCAGTCAATTATTCTTCATTTTACAACAAAAATTGCCCGTGCCGGAAAGGGTTAAACAAGGCGAAAATATTTATTAAATTTTAGTAGTAGCAAAAAAACGTAAAAGTTGGCAGCTATGTATTATATATTTCAATTGAAAGACGATTTTTATTCTTTTGCTCTCTAAACTTTAACACTAAATCTACGCGGCACGGCCATTTGACCCGTATATTAGATTTTTAAAATTCCGCGGTTATTTTTTATCTTTTAAAAAGTTAAGTGATCTTCGCTTTATTCAACAAGAGTTAAAATAGAAGAATTTTAAGATTCATAAAGCGAAGGATATTTTTCGAAATTAATGGTGACAAACACTCGTAGATGTTTGAATCTGTGTACATAATCTATTCGCCATCCGATAGTTTGGGTGTTAAATCTAATTAATTTATATTTGGGTTTCTTCTAGAGTGAACTTTATTTCAAAAGAAAGCAAATTGTTAAGAAACGCGTAACATTTTATCATTCGAGAAGTGATTCAAAATTCCAATTTACAGACGAATGATATTTTTAAAAATTTCATTAATTAAAGAGTAGTTCAACATAGCAATTTTTGTTTACAGAAAATCAGCAACCCCAGATAGCATGAACATTAACAGCAAGTTTGATTTTTTCTGATATTATCTTGCCGTGACAAACTTGAATTGAGAAATTCGCAGCAAATCTCCCGTAAGGTGTATCATCACCCACTTGCATGAGTAATTTGTTGTGAAACTGATGGCAAGACTGTCTAATTCACGAAAGTGACGAAAGTAAAAAATCCCTCTGTTGAGAGAATAGACAATCAGCAGATACGCAGAAATTACAGAAGTTTTATTCGGCTTGCACCGCTTTTTTAAAACACTATACTTATGAAACACCAAAAAAGGATTGAATTGGGAAGTATGAAAATTAACCTTAACTTGTTTATGGTGGTTAAAATGATGCACGCGCCTTAACGGTGCGTATGCGTCAATAGACTTGATCAGGTCTATGGACCCCTTCAGAGGGATTGAACTTATAGTGTAGCAGTTGTAAACAGTTAATGTGGTATGGAAAGATTACTAGTTTGCGGTATTTTTGATTACTTGTTTGCCGTTAATTTGCGATAAATTTGACACAGCATGAATTTAACTTGCACGAAAAGTTAGCTGCAAGTTTTGAAGTTCTGGTGACTTCGGCGTTTACGTTATCTTGCTGCCGTCTTGTTATGAACTTTCAGTCCTGTCATGCTCAGCTTGCTGCAACTTTGCAGGTTTTCAAAGCCAGATTTCTGAAAATTTTCTGCAAAGTAAAAATGCTATGCGAGACACTCTTGCTTTGCAAACTTGCAAAGTTGCAGCAAGTTCAACATGACAAGGCTGAAAGTTCATAACAAGACTGCAGCGAGATAACGCAAACGCCGAAGTCACCACATTTGAGCTTGCAGCTACAGATGTGTGAAAATTATTAGAATAATTGTGAAATTAACATTAAAATCTTGTTATATTAAAGAAATAATGCATTTTAAAATATTGACCCATTTAATATTTAGCGTACATCCTCTTGTTTTTTATTAAAGATTCAATACGTCATGGCATATTTTGTATGAGTTTTTGGCAATTAATTTGTATTTCGTTGTCATGATACCAAATTTTGATGAATTTTTCTATCAGAATATTCTTGTTTGTGATGTTGCATTTCTTTAATTTAATTAAAGAAAACATTTTCATGGCCTGGAAACAGTCCAGATATGAAACCCATAAAGAACCTTTGGGCCATCATAAAGAAAAAATTAAAGAAATACAACATCTCAAACAAGACTAGTCTGAAAGAAACACTCATCCAAATTTGGCATCATGACAACGAAATACAAATTAATTGCCAAAAACCCATACAAAGTATGTGAAGACAAGTATGCTATCATTTCTTTAATAAAAAACCAGAGGATACACACTAAATATTAAATGTATCAATATTTTTTTAAATATGTCTTTAATATAACAAGTTTTTATTGTAAATTTCACAATTACTCTAATAATTTTCACACGTCTGTAACTTGTCGTGCAAGTTACATTCTTGCTGTATCAAATTTATTGTAAATTAATAGCAAACATGTAGAAAATTTAGTTATGTCATGACTAAAGTACTGCAAATAATTTCCAAGCTAGTAGAAAATTTAGCTTTGTCTTGTCAAAAATTCTGCAAACTTATTACAAAGTAGTAATCTTGTCAAGCCACACTGTCTGTTTACAACTGTTACACTATAAGTTTAACCCCTTCGAAGGGGTCAATAGATCTGACCAGGTGTATTATTGCACATGCACCGTCAGTAGTTGCATGCATAGTTTCTATCACCATTAACCCTTTCGAGACGGCACCCTTTTCACAAATTTTATTTGAGTGGCACTGCTTTTTTTAAACAGTTCCCTTTATTTGCAAAATATTAAAGAATGCTCTAATTAAAAACAAATATCACTTCTATTTATTAACGGTGCCAAAAAGAAATTCCACATGCACCTTGAGACGATGCACATATGCACCACCCGTCGCAAAAGGGTTTACAAATAAAAATAATATTTGTGCCCTTGAAGTCGAGTCTTTTTTTATATTTGATAAGTATAGCGCTTAAAAAAGCGGTGCCAACCGAATAAAATTTGTGTAAATGATGTAGTCCCGAAAGGGTTAAAAATCATAGACTCGAATGGGGTTAAAGGCAAAAATAAATAAATAAATAAATATCAATTAAAACGATATTCTAGAAAAATCCAATAATATTGACAAAAATTCATTTAAAAATCAAAATGTTCGATATAAATTTAAAATGGCCGAAGACGTAAACATAACTTAGTAAATTAACATAACTTTTTAATTTGTAAGAATTTTTATATGAAATAAGTTGTAGATTATAGATAAAATGTTACTTTACAAAAAATAACTACATTTGAAGAGTTAAAATAATAAAAACATTTTTCTGGGTTCCTTAACTTAACCATCCAATGAAAATGAGATTCCGTAACAGTAACAATAATGTCTGTGTCTTGCCTTTCAGTAGCACCCGATTTCTGCGCATGTGTTGATTGTCAATTCTCTCAACAGAGGGATGTTTTGCTTTCGTCACTTTCGTGAATTAAAGGCAGTCTTTTATCAGTTTCACAACAAACCACTCATGCAAGTGGGTGATGGTATACCTTGAGGGAGGTTTGCTGCGAATTTATCAAGTGATATTTGTCACGGCAATATAATATCAGAAAGAACTAAAACTTGCTGCTAATGTGCATGCTATCTGCGCTACATGAACCTCAAATGGTTTACATTGAATAGTACCAAGGAATATATCGCTCACCCGCAAGAAAAGTGACACGTCTCGCAAAAATTCATTTTTCGTTTTATTCTACTAATAGGTCTGTCATAAGTGCGTCTTGCTACACAAACAGTTTCATAAGTGTAGCTATGTGAAAAATCACTTTATTACGCTATATGTCCATTTGTGACCGCAGAAGAGTGGTGGATTGCGTGGGGAGGTAAAATTATCCAACTCGCCAAACCTCATCCTAAGTCTTTATTTTTAAGGGTTTTATGCTTTTATGCGGGTTTTCATTCCTGCATGCAGAGATAAGTGCTATAATTTCATGCTATAGTGAAATCATGCAAATTTTCTTTTGCCTCTCCTGTGAAATTTACGTTTGTCGAGATGTGTCACTTTTCTTGCGGGTGAGCGATATGTTTAACTATCTGGATCACTGTACGTGCACGTCATCTAATGATAAGAGCAATAAAAATATTTTTTTTCCGAATCCAATCTTCCTGGTCGCCTCTAAAGTTGTAAAAAATTAAAAAACAGGGTGGCCATAAAAGAAAGTTTCAATGGTATATTATAACAGTTTAATTTAGATTATTTACAACAAATCATACATGAAATTGAAGGTAAAACAACCTAGTCTTTTTTACAAACGTTCAAAATGTGCACCTTTAGTTATACGGCATACATCCAACATAAAGACCAATTCTTCCCACAATTAGAATAACAAGCCCGGAGTCATGGAAGCAATAGCCTCTTCAATTCCATGTCTCAACTCTGGCAAACCATTGGGTAGAAGCGGAACGTAGACACGATCGTTTATAAAGCCCCAAAGGAAAAAATCGTATGTCTCTAACGCCTTTTAAATCTTCAACCCAGCAACAACACTTAAAGCTCAGGAGTCGCCATTTTGCGTATGTGGTACTGCGAGCGAGTCAATAACAGAGCAATACTCGCGCATGCGCTTATCTAAAACTTTTTGATTTGCTCTTTATTTGTGAGCTTGAATCAACACTCTACAACGCTTGCAGGTGATACTATTAAAATTTATAACTAGGACCTGCCCATTTTATGGCAGGGGTGGCCAACTTTGGCACGCCGGATACCATTAAAATTTTACAGAAAAAGTCGGCTTCTTGAATCGCAGAGATTCGATGATTAGATAAAGCAATCATTACTCTAAAATTTTAGTGGTATTGGGCGCGCCACAGTTGGCCACCCCCTGTTTTATGGACACTTTGTATAAAGTATAAAAATAAACTCTTAAGTTATAATAAATTAAATTAAAAAGAATTACAGATTTTAAAACTTGTTACAATCAATAAAAAATATTCTTCTTTCGATAGCTTTTATAACCTTGTAAATTCGGTTGTAGTATGAATAATAGAAATATTAAAAATTCAAATTTTCAAATTTTTTTATATTAAAGTGATTGTTTTACGAAAACATTCCTGAAAAACCTAAACCTTCAAATCCCAAAAAATATTCCATTCGTAAATATTCAAATTAAGGAGAACTACATTACCGTATTTCAATAATATTAAGCTATAAACTCTATCGATTTCTGCTTAAAAAATCATTAGATAAGTTTCTCTTGAATATTTATTCGAATTACTTTTGGTGTATTGGATGGAAAATGTTTTTGGAAAGATTTTCAAGGTCTATCAGAATTTTTTTCTGATTCAAAAATTTTGTTTTCATATACATTCATTTTTATATGCACTATAAATAATATTCAGGGCTCTCAAACGATCAGTTTTTTAAATACCAGTTTTTCTGGAGAGTAATTTCCGTGATAGGCAACATTTGCAAGATAATAACGTTCCGTGTACGTTTCTGCAAAATTTGAAATAAAAATCTGAAAAGCAAATTTTGAGTTGAAAAACAGTGGTATTAAAGAAATCGGACCATACTGGAGCACTGATATTACTATTTTGAAAAATTAAATCTAGAGGTTTTCAATATATAATCCATTAGCGACCAAACCAACAATATTTAATTCATTAAGGCTCATTTCATTCATTCATTATTATTTCGATAATGACAGAAAAAAGCTAACTTTGCGGAATTTGTGGTGGCTAACGACTTTTTGAGAAGAAAAAAAATAAAGAGAAGAAAAAAAATTGACAAATTTATTTATTGCTCCAACACTAGAAAAGTCACGAACGGTCATTTTGACTAGTACCAAATAAATATACTTCGATTTGAAACAGAAATTTCTTCATACAATAATTTAAATTTATACCACAAAGAAATAAATTAAGTAAACAAGCTAATTAGTTTTTAAAAATTATGGTGCGAAATATTTTTAATAAAACTTGAGAAGAAATTTCAGCCGTTGTAATATTAACACATTCAAGACGGGAAACGAGAATTCTCGTTTTCATTCAAAAAATATCATTGACTAAGTGCGTGGCTTCTACCTTGCAGAAAATGCATTTATATTATGTTGTCCGTAATTTTTTAGATTGTAAGACATTTTACATTAAATTCGTACATTGAAAGATATTTACCGAAGCATAAACTTGGGAAACCTGTCTAAAACACCAATTTACAAAACTCTTTCAGAACAGGGAGGAGCTTCTACTGTTTTAAAATTCAGATTTTATAAAATATGCCCGTCGGCAATGTGTTAATATACGGGATGTTTCTAAATGAATATCGGGGTTTTAACGCTTGTTAGTAATTATTACATAAAACTTAAAATTATAATTAATACATAAAATGAAAGAGCAACTCAAACAGTTTTACCTACAAGCTTACAAGTGTTCAATGTGAGCACCTTTCGTCACACGGCACATATCAAGTCGATAACTCAGTTCTTCCCAAACGTTGATTAGTGTTTGTGGGGTCATTGTTGCAATACCTGCAATGGTCAGCTGGTAGTGGAGGCACATACACACTATCCTTTATGAACCCCCACAGGTAGAAATCACATGGCGTCAGATCGGGTGAGCGTCGGAACAGAACTTCTTTGCTAATCAATGTTTGGGAAGAACTGAGCTATCGACTTGATGTCTGCCGTGTGACGAAAGGTGCTCACATTGAATACTTGTAAGCTTGTAGGTAAAACTGTTTGAGTTGCTCTTTCATTTTATGTATTAATTATTATTTTAAGTTTTATGTAATAAATAATACCAAGCGTTAAAACCCCGATATTCATTTATAAACATCCCGTAAAACTATTTCCTTTTTTATCTATTAGGAATGACTAAGGACATATTTGGCGTTTATTTTTTAATTTTAAATTGTTTTTTGCCCTTGCAAGAGAATTTGCCTGTGGAAACACCGCAGGGAAATAAAGCGAAATTTCATGAGGAAATCCTAAATCTAGTAGTTAGACTTTATGTGTAAAACAAAATCTAAGTCTAATAGTTCAGCCCTGGGAGCGTTCTCTTTTTGTAGAGACTTGAAAAAAATTACCACCAATAATTTCTTACGAAACTTTTCGTTTTAGATTTACATTGGAAATATTGCCGTAACCCGCTTAGTCGTCAGCTTTTTATTGCAATTATTGTAGTAATCTGCCATAAAATAAATTAAAAAAAAAATTAGTGTTGGCCAAATAAGTGACTGCCCTGAGGTTAGATTAATGGATAATTACAGTTAAATAAAATTATGAATTCCCGTTCGTTTTTCACTGCATATATCTTCGCATGGTATTAAAAAAGAGGAACTCACATATCTTTAAAATAGTGAAGCTTCAACTGTAACCGCTTTCGACGGAGTTGATTGCCGCCGGGGAAAAATTCCACCAGTAAATTTAAATAGAAATTTTCCCCTTATTTATGCAACTTATTAAGTCAAAATTTCAGTCATAAATAATGGCAAAAACAGATATTCATTTTTACTGGTGGAAGTATACTTCGGCAGTAGTCAGACCCTGTGTTTTCACCATATTGTGACAACCTAGACAACCTCCTCTCAGTATCAGTGTAAAACACTATAATACCTTGGCAAACTGCCACCACTAAAATAAAATAGAAATGTAACTATATTTATGAGAGAAATTTTTCGTGAAAAAGCATCTAAAATAAGTCAAAATATTCTATTGAAAATTTACTGGTGGAAGTTTGCTCCGGCGGTAATCAGAAACTCCTGATCCGTTTTAAAAAATCATCCGCCATCTTGTGACCACCTTCTCAGTTACTTTACTCGCAACTGGTAGACCGTTGCCATCGAAATACTCAAGGCCAGAGGACACGAGTTATGACGTCATCACTAATCGACCAACTTACCACTAGTGCTGGAATACACACCGGAAAGCTTTTTATAGCAATTTTCTTTTATTTCATTTGTGGAATATCTGTCATCGTATAAAAGAATACTAACTATTTTAATTTATTGGTGAGAATTCGGAATCACGAAATAAAAATCCAGCAGATGCGGAATGCCACAGTGTTGTCGCACTTGGCTGATTTTTTATCGGGGGATTCCAAATTCTCACCAGTAAGTTTAAATATTTGTTATTGTTTTATAAGATAATAGATATTCCACAAATAAAATAAAAGAAAATTGCTATTCAAAATTTTTCGGTGTGAATTTCAACTCTAGTGAGAAGTCGGTCGATTAGTGATGACGTCACAACTCTTGTACTCAGGCCTTGAATATTTCGATGGCAACGGGTAGACAATACACTACATGCCTCCCCCTCTTTATTCATAACTCCATTTACTGTCGGTACCTTGTCAAACTATCCATCACTAACACTCTAAAGCGAAAGCTGAGTTCCCGAGGTGGTCATCGCTGTCAAACTATTCAGCATGAAAACAACGTTGCCATTGGGCTACTTTTTTCAAATTCAGGTTTTTATTGGCACCACTTCTTTGAAATAGTAAAATTCCCCTATTTAATGACATATTGATTAAGGCAAAAACAGTGGGAACTTTACCATTTCAGAAAAATGGGGTAAATCAAGAAATTTGCATTTAAAAAAAGTAGCTCACTGGCAACACTGGTTTCATATTGGATAGTTTGAAATAGTACAAACGATATCTGAAATAGGTGCAACAATAGAATATGTTCGATTTTAATTCTTTAGTACCATTATTAATAAATAATGATCGTCTAATGAAGAGAAGAAAATATTTTCAACATGGTAAATCATATTCATGGCTGGAGTAGCAAAGTTGAGTTTTTATTCCAACAGCGCGAAAAATGTCCGAAACAGGGATGGAATCTCGATACTTTGGCTTGCCGTTCCAATGCTCTAGCTATTAACCCCTTGAAGGGCGGTGATGCCGTCACTGCATCACATAATTTTAATTCAAAATTGCCACATTGACACAGGAATTTTATGATGAAAATGTCACCTTTATTAAGTACGCGAAAATTTACTTTTACTTTCTTAGAAATTAAATCTCTTGTTAATACTGGTGTCAATAAATTATTTGAACATTTTACGAATGCAAGTACCTTGCCCCTGAAAGGGTTAAGGTATCCGGACGATACATGGCTGACATACTTTACTCTTATTTGTTGGACATGGCTGCGAACTGCAGCCCTAGTTTCATTCATCTGAGCTATAAATATGCATTTACATTATGAAAGTGTGTGATAACGTGGAAACTATTATGCCAGCCAGGTATTGTCCCGATAGCTTAATAAGTTCCGGCAGGGCCGGTTTGGCAGGACAAGCCAAAATATCCAGTTTCGATCTCTGGTCTGGACATTTTACTCTCTGTTGGAATAAAACCTCAACTGCGCTACTCAAGCCATGAATATGAATAATCGTCTACTTAAGTTATTGCAAAATTCTGTCTTTAAATAAGGTAAATATTAATTTCGAAGTGAAACTATGGTCGAAAAACACTTTAAAAGACAAATAGGAAATGATCGGTACCACTGATATTCATATATATATATATATGCAGGGGGGTTCATAAATATCGAAACAATGGGCTATTTTCTTAAATATTGCTCCTAGACCCATACTTCCAATTGCAAAGTTTCATAAAAAAGGTGCAAATTTTAATGACATAAGTTGCAACTCCATGGGAGGTCTCTTTGAGAAAATACAAAAACTAAATTTTTATACGGCCCCCGTAGAGTAAAATTCCCAATTAGGAAATTTTTCCTTATCCATTCCTGAAATAAACACAAAAAATTCATCTCGATATCTTCAAAATTCGCAGAGATATCAAAATACAAAATTCGTGACTTACACCATTTATCCATGCCTCTGAGTGACGAGTTTTTGACTCATTTTGAATGCAAGATAGGGATCATCCACAAATTGTACACTATTAAAAGTCGATTTAACCCTCTGTCTACCAGAAGGGTCCAATGGACCCGACATGTACATTCAAAATATTTATTCAAACCAGAAATTTCTTGAAAACAAACTAAATGTATAAATCAGACAATAATAAGTTAAATAAACAAATTAAATAGTTTTAAGTAAAAATTCTGGTGTAGAATGTTTTTATAAAACTTGAGTAAAATTTCCGGTAGTTCTAGGGTTAAGACAGTGCCTCTCCTTTAGATATAAAATAGTCAGCGTATAGATTTTACGTTAAACCTGCTTTCAAAATATGCTGGTGGTCTGCACTAGAGGTCTGCACGGGTCAAAATATCTAGGTTCGGTCCTGAACCGACCCATAGGAAAAAAAAGTTCGGCCCTACCTGGAAAAAAGTTCAAATCGTAGCCTGGCCCGGCCTGACTGAATTTCTACTTAGTTTTCTACATCGATATGGTTAAAAGTTGTTTCGTATGGAGGAGTTCTGACCAAAAATACTTACTATAGCTTTTCTTTTTTCATGTTTATAATTATTATTTTTAAAGAAGCGTCAAAAGCTGTGATTATTTGTTTTATTAATGAATCTCTATTGATGTGTAAATGAGTCACTTCTCCTTTAATATCGTTAATTCATATTCCATGTGTTGGAGACATTGAAAAATGCTATAAAGTAAAATCTTTTAAGACGGAATCACATAGGAAAGAAAAAAAAAGCGTTATAGACAAGTTCCCTTCTTAGGAGTTGTAAATGTAGTCTATTTTTTTTCAGGTATTATTATATTTATTTTCCATGGATCAACATATTTTTCCGTTTAAGAAAGGATTCCGTCATAGGCAGATTTTTTTCACTAGTTTTACTATATTTTAATTATTTTTTTTTGTTGTTGTTGCCAATCTACTATCCTTTAACACGTTCACGCCGGCGCGGTGGGTCACAGTCGACTGTCTCAGAGTTTTCAAGTCTCCGGCTTTTTGCACACCACTATTATTTTAGAGAAAATATTGTTCCTTTAAATCGCCCAATTGTTCTAATTAAATAAAATAACATTTTCTGTATTAAAATACTGGTACCCAAACAGCCAAAGACTTGGCAGCTCTGAGACAGTTGAGTGTGACCCACCGCGCCGGCGTGAACGTGTTAAAAATATTAATTTAAAAGTTTTATTATAAAATAATGGTCATTTAAAAATATAAGCATTTGTCTTAAAAGTTTTTGTGGTGACCCAAATTTTACTTATTTTTGCACGGATTAGATCAGTCAGAGACAGATAAAAATTTAATTTTTGTATTTTTTCAAATAGACCTCCCATGGAGCTGCAACTTATGTCATTAAATTTTGCACTTTTTTTTTATGAAACTTTCCAATTGGAAGTATGGGTCTAGGGGCACAATTTAAGGAAATACTCTACTGTTTCGATATTTATGAATCACCCTGTATATATGTAATAACTGAACTGAATATATATATATACTAGGGGGCTCAGCCCCCTGCGAGCTACGCCCGCCAACTCCGGTTCAGTCTCCCTAGCCTCTAAAAACAATGTGTCCTGTTTAAAAAATATTACCAGGTTACGGAAAATTGAATGATATTATCACTATAACGGCGGCTATCTTCTGTAGTTGGGTTGCCATGCGTTTCCGTTTAAATGGAGCATTTTTCGGTTACCATGGCCTCATCCATCGCTTTCGTAACAGCTAACGGCTGTTTTCGGGAATGATATGCAAGATCAAATACTCATTTGAAAATCAGCTTGTGTTAAAAGATTAGGTTAAAAATGTGGCTATCTTTCTGACTTTTATAACGCTGCTATGGACAATATTCTTTAGGTTTGAGATTGAAGAACTCAGTCTGCTTATGAGAATAGCTTTCAGAAACACGGTATTGGAAAGCATTGTGTTTTGAAATTTTACGCTTATATTTTATGTTTTAATCGAATTTTAGATATTTCCGGGAAAAGGTATAGCTTATTCATGAATTCTTTTCTCTATTTTAATACACCAGAAAACATATTTTCATGTTATTGTTACAATGCAGCTATATTGTTTATATTAATTAATAGGAATATCGGAATTTTCTAATATATATTTATCGAATAGTAATTCGTACAAAATAAATCGAAAGTATTTTGCACATACATTTATCTGTATTTATGCTGCATCAAGTGGTTTAATATATAAACAAATTTGCTAACCGCACTACTTTTATATCATGTGACGTCACATTAAATTTCTCCGGAATGAAAACCGTTTTAAATGCATTGTTTTGATATATATCGTAATTTTCACTATTAAATGTATTTCTCATGTAATAATTTATTTATTTTGAACGTTTTTTCCTCTTTTAAGACTCATGGATAGATATATTATTTAATTTAAAAGTGTTTGGCAATATTATTAGTTGAGTTTTTTAAATATGATCGATTCACCATTAAAAGTTTTTCACACGTAATAATTTAATTATTTTAGGCACTGTAAATATCGATATTTAATGTTTGGTCCTTTTACATATGACGTATTTATCCCCTTTAAATGCGTTTCACGTGTAATAATTTTATTATTTTAAAATTTTCCTACTTTTTAAATATTTATATGCAAATATTTTGACGTAATTTTCCTTATTTTCTGCTTTTAACAAGTGATCACTAACTTCTTATTGTAAAATTTTCATTCTATTTTTAATAATTTCCCTTTTCAATTTCAATTTGAAAATGACTATAAAAAAGAAATCTAATAATCCCTTTTATTTTCCCTCCCGCCCCACAAAAATGGACTTTTTTTCCGTCTATGGAATTTACGCCAAAGTTGAAAATGACAGACGATTTTTGGTTTCTAAAATAAACTGATTCCTGACAATCGAAATGGGAAAAAAAGTTTTTATTTTTTCTTTTAATTTTCCTGAAAAACATCATTCAATCGAAATCCATTTCTTCACTATCTATTAAAGTAAAAGAAAATTTCAATTTCAATATGAAAATGACAAAAAAGAAGAAATCTAACAATCCCTATTGCTCTCCTTTTCTCCCTTTTTTCCACAAAAATGCAATAATTTAGGTGCCATCATTACAGAAATGTCATTAAAATTAGAAGAAAAAATAATATTCTGGAAACTAATTCAAATTTTAAAAATCTAATACCATTTTTGACACCTGTGGACCAATACGGACAACTGTTGTTAATTTCAGCGCCAAACATTCCATATTTTAGAAGAAATAGCTGTGAAACATACTCTTATATTTCTAAATTTTAGTAAAGTAAAGTCTGTTAATGTTATGAAAAGTGTATTTGAATTTTAGATAATTGTTTCTTATCCTTTTAACCCTTTCGGGGCGGGTGATGCATATATGAATCGTCAAAAGGTGCATATGAAATTTGTTTTTTGTACCATTAAGAAATCAATGGAATTCTTAATCAATGGAATCAATAGTCTTTTTTAAGTAGAGTATTGTTTGGTATTTTATAAGTAAAAAGAACTGTTTAAAAAAAGCGGTGCCACCCAAATAAAATTTGTGTAAGGGATGCCGTCTCGAAAGGGCTAAAGCAGGGGTGGCCAACTGTGGCACGCCGGATACCACTAAAATTTTACAGAAAAGTTGACTTCTTGAATCGCAGAGATTCGATGATTAGATAAGGGAATGATTACTACAAAATTTTAGTGGTGTGGCGCGTGCCACAGTTGGCCACCCATGGGTTAAAGAAAGAACAAAAGTGTAATTTAACGTGAACATGATGTTCATAGCTGCCAACTTGTACGGATATTTCATACCACTAAAATTTAATAGAAAATTTTAGCTAATCGGTTCACTGAAATTCAAGCAATTTTAATGTCTAAATAAGTCAAAAATTTCGACAAAATTTTAGTGTTATGAAAAATCCGTACAAGTTGGCAGCTATGAATGTTCGAATACTTAACTTTAAAATGTATGATGTAAATGAACACAACGCAGAATGAACATAAAATTAAAGTTATCATAACAAAGTGTAGATATTTGAATTCTAGTAATATAATTTAATTTGTTTTTAATTTTTCTTCTGCAATAATTAGTGATTCAAGGATTTAATATAAAATTTTAATATAAAGAAATCTATACAAACCTATTTCAAATAATACTACTAACAATAAAAACCAAGGAATTAATATTCACTTATGCAAATTTACCTTTATATATAAGATCTTTTATAACATTTCTATCATAAATAATAAACAGTTAAAATAAATAAAATAAACAGGTGAAAGCGAAAGGAACGTCATAAAAGAAAAAAAATGCAACGTAACGATAAAACAATTTTGCTATTGTTTTAATTCTCCCATTCCTGTTAATATAAAACACTGCGTCTATTTAATTTTTGTCAGGATAATGCATTTTAATTCTATTCATTTTAATTACAAGAACCTTTATTATTGGAAAAAGTAAATACTTTTAATGTTTTATTTCTGTTTGAGAGTTTAATAATTGACACTTTATTTTTACAATCCATTTTCAATCCTTTATTTTTGTAAGAATAGAATGCCATTCAGTGTGGGCGATAATCTTGGAAATGAAGTGAAAATACACATTCACCCAATCACCTCATCATTACTTATTTTATGGGCCCTCTATTGATCTAAATTGTTCCTGAGTTAGTAAGCAATATCTCTAGAGAAAACAACAACTGTAATTAAGTTTCTTTTTAAAGATAATTAACTTCTATTTCAGAAGTAACTGCTTTATTTACATTCTTCGTGTAGTTAATTTGAAAATGAATTCTAAAGTTTAATCTGTTACTTAATTGTTAATGATACTATAGTAATGTTTCTTAACTGAAGTAAGTGTAAATAATAAATCTGAATATTTTTAATATTTTAGCGCTCAAAGATATATAAAGTAAGAGCGAAGAAGTAATAAATTTTTTTGGAAATATGTAACTAATACATCTTCCTTTCAACTCGGCTGAAGAAATATCCAAATCTGCAGTCATATGTTATTTTATTATTAGTTAACGTAATGTATTGATATTAGCTGCATTAGCCCCTGCATTAGCTGGCATGCCAGTAAATTTGAGAGAGTCAGAGTCTGACTTCCACAAGTGCAAACTTCGACCAGTTTTTCTGAATTGTGTTTCTGTCGCCTTATTTAAACGCAGAATTTCTCTTAAAAAATAGCTAATTTCGACCCTGTAATAATCAAGCTTTGTGGCCCTCGAATTAACCGACATGCTAGCTGATGCTAGGATGTACGATTGGCATTTTTTTCTTGCAACTATATGAAAATTGTACACACATAGTTTTTGCATAAAGGTATTGTTTAACTACATCCCCCTGAATACTAGGCCTAAGCGCTGACACAAAAATGGCGGCTGTCGTAGGCGGATTTTTTCCATCATTTGTACGGCCCCTTGATTTTCAATACCAATAAATTTTAACAGTTTTTTTTTTTTCGTTTTATTTTTCTGACATTAAGTAAGTCAAAGAAAAGATTTGGAAAGTACTGGTGTCCAAATTCAGGGGACCGTACAAACGCTTAAAAAATTCCGCCTACGACAGCCACCATTTTTGTGTCCGCGCTCAGCCTAGTATTCAGGGGGCAGTGTCTTAAACAGGACGTTGCTCAAAATATTTTGAGAAGCAAATTTAAAAGAGAATTATAACAATGTAAGGTTAGTTGGGGTAACTGGGCCCACGAGGTAACTGGGCCATAGGCTATTTTATAAAAAATCAGTTCATGATTTTAAGTTTTAGCTTTTGTGAACAACGCACCTTAATCTCTACTTCCTAAAACAACGTGTGTCAACTCAATCATAACTCTCACTTTGATGTGATAGGTTGTCAAAAATTTATATTTCGTTTTTTTAAAAACAACGTCAGTATGGTTGAACTTCCTCGTATTTTTATTAGAATACTGTAAGTACTTTTATTTAATAATCTTTTTTTTTTTTTTTAAGATTAGGCATATAACTACATTAATATTATTAGGTATCTATACATATTTACTTCATGTTTCAAATGTAAGCCCGGTGTCCCAGTTACCCAACAATTTTTTCAAGAATAGGGTATCTGGGACATGTATCCGGGGTAACCGGACCATGCAGTATCCAGATACCCCAATAGTTATAAATAATTTTTTTCGGTTTTTCTTACTACGGGAAATAAATTTCTCCGTTGTTTTTTGCCCACAATAAAGAAAATTATAGAATACCTTATTAATATTGCGTAATAAAATTTAATAAAAGCATATTGGGTTGTATCGAACCAAATTTCTTGACATCTTGAGAGGCGGTGATGCCGTTATGGCATCACATAATTTTAATCCCTAATTGCCACATTTTCACCGGAATTTTATAATGAAAATTTCACCTTTACTAAGTACTAGAAAATATACTTTTACTTATTTAGAAATAGATTCTCTTGTAAATACTGGTGTAAGTAAATTATTTCAACATTTTACGGATGCAAGTGCCTTGCCCCTAAAAGCTAAATAGCTAAACCTTGAAACTGTACGATACACAGGGGTCGCATTCTATAAGGAAACTTTTATTGTTCCTACCACTATTTTGAAAATAATATCTTCATCGCACCTTTCTTTAGAAGATGTTAAATAAAATCATCATGAAGGTAACTCATTAAGGGTTCTGGTAGGAACAATAGAATGTTCCCTATATAATGCGGCCCCTGGATACAGATAAGGTACTTAAATACTTACGTAGCCATTTGTTCATAGATATACCGTGCTATTGTTTTCCTTAAAACACACATGTTACTTTTATACTTATTATCTATTCTTAAGTACTTACTTAATTTTTATGTTGTTGGTATAAATAAATATAATACTTTCACTTTTAGTGCTATTTTTTGACACATTGACAGCAAAGGTTTCCCTTAGGACCCACCTGGTCCACTTACCCCATTTTTATGGGGCAACTAGACCCATGAGGAAAGAAAGATGAAATATGCATATTTTTATATTTTTAAATATTAAAATGTATTTTTGAGCATTTCTGTCTGATAGGGGGAACCTAACTGAAAACATTTCCGGAAGTTCAGACATTAATTCAAATGAACATTAGCTTTTTGAAGCTGAATTGTCAGAAGCTCCAGAGTCACATTGTAAAATCATGTCCCAGTTTCCCCCAACTAACCTTAATACTAGGCCTACGAGCTAGCACAAAAATGGCGCTCTATCGTAGGCGATTTTTTTTTTTTTTTTTTTTTTTTTTTTTAGAGTGTGTACGGTAACTTGAATTTGAATATCAATAATTTCTAAAATTTTTCTCCGCCTTATTTTTGTTATGTTAAACAAGTTAAACCTTTAAAAAATACTGGTTCAGAGCTCTCACTGGTCCGGTTTTTTTTTAAACCAGTAATTTTTTAGAAAATAATTCGTGGAGGGTTTCTGCAACAACTACAAGAAAGATTCGCTTCGTGGTAAGTTTACATGAAATTTATAAAGAAAATTTTTCTTTGAAATTTAGTGGTGTTCAAGGAAATGGACCGATTGGGAGCCCTGTTGGTGTCAAAATTCAAGGGGCCGTACAAGCGTTAAAACAAATCCGCCTTCGGCAGCCACTATTTTTGTGTCAGCGTGTAGGATTTTCTCAGAGGGAAGTAAATATATATGAGAATGAAAAATTTATTATGACCTATGATTTCACAAGAGCTACGATAACAAAAAATCCTGATATTTAGGTTAAATAAATTCTTAGGAAGTTAGGAAAATGCACTAAAATATACTAACGGTACAAAATGAATATTCAAACAGAAATTAGCCCAAAAATCTACATTTTCTTTTAAACGTCGAATAGGTGTCTTCATTATCTTTGCCGTCAAATCGTTAGCCACTATAAATTCTGAAATGTAATTTTCGTCTAATTTAAGTCAAATTTTTCTGTCATAAAATAGTTGTATGTAGTTTGTCCCCGGGCCAGATATTGAATACTCCTAATGTAGAATATTCAGTTAAGATTTAAACTCTTGTTGAAATACTCTTTAAAATATACAATGCCAAGGGGTAGAAAATATGCGCAGGGTTCGCATGGCTGTTACTTTTGAATACTACTATTCTTTAATAGTAATATTCAATTAATTAGTGTTAGAAATGTTTCGATTTTTTATTCGTCAAAAATTGTTATTCGAAACAGCTTTATTTAAATGCAGGGACCATGAGAGTCATGATTATATTTCCACCTCGATAATTCACACAAAATATTTTTAAATGCCCTCCTAACCGTATTACGAAAACAATATACATTAATAAAGAATTTTCTTTCACTTTCTCAAAAACGTAATAATTAAAAAGTTCTGACCTTTAATACAAAAATTTTCAGGATATTTAATTGCAATATATTACAAAACATCCTGGCTAATTTCCAGATATTTCTTTTAGAAATACGAATAATGCAAAACTCATACAATTCATTTGGAATTTACCATATTATTAGACTTTCTAAAATGATTAGTATTCAAGATTTGTCCTTGAGAGTTCACTATAAAAGCTAAATCAGTCAAAGTAAAAATATTTTTTTTTTGCAAAATGGACAGCATAAAATTATTGCACCTAAACCCTATTTCCTAAGTGGCGTACTTACTCGATTTACCACTGAGCAGTGACCTTTCTTCTTAATTTACGCCGGAGATAATTTATCACACAGCGCACTAGATAGAATAACTTTTTTGAGCAATTTTGCTCTTTTTTTCTGTAAAATTACTCGATAACATGGTACCCTTTCCAGTAAATTTAGACCATTGAGACTATCTAGTGTCATACAGGAATTTAATGGAAAAGTCTGACAGAATCATTTGATTTACTTTTAGCGAAAACTAGTATATGATGGACTATGCCATATAATTATATATATTTAAAGTAAAGTTTTATAACAAAAAAATAGTTCCTATTACTATACAGGCCGCAAACAGTGCTGCCAAATTTGGCTGTTTTTTTAATCAGAAAGTTTGAGACACACCAGAAAAATTTTAACACTAATTTTTCTTTATGTTATTCACGAAATATCTATACTTATAAAACCAAAAATAACTATTCAAACTTGTTGGAGAGAATTTAGAATTTCTTAAAGGTAGTTTTATAAATGATGCATAAATGCGTCAAACGGTCTGTATAGTGTAAATACAGTGCAGAAAAAGATTTAACCCTTTCAAGGTGGGGGCGGTCACACGGCGTGACCACTTACTTTTAAATCCAAACTCATAGCTGCCAACTCTTCCACTTTTTTGTACCACAAAATTTTAATAGAGAGTTTTGCCTTATTTAATCGGCATGTTACGGAGATTTAAAAATGTAAAATTTACTATAAAAATTTGTGGTACAAAAAAGCCGAAGATGTAGGCAGTTATGCAAACTACAAAAACGGCACCAAGAATATTTTGATAAAATTTTGCTTTTATAAGGAACGCTTAGATGTTATCCGAGAAATTTGTTTGTTAATTCTGTTGTAAAGCAATCACTTAAACATTTTACTAACGTAATTACTTTGCGTCTGAAAAAGGGTAACCCTTAAATGCATAGTGATTCATCACTTTTTATTTAACTCTTAACAACTACTATATTTATAGAGAAATATTAATCCTGTAAAAATTACAAAAATATGCTACTAAATAAAGTTAAAAATCTATCTTAAAATTTCTGGCGTCTAATCTTTAAAAAAAGAATAAAAAACACAATTCTAAAGAATAATTCATGTATTTAATGGTTAAGTTTTACAAAATTAAAAATTATATAAAATTAGGTATTTAGAGTCATACTTATTAAAATATTTACTAATTAGCAATATTTTAGTTTATACTTGTATTGCAGATGGGCAACATAAGAAAAGGTTGACGTATTATACGAAAAATGTATCTCTGATTTTTTTCATTATTTTTCCCGTGTAATAAACCTTTCTGAGAATCATAAAACATCAAAAGAATCAAAAAACACAATTCTAAAGAATAATTCATGTATTTAATGGTTAAGTTTTACAAAATTAAAAATTATATAAAATAAGTAATAAACCTTTCTGAGAATCATAAAACATCAAGAGAATCAAAAAACACAATTCTAAAGAATAATTCATGTATTTAATGGTTAAGTTTTACAAAATTAAAAATTATATAAAATTAGGTATTTAGAGTCATACTTATTAAAATATTTACTAATTAGCAATATTTTAGTTTATACTTGTATTGCAGATGGGCAACATAAGAAAAGGTTGACGTATTATACGAAAAATGTATCTTTGATTTTTTTCATTATTTTTCCCGTGTAATAAACCTTTCTGAGAATCATATATAATTTTTTCGAAACAAAATAAAAAATCGTGCATTTAAGAGTTAATAGATGCAACTTAATTTAATCACTACTTTAGTTAAATAAGAATATATATATGCATGTGTGTGTGTCTTGCGTACTTTTTGTTGTATAATCATTTACTTTATGAAACTTTTTTGTACTTTTATTACTTAAAGAATTCATTGCGTCGCATTACAACCTTGTCAACCCTCCGTTTATTTTTAAATCATACTTTGAACCTGATTTTTTTTTTCAAATTGTGGGATGTTGGCAATTATGTGTATTATTGTTAATGCGTTCCTTTAGCCGCTGCCATCGAAATACTCAAGGCCAGAGGATACGAGTTGTGACGTCAGGACTAATCGACCGCCATCTTACTAGTGATGGAATTCAGACCGGAAAATTTTGAATAGCAATTTTCTTTTATTTCATTTGTGGAATATCTATCATCCTGTCAAACAATAATAACTATTTAAACTTATTGGTGAGAATTTGGAATCCCCCAATAAAAAAGCGGCCAGATGCGGCAACACTCTAGCATTCCGCATCTGGCTGAATTTTTATTTGGGGATTCCGAATTCTCACCAGTAAGTTTAAATAGTTATTATTGATTTATAAGATGATAGGTATTCCACAAATAAAATAAAAGAATATTGCTTTTCAAAATTTTCCGCTATCAATTCCAACACTAGTGAGAAGTCGGTCGATTGGTGATGACGCCGCAACTCGTGCCCTCTGGTCTTGAGTATTTCTATGGCAGCGCTTTAGCTGGGGTGCATACATTTTTACCACAATATTTTAACAGAAAAATTTGCCTTATTTAATCGCAAATCCTGTTATAAATGCTCAGATTAAACGCGGTGGTTAAGAATTCTGTAAATGAAAGTCTGAATAGAAATTTTCTGAACCAAAATAGTGGTACCTAACTCCTTGGAACTTCCAAAGACTGTACGCACTGACAAAAAAAAGAAAATATTTGGGTAATTTATGTTGAGAATAATTCTGTAAATCTTATGAAAACGTGTTAGCTGCCAAAACTCAATCTTTGAGTACCACTATTTCGGAATAGAACTTTTTATCTTATAACACTCAACCCTTTTTAGGGGCAAGTAATTGGGTTTTTGTTTCTTTTACAACTAGTTATAATTTACGAAAAATTTCATTTCATTTGAAAATTTAAAAAAATACAATATAATTCTTTTTTCCGTAAATTTTGAAAGAAAAGTTTTATTCAAAAATTCTCTCACTAATTCAAAAATTCTCTCGCTTCGATTTAAATTATTACGTAGTGGTACGTGTAATGTACCACCGAATAATAACCCTTGAAATAGGTAATATTGTCCGTTATCGGGCAAGCGAGACGGAGAATTTTTTGGCAAAATCGGCTTCGGCATATGGCATGGGACACCCTTGAACATGTTCATTGTGGTATATATATATTGTGGTAAAAAAATAATTATATCATTGCTCTTCAAGATGCTAATTTTCAGTGTATATCCAAAACTCTTTTAACCCTTTCCGTCGGGCATCCTTTAAAGATATTTTTAATACCAGTAATTCCGTATAGCAATTTAAGGTTTATTTTTTAAAGGATATTTTCCAAAAATTCCTCGATTAAACAAGCTATATTTTACCACTAAAATATTCAGTACTAAAATATTAAAACTCACACGCACCCCACGTGGGACATATACGTTCCACCCGTTTTGGAGGGGATAAATTAGTCCCAAAAGCTTTTTTTTCATTCTCACTAGCCTCATTCACCGTGCCGCTCGCCAGATGATCATGAATGGCATTATGCTGTCTGGGGACACCGAGTTCCACGACGACTTACGGATTCCGCCACTGTGGTAGCATCGACCGCAGGAGGTTAAAAATAATTATTTATGAAGAAAAGTAAAATTTATGTGAAGCAGAATTAGCACATACTATGCCAAAGTTGTTTAAACAGAATTTCATAGCATTAACACAAGAGTACTCGCCCGGGTATGACATACCATAATTTGCGGCGTATAATCAGCGGATCAAACAATCATGTTCGGACCCAGAAATTGTGTTTAATATTTGAAGTCAAATATTTACCGCGATCTAATAAGCTGCATTTTGTTAAATAAATTTTCTGAGTCCAAACATGACTGTTTGACTCGCGGACTATATATCGGAAATTAAGGTAATCAGGATGCGTACGGTTTTTACAATTTGTCACCACTATGTTTCGAAAGGTAATCTTCAACCTACTTTATCGCAGAATTAGTATCAGTTGTCTCAGATTAAATAAAGTAATAAAGTGACGGCTATTATTTATATTAATTGGTGATAAAGTAAAAACCATTCATGCCCTGAGGCGAGTTCTCCAGGGTTAAACGAGAAAAAAAGAACAACTGCTTATTTGCTAAAAATACACTAACTACGGCGCTATAAGTGTAATTATTTTACTTATTTCATTTATTACTTCTATATTTGTACTTATCGCGAAATCTGCTTGTTGTGAACAATGACCCTGGCAATGTATGCGTGATTTCATATAGCTGTCGGAAATATTCCGTGACTTCAGGTCACCGAAAAGATTTGGGAAACATGCACATTATAATACGTTATTAAAATTCTTTAAGGTATATAATTTATATTATAAAGCAAAAACATGTCCGTGAGAAATGCGGATGTCATATAGACGGAGGCAGTGGTGTAAGCAATCCATTTCCTTTATTCGAAATTTAATTGCTTCTAAACATGTCATAATTTTAACTTTTACGCCATCGGATATGGATAAGAATGTATTTTCAGACACAATTCATATGACAAATGTAATTCAATTTACCGATTTTTTTCTTTTGGTTTTTGAAATAATTTCAAGCTCTATTTTTTAAAAATCTATCGCTCTCCCGTGCAGCTCGATTACGGAAGATTAACTAGTTTGCACTTAAAATAATAAAAATAGATCAGCGTTTGTTTCCGGCTAATATTCCCTATCAAAATTAACCCGTCATCAATAAATAAATAATACAAATAAAAAAACAAATTTTAAAAATATGTAATTGAACTATTCTTAACCCTTTGAAGGGTAGTGGAGGAATAATATATACCACAAAAATTTTAATTCCCAAATGCCACAACGACGCCAGAATTTAGCTATAAAATTTGCTTAAACTTTTGATTACGGGGTTGGGCCACGGTACGTCCCAGCGATTATTTTTTCATTCTACTCGTATCACTTTTTAAAAAATGTTCTCTCCCATGCACTTATACCATGGAATTTTCAAGATATATCTACCATAGAGAATTCGTTTGTGAATTCTGGTACAAATGAATGCAAAAATAGTCCTCAGCCCTGGACCGTAATCAAAAGATTAAATAACGCACGTGAAAAAAGCTTTTAACGTTTTTAATAACTTTGTTCGTGAATCCTGGTGTCATTTAACCTTTTCAAGGGCGGTGGTTCATTTTTGGACCACTTAATTTTAATCCCTAATTGCCACATTGGTACCAGAATAGTGGAATGAAAAACGCCCTTTCCTTAAGTACGTGAACAAAATAACAGGTGCAACTGCGGTATCGTAGGCAGTATACAACACTATTTGTTTGGACATTGTTCGCTGCAGTATTGCCAGTGGGATACTTTTTAAAAATTCAGATTTCTTGATTGGCACCACTTTTCTGAAATGGTAAAATTACCCTTGTTTTCACCTAAATTAATATGTCATTAGATAATTCGAATTTTACTATTTCAAAAAGTGGTGCAAATCAAGAAATCTGAATTTTAAAGAAGTAGCCCACTGGCAACGCTGGTTCTTTGATGCCTTGTACATTTAAATTCAACAGGAACTGTGCACTGAGATGAAACATTCTAAACGTTATCAGCACCCGTTCAGACAATATAAAACTGCACACCACGTACAATTCACTTAACAACGAGTTTTCCTGTTTTAAGTACAGATTTTGTCAATTTTACTTTTGTAACTGCTTGCTTCGTAACTTTCTATAAATATTTATCAGGGGTTTACTACGGACATTTTGTGGTTGTTGTTTTTCTTTTAACACTGCATTAGAATCGAGCTCAACATTGTGCCTTGTATACTAAATGTGCTTTATCTGAAATATCTTTTAACGGAGGCTTGCTCTTGAAGATTAAACTTTATGGTGTTCTTTTTTCAAGTTAGTTTTCCCTTTAACCCTTTATCTACGGCATTATGATCTACTGCATTTTTTTTTCATGTAATATTTTTTTTTCAGTTACTACAATGAAAATTAAAGGATAAACATAAAAAAATACTCACCCGTGAGAAATTTAATTATTTAGAGGTAATTAACTAAAGTGGTATTTTAAAGTACCGTCGGTACACTATGACTAAATTATCATAACAGAAAACCCACAAGTTATTTCAACTGGCACCAGAAAATATTTTCGATTTAATAGGTACATGAAATATAGGATTTTTCTTATTTACAAATAAATCGTTCGTCAAATTCCGGTGCCAATCATTTATTTCAAAACTTTAGAATTGAAAATGCTTTGCTCCTGAAAGGGTTAAAAAAACAATTTTTTTTTTGTTTCGATCTTGTTAGCAGTCCTTTAGTTTTGCGACGTCAATAAACCAGGGACAACATGCTCTCTCGCATCTCCACATATGCAATACAGGGTGTCCGGTCTCAACGGTGTCCAATGGCTAATTCCCAAACCGTTAGTCATAGAGATATAGTTCGAATTACAAAAATGTTTTAAATGAGGTAAAGAAGTATTTTTAAAGCGATTTAGGTCAAGAAAAATACTTATTTAAAAATTGCGAAATTTAAATTTTTATACAGTCCCCCGGTCTTATAAGTGATATTTAGTAAAGTTTTCCTATTTCTCTAACAAATACGGCAAAAAAAAAGTCCCATTCATTTAACACTAAAATTGACCGAGTTATGACATTTTCAATTTTGTGATTTAAACCACTTTTCTGTAACTGGAAACAGATGATTTGGACCAAGCTTTCAGGGGTCGTACACGAAGTGCTTAAAATATTATAAAGGGCGTCCACTCCAAACGATGTTCAATGGCTAATTCCTAAACCGCTAGTCAAAGACATATAGTTCCAATTAGAAAAAGGTTTTAAATAATGTAAAGAAGTATTTCTAAAGCGATTTAACTGAAGGTTCTGCCCCCGTATAAATATTACAGCAGTGTTAATTTTTAGTAATTAACTTTCAGGTTGGTTAAAATAATTGAAGAAGTGAGTTTCAAAACTCGCCTTATCGAGAAAATCAAATTTTGGGAAATCGCGTAAAACCTTTAAATGCGGCCATTGGTATTCATTGAAAATTTAGAGATTGTAGTGTTTGATTGGTACAGTTATACCAATAGAATAGATTGATAGAGAAACACGATTTTTTAAATTTCGAATAAGGCGAGTTTCGAAACTGACGTCCTCAATTGTATTTTGACATTTATTTATTTATTTATTTATTTATTGTAAGGAAATGAGTGTGTTTCTTTTGATGATTTTATTTTAAAAAGTTGTATTATTTTTATAAGCTTTTGACTTACTACGTTCGTATGTATGTCTTCCAATTCAAAATTTGTATTCCAATTTTAACTCACTTCCAAATATCTAATCAAGATTAAGCTTTGCATAATTATGTAAATCCAATAACAATGTAATATTAATATGATTTTAGGTACGTACCATTTATATTTATTTTACAGGACCACTCCTAAAATTTCGTATACATTATTGCCTACAAACAGAAATTTTAAAATCAAAATCAGTAACATTTATGTAAGGCATTGAGATTCACAATGTAATTTTTCCAAATGAAAGTGCGTTGCGTTTATATTTTTTATACAGTGTCGCGCAAAAGAAGTCAGATACATTACGATGTATGAGCAGGGATTGCTTATTATACATTTTGATGATATTATGCTTTTTTTCAAATTCAACTTTTTAGTTCTTTATAAAAACTTGTTTGAAAAAAATATTTTAGAGACCAAAATCAAAATGCAATTTCTACTTGCTAAACAAAAAATAGATATTAAACAGACTGAAAATTTTTGCTGTTGGACAAGGAAACTGAGGTAAACAACTTTATTTGTACAATAGATGTGCCAAAACACTTGCGGCCTCAAAGCATGCACATACAAATACTTTCTAAGGTTTAAAATGCATATTTTTCCCAACCATGTTTTGCCAATTTGCAATCTGATTGGCCAGAGGTTTCGGCGTCAAAGTGACTCGTCTTGTCCCTATTCGTGCTTGGCAAGTGCAGAGGCAAGTGTTTAATGGCAAAAGTGATTTATATGCTTTTGAAACTTGCTTAGCGAGAAGTACGGCAAAACAAAAAAAAATTATAAATTGTTAAATGTTAAATGTTAAAATTTAATAATTCAATATATGTTTTGATTTAACAATATTTTTCCCCTAATTTTTAATTAAAAAATAATTAAGAAAAATAACTGTTCTAATAAATATTTGCTGAGGGGTGAGACAGTGGAATTTTCAGAAGGGTTAATGTAAAAATAATAATTATTATCATTTTTTTTTTATCTTTACAATAAAATGACAAATGGAACAAAATCTTAAAAAAAGAAAAGGTAATTAAAAAGAGAGAATGTGGGTGGTTATGTGATGTCAGACCTTTAATGGATAAATCTGTGCTTTATTAGAACAAAATATTAAAATATTGTAACAAGTTTGTTATGTTTATTTAAATCATTGAAGTAATCGCACAGGTAGACTCATATAATTCAAATTATGTTTATTGTAAAAGAAAATAAAAGTGATACGAGGATCATTTTCAAAAAGGAACATATTAATTTCCTTAGCATATTCAGAGCAGCCATTCAAAAGTTATGTATAAAAATATACGCATACAAAAAACAACAAAAAAACCCCATTAACATGGTACAAACAAATTACTTACAAACTGAGCTTTCTTGTGTCTGTGCTTGGGACGGGAAGGATGCTGGGGGGCGGGGGGGGGATGTAACAAAATTTGGATCGGAGATTACAGGGGGAATTGATACGACTGTTTAGTGTTCATTACTACAACAAATATTGCTGCATTAAAAAAATGTAGTTTTCAGGATAATAAACTTTGTGTGTATGAGAGACAGTGAGGAAAAAGTTTAAATTGCAATTTCAGGTGGAATTTAGATTATGGATTACTTATTAATTATTGCAGCAATAAAGAAAACGGACCTTTTTTTCCAAGTTTTACAGCGTGATAATCCTTTGCCACTTTTTGCTTCACCTGCACGCAAAGTTAAAAATCTATAGAGGTTTATATATATATATATATATATATATATATATATATATATACATATTACTATTCTACTCTATTTGTCTAATTAAATAATGCATCTTCTAAAACTCCACGACCGTTAAAAATTTTATTTCCTATTTTCTTAATTATAACACTTAATTATTGGAGCATAAAGAGGTAATGATTTTAAAAATTATTAAATTTAAAATCATTAAAAAAATTTTAAATTTATAATTTATATAAGCAATTATAGATTTCAATTATAATTTTATTTAAGTATAAATTACTGATTAAATTAAATATATATATATATACTGTTAAATTAAAAAATTTGAAAAAGTATATTAAATTTAAAATTATTAAAATTAATAACTTTATTAAAATGTTTGGAAATTTTTCTACTTTGTCTTTGTAGTTAGCCGTTACTTTATAGTTACAGTAAGTTACTAATCATCTCAATCCCCCCTAAAATTTATACTCTCCCTCCCCAACTTTTGCTCGGCCAATATATACTACCTAAAATTATGTATGTATTGTTCCCAATATTTTATTTTATTATGCAAGAAATAACTAACCAATCTAATACATCAACCCCCCCCCCCCCCCCTAAAAATTCTACTCTCTTTTCCTCCAACTCACGCGAAAACACCTGTTCGCTATTGTTAATCCCATGGAAGTATTTTTTTTAAGATAGCTCGTCACAGAATATTTCTCCCCACCCCCACCCCTTCCGCTGTAGATGATACAGATTATCTTTTTTTTTATTCGAGGATGGAGGCGATATTTACACATTAATAGTTCAAATAACGCAAGTTAATATTTAGAATTGATTGATTGGATAAAAAAAATCCAAATAGAAAACTAATTTAATTTAATTCTATTAATTCTAAGACAGTTTAGTTTTTCTACTTCTCCTGGTCCTAATACGAATCACTTTTTTATCGAAACTCTATCCTCTGATGGCTTTCGCCATGCACGATTCCCACCAAGAATTGTCACTTTGATGCTGAAACTCTGACCAATCAAATTACGAGATGCAGCATAAATGGCAAAATGTGGTTGGGAAAAAAATATATGCATTTAAAATACCTACAATATGTTACAAATATTTTGAGTGTTTTTGTTTAAAAATATAATCCAATTACTATGCGAAAATTTCATTGGGCTTCAAATACTTAGCCCTCTCAATTTGTGCAAAACAGTTTGTATATTGGCTCTGTGCCAAAACACACATTTTCCTTTTTTTAAGTCTGCGCTTTAACTAGATTGGAAGCATTTGTTAAATTTTGACATTAAAACAAATATGTTTACCAACAATCAGTACTGTGAAATGGTATTGCTTTACGGACAGAGCAATCGGAATAAGCGAGAGGCTGCAAGGCTGTATGCTTTGAAATTTCCAGATCAAAACCAACCACATCCAAACACTATAGCTAAAATTGTTAAACGTTTAAGAGAAACAGGTAGGTTTAAGAAGCATCCTCGATTAAGTTGACTCACTGGTTTAACAGTACCTCCGGAGGATGTTCTAGGGTATACACTTGCTCATCCTGAATGTAGTGTACAAGATATTAGCTGAGCGTGTGGATATTCAAAATGTCAAGTATGGACAATTTTAAACAAGTACGTTGCTTATCCATATCGATCAATACTAGGACAAGAATTAGCACCAGGAGACAAAGAGCGTCGTTTTAATTTTTGTAATTTTATTTTAAACAAACAAGTTGAAAGTCCATTTTTTGTTAATGAAATTATGTGGACTGATGAATGTAAGTTTACAAGACAATGGGTCTTAAATACTCAAAACTTTCACTATTGGTCCCTGGAAAATCCACACATTATTCGTCCTAACAAACATCAAATACATTGGTCCATAAATGTTTAGTGTGGTATCTGGAAGACGTCCTTAATTGGGCCATTCATCTTCAATGACACTTTAACATGAGAAAAATACGCGGATATTTTATTTGCACCAGTATCCAATTTTTTAGAAGAGTACGTTTCATTCCAAGATTTGCCTAATACGTGGTTTCAGCATGATGGCGCGCCAGCACATAGATCGCTAAAGCCACGCACTGTCTTAACCAGTACTTTCGGAAATAATATTATTGGATATGGAGGTCGTATTGAGTGGCCTCCCAGGTCGCCAGATTTGAATCCTTTAGATTTCTTTTCTTTGGGCTTTTCTGAAAAATAAGGTACATGAAAGAGAATCCACTAGTCGAGCAGATTTGTGGAATGGTATTGCTATGGCGTGAAGATCTGTAACACCTACAATGTTGAAAAAAGTAGAAGGAGAATTTATTTCACGTGTACATACATTTCTGCATTGCAGCCAAAGCTAGTCACTTCGAGCACGTTTTAAGATAACCTTAATATTTATTAATTAAGTTTTAGATTAGGTAATCTAACTATGTATAATTTTCTAAAGAGTAGTGACTGTTGCTTTTATAATCATTTAACAAAATTTCTGTTATTTGTTTTACTTATATTTTTAGTACAAATTGTATATTTTGTTTTAATATGTCAGAATGAACAAAAATCTCAAAATATAATTGTAATGTTAATTTACTCTCAATGTTTAATGTTAAATTTTATATATGACGATTATTTTTATTTCTAATAAATTTGTGACTAACCCCTATTTTGCAGCAAAAAAGATACTCCAACTTTAAACATCTATTACTCGGTCAGTTGTAATCGCAGAGGAGTGGGACTTTTTTTGTCTTACTTGTCAGGACAATAAGATATTTTAACAAAATATCACTTATAGGACCTGGGCACCATATAAAAATTTAAATTTCGTAATTTTTTAATAAATGTTTTTCTTGACCCAAATCGCTTTAAAAATACTTCTTTACCTCATTTAAAACATTTTTGCAATTGGAACTATACATCTATGACTAACGGTTTAGGAATTAGCCATTGGACACCGTTGAGACCGGACACCCTGTATATGAATTTACATATGCCATTTCTAGCATAGCAAAAACCAGCCGGTGCTACAACTTTTTCGATTTCCTACAAAAAATAACAATGAAACAGAAAAGAAATATCAGGGAAATCACTACTGCACTACATTTTAGTAATTGCATTTTAAATCCGATGAAAACGATGGATAACTACACAGACGAAAAGTAAACAAGAAGTTTTTCTCCAGCACCCAGTGTACTGACGGTACTTATAAGTACCACCGAGTAATTCAACTGTTTAATAAAATACATACACCGTTCAACTAAAATAGCTAGTCAAATTGTATTCTAATACCATAATAAACACATAAAATAAATCCAACAATTATATTATATCCTTTACTGTGTTTGCAGCAATGAAAAGACGAGCGTGGCAATCTGTACAAAAAGTTAGCACAAAACGCATCGGCTGCTTCAAAGATAGCCTCATTCCTCTCTAAAATAACAAACCTAAAACTACCGCTGCCATGTATTCGGATAAAGTGGAGTTAAAAGAGCGATTTTTTCAAAGTACCATTATAATATTAGTAATATTCACTATGGTATAAAAGTTTAAATTGAGTGGTACTTAGAAGTACCGTCAGTAGATAAAGGATTAACCCCTTAATTCTCGCTCCCGTCATATTCACGGGCTGCGTCTTTTACTCAAATTGCTTGATTCTCACCAGTTTTATAAAATAGTTTTAAATTGGCTATATTTTAGTATCGTTTTTCCTGTCATTAAATAAGGTGAATATTTCTTTTTCATAAAAGTGGTGCCAATAAGCAATTTGAATTTTTCAACCGTAATTTAATTCGAGCGTTAAGGGGTTAATAAACTTTTACGAAATTTTTTTTCGAACATTGAACTTATATGAACATTACTGAACAGTGAAAGTTAACATTAACACGCGTTATCTTGAACAAAGAACCACAGTTTTGATTTTTGCTGTACACTCAAGACACCTCACTATTGTTATACGTATATATTTAGATTTATATTATTATGAGGAAAACAACATCAATTGTTTTATAACATTATTATGATTTACTGATGTAAGCACGTCAGAATATGGGATATTTTCTATTGTCATAGCTGCCAACTTTTACGCTTTTTTGCTACCACTAAAATTTTATAGACATTTTCGCCTTGTTTAATCGGAAGATTTCGACGATTAAATAAGACAATATTTACTGTAAAATTTTAGTGGTAGGAAGAAAGCGTAAAAGTTGGCAGCTATGTATTGGTTGCTTTGGGTGCGTTCCGTTGTCTGCGGCATCGGTGATTGTAGTGGGGATGTTCCGCAGGAGCGTTATATCCTGTGCCATCTTTTGGTAGGTGCTCCGGTTTAAATGATCAGGTACGTGAATAAAACCTTTTGTTTATAGTGAAATATATATATATATTTTTAATTCTTGAGTCAGTCACTCATTTCAGTATTTTGCGAATAGAAGTACCTTGTCCCTGAAAGGGTTAATCATTTCAACATTTTAGCAACAGAAGCATTTTTCCCCTGAAAGGGTTAAACTATCGCCCCCTGAATACTAGGCCTGGGCTCTGACACAAAATGGCGGCTGCCGTATGCGGATTATATTCAGCGTTTGTACAGTCCCTTGAATGTTAATACCAATAATGTTTTGAAAGCTTTTTCGGCTTTATTTTTCCTTGAGTAAATAAGACAAAGAAAACTTTTGGAAAATAGTGGCGTCTAAATCCAGAGGATTGTAAACGCTTAAAAAAAATCCGCCTACGAAAGCCGCCACTTTTGCGTCGGCGCTCAGGCCTTGTATTCAGGTGGCGGTGGTTAACCCTTTACTACGGCATTATGATCTACTGCAATTTTTTTCATGTAATATTTTTTTTTCAGTTACTACAATGAAAATTAAAGGATAAATATAAAAAAAAATACTCACCCGTGAGAAATTTAATTATTTAGAGGTAATTAATTAAAGTGGTACTTTAAAGTACCGTCAGTACACTATGACTAAAATATCATAACAGAAAACCCACAATTTATTTCAACTGGCACCAGAAAATAATTTCCATTTAACAAGTATATGAAATATAGGCTTTTTTTTTATTTACAAATAAATCGTTTGGCAAATTCCGGTGCCAATCATTTATTTCAACACTTTAGAATTGAAAATGTTTTTCTCCTGAAAGGGTTAAAAAAAACTATTTTTCTTTAAGTTTTTATCTTGTTAGCAGTCCTTTACTTATACGACGTCTATATTCCAGGGACAGCACGTTCTCTCGCATCTCCACATATGCAATATATGAATTTATATATGCCATTTCTAGCATAGCAAAAACGATCCGGTGCCACAACTTTTACGATTTCCTATAAAAAATAACAATGAAACAGAAAAGAAATACCAGGGAAATCATTACTACACTACATTTTAGTAATTACATTTTAAAGCAGATGAAAACGATGGATATCTACGCAGACGAAAAGTAAACAAGAAATTTTTCTCCAAAACGCAGTGTACTGACGGTACTTATAAGTACCACCGAGTAATTCAACTGTTAAATCAAATACATACACCGTTCATCTAAAATAGCTTATGAAATTGTATTCTAAGATCATAATGAACACATAAAAAAATCCAACACTTATCTTATATCTTTTACTGTGTTTTCAGCAGTAAAAAGACGAGCATGGCAATCTGTAGAAAATGTCGGCAGAAAATACATAGACTGCTTCAAAGATAGCCTCATTCCTCTCTAAAATAACAAACCTAGAACTACTGCTGCCATGTATTCGGATAAAGTGGAATTAAAAGAGCGTTTTTTGCAAAGTACCATTAGACTATTAGTAATATTCACTATGGTATAAAAGTTTAAAGTGAGTGGTACTTATAAGTACCGTCAGTAGATAAAGGGTTAAACACTCAAAATAATCAGAATCATACAGACAAAAATTTTTGAAGATTTCTGCGGCTATTAAATACCATACGCTAGTATCGTACGCTAGTGTCGTATTTGTCAAGTTTCAAAACTTTATTTCAACAGATAATTAATATTTTTCGTATAAAATGTTTCTGGGTCTGTAGCGGGCAATCTAAAAAAATAAATTACATGTAAAAATTCTATTAGAATTTTTAGTTTCAAAATTTTAATTTAAAAACACGGCTTTCACCTATGTTCAGTACACTGGGCAGTATGTTCTGCAATCCGGAAAGGCCGGGATGAACTTTTTGGTATTTTTAAAAACAAGAATATTAATGAATAAATTCGATAAAACATTTTCTTGCCATTGTAATCTGTTCGATCAAGTCACTCTTTTATAAATATACTTTATATATACTTCATTGAAACGAACAATAAATAATTATCCGCTTTGAAAAGTGTTGCCAGTGGACTACTTTTTTTTTTAATTCCGATTTCTTGATTTGCATCAAATTTTTGAAATGGTAAAATACGCCTTATTTAATGACATATTAATTAAGGCAAACACAAGGGGAATTTCACCATTTCAGAAAAGTGGTACCAATCAAGAAATCTCAATTTTAAAAAAGTAGCCCACTGGCAACGAAATGACAATTCTACAATATTTTTTTCTAAATAGGTGGTGTATTCCAACTTTCCCGGAATGTATAAAGTAATATCAAGCTTCGTAAGTAAAAACAAATTAGTTCCACAAAGAACTTACCAAAAAGCTACATTTTTATAAATAGAAGTTATGGTTCTAAATAAGTTTATATGCAATCGGGCATCTTTTGGATCGCACAACGTATTGTCGGTACCATGTCAAACTATTTAATATCAAAACTGTTTTGTCAGTGGGCTACTTTTTTAAAATTTAGATATCTTGATGGATACGACTCTTTTGAAATAGTAAAATTCTCTTTATTTAACCTTATACAACAACATATTAATTAAGGCGAAAACCAGGGAAATTTTACCAGGATTATTCAGAAAAGTGGTGCAATCAATAAATCTGAATTTTAAAAAAGTAGCCCACTGGCAACACTGTTTTCATATTGGATTGTTTAACATGGTACCGACGATATGTACCGAACATATTAGGAGGGGGCAGAAACCGTGGCCCGCAGGCTAAAAATCTACCACAGTCATAGAATAAAACAAATTGCCTTATTTAACGCATTGCACTCGAGAAGTGATTGTCACTCGCCATTAGTGTTGCCAGTTGTCCCGCATTAATCGGGTCTCCAAATGCTCTGGACACCACTAATTTCTTACAGTTTATTTCGCGATCTTTAATCGCAGATAATTCTGCCATTAGATAAGGCGAAGAAAATTACTTTAAAATGCTGGTGTCCAGAGCATTTGGAGCTCCGACTTAAGCGGGACACCTGGCAATACTAATGGAGAGCGACAGTCACCTCTCGAGTGCAAAGAGTTAACCCCTCAGCCGCCGGCAAAGTTCATATAGCGTTTCAAATTTTCTATACAATTTCTATACAATTTTCTATACAATTTCTATACCGCAGGGTACGCTATTTTCAAGTTGCTAAAATTTTTATAACTTTAACTTTGCATTTGAATTTTTGTGTTGGAGTTTTGGTAAAATATTGCTCTTGTAGTTAAAACGTTTTAGGCCAATGCTAACCCGTGTTGCCAGTGGGCTACTTTTTTAAAATTCAGATTTCTTGATTGCCACCACTTTTTTGAAACGGTAAAATTACCTTTTTTTTCGCCTTAATTAATATGTCATTAAATAAGGTGCATTTTACCATTTCAAAAAAAGTGGTGCCAATCAAGAATTTGAATTCACAAAAAGTAGCCCATCTGGAACACGGATGCTAACTATAACTTGGCTTTTCACTAAAAACTATCACAATATTGGCTTCTTTGATAAATAATAGGATAAAATATTGCCCTATTATTGGTATGTTTGTATTTTTTCCAATATTTCGCTAATATTACCGAAATAAATATTATAGAGATTCCTGTCGCACTTTTTTATAGAGATTCCTGTCGTTAATAGAATCCATAGCTGCCAATTATCCAGTTTTTTGTTACCACTATTTTCGAAAAGTACTCTTACCTTTATTTGATCTCAGAATTAATTCTTCGATTAAATAAGGCAAATATTAGTGTTAAAAAAATAACAGTAATATAAAAGGGGTTAGTTATCATCTGTGAAAATCTAAAAAACATTTGGAAAATGTTAAGAATCATTTCAATTAGCTGCTTCCATACAATTTACCATACATTTATAATTTAAATATTTAAAAAAATAAAGATCATGGTTAAAACTACGATGCACTTCAACCAGGGATGCAAGCGATGCGCCATGAAAGGCTCATTTTCACCACTAAATTTCACCAAATTTCATTTTACCATTTTAGCCCTTTCCGACGGGGAGTAATTCTGCTTATAAAGTGATGAAATGATGGACTGACAATGGAGTTATGAATAAAGAAGAGGAAACATATAGTGTACTGTCTATCACTAACGAGTGAAGTAACGCTTATTTTAAATAGGATCTACAGTTTCTGAATACCGCCGGTGAAAAACTTCCCACCAGTAAAATTGAATAGAAAATTTTGGGTTATTTAAGCGTCTTATTCATGGAAATATTTTCTCTCAAATATGGTAAAAACGTCTCTTTGTTTTTACTGGTGTCAGTTGGATTGGTAAAACAGTAAGTTCGTGTCACCGGTTGTTACAATATGGCGGAAACAATGGGTCTGAATACCGAAAAAGTATACGGACACCAGTAAAAATGAAAATCTGTTTCAGCCATTATTTATGACTAAAATTTTGCATTAATAAGGACTGCAAATACGGAGAAAATTTCTATATAAATTTACTGGTGGAAGTTTTCACCGGAGGTAATCAGCCCTTGCGAAAGCGGTTACAGTTGAAGCTTCACAATTTAAAAAATATGTCCGTTCTTTTTTATTGATAGTTCCATGGGACTGACGCTGGAATTCACAAATGAATTTATTGGAAAATTTAAACTTGATTATTTTTCCGTACTTTGTAAAAGGAAAATTTTAATTGAATATTCTGCGTGCTCGTATACTTAAATTTAGATGTCCTTTTTTGTGGACACCGCCCGCTAAATGGGTAAATCTCAGAAATTCTGTAATTAAATAAGGTGGGGAATACTATAAAAATGTAGTGGTAGCAGTCAGCCATTTGTGGTGCAACGCTTGCATCCCTGACTTCAACTAACAATAGTTTATATATAACAAAAAAAGCTACCACTTTCATTGGTTAAAAATAGATAGAACTTTGCACACTATTTTTACTTTATTATCCTCGACCTAAATAGACGCTGATTAGGTTTTGGTGTAAATCGCCGAACAGGTTGCGTTGCTATTCTACATTTTTCACGATTTCTGCCATAGTATCTCAAGAAGTAATGCACGAAATTTCACCAAATTTCATATTCTATTAGACTTTGACATAAATAGATGCTTATTACATATTTGCCAACTCTTTCGCTTTTTTTGTACCACAAAAATTTATTAGAAACATCTGCCTTATTTAATCGGCAGATTACGGCGATTTAAAAAGGTAAAATTTACTATAAAATTTTTGTGGTACAAGAAAACGTAAGATATTGGCAACTATGTTATTAGGTTTGAGTGTACCGCCCAACAGGTGTTGCTGCTACTCACTTTTTTTGCGATTTTCACGATTTTCAATATTTTCTCTGTAGCTATATGTCAAGACTGAATACATTGTCATTTAATTTTGTTTGCGGACAATTTTACTTATGAAGAAGTAGGTTTTGAAATGGACACATCATACTAGTTTGTCAATGTTGTAACACTAAAGCGGCTGGGAAGTTTACTCATGTTTTTAATAAATATTTTACATCAAAATTTTAATTTTAAACTATTTAATTTATTTCTGCGTGGTGTATACTTAACTTATTTAATGAAAACATTTCTGGTTTGAAATGAAATGTATTTTTTTTTGTACCGGTCAAAATGACCGCTATGGCCGTTCTAGCTTTTAAGGTCTCCAGATTTTAAGACATTGATTTTGCAATGCCCTTAATGTTTATTTGTTGCCATTTATCGGAAATTTTTATGATATTGTTTGTTTATGGTGTGATTTAGGTTCAGAGGTCAGCGTTGTCACTTTTTTAGCTACCACAAGTTCCAAACAATAATCTTATTAGTACGTTTCTACAACGTTTTAAAGAGCAATCTGCCACGAAGTACATTTCTGCAACATTTCTATGAAATCTAAAACGAAATCTAAAGCGCAAGAAATCTAAAAAGAAAATTAATGTTTGGAATTAGTGGTACCCCAAAAAAGTGACCGCGTGAACCTCTGTAGTTTATAAATTAATTTTGGGAACTTTTAAATATTTCATTTTGAAATGATTTACGATATCACTTTTACATACAAAATTTTCAAAATGAGATACATGAAATTTTTCAAAACTATTCATTATTTCTTCTGAAATTTTTAATTTATCATCTATCCTTATCTAACTTGAAAATTTTTGGAAAGTTTAGACACAAAATTTTCTTAACATTTTCTACAAATGTCCACAGAATATCTATTTTTTTACATTGATTAATATTTTATAAAACAAAAAACCTGGTCAAAAGCAATTAATTTTTTGCGTATGTTCACCAAAGAGTATTTGTGAGTTCGTTTTCAGTTCATTCACCTTGTGAAAAACACGCAACTCCAAATCTCTTTTACACAAAGTTTAATTTCCTTGCGTTCGAGAATAACACAGGAAAAGTGAAATGTCCAACTAGATTAAAGCAATTCATATTTTTGAAACTAAACTGACTTTTAAAAACATGCAATTAAAGGAAAATATATATTTCAAAATGAAATTAATTACTCAGATTTCAAACATAAAATTTTTATTTTGTAATTTAATATTGTGAAATACCTTAGCATTATTAAATATTATCTGTAGAATTAATATTATTATTAAATTAATGTGAAGATAATTTAAAAATGCCTAAAGAGAAACGCATAACCAGTATCGTCCATCGAATCATAATTTAATCAATTCCAGAATTTTCTTCTTTTTTTCTGTAACATACACATTATACAGTCAGTATATATATATATATAAAACACTTAACTTTATTCGCAAACCGTTTACGATAAAGTTACACAAAAGACTTGAAATAACATTTTCTCTCATAACATGAATTGAGTTTATGAAATAAGGATTTCTACATATTAACACTTAACACTAGAACGGCGGGAAATTTTACTCAAGTTTTATAAAAATATTTCGCATCAGAATTTTTACTTAAAACTATTTAACTTTTTAATTTAAGTTATTTTTGTGCAGCATATATTAATTTTAAATTATAAAAAGTTTTCTGGTTCGAGTCGACATGTATTCGTTTGGCAGGGGTCAAAATGACCCCTTGCCGCCGTTCTAGTGTTAACGGACGGTAACTTTAACCCTTTCGAGGCGGCATCTCTTAGACAAATTTTATTTTGTTGGCACCGCTTTTTTCAAATAGCTCCCTTTACTGTTGAAATATCCAAAAATGCTCTAATAAAAAAGACACGTATTACATGCATTTATTAATGGTGCCAAAAACAAATTCCGCATGCACATTTTGACGATGCATATATGCATCACCCGTCTCGAAAGGGTTAAATACATGATTCTATTTTTATATTCTATTCGCACAAGTGTTGCCAGTGGGCTACTTTTTTTTAATTCAGATTTCTTCATTGGCACCCCTTTTTTTAAACGGTAAAATTCCCTTTATTTTTGCCGTAATTAATATGTCATTAAATAAGGCACATTTTACCATTTCAAAAAAGTGGTGCTAATCAAGAATCTGATTTTAAAAAAAGTAGCCAATCTGGCAACAATGATTGGCACCCCTATATTTTAAAAGTATTTTTTTTAGCAAATTTCTCTTGCACATGTTGTCAAATTACAAGTAAAAGTATTTCTTAAACAAAAATTGGTGCCAAGCGAATAAATTTGGCTAATGGTGCCAATGCCGCCTATATTGCGGCATTGGTCTGTTAAGGGTTAAAATTTGCACCAGCTTTGATTTTTCGAATAGTAACACCAGCGTCTGGCACTATGTTTGATTTCCTTGGGTCAAGGCAGCTGGGAAAAAGCATAGTTTATACACTTTTTATTATACCTTCGAAAAGTTATAAAAGAAAACTTATTAAAAGCAAATGAACAAATTTAGAAAAATGTAATTAGGATCGCAAACGAAAACTTCCAAATTCGCATCAATAACCCATTAGCGGGCGGTGTCCGCAAAAAAGGACACCTGATTGTAATAGTAATGGCAACGACAATATTTAATTAAAATTTTCCTAATACGGGAAACTGAGCAAGTTTTTATTTTTTAATAAATTCGTTTGTAAATTCCGGTGTCAGTCCACCATTTCATCATTTTACAAACATAATTTCTATTGTTTTCTATTTTCTTCTATGTGATAGAACGGTAGTACCTTACCCGTGGCCCTAATTTTTCGCGCATTAGTTTATGGATACTTTTTTTATCAATAAAAGGAAAATAATTCAAAATAATTTATGTAAATTATTTTTAATGAAAAATGATACATTTCACTATTACATAGTGATATTTAACCCATTCCGGCACGGGCAATTTTTGTTGTAAAATGATGAAATGATCGACTGACACCGGAATTTTAAAACGACTTTTTCAGAAAAAAAAAACACGTTAAAACACCAAATAAAATAAACTAAGACAGACTTGAGCACAGTTAAAAAATAAAATTTATAAAGACAATAAAAAACAATTAAAAATACAATATGTAAACGTTTCGCCAAGCGACACGCAAGGCATCATCAGTACAAAAAATATCCATTGCATTTCAAACGTCAGAACAAATCAAGAACAGTTACAGTTAGCTATTTTAAAAACAAACAATATTCGCTAGGGACAGAACGAGCATCATTCAAAGCATGCGACCGCAATTCAGTGAACCAAGCCTCAAGGAGCAATCTACCATGGTAGTTGTTGCAACCAGATTTCAAAATACTGGCGTTCGCAATGAGCGGAATGTGATTCGTTTGAAGTGAATGCTGGACAATTTTTGAATTCAAATTACTCTTTTTTAAAGCACCAATATGTTCTTTTAAGCGAATTTTCAGTGATCTACCAGCTTCACCAATATAAACACTATTGCAATCTTTACAAGGAATAATATAAACAACACCGGGTAATTTAGACTTATCATATTGAAATTTATGCTTATTGAAAAAGGAACTCAATTTATTAATAGGTTTAAAAGAAACCCCAATATTGAATGATTTTCGAATGCCAGAAATTTTTTCAGAAATGTTCTTATAATAAGGGATACAGTATACAATATATTAGCATAGCTGCCAACTTGTACGGATTTTTGCTACCACTAAAATTTAACAGAAAATTTTGCCTAATTCAATCGCCAAATTGCAGTGAATTTTGATAATTAAATAAGCCAGAAATTTCTGTTAAAGTTTAGTGGTAGCAAAAATCCGTACAAGTTGGCAGCTATGTATTAGAAACACGTTACTTTAACACTAGAACGCCCGGAAATTTTGCTCAAGTTTCATAGAAACATTTGACACAAGAACTTTTATTTAAAATTATTTAATTGATTTATTTAACGTAGATCCTCATAGTTTAAATTTAACTTCTTTCATGAAAAAATTTCTGGTTCCAGTTGACATTTAATCACGCGGTCGGAGTCGAATCGACTCCTTCCGGGCGTTCTAGTGTTAACTATTCTTTGTAAAAGCAAAATTTTACTAAAATATTTATGGTGCCGTTCGTAGGTATGGAATTAAAATTAGGTATCCCGAGCCGGGCACAGTGTGTGGGAAAGAGTTAACAAAAGATAATAAGTGAAGCAAACTTTGTGGCCAATGAAATCCATTTCCTCCGAAGTTTTCTATGTCACTAATGTTTTGCACATGTTGAAATGAGACCAAATTAGTAAGGCTTACCACTTCGTTGGTCCTCCTTTGGCAGCGTAAACATCTCTTACTCTTCTCGGCATAATTGAAACAAACGTTGCCACTCATAAATTGAATTTTTTTGCCATTTTTCAAGAAGAATTCTTTTCAACTACTGATTGTCACTGTAGCTAATTTGTAGCTCCCTTTTTCGAACTTCCTTCTTTAAGTATCCCCACAAATCCTCGATAGAATTGATGTCCGGGTAATTCGGAACCACAACGGGGTACCATTTTGTTGAAGACAGGTTTTTGTTGTCCTAGCTGTATGCGGTTTGGCTAAGTCTTGTTGAAAAAGATAACAACGATTGAAAGCCAAGTTGTTGAATTGAAGGCGACAACTGATTCTGCAAAATGTCCCGATAATAACATCGATAGTCCCGTCATATGGCAGCATTTGGCCGACACCAGAATAATCAAAACACCCCCAAATTTGAACATATGACGGGAACATGCACATTTGCTTGATGTTTTTTGCTCACTTATTTGGGTTTAAAGATTTATTTACTTGCGTAGACCAGACAAACGATATTTTATTACAAAACTGGAAAAGAGGATTTGTTCGATCACATAACACTTTACCATTGCTGATATGTCTATTTTAAATGGTACGCAGCCCACAGAAAATATTTCCTTTTTTGAGCAGGAGTTAACATCGGCTTACATTTGTTTTTATAAGATTTTATGCCCATTTTATGCAATCTAGTCGCTGATCGCCTTATGCTGTCTTGCCATAGGGATACGTCTTTTGCCATTGTTCCTGATTTTATTTTCATTACCACTCGACGGAACATTCGATATTCTCGGGCCGTTGTTGTTGGTAGGCGACTAGTACTGTTTTTGGCTGTATTTCTTCGTTTGCAACGCAAATTTTGGAAACATTACTCACTGTTGATTCAGAAATAATCAAATCCATGCCTGTTTTCCTCATTTGACACCCACTATTTCGTTTTTCGATTATCGTTTTACGCAACTCTACTGTCAATCTTTAATCACACATTTTCTTCGTATTAATTGATTTGAAATCGTTTTTCTTTTAAACAGAACATACCATCAGTCCCGGATGCGATAATTTGCATAGTTGGAAACAACCAGCCAATCACAATAGTAAAAAAACTTTCTTTAAATGCTAATGCGTAAGACATTAGGGCTATCTATTTGTCAGAGGGAGAACGTTTTACATAAACAAATGTAAGTGTGCCACTTCTTTTATATTTTTTTATTCAATGAAATTCATTTTAGACGATTGACATTTCAAGAATTTGATTATTTATTTAGAGAAAATTAAGTTTGCGTTTTCTTTCTTTGAAAAACTTTCCTTTAAACTGGTGCGCAAATAATTAAGGCCACGGGTAAGGTAGAATATGATCCCTGATCATCGAAAAGTGAAATTTCTCTATCTCGTCAAAAATAATAATTAGAATTAATTGTAAACTTATACAGTTAGATTTTCAGGATGTCCATTCTGTTTATGTAAAACCTGACAGGTGATAATTCATAATTTTTTTGAAAATGAATTTTGTAATAATTTTCATGATTAAAATCATGCTTTTCAGTAACGGAAATGTCTAAAATATGTTTGGGCGCAGTCGATGTATCTCACTTAAAACTGTCTTTTTGACGTGTGTAATTCCGCCCATGGGAACTACTTTTGCATTTTATGCATCATATTTCTCAACATACACTCAATTCAGTTTTTTTACAGCTACAGTAGTACTTTACATATATATATACATATTAAAATCAATACCATATTGTTATATATATAAACACTAGAACACCAGAATGTTTACTTCAGCTTTATAAAAATATTTTATGCCAAACTTTTTATTTAAAAGTATTTAATTTATTTATGTTTGGTTTACATTTATTTTACGAAGAAATTTCTGGTTCTAATCAACATTTAATCATTTGGTCCGAGTCGAATCGACTCATGCTGGACGTTCTAGCGTTAAATGTAGTGCTTACAACATCGTGTATTGTTCTTATGAGAGTTTGAAACGACATTTTACAAACAAACATCGGGATACAATTATTGATTTGGTTCCAGGTTTAGGAAGTAGTAAGCTTTATAAATGTTATTTATGCTTTTGCAGCTATAAAGGTTAATAAATTAATGTACCATATTTTTAACTCTTTCCGGCACTGAAAAATTCTATTCGTAAAATGATGAAATTATTGACTGACACCAGAATTTACAAACGAATTTTTAGAAAGTAAAAGCTAGACCTTCTTTTCTTTGAAAAGTAAAAGCTTAATAAAATATTCTTGATGCCGTTTGGAATTAAAATTAGATGGTCCCGGCGTGGGATCACTGCGCATGAAAGGATTAAAATTTCGCAAGGCAGGTGACAGCAATGATTGTGGCAACGCAGTAAGTATAGTTGCCAACATCTTATGCTTTTTTGCGCCACAAAAATTTTACAGTAAATTTTACCTTTTGAAATCGCCATAAACTGCCGATTAAATAAGGGAAACATTTCTATTAAATTTTTGTGGTACAAAAAAGCGGAAGATTTGGCAGCTATGAGTTAGTGATGATTTCATAGGTATTTTATTGATATTTTCATGAATTTCACTCATTATTGTGATTCATATGCAACAACATGGCTGAATCCCGTAATTTTTTCAATGGGTGCAAAGCGTTGATACATGCGTTTTAGTGATTGCTGTATTACTGAATTTCGCTCTTTTTGGGGGATTCCTACGTAACGAGGTTGCTGAGTCTAGTTATTCTCTAATTATCATCCACCACTAGCTCTCTTTTCAGGTCAAGTTGAAAGTTTGTTACTCTATGGTTAATGTTACCGCCTCAGCGTTTTTTAAGTAAGGATTTCATCTTGCTTTTTCGTATCGACTAATTTTTACACTAAAATTTATTAGAAACTTCCTCTTTATTTAATCGCAGATTTTGGCACTTATACAAGGCATAATTTACTATATGATTACTTAATGATAAGAAAAACGCATAAAAATTGGCAACTATCCTTTCTTTTATCCGTTATAATCTTTTAATTAAATAACTTCGTGTTCCAGTATCGTTTATTTAATTACTTACATGCCATCTTCCTTTTAAAATAGGAATTTATAAAGGAATTGGATAGATAAATGAGGTGAGTAGATAAGCATTTATTTTTTCCTCCCTTCCCCAACCAGAAAGGGGGGGGGAATGTTGTTTTTCTAAAAGGTTTTGATTGCTTTGATAAAATTTAAAGTACAGGGTGTCCATAATTAAACAACCCTACTTTAAAGTCTACTGACAAAACTAGCGTTCATAAAGTTGTAATATTTTGTGAAAGACATAATAAAAAGATGGGAATTTGTTTAAGCTGAAAAATATATAAATAAAAATAGTTCAAAATTTCGCCACCAGAGGGCTATTTTTAATAAACTACACATTTAGCATTACGATAGTTTAGAAAATTTATTTACAGGATGTTCATAATTAATTGACACTATTTTAAAGTTCTCTACAGACGAAACTATTGTTCAGAATGTTGTGAAATTTTTTGGAGGACATAATAAAATTATGGGCATTTGTTTGAGCGAAAAAAATATTAGGAGGCCATTTTTTAACGAATTACACATTTAGCATACATTTACGATAGTTTAACAAATTTTGTTATAACCAAACATGTTCTGCATCACTTTCATCATTTTCAGATACCATCTGGAATCTTAAGATAGCATGTTCCACAGCTGACCGCAGTGTGTTCTGGGAAATTCTAGGAACATGTCGTAAAATTCTGTCTTTAGAATAAGGTTAAGTTAATAAATAAAATTTCTAAACTATCGTATAGTTAACGCCTTAACAGTGACATTTGTTTACTTACAAAAAAAATTAAAACTGGGGCTGGACACCACTTTTTCCACACTAAAATATGTACCTTACTTAATCGAGAAATGTCCGACAATCAATAAATATAAATTTACAGTTACAAATTAGTGGTTTCAAAATGCTTTTAATAACGAAGCAATCAAAGTGTTCTTGCCCGAATCCAGTTCGGGCCACACTGTTAAGGGGTTAAGTGTGTAATTTATTAAAAATCGCCCCCTGGTGGGCGAAATTTTTAACTATTTTTTATTTATATATTTTTTAGCTTAAACAAATTCCCATGACTTAATTATGTATTTCACAAAATATCACAACATTATGAACGCTAGTTTTGTCTGTAGACAACTTTGAAGGAGGGTCGTTTAATTATGGACACCCTGTACGTGTGCCTTACTGCTGCCATCGAAATACTCAAGGCCAGCAGACACGAATGTGACGTCATCACTAATCGGCCGACTTCTCACTAGTTTTGGAATTCACACCGGAAAATTTCGAATAGCAATTTTCTTTTATTTTATTTGTGGAATATCTATCATCTTATAAAACAATAATAACTATTTAAACATACTGGTGATAATTCGGAATCCCTAAATAAAAATTCAGCCAGATGCAGAATGCCACAGTGTGCCGCATCCGGCTGCTTTTTTATTGGGGGATTCCAAATTCTCACCAGTAAGTTAAAATAGTTATTATTGCTTTATAAGTTGATGGATATTCCACATATAAAATAAAAGAAAATTGCTATTCAATTTTTTCCGGTATGAATTCCAACACTCGTGAGAAGTCGGCCGATTAGTGATGACGTCACATTCCTATCCTCTGGCCTTGAGTATTTTTATGGCAGCGGCCAAACTCAGTGGCGTAGCGTTAGGGGAGAGAATCTGGATCATTTATTACCAACATTAATGTATGCTAATTTTCTTCTTTGTTTGATCGTATAACGTTCAATGAATAAATAATGTAAAATTTTATACATAATAAGGCTGGTAGTAAAATGATCTATTCCTCTTCTCACTAACACTTCGCCACTGGCCTAACTAGTTAGTGACCAAAATGTTACTATTTTGCTATTAAATAAGGCAGATATTACTATTTTGAAATTGTGGTAGCAAATGACTTTCAGGCAAAAATGTTGGGCGGCCTACATTTAAGATGTATAGTTACTGCCTCTCTCAGGGCTCCCAAATGTTCCGCCAACTGAATATCAATAAATTTTAACAGAAAATTTTATTGTAGGTTTGCGCTAGAATTAATTTTCAAAGGTGTTTTCGGACGGTTTATAAGAAAAATCTAAAAAGAAAATTTTTCTAAAAAAATATTGGTATTCTGTTGGCGGACCATTTGGGACCTCTGCTCTCTGTTACTTATTTATTTATCTTTGGATTGGTTAATGTGCTTTACATGATCATTGCTAAGTGTTTATTTTAATGTATTTCAAATTGTATTGCAGCCATTTTTGATGCATTTCAATTATATCTTCTAGATTTGTTTTCTATCTGAAGCGCTCATAGCACCATAGTTCTAGACGTTTTGTACATATCATCGGTAGAATGTCAAACTATCCAATATGAAAAGAGTGTTGCCAGTGGGCTACTATTTTAGATTAAAATTTTTTGATTGGCACCACTTTTTTGAAATGGTAAAACCCTTTGTTTTCGCCTTAATTAATATGGCATTAATAAGGTTAAATAAGACGAATTTTGCTATTTCAAAAAAGTGGTGCCAATCAAGAAATCTGAATTTTAAAATAGTAGAGCACTGGCAACACTGTTTTCATATTGGATAGTTTGACATGGTTCCGAACATATGTTCAACTTTATTATTCACATACAAGGTGTGTATAATTAGAGTTCACCTACTTACAACCATGTGTAGCAGAAGCTATTCATCAGAAAAGTCTGAAATTTGATATGCGTCTAAATGAAAGGATGCGAAAGACATTTAATTTACCAGAAAAAAAAAATTAATGCCACCAGAGGAGATTTATTATTTATTTTTTGCATAATTTAATAAAACACAAACTTATACACTGTGGAATTGGTTTATCAAGACAAATACTGTTCACTGCGTTGACCATTATTGACAAGCACGTTTTGAAATCGCAAAATGGCATGTCACGCGATGCATATTCTTGGAAATGTTGAGCGTGTGGCGGAAAATGCTGTTTTTGAGTTCTCGTAATATTTCGTTTGCAGTCATTGCACCTTTGCGAATGCTTTTCAAAGCTTGAAACCTCAGGAAAGTTTCTGGTGCGGAATCACCATTTTGATAAAAAGGTCTCACCAGTAAACCACGATCCTGTAAACTGTAATATATTTTCCGTGGAAAAGGCATAAGACGGACAATAGATTCATTCTTTTTTTAACATTTTCATTTTACACAAGCAGATACATCCCATTGTTGCTAAAATTTGTGTATATGTATAAATTTTATCCAAAAGTCCCCTCTGGTAGACATTTTTGCTTTTTTTTTTTTTTTTTTTTTTTTGCTAAATGCCTTTTGCATCCCTTCATTTAGACGCATCCAAACTATCATATATTTCTGATCAATGGGGTCAACTACAGACAGCTCTGAGTAGGTGAACTTTAATTATTTTCAACATGTACACTGTTAAAAATACTGTAAAAAATGACCTCTGTTTTTTTAAAGGCTATCTATTTTCTGACCAATAAGAAAGCTTCTTAGGTGTTTAAGTAGCATTATCATTGGTCAGAAAATAGATAACCTTTAAAAACAGAGGTAATTTTTCAAGATATTTTTAACAGTGTATATTGGATCGATCGGAAAGTCGTGTCGTGTTGGGAAAATCAATTCGTACCGGAAAATTCTTCCCTGTAATCATTAGACATTAGATATCGGAATCAATGTCGAATAATTAAATGATAGAATTTTCCGGTACGAATTGATTTTCCCAACACGACACGACTTTCCGATCGACCCACTACTTCACATATAAAAGCTAACACAGCGTTGCGAGCTCTACATACATAACTGCCAACATCTTCCGCTTTTTTGTACCACAAAAGTTTTATAGTAAATTTTACCTTTGTAAATCTCCGTAACCTGCCGATTAAGTAGAGCAAAATTTTCTATTAAAGTTTTGTGATGCAAAAAAGCGGAAGAGTTGGCAGCTATGCACATATAAAAAATAATCTAATTGATATACTTGAAATACATTTAAATTTGGAAAAAATAATACTTATCTTCTTTCATTGAAGAAATATTAATTAGACTTGTGAAATAACATTGTATGATCAACTAACTTCATAATTTGTATTTTTTTTTTTTTTAGCTACTTCATGTTCAAGTTTATAAACGAAGAAATACGTAGGAGGGGAAATATCGATTTTATTATTTTAAAAAGACAAGAATTTTTTAAAAAGGCTTAAGAAAGGCTTTTTTCTAAAGAAAACTTTCCTGTTGACGGACAATATAAATCCAGTAAACAGACAAAGAATTAAGCTTAATCTCTTTAAATAGATGAAACATCTTTAAAAATAAAGAGGGGAAAATACTTGACAACATAAATATTCCTTTATATGGCAGGCTATCTTTGTAGAAAAGCTTGAAAATATTCTATTACGTCTACAATGATAGTAATAAAAGAGTTTATATTCTGGGGTTTGATGCTTCCAACTTTCCGTGTATATGAATTTTTAAATTAAACATGGATGATGACCTGTAACAGGAAAAACGAAGATTACTAAACTGTCTGAACAAATGTACACGAATACTAAAGTGTATGCTAAATACAGTGGGGCTCACTAAGTGGCTCTTGGAATGTGGAATTACAAAAAAAAATTTAAAAAATCAGAATTTCTGCCATTAACCCCTTGAGGGACGGTGGAATATATTATATCCCACCTAATTTTAATCAAGATTTATACCAGAAACTTTTAAATGAATTTTACTTTCATAGTTTTGGCGGAAACTTTTTGTACAAACGCTTTTCCTTATTTTGAAACACTTTTTTCGAAAAATCCGGTTTGAATTCAACATTACAGAAACTCAACTACTTGCCCCTGAAAGGGTTAAATGAGGCGACTTTATTACTCTTTATAAATAGCGGTGGTATAAAACTTTTCTCAAAAAGAAATCGCCTCCCTCTTTTTTATCACTGCTAAATATGTTTTGCTCTTTTATTAATCCTTGATTGAAAGCCATGTTGTACTCGCTTATCCGGCTATGCTTTTTCCGTTGTATATTGTAAATAAAATACGCTCTAATCCTGCCCACATCAGGGGCTCCGTATTTGCAAGAAATAAATGTATGGCTGACAATTAACGCGTTATGTTTTTTATTTGTTAAAATGATATTTCATTTTAATATTAAAGCCCAGGAAAATTACAATTTAAAAAGATATTTAGAAAAAAAAAGAAAATTAAAAAAACTATTTCTGTAACTGTTTGTTTATTACATCATCTTATATTTTTTTCAAATGTTGTTATACTAATGATAAACGTGTAACACAGATTACGTTCCATATAAAAGCGATCCAATTATTTGGATTTTTTCCATGGAACACTTATGCACATAGCTGCCAACGATGATGCTTTTATGGCAGTCAGTTTTCTGAACAGCAACCTTCGCAATTACTTGCCCCTGAAAGGCTTAAATGAGGCGACTTTATTACTCTTTATAAATAGCGGTGGATGAAACTTTTCTCAAAAAGAAATCCCCTCCCTCTTTTTTATCATTGCTAAATATATTTTGTTCTTTTATTAATCCTTGATTGAAAGCTATGTTGTACTCACTTATCCGGCTATGCTTTTTCCGTTATGTATTATGAATAAAATACGCTCTAATCCTGCCCACATCAGGGGCTCCGTATTTGCAAGAAATAAATGTATGGATGACAGTTAAAGTGATAATTATATTTTTTATTTGTTAAAATGATATTTCCTTTTAATATTAAAGCCCGGGAAAATTACAATTTTAAAAGATATTTGAAAAAAAAGAAAATTAAAAAAACTATTTCTGTAACTGTTTGTATATTACATCATCTTATATATTTTTCAAATGTTCACTGTAAAAAAACGGTCTAAAATACGGAAATACTACTGGCAATCTAGACGCCAGTACTATTTCCGTTTTTTACGGGAATTTTTACCCATAAATTACAGAAAAATTTCCGTTTTTAACCCCTTGAGGGGCAAGCAATTGCGTTTGTATAATTCTGAATTCCCACCGGAAAAATTAGAAAAAAATTATTTCAGAATAAGGAAAAGCAATTTTACGACTTTTTTCCACCAAAGTTAGAAAAGTAAAATTTTATAAAATTTTTCTGGTGCAAATCTTCATTAATCGTAGGTCGGATAAAAAATATCCTGGGGGGTTAATCCTCAAGGGGTTAATCAGAAAAACGGAAAATTTTCTGTAATTTATGGGTAAAAATTCCCGTAAAAAAACGGAAATAGTACTGGCGTCTAGATTGCCAGTAGTGTTTCCGTTTTTTTTTACTCATGATAAATGCGTAACACAGATTACGTTCCATATAAAAGCGATCCAATTATCATAGCTGCCAACCTTTACGCTTTTTTGCTACCACTAAAATTTAATAGTGATTTTCGTTTTCTCTAATCGTGAGATTTTGACGATTAAATAAGGCAACATTTACTGTAAAATTTTAGCGGAAAGTAGAAAGCATAAAAGTTGGCAGCTATGAATTATTTGGATTTTTTCCATCAAACACCTATTCACATAGCTGCCAACTGTGATGCTTTTATGGCAGTCCGTTTTCTGAATAGCAACCTTCACAGTTTATCATACAATGTCTGTCATCAAATAATGCGAACATTTCTTTTCCGATAAAGGACACATACTTGCCAAATCTCCCGGTTTTAACGCTTTCAGGGGCGGTGGTATGTTTATGAAACCACTTAATTTCAATTCCCAAGCGCCACATTGGCACCAGAATTTTGGTAAAATATTTTCCAATTAATATGTATGTGCAATATGGTCTTATTTCCAAATAAATTTGTTGGCAAATTCCGGTGCCATTCATTTATTTCAATACTTTAGCATTGAAAATGTACTGAATGGGTTAATGGTAGACTCCTGTTCATATAAACAATGAACCAGAAATTGTATTTATTGAATGAAATCAAGTAAATTATAAAAACCACCACATGGAAGCAAAATATATTTGAAGAATTCGGATGAAAAGGTGGTACGTGACAAAATAAAGAAAAAGTTGAGTTAATCATACACCGGGTGCAAAATTATAGGAACGATCATGTAATTGTCTAAATAAAAAATATCATTATATTAATCTACATAACCATATACATTTAATTTATCAAACTAAATAGTCAATATAAACAACAGGAAAACATTCTAAAACAATTCTTATAAATATAATATAATGCGTTCCGTTTTTACTCGATATGCATTGCGAGCAAAATGAAAAGAATGGAACAGATTTTTCTAAATTATACAAATATTGTATGTCAATTGGGCTTATTTTATGCTTAATAATTTCAATGCAACATTGTAGCATAGAGTGTACATAGTTTCGAATTTGTTGAGGGGACAAAGCACGCCATCTCTCACAAATTCCAAATTTTAATTCTACTTCCGAGTTTTACTGCACGGTTTGGCCGTTTTCCGTTATATATTGCGCACTATAATACCCCAAACGTTCTTCGTGGTATTTAGGTTTGGACCATTTGCTGACCAATCAAGTTTGAGAGTCTTATTTATCTTCAAACCACATCTTTGTGTCTTTTCCAGAATGAATTTAGTCATTGCCTTGTTAAAAATTTTGTTAAATCCGGTAATCGTTTCACTCAAGTGCAACAAATGACATTCTAATATGTGAATATAGGTATGTCTATTTTGTTTATCCGTCTAGAAAAGCAATTTTAAGCTTACCTTACGAGAAAAACGCAGCCCAGACCCTTAGGGAGCCTCCATTTAAAACTAGAACGCCCGGAAGGAGTCGATCTGACTCCGATCATATGATTAAATGTTAACTGAAACCAGAAATTCTTTCATGAAATAAATTAAAGTTAAACCACGCAGATTTACGTTAAATAAATCAGTCAAATAATTTTAAATAAAAATTCTGGTGTCAAATATTTTTATGAAGCTTGAGTAAAATTTCCGGACGTTCTGGTGTTCATTGAAGCTTGGAAAATACGTGCTTTTCATTTAGAAGGTCATGCCAATATGAATAAAAACCAAACGAAATATCGAAATTAAACTTCTTTTCAGCACTGGAGATAATTTAAGACGAATTCGTTTGTTTCTTCAGGTCAGTGTTGCCAGATTGAAAACTTCTTTAATTTAGATTATTTGACTGTCATCACTTTTTTAAATGGAATAATTCGGTATATTTTTCAAAAATATTAATCTATTTTTAAGTAGGCTGAATATTTCTATTTCAAGAACATGATGACAATCAACAATCTGGGGACAAAAATGTCCCCAATCTGGCAACACTGCTTCAGGTGTTGCTCTGCAAATGGAATTCGGGCTTTTTTTGTTGCCAGATGTTAAGCGCGGACACCGTCGTGATTTCTAATTTTTAAGAACTCCCGACATTTTTAATTTCTTTGTACAGTCGTTACTGATGCTAGCGTCTTTATCTGACTTCCAGTTTCCTTTGCTGTCATTCTTTTATCGCGAACTATGTGAAAAATCAAACTTTCAGATTATTTCGAAATAATATTCGGCCTCTCTGTCGATTTTGTAGTAACATAAATGGATTCTGTAAGAAATTAAAAATGACAGTCTTTGAACGTTTAATTTTATAAGCAATTCTTTGAAGTGACTTATGTAGTTATAAGCTTGAATTTGTCCTCTTTCGACGTCACAAAACATTTTGCTTTACTCTGTCGTCCAAATGTCTTTCGAACTAAACGAAACTAAACTCTAAGTGTGCTCAGAATCACTTTTAAATGCACTGTAATTTAAAATGTCTGAAATTCAGACACTTAAGTGTCTGAAACGGAGTGTTCAATTTTCAGACATTTTAAAATGTCTGAATTTTTTCAGACACTTCAAACGTCTTAGTAGCATCCATTTTTTTGTGAGCATCATACGTAGCCATGTTTGACCACGTTGAATCCTGGAAAAATATTAGGTTGGCAACTAAGTTCCCGCAGTTTTTTTTTAAATAGAAGTTTTCTACCGGAATTTATATTTTGTTTTTTGGATAGAGTTAATTTTTGTTAAGATTCAGTTCAATAAAATGGAGTGTCAAGTTGAGAAAAAGGAGCATTTTCGACACCTCCTCATCTTTGCTTTTAATAAAGGTTGTAAGGCCGCAAAAGCTGCTCGCGACATTTGTGCTGTGCATGGCGAGGGTGACAAGCGTCTAGCGATCACACTTTTTCATTTTGATCCTGTGATCCTGCGGGATCAGTGTGCTCCGCGCATATCGTTCCGCGCATAACGTAGCGATGTTTGTGTAAAATAATATTGTAAACAAAATTATTTAAGGAACTTTATGGTGCAGTGGTATGACGTTCAACTTCAGATAAAATGGCATGGGTTCGATTCCTTACGGAGCTGAATGAAAATGGATGTCAAGATTGCTTTAAAAAACTAAATCTTTGAAAAATTATATTTTTCAATATTTGTACCAGTATTAACAATTTTGTTTTAATTGTGAATTTTTTAAATATTTGATATGGTGATGGTAGTTTAACAGATTTAAACCCTTTAGTATCGCCATCTAGTGGTGTAAAGATAAGCAAATGATAAAGAATCTTTTAAATTTAATAATAATTAAATATTTTTTCATAATTTTAAATTTAATAATTTAAATTTTTTTCATCATTTTAAATTTTGAATAAATTATTTAATTTTGAATAAATAATAATTGTTAATATTTTTTTCATAATTTGAAATTTTATAATAATTTAGTAATTTATTTATTTTTTAACCATTTAAAGGCACTTTAAATTCTGAATATAATAAATTTTTATATGTTTCTAGTAATTTTATGTTACATCTAAACATATATGTAACATCTAAATATAAACAAATATACGTCATGCGCGGAACGATATGCGCGGAGCCCGCTGATCCCGCAGGATCACAGGATCAAAATGAAAAAGTGTGATCGCTAGACGCTTGTGGCGAGGGTGCCAGTGGGCTACTTTTTTTTTTTAATTAAGATTTCTTGATTGGCACCACTTTTATGAAACGGTAAAATTATCTTCGTCTTTGTCTAAATTAATATATCAATAAATAAGGCGTATTTTACTATTTCAAAAAAGTGGTGCGAATGTAGAAATCAGAATTTAAAAATGTAGCCCATCTGGCAAAACTGGAGGGTGCCATAGCTGAAAGATCTTCATATGATTGGTATGCGAAGTTCAAAAATGGAAACTTTGACATCAAAGACGCACCTCGTTCTGACCGTCCATTTGAATTCAATGAGGAGCGATTAAACCAACTTTTTCACGAAGATTCGCTTCAAACGACTAGAGAACTCGCAGAGAAAATGAAATTCTCCCACACTGCTATAGAGAAGCATCTTCACTCGATGGGAAAGGTTCAGAAGTTTGGAGCATGCGTTCCGCATACTTTTAAGTGACAAAAATAAAAATCAACGAACCACAATCTCCGCTGGTTTGCTCGCTCGTCACCGTTCAACTCATGGAAGCAAGCAACGATTTCTTTACCGAATCGTTACTGGCGACGAAAAATGGTGCCTTTACATTAATATGAAGCAACGCAAGGAATGGCTAAGCCCCGGTAAATTACCAACACCGCGTGTGAAACAAGATCTTCATCCACGTAAAACGATGCTGTGCGTATGGTGGGACTGGGAAGGGATTATCCATTACGAAGTGCTTGAACGGAACCAAACAGACAACGCGGAACACTATGTTTGACAAATGGAACTACTCAACACGGTTATTCAAGTTAAAAGACCTAATCGGCAGCAAGGAGTCCTTTTGCTGCACGATAACGCCCGCCCTCATATCCCCAATATGACCAAGGAAGCCATTCAAATGCAGGATTGGGAAGTTCTGCCGTATCCGCCATATTCTCCCGATTTGGCACCAGCGGATTTCCACCTCTTTCGATCACTACCAAATGCTATGCGCGGAGTTTCGTTCAATACTAATGCGGAATTGAGAGCTTGGTTGGACGAAACCGAAGGGTTTCTACCATTGAGGTATTGAAAATCTTGTTGAACGTTGGGAAGAAGTTGTAAGCAGCAAGGGAGAATACATTGTTGATTAATTATTTGTTATTTTTTATTGAAAAATAAACTTTTAAATAATTTAAAAAAACGGCGTAAACTTAGTTGCCAACCCAGTTGGAATTCCTTAGTTGACATTCTATTTAAACCCTTTCGACTCGGGCGTCTCTTACAGAAATTCTATTCGGTTTATACCACTTTTAAAGTGAAGTTTCTTTCAAGTACACAATTTCAAAAATGCTGCAATTAAGTAAGGCAAATTTTATTTTCCTTTATTACTGACGCCAAAAACAATTTTTACAAAGAAAGACGATGTCCAGTCCGACTGACATACGAATGCAAAGAGTTAATGATACGAAATTTAACTCGATCAAAAAAAAAAAAAAACGTAAATTCGAAAGAAAAAAAATTGCATTTAATACGACGGCGGGAACATAGTTGCTAACCCACTTGGTATTTTATAGCTGAAATTACATTTTAATAATCTGAAATTAACATAAATTAACTGCATCAAAAAAACAGAATATAGATTCCGGTAGGAAAAGTGTCTTAAAACAAACTGCGGGAACTTAGTTGCCAACCCAATATTTGGCTGGGGTCCTGCCCCCTCCCCCCCCCCCTCCTCCTACAGCCTGATTTTTTTGGTGCTCCCAATTTTGGTATGCAATTTTCGTTAAGCTGATAATTTAAATCTTTTACGACATTTTACTGATTATAATCAATATTTTGAACTTCAGGAGTAGAACAAGATTAAAATAAAAAATATTTATCTAAATATTAGATTTTTTTAATTTGTTTTATTTTTAATCTTATTTTACTTTAAAAGTTCAAAATATTGATTATAATCAGTGGAATTTCGAAACAGATTTAAAATATAAGCTTTAAAAATATTGCACATCAAATTTGTGGGCACGAAAATCGTAGGGGGCGGGGAACGGTCCAGTATGCCCATTCTTTAATCAAGAAGCTCTTTTGCAAAAAATGCAACCCTGCATTATTGTTATCTAAATTGATGTGTACGGTATTCGGGAGTATACGTTGTGAAGGTTAAAGGACATTCCCGAATAGCTGAAACATCTATTTAGCGAATACTTTTTTAATCCGCATGGCATACATATTTGTATATTTTTACCTCACAAAAGCAGACATCTCCGATTATCGGACAAATTCAACGGCAAGGGCTATTGAGGGCTTTTAAAGTACATGGATAAATATATATATTTCTTATAATCTTGTCCTACTCTACTTCATATAATTTAAAAATAGATTTTTTAAAAATTTATATTGCCACATAGGCAATTTTATTGTACATATATATCAGATGATAATCACAACAGCTATTTAACTATGAATAAATAAATATTCCACTTTATCCATTTGCACTCGAGGGCTCCGGAGTGGAGCCATTTAAAATTTGTCTTCAAACTCGAGGGCTCCGCTACGGAGACAATGCAAATAATTTTGTGATACCTGTCTAGAAAAGCCAAGATTACATGGTATCACAAAATTATTTGCATTGTCTCCGTAGCGGAGACCTCGAGTTTGAAGACAAATTTTAAATGGCTCCGCTCCGGAGCCCTCGAGTGCAAAGGGTTAATATTGAGAAAAAAAATTACTTCGGTACTTTATTTATTTATATTTTGTATTTTTAATCTTGTCCTACACTAAAAGTTCAAAACTTTCATTATAATCAGTGCAAGATTTAAGGTATCAGCTTTACGAAAATTTCATACAAAATGCCCCCCCCCCCCCGAAAAAAAATGAAAATCCTTATCATTTAAAAATTACATTTAAAAAAAATGTATATTGCCACATGGGCTTATTGTTATCATTCCTATGAGCTACTAAACACTTTTCATTAGACATGTTTAAAGCAAAATAAAGCCGCAAAAAAAAGAAGTTAGCACATAATATTCACTATGATACACACTTGCGATGCTTATCAATAAAGTCTAATTAGAAAATGACCTTCGACGTGAAATATATTTTCTACACACGCAGCAAAATCGAAATAAACAAATGATTTCCTTTCTCCTGACTGGGTTACATCTATGTTTCCAAGTCAAAAGTTTTCCATATTAAAAGATTTAATAGCTTTAGAAATATATCTAAGAAATAGTTGAGATAAATATTCTTTTTCAATTATATATAAATTTCATAAAAATAAATTGTTTTTTTTTTCCAAAAGCGAAAGTCTATAAATATATTTTTTAATTTCAGCTGAACATTGTTCAATTGAAAAAAAAAAAAAAGGCAATTCCGAAAATCCTGGGATTTTTGGGATTAAAATTAAAGCGGAATCTCGGGATCTCAATCCGGGATTGTAATTGTAATCCCTAGCTAGGAAGCAAGAAAGCTTTAGGAGATCTTCCAAAGTTATTTTTTTTCTATTTCCTTGTCGCCGTTTAGTATGAGATGAGCATTAGCCATTGAAACTAAGAACTGCCATATTGAAAACAAAACAAAACAAGAGAATGAACTTAACTTAAAATATGTCTGTTTTTTAGTGATGTTATTACTTTAAATTTGAGAAAAAAGATGAGAATAAATAATACATAATTTGTAATAAAAGACAACATCATAAGTTTCTTCTAGAATTAATGGGTTTTTTTTTGCAAAAAGATTCAAAACTAATTAAATTTCATACAAGATTTTGTTTAGTACAATAAATAAAATCATAAAAGACACTAATTTTAGTACTATAAAGGAATTATAACACTTACTTCAATCGCTGTTTGCAAGAGGTAAGAAAAATTCCTCGATTTGAAATTTTAAAAACTACCACAACCACAGTAAGGGAGAAAGACTAACATCAGTTTAAAAAGTAATCCTATAGTACATCCGACTAGCCATATTTAAAGAATGATATGTTTTATCCTTAAAACATCACCCGCCAGACGAAAGTTTCTTTTTTTTGCCAGCTTCGACAGAACGAAGATGAATAACACAATATTATTGATATAAATTAATACGAATTAACACTAAGCCCATTGCACACGCTTTGTAGAATTTCCGGGTGTAATCTTCAACCGTCGTCTACTTCTGTTCTGTGTCTATCCCGCCCTTATATCGACGACAGCTTCTAAAAGACATTTGATGTAAAGCACACACGTCAGATGTATGTATTCAATAAATAAATAATCCAAGTGAATACGAATTAAAATCACAGTACTTCACATTTCGCAAAAAAAAAACGAATTAAAATACACGCGTACATAAAAACAAACTTTGTTTGAATTACAACGTATACCAACTTCGAACGAAGATCTAAAACGCATGTGCAACTGGGGTGTCCCCTGGTGGTTATTGCGTCAGAAGAATCAAAACGTCTTAAATTAAGACACGTTTAAAGCAATGATGTGTCTTAAAATAAGACGTTTGCGGATATTTTAGACATTATTCTCAGTTCGATTACACCATGGTCATAGTAAGACACTTATGTATCTTAAATTAAGACATCTATAATGTCTTAATTTTCAGATTAAGACACTTAAGTGTCTAAAATTCTTTTTCAGTCACATATGTGTCTAAATTTAAGACGCTTTTATTTGCAGTGTGAGGTTTTACATGATATGCGAAAACATTCGATAATGACTTTCGGCGGTTTTGAAATATTTTCTGCGTTCTTATCATTTTTCTCCAGCGTAAATTTACCAAAATACACATTTTTAAATATATTTAAATATATATATACATTTTTTGTAAAAGAATACTTTAATATTAATTGGAATATCGTGTATTTAACTTTAGTACAAAGATTTGCGCATTTGCATAGCAAACACGGATTTCTTTGTTTTTGTATTGTTACTATCATTTTGCATCCCGTTGTATGATTGAAGATAATCAATAGTCCTTTACCTTCTGTTTATTTACTATTTGAAAAAACCTAATACACACAGAGATTTTAATTGATAAATGAAGCACTTACAATAACCGCAACTAGATATTTGGAGCTTTACAACACATATTCTCAAAATGCTGATAGTGCCTCATAATTACCAACTGTATTATCTGAGATCTTGAATTAGCCTATTAACGCCTAGTGGCATATATTTAGATCGCTAGACTTAATGGCAAGAAAACGCCATTCACCAGTAAAAATGAAGATGAATATATACTTTCATTCACGAGACAAATTCCTTGAAAAAATATGATAAAAATTACTTTTCTTTTAAAAGTGATGGGAAATCCAAAGCTTAAATTTTAACGAAGAAAATAATTCGGGCGTTGAGCTCTGTGACGTACGCTGCGTACGTCATGCTACTTTGGTAATTTTCACCGCCTTCTGAATACTAGGCCTGAGCGCTCACACAAAAATGGCGGCTGCCAAAGACGGATTTTTTCCACCTTGAGTACGATCCCTTAAATACTCGTACCAATAATTTAAAAAAAAATTCCGCTTTATTTTTCTGAGATTAAACAAGTCAAAGAAATCTTTTATAAATTACTGGTGTCTAAATTTTAGGGATCGTATATACGTTAAACGATATCCACCTCTTACAGCCGCCATTTTTGTGTCAGCGCTCAGGTCTAGTATTCAGGTGGCAGTGTCATTCTCGACAATGACGTACGCAGCGTACGTCATATCTGTCTGATTTTTATAACTCATTAAAACCGGTTGGCAAGAAAACTTTGGGCGGATTTATGTACGATCCCCTAAATTTAGACACTAATATTTTATAAAATATTTCTTTGAATTGTTTAATTTCAGAAAATTAAAACGGAAAAAACTTTTAAAAATTATTGGTACCAAAATTCCAGGGGCCGTACACACGCTGAAAACAATCCGCCTTCGGCAGTCGCCATTTTTGTTTTAGCGCTCAGGCCTAGTATTCAGGGGGTGGTGGGTAGTGACATACATCCGCTAACAGCGCCAGAGCGCAAGGTGTTAATGGTTTAATTAAGCCTTTCAGGGAAAATTTCAGGTAAAGCGGATCAACGTGGTCAAACATGGCTACGTATAATGCTTTAAAAAAATGGCTGCGATTCAGATGTTTGATGTGTTTAAAATTCAGACGCAAAAAGTGTCTGAAAAAATTCAGACATTTTAAAATGTCTGAAAGTTGAACACTCCGTTTCAGACACTTAAGTGACTGAATTTAAAACATTTCAATTTACAGTGCAGTGGGAGCTCTACATAAAAAGATCGCAGCATCAAAAAAGTTTTTCACGTCCATTACAAAATCAAAACTTTATTAAAATAATATTTTACAGATTTCAATTAACTCTAGAAAGTCGGGAAATTTTTCTAAAATTTTATAAAAATATTTTATACCAGAATTTTTATTTAAAACTGTGTAACTTATTTATTTGAATTTTGCGAATACAATGGTTGCCAAATCGTACAGAATACTGGCTTTTAATTTTAATAAAATTTTAAGTTTTTATTGTTATAGTAAAATATTCTGCCGCAGTATTTGAAAGAATTACTCTTTTTTTAAGTACAACGATTATTTAGTATATCTATCTTTTGGTAAATTTTTGAGAATACTCTTTACGCTCTTGAATGGCAGTGAAATACTTTTATATCACTTATTTTAATCAAGATTTGCATACGAAGCAAAATTTTATCTGAATGTGATGTTCTACATTTTTGGGTGAAAATGGTCGATATTTTTCTTTTTGCGTTTTCTAGTGTGATGCATTGCGAAAATGTTTTCACCCGGATATTTTATTTAAAAAATTTCAAAATGAAATCCTTGTGTACCTTATAGTAATGTATATAAATGTACCTTATAGAAATAAGAAATATTTCCTTATATATTTCTCCGGTTTAAAACATGCTTGTCTTGGATCAGACTCCGGAATAATTAAGAGATGCTGGCATCTATGGTAAATGTGTAGACTTGGTACCCTAAGGAAGTTTCTTGATATTTAAATTCCTTACAGTATTTTATGCTTCTTGATGAAATGTCGCTGGTTGAACGTAATGCTATTTTAAAATCTTAACCCTTAAATGCGCGATTTTTTTTTTGAAAAAATTATATATGATTGTCTGAAAGGTTTACTACACAGGAAAAATAATGAAAAAAATCGGAGATACATTTTTCATATAATACGTTAATCTTTTTTTTTTTTTTTTTTGCACGTCTGCAATACAAGTAAAAACTCCTGTCGTGTGGCTGTTTTACGCTAAAATAATGCAAATTAGTAAATACTTTAATAAGTATGTCTCGAAATACCTCATTTTATATAACTATTTATTTAATAATACTTAACCTTTAACCCTTTAACCCAGGGGTGTCAAACTGTGGCCCGCCTGATACCAGTAAAATTCTATAGTTATATTTGCCTTATCTAATCGTCGAATTTCTGCGATTCAACTTGTCGACAATTTCTTTAAAATTATACTGGTATCCGGCGGGTCACAGTTTGACAAATGGAGTTATGAATAAAAAGGAGGAGACATATAGTGTATTGTCTACCAGTTGCGAGTGAAGTAACTGAGGAGGTTGTCACAATATGGCAGCTGCTTTTTTGAAATCGGTTCTTCAGTTTCTGACTACCGATAGGTCAAGCATCCCACCAGTAAAATAGAATAGAAGATTTCATCTTAAAGAAGCGTCTTATCCATGGAATTTTTTTTCAAAAATGTCATAAAAATTTCTATTTGTTTTTACCGGTGTCAGTATGCCTTATAAAACTGTCGGTTTGTATTCATGGTTGTCACAATATGGCGGAAACTCAGGGCCTAACTACCACCAAAGCAAACTCCTACCAGTAAAAATGAAAAATTGTTTCTTCCACTATTTATGACTGAAATTTTGTAAAAATAAGGCGTTTAAATAAGTTTAAAATATCTATATAAACCTACTGGTGGGAGTTTCCACCGTCGATAAACAACCCCTTTGCTAGCGGTTACAGTTGAAGCTTCACTATTTTAAGGATATGTCAGTTCCTCTTTATTAATAGTTCCATGGTTTGACACCCCTACTTTAACCCATTGAGGGGCAAGTGATTGTGTTCCCGTATTGTTGAAATCACGCGGAATCTTTGAAAAATTCTATTTCAAAATAAGTAAAAGCAATTTTGCGGCTTTTTACCACCAAAGTTAGAAAAGTAAAATTTAATAAATTTTTTCTGGTGTAAAACTTCATTAATCGTAGGTGGTGTATAATATATACCGGCGCCCCTCAAGGTGTTAATCCCCATAATAGAATACCGTCTAGAATTTACGTAGTTCAGAGAATCTGACTTTACACCAGAAAGTTTCAATGGTTAATTTCGCTTTTTTTACATACGGAATGTCTGTTTTTTTAATTAAAGCGAATATTGCTGTTTTAATTTACTGGTGTGAATTAGGTATATGCGAATAAAAAAATCTATTAAATTCAAAATAGCGTTGTTTGCATATATGCAAAGCTGCGCACTAAAGGGTTAAAAGAAGCAATATCGTCCAGCGTCCGTTGAATTTATGCAGGCAATGTATGTAATGGTAAGTTTTAATCCTTAAATGCGTGATTTTTTTATTTGGTTTCGAAAAAAATATACATGATTCTCTGAAAGGTTTATTACACAGGGAAAATAATGAAAAAAAAAAAATCAGAGATACATTTTTCATACAATACTGTCGTGTGGCTGTTTTAGGCTAAAATATTGCAAATTAGTAAATATTTTGGTACTTTTCGGTTAGCCGGGCGCCAGTGTTATATATACATATGTATGTATATCTACATATACATACATATGTATATATACACACACATATATATATGTATACATATAGCTTCTATATATGTATAAATATACATATATATGTATATATAGGTATACACACATATGTATATATAACACTGGCGCCCGGCTAACCGAAAAGTACCAATATTTTAATAAGTATGTGTCCAAATACCTTATTTTATATAATTATTTATTTTATAAAACTTAACCTTTAACCCTTTAATTCCCATAATAGAATACGTTCTAGAAATTACGTAGTTCAGAGAATCTGACTTTAGACCAGAAAGTTTCAATGATTAATTTCGCTTTATTTAAATACGGAATGTCTGTTTTTTTTTTTTTTTATTATTATTAAAGCGAATATTGCTATTTTAATTTTCTGGTGTGAATTAGGTATATGCGAATAAAAAAATCTATTAAATTCAAAATAGCGTTGTTTGCACATATGCAAAACTGCGCACTAAAGGGTTAACCTTATTTTTCACTCCTAAACCTGTTTATCAAACTGGAAGACCATTTTTTTCGAGAACTATTGGACCGATTTCCTTAATTTTTTATTTAACCCCTTAATTCTCGCTCCCGTGATATCCACAAACTGTGTCTTTTATTCAGATTGTTTGATAACCACCAGTTTTATAAAATAGTATATAGTTGGCTTTATTAAGGTATCATTTTACCTGTCATTAAATCAGATGATATTTCTTTTTCAAAAAAGTGGCGACAATACGCAATTTGAATTTTTAAACCGTAATTTAATGCGACCGTTAAGGGGTTAAAAGAAAGCTAATCGTTTTTTTCTGGGGCTTATACGACCGAAAAATGTATTTTTCATAGATTAAATATTTTAGAACTCGTAAAATGTTAAGAAAAGGTGAAAAAGTGGATTTTTTTTCTTGAAATGACCGCCTTTTGTCAAAAATTAACTTTTAAAACTAAAAGTTGGCATACGCTATAGATAATTTAATGTCCTTTCATAATATGCTGATCAAAGTAGTTTGAAATGATGATGTTTTGATGATGTTTTGAAATGAGTAGTTTGAAATGAATTGTTTGTGATCGGTAAAAAACGGTCGCCCGTTTGAAAGTCCATGGTGCGCATCTGCAGTCGCACAAGATTCATTTATTTTGAAATGAACGCCCCAGTTCATTTATTTTTAAACAACAAAATTAAATATGTAAATGAAATGTCAATAAATATAATGTAAAAAATGCGAAGGGGATATCTGTTTTCTTTGCAACAGAAAAAATCAAGCGTAAATGTTTAGGGCAAAAAAGAAGAACCGCCCCTCTACATAGGCTATATGTTAGGGGTAATATCTTAGGTTTATAAAAGGCTTTAAATTGCATTTCCTTATTTTCAAATAATTTTTGGGAGTACTAATAGAATAGTACTAATAGAATAGAAAGTCCATTGCGACGGATATGTCCCGACAGTGGAGTTAATGAATAAAGAGGAGGAGACATATTGTGCATTGTCTACCAGTTGCGAGTGAAGTAACTGAGGAGGTTGTCACACGATGGCGGCTGTTTTTACATCTGTTCCTGTAATTTCTTATTACCACTGGAGCAAACTTCCACCAGTAAATTTTCAATATAAAATTTTGCCTTATTTTAGCGGCTTTTTCACAAAAAATTTCTTTCAAAAATATGGTTAAATTTTCTGTTTGTTTTTACTGGTGGTGGTTTACCCAGGTATTATAATCTTTTTCACTGACACTCAGAGAAAGTTGTCTCGGTTGTCATAATATGGCAGAAACGCAGTGCCGGACTACCGCCGAAGTAAATTTTCACCATTAAAAATGAACATCGATTTTTGCCATTATTTTTGACTGAAACTTTGCATTAATAAGGAATTTAAATAAGGGTATAATTTCTGCTTAAATTTACTGGTGGAAGCTTGCCCCGTTGGAAATCAATCCCAGTGAAAGCAGTTACAATTGAAGCTTCACTATTTTAAGAATGTGTCAGTTCCTCTTTATTAATAGTTCCATGGTTCCGACCCGTAGTCAATTGTTCAAAATTCAGTAATACAGGATGATTGCAAACTCGGGATACAAACTTTGAGGATGGATAGAGGACACTGTTATACTCATTAATTATATAGGAATGTATGGGCGCAAGTGACGCATTGAGGCACAATCATAGGACAGGGATATGAAAGAAATATTTATTGACAGCGTCAGTGGCCTGTGACATGTATTTGTGTTGTTTGAAGCAGTTTTGAACACTTATTGCAAACATAGAACTTGTCAATGACGCTGTCAAAAAATGTTCCTTTCATACCTCTTTCCTGTGTTTGTGCCTCAACGCGTCACTAGCGCCCATACATTCCTATATAATAAATGTCACAATAGTAACAGTGTCTTCTATCTATCCTTAATGTTTGTACAATGAGTTTGGAAGCACCCTGTATTCTCGGAAAACATATAGCAGTTTTACACCTTTATTTATAATGGTAAAAACCATAGCTTCTAACGCTTCTGCTTTTTTGTACCACAAAAATTTAATAGAAATTTTTGCCTTATTTAATCGGCAGATTATGGCGATTTAAAAAAGTAAAATTTACTATAAAATTTTTGTGCTACAAAAAAGCGTAAGAGTTGGGAGCTATGGTAAAAACCATAATATATAATCAATCTGGAAAACATGAAAACCATAAAGGACAAACGGTAATCCAGTAAACAATTTTATTTAAGGTTTAACCCTTTAAGGGGCAAAGCGCTTCTGTTGCTAAAATGGCAAAATTCTTAAATGACACCGGGATTTACGAACAAATTTATTTGAAGGTTATTAAAAGCTTTTCTTCGCGTACAATATAAAAAGCAAAACTTAAATCCAAAATTCTGGTGCCAATGTGGCATTTGAGAATTAAAATATTAAGTAGTATATATAATATGCCGGCTCCTTCAAGGGGTTAACAACGAAATGTCCCGAACTTCATTCATTACATTCTCAATGTCAGAATTGCAGTACACCATTTCGAAATCACATTTTTTACAATACAAAAAATATACACGGCTAAATTCTCAAAGCAGTATAATTAAATGTTTAGAATAATGTAACGAAACAAGGATTTATGTTAAGGATAAGAAAGTCTCCCAAGATTTAAAATAACACACTGCTTTTAAAAATAATTTTAATACCAAAGTAAATGCCATTTAAAAATGTCCTTTTATGCTTCGAGTAATGTTTATAACTTTAAAACTCAAACTTTTTAATCGCAATTAAGACAGAAGTAATTAAAAGTTGAAATTATAATTACTTGCCAGACGCAATTAATTTTAAATTTAAAGTTTTTGTGTAACTTCTGTTAGTTGTAAATTTAACATTTAATTCTACATATTTTTAAAGTACTTTCAAATTCTCACACAGCATATTTTCTTTTTAAAAAATTTGCCATAAAATATTTATGTATTGAGTTTGCAAGCGGTAGCAACATCGCTGCCAACTTTAATTTATTTTTGTTACCACTAAAATTTAATAGTAATTTTCGGGTTTTTTAATCGCAGACATGATTACATAAATCAAAATTTACTATGAAATTTTAGTGGCATGAAATGAAAAAAGCGTAAAAGTTGGCAGCTATAATTATATTGATTGCAAAATATAAAAAGAAATTACTTGAATTTAGACTATTTTAAACATTTAAAGTGTGGTGTTACGTTATTAATATCACTTGATTTTAATTCAAAACTGACAAATGGCGAACAGAACTTTGAATATTATATTTCTTTATAATGTACGTGAGGTCAATATAAAATGATGCTTGTTTGTATTTTTCCGATTTTGGTTCCAATGTTTATATATGACGATAGTTTCACTTTCAGAACCGGTCCCAACTGGTCCGCATATAAAAAAAACTGTAACCAAAATTGTGTATAACCTTCGTGTTATTTAATCACAAAAATTTGCGAGTAAATAGGGCGAAGATTAGTACTTAAATGTGCTGGTATCCAGTGTCCCTAATCTTTTACAGGTTTCCTACGCTCTCAGCTGATATACCAGTATTTTTATATAAAAAACTCGACTTATATAATCGAGCTATTGCAAAAGATGGGTTTTTATCTAGAAATCAAGAAAATACTGGTGTTTATCTGACCTGTAGGAACCTTGTTTTAATCCTTCAAGAGCAATGGTATATAATATATCCCACTTAATTTTAATTGCAAAATGTCAGATTGACACCAGAATTTTTGAATGAAAGTTTACCTGATTTTTAACTACGCAAAAAAAATTATCTATTTTGAAATAAATTTGATTTAAATTCTGGTATCATCAATCATTTCAGAATTTCACAAATAGAGGTGCCTTGCCCCTGAAAGGCTTAAATCTATTGTCCTGTAAAAACAGAATTAGAAGTATTGGGAACTTTCAGAAATGATATGAATTAAATACAACATTGAAATAAAACGCATTTTATTAAATATATTTTGTGATTCAAAACATATTATTTGATTGAAAGATTGTATAAAGGTTTACATCTATGGTGAGAAAGCATCCCCCACCCCCTAAAGCTGTCGCCACGATTAACCCTTTGATTATGGTGTTGGGACATCTATCATCCCAGCGATTATTTCTTTATTCTACTCGCACCACTTTTTTAAATATAATATCTCCCATACCTTTATACTAGGATAATTTCAAGACAAATCTACTACTAAGACATTTTTTTTTTTTTTTGTAAATTGTGGTACGGGTTAACACTTTGCACTCTGTTGTCGCTGCTGCGGCGATATCATCTTTCCTTGAATGATTCGTTTTTGACACCATAGTCCAGGCAATAGAGACCGTATAGGGGCTCTACCTAGCAAAATTCATGGTAGTTCTGGAAAAAGGCTTACTATATGTGTTCCGGGTCGCTGAATCCGAATTTTTAACTTCCCACCAAATTTCCCCAGGCAACCCCCTCCCAAATTTGGGCAAAATGCCCCCCCTCCCAAAAGGATTTTATTAAAAAAATCAATTTTTTTATTGTTTTAGGGGAAAAGTATTTAGAAATTCAGAAAGTAGACAAAATTTGCAACAAATTAGATATATGACATTATGACTTAGGAAAAAAGGGAAGGGGAGATCTGTCTCCTAACATGCGCCGCGGCGCTGCGTGGACTAAGTTGCGCAATTCCACTTAACCACTCACACGTTTACATTTGTCCTCCCGTCTCCCCTCCGAACTTTCTCTATAAGGTTTACTTTAGGTTTTTTGGGTCGCTGAATCAGAATTTTTAATTCCCCCCCCCCCACCGAAACCCCCAAATAGCTGTTTTAACTTAAATTTCTTATTGTTTTAGGGGAAGAGCATTACGAAATTCAGAAACTAGACAGAATTTGCAACAAATAGGATAGATGACATCATGATGTAGGAGGAACGGGGAGGGGAGGGCTGCCTCTGAACATGCACTGCGGCGCTACGTGCACTAAGTTATGAAGTCCAGGCAATAGGGGATTTTACCTGGAAAAATTAATACTAGTTCTGGATTTCGACTCACTTTATGTTTTTTGGGTCGCTGAATCCAAATTTGTAACTTCCAACCAAAATTTCACCCAGAAACCCCCCAAAAATTTGATTTTTTAAAAAAATTTGGTTTTTCAGAAAAGCGCACGGGGAATGTTCCGAGGCAGCCCCCTCTCTCACCGTTTATCCTACTTCATAATATCATATATCCTATTTGTTGCAAATTTTGTCTAGTTTCTGAATTTCGTAATTCTTTTCCCCTAAAATAATAAAAAATTTGAGTTAATAACAACTATTTTGGGGGTAAGTTAAAAATTTGGATTCAGCGACCCATAAAACTTAAAGTAAAACTTATAAGGAAAGTTCGGAGGGGAGATGGGAGGCCGAATGTAAACGTGTGAGTGGTTAAGTGGAATTGCGCAACTTAGTCCACGCAGCACCGTACGCATGTTCCGAGGCAGATCCCCCTTCCCCTTCATCCTAAGTCATAATGTCATATATCTAATTTGTTTCAAATTTTGTCTACTTTCTGATTTTCTAGATACTTTCCCCCTAAAACAATAAAAAAATTGATTTTTTTAATAAAAACCTTTTTTTTTGGGGGGGGGGCTCTTTACCAAAATTTGGGGGGTTGTCGGGGAAAATTTTGGTAGGTAGTTACAAATTCGGATTCAGCGACCCAAAAAACATAAAGTAAGCCGATTTCCACAACTACCATTAATTTTGCTAGGTAAAATTCCCTATTGCCTGAACTACCAGTAATAAAGGAAAATAAAATTTGCCTTATTTAATCAAAGCATTTTTGAAATTGTGTACTTGAAGGAAACTTCTTTTTAAAAAGTGGTGCCGACCGAATAAAATTTTTGTGTAATGACGCGGAGTTGCTGGAAGCCCACAGTCAAAATGACGCGGAGTGCAAAGGGTTAATATAAAAATAGTCGCCAGTCCCAACCCATAAGCAAAAAGTTAATGGTTAGGGTTTCGGCTACTAGAAATCAGGCTCTGTTCGAATCCCAGTGCATAGCTGCCAACTCTTACGTTTTTATTGTACCGCAAAAATTTAATATTAAATTTTACCTTCCTTAATCGCTGTAATTCGCCGATTGAATAACACAAAAATTTCCATTCGTTTTTTTTCTGGTACAAATAAGCTTAAGAGTTAGCAGCTATGCCAGTGAAGACGTCGTTGTTATTGTTTATTTTGCCTTTGTGTTCGAAACAGCATCGTAGTGCCCCAAATAAACCAACTTTTTAACGGTATTGATATTAGTTCTTGTTCCAATTGTTTATTCTACTAGTAAAATGATTTTTTCACGTGAAATATTCAAAATAGATCGTAAATTTTTATTTATCATAGGCTAGCTCCATGTGTTTTTATAGTGTAAGTCAGTTAGCTGATAACTGCTATTCCTTTTGGCCACCGTTACTTTCGAAAAGTTTTTTTCGCCTTATTCATTTAATGAGATATCTCCGATAAAATAGGTCACATTATCCTTTTTAAAACACTGGTCAAAACACTAGTCAAAAATCATAGCAATTTGCACCTATGTGACTTACACTACAAAAACGCATGGAACTAGCCCATAATAAAAAAATAGAAAGATAATTACAAATATGAAAAGTTTCATCAGCTTTTAGCTTCCCACCCATAAATCCAAACAATAAATAATAAATCGTCACCTTATTTAATTGCAGACAATCGTTAAAAGTTCTGCGATAAAATAAATTGAATATTACTTTTCGAAAAAAGGTAGAGCCAAATATAAAAACGGTATGCTTTAACCAGAGGGAGTATTCCCGAAGGAAAATTTAACCAAAGGTGTCTTTGTAAATTTTTGAAGAGGTATAAGTACAATAAGCCGCTACAAAATTTGACTGTAGGGTTGCCAAGTTTCAGGCTTTTTGTATGTATGAATTATTCTTTTAGAATTGTGTTTTTTATTCCTATATTAAAGATCTGGCACCAGAAATTTTAAGATAGATTTTTAACTTTATTTAGTAGCATGTTTTTTGTACTTTTTACAGGATTAATATTTCTCTATAAATATAGTGCTTTCTAAGAGTTAAATAAAAAGTGAGGTAGATATGCACCACGATGCAAAAGAATACGAAGGTTGGCAGCTAAGTTTTTGCGCATCCCGGAATGATTTATTGGAACATCTGAACCATTTATTTTTGTCATAGCTGCCAAGCTCTAACTAATCTTCCGCAATATGTGGATTAATTTAACCCAGGTTAACCACGTTTCGAACCAGAAAACATATTTGACGAATCTTTATTTATTTAATTTCAGGTTTCTACATGGAACATATTTAGTTTCATTTCTTAAAAAAAAATTCTGTGTCAAAACGTATTAAGCCTGGGCTAAATTAACCCGCATATTACGGAAGATTAGTTGGAGTTTGGCGCCTATGATTATGTAAATCACAAATCTAGGGTTACATGAACTCAAAAGGTGTCGTCAGAATTTGTATGATTAATAAGAATATAAATGCGCAAAAATATAGAATTGAGATACTTGACCGCAAAATGAAGGCTTTCTTTCGCGATATTTTATGAAATTATGAAGTTTCCTTTTTTAACGGAATTCAGTTTAATGCCATACTGTTGTTGTATGAAAAATAATGGTTTAAGCAGTGCTGATAGTTGGGAGTTTTTATTAAAATTCAGATCGCTTAGTTGCTACCACTTTTTTCTATTGTAATATTTGCTTTATTTCATTTGTTATTAGGTAAGATAAAAATTACTATTTAAAAAACTAATAGCAATCAAGCAATCTGTATTTAAAAAATTCGGCAAACTGATGACTTGCCAAGTCTCCGGCTTTTTGCACACCACTATTATCTTAGAGAAAGTGTTATTCTTTAAATCGCCCAAATGTTCTAATTAAATAAAAGAACATTTTCTGTATTAAAAAACTGGTATCCAAAAGCCGGAGACTTGGCAGCTCTGCAAACTAGCAGCACAAGTTTCCGATAATCATATCCCACTGCAAGAATGGCCTCGGAAAAACTCAGACCTTAATCTAATTAAAAGCATTTACAGCAGCCAAAAGACTGGCCTCGGAGAAGTCTCTTTTTTAGCCACCACTGTTTTTTTAAAATTATTTTTATGGCAGATTACTACAAGAATTGCATTAAAAAGCTCACCACGAGGCGAGTTTCTACAGCATTTCCAAAATACATCTAAAACGGAAATTTTAGTAAGGAAATAATGGTAGTAAAAGTTTTGATTTAAACTCTGCAAAAAGAGACCGCTTTGAGGCATGCAAAAGGTAACACCAGTCTGCATTTTTAAACTTTTTGTTAGATGATTTCTTATGAACAAGTTTTCCTGAATCATTTTTTTATGCTGATTCCGGAAATGACTTCAATTTTTGTGTATCACGTCAGGATTTTACAAAAAATAAGAAGATGTGTTTCAATATTTTAATTAATGCAATCACAATTTCATACAAACTATTTCATTAAACAAGTTAAAAATACTGTAAAAAATGTCGTTATAAGTTCATGATATTTCTTTAATAAACGAAAAGCAAAGAGCGTTCAATTAAACAAACTTGCTTCTTTCTGTTTTTCGTGCAGTTCCTCCATCATTTATGTCCCTCTTCAACATCCAACAGTACTCTGACATCATATTTACATTCCATCTTCCCGGTACCTATTCTCCATCTATTTGATATCCTGGTGAGAGCGCTCACCATGCTCTTCACTGTCATATCCCAGATTTTCTGGAAAGTAGTCGATATGGGAATGCAGAAAGTGCATTTTTAGACTCATATTACAGCCCAACTTCTTGAAATTTTCCAGCATTGTTTCAACAATATTCCTATAATTTGGATCTCTCTTATTCCATAGAAAGATTTCTATCTCATTCACCCCTCTTTCAAATCCTTTGTCCTTCATCAGTTTTTTGATTTGAAGACAAACGAAAATTCCAGTTTTTAATGTTTTGTGTGTGATGCAGTGAAATTTCATATTAAGGTACTTGAAGCAATACCCATCTTGTGGTAGAGCCTTTACAAATTGCTTCATGAATCCTAATTTGATGTGTTATGGTGGAAGCAAAATTTTTTGGGAGTTTACGAGTGGTTCATGTCAATCTTACTGTATTCGAAAAGTCGTTAGATAAGTTGGAAAGTATTCAGAAGTATATTTATGTTATGCGTGACTACCACATAACGCTTGTTCTCAGCAATGAATCTTCGAAATCAACTCGGGTCGATTGCAAACAAACTATACGTGATAGAAGAAAACTAAGAACAGTTCTGTAATCAGAATAAAAAATGCATTAAGGGAAGTCATTGGTTTTTAATCATCTGATATCATGCAGACTAATGTAATAGTCGGGAGCAAACCAGCTACAGAGTCTAGAAATATTAGCGCGAAAATCGTAATACCAGTGTTGCTTTAGAATATATCTAAATAATTATATTTTTCTAGGCAACACTACCCTCCAATTTATTACTCGAAAGTGTAAACACTAGCATTAGTTAGAGCGTCTAAAAATATGTGGTATGAAATTCACTTAAAATATAAGGTCATGTTGAGACATGAATGAAATTTTTTGAAATAATTGATTTTTGTTTTATTGGCTTAAAAAGTTCTTTGAACTTCCCTGAATCCATTGATATGCCCGTTTTTTCTGACCGTTCTAAATAATCGTAAAAATTCAAGGGAATACAGCGACTCGGATGACACGCCCATTCACATTCATTTTAAGCTAACATTTATAGTTATTTCTAGTTTTAAATTCTACTCGCACCAGTATATTTTAAAAATAAATTTTGTAGTATGTGCATGTTGTCAAAGTACAAGTAAAAGTCTTTATTATAAAAAAAAGTGGTGCTAACAGAAAAAAATTCGTGTAAGAGATGCTGGTCCGGAAGTCACGTGGAAAGTGACATAGAACCGTTAATGGTTAAGAGGCCACACTAGTCACGGCTTGAAGTTCGAACGCTAATGATAAGTCTATGGGAGCAATGTTTTCAAATATCTTGCTTGATTTTTAATATTTTTAAATGATTTTTTTTGCACAGGATAGCTGAGGACTATCTGTTTACGGGCTATTTTCTACTTTTCCAATTTTTGTTGTAGTTTAATTCTCAGGATCCTGTCAATTTAGGATCCAGTGAAATTCGAGGTGTTGTGTCCTTTTTAGTCTTATAACATTCATAACAGCAAAATTCAGGAAAATTTTTTTAATAACAACGAAAATATAGAGTTTAAGCTTTCCAATAACATGCTTTCAATAGTTCTACTACAATTAGGCTGAGCAAAATTTGCAAAGATTTTGATGAATAATGTGTCAAAAACGGCCTCGTAATGTTATGCTCTCCGCCTCTACCAAGACGATGAAAACCACGCCTATTAAAAATATGATTGGCTAGTATCCAAACATTTTAGCAAATGGAAACTATTTAATTGTGATTGGATTATTGTATCGTGTTAAAATAGATCACTCCTATTTCAAACCTTGCATTTATTTTTTTCTACGATTATTGTTTAATTTCAACAAAATACTCTTGAAAGAATGAAATATTTGAAATCCTATATTTCTATGAATAACGAAGGAAAATATGCATTTCGTTTGTATATATACAATTTCTGAACGGTACAGTGGGAGGTTCAATTTTTACCAAGTTACCAGGGGATACAGATAGTTTATTAAGTAAAACGGTAAAAAAAATAGACGCGTTCTTTTTAAAGTATTTTTTAAGTTAAAATAGTTAACAAATAATAAAATTACGAAGTCATAATTTGCTAGAACATGTTTGTGGCCTGGCCAGGAGACACGGTTTCAAGTCTCCCATTCTTGTATATGTATAAAATATTCGTCAATTTAACATTTTAAGTTCGAAAAAGTTTTTTTTTTTTATTAAAAATCAGTAGGATTTAAAGTTAGAAAGTTTTAAAGATTGTTAACTTTAAAATTATAGATCAACTTGTTCAAAACTTTGAAGAAATATTTTTAATATTCATTACTTTAATATTTATTATTTTTAAGGGAACAGTACACCTTTAACAATCGCAGAACGAAATTTGTCCTGTGTAACACATCTTTTTTTAAGAGCCCACTTCAGAAACGGGAAGAAAGTAAAACGTTAATGTTAAGTCTATGGGGGCGTTATTTTAAAATTTCTCGCTTTGATTTTAAAATTATTGAATGAAGTTTTTTGCATAGGATAGCTGATGACGCTCTACAACCAGGCAAGCTTTTGCAGGGTTCGTACACATTTCTTTAAATAAAAATCAAGTATTTTTAAGGACTTTCAAGGACCAAAACCAAAAAAAATTAAGGACCTTCAAATTAAATAAACTAATAAATTATAACATGCATTTTTTAATAAAGGGTTTCTTTCATTTTTGTAAAAGTTTTAAATATTCAAATGGATGGGAAGGGGGGGGGGGGGGAATTTCACCATGTGGCAGTAGAAATTTGGAAAATTTTAAAATAACATACAGCAGAAGAAAAAACTAGTCAGATGTGCCAATCCCAAAACTTTCTTCTATCTAATACATGTTAATACTACAAATTCATTATCAGAGTGCCAAAATTAAATGGTCTATGCCCCTCATAAACATTCTAAAGATATGAAATTACGTGCATTAGTTCTTGAGATACAATTATTGTTAAAACCGTGCAAATCCTGCAAAATATAGCATAGCAGCGACACCTGTAGGGTGATTTACACCAAAACCTAATCAGCAACAACTTTGTAAACATCTAACTGAATCTGAAGTTTGATGAAAATCCGTGCATTAGTTCTTGCGATATAGCTATTACAGAAATCGTGAAAAATGCAGCATAGCAGCGCCATCTGTTAGGGGATTAACACCAAACCATAATCAGCACCTATAATTAGCAAGGTATACCTGAATCTGAAGTTTGATGAAAATTCGTGCTGTAGTTCTTGAGCTATAGCTATGGCGTAAATCATGAAAAATGCAGCATAGCAGCACCACCTGTTGGGCGATTTACATCAAAAACTAATCAACACTAATTTATATCGAGGGTTAACTGAATATAAATTTTTATTAAGTTTTGTGCATTAGTTCTTGAGATACACCACCCACAAAATTTGTGTCACATACAGACAAACAGAGTCACAGACTCATTTTGTAAAAACATGTTTTTCAGGATATCTAACCCCTAAAACGTGTAAATCGGTCGAAAATTTTCCCGAATCAAATACTTTCTTATTGTAAAGATAAACAAAGAGGAGAAACATAATTTTCTTTAATTATTGGGGGGGGGGGGGGGCGGGTTAGTTTAACAGACTTATAATTAACTTAAAGACTTGGAGGGGGGGGGGGGGGAATAAAACTGTATGATCGATTATTTATTGTTACAATAAATTAACTAATGGAGCAGAAAAAGTTTTAAAAAAAGCAATGATTTTTAAGATTTTAAACTTTATAAGTTGAGGGGGCAAAGGGACAAGCACATTTTTTTTTAATTTTTTAGGGAGGGAGTTTATTAGATGACTTATTTATTTACCTTACGAAAAATTTACAAGAAAAGTTTTTTTTTCGCTATGACAAAATTCGCGTGTTTCTCGCGATCTTTTGACGAAATTTGCGTATTTTTGGAGATCTTTTGACGAAACTTGCGTATTTTTGGCAATCTTTTCACGAAATATGCGTATTTTTCGCGATCTTTTGACAAAATTCGCGTATTTTTCGCGATCTTTTAACGAAATTAGCGTTTTTTCACAAATCTTTTGACCCCGTTTTGTTCGTTTATTGACGAAGTCAGCTATCCTTTGACAAAATGCACATTTTTTTCGTGATCCTTTGACGAAATTGACGTGTTATTCGCGCTATTTTGACGAAATTCTTGTGTTTTTCGCGATATTTTAACGAAATTCGTGTGTTTTTTGCGACCTTTTGATGAAATTTACGGGGTTTTTTCGCCATTTTTTAACAAAATTATCGTTTTTACGATCTTTTGACCGAGTTTTGTTCGTTTTTGACGAAATTAGCGATCCTTTGACAAAATTCACGTTTTTCCGTGATCATTTGACAAACACAGAGATGAAAGTACACTAAAGCCGTTGTAGCAGCAAAAATCGAATTTTGGAGCAGTAAAATCTATTTTTGTAGCAGCAAAAATCTCATTTTGTAGTAGTAAAATCCTTTTTTTGTAGCAGCAAAAATTAATTTTGTAGCAATAAAAACTGTTTTTGGCGCAAATTGAAATTCTAATGCTAATAAAAAGAAAATTGCGTATTTTCGCGATCTTTTGATGAAATTTGCATATTTCTTGCGATCTTTTATCGAAATTAGCGTATTTCTCGCGATCTTTTGGCGAAATTAGCGTATTTTTCGCGATCGTTTGACAAAATTCGCGTATATTTCGCGATGTTTTGACAAAATTCGCGTATTTTTTGCGATCCTTTGTTGAAATCAGCGTGCTGTTCGCTATTTTTTGACGAAATTAGCGTGGTTGTTTTTAATCTTTTGATAAAATTTAAGATTTTATGTGACCTTTTGATGAAATTTGTGAAGTTTTTCGAATTTTTTAACGAAATTTGCGTTTTTTCACAATCTTTTGACCCCGTTTAATTCGTTTTTAGAAGTAACTGGTAATCCTTTGACAAAATTAACGGGGTTTTTTTCGCTATAACAAAATTCGCATGTTTTTCGCGATCGTTTGACGAAATTCGCATGTTTCTCGCGATCTTTTGACGAATTTGCGTATTTTTCTCGATCTTTTGGCGAAATTCGCGTATTTTTCGCGATCTTATAGCGAAATTCGTGTATTTTTCGCGATCTTTTGACGAAATTAGCGGTTTTTTGTGACCTTTTGATGAAATTTGTGGCTTTTTTCAAGATCTTTTAACGGAATTTGCTTTTTTTCACAATCTTTTGACCCCGTTTTGTTCATTTTTAGAAGTAATTGGTAATCTTTTGACAAAATTAACGTATTTTTTTTTTTTTTTTTGCTATGACAAAATTCGCATGGTTTTCGCGATCGTTTGACAAAATTCGCGTGTTTCTCGCGATCTTTTGACGAAATTTGCGTATTTTGGCAATTTTTTGACGAAATTTGCGTATTTTTGGCAATCTTTTGACGAAATGTGCGAATTTTTCGCGATCTTTTGACAAAATTCACGTATTTTTCGCGATCTTTTAACGAAATTCGCGTTTTTTCACAATCTTTTGACCCCGTTTTGTTCGTTTTTTTACGAAGTCAGCTATCCCTTGACAAAATGCACGTTTTTTTCGCGATCATTTGACGAAATTCGCGTGTTATTCGCGATATTTTGACGAAATTCTTGTGTTTTTCGCGATTTTTTGACGAAATTTGCGTGTTTTTCGCGATCATTTGACGAAATTTATGGGTTTTTGCGACCTTTTGATGAAATTTGCGCGTTTTTTTCGCCATCTTTTAACAAAATTATCGTTTTTACGATCTTTTGACCGCGTTTTGTTCGTTTTTGACGAAATTAGCGATCCTTTGACAAAATTCACGTTTTTTTTGTGATCATTTGACAAACATCGCGTGTTTTTCGAGATCTTTTGACCGCGGTTTTTTGCTTTTTTTTGACGCAATTGGCGGCATAGAAAAAATTGATTTTTTTTTTGTTTGTTTCTCGGATCGACGAAATCCTGCTAAATTTCATCTTGGCACTAAGTACGTTTTGGTGTAGGTTTGGCGCAAAATGGAAAAAATAGCTCTTTTGTAGCAGCTTTGCGCAAATTTTGGCTTCGTCTGGCGCAGGTCTTACATCCCTGAGAGTAGAAAAAGGTTAAAAAAATGAAGTTTTTAAATTTGATATTACAAAGGGGAAAGTAAAATTTCAGAAGGGGAGGCAAGGCGGGATTAAGATTTTTTTTAAAAATCAGAAATTAAAAGAAATGCAGAAGAGTTTCACCTTTGATTAAGAATTAATATGAGAGTAAAATTAAGCACTTTTTTCCGATTTTGCATGAAAATAAGTACTTTTAAGCACCAAAAATTTCCTTTGAAAAATGTAAGCACTTTTAAGGACTTTCAAGGACCGTACGAACCCTGTTTTACTTTTTAGATTTTGGTTATAGTATTTTTAATATATATATATTAGGTTAGTTTCAATTTCAGAACAGATTCACCTCGGTTCCGAAAGTAAAGGTAATTTTTTTTTAATATCTGAAACCAAAATCGAAAGGGTAAAAACTAGCCCGGTTGTAGATCATCCTCAGCCATCCTATGCAAAAAAAATCATTTAAAAATATTAAAAAGGAAGTTAAATATTTGAAAATAACTCTCCCATATACTTAACGTTAGAGCTTACATTTTGTTCTCGTAACAAGTGCGAATTCTCAAAGGTAACATAAAGATATTCTTTGTAACTTCAAGGAAACGCTAAAATTTATCATTAACTTTAATAATGTAAAACTAAAAATAATGAGATGTAAGGTCAAATATAGCATTTTATAAAAGTCTGCTAGCTAGAAAATTTATTTTGTAATACTTATTATTTTATAATAATTTATACTTCACTTATATGGACATTTAAAAGTTTTCTTTTATATTATGTCCTATGTGGGAAAAATCATTTGCGACGTATTTTAATGATGTAAAACAATTTTAAACATAAAATTTATGCACCTTATTGAAGTGCACAGGTACGTGTAGAGGGGAATTCAAAAGTGGATTTCGTTATATTATGGACTATGAAGAAAAAAACGTTTGCGGCGTATTTTAATAACGTTTCTCTGTTGCAACATAATGAAATTGATATGAATTTATAAGGTGAAAAAAAAAATTCTTTCTGAAGGGGTTGCAAAGCATCTATCACTCATTTACAGGGTCACAGAAAAGAGTTCATCTTTATTACAGAAAAAACTGCTTGCAGCATGTGTTGTAGCTATGTTTCACGATTTTAAACAAGATGGAACTAATATACGTTACTGAGGTTTACTACAAGATGCTTACATTAAAATATGATGTGCATCACATTTTATTTCATTTATAGGGGCACATAAAAGATGTTGGATACATTGATGTATATGAGTATTGTCTATTAGTGATGATTGCTGAAAGTGACTTTTCAGCTATGATATACATTTTTAACTAAATTTCTGCATACTTGATTAATCTATAGACAATATATAGGGCTACACAAAAGAACTAGGAAGAATTGTTGAGAATGAGAGTGAATTGATTAATTTTATTTTCAAGTTCAACTATATTTAGAAAGATATGTTTGGAAAATTCAAATATAATAATATACAAGTCTGTTCAAAGAATTGGATGCATGCACGGCTATTTCAGACACGGGAAGAAATGAAAACGCTAATTTTAAGCCCTTGGGGGCGTCATTTTCAAATTTCTCGCTTTGATTTTAATATATTTGAATGATTTTTTTTTTTTTGCATAGGATTGCTGAGGATGATCGACAACCAGCCTAGTTTTTACTTTTTCGATTTTGGTTATAGTTTTTTTTATGTTAGGATAGTTTAAATTTCAGAACGGATTCCAACCGGTTATGAAAGTAAAAGTAATTTAAATATATATATATATCTGAAACCAAAATTGAAAAAATAAAAACTATCCCGGTTATCGAGCGTTCTCAGCTATCTTATGCAAAAAATTCATTTTAAAATATTAAGAAGGAAGCGAGATATTTGAAAGTAACTCTCCCATAGACTTAACATTAGCGCTTTCATTTTTTTCTAGTTACTAGTGTGGGTTCTCAAATGTAACGTAAAGGAACAGTTTGTAACGTTTAGGAAACGCGAAAATTTATCATTAACTATAAGAATGTAAATCTAAAAATAATGAGACTGTAAGGTAAAATATAGCAATTTATAAAAGTCTGTCAGCTGGCAAATTTATTTTGCAATGCGTAACTGTAACAGAATCCTGGTTTAAACGGAATATCTTCATGATTCCCCTAAAAATATCTTACAATTGTATCTGTAAAGACGGAAACAACCCACCTAAAACGGTATTTCGTACACATTCTTTATGTTTCCGTCTTAGCAGGTTTTATAGTGTCATGTTTTTAGTTGAGGGGGTCGAATTTTAATTATTACCAGGCCCGCGTTTTTCTCTAAGCCCTCTATATTTTCTATTTGTATATCCAACACAAAACGTTTGGACGGGTACTCAGATGTTTAGCACTCTCCAACATAGTTGAAAAATGTTTATGAGTGGGGCTTGACTGCTCGTCTGTCAGTACTCTAACTAGCGTACATATACTCGGATTGTGATGTAATAGAAATACGTTGTTGATGTTTATCATGGCATAAATGACATTGATAATGAAGCGTGTAATAATTTATACTTCACTTACATAGACATTGAAAAGCATCCTTTTATATTATGGCCTATGTGGGAAAAATCATTTGCGGTGTATTTTAATGATGTAAAACAATTTAAACATAAAATTTATGCACCTTATTGAAGTGCACAGATACGTGTACAGGGGAATTCAAAAGTACATTTCATTATATTATGGACTATGAAGAAAAAACGTTTGCGGCGTATTTTAATAATGTTTCTCTGTTGCAAACATAACGAAATGGATATGAATTTATTCGGTGCACTGAAACATGCTTTTTAAGGGGGTTACAAAGCATTTATCATTCATTTACAGGATCACAGAAAAGAATTCAGTTTTATTACAGAAAAAACTGCTCGCAGCGTGTTTTAATTCTGTTTCAATATTTTAAACAAGATGAAATTCGTATACGTTACTGAGGTTTACTACAAGATGCTTACATTAGAATATGATGTGAATCACATTTTATTTCATTTACAGGGGCACATAAAAGTTTCTGGATACAATACTGTATACGAAGTATTGTCTATTAGGGACGATTGCTAAAAGGGAGATTTCAGCTATGATGTCCTTTTTTAACTAAATTTCTGCATCCTAGATTATATATATGATTTCTATAGAGCATGTATAGGGCTACGCAAAAGAACTAGGAAGAATTGCTGATAATGAGAGTGAATTGCTTTTTTTTTTAAAATTAAATTCTACATTTTCACGTTCAACTATATTTAGAAAGATGTGTTTGTAAAATATAAATATAATAATATACAAGGCTATTCAAAGAACTGGATGCATGCGCACGCCTATGAATAATAATTTCTGGAAGTACGATTTCAGTTGTTTACAGCATGTTTATACTGCAATAATTTTTATCTTACAATTACCATGTGGCGTGTATATAAACTTGTTCGGATGCAAGGGCTGTACAAAATAATGCAAATATACTGCCGTTAATTGGTAGAAATTGCTGAAAGTTTACTTTCATCTGCATTATTCGTTTTCTTATTATATTAAATTTTATCATATTTTTCATGCCGTTAAAACAAGCCTAAGAACATCCATTGATGACTTTATCATTTTAATTTTTCAGTAATTTGAACAATTTAAATTTACTAAGATTTAACAAAAACTTAGTTAATATAACAAACAAAAACACAACAACATACAAACAAATATAACACATAAAGTAACAAACAACAACAACAAACATAAACAAACTAACATAAACAAAGGATAAACAAAAAGTTAGTAAGTATTAAAGAATGTTTACTTTGAAAGTTTTGATCAATTTTTTTGAAAATTTAAAGGAATATTGTTAATATTTATTTCTTTTAATATTTGTTATTTTTAACAAAAAAGTACACCTTTAACAGCCGCAGAAAATTTGAAATTTGTCCTGTGTTACACATCTTTCTTTAAGAGCCCACTTCAGACACGGGAATAAATAAAAACGCTAATTTTAAGTCTATGGGGGCGTTAATTTCAAATTTCTCGCTTTATTTTAATAGATTTTTTTTTGTTGTTGTTGTTGTTTTTTCTGCATTGGATAGCTGAGGACGATCGAAAACCAGAATAGTTTTTGCATTTTCGATTTTGTTTTTATTTTTTTTTTTTTTATATTAGGATAGTATCAATTTCAGAACGGATTCCAACCGGCTCCGAAAGAAAAAGTAATTTTTTTTTAAATATCTGAAACCAAAATCGAAAAAGTATATGTTAGCCCGGTTATAGATCGTCCTCAACTATCTATGAAAAAAAAAATTTCATTTTAAAATATTAAAGAGTAAGCGAGATATTTGAAAATAACGCTCCCGTAGACTTAACATTAGTGCTTACATTTTTTTGCCGTTTCTAATGTCGGTTCTCAAATGTAACGTAAAGGTAGTTTTTGTAACGGTAAGAAAACGCGAACATTTTTTTTACTTTTACATTATTATAGTTAATGATAAGACTGTAAGGTAAAATATAACATTTTATAAAATCTGCTAGCTAGCAAATTTATTTTCTAATACGCACCTGTAACGGAATCCTGGTTTAAACGGAATATTTCCCTGATTCCCCTTAATATATCTTATACAGTAGAGGGCCGATTATCCTAACAAGTCGGGACCGAACCTAGTTCGGATAAGCGAAAGTTCGGATAAATGGACAGACAATTTAAGGGGTGTTTCTCACTATACTAAAACCTTCACACTTTATCCAGGCTTAGGACTGGTAGCGCCAGTTAGTGCTAGCGTGTTTAAAAACTGTCTTTTTGTTTACTTTTTTATCATTTAAAATTTTCTTTCTCTTTTTATCATTTTCTAAACTCCTGAGATTATAATTTAAACAAAATAGCTTTCGATTGTTGCTTGCTTCAAATAAGACGTTCTTTCCAATGTTGCCATATCTCGAATTCTTCTTAAATACGTTATTTGAATAGGATCAGAGTTCTTCTGCCATTCAAGCCATTTCATAGCTGTTTCCAAACACTCAAAGGCTTCGTTATGCGATGGACTTGGGTCATTTTCAGGGCATTCGTTTTCATTTCTTCAATTTATTTTACATCTTAAATTTCATCCACAATCTCATCATCATTAAAAAAAATTTTTTTTGCGAGAAATAGGTTGTTCGGATAAAAATTTTTTTGAGAGAAATAGGTTGTTCGTATAATTGGAAGTTCGGTTAATTGGAGTTCGGATAATCGGCGCTCTACTGTAATTGTATCTGCAAAGACGGAAACTGCCCATCTGAAACGGTAATTCGCACCTATTGCTTGTGTTTCCGCCTTACCAGGTTATATAGTGTCAATTACTACCAGGTCCCGCGTTTTTCTCTACAACCTCTATATTTTCTATATGTATATCCAACACAAAACGTTTGGACGGGTACTCATATTTATAACACATTACAACATAGTTGGAAAATGTTTATGAATTGGCTTCACTGCCCGTCTGCCCGTGGTCTAACTAGCGTACATATACTTGAATTGTGATGTAATTGAAATACGTTGTTGAAGTTTATCATGGGATACATGGCACTGATAATAAAGCGCGTAATCATTTATACTTCACTTACATGGACTTTCAAAAGTATTCTTTTATATTATGACCTATGTTGGAAAAATCATTTGCGGTGTATTTTAATGATGTAAAACAGTTTAAACATAAAATTTATGTTCCTTATTGAAGTGCACAGGTACGTGTACAGGGGAATTCAAAAGTACATTTCGTTATATTATGAACTATGAAGAAAAAACCTTTGCGGCGTATTTTAATGTTTCTCTGTTACGAACATAATGCAATTGATATGAATTTATGAGGTGAAATAAAACATACTTCCTGAAGGTGTTGCAAAGCATTTTTAAATTCATTTACAGGGTCACAGAAAAGAGTTCAGTTTCATTACAGAAAAAACTGCTTGTAGCGTGTTTTAGTTATGTTTTACTACTTTAAACAAGATGGAATTCATATATGTTACTGAGGTTTATTGCAAGATGCTTACATTAGAAGATGATTTTGATCACATTTTATTTCATTTACAGGGGCACATAAAAGATGTTGGATAAAATACTGTACATGAATTATTGTCTATTATGGATGACTGTTGAAATTGAGTTTTCAGCTATGATTTACGTTTTTAACTAAATTTCTGCATACAAGGTTATATATTTAAATTCTATACATCATGTATAGGGCTACGCAAAAGAACTAGGAAGAATTGCTGAGAATGAGAGTGAATTGCTTATTTTTTTTTTTTTTTATTAGATCCTACATTTTCAAGTTCAACTATATTTAGAACGATATGTTTGGAAAATATAAATATAATAATATACAAGGCTATCCAGAGAATTGAATGCATGCACGCCATGGATGACAATTTCTGGAAGTGCGATTTAAGTAGTTTTAAGCATGTTTATATTAGAATAAATTTTATCTTAACATGTGGCGTGTATAAAAACTTGTTGCTAATGTAAGGGCTGTACAAAAAATGCAAATATATTTCCGTTAATTGGTAGAAATTCCTGAAAGTTGATTTTCATCTGCATTATTTGTTTTCTTATTATATTAATTTTTAGCATATTTTTCATGCCGTTAAAACATGCCTAAGAACTTTCATTGATGACTTTATCATTTTAATTTTTCATAATTTGAACAATTTAAATTTACTAAGATTTAACAAGAACTTAAAATTCGTAAGTTTTAAAGATTGTTAACTTTAAAAGGGTTGATGAATTTGTTCGAAACTTTAAAAAAATAATTTAATATTTATTATTTTTAATATTTGTAATTTTTAAGGGGACAGTACACCTTTAAAAGTCGCAGAAAATGCGAAATTTGTCCTGTGTAACACATCTTAATTTAAGAGCACACTTCAGACACGGGAAGAAATGAAAATGCTAATTTTTAGTCTATGGGGCGTTATTTCCAAATTTCTCGCTTTGATTTTAATATTTTTGAATGATTTGTTTTTGCATAGGATAGCTGAGGACGATCGACAACCAGGCTAGGTTTTACTTTTTCGATTTTAGTTATAGTTTTTTTTTTTTGATAGCTTCAATTTCAGAAACGATTCCACCGGTTCCGAAAGTAAAAGTAATTTTTTTTTAAATATCTGAAACCAAAAATCTAAAAAGTAAAAAACAGCCCGGTTGTAGATCGTCCTCAGCAATCCTATGCAAAAGAATTCATTTTAAAATATTATAAAGAAAGCGAGATATTTGAAAATAACGCTCCCACAGACTTAACATTAGCGCTTACATTTTTTCCCCGTTACTAGTGTATATTCTCAAAGGTAACGGAAAGACATTTTTTGTAACGGTAAGGAAACGCGAAAATTTATCATTAACTATAATAATGTAAATCTGAAAATAATGAGACTGTAAGGTTAAATATTACATTTTATCAATGTCTGAACAGTGAACAGCAGCGCAGTTCCAGGGGCTACCTATTTGAAGATCAAATCCACGCCCTGTCGATGAGTTGGTATATAGCACATCATAGCAAAAACAGGAAATGTTAGTCTAAGTGTAGTGAAACACTACTGTGATAGAGAGTGTCGATAACTCCCAGCAATACTGCCGAGAATCAAGCACAGAATGAGAGAAAAAGAGAGAGGAAAGTCTACTAGCTAACAAATTTATTTTCTGATATGCAGCTGTAACGGAATCCTGGTTTAAACGGACTTTGTTCATTATTTCCCTAAAAATACCTGGCAAGTGTATCTGCAAAGACGCAAATAACCAATCTAAAACGGTATTTCGTATCTATTGTTTCTGTTTCCGTCTTACCAGGCTTTATAGTGTCATGTTTTTAGCATGAGGGGGTCGAATTTTAATTACAACTAGGACCATTTTTCATGAACTCCGCCTTTTCTTTTTTGGAGGGAAAATAAAATTTGATGTCGATACGAGTGTGTTTCGAAAGGTTATCAGCCCGACAAAGAAAATAGAAATATTTTGACAATATTTCATTTTTTTAACGTAGTTCCTTACAACTTATAAAATTTAAACCAACGAGTTTCCGACTTTTTATTATCTTTAGTATAATAAGCCTTATCTATCTTTGGAAATGAAGTGGTGGTGTCTGCTTTAACCCCATATTTTGAAGTGAATTTCCGACTACCGAGCCATTTCTCCAGGCTTGGGAAGAGGAAATAATCGCTGGGAGCAAAATCCGGTGCATGTGGAAGTACTACAGAGCGTAGGTGATTGACTTTCGTAGCGAAAACTACAGGCATGTGTGCAAGAACAATGCTGTGGTGAACGAACACCTTCTTTTTGCTCAGGTATGGAAATTTTGTCGGAATAAGCACTCTTCAATTGGTCCTGTAGAGAAGAATAACACTGTCCGGTGACTATTCTGCCTTTTTGTCGGTGGTCTATGATCACCACATCTTTTGAATTCCTGAAACTTTTTCCAGCAGGTGGAACCGTTTTCACTTTCTTTGGTGCAATTTCAGCTGCTCTTTCACATTGTTTAGATTGCTCTTTCATCACTGAAGAATAATGGCGAATTCATGTTTCATCCACCGTTATAAAACATTGACGAAAATCAGCCGATTGTTTAAGTTTTCTAACTTAACTCGAAATCACCATAGTCCACATTACTAAAGGCCATCTGCACTACCTTCATTAAAAAAAAAAAAACCAGTGAAGATGGAGAAACTCAAAAAATGCTAAAGAAAGGAGGGGTGGTGAATAAGGAGACCAAACTCACGAGGTTTAATTTGATTATGTTAATAAATGAAATGTTTTCACGAAGGAATTTTCTGCAGAAAGTCCACCCAAATCAGCATTTCATTGCAAATTATATATCTCATAAAATCATAATAGAACCTCCACTTTTGAGCTTGCCAAATTCGATCTATAAGCAATATTCTAACGGAGGCAAATCAAGCAAATTTCTACCATTTATTTTAAAATGTTATTATTGTCTTAATTAACTGAAGTTATTAAATAGGATAAAAAAATGTAACAATTTTTAATAGAAGTATGCCTACTTCATCCTCGTGAAGTCGGAACCTACGGTTCGATCCAGCACGTTTCGGCCTGAAATTTTTTCTATAAACGAGGCTCTATGATTGAATACGAGTCATAATTGATTGTATCAGTTTCTAAGCCTTTGTTGTCTAAAAATTTGAATGTACAGGTCTCCTCGGACGGAAATTTCTTGTTCCCGGAACCGGACAGTACAATTAGCAGTACAAACAAATTACGTATTATGAAGCTAAAATTTTGGCCCGACTCAATTTCTACAGAATATGTCGATATTTTTAAAACAACATTATTCTACATTGTTCAAAAACCAGATTTACGCATAGTTTTTATTTTCAGATTATATTCGTAATTCATGGAATATAAGGAATAATAACAATATTAATATTTATTTAGACTACATTGATGACTACTTCGAAGAGGCCTTTTAATCAAAGCAAAAGTCAGTTTCTTACCCACAGAAGATTTTTCTTCGCATTCAGTGAGACAAGAAAATTGTTTATTAATAGATGTTACTTGGAAACTATAGCATTAGTTTGCAGAAACATTGTTTATAATTAAGTGAATTAAATCAAGCAATCCGCTAGAAGCAGCTTCAAATAATCAACAATTAGGCATTGTTTTCCAACAAGACCACACGTATCTTTGCCCACTGTAGACACAAAATATTATAATTGAGATGAAATGTTTCAATCCAAGTACCATTCTCCAAAACTTACTTCGTCGAATGACCGTTTATTTAAATCACTTAAAAATATTTTGAGGATAAGGTATTTTATTTTTTGGAAGATTTGAGAAAATACATCGATTCTTTAGCCAGATGAGCTCTAATTATGTAACTGCTAGGAATTGAAATTTTCACGAAATACATTTTCTTTAATTTCCATCAACAATATGCAACAAACTTTTACATCAGTCCCAAAAATCTGAATTTGGTTACGGATTCTTTTCTGGTCTTTATCTATGAATTTTAATAACACTCCATCTTTACTTTCAATTTACATTGGTATCCTGGTTAAAGATTGCCTTAGTTAACATTTTTATTTCATGATGTATTTGTAATGGCACACATTTTCGTTTACTAAAATTCATTATTCAATGACAGAGTTTTATCAAATGAGTAGAGAGGAAATTAAGGCTCACAAAGCAACAGTTAGTAAATTTGTCATTAGCTTTTCAAGAATTATACGAGAAGGATAATACCGTCATCAACCAGTATGTCACTTTGAAAGACTGCGTTATTGACCTAGAAAATGTCAGTAGGACATTTTTAACAAACTGATAAAAACATTTTATGGGAACAAATGAATGATAGCTTAACATTGTTTTGATCGGCAAGTTCAAGTAGAGGCTGCAAATTAAAACCACTGCTAATTTACCAAATTAATTTATAAACTAATAAAAACAGTAACACAATCTTGATCGGCAAGTTCAAGTAGAGACTATAAACTAAAAGCACTGCTAATTTACCAAATTCCGATATAGGATTGGTAAATTAGTGGTAATATAAATACATAATAAGTAATAATATAATAATACATCCTTTACAATATAAATAAAAAATAGATTGGTAAAGGATATTACGGCAACTCTTCCTGATTATTAACTTGGAAATAGAGAAAGAAGATGGAGAATTTCTGGAGATATCTGACAGTGAGCTTGCAACTGACAAGGTAAAAAAAAATTCTACCAGCAATGTGGGGAAAATAAAATTATAACTTAATCTAAAGGTAAAGATGGAGAGAAAAATAAATTTATTTCCTCTGACTTCTGATAAAGAAAAAGAATGCTTTGGTAAAACTGGAAGAAGTTCGAAATTTTGCTTTGAAATGGAATTCTAAGAAATTCATTATCAGAATTACATATCAATGTAATGAAAAATCCATGCAGTTTTCAGAGAAAATAAAAACAGTCTTTCTCAAACAATTATATAAAAAAAAAAATTACAGCTGTATTTGTTACAAAAAACTCCAAATTGAGACTAATGAATTAAAAAATGTTTTTATACACTATCTAGGTATAAAAACACAGAATGTTTTTGTGCCTGTCCACAGATTCCTAAAAAATGATACAAGATTTCACAGGAAGGGATTTGTTCGACGGGTGGCAATTGCACAGACTATCAGCTCATCAAGTTCAAGGCTGAAATTTTAGGATTATATAGAACTTAATAAGCATATTAAAATGCAAATGGTCTGCCAAGTCATATCTTGATAGAAAACACCTGCATACCGGAGTTTACTATTTGATCGATTGGTTTATCATTGTATTTTCCTGCACCCAAATGTAAGAAAACATTGAAGGTGGGTGCATGAAAACACAATGATAAACCTGCAGATCAACCACTAAATTGAGGTTCTGCAGATGGTTTCTACCAAGATACGACTTAGCAGACCAATGCATATAACTTTTATATAAAATAAACAGTCAAGTATGAGTATTACTCGCGCTCAGGGGGTTCATTACAATAAATATATGAATTATTAACTGTATTATTTAAAAGAGTAATTAAACTTTGTAAAAACTTATACAACGTAGAGTTGGGTATAGCTGAATATATTAAAAAAGTAAGAATGAGTATACCACAAAAGTTCAAAGAGATATGAAGCCCAAATAAAATTAAATATTGCTATTTTGTATAACTCTTTTTTTTAATCTTATCTTAATCTACATATGATGAACTTAATTCGGTACTGACAATAAAAGTACTGCATATTTAAATTTCATTTGGCATTTCATAAAACTAAATTCAACATAGTAATATTTTTCTTTTTACAGTGTAGCTGAAACAAAACCCTTGTTCAAAGTTTAAACTTGGCGTTGTACTAAGCGCGCTTCGAAAGGAGGTCGCAAAGATGCAACTCGACTTTGTCCGTGCCGCGTTTTTCCAGATAGGTTTTTAATTAACTTTTAAAGACACGGGAGGTGTATTGAGAGATCCACTCAACGCAAATTAGTCGCGAATCCCATAGTATTTATGTGATTAATTCTAATTAAATTGGTCTGTTTTTAACAATTTGACCTTTACTGCTTTTATACTGCTACTGGGTATTGCATTACACAAATATATCATTAAAAGTTGTTATCTAGTATTTAAAAACCGATGGCATATAGAGTACGCCACCTATGCCATTATGTATGTCCAAACTACCCGTGTCTTTATGTGTTAAGGCTCCTGCCCCTGCCGGCGAAGGCACTCATGTTAATAGTATGGGGAAGGATTTTTCTAATATCTCTTTTGCATTTCGACATTTTTAAATATTTTTTTAGGCATTGGATAGCCGAGATCCGTCTATACATCGCACCTTTCTTTATTTTTTCGATTTTGGTTGCAGATATTTTTTTAAATGACACTTTTATTTTAAGAACCGGTTTTGAAAGTGAAAGTAACTTTATAAAAAATATCTGCGACCAAAATCGAAAAATTAAAAAAGGTGTGATTTAGAGACAGACTTCGGCTGTCCAATGCAAAAAAAAAAAAAAAAAAAAAAAAAAAAAAAAAAAAAAAAAAAAAGTCGAAATGCAAATGAGATATTAGAAAAATCCCTTGATTAGCATTAGCTCGTGAGTGTCTTCGCCGGCAGGGACAGGAGTCTTAATATCTCGGCGAATTACCGACGATTTTTTTTTCGAAAATGATTATAAACAATGCTTTTATACTTTTGATACGTTAGGTACCTTTAGTGCTCCTCGATACCTTTGCTGAATGTCCGCATATAGAAATTTGTGTGTAACAGAAAAATGCGCTTTTATGAAAAACTATGCGACCTAGGATAATCGCTATAATTTTCCTGCAAGGCTTAAATTAACCACTACTACCTCCAATTTTTTTTTTCATAATTTTAGTTTCAGTAGATTTGGAAATAAAAGGGGGGGGGGGACATATTTTTGCGCTACATTTCCGACGATATCTCTGAAAATATAATACCTAAAATTAAAAGAAATACTTTTGAGTTCGGCGTTACGTAATCTTTTAACGGATATCCCGCACGATATACAAAGGAAATTTTTTTTTTCAAATAACCTAATTAGCCCCTCTACGTTTTTTCCCACATATATTTGTGAATGTTTAATAATCTGTAAATATGTGGGTTAACAGTCTTTATTACATCCCCAATTTGAACTTTCCACGTTCCATAGTTTACGAGTAAAATGGCTGTGACAGACGGACACAGGAGTGATCTTATGTTTCCGTTTTTAATTCCGATTTTACTCAATTCCGTTTTTACTTTTTAAGTACGGAACCCTAAAAATCATGATTATTGCAACTGAGAAATAAAAAAAAAACATAAGATGAACTAGGACTTCCCTCAGAGGGATTAGTCTGAGCGATATTACTGAGAACATAGATTTAATAATAACATGTGGAAGCAAAGAAAATGAGATGTTATCTTTAATTGTCCATATACTGCGAAAAATTGAAATGATGAAAATAAACGAATTGTAGTATTACAAAATCTTATATATAAATTCGTATACACTGTTTAAAAAAATGGGAAATCAAACCATTCAAGACAGCCATGCATGGATATAAAATTGAAAGTACGCAATATATTAAAAGTAAAATAGAAAATGAAACACTAATTTACTTATATCAGAATTTTAACTGTATAAAATGATGTCAAGAGCATAATCAGACGCTCCGCACCAATTTGAGTAACTTTAAATGACAAATATATGATGTTTAAAAAGAATGGACTATACTTTATATGGTGTGTGCTCCCCCGGAAAAGTTAATATTGTACAATATCTGTTTTCTACGGATGCAATGAGGTTGTCGATAACATTAAAGGAATTCTCTTCTCAAAATCTAATATAGTATCAAAGTACCGAATACATCAAAAGTGGCATGCAGTGCTTCGTTAGAGTGTGTTTTAGATATGCTCGATCGGATTTAAATGATGAGTGTATGCTGGCCACCACATACGCTGTATTGTTTTGTTTTCAAACATATTCTGCACAAGTTGAGCTGTATTTAGCATGTATTAAATAAAAGAAATCGGCAATGATTACAACATAAAGTATGACACAAGATCTGAATATATCGTCTGCATAACTTTTGAGCTGTCAAAGTGTTTTTTGAAGTAATTTACAAATCCATCCATATTTATTCAGCAAATCATGCAAGCTAACATACGCCAATATGAACCCGATTACAAAATTTCACCAGAATAAGTTAATATATAAAAAATCTACTAATGATAATTGAGAATATGACCTTATGATAAAATGTCTAGAAAATGAATCAGATAAAAAATTCATATCACATTTAAAACGGCACTTCCCTCTGTTAGTGGCCTTGGCGAGAGAGAGAAAAGCCTAGAGAAGGAACACTTTAACAAGTACTTTCGGGCAACCTACTCACTGTTTCATACAGGTCTTTATTCAATATTTACACAATTTATTTAATGCTAGGTGGGTATCTATCAGTTTTGTTGCATTTAAATCGCATGTTTTGCGGAGGAAATGCAGCATTATGAAATATTTAAAGTTGCTGTACCTAATAATTCCAAATTAATGGTAATTGAGATCGCTTTCCGTTAATTTCATCTTTTTAAATTTTAAATTTTTTAGAAACCATTCATAGAGACAATTGCATATTTTAAAACTAACCCGAAGCAAAATTTCAAGATTTTGGGCTCAGCAGTAACAGAGAAATAGAAAATTTTTGAAAGTTTTTTGTTTCTGCACTGTTTTATATAGCGACATTTTTAGAAATTGTTCTATTGGGAGAATTTACGTTATGATAAACACAGCCATGCCAATTTTCATGCTTATATTGCTAACAGTTCCATGTTCTTCGTTACTTAGATCATCTTTTGATCTTTTTCCGCTTTGTTTAGTCTTTCTATTTTTTAGAATTCGTTCTACAACGAGCATTTACATCTTATTAATTACTACCATGCCAAAGTTCTAGTTTCTAACCCCAACAGTATCCCCAAAATTTCAGTATTCCAAATAAATCATAGTTTAGAACCTTTCTAAAAATTTTTACGTTTATCCGTCAAATTAAACCTTTTAGAGAGCGTTCATTACGAGTATTTGCATCTTAAAAGTAACTACCGCACCAAATTTAAAGTTTCTAACCCAATCAATATCGCAGAAATCACAGTTTTAGAACTTTTTTGCTCCTGCAGCGATGTAGGTTCTTGCACTGACATAAAATAGTCTTTTTTTCGGAGCAGAGATGGCCACCAACATTTTTTTAAGTTGGCTATGTAGTTTCAGAGATAACACCTCACAAACGTACAAGCATTAATAATATTATATACTTTATAATATTATAACGCTTTATAATATTAGCATTAGATGTACAGATACAAAGGCCATTTATCTGTTACAAACTAAAGTGCCGACGAATTCAATCAATTTCAAAATTTAACATAAAACACAAAACAAACATTAAAAAAAGCAGTCGAAATGTTGTTGAATGAATCATATGAAAACGCTATATAAAAATGTATGAATGCATATAACAGACGCAAAAGAATACAGCTATAAATGAACTTATTTCAATTTATGATTGGAGCAATAATGTTAAAATACGTCAATATTTCCCTAATCGTGTTTTTATCATGCTTCAATACATTTTTCACACTCATATGACTTATACTATATCCACCATGCCCTTTATATTTCCAATATGACGTAATATTTTCCTCTTTCACGTGGAAACCTTGAAATAGAAAAGTTATTCACTTTCATTTAAATTCGTCAAACCATTTATACAATTTTCATAGTTCACGTGAACATCTTGCAATAGAAAAGTTATGATGTAATATTAACCTTTTTTTTTAAATTCGGCAAACTATTTATTTCATTTTCATTTTTCACGTGGAAATCTTGCAGTAGAAAATTAATTGTTGTAGTAATAATTTTATTGCGTTTTTTAATTGTTGGCAACTGCTATAACGAAAAATGTTTAAATTTGATAAGAAATCGCTGGTAAATTGGTGGTTTTTTATTAATTAAAAATTAACTATAAGTTATTTCGATTCCGGATTACTTTAGTTGTCTCGGCCATGTTTTAATACACATGTACGTATCTCTTCACAATTTTGGCTTCCAAATTGTGGATTTTTTATAGAATTACAAACAGACAGATAGACAAGTTTTCATTTTTATGTATCTCTCTATTCTATAAAAAGTAACTAACGCTGTCACCGCCGCCGCCGGTTTTGAATTTTTTGTGACCGGAGGTCTTTCTTCGTTAATATTAAGAAAACTATTGCATACAAATATATGAAAATCGGTGGTATTATAGCGAAATGTTTGATCAACACACTAATGCATACAGTTTTCAAATCGAAGAATTATTTTAAGAGATATTTAATGCTAAAGTTGGACAAAATCGTTCCATTAAAAAAAATTATAAGAGCAAAAGCTATGCATGGGAATTTAATCATTTTTAGATAATTTTATTCAATAGAAGATCCCGGTTTGCAGATTTCATTAATTTTTTTAATTTGACTCATTTTGTGAGGTTTTATTTCTATTTTAAATTCAAATATTCAGCATTTTGACAGATATTTTTTACATATTTTAGAAAATGGTATTAATTTAAACAGTTGCCAACTGTATAAACAGCGCAAACAATAATGTTTGCTTCAAATAAAAAAAAATATTTACACGTTACTATTATAAACAGAAAAAAAACCTTCAAATTAGAATTAAATAATTAGGTATAAAAAGCAGGCACTTATTGAAAATTACGCCATAAAAACTATATTTACATGTGAATTTTAAAAGAGAAAGGATATTGTAAAATAAATTCATTAACATGCGTTAGAAATCTGAAATAGAACAAATTACGTCACATTACGCAAAATGAACAAAAATAGTATTGCAAAGCAGTTTAAATTTAAAAATTGCGTGAGACAAAATATTAGAGGTTAAATATTAGATTTTTTCAAAATTTTATTATTTGTCGTTTGATGTGAGGTGTTCGGCTATAAGTATGCAAATTTTTGTGTTTCCAACATAATTAGGGGCTGAGTTAGAAAAATTGCTTAAAATACACAAGCTAGAGCTCAGAGGGTTAAATATTAGACTTTTTCAAAATTTTATTATTTGCTGTTTGATGTGAGGGGTTCAGCTATAAGTATGCAAAATTTCATGTCTCCAACTTAATTAGGAGCTGAGTTAGAAAAATTGCTTTAAATACACAAGTTAGAGCAAAGAGGGTTAAATAATAGACTTTTTCAAAATTTTATTATTCGTCGTTTGATGTGAGGTGTTCAGCTATAAGTATGCAAAATGTCATGTCTCCAACTTAATTAGGGGCTGAGTTAGAAAAATTGCTTAAAATACACACGTTAGAGACCGGAGGGTTAAATATGACTTTTTCAAAATTTTATGATTTATCGTGTTATCGCAAGTGTTCAGCTATAAGTATGCAAACTTTCATGTCTTCAACTTAATTAGGGGCTGAGTTAGAAAAATTGCTATAAATACACAAGTTAGAGCCCAAAGGGTTAAATATTAAGCCTTTTTCAAAATTTTATTATTTGTCGTTTGATGTGAGATGTTCAGCTATAAGTATGCAAACTTTCATGTCTTCAACTTAATTAGGGGCTGAGTTAGAAAAATTGCTATAAATACACAAGTTAGAGCCCAGAGGGTTAAATATTAGACTTTTTCCAAATTTCATTATTTGCCGTTCGATGTGTGGTGTTCAGCTATAAGTATGCAAATTTTCAAGTCTCCGACATATATAGTTTCTGAGAACGGGCTCTGTGACAGACGGACAAACAGACAGACAAAGGAGTGAGACAGGTAGGGTTTCGTTAGATGAACGAAACTCTAAAAACATGCTGCGGATGATTGTAACAACATCCTAAAATTACATTACCATCAGCGATCTACCAATCCCGAATTTAGTTTATATTCGTTTCATATATTCTTATTCTTTTGTGCGGCCCTGTAAAATAATTATCAATATTATATACAGTAAAACCTCTGAATAGCGGACACCCCGAAAATGCAGAATTTGTCCTCTATTTAGAGGTGACCGCTACTGAGAGTAAAACATGTACAGTTATTTAAGAGTTGGTAATCGAAAAAATGTCCGCTAAATAGAGGTATCCGCTAATCGGGTGAGTCCGCTATGGAGGTTTTACCAGTAAAACTTCTGAATAGCGAACACCTCGGGAGGGCAGAATTTGTCCTCTATTTGGAGGTGTCCGCTACTGAGAGTAAAAAATGTACAGTAATTTAAGGGTTGGTAATCGAAAAAATGCCCGCTAAATAGAGGTGTCCACTAATCGGGTGTGTCCGTTATGAAGGTTTTACTGCATAATAATATCATCCTTTACAAGAAAATTGCATGCTGTATGATAGACAGACAGACATCCAGAGAAAAATAACCTCCCGGATCAATAAACACTCATGTCTTTTGTTTTAATCATCCACAATTGTATGTCATACAACATGCCAGATTTTATACAACAGGCTAAAAACGGTCACCGTGGTACGGAATACTGTATTATTATTTGTTTGCCCACCAAGACTGGTTGCCACGGGTTGTTGCAAGGTTTGTGATCACGTGGTTGAAACTGATCTATTCAATATTACTGCGTGCGTATTTTTTTTTTTTTTTTTTTTGCTCCATGTGTTCAAACCAGTTGTCTACGAAAACATCAACCGGTGAAAGTGACGCACACCAAATTTCTGTGACGTATGCAGATAAATTGTGCTTTTTTAGGAGTTTTTTCTATATAATTTTTAAACGGTTTGGAACTTATTTTTCATAGTAGGTGCATTCAGTAGGCGACCGTCATAGGTACCTTCTGGTGCAATCAGAAACGAAATCCGACAAATATTTTTTGAGTTATGCTTGACGAAAGGTTTTTATTAGGCTTTTTTTTTAGTAGGACATGGCGTTAATATCCATCGTAGTAGTAAAGTGTCCGGACAGTAATATTTCGCTGAGTATTAGCCTTCGCTTCGCTCAGACAATTATTGACGATAAATAAAACAAGAAAGGAAAACCATGTGCCTAGTATGGATTATGAACCTTTTCCTACATTTTTAGTTTAGTTAGAAAAACATAACACGTTTGAAAATACACATTTATTAATTCCTAACAATAGACGGAAACGTACTTCAATTGTTTTGTGAAGCCCTGTACGTTCCTTATAAATTTTTATACACGCCACATACTGAGCTGAAATTTAATTCAAAAATAAATTCGCTGAAAATTACTGAAATCACACTTCTAAGGCTAATGTCAGACGGACGTCTTTTTGCACTCTTTTTTCCTTCCGTTTTATCCTTACACAATGCCGCTAGCATTGTGTAGGGATAATACGTAAGGAAAAAAGCGTGCAAAAAGACGTCCGTCTGACATTAGCCTCAGAATTGCTATCCATGGACGGCCATGTACCTAGTTTTTTGCCATAGCCTTATATACTTATATCCTACAACAGGGCTTAATTTCTAACAAAAAAAGTACCGGAGCCCTAATATTCTGCGGCACCGGCACAACAACCGTACCGTCTCCCCCCTCCCCCCCCCCCATCACTCCAATCTGCATATTTATATTTCGTACATTATTTGAAATTTTTAAAGCATTTTTTTTCCTTAGAAAAATAAAAAAATTAAATATATCTATCAGCATATACTTAGCTGCTAACAATTTTATTTTTTAGTTATCACTCCCTCTGAATAGTAAATCTTACCTAACTCTAAAGTTACTTAATTGCAGAATTTGCAATTAAATATAGTAAAGATTTTGATTAGGAAATATGGTTAACACAAAAAAAGGATAGTTCTGTGTCGCGAATAGCTATGCATTTTTAAGGAAAAATGAATGAAATTTTATTTATATGCTGAAGAATTTAACAATGTTTTATTATTTCCAATAAAAGATGCATATCTTAAACTATAATTGATTCCTTCCGCATAACAATCTTTTGTGGTGCGTCCCTCAAAATCAAACTAAATTAAAAATTTGAAATATCGAAAAGAATTGATACTTTTATAGAAAAAGGGGAAATACAGCTCAATTGCTTTCTATCGGAATAACAATACATGACAATTATATCTACTTGCAAATGAAAGCAACTTCGTAAATCTGCAGAGCAGAGCTTTAGCATAAGTACCGTTCTTGATACAAAATAAATAGAAAAATCACTGACGTGATTTTTATTCTCGTACGCAATACAAGACAAAAAAAAAAAAAAAACCTCAAACAAACAAAACCTCAAGCTGATGCTCGTTGGCTAAAACAGAAAATATTCTTTTCAGGTTAGATATCTAAATAAGAAAAAAACCCAGCCAGTAAAAAAATTATCCTACTATCACAAAAAAAATCGAACTGAAAGCAAATTCATTGTTCAGTCTCTTGATTGGCGCCGTATCAACACGTCGTCACCGACACAAATTTGAAATAGAAAAACACGATTTCTGTTTCCTCTTCATTTTGATCAAAATAGCATTAAAATGATTTGAAATAGAATATAATACGTAATTTTAAAGAAAGAAAAGTTTTTTTTTTTCAATGCATGAATAAATAAAATTTAAATTGTAATACAGATTGAACTCGAGTCAGTGTAAGCCCCAAAACTGATATAAAAATTGAGTCCGTTTTATCTTCATCTCCTACGTGTGCGACAAATTACGTCACATATAAGTTTTTTGGTAAAAAAGGATGCAAAAGTTTGGAGGTGGGAAGGAAAGGAGAAAGTAATTTAGACTTCGGTTTTTCGGAAGCGATATTGCACTGGGCTCCGGAGCCCTGTATGTATGGGCTCCGGTGAATTCCGACCAATATTTAAATATTTACTGAAAACAGAGAAGTACCGGAGCCGAGCTCCGGTGGCCTCCGGCGCAAATTAAGCCCTGTCCTACAATGTCATTTAGCAGACAAGACATTTAGCAGACAGCAATTAGGCGACAGGATATTTAGCCGACATGACAGTTAGTCGACAGCGACAGTTAGCCGACTAGACAGTTAGCCAACAAAGGACAATTATTCGACATGGACATTCATCCGACAGGACATTTAGCCAACGAGCAAATACCAGATAAGGGAATTATCCGACATGAAATTTAGCTGACACGTACATTTTGCCAAAAGAATTTAGAAGACTCGGTCTTACATCAACAATGTAAACCTCAGTAACTCGTCATCATCATAAATCAGCTTTTATATTGTTTCAGCGTTTTTGTTTATGATATACACTTAAACATCGAAATTTCGTCACCCTCATAAAGTAATTTTTTTCTTCAATCACTGTTATTCTATAAAGCTTTTCAATTAAACACCAATAACTAACATTCGTAATATTCTTTTGTTCATTCGAACAAAATTATATACAAAAATAACTTTTTCTACAAAAAATATTGTTTGAAATGCGGTTTTTAGATGGATCCCTCCGATAAATATTGTTTACTTATGTTTAAGTCATAGACTCTCGATAGCTCATTATACTCATTAATTAAGGAATTTATAAAATAAAACGGAAATAATTCATTTTAATTATTCATTATACCTCAGTAACTCGTCATTCTCTTAAACTGCCATTATATTTTACAAATACAGTTATATTTATAACATACACAAAAAATTCGATAACTCGGGGAGGAGCCAATAATTTTTTAATGACGTTTTCTACAATAAATATCGTTTAAAATGCGGTTTTTTGACGGGTCCCTTCCATAAATATTGTTTAATAAACATAAGAATTTAAAAGAAAGGGGTGCGTGAATAACGGGAACAAAAGACAGGACCCACGGTGTGGCAATTTTTAAACTTGTTTCGTATCTGTCACGTGATATATCATCGGGAAGTCCTCGGACCACTCTTTCATATTGTGACCCTTTCTTCTCACCTCCCCCTATTCGCCACCCCTCCAAGAGGGCATTTTTCATTTTTTTCGAGATCGTAGAATTTTCATAATTTTAGATCCGATTTTTTTACGAAGACCTACAAAAATACTTTTATAATACTATATGCAAATTTCAAAGAGGTGGGGCACTTTTATATCTTTTGCCGCCACCCCTCATGTGATATATAGTTGGAAAGGCAGTGTGACACCCAAATTTCATAATATATACCTTCCGCGCCGCTCCCTCCCAGTTTGCTCCCCTGAGCCACTTTTCTAACTTTTACCGACACCCCTTACGTGATATATCTTTGGAAAGCCCTGTGACCTCTTATACATATTATGCATCTTCCGTGCGTCTTCTGCACTTTTCCCCGGGCGGCACTTTCTAAATTTTGTTGACATCCCTCTTATGATATATCATTTGTCTAATACTGGTTCTCCTCTCTGATATGAGATGTATACTCCTAGATCATAGATCACTAGTTCTTTTTAACACAAAACTAAGTTTATTTATAAAAATGCAGAAGGACAGTACAGATATTCGGCGAGGACAAGACGATAATACTCACATGAAGTATATGAAATATATCCAGTGGAACACACTACAATATTCCACAATTATACACTTTGTGCTATTACACCATTTGGCTTCACCTACAATACAAACTTTTTACATACCAGTGCCCGTAGCACCAGTGTAATTTTATATCTAACTTTTGGTTTTTCAAAAACTCCGCCGGTACACATGCACGACTTAAAAACCTCCACCCTTCACTCTCTAAAAAGGAAATCTCCTTCCCTTCACTCCTACGCTCGCACGTCACGTGAGTCACATAACCAAAGGGGCGCCAGCACTGGCTAAAGAAATGCTATCCAGACATCATAGTTTGGAAGACCTGTGACCACTTATTCATGTTATGCGCCTCCCGCACCCCAGACACAATTTCCCACCCAATGGGAAGCACTTTTCTAAATTTAGCCAACACGCCTCATGAGACTTATCGTTGCAAAGCCCTGTGACCATTTATATTATGCATATCTCGTGCCCCTCCTCCACTTTGCCCCCGGTGGATATTTTTCTAAATTTTTCCGACAGCCCTCGTATGACATATCATTGGAAAGGCCTGTGATCACTTATTCATGTTATGCACCTCCCGCAGCCCCCCCCCCTTGCCCTCACAGTGGGAGGCAGTTTTCTAGATTATGCCGACACCCGTCATGGGCCATATCGTTTAGAAAGCCCTGTGACCACTATTTCATATTATGCAGTTTCCGCGTCTCTCCCACCTCTTTGGCTCCCGGGCGGGACAATTTTCAAAATTTTGCCGTTACTCCTCATATGTATAGCGGGCGCGCGCGCTGCAAAGTAAGTAACAGTGATAGTAATTATAACGTAACCGTAACCTAACTGTTCCATAAACGTAACCTAAACGTATCCAAGCCGTAACCTAACTGTTACTTAATAACCTAACAGTAACCTAACCGTAACATAACTGTAATCAAATTATCACCTAACCGTAACCTAACTGTAACGTAACTGTAACCTATTTGTAGCCTAATTGTAACGTAACAGTAACCTAACTGCAACCTAACCGTAACCTAAGGTAGGCCGCGCACTGACGCAACACGAGCAACATGAAATACGATTTAGGAGAAAAAAAATATTGAAACAAAGAAGAAAGCTGTTTCAAACATGTTTTAAAGCTGTTTTTCTCCGAAGTCAACCAAAATGTTCCATGGGTCGCCTCAGTGTTCTACCGGCCTAATTGTAACCTAAACGTTTCCTAATTGCGACATAACCGAAATCTAAATGTCACGTAACCTTGACCTAACTCTAAACTTACTGTAAACTAACGTTAACCAAATTATAACCAAACCTAACTGTAACTTAACTGTAGCATAGCCGTAACGTTACCATGACCTATCTGTAACCTAACCGTAATCTAAATATCCCCTAACCGTTACCTAACTGTAACATAATCATAACGTAACTGTAGCCTATCCTTAACTTAACCGTGACTTAACTCTAACTTAACTCTAACCTAACCTTAACCTAATTATAACCTAAGAGTAACCTAACTCCAGCGTAACTGTAACCTATCCGGAACATAATCGTAACCTAAGCATAACCTAACAGTAACGTAACTGTAACTTAACGTAACCTATCTGTAATCTAAATGTAACTTAAGTGTAACGTAACCGTAACCTAAGTGTAGCCTAATTATAAAGTAACCGTAACGTAACTGAAACCTAAAAGTAACCTAATTGTAGCCTAAATGTAACCTAACTGGGACGTAGCCGTAATTTAACTGTAACTAACGTTTACCTAATTATAAGCTAATCGTATGCTAACTGTAATGTAACTGTAACATAACTTTACCATGACCAAGCTGTAAGCTAAGCGTAATCTAATTATCACCAAAACGTAACCTAATTATACCCTATCAGGTACCTAACCATAATCCAAGAGTAACTAATCGCAACTGTATCCTAACTGTAACCAAACTGCAAATTAACTGTAACATAACGGGAGGTGCATAATATGAAAAAGTGATCAAAGGGCTGCCCAGTCTAATGATATATCACTTGAGGGATGTCGGAAACGTCAGAAAAATACATCCAGTGATACAATTTGAGGGAGAGGGAACGGGAGGTACATAATATGGAAGGGTGATCAAAGGGCTCCAATGCGATATATCTCATGAGGGGTGTCGAAAAATGTTAGAAAAGTGCGGCTAAATATCCTATCGGCTAAATGTCCCGTCGGCTAATCGACTTGTCTTTTAAATGTCCTGTCGGCTAATCGTCTTTTTGGCTAAATGTCCTCCCGGCTAATTGCCACGTTCGGCCAGTTGCCCCGTCGGCCAATTGTCTGTATTGCTAAAATTATTACTATATGTCCGTTTCGGTCAATTGTCCTGTATGCTGTATGTAAATTTCAGCTAATTGTGTTGTCGGCTATATGTACGTATCAGCTTAATGCACGTGTCAGCTAACTGCTATCTGCTAAATGTCTTCACGGTTATTTGATTGCCGGCTGAATGCCTGCGGCCGGCTAGACAGCCGGCCGCAGACATTCAGCCGGCAACCGGTTAAACATCTCTTAGTATACTAAATGTAGTTGAGCTTGAAAATGCATAACTCAAATTAAAAAAACACTTTTAAGTAATTCATGATTATTCTCGGTAATACTCACGAAATCTTTTTTGTAGCGTCTATGCAATTCATATACACCACCTATGTGCCAGTGCAAGAAAATTAGTTTAACTTATACCATAACTTATCATAAATAAAACATATCATAATTTAAAACTCACTTTCAGCAATCATCCCTAATGTTTCCCTGTAAATAAACGATAAATGCGATGTACACCATATTCTTATCCAAACATCTTGCAGTAAAACCATCAGAAATTTCATTATGTTTGAAGTAGTGTAGCATAATTCAAATACGTTGCGAACAGCTTTTCTGCGAAGAACTTTAAAAAATCGAACTCTTTTGTATGACTCTTTTGTGTAGTAACCTTCTTCCAGTCCACCTTAATTATGTAAATGAATTTCATTATGTATAAATTTGTTTAACGCTATTAAAACACACCACCAAATGGTTTTTCCACACAGACCATATGTAACAAAATACTTTTGAGTGACCCTGCAATGGGTTCCTGTTAGTCCTTAAAGATGTTTAAATTTTTCAAAAGTAATTTTTGGTTCATAAAAGTACATTTTTTTATGCAAAATCTGCAAAAAGTGCCTTAAAAGTTCTTAATTTTGCTCTTGTATTGTTTTGTAATCAAGGGTAAAACTCTTCCCAATTTCTTTGAAATTCTGATTTAAAAAAATAATAATGTAAATCACCCTTTGCCTCCCCTTCTTCCGAAATTTTGCTTCCCCTTTTGCCCCCCTTAAAGTATCAAGGTTTAAAATCTTTAAAACTCCTTAATTTTTTCTTTAATTTTCTGTTTTATTTGTTACTTCAAAGTAACAATAAATAATCAGTCATAAATTTCATTATCAATTTATTTCACCGCATTCATTTCATTAAAAGTTCTTGTAAATTGCTCCTTCTGAAAATGTCATTTCTCCCTTTTGTTTCTTCCCCCACAGTACCCATATTTTAAAATAGAAACCCTTTAAAACTCTTTCATTTTTAGGTGCGTTCGTAATTATATAAATACGTAGCACCTATAGTCGTCGTTCAGTCCGTCCGTCCGTCCGTCCGTCTGTCCGTCCGTCCGTCTGTCCGCATGTAACAGAGCAAAAACTACCCAACCGAATGGTCTGAAATTTCAAATATATGATTGTTGCAAAATTTTGTCGAGCCATTTCAAATTTTATGAAAATCGGATGTATAGTTTAATTACAGGGACAGTCAAAAGTTTTTTTTACATTACGGCCAATGGGAAAAATTATTGCAAGTGCATTTTAATGATATTAGAGCCTTCCGAATGATCTGAAATTTTAAAGATATAACTGTTGCAAAATTTTGTCGAGCCATTTCAAATTTTAGGAAAATCGGATGTATAGTTTAATTACAGGGACAGTCAAAAGTTTTTCTTTACATTACGGCCAATGGGAAAAATTATTGCAAGTGCATTTTAATGATATTACAGCCTTCCGAATGATCTGAAATTTTAAAGATATAACTGTTGCAAAATTTTGTCGAACCATTTGAAATTTTAGGAAAATCGGATGTATAGTTTAATTACAGGGACAGTCAAAAGTTTTTCTTTACATTACGACCAATGGGAAAAATTATTGCAAGTGCATTTTAATGATATTACAGCCTTCCGAATGATCTGAAATTTTAAAGATATAACTGTTGCAAAATTTTGTCGAGCCATTTCAAATTTTAGGAAAATCGGATGTATAGTTTAATTACAGGGACAGTCAAAAGTTTTTCTTTACATTACGGCCAATGGGAAAAATTATTGCAAGTGCATTTTAATGATATTACAGCCTTCCGAATGATCTGAAATTTTAAAGATATAACTGTTGCAAAATTTTGTCGAGCCATTTCAAATTTTAGGAAAATCGGATGCATAGTTTAATTACAGGGACAGTCAAAAGTTTTTCTTTACATTACGGCCAATGGGAAAAATTATTGCAAGTGCATTTTAATGATATTACAGCCTTCCGAATGGTCTGAAATTTTAAAGATATAATTATTGCAAAGTTTTGTTGAGCTATTTCAAATTTTAGGAAAATCGGATGTATAGTTTAATTACAGGGACAGTCGGAAGTGTTCCGTTACATTACGGGGAATGGGAAAAATTATTGCAAGTGCATTTTAATGATATTACAGCTTTCCGAATGATCTGAAATTTTAAAGATATAATTGTTGCAAAGTTTTGTTGAGCTATTTCAAATTTTAGGAAAATCGGATGTATAGTTTAAGTACAGGGACAGTCAAAAGTGTTCCGGGGGATGGGGAATGGAAATGGGAATTACGGGGAATGGGAAAAAATTATTGGAAGTGCATTTTAATGATGTATCAGACTATGCGCTTTATGAAGTGCAAAAAAGTATACATTCAGTACAATATGGGGTGCAAAAAATAATTATAAAACTAGTTATAGTACGAACGCACCTCATTTGCCACGTTTGACGAGCAATTTCCAACTTGTTTAAAAATCTTTTCTGCTCAATATGCCACTTTATTTTAATAATAAGCAAACGATAATAAAAATTTCTCTCGCCCCCCCCCCAACTGAAATTGGTATTTCCCCTCGCCTCTCCCTCTTACTAAGCATCTGAAATTTAAAGTTCTTAAAACTTTTTCGTTTATTATTTTTTTTAACCTATTTGTAAATATTTTCTAAGGTAAATAAATAATAAGTCATCCAATAAACTTCCGCCACCCACCAAAAAAGAATAATTCTGCTTATTCCTCTTTTTTCTTACAGGTCACAAAATTTAAACCTTAAAAATCATTGATTTTTCTAAAACATTTTGTACTCTATCTGTTAATTTATTGATATCATAAATAATCAGTCATATAACTATACTCCTCCCCAATCAAAATTGACGTTTGCTCTGTCGCTCTCCTTACCAAGCACACAAAATTTAGTCTTTTTTTGTCCGATTTGTTATTCTTTAGTAAGGTAAATAAATAAGTCATCTAATAAAATGCCCCCTCCCTTGTTTCCTTCTTTCGCTTATCTAAGTTTAAAATCTTTGAAAATTTTATTTTAATACATTTTCAGCTTTATCTGTTTCATATTGAACAATAAATAATCGATTATATAATTTCTTCCACCCCCATATAAAATCGACATTTTCTTTCCTCCACCATTATTTCCATGCACACAAAATTTAAAGTCTCTAAAACTCTTAATTTCAATGTTTTTGTCCTGTTTGTAAATCTTTAATAAGTTACATAATCAGTCATCTATTAAACTTCCCCCCCCCCCAAAAAAAAAAATCTGTTTCTTCCCTTGTCTTACCCTCAACTCATGAAGTTAAAAAAATCTAATTTAAAGTCTTTAAAACTTTTTAATTTATACTTTTTTGGTCCTAATTATAAATCTTTGCTATCTATAGTAGTAACTAAATCTTTTCAACTATGTACGAAAGTGTTAACAATAAAGCGATAGGTAGACATTTAATTGTGCATAAAAAACATTTTAACTGTATTTTTCAAAGCAAAATGTCTTTGGAGAGATATTTCTAAGGAAAATATTATGGTTTCTCGTCAACCTGCAAGTAAATTCTCAAAACCTTCCGAAATCATTTCATTCCGACTAGCTCAGAAAGAACCACCAAACTTAGATACCAAAGGTGCCTGAGTTATCGACTGAACCGAGTATATCCATAAACAAAAAAGAAAAATCATGCGTCAACACTTTCCAACACTTCCAGAACATTGTAACAAAACTTCGCCGTTTAATAAAGTAAAGAAGATATCGAACTAAACAGTTATAAAACGTATGATACATTTCAAAACCAGATTTCAACAATTGCGTCCATAACCTGGAAGGTACTCCAATTCTTTTGTGCAGCTCTGTATATATTTTTGTTCTGCATATATTTGTACAGATTCTACATACTTTGTTGAAATTTAGTTTTGTAAGAAAATACATAAAAAGTTGAAAATTCACCTTCGGCAATTTCCACCAATAGGCGGAAACATGCTTGATTTCTTTTGGGCTGCCCTCTATATAGCATACAGATTTTTATACACGTCAAGTACTAAGCTGCAATCTAATTCAAGCAAAAACATGCCTAAAATTACTGAAATCACACTTCCAGGAATTATTTTCCATAGGCGTCCATGTATCCAGTTTTTTGAATATCCCTGTATAGGATTTTATTTGTATGATACAAACATCTCTTAGCATACTAAATGTAGTTGAGCTTGTGCATTTGTAACTAAAAAACCAAACACCTTTAAGCAATTCATACTTATTCTCAGTAATGGTTAGGAATTCTTTTGTGTAGTCCTGTATAGGGTCTGTAAAATTTATGCACACCATGTAGTACGCAAAATTTAGTTAATCTTAAAAGCGCATTCTATAATTGAAAAATGCACTTTCAGCATTAAATTTTAATAGCTAACACGTCGGATAAAGTATTGTATCAAAATATTTTATGTGTACCTGTAAATGAACGCTAAATGAAATGCAGACCATATTTGAATGCAAGCATCTTGTAGTAAATCGAAATAATGTGTATCTATTTCGTCATGTTTGAAATAATGTAACGTAATCGAAATACGCTACAGTTTTTCCTCGTAGACCATATACAAGCAAGCTCTTTTGTCTGACCCCGTAAATAATTGTTAAATGCTCATGTTGTACAGAAAGTAGGCTTAGGACACCTCAGAAATTCATATCAATTTCATTGTCTTTGTGACAGAGTAATATCAATCAAATACGCCGCAAACGATATTTCTTCATGGGGTATAACATAACGGATTACTTTTGAGTCCCCTATACTCATACTTTAAGCGTTACACATAACATAGTCTATAGTAACCGTTTTAAAGCGTATCTCAATGTACATAAATTTAACTATGTTTAAGAATGTGTAACACTATTAAAATACACCCTAAAGGATTCCACCCCCCCCCCATAGACCATAATTTAATGAAATACTTTTGAGTGCATTTGTAAATGAACCATGTATGATACATACTTCATTTTGAATACCGAACATACCATGATGATTTTGAATATCGTATATCAATTACATGGCAATCCGACTACATTTACGCTAGTTAGACCACGGACAGACAGACGGACGGACCAACTCAATCCATAAACACTTTTCAACTTTCTTGGGAAGTGTTAAAAATGGAAAAATGTAATGAAAATAAAAGTATTTTAGTGTTATTTAGATTACGAACCGCTACAAAAAACATTCTTATTTGACCGCATCATTTAAAAAATATTTAGTGCTCAGAAATCCCCCCCCCCCACACACACACACACACACCTGAATTTACTCCTGTGCACTTAAAATTTCAAATTGTTAAAACTCCTTTATGTTTTATAACATTCTTGTAAAAATAATCCATAATCTAAATTTTCTTCTGCCTGAAAATTTCACTAAAATTTTTGCCATCCTTCTTTCTGCTAACATCACACAAAGTTTTTAATATTTGGAAAACTTTATTTTTTCTGTCGCATATTTTAGTGCTAACAACAATAAATTGTGTACTATATCTATAAATGACTACGCTGGGATTTAGATTTATACCCCCTCTACAGACATACAGTACAGAATATACAGTTTATTTGTTTAACTTTTCCTCTCCTAATTTTATGAACATCTTATTTTTAACCTTCAATGTTATTTAGCTTTAATAAATCTCATAAATTTTATGTTCTAAAAAGAATTCGCACAAAAGATAGTTATTTTAGAATATTTGTACCTGATATATTTCCCCCCTCATTCAATATCTCCCCCTTGATTTTAAATGTAATTGCCTTATGTGAAATAAAATAGTTTTTATACTACACTAATTTCAATTTTATGTTTGTAAAAGCTGTAAAAAAAAAAAAAAAAAAAAAAAAAAAAAAAAAAAAAAAAAAAAAAAAAAAAAAAAATTGAAAGTCAAATTGTTTTAATTTTTGCACTTTTATCATAAACAGATTAAAATTCTTTTTACGGCTTTTACCGTTATCGAGTCTTCACAAAACAGTGGGCTTTGATCTACGCTTGTAAAGCGAAGACAATTGAAAAAAAAATCCTTTACACCTGAAACCTACTGGAAATTATCACATGTAGCGCTCAGCCGAAGTGGGGTGGGGGTTGGAATCGTGCCAGATAATTGGCCATTTGCTGATTGGAAGAGCTCGCTTGTCAATCATTTGAATTTAGACCATCCTTTCAATTCAGCTAAAATGCCAGCGGCCATCTTGATTTCTTTTCGTCTGTGACTGCAGTGAGCTCTTAAGGGGTTTCAGGACTCTTAAAATTGTAAAAAATGAAAAAAAAGACCATTTTCAACATTTAATATCTTAAAATGTATTTGATTTTAAGACACAATTTTAATTGAAATAAAATATATATGTTCTTTCATTTCATGTATTTAAAAAATTATAAGATGCAGAATTAGCATTTACAGGGGGCTCCAAACTGTTAGACATTTGATGAGCAAAAAATTGACATAACAGCTTACGCGCACGATTACAAAATAAGTGTTGCAACTAGAATGAAAAAATGGTGCCTACTTATACTTCATATTATAATAATTACCCTGAACCTAAATAAATTTGTATTTAAAGCTTTTTTATATTTTTAATACAAAGTTGCATTTAGCAAATGCAAAATTAAGAAAATTTCAACAGTATAATCACCTAAAAAAATATTGTTTTGAACAATAAGACGGAAATTTTAGGTTCAGTTTATACAGACTAACATGAAACATATGTTTTGAAAATTTTATGAAAAAATATTCATAAGTTTTTGAGATATCGCGCGCGTTATGCCCAAAAACGTCATTTGGAGAAAAATGGCTTCAAAGTTTCCGAAACGACGCTTCAGCTATTGAACGTGTATAAATGTAAAAGCCATAACTTCAGTTCTAATAGGCATTTCAAGAAAACAATTATATAAAAATGTTCAGAAAAGATAGGAGTTTAACATCTAAAAAAATTAAAATTTCGAAAATTTTAAAGCTTTAAGAGTCCTAAGACCCCTTAAAACATTACCTCATTTATTATATGAAACTATATTTTATCCAACTGTATATATAAATTAATTCATGCGTTTGATATAATTGGTGCAAGAACTTCCCACAAGTTAGAAGTGTCTATGTCTTTTATCTCTCCTGAAAAACCGTACTTTTCAGGTGAAAATCCGATTATCTCATAAAGTACTCGAGCGATTTTGATACTTTTATTTTTGTTATAGAGCATAAATATAAGATCAGACAGTTATATATAGCAGACAGTTTTAAAAATCTTTAAGTAGTTTCAGAAAAAAAAAAATCTGAAAAATTGACACTGCTCTAAAATAAAAAGTTTTAGTCGCAGAAAAAACTGTCTGCCACAAATCGTGAGCATAATCCAGTGAATATGGATTTCAAATTTCACCAAAATCGGCCGGGTAGTTTCCGGGAAACTTCTTAAATCTGGCATATTTTCCATTGAATTGCACCCAGTATTGTCTTCCCTTAAGTTTGAAACGTCCGATTTGAAAGCTATTTTTTTTTATTTAGAAATTCCGAATTCTCACCAGAAGGTTTTAATAGTTATTTTTACTTTGTAAGATGATAGATATTCACAAACAAAATAAAGGAAAATAACCATTTAAATTTTTTTGGCGTGAATTTAGAATTTCTAAAAAAAAAAAACCCTCTTTCAAATCGGACGTTTCATAGTTAATGACGTAATATATGCTTGAATTTTCGTTCATTCTTAATGTATCGCGTATCACAACATAAATTTTTTAATTTCTGTTTTTCGCAAAATTTAATTTTCGGAAATAAGTTTCCCGTAGTCTAAATTGCATCATAATTATCTAAAAACACACGGTATTTTCTATCCATTCCTCGCAAGACATTCGATTAAAACGCCCTCTCAAGAAAATGTATATTTTTTTATACTGTTTCGATTGTTGATTTCCACACTATATAGGCTCCTAGATACTGTAACCCAGCTATAAAACAGGATTAACACGTTCACGCCGGCACCGATATTCATGTTTTGACACTCGAATTCATATTTCGTTTCATCTGGCGGCGCGGTACTGTCGCCTATTGAGACACTGTATGTACTGACACGCCCCTCTCATATTTATTGAACTCAAATATAACAAGCAGAGCTGATTGTGAATGTCTGAAAGTTCGTAAGGAGTAAAGCAAATTACTTAGAGACATGATTTTATTGACTACATATATACGAATTTAATATAAAATGTCTTAAAATCTAAAGAAATATGGACAACATCATATAAATGCATTTTCTGTAAGGTAGAAGCCACGCCCTTAGTTAATGATATCTTTTGAATAAAAACGAGAATTCTCGTTTCCCGTCGTGAATGTATAAGATTTATAATATTGAATTGTATTTACTACTGAATTTTCGAATATTCGAGTGCAACCCACCTGTAGTGCACGCCTTCTATGGAACAGTCAATTGTGACCTACCAGTGATGCACGCCGCTTGATGCGACAGTCAAGCGTGACTCACCGGTGATGCACGCCGCCTGGTGGGACAGTCGAGCGTGACCCACCGGTGATGCACGCCGCCTGATGGGACAGTCAAACGTGACCCACCGTTGATGCACGCCGGCGTGGACGTGTTAATAAAAGCAACAATTGAATGTAGGTACCATACTATAACAGGTACAGAAATATAATATTTGGTTTACACAACGAGTTATATGGCTTTAATTAATGCTAAAGGGTGTCCAACGAAGTATGCTTGGACTTGGTGAACTTTTTTGCAAAACAAAATTTATCCTTATTTTTCAACATTTTCTTAATATCAGCTTTTTATTTTAAAAAATTTTTAACTTATTTTTTTTATTTAAATTTTCTTAATTACAGCTTTACAGAGTCCAAAATTTTCGTCAGTAGGCCGCTTGCCCCACTCTTTCCGAAAACTAGCCATTGCCCTATTTAATCGAAGAGTTTGTGTTATTAACCCCTTGCGCTCTGGTGCTGTTAACGGATGCATGTCACTAGCCACCAGCGTTGCCGCATCTGGCAGATTTTTTTTTTGTTTTAGAAATTTTTAATTTACACCACAAAAATTTAATTAGTAATTTTCTTTTACTTTATTTATGGAAAATCAATCATCTCGTAAAGCAAAAAATAAAAGTTAACACTTAAATGCATGATTTTTTATTCTGTTTCGAAAAAAAAATATATGATTCTAAGAAAAGTTTACTACAGAGGAAAAATAATGAAAAAAGTTAGAGATATATTTTTTGTATAATACGTTAACCTTTTTTTATGTTGCACATTTGAAACGCAAGCAAAAATACAGTTACAAACAAAATAGTGCAAAATTAGTAATTATATTAACACGTTCACGCCGGCGCCTATATTCATGTTTTTCGCTTTGAGGCGGCTCTTGAATTCATCTTTTGCTTCATCTGGCGGCGCGGTACTTTCGCTTATTCAGACACTGTATGTAATGACACGCCTACCTCATATTTATTACATTGAACTCAAATATAACAAGCAGAGTTGATTGTGAATGTCTGAAAGTTCGTAAGGAGTAAGCAAATTAATTAGAGACATGATTTTATTGGCTGCATAAGTACGAATTTAATATAAAATGTCTTAAAATCTAGAGAAATATGGACAACATCATACAAATGCATTTTCTGTAAGTTAGAAGCCACGCCCTTAGTTAATGATATCTTTTAAATGAAAACGAGAATTCTCGTTTCCCGTCGTGAATGTATAAGATTTATAATATTGAATTGTTTTTACTACTGAATTTTCGAATATTTAAGTGTGACCCACCGGTGATGCACGCCGCCCGATGCGGCAGTCAAGCGTGACCCACGGTTATGCACGCCGGCGTGAATGTGTTAATAAGCATGAATCTAGGTACCTTATTATATATGAATTTTATTTTGTAAAACTTAACCCTTAAGGGGGCCGGGTAAGCTCTATCTCGGCCATGTTAAAATACACCAACTTTATGTAGAGTCGTGAAAAAAAAAAAGTAAACACCTCATGCTAACTCTGCAACAAATTACCGTAAAAGAAAATTACAGGTACCAAACGATTGGAAATAAAGTCTACTTTTAAATGATGTATATAAAATTTGCTTAGGGGCTGTCTACATATTAAAACGAACCATAAATTTGTTTTTTCAACAACAGTACACAATTCTGACGGCATAAATGAACCCTGTGCCCTTTAATTAGCCTAAAAATAAATTTTTATGCAATTCGTACGATAAGTTTCCGAGAAATTAATTATTTTAAAACGAGCGTATTTTAGGGGCTGTATCCAAATTGATGTTCGGTACTCGATTGTTGACCGAAAGAGTCGTCTTCGGGATCAAGGCATCTTAAGCCCTGCTCAAGCAGTCATTGAGGACTGCTAGATGACAGAGCATAAGAAATTTCAAAATATCTAGTCACTTCTATCATAGACGGCCCCTTAAACCTTCATTTTGTCGTTTTTTAAGCTGAAAACTACTTGGAAGAAAAATGTGGAATTTTGGATTTCCATAAAGCAGGACTTAATAAATCTAAATCCATCAAAAAAATTGTAGGTTGCAATTCACAATTTTTCGAATATTAATTTCATAATTCATATCATAAAATTATAAAAATTGCAATTTCAATGTATTTATGTTTGGATATATTAGTATTATTTCTACACAAAAAATTAGCAAATTAGGAGTATAATTTCAGGAGATATTAATAAAAATATGCAAATGTAATTTAACATTAGAAGCACTAAATTTTGAATGTTTATGATTCAAAAACTTATGATTCAAATGACTTGAAATTTGGTTTCCAAGCATAGTTTCAACCGAAGATTTGAAGTATCTTGTTAAAATTTGATATTGCAATTGAAAAAAAATGACGTTTGGGCTCGTTTTAATATGTAGATGGCCCCCTAAGCAAATTTTATATACATCATTTAAAAGTAGACTTTATTTCCAATCGTTCGGTACCAGTAACTTTCTTCTACGGCAATTTGCTGAGGAGTTAATAGGGGTTTTTACTTTTTTTCCCACGACTGCACCTTTCTCTCAGAAATGGTGAAAGATAAAGGTCTAGATTTTTTACAGTAGTTTAAATAACATACTTTACGTATTTTAACAGACCGATTTCTTTCTAAGTGAAACTGAAAATTAATTATTAATTATTTATTGAAAGACATTTTTAAATTAGCATTTTTGGTAAGATTTCACTTCCTAAAATAAAGAGTTCTCAACAAATCATCAAATCCCTGTGTTAAAGTATGCACTGTAACATAATATAAGTATTTAGAAAAATCTGAGTTCTTAACCCCTTAATTCTCGCTCCCGTCAATATGACGGGCTGAGGTGTCGTTCGTTATTTCTGGCTCCCGTCATATTTCCGGGCTGGAGATTTATTGCTGGAAAAAACTTCTGAAACCAGAAAAATTTAACTGGCATTTCGGTGTAAAGTCTTTGAATATTTCCGTCCGATTTGGCTTTTGCGCTGACTGTAATGTTGGGCTTTGTATTACATGTTTCGAAATATGTAACACTCAAAAAATTATTAATAATAAAAATTTAATATATATATGTTATTTCAAATATTATTTGTAAAAATGTGTGTGATGATGATAAATAAAGATCTAAGATGTGAAAAATAAAGCTTTTATTCGCATTAATTTGTGCGGTGTAAAACAAATATTAAGACACAGAATTCTCGCATGATGTCTTTTCTACAAATATGAATTTGTTCTATAACCTTTTTTTTTTTCCCTTAAAGAAAAACTAATTGCATATTTTATTTAGAAACCTTATAATTATTCAATTTCTGTAATAAAATAAATAGGTACTTTTTTGATGGTTTTTCCAAATATTAAGCGACCGTGACGGGGTTAAGTTTAATAGATATTGAGCAAAAGGAACATAAACCTGAAAAACCGAAGCTTTGAGAAAAAGTCAATTAAATCTGTGAAGCAATGTTGCCAGTGGACTACTTTTTTTAAATTATGATTTCCTGATAGGCACCACTTTTTTGAAATAGTAAATAGTATTTAATGACATATTAATCTAAGCGGAAACAGTGGTAATTTTACTACTTTAGAAAAGTGGTGCAAATCTAAAATCTGAATTTTTAAAAAGTAGCCCACTGCAGTGAAGTGCTCTTAGAATGAGTGAAAAAATCCAACTCTTTCTTTTATGCACAAATATGTGTAATATATCGTTGAAAAGATAAAAGTTTAAACTATTTAATGATATAAAAATGTAAAAATCGATTTTTTGGTTGAATTTCGCTTACCTGGTTCACTTAACCCTTTATCTACTGACGGTACTTATAAGTACCACTCACTTTAAACTTTTATACCATAGTGAATATTACTAATAGTCTAATGGTACTTCGCAAAAAACGCTCTTTTAACTCCACTTTATCCGAATATATGGCAGCAATAGTTCTAGGTTTGTTATTTTAGAGAGGAACGAGACTATCTTTGAAGCAGTCGATGTGTTTTATGCCGAAATTTTGTACAGATTGCCATGCTCGTCCTTTCATTGCTGCAAACACAGTGAAGGATAGAAGATAAGTGTTGGATTTTTTTTATATGTTCATTATGATCTTAGAATACAATATGACTAGCTATTTTAGGTGAACGGTGTATGTATTTGATTTAACTGTTGAATTACTCGGTGGTACTTGTAAGTACCGTCAGTACACTGGGTGTTGGAGAAAAACTTCTTGTTTACTTTTCGTCTGTATAGTTATCCATCGATTTCATCTGCTTTAAAATGTAATTTCTAAAATGTAGTGTAGTAATGATTTCCCTGGTATTTATTTTCTGTTTAATTGTTATTTTTTATAGGAAATCGAAAAAGCTGTAACACCGGCTCGATTTTGCTATGCTGGAAATGGCATATGTAAATTCATATATTGCTTATGTGCAGATGCGAGATAACATGTTGTCCCTGGAATATTGACATCGCATAACGAAAGGACTGCTAACAAGATGGAAACCTAAAAAAAATAGGGTTTTTTTACCCTATCAGAAGCAAAGCATTTTCAATTCTAAAGGGTTGAAATAAATGACTGGCACCGGAATTTGCCAAACGATTTATTAGCAAATAAGAAAAAGTCTATATTTAACATACTTATTAAATCAAAAATATTTTCTGGTGTCAGTTGAAATACCTTGTGGATTTTCTGTTACGATATTTTAGTCATAGTGTACTGACGGTAATTTAAAGTACCACTTTAATTAATTACCTCAAAATAATTAAATTTCTCACGGGTGAGAATTTTTTTTATGTTTATCCTTTAATTTTCATTGTAGTAAATCAAAAAAAAATATATTACATGAAAAAAATTGCAGTAGATCATAATGCCGTAGATAAAGGGTTAAATGCATGAATTATTCTTTTAGAATTGTGTTTTATTTTTATATTAAGGATTAGACACCAGAAATTTTAGGATAGATTTTTAACTTTATTTAGTATCATTTTTTCTAATTTTTATAGGATTAATATTTCTATACAAATATAGTGGTTGCTAAATGTAAAAAAAAAATGATGCAGATATGCATCACTATGCATTTAAGGGTTAACCCTCTCGTTGCGCAACCCGAAATTTCCTCGGGCAGCGTTAAAATTAGGAAAATTTGCGCAACTCGAGATTTCCTCGGGGATGCATTTTTTCCGTCTAATTAGCCCTCTTTGATTATTCCCCCAGTTATTTTTTTTTATTATAAATTTTTCCTTATTTAATCGGAGCTTTTTCCAGATTAAATTAGACAAAAATTTTTGTTTTGAAAAACTGGCGACAAAAGAATAAAAATTCATAAATGACGCTCGTCGCAAATGGGTTCAATACGCAATTTTTGAAGTTATTTTGATAAAACAATTACGCTGCGAGAGTGTTAAAACTTTCTGGTGAGTATTCGGAATGTATAATTAAATAATAAGCCAGATATCATGACGTACGCTGCGTACGTCACAGAGCGCAAGAGGTTAATTAACACAAGAACTACAGGAAATTTTACTATTAAAGTTTTATAAAAATATTCTACACCAGAATTTTTATTTAAAACTGCTTAGCTTGTTTATTCAACTTATTGCACTCTGTTAACTTATTACTGTATTTAGTTTATTTTAAAGACATTTCTCGTTTGAATAAATATTTTGAATGTACCTGTTGTATCCATAAAACCCCTCTGGTAGCCGGAAGGATAATGTGAATTATACTATTTTGTTTAGAAATTCACTATGTATGTACAAACCGGCTTATATGTAATCAACAAAAACTTAAATATATTTTATTTGTATTGGAATGTGTTAATATGTGTAAACAGAAATGACGTTTAATCGATTTAGGTCGTAGCCGTAACTAATTTCGTGTCTGCTATCATTGATCAGCATTTCGCCATGCTTGAGTTGAAAATATCAGTTTACAACGCAAATCTCAAATATTTTTATTTAAAATCAATTGATTGAAAATGACAACTGGTGTTTGGAAATAAACAGAAAAGAAATGTTGCGTGATAATAAAAGTTAATTCTTCTTTATATGATAATAAGCTAAACCGGTGTTTCTCAACCTTTTTTAACCTCACAGCACATTTATATCCATGGTTACACTTTTGCAGTACACACAAATTATGTTTATGAAAAAACATACGGAATATGTTTCATTTTTTAATTAAATTGTTTTATACCCTAAACAAAATGTTCCATCAGTGAAAAAAAGGAAATTATTGTTATTTAAATAAAAAGATTGTTAAAATTCCTAGAAACCTCTTTTTTTTTCTCTTTACAATACATTCCAATACAGAAATACCTGATATGGACTTTTTTTTAATTAAAATAGTCTTTTCATTCTTAAAGGTATAATTTTAAATGTTTTACAAGAATCTCCGTACAAATTTCCACCAGTAAATTTCAATAGAAATTTTCGTCTTAGTTAAATGCCCTATTCATGTAAAATTACTGTCATGAATAGAGGAAAAAATTCTTTTCTTCTTTACTGGTGGAAGTTGGTAATCAAGCCCTTAAAACAAAGGCACCTCTCGCCTAATCTAGAGGAGTCGTGTCAAACGTTTGTGGGCACATGTGTATTCTTCAAAATTTATGCAACATAAGTATAAAATTTGTTGAATTTGTTCAGTAAAATTTTAACTATTTACATTATATCAGTACTTAAAGCATTCCTATTTTACTTCATATTTAACAACAGAGCCACGGCAACACTATTTGGCGCCTGCTTGGCAACTGTGACACAATATTTGGAAAATATAAAAATTAAAAATAAATCAGAAGTAAAAATTTCATTTATATTTCTACTGATACTTCGATCATAAGTAGTGGAAATTGAAGGTGACGAAGAAGAACCTGTGAGGAATATTAACCCTTTCAATATTAATTAATTTTTCAACTACTTTTCAGCAGTGAAATTACGCTTGAAATTATTGAATATTAAAGACGTGAACTATCACATTGCTAACAAGGCGCAAACCAGGGGTGTCAAACTGTGGCCCGCCGGATACCACTAAAATTTTAAAGAAATTGTCGACAAGTTGAATCGCAGAAATTCGACGATTACATAAGGCAAAGATAACTATAAAATTTTAGTGGTATCCGGCGGGCCACAGTTTGACACCCCTGGCGTAAACCAACTTTGTGTAAATGTTTCACAAAGTTGATTTACGCCTTGTTAGCAATGTGATATTTCACGCCTTTAATATTTAACCCTCTCAGTTGCAAAGTATTGTTGCTAAATTATTGAAATGTTTGAATGTTACCAGGATTTACGAAAAAATGTATTCGAAAATAAGCAAAAGCGTTTCTTCATGCACATTTTAAATGTAAAATTTAATTCCAAAATTCTGGTGTCATTGCGCAATTTTTGGAATTAATATTAAGTGATATACAGGGTGTCCGGGCTAAAAGTATCCAAAAGTTATAGATTATTTTTACGGAAGTACCCATTAGAATTTAAAAATATATATATTTAAATATAAAGAACATCTCACCAGATTTTAATATCGATAGATTTCGATGTATGCACCTTTTGCAGAATGACAAACGTCTAAACAGTAATCCGGTTCTCTCCAAGTGTTACGAAGCATATCAGGAGTTATTAGACGAATTGCTTGAATGATAGACTTCTTCAGCTCATCCACAGTAATTTTTTGTTTATACACAACGGGTTTAATGAATCCCCAAGCAAAAAAGTCTAATGAAATCAAAACCAGAGACCTTGGCGGCCAGACAATCGGCCCGTCTTCCAATCCAACTTCCAGGAAATGTCATATTCAAAAACGCGGTAACATCTCTGCGATAGTATGGTGGAGTCCCAAAAGATCTCGGAGGGGTTTCCAATCCACTGAGGATCAGTCTATTATATTCTAATGGATAGTTCTGTAATAATAAGCCATAACGTTTGGATACTTTTAGCTCGGGCACCCTGTATATAAAACACCGGTGCCCTTCAAGGGGTTAAACCTTTGATTACGGACTAGGACTGGTGACTAATTTTATTTTCGGTTGTACCACATTTTAGAAAATATTTCTTTGTGGTAACTTTCATTTGGAAATATCCTAGAATAAGTATGGCAGAAATTCACTTTCAAAAAGTCATACCAATAGAATAAAACGATAGTCTAGTGGGACAAATATGTTCCAGCCCGTAGTCAAAGGGTTAAATAGTGATGGGTAGAATGAATGCTTTTAATATCAAATGAATCATTCGGACTTGTGCAAAAACATAGTTTCCAACATGTGTATATATCTTTAATTGACTACCACCAGAAATTTAATTAAAAAAAAAAAAAATCATAGTTGTCAATCTTCATAACTTTTTTTTATCAATTATCTTCAAAAACTTTGAAGATAAAAAGAATTTTTATATTCATGTCGGGTTCTTAGATTAATTCTGATTAAAATAAGAAATTTTTTTTATAAAAACTTTCTGGTAGAAATTAAATTAAAACAAAAAAAAGTTGGTAGCTATGCTTTTACGCATGGCCGAAAGATTCATTCCAATAGTAAAATCATTCATTCTGCCCAACACTGGGATTAAGTAGCATGTAGGGGAGATGGGGGATGAATGGGACATTTTCACAAAAATATTTTATTTTATTTTTTATTTAAGTTATTATCAATATTATGTATCACATTTCATACATTAGGTATTTGACAACATATATGAACAATATTTATTCTAGATTATGATTTATTCAAAAAAACATTATGAAATCAAGAAAAGTTCCTCCCTGTCCAAATCATCCCCAAAGCAGGGATGAATGGGACACTAATAGGGATGGATGGGACACAAAGATTTTCCTCCCTGTATTCAATTTTACCGAATTAAAATTTATAATTATAACCTTATATGTAATTATATTTGTAATATATGATTTTACAGCACGAATCGATATTTTTTTTTTTTTCAATACCTTCCTTTATTGCAGTTTTAACTTTTAATGCAGACTTCGGCTATCAATCTGTTCTTTTTTCCCACTTATGAGGCATTTTAGATTTGAAATGAAAGTGCAAAATGTCTTTTAAATATGGCATAGCTAATAATTTTCAGTCATAACATATTAATTAATATTAATTAAATGTATCTTAGAAACATCAGGGTTCGTACGCTTCAAGGACTTTTTACCAGAATCTTTGTAAAGTGATATTAATGAAGTGATTTAATAAAAAAAATCTATCTTCAGATATAGCGACCAGTATTTTACGAAATTCCTGGTACTAAAACACCTAAAATCCCAGGAATCCCCTGATGCGTACGAACCCTGAACATGCAGAACGGAAATTATTGGGTCGATCCGAAAGTCGAGTCATGTTGGAAAAATCATTTCGTAAAAATTCTGCCCGGTAATAATTAGACGTTAGATATCGGAATCAACGTCTAATAATTAAATCATAGAATTTTCCGGTACGAATTGATTTTCCCAACACGACACGACTTTCCGATTGACCCAATATGTTAGGGGTGGGGATTTATTTGTGCAACATTTCAAAATTCAATATAATTTCCCCCATTTGATCAATAAACATATACTATTTTTAACAATTTTATCTCTTTTGATTACGTTTTAGTACCAATTTTTTGATAATCCATTAATAATTATTACAATACAGTAAATAACACTCAGAAATTTTAAAAAACTAGGGGGCTCGGCCCCCTACGAGCTACGCTCGCCAACCCCCGTCCACAAACCACAGACTCTAAATGCACGCTAATTTGATCGTCTTTAAAAAGATTTCGAAAGATTGAATTATAATTTAAAAAACAGTGGCGATCTCCCTATAAACGAATTTCTATTCATTTCTCTTTGATTGGGGAATTTTAACGCCAAATCCGCTGCGGTACTACTTGATTATCCTGTCGACCAATTTCGCCAAATTATATAAATCGCCAAACCACTCGCCAGATTATACAAATTGATATAATTTATATTTTAAATAACGAAAGAACAAATAAATTCGTACAACATTAATAAAAACACAAATAAAACGTCGAAATAAAAATAACTTGATGACGTATACATGTGTAACATCATTTCAAAATAAGCTAATATAAAAGGAATTAAGTAAAGAGAGTCTTTGTCTCCTGGTATTTTTTAACAAAGCGAAAAGAAAGTTCTTTTTAAATGAGACATTTTAAATTAATTCTCAAAATATCAAATAAATGTCTAGCGCAATTTCTAAATTTAAACTTTTTTGCAATATTATTTTGTGTTCATTTTATGTAATAACTGTAATGTGACGTAAATATGACGTAATTTCTCCTAAGACTTCTAACGCATGTTAATGAATTTATTATTTTACAATATCCTTTCTCTTTTAAAATTCACGTGCATACTTTTTATGACGTAATTTTTAATAAGTTCCTGCTTTTTATACGTAATTGTTTAATTCTAATTTGAAAGTTTTTTTCCTGTTTATAATAGTCACGTGTAAGTAAATTTTTAATTTGAAGCAAACATTATTGCTTGCGCTTTTTATACAGTTGGCAACAGTTTAAATTAGTACAATTTTCTGAAATCTGTAAAAAATATCTCTAGAAATGCTGAAAATTTGAATTTAAAATAGAAATAAAACCTGAAAAAATGAGTCAAAATAAAAAAAATTAATGCAATCTGCACTCCGGCAAATTCTAACGCATAAAATGATCTAAAAATGATTACACTGCCATGTATAGTTTTTGCTGCTATAAAACTTTTTTAGTGGAACGATTTTGTCCAACTTTAGCATTAAATAACTCTTAAAATAATTCTTCGATTTTAAAACTGTCTGCATCAGCGTGTTTATCAAACATTTCTGTATAAAAATACCGATTTTCATATTTTTGTATGCATTATTTTTGTTAATATTAACGAAGAAAGGCCTCCGGTCACAAAAAAATCAAAACCGGCGGCGGCGGTGACAGCGGTAGTTACTTTTTTTTAGAATAGAGAGATAACAACTCATATAATACTATTTAATACTATTAATTAACGTAAATTATTAATTTTTCAACCTATATAATACTATTTAGTTAATAAATAAAATTTTCAACATGTCTAGGGATGAATGAGAATGTCCCATTCGTCCGCATTTGAAATGTCCCAATCATCCCCATGATACATATATTCCCTTCTCAGCCATTTTGCCTCAAAAATTATTTTGTCACAATGGTTACTATTCATTCATTTTAATTATCGATATTGAACCTTAAAATAAATAACTACAACATAGCTTAATGTTTTATATTGTATAAGATATTTCACATCTTCAAATGTAAAAAAAAAACTTACTTTTAAGCAGAGATTTCAGAAAACGCAACTTTGAAGAAAATGAAAACAGCAATGTGGTCCTACTTTTAGTTCTGAAGCACACTGTGGTAGAGCCTTATATGGGGATAGGAAACAATTTAAAATAAATGTTTATTGCCTGAAATATTGAGAATGTCCCATCCATCCCTTGACCCATTCATCCCCTAGCTCCCCTATGTATATTTTGTATCAACCTTTTGAATCTTTTTATATTTAATCGCACCACAATTTACAAAAAAAAATTGTGGTGGATTTTTTAAAATACTCTTGTTTAAGTGTATGACAGAGATTATTTTTCAAAAATTGGTAACAATAGAATAAAAAAATAGTCCACTGGGACGTACATGTCCCGACGCCGTAGTCGAAAGACTAACACTAGGACCGCAGGAAATGTTACTCAAGTTTTGAAAAAATATTTAACATCAGAATTTTTATTTAAAACTATTTAACTGATTTATTTTAATTATTATTGTGCGACTTATATTTAACTTATTTTATAAAGTGTTTTCTGGTTCGAATCGACATCTATTCATATTCATCATTTGATATGGGTCAAATTGATCCGTCACCGTGGTTCTAGTGTTAACCCTTTCCGACAAAGACAAATGTTGTTGTAAAATGATGAAATCATTGACTTCCACCAGAATTTACATACGACTTTTTTAGAAATTAAAAACGTGTTACTTTATTCTTTCATTGCTAATGCAAAGTTTTGTTAAAATATTCTTGGTGCTGTTTGTAAGTTTGGAATTAAAATTAGGTGTCCCGACCCGGGCACACTGTGCCGGAAAAGGTTTTAATCGCTTGGAGAGCTTGGTGCGGAAGTACCAACCTTCCCGCGGCTCTGTTTAACAATATGTAGAACTAGACAATGTCACCCTTTTGTTTTCGAAAGCATATTTTGTTTCTCTGAAATTATTACATTTATCAGAAAATGTAAAGATTTTCGTGATTCTGCGAATAATTTTATTAAACATATACTAATACTGAAATAAAATGCATGAAAAGCAACTTTATCACATTAACTCCTTGAAAAGCGACAGTTTATTATATATGTCGTAGGCTAATTGAGAAATCCGGCTCTTTGCAAACAGCCTAGGCTCTTTGCAAAGAGCCGGGCTAATTGGAGAATCCATCTCCCTTTTTCCAATTAGCTTGATATTTTTCAGGCTTATTGCAAAGAGCCTAGAAAGCGTTAGGCTAATTGAAAAATAACCACTTATTATCCGAACAGGGCGACATTTTTAGCTCATAGGCGATCAAAGCCTGAGAGCTTATGTGCCCGCCGATTCTGTATGTACGTGTGTATACGTACGTACGTACGTATGTACGTAACACGATAACCCTTGATAGAAATATCCGATTTGCTTCAAATTTTTTTTCTATGTGCAGTCTGATAAGGTGCTTCCCTGATTAGTTTTTGGGGTTCATTGGTTAAGGATAAAGGGGGAAAAGGGGGGCTAGTCCCCCCCCCCTTAATTTTTATAAATGGGATTTTCATGCAGAAGTATTCGATTTGCTCCAAATTTGGTATACCGGTTTATTGTGTTAAGGAGCTTCCCTGATTAGATTTGGAAGCTCATTATTTAAGTATAAAGGGGGGATAGGGGGGGTTACCCCCCTTAATTTATATAAATCTTTTTTCATGATGAATTATTCGATTTGCTCCAAATTTGGTATACCGGTTAATTAAGGTAAGGAGCTGCCTTGATTAGATTTGGAGGTTCATTAGTTACATATAAAGGGAGGAAAGGGGGGCTACCCCCCTCTCCCGTAATTTAGGTAAATGGGTTTTTCATGCAGAAATACGCGATTTGCAATAAATTTGGAATACCGGTTAATTATGTTAAGCAGCTTCCCTGATTACATTTGGAAGATCATTATTATGTATAAAAGGGGGAAAGGGGGGCAATTGTCTCTCCCCTTAGTTTAGATAAATGCGTTTTTCATGTAGAATTATTCGATTAGCTCAAATTTGGTATACTGGTTTATTATGTTAAGGAGATGACTTGATTAGATTTGGAGGTTCATTAGTGAAGTATAAAGGGAGGAAGGGGGGGGTAGCCTCCCCTTAATTTAGGTAAATGGGTTTTTAATGCAAAATTATTCGATTTGCCCCAAATTTGGTATACCGGTTTATTATGTTAAGGAGTTTCCCTGATTAGATTTGAAGGTTCATTAGTTAAGTATAAAGGGAGGAAAGGGGGGCTAGACCCCCCTTAATTTAGATAAATGGGTTTTTCATGCAGAGTTATTCGATTTGCTCCAAATTTCGCATACCGGTTTATTATATTAAGGAGCTCCTGATTAGATTTGGAGGTTCATTAGTTAAGTATAAAGGGAGGAAAGGGGGTCTAGACCCCTTCCCCCTTAATTTAGATAAATGAGTTTTTCATGCAGAGTTATTCGGTTTGCTCCAAATTTCGTATACCGGTTTATTATGTTAAGGAGCTGCCTTGATAGGATTTGGAGATTTATTGGTTAAGTATAAAGGAGGGACAGGGGCTAGTGTCCCCTTAATTTAGATAAATGGGTTTTTCATACAGAATTATTCGATTTGCTTCAAATTTGATATACCAGATTATTACGATATGGCTTCCTTCATTTGATTTGGAGATTAATTCGTTAAGTATAAAAGGGGGGATAGGGGGGCAATTGCCCTCCCCTTAATTTAGATAAATGTGTTTTCATGCAGAATTGTCTAATTTAGTTTAAATTTTTTTTCTATGTACATTCTGATAAGGAGCTTTTCTGATTAGATTTGAAGGTTCATTGGTTCAGCATAAAGAGAGAAATGGGGGGAACTAATACCCCCTTAATTTAGAGAAATGGTTTTTTCATGCAGAATTATCTGATTTGCTTCAAATTTGGTGTACCGTTTTATTATGTTAAGTAGCTTCCCTGATTAGATTTGGAGGTTCTTTGGTTAAGTAGAAAGTGGGGCAAGGGGGACTAATACCTTCATTTATTTTCGAGGGGCATTATTCTTTGAAATAAGAGTATAATATACAATTAGTGTGAATAGCCTGTGAGCTCAATGCCATCAGTTTAACTGGGCAATTTTCTTTTTATTAGGTTTATTAACGCATAACCCTACCTAAACCCGAAAAATAAATTACAACAGACCGTGCCCCGATCCGAGCAAGACAAAATAATTTCAGTCTACATGCAACCCAAACCGAACCTGAGAGTTCCATTTGAAAAAACTCTAACTCCCGAACCAAATCTGATAACCGAAAAAAAAAATTCCAAAGATCCATAACCGGATCGGAACAAGACAAATTAGTTTCCGTGGACACGCAACGCTACCAGAACCTAAAAATTACATTCGAAATCAACCTGAAACCCGTCGCGAACAAAATCTTAACCGACAAAAATATTCCAAAGAACTATAACTCGACGCAAGCCAGACAAAATAATCTTCAACCACCGGCAACCCGATTCGAACCTGAAAGTTTTAATTGAACTCAATCCGAAACCTGGATGTGTTCGGTTTTCGGGTTGACTTCAAATGGAACCTTCAAGTTAAGATCCGGTTGAAAAAAAAATTAAACTAAATCAGATAATTCTGCATGAAAACCCATTTATCTAAATTAAGGGGAGGGGCAATTGCCCCCCTTTCCCCCCCTTTTATACTTAACCAATGAACCTCCAAATCAAATGAAGGAAGCCATATCGTAATAAACTGGTATGTCAAATTTGAAGCAAATCGAATAATTCTGTGTGAAAAACCCATTTATCTAAATTAAGGGGACACTAGCCCCTGTCCCTCCTTTATACATAACCAATAAATCTCCAAATCTAATCAAGGCAGCTCCTTAACATAATAAACCGGTATACGAAATTTGGTGCAAATCGAATAACTCTGCATGAAAAACCCATTTATCTAAATTAAGGGGGGGGGGGTGTCTGGCCCACTTTCCTCCCTTTATACTTAACTAATGAACCTCCAAATCTAATCAGGGAAGCTCCTTAACATAATAAACCGGTATACGAAATCTGGAGCAAATCGAATAACTCTGCATGAAAAACCCATTTATCTAAATTAAGGGGGGGGGGGGGTCCAGCCCCCCTTTCCTCCCTTTATACTTAACTAATGAACTTCCAAATCTAATCAGGGAAGCTCCTTAACATAATAAACCGGTATACCAAATTTGGAGCAAATAGAATAATTTTGCATTAAAAACCCATTTACCTAAATTAAGGGGGGGGGGCTAGCTCCCCCCCTTTCCTCCCTTTATATTTAACTAATGAACCTCCAAATCTAATCAAGCCATCTCCTTAACATAATAAACCAGTAAACCAAATTTGAGCTAATCGAATAATTCTAAATGAAAAACGCATTTATCTAAATTAAGGGGAGAGGCAATTGCCCCCCTTTCCCCCCTTTATACATAATAATGATCTTCCAAATGTAATCAGGGAAGCTACTTAACATAATTAACAGGTATACCAAATTTATTGCAAATCGCATATTTCTGCTTGAAAAACCCATTTACCTAAATTACGGGGGGGAATAGCCCCCCTTTCCTCCCTTTATATGTAACTAATGAACCTCCAAATCTAATCAAGACAGCCCCTTACCTTAATAAACCGGTATACCAAATATGGAGCAAATCGATTAATTCATCATGAAAAACCGATTTATCTAAATTAAGGGAGGGGGACTAGCCCCCCTTTTCCCCCTTTATCCTTAACCAATGAACCCCAAAAACTAATCAGGGAAGCACCTTATCAGAATGAACCTAGAAAAAAAATTTGAAGCAAATCGGATATTTCTATCAAGAGTTATCGTGTTACGTACATACGTACATACAGAATCGGCGGGCGCATAAGCTCTCAGGCTTTGATCGCCTATGAGCTAAAAATGTCACCCTGATCGGATAATAAGTGATCATTTTTCAATTAGCCTAACGCTTTCTAGTCTCTTTGCAATAAGCCTGAAAAATATCAGGCTAATTGGAAAAAGGGAGATGGATTCTCCAATTAGCCTACGACATATATACCCCTCAGTATTAATCACAAAATACCATAGAGCCAACAGAATTTTGGAATTTAATTTTGCATTTATAATGTACAAGAAGAAAAACTTTTACTTATTTTCAAATAAATTTGTTTGTAAATCCTGGTGTCATTCAATAATTTCAATATTTTAACAACAGAAGTACTTTGTCCTTCAAAGGGTGTAAACAACTTATGTAATGATGTTCGTGTAATAATGAATCGTATAATATAAAATGTTGTATGTTAAGGTACGAAATCTCTCGTGATTTGCAAAATCTTGATAACACATGACTGGAAATTTTTTTGGCACACATTAAATCTTTTTATAGCCTGGTGGTTAAAAATCACAGAACAATACCGTTATTTAACCCTTAAATGCGCGATTTATTATTTTGTTTCGAAAAAATTATATATGATTCTCTGAAAGGTTTATCACACGGGAAAAATAATGAAAAAAATCAGAGATACATTTTTCATATAATATGTTAATCTTTCCTTCTGTTGCATATCTGCAATATAAGTAAAAACTACTGTCGTGTGGCTATTTTAGGCTAAAATATTACAAATAAGTATGTCTCCAAAAACATTATTTTATATAATTACTTATTTTATAAAACTTAACCTTTAACCCTTTAATTCCCATGACAGAATACGTTCTGGAAAATAACGTTGTCCAGAGAATCTGACTTTACACCAAAAAGCTTCAATTGTTAATTTCGCTGTATTTAAATATGGAATGTCTGCTGTTAATTAAAGCAAATATTGCTATTTTTATTTTCTGGTGTGAATTGGGTATATACGAATAAAATAATCTATTAAATTCAAAACACTGTTGTTTGCATATATGTACATTAAAGGGTGAAAAAAAGACCATTATTCCTTACTCGAACTAATGACATTAATTACGTAAAATAAAATTAAGAAAAATATGTTCTGCCATTCAAATTTTTGTTTATATTGATCTCTTCGCTGAAACAAATGATAAAGTTGGATTTATATTGTTATTTTATACAATTGATTGCACGTAACAAACGTAGATATTTCAATTTTATTAAATTCATCCAATGCAGAGTGGTAATCACTAAGTTTTTCGAAAAGTACTCTTACACCATCTTTTGCGAAAGGAAATAATATATATTATTTCATTATAATATTATATTATTTATAATATATATTATTAAATAAGGCAAATATTTGCCTTATTTAATAACAAAAATTCTGCGATTAAATAAGGTGAAGATTTCCTATCACAGGTGTTCAACTTACTGATAATTTTCGTAAATGGTGTCAATTTCACGAAAGTCAACTAAGCAGCTTTCACGCGGGAAAATTATTGTTATAAATGAAATAAAATAAGAATCACAAATAAACAAAGTGCATTTAAAAAAAAAAAATCTGTTTCTAAAACTTGTTTATTTGCCGCAGAAGATGTCGATAAATTGGCAGTTGTACTTCTATTTGAAAAACGTGATAGTCCTACGGAGAAGATTTCTTGAAATGATTTGATCGAAAATAAACAAGTTCATTCTGACACTGGAAAAACAATTAAATACGAAACCTACGTTATCGAATAACTTAAACGGAGAAATCTACAATTAAGTTATGCGAAAATTCCTGCTTCGAAATAGTGGTGTCCAAACCTCCCTGAGTGCGTAATGTCAATTAGTACATTGAATAGCAAATTTACTTAGAAAAAGATACAATTTCCTTGTGAGACTAACTGAATATATCCAGTTGTCGAAAATGTCATAGCGGATACAAAATACGTATTTTACTTGGAATTTCCAAGAAGTCTGGTCGCACTATTTCAGTTTGGAAATTTTCGATCTAGTATTTCAGTGGCACAAATCTCAAACACATTCTCTAATAATAGAATTTGTCGTATTTTTCGTGTACTAAATAAGCGAAAAATTCTGTTAAAAAAGAAAAAAAACCATAAACACATTGTGTAAGATGGCAAAATTTACTCGCTTTCTTAATCGCAAAATATATACCATTAAATAAGCGAATATTAATATTCGGAAAAAGTTCTAATAAAAGAGCGTAATGGTTGGCATCGGTGCGTCATTACTTTTCCGACAAGCAATTATTTCCGTAAAAAGATTACGAATGTAAATTTTTGCTAGTTCTAGCCAAAATACTGTTGCTGATCCTTATACCTTTAGAATGAACTCATTTAATAAACTTGTAGCTTTGTTTTGAATTATTCATTCAGTAGATTACAGTGTCCGTTGAGATAAAAATTTATCAGCACTCGCGTGGTCCCATGATTGCGGAAAGCACGTGATATGATTGTTTGATTGTTTTTATTCTCGGATTTCATTTCCAGTTGCTCTAAGCACTCACTACACAGTCACTCAGCTATATCTATTATATAGAGGTAATATTTAACCCTTATCGGACGCTAGCTTTTTATACATGATTCTATTTTTATATTTTATTCGTACCACTATATTTAAAAAATAAATTTTGTAGTATATTTCTCTTGCATATGTTGTCAAAGTAAAATCAAAAGCGTTTCTTTAAAAAAAAAAAAAAGTGGTGCCAACCGAATAAAATTAGTGTAAAAGATACTAGGCCCGATGTCACGGGGGATGTGACGTAGAGCCAAAAAGGGTTACCGCATTGGTGTCCGGCTGGATTGCCAGTTTGGCCTCTACTTTCAATTTAAAAACTCCGAATTCACATCAGAAATTCGCAGAAATCACGCAAAAATTGAAAGAATAATTTTTACTCAAAGTAATTGCGAAACGTCTGTCATTAACCCTAGATCTACCGGGAATTTTATTCAAGTTTTAATAAAACGTTCTACACCAGAATTTTTATTTAAAACTATTTAACTTATTTATTTACCTTATTTTTGTCTGGTTTATATACTTAGTTTATTTTAAAGAAATTTCTGGTTTGAATGAATATTTTGTATGTACCTGTCGGGTCCAATGGACCCGTCTGGTAGACGGAGGGTTAAGTAAACAAAACAATACTATACAGGATGTCTGGTGTAAATGTAAATTTCAGAATTCAAAAAAAGGCCAAGTCTGGAAACCCTGGTGACCGGATATAGTGTTGCCAGGTGTCCCGCATAAGTCAGGTCTACAAATGCTCTGCACACCATTAATTTCTTACAGTTTATTTTTCCATTTTTAATCCCAGATAATTCTCCCATCGGATAAGACGAAGAAAATTACTTCAAAATATTGGTGCGCAGAACATTTGGAGCCCCGACTTATAAGGGACATACGGCAAAAATAACATAGAAAGAGATGTCTCGCTTTTATTTACACAAAAATGATTTACTATGAGCGTGGCTTCTACCTTACAGAAAATGTATTTACATCATTTTGTCCATATATATTTAGAGAGTAAGAAATTTTATATTTAAACCATACGTTGAATGATATTTACTGATGTTTAAACTTTAGAAACCTATCTATGGGAACAGATTTACGAAAGACTTTCAGAAAACAGAAGAGCTTCTGCTGTTTTAAAATTTTCTTGCCAGAGAATTTTAGATAAAATATGTTTTAAACTAAGACATCGCTTGAGACAATTTAAAATTCAAAGAAGATACAAGACCTAAATTTAAAATATTGAAAAACAAGAGTCTTTGGTTATGAAAACAATCATATTAACAAATAAATTGTAATAATAAGAAAGCACCTGAAAACATTTTCTCTGATAAAATAAATTTTGCTTTGATTTTTAACCCCTTCAGGGGCAAAGTACTTCTGTTGCAAAAATGTTAAAATAATTGAGTGGCATCGGTATTTATGAACAAATTTATAAGACAGTAAGTAAAAGCTTTTCTTCGCGTACATTATATAAAGAAAAAATTAATTCATAAATTCTGATGCCAATGTGACATTTGGGAATTAAAATTAACTGGCATATATTATATCATAGCTGCCAACATCTTACGCTTTTCTGTACCACAAAAATGTTATAGTAAATTTTACCTTTTTAAATCGCCGTAAACTGCCGATTAAATAAGACAAAATTTTCTATTAAATTTTTCTGGTCTGAAAAAGCGGAAGAGTTGGCAGCTATGATTATATACCGGTGCCCTTCAAGTTCAAAGGGTTAAAAAACTGCATTCACACGCATTAGCATTATAGCATATACACACATTCCGGTAAATTCAAATGAGATAGAGTTTGATTAACTCAGGGGCAAATCATCAACAGTTATTCTAAATAGCAAATCTTCGCATCTTATTTAAACACAAAATTTCTGTCATAAATGTCTTCAAAAAAATTACCATTCGAAAAAAATGGTGGAAGTTTGAATAAGGCTCTATCTTCCTGGAATTTGCTGGCATGCTCGCTAATGTGTAGAAATACGTTAAATATGAAGTCAGGAATGAACCAGTATGCGCACTGTACCCGCAATATTTGTAAAAAGACCAATAATATAATAAAACAAATGACACGCTTTTCCCCCATAGGTAGGGCTACCATGAAAATGCTAAAAGAATTTCTTGACTAGCACTATTTGTTATGGAACTGTTCTTCAGATTTGATCTCAGAATTTTCTTTTATGAAATTTGGTTAGAATTTCTCTATGAAAATAGTTGTATTCCAGAGATGGTCAACCTGCGGCACGCGCGCCACAGAAATACCAGTATTTATGTACAGAAAAAAATGCATTGTGTAATGACCGAAGGTCTACAATTTAAAAAAGACAAAATTACAATTCTTAGGAAACGGTGTCAAGTGAATTTTAGATAAAAAGGTTGGCCACCCCTGTTGTATTCAAAAAGGAAATTTAGTATTTTTCTGGCAACCCTTACCACTGGTAGTCTAGTGGTCACAAAAATGATGAACGTCGCGAAAAGTTAGCTTTTCGGACGCGAAAATCATGAAAAAGCCACGGACTTAAAATTCTCGAAAACACCATGCTATTCAAAACTCGGTTAGTTTCACAGCTGTCTAGATTCCGGTTTCTTCAAGTAAAATAAACATAAATCGAACCAGAAAAAATATATAACGACAATTTGACTGGGACAGTAATGGCTAAGTGCGGCGCTCATTCTATGTCTGTACATAATATGTCCAATTAACCCCTTGAAAGGCACCGGTATATTATAAAAACCGGTTAATTTAAATTCCGAAATGCCACATTGCCGCCAGATTTCAGGAATTAAATTTTGTTTTGTGTAATGTACACGAAAATAAAAAGGCTTTTACATACTTTCATGTAAATTTGTTCATAAATCCCGGTGTCACTCAATCATTTTAACATTTTTGCAACAGAAGTACTTTGCCCCTCAAAGGTTCAACCCTTTCAGCGGCAAACAATTGTGTTTCTGTAATGTTGAATTCACACCGGAAATTTCGAAAAAAAATTGTTTCAAAATAAGTAAAAGCAATTTTTCAACTTTAACCCTTTATGTACTGAATTATGAATTCATGAAAATTTTATCTTCTACAGCCTTTTTCGTTAATTTTTGAAACTATATTAGAAGATTTACATAGTCATTTAATACATTTTAGAAGGATTGGTGGATTTAGAAGGATTAATTAGATTTGAATTTACAGGGATTTTGTGCAATATTTTTCTTTGTATTTTGTAGAATTAGGAAAAGTACAAATATTATGTTCTAACAATAGAAATATAGAAATATTTCCGAATTGAAAAATCCCCTCCACACACACACAACGCCAAGAAAGCTGAAAAGATGCAAAGACAAAAGAAATCATCCTTTTAAGAATTGTTTTTTTCTGTAACCAAAAACGCTTTTGGAACAAGATAAAGTAATACATCTAAAATTCATTCTAAACTGTATTACTACTAATCGATGTATTAAATGAATTTTATAACAAGTTATTTTAATGGTACTTATAAGTACAGTCATTAGATAAATGGTTAATCCTTCAAAGTTAAAAAGATAAAATTTAATCAAATGTTTTTGGTCCAAATCACTATTAAAATTAGGTGGGATATCCCAACGCCCATCAAGGGGTTAAGCGTCGCACCCGATAATTATAGGCTACTTTTTTAAATTTCAAATTGTTTGATTGCCACCACTTTTTTGAAGTAGAAACATTCACCTTAATTAATAGTAGATAAAATGATGCGAGAATAAAGCCGTTACGCTATTTTAAAATACTGGTAGGAATCAAATAATCTGAATAAAAAAACAGTAGCCTACACTGCCATTGAATATCACGGGCTCAAGAATTAAGAGGTTAACTAATAGTAAGTTTTAACACATAAATGCGTGATTTTTTATTTTGTTTCGAAAAAATTATATATGATTCTCTGAAAGGTTTGTTACACAGGGAAAATAATGAAAAAATCAGAGATACATTTTTCATACAATACGTCAATCTTTTCTTCTGTTGCACATTTGCAATACGAGTAAAAACTATTGTCGTGTGGCTGTCTTACGCTAAAATATTGCAAATTAGTAAATATTTTAATAAGTACGTCTCCGAATACCTTATTTTATATAATTATTTATTTTATAAAACTTAACCCTTAACCATTTAATTCCCATGATAGAATACGTTCTAGAAATTACGTAGTTCAGGGAATCTGACTTTACACCAGAAAGCTTCAATAGTTAATTTCGCTTTATTTAAATACGGAATGTCTGTCATTACTTAAAGCGGATATTGCTATTTTAATTTTCTGGTGTGAATTAGGTGTATACGAATTAAAAAAAAATCTATTAAATTGAAAACACTGTTGTTTGGATATATGCAAAGCTGCGCACCAAAGGATTAAGTTTACTAAACAATTTTGAACAATATGTGATTAAATAATACATAAGACTGAGATGCGAAAATTTATTTTGAAAAAGCAGTAAAACTTTTTAACCTTTTAGGTGCAATTTACTACTATTTCCAAAATACTGAAAGGATTGACTGATACAAGAATTTACAACCAAATTTATTTGAAAATCAGTAAAAGCTTTTCTTCAAGTATTTAATAAAAGGAAATATTTTATTACGAAATCCTGATGCCAAGGTGGCACTTAGGAATCAAAATTATCTGATCAAAAAATGAACCACGCCCTGAAATAGGCTAATGCGGAGAAAAATATATTTAACACTACACGGCACAGTGAAGCAAAAAAGAATCAATTAAAATTAAACTTTTAATACAGTGTTGCCAGATGGGCTACTTTTTTAAATTCAGATTCTTGATTGGCACCACTTTTTTGAAATGGTAAAATGCGCCTTATTTAATGACATATTGATTAAGGCGAAAACAAAGACAATTTTACCGTTTCAAAAAAGTGGTGGCAATAAAGAAATCTGAATTTAAAAAAAAGTAGCCCACTGGCAACACTGTTTTAATAAATAAATTTACTTGATAGGTACCACTACAATGAAGTAAAAATACTCATCTTATGTAATCGCTGAATTTTGCTATTTAATAAGGGAATAATTTCTTTTTTAAGATTTGCTTTGTAAAAATCTAAATATGTGTATTTAAAAAAAACCATGCTTCAAAAAAAATTTTACAATGTAGTGTTGATACCAGTGTCAATGTTTCTTCAACTGCTATTGAATTAATACACTTATTAAATAAAAAAAAACATCCATTTGCAAAAAAAAAAAAAAAAAAAAAAAAAAAAAAAGTTATTCTCATTTAAAAGTTAAATTTCACTTAAAAGATACAGTAGGATAGAAAAATCCCATGCTATTTTTTTTTTCATTCGTCTTACATGTTACCATTTGTAAGTTGATTCCTAGCGTCAACGCTGGAATCAACTTACGTAATTTCCGCCGTATAATCTGAGGCTCAAATAAATGTATTAGAAATTTTGCATAAATATTGTTAAATAATATGTACCACCGATAAATAAATTATACTCTAATTCCCGGCGTATTATCCGTGGCTAAAACAAAGATGTTTAGACCAAGAAAATTTATTTTTTAACTGAAGTGAAATAGGTACCGCCATCCAGTAAATTGCATATTATTAACCCCCTGCAGTCGAAGTATTCCTCCCAAGCATAGGCATATCTTACGAGAATTTATTCGGCACCACTTTTTTTTTAAGAAACATTTTTACTTGAACTTTGACAACATGTGAAAGAGAAATTTTCTAAAATATGTACTTTTAAAATATAGTGGTGCGAATGGAATATAAAAATAGAATATTGTATGTAAAGCTTGGCCGGGTATTTGTCGACGCTCGACCGCAAAGATTTAAATAAGATTTCTAAATCTAAAAATGTCTGTTAGATACGCAAATCGTAAGCTGTAAATTATGATATTTTATTAAATAAAATTTATGAAAAAAATAGACTAAATTGCATAGGGCTCCCACTGGTCCGTTTTTTAATACCAGTATTTTCAAAGAAACGTTTTCCAGGTATCTTTTTATAAAATTTGCAACAAAAATAACCTTCAAGGAAGGTTTCTATAAACTTTACAAACGAAATCTAAAAAGAAAATTTTTCTTTGAGAAAAGTAGTATTCAAAAACGAGCCAAATGGTAGCCCTGATATAGGCTTCAAGTAGCATAATTTGCAACATAAACCCGTCTAATCCGCTTGCAAAGATTTCTCGCACATATATTGTTAAGGTTCGAAAAGTAATAGTTTTCTTACATTCTGCGATTACAAAAATTTGCGATTAAATAAGGCGCAGATTAATATTTCTGACAAAGTGTTACTCAAAACTTAAAACCGTACGAATCACGTTTTGTTTATTTTTTCAGATACAGATAAGTACCCGATACACAGAATATAAAAGCAACATACAATTAAGTTTGTCACTTATTTCTGCCACTATTACAGGGAGACGAGTCCGCGTGCAGAAAACCGATTGCCATAACTTTTTTAGAAAAACATTTTTTGACTTTTTTAATGAAATTCGGAGATTAACCCTTTGACTACGGATCTGAACATATACGTCTCAGTGGATTATTTTGTTATTCAATTAATACCACTTTTTGAGAAAAAAAAATCTGACATACACTTGTACAAGAATATTTCCACGGGAAATCTATGACAGAGAAAAACAAATTGTAAATTATGGTACGATTGAATATAAAAATAGTCGCCATTCTCGGTCCGTACTCAAAGAATTAACCTATTAAGGACCATCATGTTTTACAGGAATTTTATTCAATTCACACCACTTTTTGTTAAACACTTACTTTTACTTTTTGAATCACTGAAATGTGTTAATGAAATAAGGCAAATTTTAGTTTCTCTTTTACTGGTATCAAAAAAATTTAAAAAATCACAAATATAATGCTGCGATAACGTAACGTCACTTCTTAATGGGTTAAATAAGGGTAAATTTATTTAAGAAAAGTGGTGGCAATTGGCTTTTTGGCACGTGGATTCGCCATTCTAGCACTTTTTGCATAGCTGTCCACTCTAACGCTTTTTTGTACCACAAAACTTTTATAGAAAATTTTACTTTTTTAAATCGCCGTAATCTTCCGATTGAAAAAGCAAAATAAGAGGAAGAGTTGGCAGCTATGCATTTGAATTCACAGAGTAAAAAGAAAAAATAGAGATGAAGTGGTGGTGTCTGGGTGTACTGTCTACTAGTTGCGAGTGAAGTAACTGAGGAGGTTGTCACAAGATGGCGGCTGCTTCTTTCTAAATTGAATCTGCAGTTTCCGAATACCACCGGGAGAAACTTCCCACCAGTAAAATTGAATAGAAAATTTTGCCTTATATAAGCGTCGTATTCATGGAAATATGTCTCACAAATATGCTAAAAACTTTTATTTGTTTTTACTGGTGCCAGTTTGATTGGTAAAACAGTAAGTTTGTTTCACCGGCTGTCACAATATGACGGAAACAAAAGGTGTGACTACCGCAAAAGTAAACTTACACCAGCAAAATTAAAAATATGTTTCTGCCATTATTTATATCTAAAATTTTGCATTAATAAGGACTTTCAATACGGAGAAAATTTTTATATAAATTTACTGATGGAAGTTTTCACCGGAGGTACTCAGCCCTTGCGAAAGAGGTTCCAGTTGAAGCTTCACTATTTTAAGAATATGTCAATTCCTCTTTATTAATAGTTACATAGGGCGTGATGCCGAAAATGTAACCCTAAAATCCGTTACTTTCGGCCCAAACACAACCACGTAGTAATTCATATCTTTGAATTCGCCTTATTAATACAAAATCCTTCCCTTGTGAAATACTAATTTAGAAGCTTAAACATAAACAGATCACTTTCATTTAGAGAAATGCAAGGGTGACGTCAAAGAAATCGGTCCCTATTCCACGTGCTTGTTTTGTTTGGGACGAATGAGGGCTTTAAATTTGAGCGATAACCGGCTTCATATTGCAAACGTTTTTACGGATTACTGAATCTCTATTCTTTCTATTTTGCTTGTGATTTGAATTAGCTTTCGTTTTTCGCATGGAGCCTAATTAATAGATTTGGTGCTGTCTGAAACTTTCCTTATTTTAATCCTTGTCATTAACGTTACGTCTGATGTAAAACAATATAAATGAAATTAGTCATTTATACATCAAGTCACGCTCAAAAACAGAATTGAAAGAATTAAAAGTGTTTTTAACTACATTTTAAGATAAATATAGGTGTGTGTGTGTTTCTGAATGCATAGGTCAGGAAGGTTTTTTGCCTGTAGACCGCTTGACACCACAATTATCTAAGAGTAATGTTCGCATTCTTTAACCATTTAGTGCGCAGCTTTGGATATATGCAAACAACAATGTTTTGAATTTAACAGATTTTTTTTTATTCGTATATACCTAATTCACACCAGAAAATTAAATTAACAATATTTGCTTTAATTAATAACAGACATTCCGTATTATATAAAGCGAAATTAACCATTGAAGCTTTCTTGTGTAAAGTCAGATTCTCTGAACTACGTAATTTCTAGAACGTATTCTATCATGGGAATTAAAGGGTTAAAGGTTAAGTTTTATAAAATAAATAGTTATATAAAATAAAGTATTTGGAGATATACTCATTAAAATAGTTACTAATTTGCAATATTTTAGCGTAAAACAGCCACACGACAGTAGTTTTTACTTGTATTGCAGACGTGCAACAGAAGAAAAGATTGGCTTGTTATATGAAAAATGTATCTCTGATTTTTTTCACTATTTTTCCAATGTAATAAACCTTTCAGAGAATCATATATAATTTTTTCAAAATAAAATAAACAATCGCGCATTTAAGGGTTAATGACACAGTGATACCTAAATGTCCCGCGTAAATCAGGACTCCAAATGATCTGGATACCACTCATTTCTTACAGTTTATTTCGCGATCTTTAACAGCAGATAATTCTCCCATTAGATAAGGCGCGGAAAATTAGTTTAAAATGCTGGTGTCCAGAGCATTTGGAGCCCCGACTTACGCGGGAAACTGGAAAATACTAGTCATACCACCTTCAGTAAAAAGGAATAAGTACCACTGTCTTAATTACATTGCTGCAAACTTTTACGCTTTTTTATTCCCACTAAAATTTAAAAGGAATTTTTTAATTATTGAATCGCAGAGTTCGACGATTAAATATGGAAAATTTTACTCTTACATTTAAGTGGTAAGAAAAAAGCGTAAAAGATGTCAGCTGTGTAATTACATTAAATTTTTGTCATAAATAAGGAAAAATTTACTATTTGAAAAGAAGCTTTAGAAGTGTGCCCCTGTGGTAATGTGTCTCTAACTTAAATAATGCGCGTTAGAATTATAACTTTCACTTGTTTAAGTACTCTGTAATGACAGACTGATCTTTAAAAGGGAATACTACTTTTAACTATTCAAAAAATTGGATTTTAAGTATATGAAAAGGTATTATTTTCAAACAAACCATCTGTTTCAAACAAACCATATTTGTGTGATATTTAACCTTTCAGGGGCAAGCAGTTGTGCTTCTGTAATGTTGCATTCACACCGGAATTTAAGAAAAAATAAGTTCAAAATAAGGAAAAGGATTTTTTCAACTTTTTTCACCAAAGTTAAAAAATTAAAGTTATTTAAAATTTTCTGGTGTAAATCATGATTAAAGTTAGGTGAGATATAATATATCCCACCGCCCTTCAAGGGGTTAACCAAACCACACAAATACATTCCTACAATTGAAAGTTTCGACCATTTTGTTCAAAATTTCTGGGCCAAATCTTAATTGAATTACCCGTTTCACTACGCGTCCCAGTGCACTATTGTGTTACTCCAATTATACCAATGAAAAAAATTTTCTGCCATATACTTATGCTAGAATATTTTCAAAAGGAATCTACCTCCAAGAAAAAAAATTGTGAATTGTGCTACGATTGAATATAAAAATAGTAGCCAATCCTGTCCCGTAATCAAATCCGTGGATATTACTCGTAAATTATGGCGGTAAAAAAGAGTTTTGATTTATTTTATCTTCTGATATGGTTTGCATATTTATTTGACACTGTTGTTTACGGGAAAATCTGTTATCATTAAAATAAAAGAATATTGAGGAAATCGAAATATGTTATTTAAATACAATTTTTTTTTTGTAAATATGAAAATGATAAATATTTTTTTTTTTAATGAAGCAATATAACTAACGTGAAAAATATCAAATGTTCAATTTTAATTTCTAAAAATATTATTTTTGACAATTCAAGTATTATATCTTAGCGGATATGGGAGCAATATAATAGGAGTATTCTAATGCTTCGTTCAAAAATGCATTCTTAAAATTGTGAAAGTAATTTAAAATTCTCAAACTATAATTACAGGGTTTGTACGGGATTTGAAAACCAGCTTTTCAGTAAAGTAACATTTTTCTTATTTAATAAAGAAATTTGTGTTTAAGTATAACAACCATTACTTTAGGATAAATGAATGAACCCTGAATTAGTGAGATTTTTTGGTTATACAAGTGAAATCAGAGAATACTAGTTGATATTTCAAGTGATTGAATGTATGACATTAACCCCGGCGGCGGTATATTATAAATATCGCTTAATTTTAATTCTCAAATGCCAATCGGCGCCAAAATTTTAAAACTAAATTTTGCTTTATATTATAAACTCGAAAACGTGCTTTTATATCCTTCCGTATAAATTTTCTAGTAAATACTGGTGTCAAACAAGCATTTTAACATTTTAGAAATAGATATACTTTGCCCTTTAACCCCTTTATTCTCGCTCCCGTGATATTCACGGGCTGTGTCTTTTATTGAGATTGTTTGTTTCCCACCAGTTTTATAAAATAGTGCCATTGGCTTTATTATGGTATCTTACCTGACATTAAATGAGATGAATATTTCTTTTTCAAAAAAGTGGTGTCAATAAGCAATTTGAATTTTTAAACCGTAATTTAATGCGACCGTTAAGGGGTTAAAGGGTTAACACTTTGAAGAGCGGTATTGCCATATTGGCACCGGAATTTTGTAACGAAAATTTCATCTTTATTAAGTAAGCGAAAATTTTCTTTTACTTGATTACACATAAACTGTCTTGTAAATACTGGTGTCATTAAATTATTTGAACATTTTACGAATACAAGTACCTTGCCCCTAAAAGGGTTAAATATAGAAAATATTATTATTAAAATTTTGGTATATACTTTAAATGCAAAATACGCGCTAAATTAGCAATACTGATTACGACGCGCGTCGATTGGCGCTTTCATTCAGAATCCCATAGTAGGAAGTGCGCATCGTATGGCAGATAACGTGTTAAAAATAACTGAAAATTCACTGCATATAGTGTGCGTATAGTTCGTCACAATTTTAGAATTAAAATTTTATTTAATTAGAGAAATTTTGCATTCATGCAACACAACCAGTGTCGCTATTTGGGAGGATTTTTTTAGAATTCAGATTTCTTCATTGCTACAACTTTTTTGAAATAGTAAAATTTTCTTTTTTAATCTCTCATTAAATAAGGCGAATACTAGTATTTCGAAAAGTACTAGCAATCAAGCAGTCTGAATAAAAAAATTCAGACCACCTGGCAACACGGTTTTCAATTATAACTTAGATTACTCCACATATTCATGTATGAGATCATTTCTAGTATCCTAAATTAGGTTGTAATGTTTAGTTTTATTTATTAATAAAGTAGCAGATTTAATTTGCAGTTTAATGCAATCAAGATACAGTAAAATGTTTAAAGCATTAAGATACCTAATGTAACAACAATCAATGGTTCAGCCAAGATGAGGGTCCAGAATTTCAAAATAATACTACTTTAGTATAATGAACTTTTGCCTTATTTAACTGCAGAACTGGTTTCGATTAAAAAATTGGAAAAATACTCTTAGAAAAAAGTGGCAATTAATGCCGTAACCCCCCCCCCCCCCCACACTGTAATATTATTGCTTTTTATTAATATTCAGTAGTTTAAACTGAAACAAAAAGTAAACATATAAACACAATAACTTGTACCATAAGAATATTGCAAATATTTATCGTTAAGTGATTTTGATTATTAAAGCATAGCAAATAAGCCTAAAAATAATTTAGTTATCTTCTTTAGTAAAAGATTGGTTAAATAAATTGAAAAGCATGTCACTTTTCTTACGCATGGTCATAATGACCAAGAGATTCATGCGCACGTCTAAAAATTGTTGCGTGATTTTTTTAAGTATGCGTAGAAAGCATTTCTTATTTTTGTACAATCATTAACATCTGACAAAACCTTTGACACGCGTCTAGATGAAAGTAAACATTACCCGCAAAATCACCAATTCCTTCTAGCATTTTCTTATTTAGGATCAACTGCATCGAAAAACAATTAAGTAGGAGCGGGTATTTGTCTTTAAAACATTAGAAAAAATAAATAATAAGCATATTCATATCGCAGTTTTCTCGAATTAAGTAAAGAAAAGATTCTATTAAAAATGATATAAAGAATCTGTAACTCTTGACAACTGTGGTATTAAATAATAAAGAGATGTATTATACACCGTATATACTCGGGTATTCTTCGAGCTCATCAAATTCGAGAGAAATAGAGGGAACTTCAGGAAAGAGTACTACTGCCGTAATTTCCGGCGTATAATCCGCGTATCAAACAATCATGTTTCGACCCAGAAATTTTTAAAAATAAAATGTAACTTTTCTGATCGCGGTAATTATTTGTATTCAATTACTGAATAAAATTTCCAAACAGAATTGTTTGATCTGCGGATTATACGCCGGAAATTACGGTACTTCGAAAAAACTATCTTCGCCTTATTTTATTTCAGAAAATTCTAACGAATTCTGAAATTAAGTTTCTGCAGTCGAGTGTCGGCAAATAGCCGCCCAAGCTTTACAGGCATGATTCTATTTTTATCTTCTATTCGCACCACTAAATTGTAAAAGAACATGTTTTAGTAAATCTCTCTTGCACATGTTGTCAAAGAGCAAGTAAAAACGTTTATTACAAAAAACTGGTGCCAACCGAATAAATTCGCGTAAGAGATGCCTTTGCCTGGGAGGAGAACTTCAACCGCAAAGGTATTCTTCAACTTTGACCATCAAAGGGGAATAATTAACCCTTAACATTAGAACTACCGAAAATTTGAGTCAACTTTTATAAAAATATTTCACACTAGAATTTTGATTTAAAACAGTTTAACTTTATTATTTAACGTTTTTCTTCTTAGTGTCTTTTAAACTTATTTCATAATCAAATTTCTGGTTTGAACCGAAACATATTTATATGTTTAATTTCGTCATAATGACGGCTCATGGTAGTTCTAGTGTTAAAGGCATAATGAGGCATAGATGCATCACTTTTTACTTAACTTTTAGCAGCCACTATATTTATATAGAAATATTAATCCTGTAAAAATTACAAAAATATACTACTAAATAAAGTGAAACATCTATCTTAAAATTTCTTGTATCTAATCCTTAATATAAGAATGAAAACACAATTCTAAAAGAATAATTCATGCATTAAAGGGTTATGTTTTACAAAATATGAAAATATATAAAATAAGGTATTTAGATTCATACTTATTAAAATATTTACTAATTTGCAATATTTTAGTTATTACAGTAGTTGTTACTTGTATTGCAGATGTGCAACATAAGAAAAGGTAGACGTATTATACGAAAAATGTATCTCTGTTTGTTTGTTTTTTCAATATTTTTCCTGCGTAATAAACCTTTCTGAGAATCATATATAACTTTTTCGAAACAAAACAAAAAATCATACATTTAAGGGTTAAATAAGGCGAAGATCATTAATCGTAAGAAGGAAGTTCCAATTATTCCTCTGGAAATATGGGAAGGAGGGGGGAGGGACTTATACACGAACATATACAGCATACGCCAAAAAATTATTTAGTATAATTTTTCTTCAAGTATATGTTTTTAAGTTTTGAAACATGTATTTTATTTTTGTTCAATCTTTTACCTTCCGCAAAACCTTTTACACGCATCCAGAAGAACGTAAACATTACCGTAAAAGCACCAATTCATTTCTTCATTTCCCTGGTTCAGCGTCAACTGCGGCGAAAAACAATTAAATATGGGCATATATTTGTCTTTAAGATCGCAGAAAAAAATAAATGATAAATGTATTCACATTAATAAACTGTCAGTCTATCGCCTGCTAATGAAACTATTCTTACATGCATGATAAATAGACGGTAAATATGAAAGAATCTGAGAGAATTTGTTTGCAGTTAACCCATTATACTATTACCTAGATCATAGGACGCCAAGTTTGCCGTTCACATAACTCATCAAGCTATAGTGAAAGCGAGCTGACACTAGAAAGTTGTAAGTAAATTGAAAACTCAGATTATTTTTCTCACGTATGATCATAACAGCTCATATATTTAAATACATGTTTGAAAATTATATGGTTATTTTGACTTCCTTGACCCAGTACCAGCTGGTGTTGCGTTGACATAACGGTAAAAGTAAATTCACATTCTTAAATTAACTATCTACCGCTATTTTTGAATTAAAAAAATTGCCTTATTTAATAACAGAAACTTTGATCATCAAATAAAGCGAAGATTATATTTCAAAATTGTGGCGGCAAACGTTTTTCAGCAAAAAAGTTAAAAATCCCTATATAATAGTTTTGGCGGTTAATGGGTTAATGTATATACAAAACAAAATATAAACAGCGCGAGTTATTCTTCCGCAAGTTTTTAATAGATTTTTTATAACTCATTTAATCGCAAAAGTTTATTAAAGTTCAGCGATTAGATTAGCTAATTGAGCAGTTTAAATATTAGATTGAAAATTTGTCATCTGAAATAGTGGTGCAACACTCCATGTAAATAAAAAGAGTGTACGCACTTTATGTATAGAAAATATATATAGTTACACATAAAGTAGGTATAGTACCATCCAAAACGTCCCGCAAAATCTGTCGCACGAGTGCAGAAGAAAGTACACATTTCCCACAAACGCAGCAATTCATTCCCTCATTTCCTGGTTCAGCGTCAACTGCGGCGGGAAACAATTAAAAATGAAAGGATATTGTCTTTCAAATATGAGAAAAAACAGGATAAACATATTCACATTAATAAACATTCGAATTTATCGCATGTTAATAAAAGAACTCTTACATTTTAAATAACCAGTAAACGTGAGAAAAGCAATGATTGCATTTGGCAGTGGTGTAGCTAGAGTGCGATCCAGATGCTTTGGATGCCACTAATACCGACAGTTATTTTCGCCTTTTTTGACCATTTGAAGGTTGGTCGGATATTGTATATAACATTTGAATTTAATTTCAAACTACCAAACGGCACCCAGACATTTGAAAAAAAATTGCATTTATAATGGAAGTGGAGAAAATAATTTAGTTATTTTCAGATGAATTTTTTCGCAAATTGCGGTAGCATTCAATCATTTCATCATTTTAGTAAAAGAATTACTTTGCTTCTAAAGGTGTTAGGCGCAGAAAAATCTGCGATTAGATAAGACGATAATTAATTTAACCTTTAAATGCGTAATAGGGTGGTCACAAGAAACATGGGAGAAAAAAAATTTTAACGTTTTCTTCGGGTGGACCCTCCTAAAAGTTGCCAATTAGTTAGAAAATGAGATTGGCAAAGTTTCAGCTCAAATGAATAGCATTAACCCGTGCTTCATCGAGGTTGAATTCTTAAAAATTTGCAGTTTTTGGCAAAAAATTGTCGTTTTTCTTTCTTTAATTGAAAATTATTGTCTTAGTAATCTGATTCTTATTTTATTTCATAGAAACTGTTGTTGCCTTGGTATTTTACTCTCATCAAAACTTATATTTAATGAACATTTAGTATTTTTAAGGTCAAATCGTGAACCATACCCTCAAACTCTGCTTTTTTGAAACGTAAGTGAAAAATGGCAAATTAATAATTTATTACTTTTGATAATTTTTTTGTATTATTTTCATTAATAGGCAAAAATAAGTGAACAATTTTCGTAACTTTAAAAATATTTCACGAATAATAATTGATTATTAGTTATCTAGTTCTGTGTCTAGTAAGAAAGTGTTTCTCGGTTTGTATTGCAATTGAACCTCTGAAATTCTCTTTTTATCACAAGGCTGTTTTTGTTAACTGTTATCGTTACCTATTTTTAGAATTGACGAAACATTTCGTAAAACCCTCTCCCCTTTTTGATATGATGGCAGAAATGTAAGATTTTTTAAATTGGCCACATATCTCATCAAATCTTTGACAGTAAGCTACCAAGTAATTGTCAAGTTTTCTGTATTTTATTTTATAATATTCGCAAAATGAAACTGAACGCCAGAAAAGCTGCTGGACTTTGAGTACATACACCAGTTAACCACAGACTTTAATTTTAGGTAGAAGTGCAACTGACTCCTCAAATAACAGTTTCGTAAACAAAGAACTGAACTCATCAAAAACAGATATAAAAATTCCGGTTGAGAGAGAACTGTTGTTCACGGGAGTGGAAAACTGCTTCACAATTTTTTGAATAAAGAAATGTAGAGTGGATAGAAGTTTTAATTAGTTGTGGGGGTGAAGAACAGTTACTATGAATTCCACAGCTTGACAATAGTATCGGAATGATTCAGGCGAAACCTGTATTTTCAGCAGTTGAAGAGTGGGAGGAAGTTAGTAAAATCCAAGCAATATGTTTTGATACGACTGCAGTAAACACCAGTCGCCTCAGAGGAACCTCCATTTCTCTACAGCAATTGTTAAGGGAAAATTCTTCTGCATATACCATGTCGCCACCATAATTTAGAAACTATCCTAAAAGCTGTTTTTGATTCTGAAGTGGGCGTAATCACTGCCCCTCAGCCAGATATTTAAAAAAAACAATTCTGATTGGGTGGTCTAAATTAAACCAGAGTAAGCAAAAATGCTATTGAAGATGAAATACTAGATATAAATAGTTAATTCAAAAGAAATTTCAAGTTTTCTTACAGGACCTTTTAAAAATTAACAGCTCAGGGATGATTATAAAGAGTTTATCCAACTTTAATTTTTATAGGTCTCCTTCCTGCAAAAGACTTTTGCTTTTAATCATGTCTGATGGATGGTACAGGACATTTATTCTCTCAAAATATATTGTTTCAGGGATAATATCTCAGTAACAAATTTAGAAAAAGAACATATTAGAGACCTTTGCTTTTTTCTAATCAATATTTATGTAAAAGCATGTTTCAATAGTCCCACTCCCACTTTGGATTCCAATCCAAGACCTGCAAATAATAAAATTACTTGTTCATTACAGAAAAATTGATAAATAGTTTGCAGACAAAGCACTCGCTAAAATGATAAACCACATTTGGTATCTTAATCGGATCAAGTTGAATTTTCATTTGGTAGATGATACTTTGGGGGAAAAAAGTCAACATAAAGTCAACAAGAAGACAACAAGAAGAAATGATGATGATGATAGGAATTTAAGAGCAACAAAAGGTTTCAACGAAGTGGATTATTTATTGAACAAAAAAGTCAATGTTTTTGTTTCATCTCAAACTGTAAATTTTTTAAGAGATTTTATATTAATAAGCATTTTTTAAATACTGATCCCAATGTATGGTGTGAAAATAAACCTTATTTGAAAGCAAGAAAACAGTGAATGGTTATAAAGTTGTCAATGACACAGCTGAAAGGGGAAGAAAATTAACCCAAGATTTCAATTCCTGTTTAACAAAAGACGAAAAACAAAAACAGTATATGCTAAAAGTTGTATCTGAATGTAGAAAAACTTTTCAAGATTCTTCGAAAGTCACCTTATCTAAGCCATTACCACCTTAATCTTTTCCTGCACAGTGGTCCCATGTCGGGACTTCCTAATTTTAATTCCAAACTTACAAACAACACGAAGAATATTTTAATAAAATTTTCCTTTTACAATGAAAGCTTAAAGTAATGTGTTTTTAATTTCTAAAAAGGTAGTTTGTAAATTTCAGTGTAGTCAATCATTTCATTATTTTACAAACAGAATTTTTCTGTACTGGAAAGGGTTAACGTGACAATTGTAAGGGATAATAATTTTTTTCTTTATAATGCTTCCTTTATTGCAACATAACTTTAATAATAAAATGCAATTGAGCATTATTTGTTCTCATTTTTATACTTTCTTTGCCCCCCTTTTTTAATACTTTCAGTTTAAAAAAAGATTTTTTTTTCATTTTCTTTAGATTTTGTTTTTTTAATTAAACCCTTTATTATGTACAAAATGAAAAAAGGAAAAACAAAAGGTGGAAAGCATATGAAATAGAATGTAACAATTTTTTTTTTTTTTTTTTTTTTTTTTTTTTTTTTTTTTTTTTTTGCATTTTCATAAAAAGTAAATTTTTAGGATTCGGATGAAGCCTGGTCCTGAAAAATGCGCATATTTTTAATTCTATACATTTTTAGAAACAAAATAGTGTGTCGTTCTTCAAAGAAAAACTTGTTTTATAAAATGAGACGTGAATTATGTTTCTAAGTTCAATTGTATTTATTTCATGAAGGAAAAACAGCATTTTTTTTTTCGAAAAATCACGTTTTTTCCAAACTTAAACATCATTGACGCAAGGGTTAAAATTATCCAAATGAGCTGAAACTTTGCCAATCTCATTTTCTTGTCTATTGGCAACTTTTGGGGGGTCCCCCATAAAAAATTCTAAATTTCTTGTGACCACCCTAATGCGTAATGATGCATATCTATATCACTTTTTATTTAATTCTCGGCAACCAGTATATTTATATAGAAATATTAATCCTGTAAAAAATACAAAAATATAAACTTAAAAATCTATCTTAAAATTTCTGGTGTATAATCTTTAATATAACAGTAAAAAAAATAATTCTAAAAAAATAACTTATGCATTTAAGGGTTAAATTTTACAAAATAAAAAATTATATAAAATAAGGTATTTAGATTTATACTTATTGAAATATTTACTAATTTGCAATAATTTATTTTTTACTTGTATTGCAGATGTGCAACATAAGAAAAGGCTGACGTATTATACGAAAAATGTCTCACTGATTTTTTTTCATTATTTTTCCTGTGTTATAAACCTTTCAGAGAATCATATATAATTTTTTCTAAAGAAAATAAAAAATCATGCATTTAAGTGCATTATTCCAGGGCCTCTGTACCCCCACTCAAGCTACGCAAATGGCAATTAGCCCATCGATACTCAAAACGTTTTGCAAAAAGTATTCTCACACCAACATTTTCTAAAGGTAATAGTCGCTTTATATTAAAGCCGAAATTATGTGATTAAATAAAACAAATATATATTTTTTTTTTATGTGGAAACTTTTTGGCCCGCAAGCATGATGCGTATGAACCCTGTATATATATCTCTGGATGATATTTCGTTATATATTTTTTAAAGTGTATATTAACAAACTATATACAAAGTATATATTGTATCTATAATGTATATACCGTATAGTCCTAAACGTCCCGCAAAAACTTTCACACGCGTCCAGAAGAAAGTAAACATTACCCGCTAAAGCATCAATTCATTCGCGCATTTCCTGGTTCAGCATCAACTGAGGCGTAAAACAATTAAACATGAACGAATATTTGTCTTTAAAACATCAAATATATAGCATGGAAATATTCACATAATTAAACATTTCAGTCTATTGAAAGTTCGTAAAACAATTCTTACCTGGTTAAATAGCCGGTAAACGTGAGAGAAACTTTGTTTGCAGTTAGCCCATAATACTAATACCCAATTCATACGGCGCGAAGTTTGCTGTTCACATCACTCTTCAAATAATAGTGGAAGCGAGCTGAGACTAGAAAGCTCACCACTCCCTGGTTACTATAGCAACTTCTCATAGACACAGAAACGGCTACATAGCTACCTTTCATTTCCTATACCTGCTAATTCATTCTCTCGACCACGTGGTTTGCACATTTCTTTTTTAGATACTTATTCTTTTTTCGGAACTCGATCGAAGATACCGACAACAGGTTTGTCTTTCTTCTAACTATTAATTCTACAGACAATACGAGTTTCATCACGAAAGGGTGATAAAACTTGAACGAGACGAAAGGGTAAATAAATCCTCTTTTTGTTTACAAAAGCGATACCTTAGTAGATATTAAATTACTGTTGTAGAGTTGTTCATGGTCGGAAATTTGTTTAAGTTCTGCGAGAAATTATCATCGAATTTAATTATTACTTAGCATCCTTTTTAATAGTGTTCTCAACATTTTTATTTTCCCGCTTTACGACATCAGTTTTTCTGAAAATTTTGCATGTATATATGTAGTATATGTAGGGTAGATGTACCAGTAATGGACACCCTTAAAGAATTTCTTTAAAAATTATTTTTTTATTAATAGTTATAATTATCATATTCCAGTTTATTCAATATTATATTAATCTATCAACAATATTTAACCATTCTTATAGCCTCATTTCGCCATATGAATAGAAATTTAATTTTAAATAACAGAAATATATCAAAACACCCAAAAGCCCAGTAATGGACACCCTCTGGCCCAGTAGTGGACACCCTCTGTTCCAGTAATGGACACCCCATAAAAAGTAATAAATATAATTGTTTTTATGACTGTATTTAGAACCAGAATTTAATGAATACATACTAATGAAACAAAATAGTTATTTTTAAATAAATTTAACAATTAGGATACCAGTAATTAATAAAATATTTATGATAATCATTTACTGTTTCCATCAATTATTGTAATTATCAGAAGATCAATGTTTTAATTATTTTAGATGGATAGTTAAAAATACTAAATGTCAGACAATTACAGCTATCAAATTATTGAAACAGTGGTGGATTTAAAAGGTAATAATAATAAAAAGAAAAGTTTTGGAATATTAATGTTTAGTTTTGTGTCACTATTTTTAACAATCTTCCAGAGATTACTTGATATATCATTTATAATAATTAATATTACAAATATGAAAGAAATGATATTGTGAGTTGAATATTTTAAATACTAAATAAAATAATTCCAAAATGAAACTGTAGAACTGATGTTTGAGGCCACTGATCTGCAGATTTACTAGTTTCATGAATATTACCTATAACTTTCATTAATAGTATTACATTTTTTTTTTAATAAGGAAACATTTAAGACAGAAAATGGATTTTTAATAGCTTCTGTAACTTAATTATTTTTATTTGAACGGAGAGGGATTAAGCCCTATGAGCCCCTCTTTGACTGTGCTCTTAAACTCTATTTTCTGCTTCCTGGCTGGTTTTATTGCCAGATTATAAAATATGTGAGGTATATATATATGTACTACATAAAAAAATAAATAAAATAAAATATCGAAATTTGATTAATCACATAAAATAACTTAAAAGCAGCTATTTATAAAAGTTTTGGTATTATTACATTTTGGTAAGTATAATTTAAAAATTTAATTTGATTATTTAGGTTTGCAGTTAAGCCAGAGTATTTTATGCACTATAAACATTACTAAAATTACATTTTTAGCAAAGTCTACATGGAGTGTCCATTACTGGAAAATGACTAATTAACCATCCCAGTAATGGACACCCCCTCTTAAAACCTTAAAAAGAAATGAAATTTTGTAAATAGCCATTAGTATATAAAATTCAAAGTTTTCTATTGCTACTCAAAAAAAACATTCAAATTTTGCAAGAAAATAAATAATATATAAATTAATTAAACAGCTCTTAACCTCTTCATTAAGATTTTCACAGAAAAACAGCAAAACTTTGAAACATTATTTTTTGCTTCCTGGTTGGTTTGATTAAAAGTGTCAACAATAACATAGTTTTATAAAACATACAAGGGGGAATTATTAAAAAAAATAATTAAAGCTAAATATTTATTAGTTATTTTTTTATGAACCAAAAACATCAAGGGGTGTCCATTACTGGAAAAGTGTCCATTACTGGTACATCTACCCTATATGCATGTGTGTGTGTGGAAAATATACAATTTAAATTGATCGAATTTTGAAACTTTTAATTTCATAAACTTTGTGGTTTTTTAGCTTCTAAAGATATCTTATAGGCCACGGTTGTAACTAGTGTTGCCAGGTGTGCACCGTAAATCGTTGCTCAAAACGCTCTGAACACCAGTATTTTAACGGCTTCCCTTACTATCCCGATTTATCTCGGGTTTCTTGTGTGGTGCAAATTATTATTGTACCGAGATAACTCGGGTATACAGGACTGTCACAGGCAACTATTTTTCTTTTCTTCTCGCACCACTATTTAAAAAAAATACTTTTTTAGTATAGTTCTCTTGCAAATGTTGGCAAACTTCATAAGAAAGGTTTTTGTTTTGAGAAAGTGCTGCGAGGTCGAATTAAAAAATAAGTTATTAAAAATAACAAAAAAAAATGAGGATTATTTCATTTTTTTCAATAAATGGTAAGGGAAGCGGTTAACCCTTTCCGGCATGCTATGTTAACCCTTTAATGGGCAAGTCAATTCTATGGCTGAAATGGTGAAAAGATTCACTGCCACCAGAATTTGCTAACAAATTGATTTGAAAATAAAAATCGTTTAATCCTTCATGTGCATTATAAGAATAAAATATTGTAATAAACATTCCGTTCCGAATCGATCAATTTTCAATAAAAATGAAATGGTAAATACATTGCCCGATAAAGGGTTAAACTCTGTCCCACTTAATTTTAATTCCCAAATGCCACAACGGCACCAGTATTTTAAAATGAATTTTTGTCTTTGACACTGTACGCGAAGAAAAGTTTTTACTTTTGTCCAAATAAATTTGTTCGCAAGTCCCTGTCTGTGTTGCAAGATGGGCTACTTTTTTAAATATCAGATTCTTGATAGGCACCACTTTTTTTAAATGGCAAGATGTGCCTTATATAATGACATATTAATTAAGGAGAAAAGAGAGAAAATTTTACCGTTTCAAAAAAGTGATGCCAATCAAGAAATCTGAATTTTAAAAAAAGTAGCCCACAGCTAACACTAGTCCCTGAGTCAATCAATCATATCAGTGTTTTAGCAACAGAACTACTTTGAGCCGGAAAGGGTTAAACTAATTTTCTCCACCTTATCTAATGGCAGAATTGTCTGCGATTAAAGCGGGCGAAATAAACTGCATAAAATTAGTGGTGTCAAGAGCATTGGGAGCCCTGATTTACTCGGGACACCTGGCAACACTAGGTGCAATACATTATTAACCCTTTATGGGGCAAATCATTTCTATTCGCAAAATGTTAAAATGACTGAATGGCGCCAGAATTTACAAACAAATTTATTTGAAAATAAGTAAAAGCATTTCTCACGTAGTTTTAAAAGTGGTACATTTTCATTCAAAAATTCTGGTGCCAATGTGGTATTTAGGGATTAAAATTACGTGGTCCAAAAATGAACTACTGCCCTTCAAGGGATTAAACAATCAAAATAATTTATGCTTTTAAAGTCATATAATTATATTAATACATCACAGACTCATAAAATCAGAAACTTTTAGTTACAAATGTGGCAGATTTTTTAATGCAACGATTTCTCATTTAAATGAGATGTACGATAATTATTTTTCAGTGTCAGTATTTCAGAAAAATTAGTTTCTCCTTATTTTATCGCAATAAGATCTTACCGGGTAATTCAGTTAGTAAGCAGAAAAATTGCATAAAAACGTCTAAGTATAAGATAAACTACAGGGGATTTTTTTTTTTTTTTTGCAACATTTCCTTTTACTTTCTAGTATTTTTTTATTTTTATCTTGAAGAAAGCGATAACAGGAGACGGGTCCTGTAATTCGGACACATAATTTGGGTTTATTTGCAATTTTTCTGCTTACTGTCGTATTTTACATAATTTTGAGGATATATATCTATTTTTTATTTCGTCGCTATAGGCCAATGTTGTTCAAAAGTCGTAAAGGTAAACTTTTTAAAGAAAGATAACTTTAATATTAAAGAACCAAAGTTATCTTAACCTAATGTATGCTGAGTTCAGTTGATGAAATGTTTTACATATTTTATTTTATCTATTAAATAAAGTTTCTGATAGAGTTATGTTTATTTTACTTTAAAAAAGCTTAGAAGGTGACAGCTACAGATTATCAAAATATTATGAAAACAAAAATAATGACCAAAGTGGTTGCAACTACTTAATATTTTTCTAAAGTATTTGATTGTAGTATTAATTGGTCGACAATACACACGTTTATTTTCCACTCCACTTTTCTTGCTAACCATTATTTCCAAATAGTAATCAACATCTTATTTATCAGATACCTGGCATTGAATAAAGTGACTATTTCGATTCGCACACAGTGGTTCTCAGAAAGCGGGATTTTCAATTTTGCCTCAGAGCTATATAGTCAAATCCCAATTTTTAAATCCTACTATTTCTGAACAGTAATATTTGCCATATTTAATCTCAAAAAATTATTACAATTGATTATTAAAGATTATTACTCAAGAACAGGATGCCGTAAAATAAAAACCATAACATTTACGATGAACAACAGTGGGATGAATAGGTTAAATACCACCGTAATTTCCGGCGTATAAGCCGCGGCTAAAATACGATTAATGGAGTTAGGAATAAAAAGGAGGAGACATATAGTGTATTGTCTAACAGTTACGAGCGAAGTAACTGAGAAAGTTGTCACAAGATGGCGGCTGTTTTTTAAATCGGGTAAACTTCCCACTAGTAAATTTGGATAGAAAATTTCGTCTTATTTAAGCGTTTTAAAAACATGTATAATAATCACTTATAAACAAATTAAGTTATATAATGCTATAAAAAGTGATAGAATATCTTTATTAAGACTTACGATCGTCCTAGTCGCAAAACCATCCATGAAAATAAAAAATATAGTATGCAAGAAAATAGTTCAAATTGAGTCCAACCAATTAGCAGGAGTATACGAAATACCTTTCAACAAAGAAGATGGAACAAAGCAGTTTTATATAGGTATGACAAGCAGAAAACTTAAAACTAGAATCAAAGAACATATAGCAGACATCAAATACAATAGAAGAACCACAGCTTTGGCCAGATTATGCAGCGAAGAACTTTACAGGATCAGGATCACTCTGCCAGGGAGCCAACCAAAAATGGCATAGGCATGAACCCCTGACAGAAAAGTACCCTCTGCGACCTGCAAAACCACAGCTGGGGAATAGCCCAAGAAATACAATGACAAAAAAAAAAAAAAGTAAAACTTACAAAGAGCGCCCTGGCGCAGGAAAAGTGGTTAAAATAAAACAAAGATTAAAAATCAAAATTTATATTTTATAAACGAAAAATGCTTATTTAGTTCGTTGTAAATAAGTCTGAGTCTGTGATAATTTGATTTCGAGAGCAGTATGTTACGCATGTTCCAGCTAAGTGTCCGGTTACGGATAAAGTTAAATGAAGTAGGCATCAATGGACATTTACCAAACAGATAATGTTTGACATCACCGATGTTTCCACATAGACATTTATCACTCTGGCGTTTTCCCCTTTTATAAAGATAACTAGGAAATGCCCCATGTGCAGATATAAAATAGGCATGGACTTGCGAGAAACACAAAAATGAGGTATCCACTTTTTTAATAATACTATGCGTGTCTCTTCCCTTATCGCTATAAGACCATTCGTTCTGCCAAATTTTAATAATATTGCTTTTGTAGAACTGCTTCACAAACGAAACAGGGATAGGAATGTTTATTTCAGCATCAAATGTACCAGTCTCAGTGACTGATTTGGCAAGGTAGTCTGCGCGCTCATTTCCGACGAAACCAACGTGGGATTTAATCCAGCCTATATTAATAGTTTTATTATGCAATAGTCGTAAATTCGTATAAATATTAAAAAGAATTTCGTCCGTTGGAAAAAGATTTTGAAGCGCTTGAACTGAGGACAAGCTGTCTGTATAAATGTGGAATACACTGTATGAGGAGTCTCTACACCACTCAATTGCGGAATCTAAGGCGGTAAGTTCAGCCTGGTATACCGTATTAAATAATTTGTGAAGAACCTTTACAGATTGAATTTAAAAATAGCAAGTTAATTTATCCATCAAGATTTTATTTACCATCCATAGTCCGAGAATCAATAGAAATATTTTTACGCAACGAGAATATTTGCAATGATTCCGTGTCCCTTGATTTACCTAGAATTTGGAAAGAGATACTAAGTAATTGTAGAAACAATAGTAAAAATTTATCCAAACTCGCATATAGCCAAGTTAATTTTATTTTATTTTATGTTTTGCAATGTTTTTTAGTATGCTTGATGTCTCGTGACATTGTTTACCATGTTGTTTTTAAATTATGTGAAAATTAATCCACACTCGCAAATAGCTAATTTAATTTTTATTTTATTTTATGGTTGCAATATTTTCATTATGCTTCATGTCTCGTGACATTGTTTACTATATTATTGTTTTTAAGTTATGTGAAAATATTTTCTATTATGATTGATTTTGAAAATGTCGCCGATTGTGCGATGAAACGATCGTAAGTCTTAATAAAGATATTCTATCACTTTTTATAGCATTATTTAACTTAATTAAGCGTTTTATTCATAGAAATATTTTATCACAGACATGGTAAAATTTCCTATTTGTTTTAACTGGTGTCAGTTTGCTCAGGTATAAAAATCTTTTTCAGTGACACTGACAGGAGGTTGTCTAGTATCTAACAATATGGCGGAAACGCAGGGCCTGACTACAGTCAAAGTAAACTTCCACCAGTAAAAATGAATATCTGTTTCTGCTATTATTTATCACTGAAATTCTGAATTAATAAGAGATTTAAATAAGGAGAAAATTTCTATTTAAATTAACTGGTGGAAGTTTGTCCTGGCGTTAAACAACCCCTGCAAATGCAGTTACAGTTGAAGCTTCACGTTTTTAAGGAAGTGTCGCTTCCTCTTAATTCATAGTTCCATGGCTAACATAAGTCTGTTTTCAATCACAAATTTTATTTGATAGACATAATAAAACAAGTACCAAGTAGAAACTGATTGTATTTCATTACATAAAGTTTGTGGTTGGAAACATATTTATTTAACCCTAGAACTACCGAAAATTTTACTCAAGTTTTATAAAAACATTTTACACCAGAATTTTTACTTAAAACTATTTAATTTGTTTATTTAACTTATTATTGTCTGATTTATAAATTTAGTTTGTTTTGAAGAAATTTCTGGTTTGAATAAATATTTTGAATGTACATGTCGGGTCCATTGGACCCTTCTGGTAGACAGAGGGTTAAACCTCTGTCTTTACACCGGGAATCATCGTATTTTACGGTCCCATATTAACCCACTACCCGCTGGTGTTGCGCTGGCGCAACGGTAAAAATAATTGGTCATGCTTAAATTTATTACATTCGTACCACTATTTTAGAATTAACAAATTTTCCTTTTTTATTGGCAGAAACTTTCCGAGTTTAATAAGGCTAGACTTACCTTTCTAAATTTGCTGTGGCAAACGGTTTTCAGCAAGAAATTTGAAAATTCCTACTTTACAGTTTTGGCGGTTAATGGGTTAAATCGATGCTGCGCATCCCATACTAACCGACATAAAGGATTTTTTAGTATACTTGATCGCGGTTTTAAAAATTTCGAAAAATAATGTACTTTGTATATATTTTAGGATATTATACTGTAGTTGCCTTTTGTCAAAATAATGTTTACAAAAAAATTTCGAGTTTGAATAATTTATTTTTTACTCACAGTAAAGTCTTCAGAAATTATGTTAAAATTATACTCTTCTGATCTGAGGTACACAAATGTAGACCTCTATTCTTTTCGTCGTAAAAACTGAACTGATTGATTTTTTTACATTATTATATTACTTCTATATAGCTTAACCCATTAAGGACCAGCACGTTTCACAGGAATTTTATTCAGTTCGCAACACTTTTTGTTAAGCACTTACTTGTACTTTAAGAATCACTGAAATGTGTTAATTAAAAAAGGTATATTTTACTTTTCTCTTTTACTGGTATCAAAAGAAGTGTAAAAATCACAAATATAATGTTGCGAAAACGCAACGTCAGTCTTTAATGGGTTAATGTTTTTTAAACAAAACCAATAAATGGCAGCACTAATGCTTATTTCCTCATAAAATAAATGTTATTTTCGTGTGAGTTTACAAAATGCCTTCAAGACAATATGGACAAGAAAGTAAGAAATTTTCATAATTATTTAGCTTAACCCTTTCAAGGGCGGTGGTATATTTATCAGGGTTGCCAGATTGGCCCCCATTTTCATTCCGAAAGATTTTATTTCCATTTTCATTTGCGAATTCACATCGGAACTTCCTAAAAAAAATCTTCACTTTAAGTAATCACAAAATATCTGCCATTAAATAAACCAAAAAATACTATTCGTATTTTCTGGTATGAATTCGAAATTTCGGAATAAAAACGGAAGACAAACAAGCAACTTTGATTTTTATGAAACCGCTTACTTTGAATTTCCAAAAGCCACAATGTACCAGAATTTTCGGTAGAAAATTTTCCTTTTATTGTATATGTGAAATATAGCTTTTTCATATTTTCAAATAAATTTGTTTGTAAATTCTGGTGTTATTCATTTATTTTAATATTTTAACAATGAAAGTGCGTTGCCCCTGAAAGGATTAAACCATTACAATAAAAATTTTGGGAATCTGTAAATCATTCATTTGTTTAACACTAGAACGTTCATCAGGTGTCGATTCGAAACAGACCATATCATTAAATGTCTATTCGGACCAAAAATTCATTTATAAAATCAGTTAAATATACTCACTATACTATATAAAAATACCTCACAGAACTAAGTTAAATAATCAAGTTAAACAGTTTTAAATACAAATTCTGGTTTGAAATGTTTTCGTTAAGGTTGAGTAAAATTTCCGGACGTTCTAGTGTTAAAGCCCTGAAATTTGTTATTGCATGAACTTAGGTCATTGATAATTAAATTGATATTTTAAGGGTCTAATAACTTTAGATGACTTTTTTATGAACATAAATTACTAATCCCCTAAAGTATCAATTTCTGCAATGGAGCTGAGTCTGTCATCAACGGTGTCATTTTGCTTGTGCAAAAACAAAGAATGTGTATTTGTAGTGTTATTTTAACCTGAGCTCTCAAGAGGTTATTAGCAATATCAATTGAAACCAACTGTCATGCTTTTTCGTTACCGCAGATTTCGGAGATTTAATAAGAAAAAATTTACTATTAAATTTTAGTTATATGAAAAGAAGCTATAGCATATTCATTATGTTGCCATGTCTCCCATTTTTGACTTTTACTAATTTATAATAGAAATATATGCTTCTTATTATAGCAGATATCCGGGATTTTTAAAGGGAATTTTTCTGTATGGAAAAAAGTGATAGTCAAAAATCGATACGAATGCGGCAACTACGCATATTCTTTAAAAATGGAAGCCGGGGTTTGCTCATTAAAATCAGCTTTATTTAAGCCACGATTTAAAATTATTTATTTTCTTTCAAACATTGATTTCAATAGCTTTTAAACATACTAGGGGATCCAAACAGGGGCTTTCCGGGTTAGAAAAAATATGTACAAACCAATGGAATTATTAATAAAGAGGAGGAGACGTATAATATAGTGTCTACCACTTTCGAAAGAAGTACCTGTGTAGGTAGTCACCAGATGTCGGCTGCTTTTTTACATCGGATCAACAGGGTCTGATTACCTCCGGGGAAACCTTCCGCCAGTAAATTTAAATATAAAATTTTGCCTTAACTACAACAGAACTTCTGCATGACTAAGGCGTTTAACCCCCTAGTGCATGATTTTTTATTTTTTATTTCAAAAAATATATTTTCTTCCTTGACGGCCATAAATCACAGGAAAAATATTGAAAAAATTTTCGCTCTTATATTTTTTAGTACTTTGAAGTTTTTTAAATTGTTGCCAAATGGCCAACACCATGCATTAACACAAAAAAAATTTTTGAACTTTGCCAACTAGCAACATTGTGCTGCTTTATTGCAATTTTATTTTTGTAAATTATAAGATTTTAAATGCATATAATACTTTACATACACTTAGAAAAATAAAATTATATATATATATATATATATATATATGTTACGAAACAATTTAATGAGTGTAGTTGAAATATCACATCGTGCTTATTACGTATTACTGGAGTCATACCACATTTTAATCAGCCGTTGGTGATGTTGTAAGCAATCCTACCACTTAGCACAAGCATTGCTAGCGGAGGTATCAACTCTGTGAAAATATAGCAGCTGTAGAGCGATGATAATATTGGTATAGTCCAATCAAACACTTATTATTTCATTATGAAAACAAGGCAGCGTGAGTGGCGAAAAAAGGCGTATGAAGAAATATGGGGTTTTCCCAATTAAACACGTGGAAACGTAGTCATAGAACAACTGTTTATTCCATCAGAACATACCAACACTGAACAATTCCCGCAGATGAGAAATCAGAGCATTCCACTCGAGCTTAAACTAGTTACTCATGCTAAATAGATGTTAATTTACGAAATGAATATTCTACATGGCTAAGGACACCGGGTATCAGGTTATGTAAACAATCACAGCACAAAATCTCTCCTTCTGAGCTCAGGCTCTCGCTATTTATGAGAATACGCGGAGGAATTCCGATTGAAATGAAAACTTCAAGCTAAACCAACGAAAATCACGAACGAGCCTCGAAGTGAAACTGGGATCCGACACTCAGCCAATGGAGAGCGATCAAGAAACGTCACAGGAAAGAATCCCAGCGCCGCTAATGGAATGATTTCGATGTGAAAAGGTTGTCTCCCAGCTGGCGGGAAAAAGATATGAAATAGAATAAAAAAGTAAAAATGGCTTTGATAAACATTCGAAAAATAAGTAACTGCGTTCAGAACTTTACAGTTTAGTAGACGATAAAAATTAATGAAGGGATTAAAAGTTTAGATTACGTTTTTGAATAAATCTATTATTAAGATACGCGTTTTAAAAATATAGGAATTTAGCTAGAAATAAATAATAGAGCGTATTAAAAAAAAAGGGAAATAATGAATAGGCCGGCAATTTAGAATAATTTAAATGAATAGTAAAAGGTAAAATTTTTATATAACATATATATGTATGCATATACATATATATATATATATATATATATATATATATATATATACATATACTATATATATATATATATATATATATATATATATATATATATACATATACTATATATATATATAATAATTTTAATCCAAAATTTAACTTACAAGTTACGTAACAATATTAACCAAAATTCTAAATAAAGACGGCATGTAATAATATTATACATTAATTGTTTTCTATCAACAAAATAATAATGGTACAAATTATAGTTCTAATATATTAAATGAACATATGAAGTTAGATGCTACAGTAGAATCATTTTTAATTTATAAAGGAATAAGGAGATATGCTGTACTGATACAGAACACAATAGAAGTATTGTAAAAAATATAATTAAATAAATACATAATAAAATGCGGAAAAGCAGACATATTTATCCTGTATTTTAAACCAATTGAAATCATTTAAAATTTAAAAACCAAAATGGCCTTATAAAGCGTAATATCACATGCAAAATACAATGAAAAAATCATAGGCTAATAAAATGTACTCCATAAATATACGGGCATACAGCAGAATACTATAGAATTTTATATCAATAATATTTATCAAAGTTATGAATGGTAACCAATAGAACATTTATTGTTTTTGTTTAAACATAGAGGTACGAAACACTTAATGCATTTTACTCTAGTGTAACCTATACAGCCCAGAACTTTACACCATTATTTTTTATTTTAATGTTGTGGCCAGTGATCAATTTTATCCTTCCTGATATCTTTAGAAGTTTCATAAAACTGAAAACAATGCAGTACTAAGTTGTTACTATAAAATTTTAATCATTGTTTTATTTTTTTTTATTTATTTATTTTTTTTTTTTTTTTTTTTGATGATGTAACTGGTACTTTCAGGGAGCATGGACACGGAAGCAAAAGGGAAGGAGAATACAACCTCTTTATATCTGAAAAAGAAGTATTTTGGCCATTTTGTATCATTTGGCTCCTGTTTAACAAAAAACTTATATCTGCCATTAGGGGGGACCCTCAAATCGGTAGTCCCGGGGCAGCTGCCCGCATGCCCCTGCATTAGTCACGCCCTAGTTTTACAATAAACTGAGAAGATTTTGTATTTAATAAGAGTCGTTTATCGAGTTAGGGTGATATATGGTGATATATGGTGATATATGGTGATAAAAGTTTTAAAAAAATTAAATATCATGCGAACCAATTGTGAAAAAAACAATGCTCAAAATGTTTACAAAAGCGGAACTCAATTCATGATGTTGCCAAATGGCAACAAATATATATTCATGTGCATGCAATTTTTGTTCCAATAAACATTACTGAAAATTATTTAAAATAACTTTTAAAAGTATATTATTTTCAGAAACATTTTTTTGAAATGAAATTTTGCATGTTAAATATTTTTTATATGAGTTAGAAATCCAACTATAGCTAACAAAATGGACGGTATCAAAAGTTGCTTTTTATTTGTAATTTATAAACAACTATTGCCAACTATGATACTTTTTATGAGCTAAACCTAAATATAGGGTCAACATGAATACGTAAAGCATAAAGTTGTCAAGAGACAACGGTAAATAAGCAATAAGGAGGGAAAATGTCCCCAAAAAATATCCCCAAAATTCTTTCTTTTCGATCTTCATTTCCTCCCGATACATAAATAAAGAACCTGCTCATGCGCGAGCGTTTTCCCTCTTGAAAGTACAGAGATGAATTTTTAATGAAAGCTTTTTGTAATTTTTAATTAATAACTCAGCCAATTATTAGAAATTAAAAGTTCTAAGTCTCAGGTGCACCAGGATAGGCCTTGGACTAATTTCATACAAATTTACAGCCTTGCACATGAGGTAGATTTTCCTAGCTATCGCTCATACACACACAGAGCGAAACTTTCTTTTATTTGTATAGATATAGGCCACTAACTGTATCAAAAAGCATTTTTATATGAAAAATATCAATAATGTATTCCTATAAAGTTTTGATTTTTTTTTAAAGCAACGGTTCTGTATTGCCGTATTTGCCGCATGTTAGGCATTAATAGCCGAGGAAATCGTCAAAGATTTCGTTACTTACAAGCATCATTTTTTATTATGACAATTTTAGTCGTTAAACCCATTTTGGTCGTAAGCATGCATTCAAACAATTCTGTTTGGATCCAGAAATCTTATTTAGTAATTGAAGCCAAATATTCACCGCAATCTGATAAGTTACATTTTATTTTAAAAAGTTTCTGAGTCGAAAAATGACTGTTTGATCCGCGGATTATACGCCGGAAGTTATGATATTTCTTTTTTATTCAGAAATTCTGAAAGAGGAACTTTTACTCTAGGTTGTAATGAAAAGTCAGTCCACAAATAAAGCAAAAATTACTATCCAAAATTTCTGGTATCTGTTCTAAAATTCTGAATAAAAAAGAATTATCTGAAATGACGCATAAATCCACTAAATATGCAAGTGTGTTAAGCGCGTATATAAACGCGTTCGATTATATATCTGTTAAGTTTGTGTTTCATTAAGATTAATTTGTTTATTTTTTGAATGAATTTTAATTTCGATATGGAATATTAGTTGGAAACAAATGCTGAACATTTTGTATTGTTTGTAGGGCAAAACGAATTAATCTTTCGCAATCGGGCTGCACGCAATACAGATAGATTTTTTTTTTTAAGTTATGCTCGAAAATTTTAAAAACCATAAAAAATCAGCAAATTGAGACACAGTTTTCAAACAAATTGCATTTACGAGAATATTTGTTTCAATTCGATGCTGGAAAAATTAAAAATGTGCATGTTTAGAAGTTCAAAAAGTTGAGGTAAAAGAAAATGTATTGGTTTAATCAATTAATGCTGTTCCTAACAGGGTTGGGAAAAAAACGGGTTTTTTTTTGTAAAAAACCAAAAAAACCGATTTATTTGGTTTAAACGAGGTTTTTTTTTGGTTTAAACCGGGTTTTTTTTAAATATAATTTCCTATTGCATACAGATGCATATCTGTTGATAAAATAAACATTTTTGGATATTATATAAGTAATATAACTTTTAAAAATATTTAAATTAAATAATTACAGTCAATTATATAGAAAATTGAAATCATTTCTAATTTAAATATTAATAGTAACAGCTATGTTTTATGTTCAAAGTCAACTGCTCTACACAGTGAAGCATTGATACCTTGAAAATCATATGAAGATTACTTTGATTAATAATATAATAATCAATCAATAAACATTTGATGCAGTTTCATTAATATAATATATTATTCTGTGGTTGTTATTATTATTTTTTTTTTAATATCCAAATACTTCTGGTTATTTTGTTATCTGAGTGATAACTCCAAGTGTCCAAGTCAACATATTTGGCCATTAGATTCAGTAATTAATAGAAAAGATTGATTGGTATTCTTGAAATGCTATAACTAGCACTAAATTTTTGCAAGCTGTGCTATTCAATTTGATATCTTAAGTTACTCTTTTAAATTCTTTAAGGATAATCTTCCCCAATCCCAATCCAGAAAATTTTCTTTTACAACTTAACCAAAATCTTAAAGATCATTGTATTTTGTTATTAACTGCTGTAAATAATCTGCATTTTATCAATGAAAATATCTTATGCTAAATATTCAATATTATTTATCTATTTTATCTTTTCTAATTTCACATGTTTTAAGAAAAATCTTTAGGGTACCAGATATGTTCATCAGCACATGCTAATTTTCATTCTACATGCATAGAAACATGACCTAGGCTCATTATGTCACATGTTGACTGCTGAGATGAAGTGTTAAAAGAAGAAATTACTTCTATTTATGATTTAAAACAATTAAATTACAAAAAAGAGAAAATATTATATTAGATTTTTTCTAAAAAAACCAAATGGTTTTTTTGACAAAAAAACCAATTGGTTTAAACCGTGGTTTAAACCATGGTTAAAACCACTTGGTTTAAACCGTGCCAACCCTGGTTCCTAAGTCTCTTAAAAATATAAAATAAAACATTTTTCCATTTTTTTTCCTTTGTTATTTTATTTTATTTTAATTTATTTAAAAAAAGTTCACAAACATTATTAGTAACTTTAATCTAGAAATTTATTTTGTCATTAATCAAAAAAATCTATCTTATGAATTTTTGTCATGTCATTGCTTTTGGTAATATTTCCCTAGATATTATATTCTTTGAATATAGAATTTGTAACTTGGAGAACTTGTAAAAATTAAAAAAATATTTAGAACCCCCCCCCCCTACCGAAAATAAAGAAAATAAATTCATTGACTCCACTCTTAACCTTCCGTCTACCAGACGGGTCCATTGGACCCGACATGTACATTCAAAATATTTATTCAAACCAGAAATTTCTTCAAAACAAACTAAATGTATAAATCAGACAATAATAAGTTAAATAAACAAATTAAATAGTTTTAAGTAAAAATTCTGGTGTAGAATGTTTTTATAAAACTTGAGTAAAATTTCCGGTAGTCCTAGGGTTAAACTGACTCCTCTGCATGCATGGACTGCATGCCTATGTCGAGAACCATGGATGCAAGATCTTAAATCTTAGAAATTATTTCAATCTTAACCCTTAAATGCCCGATTTTTTATTTTGCTTCGAAAAAATTATATATGGTTCTCTGAAAGGTTTATTGCAAAGGAAAAATAATGAAAAAAATCAGAGATATATTTTTCGTATAATACGTCAATCTTTTCTTTTGTTGCACATCTGCAATACAAGTAAAAACTACTGTCGTGTGGCTGTTTTAGGCTAAGATATTGCAAATTAGTAAATATTTTAATAAGTATGTCTCCAAATACCTTATTTTATATAATTATTTATTTTATAAAACTTAACCTTTAACCCTTTAATCCCCATGATAGAATACGTTCTAGAAATTACGTAGTTCGGAAAATCTGACTTAACACCAGAAAGTTTCAATGGTTAATTTCGCTTTATTTAAATACGGAATGTCTGTTATTAATGAAAGCAAATATTGCTATTTTAATTTTCTGGTGTGATTTAGGTATATATGAATAAAAAAGATCTATTAAATTCAAAACACTGTTGTTTGCATTTATGCAAAGCTGTGCACAAAAAGGTTAATTGAAAAACATGGAAAGTAGAAATTTTTTCAATGAAAAATTCAAATGTTCATAAAAGTTTTAATAAGTTATACAGACAATCTATGCAATTGCATTCTTTTGATATTAGTAAAACACGCTTCGAAGATTTTGCACACGAAATCTATTTCAAATTTCATTATGAATAGAAGTCTTCACACTTTTCTGCGATAGTTTTCAAAATTTTCATTCGTAAAAGCATATTTTTCCTATAGTTTTAAAAATAACTAATTATTACTAACAAAAGTTAGTTATTACTATTCACGCTTAGTTAGAGAAAGTCAGTATTTTTTTTTTTTTTTTTTTTTTTTTTACTTTGGCAATTAGACAAAGCATATATATAATTATGTAAGTATGGTTTAATGATACTTACATGAATGACAATCAATAATTAGTATAATATAATTATTAAATTACGTTATATAACTGTGTTTGAAGTATAATTATTATAACTTAGAAATAATACGTGTGCTTGGTAAATACATTCTTTGGAATTTCTCAGGAATATGGCACCACTATTTAAGAATAGAAAACACCTGTTTAAATTTTAAATCGCAGAATTAGAAACCACTTTGCTGAATTAGAAATGTTTTCCCCCAATTCAAAATGGTGAAAAAATTCTGATAAAGTTTGTGGTAAAACGTACAGTCGTGGGGGAAAAAAAGTAAACACCCCTTAACTCTGCAAAAATTATCGTGGAAGAAAGTGACTGGTACCACACGATTGGTAATAAAGTATACTTTTAAATGATGTCCGTAAAATTTGCTTAGGGGCCATCCACATATTAAAACAAACCATAACTTCGTTTTTTTTTTCAATAGCAGTACACAATTCTGACAGCATAAATGAACTCTACACCCTTCCATTAGCCTAAAAACAAATTTTTATGGAATTCGTACGATAAGTTTCCGAGAAGTTTATTATTTTAAAACGAGTGTATTTTAGGGGCTGTATCCAAATTGAAGTTCGGTACTCGTTTGTTGAACGAGAGAGCCCCCTTCTTGATCAAGGCATCCTAAGCGCCACACAAACAGGGTAGTGTAAGAAAATTCAAAATATCTAGTCACTTCTATGTTAGACGGCCCTTTATCCATCAATTTGCCGTTTTTTAAGCATAATTTGAAAAATACTTGGAAGAAAAATGTGAAATTTTGGATTTCCATAAAGCAGGACTTAATAAATCTAAATCCATCGAACAAATTGTAGGTTGCAAATCATATTTTTTTTTTCGAATATTAATTTCCTAATTCATAATTCATATCATAAAATTATCAAAATTGCAAATTCAACGTATTTATGTTTGGGTATTTTAGTATTATCGCTACACAAAAAATTAGCACATTAGGAGTAATAATTTCAGGAGATATTAATGAAAATATGAAAATGTAATTTAACATTAGAAGCACTAAATTTTGAATGTTTTTAATTCAAAAACTTATCATTCAAATCACTTGAAATTTGGTATTTAGGCATAGTTTTAATCGAAGATTTGAAATATCTTGTTAAAATTGGGTATTGACATTGAAAAAAATGAAGTTTGGGTTCATTTTAATATGTAGATGGCCCTCTAAGCACATTTTATATACATCATTTAAAAGTAGACTTTATTTTCAATCGTTCGGTACCAGTTACTTTCTTCTACGATGATTTGTTGAGGAATTAGTAGGGGTGTTTACTTTTTTTTCCACGACTGTATACACCTTGATGTGTCATTATAAAGAATAAGGGCTAATTCCATGAAAACTTGTCATGTCTGTCACACAGCTGAAAACCGCTATGCTTGTTGGCTACCAGGATTTCGGACGGAAAAATTTGACTTATTTTTTTCCGAAATATCTCATCAATTGAATAAAGCGAAGCAAACTTTTCGAAAATAACGGTGGCCAACAAGCATAGCGATTTTCAGCTGCGTGACAGACATGACAAATTTTCATTGAATTAGCCTAAGCTAAAATTTACTAATATATGTATTAAGTAGCGTTGCCTGGTGTCCCGCATAAATTGGTGCTCGAAATTCTGTGTACACCTGCATTTTAAAGTAATTTACTTTTCCTCATCTAATTGCAGAATTATCTGCGATTAAATATGGCGAAATAAACTGTGAGAAATTAGTGGTGTCAAGAGCATTTGGAGCCCTAATTTACGCGGGACACTTGGCAACACTAGTATGATGGTACCTTTTGCTGGAATTTTACCAGTAGTATATCCTCTTCGCTACTAAGAATTAATGTAATATAGGCTAATTACATGGGTTTTTGTAGTCTAAGTCACATAGCTGATAACTGCTATGCTTGTTGGCCACCGTTATTTTCGAAAAGTTTGCTTGCTCTCATTCAATAAATGAGATATCTCCGATAAAAAAAGGCACATTTTTGCGTTTTAAAATACTAGTACCCAAAAATCGTAGCGTGGGACTTACACTACAAGTACTCATGGAAATAGCCATTATTGATTATTACTGAATTATTTCGTCTTCAATTTGACTTCGGAGTAAGACGTTTAACCTATTTGCATTATTCCGAATTTTAGATACAGAAGCATATCATTCTAAGATTGAAATTGCAATTATGTTCGAGTGTCATTAATTAAATGGTAAAGAGCAGAGATCCACGTATGTGAATCCAGGGAGCGAAGAGGATAAACTCAGCACTCCCTTGAAGTATCCGGAAAGTTTGTGCCTATTGGTACATTTTTTCATATTCTATTCGTACCACTATTTTTAAAAATACGTTTTATAGTGTGTTTCTTTTGCAGATGTTGTCAAAGTATATGTGAAAGATTTTATTTTCAAAAAGTGGTGCCAGATGAATTTTAAAATATTACGTGAGTTGAGAAATAAACTTTTGGGGCAAACTTTGTTAGAAACAAACTCCTTGCTTTCGTTTGAGGAGGCATTCCATTGAACTATAAATAAATAGGAACTGACATATCCTCAAATTGGTGAGGGTGCAACAATAACCGGTTTTGTAGCGGCTCATGACCCTCTCAGCAATCTTCCACCAGTAAATTTGAACAGAAATTTTCTCCTTATTTGAAAGCCTTATTAATGCAGAATTTTAGTATAATTATGACTAAAAACTGATATTTATTTTTGCTGGTAGAAGTGCACTTCTGCGGTAGTCAGTCCCTGGATTTCCACCATATTGTGACAACCTAAATAACATCCTGCCAGTGTCTGTGAAAGAGGTTATAATACTCAGGCCAACGTCCACCAGTAAAAACGATTAGAAATTTTTACCATGTTAGTGAGAGACATTTTGCACAAATAAGCCGCTAAAATGAGGCGAAATTTTCTATTCAAACTTTACTGGTGAAAGTTTCCTTTCGACGGTAATCAAAAACTCTTTATCCGATGTAAAAAATCAGCCGCCATCTTGTGACAACCTCCTCAATTACTTCACTCGCAACTGGTTGACTCTAATCTATATGCATCTTCCTTTTTATTCATAATTCCATTAGACATTCTGATTCTCCCTCCCTACTCTCCGGACACTGCTCCGCCCGACTACTCTATGTTTCTTTTTCTCAAAAATTCTCTTCGCCAAAAATAATTGGCTCTTCGAATGACATAAAAAAACCATCTCGATAAGTATTTTGCCGTCAAACCACAAATGTTTTGGAAAGAAGGCATTATGAGACTTATGGACAGATAGAAGAAAGTTGTAGAACAGAGTGGCACCTATATAATTTAATAGGTGGTATAAAACCTATATAATATATGTATACTAAAATTTAAATCTTCTGCGTTTCAATTTTCCTTCAAAATCGGCACGAACTTTCCGGGAAGCCCAATAGATACATATTTCCGAACTTTTATGCTTTTTTAGTTATTACTAAAATTTCGTAGTAAATTTAGCCTTTTAACGCCTTGAGGGGCAGGTAATTGTGTTTCTGTAACGTCGAATTCACACCGGAATCTGTAAACAGATTTATTGCGAATTAAGAAAAAGCAATTTTACGACTTTTTTCCACAAAAGTTAGAAAAGTAAAATTTAATAAAATTTTTCTGGCGTAAATCTTCATTAATCTTAGGTGGGATAAAATATATCCCACCGCCCCTCATGGGGTTAAAAGAGGTCAGTCAAATCTGCGATTAAAAAAGCGAAAATTTCTATTAAGTTTTTATGGCAATAAAAAAGCGTACACATTGCTAGTAATAGAGATAATTATTTTCATTGATATACCGAAGCCATTGATTCAATATTTATTTTAAGGCCGCTGAATTTATTTCTGATATTTTTTTCTGTTTTCTAAGGTAATAAAGAACAAGTGGCTAAGTGTGATCACAGATAGCACAGAGGGTTTCGTTTAATATTCCTTTCAAAACACGTTATCCTTTTGCAAAATCTGTTAGTTCCACATTTCACAACCAGGGGGCGCACTCTATTCTAAACAAACGTCTGTCCGAACGAAACTTCGCTTTACAACCTATCCGTAGATATATTAGTCGAGGGAATCGGGCCCATAGCACCCGAGATAGGTAGGCGCCCCCTGTCGGTAAAAATAGAACTAAAATATTTAAGTCTATGCACTGTTGCCAGTGGGCTACTTTTTTAAAATTCAGATTCCTTGATTGGCACCACTTTTTTGAAATGGTAAAATTCGCCTTATTTAATGACATATTAATTAAGGCGAAAGCAAGGGGAATTTTATCATTTCAGAAAAGTGGTGCCAATCAAGAAATCAGAAATTTAAAAAAAATGTAGCCCACTGGCAACACTGAGTCTAAAGTGCGTAATATGAAAAAGGGGTGTCGGCAAAAGTTTAAAAAGTGCCCCCGGTTGAAAAGGGGGAAGGATAAAAAAATTGCTTAAAGTACACAAGTTAGAGCCCAGAGGGTTAAATATAAGATTTTTTTCGAAACTTTATGATTTGTCGTTTGATCGCAAATGTTTAGCTATAATATTGCAAAATTTCAAGTCTTCAACTTAATTAGGGGCTGGGTTAGAAAGAAAATCTTAAAATACACAAGTTAGAGCCCATAGAGTTAAATATAAGACTTTTTCAAAATTTTAGGATTTGTCGTTTGATGTGAGGTGTTCAGCTATAAGTATGCAAAATTTCATGTCTCTAACATATATAGTTTCTGAGAACGGGCTCTGTGACGGACAGACAGACAGACAGAGGAGCGAGACGAATCGGGTTTCGTCAGATGAATGAAACCCTAAAAACTAACCAGAAAAAGTGGGTATAGGATTTCTAAGAAGAAAGTAGCAAACATTGGAAATCACTCAAAAACACGTTATTGAAAAATCTTTTTTTATGTCATTTTATTATCGTGTGAAAATAAAGTTTTATGAAAATATTGTATTCTGTATAACTATTTAATTCCGTTATGTGTTTCTTTCAGTACTAAAAGTATAATACTTAATTTACAAACGTATTTTATGCTTTAAAAAATATATGTTATTGTTTTAGCAGCCACACTTTTACAAGACTTTTATTTAAAAATAATTGCTTTACTGTTATACAATTATTTAGGAATGAAGAAAGATTCTTAACTCATTAAGCATATGACAATATTTTAATACTTTGAAGGGCGGTGGTATATTATATATTCCACATAATCATAACTGACAAACAGCCAAATGCTGCAGAGAAATTTTTTTAATAAAATGTTGCTTTTATGGGATACGCGAAGAAATGCTTTTATTTATTTTCAAATTTTTTTTTTTTTTTTTTTTTATTCTGCTGACACTAAGTCATTGTAACGTTTTAGAAACAGAATTACTTTTCTCCTGAAAGGGCTAAATAGGGAGAAAGGGGCACATATAAACAGCGCCCATTTCATTTTATTTACATCAGAAGAAATATTTAAAAAATTATGAATAATTGATATAAATGTCAACTATTGACAATTTTTAAAAGATTTTATCTGATGTTAACACTAGAACCGCCGTTAGGGGTCATTTTGACCCCTGCCAAAATTGATAATAGTCTATTGGAACCAGAAATTATTTCATAAGATGAGTTATATGCATGAAGTGCAAAAATAGGCTAATTAAATAAGCTAAATACAGTCGGACCTCTATTTAACGAACCTCTATTTTGCGAATTTCTCTATTTTGCGAACTTTTACTTGGAACGAAGAACATTTTGCAAATTTCTTCGTAAAATAACCTCCAAATAGTGAAGTGCATTCTCTATTTAACGAACTTTTTCTTGGGATCTAAATTTTTTTTCTCACTATTTCGCAAAAATTACTGGACATTTCAAACTTATTCTTTCTTTTAACACATTTTATGATGATCAGTGACCAAGACCAGGTCTTACCAGGCACCTAACTCACCGAGAACAGTAAAATTGCTGTGATTCTTTGCTTTTCAGCCAAGAAGTGCAAACTTTCAATATCCCCTTTTAAACCTCAATGGAGGTGCCAGGGTTCGTATGGGTACCGTTATTTTCAAGCCTCAATACCAGAATTTGTTTTATAGAAAAATAAATCTATTTTAAACGGTCGAAATTTCGCCTTATTTCAGGGCAGATTTTCCATAAGAAAATACTGGTACCGAAGAATTTCTTAGTCATAAAATTCAAGCATCCGTACGAACCCTGAACTGCCCCTTGTCCTTAGAGTCTCCCTTTTTCTAGATTGTTGATCATGATCAGTCGTGTTGGTAATTTCGGTTCTTGTAGCTCGAAAATGTCAAAGCGAAAATGTTTGAGTATCAAAGAAAAAAGATTAATTTTTGATCAGATGGGTAAAAGAGTGAAGAAAAAGGAAGTTGCTTTAAAATTTGGTATTCCTCCAAACAGCTTATCAACCATAATAAAAAATCGTGATTTTAATGTAAGATCATTTTTTTAACTGAAAATACAATGTATTTCCAGACAATGTTTTGTTTCATTCTTATTTCCCTTGCAGATTTCTTTTGGATGGGTAAAATAAATAAAACAAATAGATATAATTTATAAAAAAAGTGTGGTTAATTACTTTTTTAAATTATATTTAGCGTTTATGGACAGGTTTTATGTAGTTTAAAGTGTTCTAAAAGGTGACTCTCTATTTAACGAATTTTCCATATAACGAAGTTTTTTCGGGATTTAGCGACTTCGTTAAATAGAGGTCAGACTGTAGTTTAAATAAAATTTCTGGCTTGAAACAATTTTTTATAAAAATTGAGTAAAATAGCCGGCGGTTCTAGTGTTAAAGAGATGAAATGTATATCGTTCATGGGGCTAATCCCTTCAATTTCGCTCTCTATATTTACTAAGTGTATCAATACATATGCATAGCTGCCAACTTTTACGCTTTCTTCTTACCACTAAAATTTTATAGTAAATTTTGTCTTATTTAATTGTCGAAATCTCACGATTAAACAAGACGAAAATCTCTATTAAATTTTAGCGGTAGCAAAAAAGCGTAAAAGTTGGCAGCTATGCATAGGTATGTCTTGAAGTTGTAGGGAGTGGCTCGAGAACGCCAGATATATGCGTTAGGACTTCAAAATTCGTTAAGCGTGTTTCATACGTGAGTGGATAATTCCCAAATCGCCTGCCCTATATTAAAGCCTGTTATGAAATAAATCATGATTATTAGGATTTTTTAATTAAATACAGAATTTTTAAGGAAACGAAAAATATATATGCAAGAAAACGGAACTAATATGACGTGCCAATCCCAAAACTTTCTTCTTTTTCATACATGTTAACATTTCAAAAAGTTGTTACAAGTGTTAATCCTTCAGTGTTATTGCTTCAATACTATACCAACTTTGATTTTAATCTTAAGATATTTGCACACGGAGGTGATTTTTTGAAATTTTAAAAATTTTCCCTTTATATCAATTTTTTATGGTGACATTTGAGTAAAAACTTCGAAAAATATGTAAATATTTTAGCAATTACACAGAAATATTTTTTTAAAGTGAAAAATAGTCAAAATTAAATGAAAAATGGACATTGTCGCAAAACATGGTAACTCAAAAACAAACCAATGTATTAGCATTTTGTAAATTGCATAACAAAGAGGACATAGACTATTCGCTTATACGGACGACATAGACTTTTTCTAGGACATAGACTATTCGTGTTATTATAGCATCTATATCTCAGATGCTGTGGTAGTTTAAGTACGGATGAAACGAAAAATTTGCAAATTTCTTTGCAACTTTGTCACTTACACCACTGTAAATATAAAACTAATTAATATATTATTATGAGTGTAGACTATTCCCCACTGTGTACCACAAGTAGTACACTGTGAGACAATGTATATATTTTCATAAATCATACATTTTTACACTCTAACAATAATTTTCTGCAGTTTATGATTTCTAATTAATATTTCTAGATTTTCAAAATATTAAAAATATGAGCCTCGGGTGGACAATGGCAGACCTTGGGCTACTTTCATGCAAATTTTCAGCCTCTTACGTTTAGTAAATTTCCCTAGCCATCGAACGCCTACACACAGAGAGAGAGAGAAAGAGAGAGAGAAAAACCTCCTTTTATTAATAAATAACTTTTTTAACATAAGAACTACGTAGTAGGTACACAATAAGACACGTCTCACTGTGTACCACAACTGTGTGTCTCACTGTGTACTTTCGTTACGTTGTAACAAAATGAATGCCACATCTGTTACATCAATTTCATCGCTTTAAACCCTTTCCGGCACAGTGTGCCCGGGTCGGGATACCTAATTTTAATTCCAAACTTACGAACGGCACCAAGAATATTTTAGCAAAATTTTGCTTTTACAATGAACATTTAAAGTAACATGTTCTTAATTTATAAAAAAAGTCGTTTTAAAATTCCGGTATCAGTCAATCATTTCATCATTTTACAACTAAAAATGCCTGTGACGGAAAGGGTTAAAAAGTTTATGTCGTTTTGCCAAAATAGTCTATTATTAGATATAGCTAGGTTTGGTTAAGTAAATATATGTCATATTGCAGGAAATAAACTCTAAAATAGATATTTATGTAACTTTAACCACTATAAAATAAGGAATTATTTACTATTATGTCGGACGAATAATTGAAGTGCCGAAACTACATCCACGTGTTGCATAAGATGAGGTCGTTATGTGCGTGTGCCAGCTTGAAGAAAAAGTTACAACTATATCTCAAAGTGGCTGCTGTCTCACTGTGTACCATGTCTCACTGTGTACTCCCCTACCCTATACTATAAACCTTCAATCGCTATTAATTAAGACAAAAATAAACTCATCATTAAAAATATCATTGGCATGGTAGTCATTACCTTGTCTTTTCGAAAACATGGTAATGCAGTGTTGTGAGATGGGCTACTTTTTTTTAAATCAGATTCTTGATTGGCACCCCTTTCTTGAAATAGTAAAATATGCCTTATTTAATGACATATTAATTAAGTCAAAAACAAAGTGAATTTTACCGTTTCAAAAAAGTGGTGAAAATCAAGAAATCTGAATTTAAAAAAAGTAGCCCACTGGCAGCACTGTGGTAATGACCAACAGACCATTGAAATGACAAATTTGGAGATTTTCTTAATTTTCCAAGTTTTATTTAACTCATTTAACCCTTTCAAGGGCGGTGGTATGTTTATGAAACCACTTAATTTTAATGTGCAAATGCCCCTCTGGCACTTTTGGTTAAAAAAATTCCGCTTACTATGTTCGAGAAATTTATCTTATTCTTATTTCGACATAAATTTGTTCGTAAATTCCAGTGCCAATCATTCATTTCAACATTTTAGCAATAAAAGTGCTCTGTCCCTGAAAAAGTTTTACAGGGATGAGAGCGCTCCGATCTAAATGACTGCTTGCTACCACAAAATTTTAATGGTATTTCTTGCACTATTTAACCCTTTCAGGGGCAAAGCACTTCTATGCGTAAAATGCTGAAATCATTGAATGACACCGGAATTTAAAAAGAATTTTTTTTTTCAAAACAAGCAAAAGCTTTTATTCACGTACTTAATACAACGAAATTCTTCATTCCAATATTCCGGTGCCAATGTGGTATTTAGGGATTAAAATTAGGTGGTCCAAATTGAACCACCGCCTTTGAAGGGGTTAATAACCGAATTTCTGAGATTTAATAAAGCAAAAAATACTATTAAAATTTAGGGGTGAAAATCAACCATTTGGGTCGGAGAGCTCTTGTCCCTGGTTAAAGGGGATTTTCTCTAGAAGGCGGAAAAAAGGTGATTTTTTGCATTTTTTCTGGAACAGAAATGAATATTTTAGCTCCGTGTTTTTTATATGTTATTTATAGTCATTTGAAAAAAATATATGTTTTTTTTTAAATAAAACATTGTTCATGTGGCTCGAGTTACGTGGGTGGATGTCCTAGCGTGCGCGCCGTGCACTTCCAATCGGGCGAGATTCGATAGATCGCCAGATTCGTTTGCAATCGATTTTCGTTAAGGATTATGAAAGTATATAAGATTGGTTGGAGCTTCGAGAACTTTAGGGTCAAAAAGTTAAAAATTAACAAAATGGCAGTCATTTGAAAAAAAGTCTATTTCTAACCGCTTTCTTCGCACTTTGGTATGTTTCTAAAAATATTTATTTTTTTATAAAAATGGGTGAAAGTGGTCCAATCTCCAATAAATTATATTACATTTAATTTTTAAAAAATATTAGCAAGATCGGTTTAATTTTCTGTTCTGATCCCGCCCATTTTGTAAAAAGTCATTTTTGCGTAAAATGCGTTTATAATGCTCCAAAACCGTGTAAGTCTCTGGACGTGTTGCGCTAAAGCACTAAAAAACAACGAAAGAACTTCGAATTCGTCCAAATCGTTTCACAGGGATAATCTACAGATTATAGGGAATATAAAAATGTAAAATAAAATAAAATAAAATAAAATAAAATAAAATAAAATATATTTTTTTTCTATCCAAAAAAAGCAAATCCCGCCTCAAGTGTTAATGGAATCTTTCCACCCTCTCTTTGAGTTTATTAGCAAACTTAGCCGTTATTTGTTACACTCAAAATGGGAAAGATAAAAAAATGACCACTAAAGAAACATTTCTTCGAAAACAAAAAAGGGAAAGAAAACGCCGTGAAAAAATTATAAATGATCCGATTGCTCCGATTAACGAATAATCCCATATCGTTATCATAGCACACTAGAAATGAAATTAACATTAGAACGACCATAACGGTCATTTTGACTGCTACCAAATAAAACTATTTCGATTTGAACCAGAAATTTCTTTATAAAATAAATTAAATTAGTTCCACAGCGAATTAACCATTTGCGCTCTGATGGGTGAATTTCTTCCCCCTTAATTTTAATCTCCAAATGTCCCATTGGCACCGGAATATTCAACGAAATTTATTTAAAAACCGATTAATGCGTTTTTTCGTGTATATTATAAGAGAAATCTTTTTTTACAAAATACTGGTGCCAATGTAACATTTGGGCGTTTGAAAAAATTCACCCCCAGCTCAGTGAGTTAAGACGGGGTCCCATCTACAGGCGCCTAAACATAGCGGTTAGCATTGTTTTGATTGGTTCTTCTGATTCACATATCGTGACCATACTGATTTTTAAGGTCTAGAAATGGTTGCGATTAAATCATGCAACGCGCATGCGCTAGCGGTTTAAAGATAGATTTTTTATTTTTATTTTTATTTTTTTTTTGTATTGTGATCGAAGAAACGAAACGAAGGTGGAGTGAAAAGGCAATTCTTGTTTGCCGTGCAGGCATGAAATAAAGCTGTTTGTTTTTAAATTATACACTATTATAGTTAGTTATGAATATGCTTGTAATAATTTACCAAAAAAAAAAAAAAAACAGTTGTATCAAAAGGAACTTTTAAATAGGCATTGTATTAAATATTAGACAGCGTACTATCAACCTTTGCTATCAATTTCTTCTTGAAACCCTCTTTACTTTGTAATCACTTAATAATAAGTGCCATTACTTTTAAAAATTTATTATTTATTATACCTTTTAATCAAGGGTTCTATGGCAGGTGCACTTGCCCTCTATTTCTGTCTGTATATGTTTATTATCAAATGGATTATTTATTTATTATTAAAGAGGTAGAAAAAGGGATAAGACATTAATTAACCCCAGGCAAATATTTTAAAGGTCCTCTGACTATGGCCCTGTATTAATCCAGTAACGTATTTTAATCATTACTAGATTTTTTAAATTGTCATGCATAACTTTCCTGTTTTGTTTTTGTTTTTGTTTTGTTTTTTTTTTTTTGGGGGGGGGGGTATTTTAATCATTACTACATTTTTTAAATCATTTAATTGTCATGCATAACTTTCCTGTTTTTTTCGGGGGGGGAGAGTGGGTGCAAGTATACTTTTAACAAAATAAACTAATTTTGTTATCAATTTTGATGTGGTAATAGCTGATTAGAGACAGAGTCGTTAGCCTCATGGCCTAAGAATTTCAAACATATCCAATTTCCAAATAATAAATAGATTTCTCATTAACGTGTTGTTATTTTAATAGCAATATTTATTGAACAAAGCTTTGTGCTATCTACTGAGTGAGTGTATAGTTTAATAAACACATTCAATTTAGATAAGTTTTGAATAATTGTTATAGCTTTATTACAATACTAAAATCTGTTTTAAAAATAGGCAATGTGATTTAAAATATATATATATATATATATATTGTGAAAATAGTATTTTATCGGTACTTCTTAGTTATCCTGTCGCCAAATTGTAAGATTAAATGCCAATAAGGGCCAATAAAACCATTAATTTGATGTTTTATTTGTATTTTTATCAGTGATTTACTAATTTATTTGTTCTTTCATTATTTAAAATAAAAATTATGTCAATTTGTATAATTTGGCAAAATTGGTCGACGGGATAACTAAGTACCATTTTATCATTATTGATTTTGAGAATGTCATCACTTTTGTGTAGTATATGAAATTAGTATAAAAAGTTTTTAAAAAATCATTAGTCGGCACAGATGTCATATATGCACCACAATGGCGTGATTTTTTTCTGAGCCAATTTGGCAAAAACCTCTTTTTCGAATACCAGTTACATATATATATTTAAAAGGGAATAACAATAAATAAAAAAAGTTTAATTAATAACTATAGAGCAAAACAATTTATGTAATTTTAGAAAGAAAATAAAAGTAAATAAACAACATCTGGGTTATCATACAAAGCAAAATAATGACACTTTGGTGCCAGTTAAGTACCCCGGTGCGTATGTGACATTGTGTCAGAAAAAAAATCAAGCCAACGTGGTGCATATGTGACATCTGTGCCCATTAGTGTAGTACTGTTATCATTTTTAGCTTTACATATTTTAATTTTAATGATATAGGGAAGAGCGGGGTTTCAGTGGACCACCCCTTATATTTTACTTATTTTTAAAGCTTTTCTTTTAGACTAATTGATAACAGCACTGGATTGATTACTTATAGCCTTTAGAACACATCGTTAGCTCAGAATGAACCCTTTTATCCTGACTGGTTGTTTTGAGCTCCTAAAAGTAAAATTTTTTATCATCATACTTTTCTTTATTGAGTAATTAAAAGTTATGGATAAATAAGAAAAAACAACTTTTTTGAAAAGGTAAGACACTGGTCTTTATTTAATTAAAAAGTTTATAAGCTTAACCCTAGATCTACCGGGAATTTTATTCAAGTTTTAATAAAACGTTCTACACCAGAATTTTTATTTAAAACTATTTAACTTATTTATTTACCTTATTTTTGTCTGGTTTATATACTTAGTTTATTTTAAAGAAATTTCTGGTTTGAATGAATATTTTGTATGTACCTGTCGGGTCCAATGGACCCGTCTGGTAGACGGAGGGTTAAAAGAAAACTTTAAATAATATTTTTACGAGCATGTATTGAACTTTAACATAAGGCACAGTGGTCCACAGTAAATACTGCTCCTGTAATGAAGAATTTTCAAAATATTTAGTAATTGCTTATTCTCTATAAAGAAATATTGTTTTAAAATAGTTATTTAACTATAAAATAAAGTAAACAAAGAAAAATGACAATTTATTTAATCCTACAATGCATAGCGTAGCGGTAGCCATTTGGCACATTTTAAATTTCATATTATATGTTGTTCAGAGTATAATATAGCCATCTGACACTTTCGTTTTCTTCTAAATTATGGATATCAGTTCACGTGTGATTTTTAAAATAAATTTTATTGTTCAATATAGCAGTTGTTTTTTGTTTTTTTTTGGGGGGGGGGGGAGGGGGGGAGTGAGAGAGAAGGAGAAAAATGAAAATCATGCATTATAGAGTTAACATAGTAAGAAATATTTTGTTTTGTATTTATTGCCTTTGAAAAATATAACTGTAGCCTACTAAGTAATAGATGACCTCACTGGATTGGTTATTTATAGCTTCAGAGCACATGGTTAGCTCATAATGAACTATTTTATCCTGACTATTTTGAGCCTCTAATAAATTTTTCATCATCATATTTGTCTTAATGTTTGCTTATTTTTTTGTACTTAATAACTTATTTGCAATCACTCCAGTATCTTATATTGTTATGTTCAAAATATAGTAATTTTTATGATAATTCTTTAGTTTTTTGTTTCAAAATGCTATTTGCAAATTTGTATTATTATATTGTTTTGGAGGTAAAGGAGAAATAAAAAAGAATTAGATTAATTATAAATAGTATTGTATTGTATATTGTATTTTAGACAATAACTAATAGTGAACCACTGTGCCACAGTGGTCCCCGCTTCCGGGGCACACTGGTCCACTTTACGGGTGTATATAATTTTTTTTTTTTTTTTTTTTTGAAAAATGTATGGGAACTACTGTGAAAATTATGCGGCATGTAGAAAGATTTAAAGAATATTCAAAAATATTTTCAGGTAGATTGGTCTCACCATTAAAGAGAAAAAAAATGTTAACTGCAAAAGTTGTCCACTGTACCCCGGTCTCCGCTAAGTGATTTTGCTTATATAATTGTATCATTATTTATTATAAAACAATAAAACTCATTCAAGTTTTATGCATTTAAATTTGAATTATTTTTACCTGTCATAAGGTAAAGTGCCCTAAAGCTGACATCTTAAAATAAAACAAATATTTAAAGCATTACCTATTTTCCAAATCCAAGATATCTTGGGTTTAAAAAGTGCTGCCATTCAAGAAAAAAAAAATCATTCTAAATTATTTTAGAAAATTGGTAATGCTTTAAATATTTGTTTTATTTAAAGATGCCAGCTTTAGGGCACTTTACTTTATAGCACAAAGCATTAATGTTAACATGAAATCTGTAATTGTGTAAAAAAAAAAAAATAATCATCATTACGAATATGTTAAAAATACATGTAAATGCAATGTGCTTGAATGAGATTTTCTTAAAGCGAGGACTTTCATCTTTTCTACACCAGACCGTTATATTAAAGTGTTTGAATTGCCAATTGTTGAATCTAAAATATCTTATCAATCTGAAATAAATTAATTTAATTTGTAAGATTAAATTTCTGTTTTTTATATTAAAATAATACTTATACTGCAAACATCTTGGTATTCTATAATTTTTTGGCCATAGCCAGAATTTTTTTTTTCTTCCAAGAGAGAGATTTTTAACTTATAATGCCTTACTTTTAAGTAGGGGAGAGGGGGGGGGGGTACCTTTGAACTGGGGGCACCTTTGAACACTGTAAATATTTTCCCTTAAATAAATTATATTTTTTAAATATATATGGCAGCACAGTACTACTGCTTCAATGTAACAAGAATACAAAGCTTTACTAATTTGCATGGACACTACTGTCTAAGCAAGATATGTATATTTTGCTTTCTTGAATCTAAACTTATCAAAATAAAGTTGTAAGCTTTTTGTTGATAATCTTGTATCCTTAAAATTATAATTTACTATTTAATACCTAAATAGAGATGTTGGCTTTAACTTATAAGGTTTGTTTTATTCAAATTCTCAAACCTAATTGAGTAAATAATTGTAATGCTAAACTCCATGTGATGGGGCACCATTGAACGGAAAAGTTGGGGCACCATTGAACACCATTAAAACTATGAAAGATACAGTATATATGTATCTAGATATTATTATTGTTTAAATTTTTTTTAAACATGGAATTTAAGAGATTAATTAAGTGTTATTATACTTAATATGAAAGATGTACTCATGCAGGGCTTCAACTGCAGGCAAATTCAGGTCACACAACAATAATTCATGATTTACAAACCCTACCTAACAAACCCTATATTGTTTCATTTACAATGGTAAACATTATTTCATAAAACAGGGTTTTATCCATTTTCTATAACAATTTGAATGTAAATGATTTCATTTTAGTTCAATTTCATGCAAAAAGAACTCTTCATTACATTGGTCACATTAAATTGCTTAATATCAGGTTTCTTCGTAAAAAAGAACATACGATATATTTTACAGAGGCATCAGATATCAATTTGGTTGATTTTAAGGATATTATATAAAAAAGTTGCCACAATTAAACATAATTGGGGGATACTCTGTTCTGTCTCAATAATGTGCTTTGATGGATACAGATTTGGTTAAATAATAAAAAAAATACTAGTAATTTCAGTTAAATGTAATTGTGTAATTTTACTCTTATTATTTTATATTTTGGAAAGATACAGTTTTTAATAAAAACTTACAATATTTTCATATTTTGTTTATTTGTTCAAAGGTACCCCTACATGGGGCAGGTTTGAACAGAAAACTTTCAGCTTTTTAAAGCCTCACAACATGTTTAATTTATCTGAAAAACTGTAATCTTTTATTTCATATCATGCAGAATTACATTCTTTCTCTCATGAAATATTTAAAATTCAATAAATATAATTCAAGTAAGAAATACGTGGATTTTTTAAAAAAATGTTCAAAGGTGTCCCCCTCTCCCCTACATGAATGGATCTTTCTCAATTTATTTTGGGGGTGTGGAAGGATGCTCAAGGTTTTGAGGTTACTAATCTGGCTGCAGGCCACATAATTTTTTTTGCATGTTTCGGTTAGCTGGGCGCCAGTGTTATATGTACACACATATAGATATGTATACATATATGTGTATATATAACACTGGCGCCTGGCTAACCAAAAAATATCTTTTTTTATTAACTTCAATAGAGATGTGAGATTCATCTGATGTAGATAAATGTATATTTATGATAACTTTTGAATAGATTTTCTTATTTTCTCTGTACTCATTTTTATTAAAATAGAATGATTATTTGTTTCCCTATTTTCTGCACACCTTAACTACTGTAAAATCTCACCTCACGAAATATAAATATGTCATTGACATTCAACAAGTTAAATGCATTTAATCATACTCTATAAAAAAAGGGCACAATGCTGTGGTTGCTAGGATCAAGAAAGCTGCTATGGGTAGATGGTTTGTCATTGGTGAAGATCAAGTTGTTGGGACTGCCAATCTTTGACCTGACCTTGTCCTTAAAAAGAATAAGGACATTATTGTACTTGATATTACTGTTCCTTTTGAAAATGGACTTGAGACCTTTATTTGAGGCAAGAAATAAAAAAGAAGAGAAGTACAAGGACCTCACTATTGAACTTTCTATTACCAACTGCATTGCTAAGGTCGAAGCTATTGTTGTTGGCTCCCTGGTATCCCAAGAATGATCGAATAGTTAGAAGACTGTGCTCCGACAAGTATGCGAAAATTATGAGATGCATTATTGTTAGTGAGACTACCTCATATTCCCAAAATGTTTATTCTAAGCATACTAGACTTGTTACCCAGGATTCGTGGGGCTGACATTGGCAGCCATGCTATATTCTTTTTCCTGTATTTTTATTGTATGTTTAACCCCATCATTTTTTGATGCAGTTTGTAATTTTTATACTTTTTTTTTTTATATATATGTAAATAAAATAAATATATTGACAAGGTTCTGAGATAAAGAACCATAGATTGACTTAGGCCACATGGACACACACTCTTATCTATAGGTTACTTTTAATTGTAAATTCCAGACTCGCACTTTTTAACATTTTCCATAGTAATCCATAATTTAAACTAAGCCTAAAAGCAGCATTTTTATTTATACAAGAAGTTTAACATAAAAGAAGGTAGTGGGAGGAATGGGACAAGTCCAATTCCTTCTTTTTAATAAAAGGAATGCAAGTTGCTAATTCAGAAATATTTTTAGAGGATAATATATTAATTTACTTAAAAAAGTAAATAAATTGAACTGATAATTTTTTAATAGGGATGCAACAGATATCCGGCTGATTTTTCAATATCCGAAATACCGTCGGATATCCGAATCACAATCACCGGATATCCGACTTCTCTTTCGGATATCCGGCAGAGTGCAGCGAAGCGAATGTATAAGGATAACAGAAATCGTTTGACCCAAAACAATGCCGAACAATTTTGTTTACAATGCAAAATATGAAAGTAAGTTCACTATTCATGAGTAAAAGGTAATTCTCAAAAGTTTAAAGAATTGCCAGCTTTCCTAACATTGATATTTGAACTCTTTATAATAAATTTAAGAATTTACGTTTACTTCTTTTAGAAAATTGTACCTTTACTTTCAGAATGTAAAACAAAATTTGAAGTTGTTTATTAAAGTATGACTTTATTAATTTTCTTTCTTTAAGTTTAACAATTAAACAGGCCTATTTTTAGAAAAAAAGTATTGTAATAGAATTTTTTTTTTTTCGATTTCCGGTTTTCGACAGATTTAGATGTTTTAGGGGTCAGATATCCCAAAACATGTTTATACAAAATGTCTGTCCGTGTGTCGCCATCGTATCATCAAAAAGTGAATGAAATTATGCATAGAATTGAACCAAATTTTTTGTGAATGTCTTTGGCTATAGCCACGCGTTCCTTCCAGTATTCCTTCAATACGGAAACATTCCACTGGAAGGGGGCACTGTAATCGCGATTTTTGTGCCATTTTCATTATTGTACCATTGAAAAGTGTATGAAGTTATCAATATAATTGAACAACATTTTTTGTATTATTTTTTTTTTTTTTTTTTTGGCTATGTCCAGCAGGTTCTCCTTTAAATTGGAAGTATTCAGCCAGAATGGGGCGCTGTAATAGTGATTTTTGTGCCACTTTTATTCTTGTACCATCGAAAAGTGTGTGAAGTTATGCATAGAATTGAACCAATTTTTGGAAGTTATGTTTTTGGCTATGGCCAGCAGGTCCTCCTTCAATTTGAAAATATTCTGCTGAAAGGGGGGTGCAATAATACGGATTTTTGTGTTATTTTCATTATTTTACCATTGAAAAGTGTATGAAGCTAAGCATAGAATTAAACCAATTTTGTGTGTATATTTTTGGCTATGGCCAGCAGTTTCTCCTTGAATTTGGAAATATTCCACCAGAAGGTGGCACTGTAACAAATTTTTGTAAAATTTTCTCGATTTTTCGCAATTTTTTTTGTATTGTATATTGGCGGCTCATAAAGCGAAGGGAACTTCGCATCCTGCTAAGCTGGATATTCACAAACAGCTGATGTACAACAGAATAATGAAAAAATTATTGATTTTAATAAATATCATGATCGAGATTAACTTATTCTGATTAATTGACTTGAGCAGAAATTTTAGATCAAAATCAAAGTTGGTATAATATTGAACTAATAATATTGAAGTATTAACAGGGCTTAATTTCTAACAAAAAAAGTACCGGAGCCCTAATATTCTGCTGTACCAGTCCAACAACCTACCGCCCCCCCCCCCCTCCAATCTGCATATTTATATTTCGTACATTATTTGCAAAATTTAAAGCATTTTTTTCTGTAGTAAAATAAAATTTTTAAACACTGCTCAATTGCTTTCTATCAGAATAACAATACATGACCATTATATCTACTTACAAATGAAAGTGACTTCGTAAATGTGTAGAGCAGAGCCTTAGCATGGGTACCATTAACGATACAAAATAAATAGAAAAATCACTAACGTGATTTTTATACTCCTACGTAATAGAAGACAAAAAAAAAAAAAAAAAATCACACAAACAAAGCTCGTTGGCTAAAACATAAAATATTCTTTTCAGGTTAGATATCTAAATAAAATTTAAAAAAAGCAGCCAATAAAAAATTATCCTACTGTCACAAAAGAAAATCGAACTGAAAGCAAATTCATTGTTCAGTCTTTTGAAAGACGCCGTATCAACACGTTGTCAGCGACATAAATTTGAAATAGAAAAACACGATTCCTGTTTATCCTTCATTCTGATCAAAATAGCATTAAAATGATTTAAAATAGAATATAATACGTAATTTTAAAAGAGAAGAAAATTTCTATTCATGAATAAATAAAATTTTGAATATAAGACATGAGACATTTGAATATAATGAGCTCGAGTCTGTCCAAGCCCAAAAACTGATATAAAAACTGAGTCCGTTTTATCTCCATCTCTTACGTGTGCGACACATTACGTCACATATAAGTGTTTTGGTAAAAAAGATTGCAAAAGCTTGGAGATCGGAAGGAAAGGAAAAGGTAATTTATGCTTCGGTCTTTCGGAAGCACTGGGCTCCGGAGCCCTGTATTAATAAGCTCCGGTGAATTCCGATCAAAATTTAAATACATGCTAAAAACAGAGAAGTACCGGAGCTAGGCTCCGGCGCAATTTAAGCCCTGAGTATTAACATTTGGAACTACTGTTTGAAATATTAAGATGTATGAGATAGAAGAAAGTTTTGGGATTAGCAAATCCAACTATTTATTTTTGTAACTTCCTTATAAATATTTAAAAGTAATTTTCTTTTTACTTATAAATATCAAAATAATTTAACTTAAAATAAAACTAAATGTGACTTAGAGCAAAAACAATATTAAATAATTACAACAGAAAAAAGGCATCAACTAAACCTATGTTTGGAGAAAATAACTCTTTAATCATGGGTATATTAGTAGATATTTTATGTTTAAATTATAAAAAGAAAGTATGTAGTATTTCTTTGTGGAAATACTCTACAATTATATGCATATGGTTAAAATTTGTTGTACAAACTATCTGCATTTCATTGTGCAAATTAATTAATTATTAGCAATTATCAATATAGTCAATCCCATATCCAAATCCAGTAGCAATTATCAGCATTTCATTGTACAAATAAACAGAATATTTTAATGTTTAAATTACATTTTTTATGCAATATTATTAATATACATTACAGGGCTTGAATTTCGAGACGGAATGGCAGGATTCGTGCCCTAAAGATTATTATTGTGCCCTATTGTGCGCGGTCGGCTCCTGTTTCCAAAAAATCATTTTCCGAAAATGTTTCTTTGTAAAACGACGATCAAGTCTCAGGGCCGACTGACAAATTTCGTGATATTTTCTACTATCGATTGGCAGATTTCACAGTTTCTTCTTACGACAGATTAACAAAATTCATGGTTGTTTTTCTGCATCTGACTGAAAAATTTTGTGCTTTTTCTCCACGACCGACTGACGAATTTCACGATTTTTTCTGGTGAATTTCATAAATTTTTTTCTCGTGATCAATTGATAAATTTGGCAATTTTATTCTGTGACCGATTGGCAAATTTCCCTGTTTCTTCTTGCGACATACTGATGAAAGTAACGATTGTTTTTCTGCATACGATTGAAAATTTTCGCGTTTTTTCTCTGCGACCGGCTGAGGAATTTCACGATATTTGCTCGTGACGGACTGGCAAATTTCACGATATTTTTCCATGATCGATTGACGAATTAGTGATATTTTCCCGCTGCCGATTTCCTATGAGCTTCAGTTTTCTTCTTGCGACAGGTCGACAAATTTTTTTATTTATTTTCACCATGATTGACGAAATCAGCGATATTTTTTTTTTTATGACCGATTTATATATTTTGCGATGTTTTTTCCCTGTGCTCAAAATAGGAAATAACTAAAAGGGCAGTAATGGCAACCGGAGACAGAGCCCTACCAAATTGGCCAATAGTCAGCACTCAACAAAATGAGATTACACTTGTGGTGCACATGAGGAAAAAAAATTTGGTAACTTAAAAAAAACATTTAGAAATAACAAACTACTTGATTCTTGCAATTCACAGAAATTAGAACATGACTTTTTGAAATCAACCTGTTATCATGTAATAGAAGAAATCAATGGACTATTTCCTTTTCAAATTTTGGATATGGATTTAAAATTCCAATGCATAGAACATAGTTCAATTAACAAAAATACCAGGGATTATAGTTTTGACTATAATTCCATTAAGAATATAATGAAACAAGTTTGTTCAGAAGTGACATACAATCACCGTAGGATATTGACAATATAATCACCGATATGCATTATTCATGCAAATAAGTTAAAAATTAATGCACATCAGATTTTGCAAAGTTTTCTAAAATTTTTTAAGAGAGCATAACCATGCATTTCTGATCATTTCTAAAGTTACAAAAGTTGCTCTGTTCTGTTTGTCAAAAGCGTAACTTGTGAAAGAGGCTAAATCACACAAAATGGAATAAAATCTAAATTAAGAAATTAATTTAGCAACTTTTATTAATTGCCAATAACATATGGTGAAAGTTGAAAAATAGACATGGTACATATAAAACTTGATTCTGTTCCTTTGTTTTAATAAAAATAAACATTTTGGATAATTATCTTGAGTTGTTAATTTAAATTATTTCAATGGTATTTTGTCATGTCTGTATAAATGTGATTCTTTAAGTGGCACATAAAAATAAAAGGGTTTAAAGATTTTTTTTTCTCTTTCTAACAGTTCAACTCCCCCGCATTTATAAATGTTGTGTGGGAAACTCTCCTCCTGGGGAAAACTTGAATTTCAAGCCCTGATAGTCAAAGATATATTGTTTTTGTAAATTATATTTCAGTGCATCTAAAATGTTTTAATGATGTGTGAAACATGTTTGTAATTTATTGTTCTGAGATGGCGTTATATAAAGAAATAATTCACCATATAACTAAAAACATATCTAGTGCCGGATATCCGAATCCGGCAGGCAAAGGAGCTTCGGATATCCGGCAAAATCAATATTCGGTGCATCCCTATTTTCTAATATCATCTGTGACTGGCAATTCTGAATTTACCTTCCAGTGAAGCAGATACTGGAATTTGATATTGTAGCATAGACATTAGCAACCTACAATCTTTGTTAGATTATATGTAGCCGACACTAGACTATTTGTGCATTATCATACTTAGTTTTATAGCTGTCCCATACCTCCCTGTTAGTTTGGGACACATTTTGAAACTTAAAATTTTTTTAATTATGAAACTGTGTCTGCAAATTTTGTTTCTATATTGTTCAAGGACATTAGAAAATGTTTCATTTTGAATTCGATAAATTGAAATTTTTGAGTCAAAGTAGATATCTTATTTTTGTAAAAAGTGTCCCATTCCTCTCCACTTCCCCCTAACTACTGATGCAGATAGAGTGATTTGTTTTCAATACTGGAAAACACTGAAAATACTTCATTGGTGTGCTAGGAATTTACATGATTTTTTTTTTTCACTTTGTGGGTGTCCCACTATATAAAGAACTATGGATGGTAAATTTTTTATACAGTAGACTCTCTCAAATCCGCACAGCTTGGGACCATAGGTTGTGCAGATTTTAGAATTTTGCGGATTTCTGGTCATTGATTTGTTTACATTTTTGAAACATTAATTTGATTGGTAGTTAAGCAAGGGAAATTATAATGAATGCTTACAATAAAGTGAAACATTAAAATAAGTAAAATATTAAAATAATTTATTAGTTTAAACATTAAGTAATTATTAAAATAATTATGTAAAATAAAAATATAGAAAAATATTAAATTATTACCGACGAAATCGATTCAATTCGATTCCAAAAGTCCTATGCTGCCATCAAGTAGTAAGGCGATCGTAATATCGATACGTCATCATATAGATATGCTAATTTATATCAAAATCAAAAGTAATGTAAATTTATTTAGTAATAAATCAGCTGTAATGACCAAAATAGAATGATTAACAAAAAACTTGGTAAAAAAAAACATTGCGGTAGTCGCTGATTTCGGCGCCATCTTGAATTTTATTCCTGCAACTTAACTGTAAATTTCATTGTTTACATATGAAAAAATACGCGGATTTAAGGGAGTCTACTGTACATGTTTTTTACTATCACTTTGAAATTAAAGCATTCATAACAAAATGAATAGCTTATAATGATATTCATTAAAGGGATAACGATAATTACGATTGATGATATTATAGGCATGCAGGAAAAAAGTAAGGTTTAAAATGCGAAAGAAAGGAAAATTTTGACGATGAACCAGGGCTTGAAATGTACTGGAGCAAACCGGAACGATGTTCCAGTTCATGAAATTGTGACAAATATTGCTCCGGTTCGGGAAAGTATGAAAAATATGGTTCTGGTTTGTCTAATTGTTAAAAAAATATTATTAGTTTCATATATGTAGTTTAAAATGCTCTCTGTAACTTTTTTTTTCAAATTACTTAGAATCTTGAATGCATTTTTTTAAATTGTTTTTTTCTACGGTTAAACATAAATTTGCTATACAGTAAAGTCTCGATTATCAGAGTTAATATGGACTAAGCTCACTTCGGATATGCAAAAAACTGGTATAAACTAGATTTACACAAACCGTCACCAATTAGGAGATTAAATATAAATTTTCACTTAATTCATTAATTTTTATGGTACTAGTAACATTTCTGTTACTTTTAAGAAAAATAAGGAATGAAATTGTTTATTTGAGAAAGCCCTTGATAGTTTTTTGTTTGCTGAATGTCCATTTTGCTGCAGTATTACGCTACCAATTTCTAAGATTTTTTTCTTACCCCTAAATCTTAACAGTAAATTTTGCTTAATTCAATCGCCGAAATCTAACAATTCTCAACGATTAAATACGGCAAAAATTTGTATTCAATTTTAGAGATAACAAAACCATACAAATTGGCAGCTATATGATTCTATAGTGTCATGAAAATTGCAGGTGTAGCCTCTTCTTTTTGCTCAAAGTATTAAATAGTTTTTTTCAATCGAGCTTATACCTTTGGAATGGATCATTTTCTTCTGATGGACTGATGACTTCCATTATTATGAAACAGCCGTTATAATTGAAGCGTTATGTGAAGATGAAAGAGCAGTCGTAAAAAGTTAGAACTCTGATTTTCTGGTCAGAATGGAGAAAAAATGGCCATAATTTTTTTTGAAAAAAAAAAAAAAATTATGAAATTACAAAACTTGAAACTACGAGGAAACGTTATTGAAATTGATCGTAATTATGAAACTATGAGGAAATATATATTGTTATTGAAATTAAGAGATTGAGGGAAAATTCGATTTTGTTTCCTTCCCAAAATCTGAATTTTGGCGAAAATGCTGCCAAAAATTCGGCCAGACCGAAACTATCTGTATTAAAAAAATGTCGTTTGTTCTTTCGGAAAATTTCAACATTATTCATTGATTTGAGCTCCATCGGCTCAAATGAGAGACACTTTATTTATTGCTATGAACTTTACTATTTATAATTACCAGTCATGACTAGTGTTATCAGGTGTTCAAAGACCTATTCCGTGGAATCCCCTGCACAGGATGCCAAATGTCCCGATTTTTCACGATGCATAAATTCTTCTAAATTCCTTTTAGTGCCATGCTATTCGTTAGGTTTGTCCTGGGAACCCGTTTTGTGGCATATGGTTAGGACAAACCCCCAAGCCTAGGGTAACATAGGTGAAACTAAATAATCCTGTCTATAAAGGAATATTTTTATGGTTCTTCTGAAAGGAATAGTGTACAAATCTATTTGCTAAAATCTAGCCCCTAGCCATTTTGTTTTTATAGATATATATAAAACCAATGCATTTTAATTAACAGAACTTGTTAAAACGGAACCTATGTATAACGGAATCTTACCTGAAACGTAAAAAGTATGTTTCCTTGCAGAAGCAATACCATACAGTTATAACTACTCAATCGGAACACCCCCCCCCCCCCCCAAAAAAAACGGAAGTGTGTTTCGATCTCTAGCGATTACACTTTCACAAATCTCAATATACAGTCGAACCTCGTTATCCTGACACTCTAATGACCAGAAAAAAGTGTCGTCATAAGCAGGGTGTCGCGGTAACTGGAGTTAGAGAAAAATATGTTTTTAAAAAGTCGTATTTTTAAGTAATTTAAAACAATTTTAAATTAATAACTGTTCTTGCAGTTTTAAGCAAAAAAAAAACATTATTATTAAACAAAATAAACACAAAAACAAAATTGAAAATAATAAGAATCAGAGTTATGATGACTTGTTTTTTATTGTTACATGAAATATTGATGAATTAAAGTTTGCTTATCTCTAGATGTGCTTCCTACAATTCTTTTTTCAATATTATACATTGAATTGTAATCGATATTCGTTGTTACAGAAATGGATGTTAAATAATTCCCGATCGTTTCAATGCAATGCTTCGGTTTTAGTTGAATGAAAAACAGCGTGTAACCACAAGAAAGCGCCGCCTGACAAGAACAAAAAGACCGCAAGTAGACTGATACTGGTCTATCTGGAGCTTAAGTGGGTCATTCATAGTGTGTGGTTTTATTTATTCAGATAAAAGATTGAAAAAAAAATTCTTTTATCTCAATGGGTATTTTAGACACTTTGTGAAAAGTTTGGCTAAGCCATTTCTTACTGCTTAATTTCCGTTCTTATAAGATGGGTTATGAAAAATGGACAATTTTACTAAACCGTTGGGATATCCGGAGTTGAAAATTATTCAACAACGCAAAATCCGGAGTTTATTTACAATAAAATCATATACAGAAAATCAGGACTTTGAAAAACTGTCGTGATAAGTGGAGTGACATGAAAACCGGGTGTCTGGATAACAAGGTCCGACTGTATAAGATTATTGTGTTTATTTAACAGAGTAAAATGTTCCAGATGAAATTTTAAGTGACCAAAGAAAGGTATATTTGTTTAATTTTCCTTCTATAAGGAACATGATTATTTTCCATTACAGACAGGTACAGTTTTTATAGGGTTTACTGAATTTTTATGTGCCAATTTAGGAGCCACTATCCCACTTTTTGTGACAGTGGACCGGGCAACACTAGTCATGAGAGCAATTTATAAAGCAAGGAATGCATATATGACTAAACTTTGAAGATGCTTTTCATGTGCTCATTAAAAACTGCCGACTCAACAGTAATATTCTACTATTTTCAAAGGTCCTCTGTTATATAGTCTGGCCAGAGCTGTAGTTGATGTCTGCTATAAGTTCTTTTATCCTAGTTTTGAGCTTTCTATTTCTCATTCCTACATAAAATTGCACTGTTCCATCTTCTTTGGTGAAAGGTATTTCATATACCCCTGACAATTGATTTGTGCCTATTTTCTTACATATTATGTTTTTTTAATTTTGCAGATGGTTTTGCAACCTTGGATTTTTGTATTTTGAAATTACTTTTCTTTTTATTCTATAAACGCTTAATTTATTTATTGTGCTTTCTTTATAGGCATTGCTTCTTGCGATGTTATATATCTTACTTATTTCGTTATTAAAACTAGGATCATAGAACATATAGCAGACATCAAATACAGCAAGAAAACTACAGTTCTGGCCAGACTATATAACAGAGAACCTTTGAAAATAGATTTTAAAAATAGTAGAATAATTTATCCATCAAGATCTTATTTGCCATCCATCATCAGAAGAACCCTGTAGCAAAAAATTCTCCAAGTGTCTGCAACAGATACTTCAAGGACAGAAGATAATCTGCCAGTAAAATATTTTAGAATTGAAGCATTAATTAATCAAGCGATCACTTACCTTTGTTATTATGCATTTTATTAATTTTACTAATAATAATCTTAAGTTTTTGTATTAAGTAATAAAGAGCTAAACATAATATAAAGCGAAATAAAGGTTCAATAGAAAAATAATCTGCAAATGAGAAAAGAAAATCTGTGACGCCTGTCTCGAACTTTCTGCTACCGGGCAGAGGAATAAACTTAATTTTTCTCAAAGTTTTTATTATTTAAATAAAGAGAAACATAGTAGAGTACTACTAATTTGCAAGTGCCTGTAATTTGTATATTGTACATATGAGGACGTGAGTTTCAAAACTTGCTTTAGGGTAGATGCTCCAGTTGTGGCCACCTTTAGAGAAATTTTGAAATAGAAATTTTACAGTTATTGACCAATTGAAGCATATTAAATCATAATAACATCATTATTTAGCAAATTTAATTGTCTTTCTGTGAATTATAATGATTTTCTACAGAATATTTTAGATTGTGAGTAATAACTCATTAAATAATTTATATCAATTTGTACCAGTTGTGGCCACCCCTGCACCAGTTTTGGCCATCTCTATGCACCAGTTGTGGCCACTCCAATATCATGTAGTTTAACAAACATTTTAATTGATAATAAGTAAAAATAAAGCATTTTTATGCAACATCTATCTTACCACACATATATTTGTTAATGTATTAAAAGAATTTTGCAATTTTTTTTATGAATTGATAAAAACATCATGTAAAATGTACTTATGTTGATTTTAACTGAAAATTTCAATTAAAAAAACAAAAAATATATTTAATTTTATTCATAAAAGGGACAACAGTGCCTGTAGGACATCAAGATTAACTATTTAAATCACTTTTATAATTATCCAATGGATTGTGGATTGATTAAAACACATGAATTGTCACCAAAGAGTTATATTTCTGGTGCTCCAAAACTTTGCTAGCTTGTAGTGCTCGCATTATACATTTTGAATGGCCTTAGATTTACTTCTTATCCTAGAACAGTGTTCCCTATAGGCCATTTTTTAAGAGCACAGAATTCTGTGTTTTTTAAACTTGGTAAAATGAACGCTGTTCTTTTTAATAATGGGAAATACATTCTTGCTTGTATTTAGATATCTCTAGGTAAGATTTTCGCAATATTTAGTATTTCTAAATCTGTTTGCCCAAAATCTGGCAAAAATTATGGAATTTCATTTCTTTAGGAAAAATACAAGAAATCATGCTGTAATTTTACTGAACTTTTTAATTTATAATTTGTAAAATCTTTCAAAATTTATGTTTTAATTTATTTATCATAAAGGGCATATAGCCCCCCCCCCTCCCCTTTGGTTTTAGCAATACTAAACACAATATACTATATTTTCTTTAGCAATATATCATTCTTTAGTTACTAGCACATTGTCCTTTCTAAAGTAAATTATCTATTGGACAGAGAAAACAAAATTTCTTTGATAGAACTGCTATTAGCCTTGCTTTTTTTTTATTATTGAAGCCATTACATATAAAACAAAACTAAATTGATTTTTGTTTTATCCTGATGTTCTTAAAATTTATTTAATGGCTAAAATTCTCACTATAAGGAATCATGTGGCCAAAAGTGGAACATATGTTGTACCTTTTTTGCCACTTCCAACTACCATGGCCACAACTGGTACATATAGCAAATTTAAAGCACCAGTTTTGGCCACCCCCCATTAAACTATTAAAATAATTAATTTAAATGTGAAATTGCATTAGAGAGGAAGCTTACCTCATAAAACCTAATAGTAATTTGTTTCAGGACAAACAGAACCCAATAAGTGCCTAATATTGAAAGATTTGGAAAACTTGACAGCCAAGCAAAAATCTTAATACATGTAAGCACACACTACAGTTTCACACATTTGTTTTTTTTTTAAAGTCACATTTTATCAAAAAATAAACAAATGAGATTGTAAATGATAAAAGGGTGTTTGCTTAAGGTGTAAAAATGCATATTATTTGTCTGCATCAATTCACAGCTTAAATATTGGACAAACTTAACCAATGTGGCCACAACTGGAGCATCTACCCTATCTAAAATTTAAAAAATCAAGTTTTCTCTATCAATCTTGGGGAAAAAAAAAAAAAGAAAGAAAACTAGTTTCATCATCTATTTCTGCCATTGTAAAATCTTGGTTTACAATAAAAGCCAATGGATGCAGTCAAGAGGTTTTTCGCTATTTCCCAAAATTTGATTTTCTGGATAAGGCGATTTTTGAAACTTACATCCTCATATGAATATAAACAAAAAGTTTAATTCTGTAAAAAAAAAAAAAAAAAAAAAAAAAAAAAAAAAATTAACGGCAACAGTTTTTAAATTTTCTTCTCCAACTTTAATCTTATTTCAAATACCTACTTATTATAAATAATCTACTTTTGTTTTTATGATTTAAAATGATTACATAAAAATATTTATTTGAATTACAGTAAATTTAAGAAATTCTATCTGTTAAAAAATTTATTCGGTACTTACATACTATCCAGGCCAGGTCATATTTACTGTGCCAACACCAGTGGCAAACATATTAATTCACTAACTATTACTTTATTTACTTTCAACATTTGAATGCACAGTTAATATTATAGAGTTGCCATATTAAAGGTAATGGCAGAAATATTTAAATAAATGCGTATAACTATATCATATGATATAGCATAGATATATCATTGATATACAATAGACTCCCTCAAATCCGCACAGCTTGGAACCACAGGTTGTGCGGATTTTAGAATTTTGTGAATTTCCAGTCATTGCTTTGTTTACAATTTTTAAACAATAATTTGAATGTAATAATGCAATTAAAATTATAATGAATGCTTGCAACATAGTAAAATATTGAAATACTTAAGTAATAAACTAAAATGATAAAAAGTAAGATAATTTTAAAATTGATTAACTTATTAAAAGTAAAGGTCAAATAAATAATTAATGTATAATTAAATATGCTTAATAAATATGAGATACATTTTCCTTGAATTATTCAATGAAACTTGCCTCATAAAGGTAACCTATTAATTCACATCAATATCATAAAGTAAGGGAGTTTTATTTCAGGTTTAACCAGTCCTAATAACCAAAAATGCTTGATTGATATATAAATATATTCAGTAAAAAGATTGTAATTACCAGTGATGGCAGCGATATCTTCATTTTTTTCACAAATTTATACTTGCTTCATGAAAAACCATGAGTTCAGTCATATTACCGAGAATTACATATTAAAATACATGCGTAATGATGTAAAACTGAACAATTGTGTAATTTTGCTCGTCAATCTGAACTGGAAGTTTCATTGTTTACATCTGTGATGATGTGCGGATTTGAGGGAGTCTACTGTACTAAGTATATTTATATTATATTCATTCTTGTGAGCATAACAAACCACTGGAAATAAAAATTACCATCATTAATATAGTTTATAGCTAAAAGCCATCAAATTGGTGCTATATACCTATTTAATAAATGTATACTAAATTGTTATTTTGTATCATATCAGTTTGCTTTTATATTATTTATCATTTTTAACAATGATTTGTATATTAAATTACCATTTTGATTATGATTGACAAACCTTTTTGGCAAACAAGATTGATGATTGACAAACCTTTTTGGCAAACAAGATTGATGATTGACAAACCTTTTTGGCAAACAAGATTGATGATTGACAAACCTTTTTGGCAATCTATCTACCTGCTCTGGATATGCAAGTATACCATTTATTCTTTCAAAAATATATTTGTGCTGAAGAATGATTGATTACTCACGCAATAAATGTAATCTCTCATCTAGAAACAGTTACAATTTATATAATAGAATTTAAAGTAAAACAATTAGGAACAGATGTCATATTCGCCCCATATTGGCGCGATTTTTTTCTGTCGCCAATATCATATAGGCAACAGGTACTTAACTTGCGTCAAAGTGTCGTTATTTTGTTTGATGTGGTAACCCGGATTATGTTGTTTATGCTGTTGATGTTTTCGCCAAATTGGCAACCGAAAAAAATCGTGCTTAATTTCTTAATGTTAATAAATATAAAAATCAATGAGTTCTTATTTAATCTTTACACAGCTATTTAAAATATTTGGCAAAGGATATTTAAATTTCTAAAAGCAAAATTTTGAGGTTTAGCATACAATAAATAGATACTTTTATGTTAACTAAGCACAAAACTTGTCAGGGAGAGAGAGAGAAAATAAAAAAAAAGATTGAGCTATTGGTGAACGAAAAATAAAAAGTATATATATATATATATATAACCATTACAAAACAACACAAATTTTATATATATTATTATTACTATTAGGTTTGGCTCACCAACAGCAGCTTCTATTTTCTTTTTTTATGTGAAAATTAGAAACAATACTTTTATCATGTTTTACAAATTTCTCCGATACTCTCACCTTAAAATAAATAGAAATACTTTACAGTTAGCAAGACTGCAATCATTCCAGATTAAGATTTAAAACAGTTTAATATTACAAAAAAGCAACAACCAATAAGCAAAGCAAAAATATAAACAAATACATTTTATTAATTACAAACACATGAAATATGCAAAAAAATGTTCACAATCTTATATTAGCTTCCGATATTGCTAAAATTCGCATTATTATTATAAATAATAATAGTATCATCGTGAGTGAAAGCCAGAAACATTTTAGATTAACAAGTTTGATAATAATTAGTTATAATACGCACGCTACAACTAAAATCACTTGATACATGTATTGAGTTGTTAATATAGGACTTGTCTCTCAGCAATAAATGAGAAAATGATCATTATGTAATGTTATATCTCTTATATTTGCACATCTTCTGATTAAATTAACAGCTATTCTGTGCCGTTTCATATTCAGTCTTTATTTGAGTCAACATCAAATTGTTTGGTAACAGATTTTGTTGAATATCTCCACATAAACGAGGTGACTCCTTTTTAATAAACGGAAGCCTCAAAAGATCAATTTTATGGTTGCGCCAATGCACTAAAATTTTGAACGAAGAAATTTCACAAAACTTTTTTCAATATCAATAAAATCCGTTTACGAACGACGCTTTAAACGTTAAACCACTTTAAACTTAACGACTTGATTTACCGTTAGATATACAAACATCGTCACGTCACGTGACTTTTTAAGCTTACTGTTAGATATGCAAACATCACATCTTTCCTGTCAGAAAAACTTGATCTGAAGAGCCAATCAGAGCAATGCTAACCGCTATATCTAGCCGCCTGTGTCCCATCTCCCGGTCCTGGGCTCTTACAAGCCCTTGCGTCCCTGCTCGGAAACGACTCGGAGGCCGAACCCCACGACGCGCCCCGAAGGTCACCGCCAGGAACGACCCACCAAGGCCGCCCCTCACAAAAACTCCGGTCAAACCGACGCACGTCACGCCGGATATTCACAAAAGAGAGATGAATTGGTCGAATACGACAATCCTCCCACCCAGCCAGAAGAGCCAAATGGTCCCTTCTCTTGGTTCTCTTGGTTTCCGCAGGAACCGAACACGCATAAAGGAGTCGGGCCCACTAACACAGTGTTGCCAGATGGGCTACTTTTTTTAAATCAGATTCTTGATTGGCACCACTCTTTTAAAATGGTAAAATTTGCCATATTTAATGACATGCTAATTAAGGCAAAAACAAAGTGAATTTTACCGAAACTACGCCGAGGTTTTCCGAGCCGGAGTTACTTTACGGAGGATTCTCAAGATCAATACCATTTTCTGACAAAGGCATTTTTGCGAGCCAACCGATGGAAAGTGAAGGTGCCCTAGCTAACACCCTCGGAGGGACGGGGAAAACCCCTCCTGGAGGACAGTGCAACGCTTAGGGTTTTTCTTAAATAAATAGGTTATATAGTTTTATAGAAAAATTGTAGTGTAAAATATTTTTCTAATGCTTGGGTAAAATTTCCAGTCGTTGTAGTGTTAATTAAGTACCGTAATTTCCGTCGTATAGTCCGCGGATCAATCATGTTTGGACCCAGAAATTTTATTTAATAATTGAATTCCAATATTTGCCGAGATTTGATAAGTTACATTTTATTAAATAAAATTTCTGGGTTCAAACATGATTGTTTGATCTGCGGATTATACGCCGGAAATTACGATACAACTAAAACCGCGATAAGGGGTCATTTTGATCCTTACCAAAACAATAAATTACAACTCGAACCACAAATTTCTTTATAAAAAAAAATTAGATACTTACTACAGAGAAAAAAAAACGTTAAATTAATAAGATAAATTGTTTTAAATAAAAATTCTGGTATAAAACATTTTTTAAAACCTAAGCCATAAATCAATCAAACGATTTCTGCTGCTAACTTTTCTAATAAACAAGGCTGTTACAGGTGACTATTTTTTTATTCTGTTCGCACCACTATGTTTAAAAAATACATTTTGTAGTATGTTTCCCTTGCAAATGTTGTCAAAGCGTATGTAAAAGATTTTTGTTTTGAAAAAGCATTGCGAAATAGAATTAACCCCTTGAAGGACACCGGTATATTATTATATATACCACTTAATTTAAATTACAAAACTCCACATTGGTACCGGAATTAAGCAATTAAATTTCACTTTGTATAGTGCAAGCGAAGAAAAGCTTTTACTTACTTAAATTTAAATTTCTTTATACATCCCGGTGTGAGTCAATAATTTCAAGATTTTAGCGACAAAAGTACTTTGCCCCTGAAAGGGTTAAAAAAAAAGGGTCACCTGTGGCAGCCCTATATAACGTAGACGTGCAAACATTTTATTAGCACAAAATTTAAGGGATTAAAAACGATTTTTTTCTTTTTTTTTTTTTTTTTTTTTTCGAAGCCAAAATTTTCTTTGTTCTGAGAATGACCCATATGCACTCTTCATGGATTTATAGATTATATCCACATCTCAAGACTGAATCTAAATATGTCTATATTTTAGCAAAGTTTATACTTTAAAACGAAATTTTAAGGACAACCGTAGAGGGTTCGGATGCACTCTTAACACATGGTGTAGTGAGTTCACTCTTAACACATTACCATCGGGAAACGAGAAATCTCGTTTTTATTCAAAAAACATCATTGACAAAGGTCGTGTCTTCTACCTTACAGAATATGCATTTATATCATATTGTAGTACAATTTGTTTTACGTTTGTAAGATGTTTTATATTAAATCCGTACATTGAAAAACATTTACGAATCCATAAATCATGGAACTATGAATTAAGAGGAATTGACATATCGTCGGTACCATGTCAAACTATCCAATATGAAATCAGTGTTGCCAGTGGGTACTTTTTTTTAATTCAGATTTCTTCATTGACACCAGTTTTTTGAAATAGTAAAATTCGCCTTATTTAATGACATATTAACTAAGAAGAAAACAAGGGGAATTTTACCCTGTTTTTATATTGAATTATTTGACATAATACCGACGATATCCACAAATTGGTGAAGCTTCAACTGTAACCGGTTTCGCAGTGTCTCATTACTGCCAGGGCAAACTTCCACCAGTAAATTTGAATAGAAATTTTCTCTTTACTTATCCCCTTGAGGGGCGGTGGAATATATTATATCCCACCTACGATTAAAGAAGTTTCGCACCGGAAAATTTTTATTAAATTGTACTTTTCAAACTTTGGTGGAAAAAAGTCGAAAAATTGCTTTTCCTTAGCCTTATTTTACAATAAAAGCTTTTGAATATTCCGGTGAGAATTCGACCTTACCGAAACGCAATTAATTGCCCCTGAAAGGATTAGAATCGGTAAGCATGCGGCATTTCAGTCATAATTATGACCAAAGACAAATATTTATTTTTATTGGTGGATGTTTATTTTTGCGGTAATCAGGCCCTGTGTTTCCTCCATATTGTTTATTATGAACAACCTCCTGTCAGTGTCAGTGAAAGAGTTTATAATACCTGTTTAACTTCCACCAGTAAAAACTAACAGAATTTTTTTCCATATTTGTGAGAGAAATTTTTTCATGAGTAAGACGCTAAAATAAGGCGAAATTTTCCATTCAAAATTTACTGGGAGAAGTTTGCTTCAGCGGTAATCAGAAACTGGTGATTCTATGTAAAAAATCAACCGCCATCTTGTGACAACCTTCTCAGTTACTTTACTCGCAACTGCTAAACTCTAGACTACCGTAATTTCCGGCGTATACGCCGCGGCTTAGTTAAGTCTTTTTCATACCAGAAATTTTATTTAAAAAATGAAGTCAAATAAATGCTAGGCAAAAGCAAGTCACATTTTATTTAAAACGAATTCTGGTAGAAAATTGAATTATCTGAGCTGCGGCGTATACGCGGGATTTTACGGTATATGTTTCCTCCACTTTATTCTCAACTCCATCTAAACTGGAGAAACCTATCTAGTAAACCAATTTACGAAAGACTTTCAGAAGAGGGAGGAGTTTGTACTGTTTTAACCCCTTCAAGGACGGTGGTTCATTTTTGCACCACTTAATTTTAATCCCTGAGTGCCACATTGACACCAGAATTATAGAATCAAAATTCTTGCTTCTGTTCAGTACACGAAGAACTTTTACTTATTTTCAGATAAACTTGGTTGTAAATTCGGGTGTCAATCAATCATTTCAACATTTTACGAGTGCAAGTACTTTGACTCTGAAAGTGTTAAAACCCAGGTTTCACAAAAAAATATCGATGGAATGTGTTTTCCCTTTAACCCTTTAACCCCTTAATTCTCGCTCCCGTCATATTCACGGGCTGTGTCTTTTACTCAAATTGTTTGATTCCCACCAGTTTTATAAAATAGTGAAATTGGCTATATTTTTGTACCGTTTTTACTGTCATTAAATAAGGTGACTATTTCTTTTTCATAAAAGTGGTGCCAATAAGCCATTTGAATTATTCAGCCGTAATTTAATTCGAGCTTTAAGGGGTTAAGAGGCAAAGCACTTTTCTCCGTAAAATGCTTAAATGATTGAATGACACCAGAATTTACAAACAATTTCTATTGGAAATAAGTAAAAACTTTTCTTCGAACACTTTATAAATGAAAATTTTTATTCCACTATTTTGGTGACAGTGTGATATTCAGGAATAAAGATTAAGTGGTCCAAAAGTGAACCACCGCCATTCAAGAGGTTAAGCCCTGGTGGGTTAATTTCTCACTTAATTTTAATCCCCAAACAGTGTTGGCAGGTGGGCTACTTTTTTTTAAATCAGATTCTTGATTGGCACCACTCTTTTGAAATGATAAAATGTGCCATATTTAATGACATATTAATTAAGGCAAAAACAAAGTCAATTTTACCGTTTCAAAAAAGTGGTGCCCATCAAGAAATCGGAATTTAAAGAAAGTAGCCCACTGGCAACACTGTCCCCAAATGTCACACTGTGATCGGAATTTACTATAAAATCTATTTGAAAATAAATAAGTGCATTTATTCGTTTACATAAGAAAACAAAAATTTTGTTTCAAAATACTGGTGTCAATGTGACGTTTGGGGATTAAAATTAAGTGGGAAGAAATTTACCTACCAGAGATTAAAGAATTTTAAGACATAAATATAATGTATAAATCCGTGAAGATTGCTTACAAAAATATTAAGCCAGGGGTGGCCAACTGTGGCAAGCCGGATACCATTAAAATTTTACAGAAAAAGTCGGCTTCTTGAATAGCAGAGATTCAATGATTAGATAAGGCAATGATTTCTATAAAATGTTAGTGGTGTTGAGCGTGCCACTGTTGGCCACCTCTGTATTAACCCCTTGGGGACGAACGACACGTATACGCGCCCCATGAAGTGCTCATAATCCTTGTTTTTCCTCACCAGTAAAATTTTACTGTAAAATTTGCCTTGTTTAATCAGCGCATTTTCTGGATTCACCAAGATACAAATTTCTGTTTTTAAAAAGCGGTGACAAAAGATTAAAAATTTCGCAAAAGTCTCCCGTCCCGAAGGGGTTAAGCAGTTCAAGAGAAATTTTGCGCGCAAGGTTTTAACTTTGCGACATAAACCGCTTCGAAGTACCTTTTAATTCTCTGCTGAAAGATAGCATACCTGATATATTTTTGGTCATTACTAAAGTACTTTTTTGTGCAATTTGCAATGAGCAGAAAATATCACCCTTTGAAATATATTATTTCTAAAATTTGATTTAAAAAAATCAAACAAACTGTGATTACATACTTTGCGATTGAAATATTAAATAGATATTTTCTTATCTGAAATAATGGTGCCAGACTCTTTGGAGTTTCCAATGAGTGTATGCTCCGAGCATTAAGAAAACTTTTCCATATTTGAGGACATGATCCCTGTATAAAAAAGTTTCAAGCTGTAATTATACTTAATATATTTAATAAAGAAAAGTAATTAAAAGCGTAATATCGAGCAAAAGTAGTGCAAACACAAATAAAAATAATTTTTAAATTCCTTTCATAATCAAATAATAGAGGACGATTTTGGATAAAATATTCAGAGAAAAATTGGTTTGCTTTTAAATATGATAACCGTCTCGTTCTGTTATATATCTGCACAGCGGCATATGAAAAATCACCCCATTAGTTGAGCTTGTCAGGAGAAAGAATGAGTAATGGAAAATTAATTTCTTCGCACTATACATATATTGAAGTTTTACATCTTTTACCGCACTTTTAACATCTTACGATTTTTTACAGGAGTGTATTTTTCGAATCTTACTATTCCCATACCTAATTTGTTTCTTCTTTATCGTCTCAGTTTCTTATATTCGCAATAATGGTAATATATATTCGGAACGTTATTAATGTTACAGCCTTAATCATAGCTGCTAACACTTACGCTTTTTTGTACTGAAGAAAAATTAATAGTAAATGTCACCTTTTGTAGACGCCTTAACCCTTAAATGTATGATTTTTTATTTTGTTTCGAAAAAAATGTACATGGATCTCTGAAAGGTTTATAGTACAGGAAAAATAATGAAAAAAATCAGAGATATACTTTTCGTGTAATACGTCAACTTTTTCTTGTGTTTCGCATCTGCAATAAAAGTAAAAACTAAAATATCGCAAATTAGTAAATATTTTAGTAATCTAAATACCTTAATTTATGTAATTTTTTACTTTGAAAAATTGAAAACTTCGTCAAAGCAGCGTGGAAAAAAACGTGAATTTTGTCAAACGATCGAGGCAAAAAAATCGTATATTTCGTAAAACTATTCGTATCGGGTCAGATAATCCGATTTTTACACGGGTCGGGTTTCTTTCTTTTTTTCATTGGTACGTTTGAGATTGTCTGAGTTTTAATTTATAATTATTCTTGAATTGAATAAAAATACTTAAAAGTAAGGTCCTGAAACGAGTCAAGTAACTAGATTTTACCGAGGGACTTTTTTGAGGGTGGTGATGTCCTATTCTTAACCCTTAAATGCATAAATTATTTTTAAGATAAGACACGAGAAATTTTAAGATCGATTTTTTACTTTATACTTTTCTAAATTTTTACAGGATTAATATTTCTATATAAATATACTGGTTGCTAAGAATTAAATAAAAAGTGATGTAGATATGCATCACATTACATTAAAATGTTAATCAGTCGAATAAAAAAGGAGAAATTTTCAACTAAAATTTGTGATACAAAAAAGCGTAAGAGTTGGCAACTATGCTTTAATAGAGGGCTGCCACGGGCGACTGTTTTTATATTCTATTCGCACCACTATATTAAGAAAATAAATTTTGTAGCATATTTCTCTTGCAGATGTTGTCAAAGGGTAAGTGTTGCAAAGAAAATTATACAACATAGCTTGGTAATCAATTTTAACTAATTAGACAATTTTCACGATTCAATCATATTCAAAAATAATTCTTTAATTATCGAAAGCTAATTCTTTATTAAATAATTAATATATTAAATTAAACTAGAAGAAATACTACAATAACAGTTGTATACTTAAATCAATAATTATTATAATGTGTATATAAACAAATAAACATATGTTGTTAGGTATCGCTATGTTCGTAAAAAAATAAGGAATAAGAATATTGTATTTATTTTGTAATAATATTAAAAATTTGAATTGTATAATATTTATATGTGCACAAACAGTGTAATAAAAGTTCCCAAATAGACCAGACAGTAAACAGGGAATTAGCGTTAATGCAAGCAACATGGACGCCATATTCTGACATAGGATAAATAGTAGGAGGACAGAAAATTTATGATGCTTTAGCAATAAATTTTCAACTAACGTAGGAGAATTTATGATACTTCAGCGTGGGTGGTGACCATTCCCACGAGAAGTCAGAATCGAGAGTAATAAAAATTAGCTATGTAGAGGGAAAGGAACCATACACGCCCAAGTATGGGGGACCAAAAAAAACGAACAAGCATGGAGAATTCCGAAATTACAAATGAGGGAGCGAAGCGGAGCAGCCAGTAAGAGATATAGCTTTAGGCTGAATAAGCCCTCCCAAAAATTGGGTCTAGAGAAAGAGACTGCAAAAAAAATTATTATTAAGTCTTGCATCTCTCTTAAAAGAGTGTCTTAAAACTAAGACTCTTTTCTCTCTAAAAAAAGGGCGGATTTTACTCTTCAATATAACAGAATAATGCTAGTTCCAAAACAACTCCAAGTCCCTTCTCAACACGCTATATTTTACAGAATTGTAAATTTTCACGAAACAACATTGCCACACTAAGATATGAAATGTTATCTCCTGGATATACTATAAAAAAAGGGTGATATTAGAACTCAGAGTCATCGTTGGCACGAATGAAAGGACGAAATAGCTTCCTAAGACGCAGCGGCAAGCGGACTGCAATCCTTAGAAAGAACTGCTGAATCATCGAGATGACAAGATTTCTGAATGACAAATTTTCCAGAAGAGTATACATGCCTAAGAGACACGAGCAGACCGAATTATTGTGATCAAGAAGAGAATTAGCACAAAGATTAGATCGCTCGGACGAATATCTCACCGGAAAATAAATTCCAGGACTATACATCATCTAGTGTTCTCCGAATGAATGTGACAACAGATACGATCGAATCCGATAAACTGTATAAACTCCCAGTGCTTTTGATGAACTTTCATGAGTGTTTCACATGATCATTCGAACGTACCCTTGAAGTGAAAAGAGCATCTGTTTGGTCAGTGTCTATTTGGGTGAGAATTATTTTATAATTATCTCCATTTTAATTATGGCTATTGTTTGTTTGATATTATCATAGTACATATAATTGATTTTACATAACTTATTCTTATAGTCTAAATTTAAATGATGTCCGTATTATTAACACATTAAATATTTTAAATATGAAATGATAATAATAATAATAACATCCCATTAAAATTTGATTCATATTTTTGGCTAAAAGCCTCTTATCATTGGATCGGTGCTGTGAGCAATAATAAAATAAAATAAAACAAATGGAACAGACTTATAGTCCAGGCAATAGAGACCGTATAGGGACTCTACCTAGCAAAATTCATGGTAGTTCTGTAAAAAGGCTTACTATATGTTTTTTGGGTCTCTGAATCCGAATTTTTAACTTCCCACCAAAATTTCCCCCAGCAACCCCCCCCCCCCAAATTTTGGTAAAAAGCCCCCCAAAAAAGGTTTTTATTAAAATAATCAAATTTTTTATTGTTTTAGAGAAAAAGTATCTAGAAATTCAGAAAGTAGACAAAATTTGCAACAAATTAGATATATGACATTATGACTTAGGATGAAGGGGAAGGGGGGATCTGCCTCGGAACATGCGCGCGGTGCTGCGTGAACTAAGTTGCGCAATTCCACTTAACCACTCACACGTTTACATTCGCCCTCCCATCTCCCCTCCGAACTTTTTCTATAAGGTTTACTTTAAGTTTGGTTTACGTTAAGGTTTACTTTAAGTTGGGTCGCTGAATCCGAATTTTTAACTTACACCCGAAATTCTCCCCCTCCGAAACTCCCCCCACCCCAAATAGTTGTTTTTAACCTAAATTTTTTATTGTTTTAGGGGAAAAGCATTACAAAATTCAGAAACTAGACAAAATTTGCAACAAATAGGATATATGACATTATGATGTAGGATAAAAGGGGAGGGGAGGGCTGCCTCTGAACATGCACTGCGGCGCTACGTGCACTAAGTTATGAAGTCCAAGTAATAGGGGATTTTACCTGGCAAAATTAATAGTAGTTCTGAATTTCGACTCACTTTGTTTTTTAGGTCGCTGAATACGAATTTCTAACTTCCCACCAAAATTTCACCCGGCAACCTCCCAAAAAATTGATTTTTTGAAAAAATTTTGTTTTTGAGAAAAGCGCGCGGGGAATTTTCCGAGGCAGCCCCCTCTCTCCCCGTTTATCCTACGTCGTAATGTCATATATCCTATTTGTTGCAAATTTTGTCTAGTTTTTGAATTTCGTAATGCTTTTCCCCTAAAATAATAAGAAATTTAAGTTAATAACAACTATTTTGGGGGGGTTTCGAGGGGGGGGGGAGAATTTTGGCGGTAAGTTTAAAAATTCGGATTCAGCGACGCAAAAAACTTAAAGTAAACCTTATAAGGAAAGTTCGGAGGGGAGATGGGAGGACGAATGTAACCATGTGAGTGGTTAAATGGAATTGCGCAACTTAGTCTTCGCAGCACCGCGCGCATGTTCTGAGGCAGATCCCCCTTCCCCTTCATCCTAAGTCATAATGTCATATATCTAATTTGTTGAAAATTTTGTCTACTTTCTGAATTTCTAGATATTTTTTCCCTAAACCAATAAAAAAATTGATTTTTTTAATAAAAACCAATTTTGGTAGGCTTTTTACCAAAATTTGGGGGGGGGGGGTTGCCGGGGGAAATTTTGGCGGGAAGTTACAAATTCGGATTGAGCGACCCCAAAAACATAAAATAAGCCAATTTCCAGAACTACCATTAATTTTTCTAGGTAAAATTCCCTATTACCTGGACAATACTGTTGTAATGTGGATTGAACAATCAATTATACAAATGAACGAATTAACACGTTCACGCCGGCGCGGTGGGTCACACTCGATTGTCTCATAGCTGCTAAGTCACCGGCTTTTTGGATACCAGTATTTTAATACAGAAAATATTGTTTTATTTAATTAGAACAATCGGGCGATTTAAAGGAACAGCATTTTCTCTAAAATAATAGTGGTGTGCAAAAAGACGGAGGCTTGACAACTCTGAGACAGCCTAGTGTGATCCACCGCGCCGGCGTGAACGTGTTAAATGATGATATGGAATTGATATTTAAAGAATTAAAAAAATGATAACTGAAATATGAAATTTATGTGGTTGTGAGTAAAATTTGATTATATAAGTGCCTTTTCTATCTTTTCTTTGAATTATTTTATTCTTCTTTTCTTTTCAGATATTAATTAATTTTATGAGCCTTAAGAATTTAAATTTAGTAAATATTAAATTGAATATTTAGCTGAGCAACCATCCAGCCCTAAATTGCAATTTGCGATGTTAAACAAGACGTCCCTGTGTGTTGTCAGCTTTAATTTATTCAAAATCTCATCTCCTTCTATTTTATTAATTAAAATTATTCCCTAAGATCTTTCACAACACGGAACGGGATAATTATTTCTATATTTGTACTAACCATTGCATTGTCGCGTGACCTTGTGTGGAGGTGTCAGTTCGTCACCACAGTAAGCGAAAAAGTTTTGTTTTTAAAAAATGGTGCGAGATAGAATTAAATAATATTTGCCTGTAGCAGCCCTGTAATAGTAGTGTTAACACTCCAGCCGCGGGAAACTCTATTTTCGCGTTCCAGTGAGCTACTGGGCCTATATCTCTCGAGTAGATAATTGGCTGTCAAAAATCAACCAAACCCAACCCAACCCAGTGAGCTACTTTTTTAAAAATTCAGATTGCATGATTCCCAACACTTTTTTAAAAGCGTATAATTCGCGTTATTCTCGCATCATTTAATCTGTAATTAAATAAAGTGACTATTTCTACTTCAAAAAAAGTGGTGGGAGTCAAACAATCATAATTTTAAAAAAGTAGCCCACTGAAAAATTCGCTCGCTGCTGAAGGGTTAAAGAATATGATATTTAACATATGTAAAACATATTAATACTTTAATCTATTAATTCTTTATACAAGACTTTGAAATTCACACATCATATGGAATATTCAGGAATCTAAAATCTTGTATAAAGAACGAGTTGACATGGATGTTTTGAATTGATGGAGGCTTGCACATTAGGATTTAAAGATTTTAGAAAATGGACACGGAAGGAAAATTAACAGTTTGCTATTATTGACAGGTGAGGGACTTCTGTTTCATGTTTTTGTATTTTTCTTGTAGGTTTGGGAGGGTGGACTTTGTTCTGCATTCATACATGCTAAGATAATTTAATTTGTTTATATTTAAGTTGCAAATATAAAATAATTTCCTAAAAGACATTTCTTTTAAAGCTTTTTTGTTTTGTAATTTAATTATGCTTTGTTTATATTACTTTTTTGTTTAAGTTTGGTTTATTTACCTTTTTAAATTTTATTTCTCAAATTACAATAGTTTTTTCTGTATTGAGTGCAGGATGGACGTGTGTTCAGAAACCTGCAAGCTTTTAATAGTGGGGATGGAGTTAGATCTGTCTGTCCTCCCACTGATGAAAAACAGACAGTTTTTTGCTTGTGTTTTGTTTTTTACCTGTATTTTTGAAAGTTTTGGGGATTTTTATAGTTAACATTGTTGATATACACCTTCTTTACAGGGTTATGGTGTTTTTGCATTTTTAATTATTGATGAAATACATTTTGCTGCATTTGATATGAGCTGCTTTTGGCGCCAGTTGTGCAATAATTTTTCAATAATTATGTATATATATATATATATATATAAACTTTTTCTAAAATTAAACCATTATATATAAAAATAAAAAACATTCTAAGCCATAACAAATTATCAACAAAAATTGTGAATGTATAAATAATAAAGGAATTTATTCAAATTAAAAATGATGTATAAACCATCATATACGAGTAAGTCTATGAAACAGATCCCCATAACAAGTGAAGCATGGATTTGAAATCACAGTAAACATATGAAAAATGGAAATTTGTGGAACAAAGGGATTTATATATGAATTGAAACCTATGAATTTTTTAACGGAAATCGATTGCTATAAGCTTGCTAATATAAAGCACAAGAGTTATGCTTATATAATAATTACAGATCATTCCATCAAGTAGTTCTTGAGTTATGCGTAAAACAAATTACCAGCAATGCAATCTCTTTTGTAATGATTACAAATGAATGAATTGAAAAACTGAAAACCTTCATATTTTCTAAACTACTAAACTGAATGACTTCCCGCTTGATATTCTTGGGCGAAATTTACAAAAAAAAGTGAAATATGATGTCCAAATGAGGTTACATTTGGATTTTTTTTTTCTTAAATAAAACACTTTTAAATAAAAAATACGAACACTTGGGTTATACAAATGACTGTATTTTTTTTATATAATTTAAACGTTTTGGGACAAAAATAACGGTTTCAATGTAGGATATTACTTAATTTAACCGAAAAAAGTGAAATTTGCATATTGCAAAAGTTTAGACACTTTTGTGATTTTTAGGCAACAGTTCACGGAAAAACGCAAATTTCAAACTTATGACGTCACATGCCTGAAGTATTTAAATGCACCTCCCGATAGTATCGGTTAGTGAAGATGCCACGAGCTAGAAATTTTCAGTCAGATGAAGTAATTAAAGCATGAAAGCTGAAATCGAAAGGGAACACTGTTTCAGAAATTTCAGCTACTTTGAATAGTTCAAAGAAGTCTGTCTATTAAGTACTGTCTAAGGGTGACTCTTTCAAAGCAAAACATAAATCTGGACGGCCTCGTGTGGCTAGAAAACGAGATTATACAAGGATCCATAAACTAGTATCTAGACAAATGATGACTGCTAATCGCATTAAAAGTGAGTCAGAGCTTCTGTGTCAACGGATATTTTCGTAGATGAATTATAGAAAGATGTACATTAGTTTACATGAAAATGATAAAACAATCAGCCTTGAAATCTCACAACAAATTGCCCCCTTTCCGTCGCGGAGTGTTTATAAAACTGATGAAATAATGGACTGAAACTAGAATTTATAAACGAATTTATTAGAAAATATGAACTTGCTTATTTTCACGTACATTATAAAAGGAAAATTTTATCTAAATCTTCATGGTGCCGTCTGTCAGTTTTGAAATTAAAATTAGGTGTCCTTTTTAAGGACACCGCCTTCGAAAGAGTTAATGATTTGGTCCTCACTTTGTTTTAATTCTCAAGCATCTCTGGAGTTTCTCAATGGTCGCCAAGCTGCGTAAGACTACATACATACATTGGAAAACAATTTAGAGCCATTTGGTGAACTTTTAACTCTTCCAAAGTGTGTATTTGAGCAAGATAATGTGTCTATTCGTGTTGTATACAAATCAAAAAATTAGTTTAACTCTCAAAATATTACTGTTCTCGACTAGCCCGCGTGTAGCCCTGATCTGAACCCAATCGAAAACTTTTGTGGCATCTTATCTCATACGGTTTTATGCAATATTTTGACAATACTCCTCTGTAAATGAACTTCGATATGCTGTTGAACGTATTTGGTACGAAATAGACCCCCGAGTGATGCAGGATTTAGTTTCTTCGATGGGAACTCACATTTTTGCATTAATAGCAGACAATGTAGGTGCAGTTCGATTTTAATTTATGGATACTGTTAACAGACAAATTGTCTATACTTTTGCCCCAATGCTAATTTTTTTTTTTTTTTTTTTTTTTTTGTCATTATATATTATGTAAAGTGTATAAATTAAAATTTATTGTTTGTGTATGAAAGTTAAGTCCCCAGTAATATATGACAGTTGAGTTACAACAATTCGTTACATACTTCTGAGTACAGAAGCATAATTCATCATTGTCTAAAGTTTTGCTGAGCACTGTAATATTAATGCATTTATGTGTCTAATTGTTCAAACAAAAGATTGTTTAATAAAAGTACTTACCGTATTTTGATAAAAAGCCATGGAAGTTCAACCAAATGGACATTGTTTTTTAAAAAAAGAAACCTAAATTTTCAGAAACCTATCACAGCAAAGGCAGAGTTATGATTGAGTTGACACACACGTTGTTTTAAGAAGTAGAGATGGGGGAGCAATGTTGACAAAATCTAAAACTTAAAAAACATCAACGGTTTTTATAAAACAGCCTATGGCCCAGTTAGCTCGTGGGTCCAGTTTCCCCAGCTTACATTATCTTTTTAGCTTATAAGACAGCTAAGCTTTTCACTAACTGCTATAATTTGTTATATAAACTTTTTATATTTTATACTTTTAACCCCTTATAGATCTTTGGGATAATAGTTTCTCATCATGAGTGTCACTAAGTATGGACTAATCTCAAACGCATAGACAATTCTGTTGGTGAAAATGACATAAATTCTCAAAAGAAAAAATGCCTTTTCATCCAAAAAAATACACATGAGCACAAATTGTTTAGAACAACATTTTAATAAAAATTGTATTATATAATTTTTGTATTCCATTATAACGAAGTCTTTTTAAAGAAATGTACTTGATAAAAGTTCTCAAAAAAAAAAAAAAAAAACTTCGCGGATCGTAATTTCTGTAAAGACTTTGTGGCGGAATAAAAAGCTAAAATATCGGTTTAAAAAATAAAAGAAAAACTACAGTAGGACCGAAATTAGCCTTTATTCCGTCAGTGGCAAACATGGATTTTGCCCCCCCCCCCCACTTCTCATGCACAATAAAAGTTATCGACCGCAGGTACCCTATGCAAAAAATCCTTAAATAATAATTAAAATGCTAACAAGAAATATGTAAACATCGCTCCAAAAGGATTAACTTTAGCTTGAGTGTCAAGAGACTACACTAGTTACGCGAAGAAACTGTATCGCTAACGTTAAACCTATGGGAGCTTCCTTTTTTAAAATTTTTCACTTGCATATTCATAGTTTTAAAAATCTAACCTTTGCCTTTTCAATTGTGATTACCTTTTCAATTTTGGTTGAAGATTTCACAAATGTAAATAAGTGCGAGTAGTAAGTCAAAATTACGTACACTACTAATCATATCACAATATTAAAATATTTATTTGCTTAAAAGACGTTATAAAAACACATTAAAAGTAAATTAAAAATCTATATTTACATGTTTCAACTCATTTTCTGAGTCGTCGTCAGAATGTATAACAGAAAATTACAAATGCATATGAAAAATGGAAAAAAATCATCGAAAATAAACAAGTAATCAAATAACGCGGCCCTACATTTTCGCGATTGCTCGTGTTCCCTCTATGTCGCGATGCCGTAAGTTGTCCAACCATTCAACCTATAAATTCCGGATACGAAAAGATAATGTATCGTTACAAACTCCCGAACCTCTTACATAAATTTCAATGGACTCTCTTATGAATAATTGTAAACAAAAATTAGACCTTTAGATTATTTTACTCTCGTTAAAAAGTATGTTAATGATCTCTATTTGATTTAGCCGGGATAAAGCAGTATTGCCTCTATTGTATTTTATGTCCGCTATATGTTCTTTACATGTGATATTGAATTTTCGTTGGGTTATACCTATATAATGATTTTTGATTCCTCCCTCCCTAATAAATGGAATCATATAAACTCCTGAGAGGTCATCTCTATTAATAGGATCAATTTTAGTATTTATAAGCATCTTTAATTTCGGAGGCGGCTTCACGATCAAACATAAACCAAAATTTCTTAAATGATTTTTTATATGTTCGAAGAAACCCAGAAAATAATTTGCTACAACCCTTTTCATATTAACTTCATTAATGGTTTTATTTTTTTATTTTTAGAAGTATCAAAGGAGCTCTGAATCAATTTGTTAATTAATTTTACCTGATATCCATTATCACTAGCAATACGTTTAATTTTCTCTAATTCATCCCCCAGATTTATATCGGAAGAAATCTTGAAAGCACAATTAATTAAGAACCTGAAGGTGGATAATTTATAAGGCATTGGGGTGCATGCATCGGGCGGTATAACGTTTAAATCTGCGATAGGTTTTCGGTAAACTGAACGAATTAATTCATTCAACTTTCTCTGTAACTCAACATCTAAAAAAGGTAATTTTCCCCCCCGTTTCTAGTTCAAAAGTAAACTTAATATTATAGTCAAATTCATTTAACTGTTGTATGAAAATCATTAACTCATCTATATTACATCGCCAAACAATAAAAATATCGTCTACATAATGTAACCATGCTAAAGGAACTATCTCAAAAGTGCTGAAAATTTTAGATTCGAGGGGGCGTAATTTAAATTCCGCCAGAAGGCCAGATATTGGGGATCCCATCGGAGCACCACATGATTGTTCATAAATAACATTATCAAAATTAAAAAAATTACTTGAAATAATTAAGCCTAAACCACTCTTTAAAGTGTTCTTCATGGGCAGATCAAAGGTTTCTGCATTATCGGTAAAATGTTCTAGGTTCTTGGTAACTTCTATTGTATCTATGGATGGATAAAGGAAAACAATGTCCAAACTTGCTAAACTACAGTCTTCAGAGATGTTGAATTTCTTGATTTTCTCAATAAAATTTGCAGTAGAGTCCACTGTATACTTTAATTTACTTTTAATGTGTTTTTATAACGTCTTTTAAGCAAATAAATATTTTAATATTGTGATATGAAGATTTCACTTTCACAAATTTGAAAAGAACGCTCCCGTAGTTTAACATTAGCTTGCGATTTTAATTGTATTATATATATATATATATATATATATATATATATATATATATACATTTTTGTATGAAACGACAAATTCGTTTTCTGCATTTGGCGCCCCCCTTCGCCTTTAGTTCTAGCGCCCGGGGCACATGCCTCCTCTGCACCCCCTATTTTCGGCCCTGCACTACGAACACATTTTCCACCATCATCTAAAATAATGTAAATCAGCACAGAATGTATTCCATTATAACGTAGTCTTTTTAAAGAAATGTAGCATTTGGTAAAAGTTCTCAACAAAAAAGTGACTAAAAAACTTCGCGGATCGTAATTTCTGTAAAAACATTGTGGCAGAGTGTCGTAGAGAAAACTATACGACAAAGCTTGTTAATTAATTTCAAATAATTAAACAATACAGCACAATCCAGTATTATTAAAAAAAATAATTATTTTAATTTCGAAAGATATTTCTTTACGAAATAAATAAATAAAATTAAATTGAAAAAAATCCTAATAACATTTGTATATTAAAATTAACTTTTTTTATTATGGATATATAAACAAATAAATATATGTTTATATGTATCATTTTGTTTGTAAAAATATAAGGATTACGAATATTGAATTTATTTTGTAATAAGAGGAATAATTTAAATTTTTATAATATTTTATATGCATGTAAACAGAGTACAAACTCCCAAATACTCCAGACAGAATAAGGCAATTAGAGGCAATAAAATGCAACATGGACGCCAGTTTGTGACAAGAACATAATACGACAGTCACAAAAAAATTATGTTGCTTTTAGCATGAAATTTATGATGACAGGGGTAAATTTATTGGGCTTCAACGTGTGTGGCAACTACCCACGCCAAGCAAAAACCCTGAAGTCATAACAAAAATTATCTATGCGAAGGGGCCGTAAGAAGACGTCCATGGGGGGCCAAAAAATGAACTAGATTCAAGAAACGTGGAGTACCAATGAGAAAGAGAGATCAAGCGACGAATGGGAGAATTTATATCGTTTAAATAAGTGCTCCGACATTTCGATATTGAGGAAGAGGTTTTCGAAAAGATAATTAATTCATTTTACTCTCTCTACTGAAGGTGACGTTTTCATATAAGTCTTGCAACATCTCATAACTATGCTAGTCCACACAAGTCAACAAATTTACGCTACATTCCCCACCAATGCTTCAAGAAGACCATATTTGCTATAATTTCATCGCATTGAATCCCTGAAGATTAAGTGCATTTAAGATGAAAATAAATTTATGCAAATGCTTCAAGAACCAGAAAATTTTAAAGCACAGAATGACTGCTTGAAGGAATATACAGATTGACAGAAAATTTTATGAAGATTCGGAAGACAATCCCGGAAGAAGATATCTCACATGCGAGAAATGACAAGTATCTAAGAGTGAAAGAACATTTCTATTGCCAATTAGTGACTGATATTAGACTTTCAATTGAACAGATACATTGACTTCAAAGGGATAAGGGATATCGCCGGTACCATGTCAACCTATTCAATGTGAAAACAGTGTGATATTCTCTTAAAATTTAGATTTCTTGATTGGCACCAATTTTTTGAAATAGTAAAATTCGCATTTTTAACCTTATTTAATGGCATATTAATTCAGACGAAAGCAAGGGGAATTTTACCATTTCAGAAAAGTGGTACCAATTAAGAAATCTGAATTTAACACTAGAACGCCCGGAAATTTTACTCAAGTTTCATAAAAATATTTCATCCCAGAATTTTTATTTAAAATTATTTAACTGATTTATTTAACATAATTCTGCGTCACTTAAATTTAACTTATTTTAAGAAAATAATTCTGGCTCGAATGGACATTTAATCATGTGGTCGGAGTCGAATCGTCTCCTTCCGGGCGTTCTAGTGTTAAAAAAAGTAGCCCACTGTTTTCACATTGGATAGTTTGACATGGTACCGACGATATAGCTACAATTTGTGACTGATCAGACGCGCAAACCCCAAAGAGACAATTAGAAACTTTTATATGCCGTTGGACAGTGCATTATATGAACTATTAGCTAAATCCACGAGGAGCGCCAAGACCTATATGACTGAAGTATTTGGTGAGATAAATCTTAATTACTTACAATATATGGCCATAATTTTATTTGTATATTACAATGCGTATATTTATTAATTTCATTTGCTAAAATCTTATAGGCAAAATTTTAAAGTATATATATAATTAATCATATTCAGTATTAGAGAATAATAATAAGAAGAAGAATGATTGAACTGGAATTTATTAATATTTTGGCTAAGTAGCCTATATTTTACATTGATTTTGCTGTGAGAATTTTAATTCGGAATAATAATTAAGATCAAAATTTACATGAATATTGCACATAAAGAATTATGTTATGAAATTTAATAGGCTTGATATTAATCTGAAAATAATGTTGAACCAACAGAATAAATCTTTGAAACATAAATATTATGTGTTTGTAAATAAAATTTAATTGTATATATGTACTCTATGTCTTTTCTTTGAATTTTCTTTTATTCTTTTCTTTTCAGATGTTAGTTAGATTTATCATTACTGAGAATTAAAATTTAGAAAATACTAAATTAGATATTTGTTTGAGCAACCTTCCACTCCTAAATTACAATTTGGAACGTTAAACAAGTCGTTCCTGTGTTGTTGCCAATTTAATTTATTCCAAATCTCATCTCCTCCTATTTTATTAAATATTATCCCATATCTAATAATATTATCCCATATGTTCTTTCACAGCTCGGAAAGGGATAATATTTTCTATCATTTGTACTAACCATTACACTGTTGCGTGACCTTGTATGGAGGTGTCTGTTTCGTCTTGACACAGAGTTTAAATGAAACGGAATAAAAGGTTAAAATATATATATTTAAAAAAGAGAGAAACATTACAGACACAGTTTTCTTTACTTCAAGAATTTTTTTTTATTTCTATGCTTCCACCAGGCTACAAAATGAATTCCCCTCTATATCCCTTGCAGATTAATCGAATGCGTTAATCCAAAGAGGAAAGCTCCCTTTTACTTCGCTTGACAGCCCGACACACGATTCTTGCCCTTTGAGGGGGAGGGGGGGCGTGCGGTGTGAGCTTCCATGTTTCGAGATACGCCTGCTATGTTTCAGAAGGCGCGCCAGTCCATGCAGCGTCCATGTAATGCAAGTCTCCAGGCGTCTGGCAAAAACTTTAAACATCTCCTGTAATATTATTGGTTGTAAATGTGTAACATGTGTGTAAATACAGTGTACATAAAATGATGTAGAATGATTTTTGTTTTTTCTTCTTGTATTACATATAATTTGCAGCCCCGTCTAACGGCCCTGGATGCATTTGCGACCCCGTGTTCCTATGTCATTTTTGTATGTCTGCTTTTCCCCTTCATTTTTTTCACGTTATTTTGAATGACCCTGTATCAGAAATTATTCTTGACTGTCAGTCGTAGTTGTAAATAAAATAGTAATGCCTACTTTTCACAAAATATTTCCGTAAGTGCTAAGAGATACCTATTTTTAATAGAAAAATATCCGAATAGAAATCTTTAGATTATTTAAACACAGATTTTCTCTCATTAAATGTAGCGAAAATTCTTGTTCGCAAGTGGTCGTATTCCAAATCCATATACCTTGTCAAATAAGCATTTGAAATTTTGGATCAAATCAGCCCAGAAAAGTATATATTAAATGTATTAATTTGCTTCCACTCTTTTTCGAGTAAGGAAAGGGCACTTGTTACTTGTCAAAATAAAAGAAATGTAAATTCAAAATATTTCCCACTAGAATTGACATCATTCACCCATCTGTCACGCAAAATATCGTTTCCGCAACGGAAGAAGTCTAATTATTTTAGAACAATCCATTCAACAAGTGAATTTTTTTTTCTGCATAAAAACTTAGACCGCTCTCCAGACAGGGCACTCTGATTAATAGAGTTATGAAGAAAGGGGAGGAGACATATACAGGGCTCCCACTCGGTCCTTTTTTTGAACACCACTATTTTTATTTCAAAAATCCCCTTTATAAATTTCATAGAAACTTACCAGGAAAGGCGTTTTTCTTCCAATTGTTGCCGAAACCTACCATGAAATTTTTTCTTTAATTATCCTGGTGTTCAAAAAACGGACCAGTGGGAGGCATGCATATAGTGTAGTGTCTACCAGCTGCGAGTGAATTAACACTGGAACTCCCGGAAATTTTACTCAAGTTTTATACAGTCCTCAGCAAAAGTTTATGTACTGGTGATTTTTAACCTTTAAATAAAAAATACGAACACTTGGGTTATACAAATGACTGTACTTATTTTTTAACATAATTTAAGCGTTTTGGGGCGAAAATAACGGTTATAATGCAGGATATTAATTAATCTAACTGAAAAAAGTGAAATTTGCATATTGTAAAAGTTTAGAAACTTTTGTGATTTTTAGGCAACTGTTCACGGAAAAACGCAAATTTCAAACTTATGACGTCACATGCATGAAGTATTTAAGTGCATCTCGCAATAGTATCGGTTAGTGAAGATGCCGTGAGCTAGAAATTTTCAGTCAGATGAAGTAATTAAAGCATGGAAGCTGAAATCGAAAGGGAACACTGTTTCAGAAATTTCAGCTACTTTGAATCATTCAAAGAAGTCTGTCTATTAAGTACTGTCTAAGGGTGACTCTTTCAAAGCAAAATATAAACTGGAAGGCCTCGTGTAGCCAGAAAACGAGATTATACAAGGATCCATAAACTGGTATCTAGACAAATGATAACTGCTAATCGCATTAAAAGTGAATCAGAGCTTTCTGTGTCAACGGATGTTTTCTTAGATGAATTATAGAAAGATGTACATTAGTTTACATGAAAATGATAAAACAACCAGCCTCGAAATCTCACAACAATTTGACCCCTTTCCGTCGCGGAGTGTTTATAAAACTGATGAAATAATGGGCTGAAACCAGAATTTATAAGCAAATTTATTAGAAAATACGAACTTGCTTAATTTCACGTACATTATAAAAGGAAAATTTTAATTAAACTTTCTTGGTGCCGTCTGTCAGTTTTTAAATTAAAATTAGGTGTCCTTTTTAAGGACACCGCCCTCGAAAGAGTTAATGATTTGGTCCTCACTTTATTTTAATTCTCAAGTATCTCTGGTGTTTCTCAATGGTCGCCAAGCTGCGTAAGACTACATACATACACTGGAAAACAATTTACAGCCATTTGGTGAACTTTTAGCTCTTCCAAAGTATGTATTTTAGCAAGATAATGCGTCTATTCATGTTGCATACAAATCAAAAAATTAGTTTAACTCTCAAAATATTACTGTTCTCGACTAGCCCGCGTGTAACCCTGAACCCAATCGAAAACTTTTGTGGCATCATATCTCATACGGTTTTATGCAATTTTTTGACAATGCACCTATGTAAATGAACTTCGATATGCTGTTGAACGTATTTGGTACGAAATAGACTACCAAGTGATGCAGGATTTAGTTTCTTCGATGGGAACTCATATTTTTGCATTAATAGCAGACAATGTAGGTGCAGTTCGATTTTAATTTATGGATATTTTTCTGTTAACAGACAAATTGTCTATACTTTTGCCACAATGTTATTTTTTTTTTGTCATTATATATTATATAAAGTGTATAAATTAAAATTTATTGTTTGTGTATGAAAGATAAGTCCCCGCTAATATATGACAGTTAAGTTACAACAATTCGTTACATACTTCTCAGTACCGAAGCGTAATCGATCATTGTCTAAACCAGGGGTGTCAAACTGTGGCCCGCCGGATACCACTACAATTTTAAAGAAATTGTCGACAAGTTGAATCGCAGAAATTCGACGATTATATAAGTCAATGATAGCTATAAAATTTTAGTGGTATCCGGCGGGCCACAGTTTGACACCACTGGTCTAAACTTTTGCTGAGGACTGTATAAATATGTTATACCAGAATTTTTATTTAAAAATATTTGACTGATTTATTTTGCGTAAATCAGCGTTTTTAAAATTTAACTTATTTTGTGAAAGAATTTCTGGTTCCAATTAACATTTAATCATGTGGTCGGAGTCGAATCGACTCCTTCCGGGCGTTCTAGTGTTAACAAAGGAGGTAGTCACAAGATGGCGGCTGTATTTTTTACATCGTATCAACGTTTCTCATTGCCGCCGGGACAAACATCCACCAGTAAATTTAACAACAAAATTTTGCTTTATTTACGTGCCTTATTTTTGCAAAATTTCTCTCACAGATATGATAAAAATTTCTATTCGTTTTTACTAGTAGCAGTTTACCCCGTTATCATAATCTTTTTCACTGATGCTGACAGGAGGTAGTTTAAGTTGTCACAATATGGGTGAAACCAAAAATACTTGTGCTTTTCATGTCCAAAACTTTAATATTTTTTTTTCTCATTTAATATACAAAGAAATTCCAAATTTTTTATGCCATCTTTTGGAAAAAACTATTCTTAACTTGTCTAAAGTTTGTTCTAGTCAATTTTATTGTATTTATTGCACAATTTATGCAATTTATCCATTCTTAGTCATGAAAATTAGCTGTCCAAATGACTAGAGAAACAACTTTAAACAGACTACAATTCTAAATATTATGAACAACACAATATTTATCTGTTTTTATTTAAGTAACAGATATAGTAGTTTAATAAATTTGTCCTAATGAATTAAGATATGTATTTTGTAACTGCATAAGTTTAATTTAACATCTGTCCATGAAAATGAAACCTCTGTTACTTTATTTACATTTAGCAGAATAAATAATAAAAATGTTGTCCAACAAAGGGCGCTACTAATCTGTATTGCTCAAAGAACTTTCTAGAATAGAAGTCAAGTGTCATTTTCACTTTGTCTCCCACATGTGTATAGAGCAGTTATGAAGTTCTAAGGTGAGTGTGTTTTCTCTTTGTAACTTCTGTTACTCCAATTTTAGGTTTAAATATTGCTTTAAAATAAAATTTCTCTTTAAATCACAAAACACTAAGTAAAATAAGTTTATATAAATAACATAGTTATTTTTTAGAATATTATTATTTAAGAAAAAAAATTGTTTTTGCTTAAATTTAACCTCTGTTACAACTTTTTCAACAGATGTTACATATAAATTACAGAGGTTACATTTTATCCCAGAATATACATTTTTTATGGTACTGATTTTCATTATTATTACTTATTTATATTTATTTTTTGCAGTAGCATGTATTATTTATTTGTGGTATTTTCCAGATCCAAAAATGTCTCCTAAGAAAACAAGTTTTCAAGTTGTTAATCTACTGCAGAATAAAATTAAATTAAAGAAATAACGCTAGATAAATAAATTAAAGGAACATACATACTAGCAGAATTTGTAACTGAAAAAAAAGAGAAAAATGAAGCATTACTGCATAGCCGTTACACAAGGTGATCAGAAGATGGTGAAGTACAAGTTATGTTTTTGAAAGCTTGTGATGATGTATTATCTATTTTTAAATTAGATGACAATGATATTCTAGATTAATATTAACACAATTATTCAAATTGGTAAACAAATCATATTAGATGTAAATTTCCAACTGGGCGAAAAATGTCCGGACCAGGCTTCGAACCCGGGACCTCCTGGCTGAAGCCGCCAGTGCTCTGCCATCTGAGCTATCCCGGACGATTCTGGTCGAACTTTTTCGCCCAGAAAAGTATATATTCATTTTTACTGGTGGGATTTTACTTCCGCGGTAGTCAGGCCACCGCCCCCTGAATACTAGGCCTGAGCGCTGACACGAGAATGGCGGCTGCCGAAAGCGAATTTTTTTCTGCGTGTGTATGGTCCCTTTAAATTTGGCAACAATAATTTTTAACACTTTTTACGCCTTATTTTTCTGTGATTAAACAAGTCAAAGAAATCTTTTATAAAATACTGGTGTCTAAATTTAAGGGACGTACATACGTTTAAAAAAATCCATCTTTGGCAGCCACCATTTTTCTGTCAGTGCTCAGGCCTAGTACTCAGGGTGCGGTGGCCCATAGATTAAGGACCAAGATGGGACATTTACGGCAAAATCTGTAATGGCAACAGTACTAGCGTCACTATCGGCAAGGGGGAAGAACTAACAAACCTCCGAAATTTACCTATGTTGAAGAAATATATTTATCCTCTATGGTTTGAATATCTATTCGTTCCTAAAACGAAGCAGGTGTCAGACGATATTCTATTCATGCTTGCTTTATTTATTTAGCTGCTTTTTTTTACCGTACTTGTATTGTTCATTTTTAACTTACAAAATGATAATTAGACTAATAATATAAAAGAAAGCCGACAGAAAATTCTGTTAAGAATGCAAATATGTAAGTTTATAAGATTAAATTGTAAAAAATCAAATTCAGGTATTGTGTCAATTTATTCATATCGAATAAAATTTTATTGAGTGTAATGTCAGTACCTCTATTTAACTTTTAGATTTATACAATTTTAAAAATTTGTCGAAATTAATTTTCCCTATCTGTAATAGTATTATTATTATTTCTTATATGTAAATATTATAAACATTATTGAACTGATTGTACGTTATTTACATTAAAAACAATATTTTTATTTTATCTGTAAGGAAGTGAAAATGCATAAATTTTAAAAGATTATTGTAACGATTTTTTAATACGTTAAACTTCATAAATTTATAAAACACGGGCTATAAAAATTTTCCTGCCAAAGGGGAATAATTATGAAATTTTCTGGGACCTGTAGAGTTCAACATTTCGTATATTTTTATATTACACCATTGCATTTGATATATAGCATTCAAGACGAAATTTTTACCTAGTATTCGTTGCACTTAAAACCGTTCACTAATCATGTAAAAAAAAAAAAACATATATCCGTGCATGAACATAGAATAGATATTATATATATAAAATAGAATGTCTATTCTATGTTCATATATCGGTGTAAGATTCTATCGAAAACGTAAACATGCAACATTAAAAAAAGAAAGATCACAATAAGGTAGATACTCAATAATAAGCATACTACAAGGAGGGGAGTTTCTTCCCCATTGTCACTAAGGGCGCTACGATCGCAATCGCATTACCATTACGCTCCATGGGAATGTCCGATCTTGGATGTTAATCTATGCGGTGGCCAAGCCCTCCGTTTCTGGTATATTGTGACAACCTAGACAACTACCTCTCAGCGTCAGTAAAAAAGATACCTGGGCAAACTGCCAACAGTAAAAACTAATATAAAATTAAACCATATTTGTGACAGAATTTTTTTATGAAAAATCCGCTTAAAAAAGATAAAATTTTCTATTCAATATTTACTGGTGGACCTTTGCTCCGTCGGTAGTCAGAAACCGTTGATCCAATGAAAGAAATCAGCAGCCATTTTGTGTCAACCCCCTCAGTTACTTCACTTGCAACTGGTAGACTCTACGCTATCTGTCTCCTCTTTTTTATTCATAATTTCATTGTTCTTGAATGTTTTTAAGAAATCAGAGAAACAATTTTGGACTTTTCTAATATTTTATGCGGTAATTATGTGTACGGTCCCTTGAATTTTGCGCCAATAATTATTAACATTTTTTACGCTTTATTTTTCTGTGATTAAACAAGTCAAAGAAATCTTTTATAAAATACTAGTGTCTAAATTTAAGGGACTGTACATACGTTTAAAAAAAAATCCGCTTTCGGCAGCCGCCATTTGTCTGCCAGCGTTCAGGCCTAGTACTCAGGGTGCGGTGGTCAAGCTCTGCGTTTCTGCCTAGACAACTACCTCTCAGTTTCAGTGAAAAAGATACCTGTTCAAACTGACAACAGTAAAAACAAATAACCCAAGGTTCGCACACTCCTTGGAATTTCCAAGGACTCTGACACCACTATTATTGATAAGATGATTTACATTTAATTTTTAAAACACATAATTCACAAACACCACCTTTATTCACAGATTTTGCAATATTTTTCTGCTGTGAAATACTTTGAAAATACTGTTAAAATTTAGTGGTAAAAATGTGCGAACCCTGATAACCATATTTAAGATTGAATTTTTTCATGAAAAAGCCGCTTAAAAAAGGTAAAATTTTCTATTCAATATTTATTGGTGGAAGTCGGCCCCGGCGATAGACAGAAACCGTTGATCCGATGTAAAAAATCAGGCGCCATCTTGTGTCAACCCCCTCAGTTATTACTTCACTTGCAACTGGTAGATTCTACGCTATCTGTCTCCTCCTTTTTATTCATAACTCCATTGTTCTGTGACGTTTTTAACCCTTTAATTCCAATGATAGAATACGTTCTAGAATTTACGTAGTCCAGAGAATCTGGCTTTACACCAGAAAGTTTCAATGCTTAATTTCGCTTTATCTAAATGCGGTTTTCTGGTGTGAATTAGGTATATACGGAAAAAAATCTATTAAATTCAAAACACTGTTGTTTGCATATATGCAAAGCTACGCACTAAAGGGTTATGGAATCAGAGAAACAATTTTGGTCTTTTCTAATACTATATGTGGTAATTATGAACTGCTGCCGAGGTGGATAAGTTAGGAAAATATTTCAGAATTTTTTCTTGTTTTTCACATTACAAATTAGCATTAAGTGGAGATGATAAAATGATTTATTTTCATGAGAACAGCTATGTTTATTTTAGAGAATCTGTTGGGATAAAACTGAGTAACTGGAGAAAGTCAAAATCAGTATTACCCCATCTAGTCTATTTTATAATTTATGGATTGAATAATATTTTATGCACATTTGTTAAAACCGAGTGACTAAATAATTTTGTTACGAGACTTAATCTTGATTAATATTAATTAAAAAATAAAACAATTATCGCTGTTGTTGTTATTATTAACCCCTTAACGGTCGCATTAAATTACGGTTTAAAAATTCTAATTGCTTATTGCCACTACTTTTTTGAAAAAGAAATATTAACCTTATTTAATGACAGACAAAATGACACCATAATAAAGCCAATTACACTATTTTATAAAACTGGTGGGAATCAAACAATCTGAATAATTTATTTAGATTGACACAGCCCGTGAATATCAGGGGAGCGAGAATTAAGGGGTTAACCACTTAACAGTTTAGCCCGAACGCCGCTCGAGCAAGAAGAGTTTACTTGCTTCCTTACTAAAAACTGTTTTATACCACTATTTTTTAACTGTAGTTTTTGCTTTACTAATTGACATACATTTTTCGATTGTATAGGGAAAATATTTTAATACGGAAAGAATAGTATTTAATGGCTATTTTTAGTTTATTGCGTCAAAAAACGAAACTGTTAAGGGGTTAACATGGAATGAAATTTAAAATATTAAAATCTGATGATGCGTTTATATTTCACATCTACTTTTCCTAGAATATGATGAATTACGAGTTGAAAAGAACACCAAATATTCGTAAGGATAAGAGTATGCCATAATATTTCTCTATTTTTTTAACCCCTAAATGCATGATTTTTTATTTTGTTTCGAAAAAATTAATTATGATTCTCAGAAAGGTTTATTACACAGGAAAAATAAGGAAAAAATCAGACATATATTTTTCGTAAAATACGTCAACCTTTTCTTATGTTACATGTCTGCAATACAAGTAAAATCTAAAATATTGCAAATTAGTAAATATTTTAATAAGTATGAATCTAAATACCTTATTTTAAATATATATTTTTTTTTATTTTGTAAAACTTAACCCTTAAATGCACGAATTATTCTTTTAGAGTTGTGTTTTTTTATTCTCATATTAAGATTAGACACCAGAAATTTTAAGATAGATTTTTAACGTTATTTAACCCTTTCAGGGGCAAGGCTTTTCTGCTCCGATTATGTTCAAATAATTAATTCACACCGCAATATACGAACAAATTTATTTGAAAATAATCAAAAGATTTTTTTCACGCTTATTATGAGATCGAATTTGTACTAACAAATTACTGGCGCCAGTTGAAATTTTGGGCATTAAAATTAGCCGTTTGCAGACTGCAAACGGCGCCCTTCAAGGGGTTGATAGCATATTTTTGTGTTTTTTACAGGACTAATATTTCTATATAAATATAGTGGCTGGTAAGAATTAAATAAAAGTGACCACTATGCATTTAAGGGTTAAGTTATTTTACTATATATATTATATTTTTAATTCGATTTCTATTATGGTAGCAATAAGCTTTTTTTTTTTTTTTTTTTTTTTTTGTGGTGGTAGGGGTGACAGATGAAGGGATTATCATATGTTTGTTGATGCTATTTATTTTAAATTTAAAAGAAGAAATATTTTTATAACATTTTTATAAGAAAATAGTGCTTATGACATGCGTGTCGAACTGGTGTGCCGCTTTTTAGCACTATTTCTATCTAGTTTTTCACCTTATTTATTTGTAGAATTTTTGACAGTCGGAGAAGTAAAAACTTGTTTAATCACACAATTTCAGCTGTAAAAGAAAGCAAAGAATGCTATACCGAAATACCTATAAGAAGAGCGCCACTAATTTCATACCGATAGTTTAAGACAGTTTACAAGGACCTTAAATACAGAATTTCTCAACAGACAAAAATGACATCATACTCAGAAGAAGGAAGTGGCACGGTAGGTTCTTGTATTTTTTTGCAATGAACTTTTGAGAGAAACAGGTGCTAAAAGTAATTTTTTAAACATCTTATTATTTTTTAATTAATGTATTTTTTATTTCTTTTTTCTGTTCTTTTTGCTCAGGTGCTGTGGATGGGTGGATTCAGTGCTCCGTCTGCCAACAATGAATTCGTGAGGAGTGCAGTGGACAAGAGAAGAAAGATGAAGATTTTGTGTTCGGTTTCTGTAATGTCATAAACACAAATTCTGGGTTAAACGTCTATAAACAGGGTGTGTGCAATTCTACCAAACGTTTTTAACAGAATTTTTCACCTTATTTAATCGCAGTAGAATGTTACAAATTCTATGAGTATCGCGCGTGATTGAAATATTAAACACAAATTTTCTAATCTGAAATAGCGGCAGCAGATTCCGTGGAAATTCTAAGGAGTATAGGCACCTTGTAAAAAGAGCTATATCTAAACCTCCTAATTTTAATATTATTCTTTTTGTTTTATTACAAATAAAGAAGTGTGGTTCTAAAGTTATTGTCACCTTGTGTTACCTGAACATCAAAGCCATAGGCGCCGATTTCACGGGGACAAAGTAGGTAATCATGCAAGCTTCTACCATTAAGGGGGCTGGTCACTCAGCGTCGGAATTCTCCTCCATAATGTTAAGTCTATGGGCTTTTGATACATTCGCATATTTAAAATATCTTCTCGGGAAATTCAAATTTTTAACATATTTTTTCTGTGTACTCTTCTTAACCCCTTAACCTACAATGACGGGCATAGCCCGCGTACGGTGATCGAGCCAAATGTAAATTCTTCTTCCCACTAAAATTTTACAGTAAATATAGTTTAATTTAATCGTCGAAATTCCATGATTAAACAAGGCGAAAATCTCTATTAAATTTTAGTGGTAGCTATGGATTTGCGAAACCGTGGAGCTGTTGAGACGTAAATCGTAGGTTAAGGGGTTAACGGATGTTTCTTTATTTCTTAGTTTTCAAAATATTTCTAAACTCTATGCTGAATTTAATATTTTATGTGTTAAAAGCGGTCGAACTGTGAGTAAGATTTTAACACTGCCTATAAAATTAAGACTATACTTTAAAAATATTTTGAGAACTAAGAAAAAAAGAGAACTCTTTTAGGAAGTGTACACAAAAAATAGAAGTTAAAAATATTAATTTCCCGAGGAGATATTTTAAATATACGAATGCATCAAATGCCCATAGACTTTACATTGGTGAGGTGAAATCGGATGTTGAGTGACCAGCCCCCTTAATTGAAAAAAAATCCTCTTCCCCATTTAATCAGTGTGATTAATGAAAACAAAAATAAAATTTGAAAAGTATGGGTGGTGTTGCTAGTAGGCTACTTTTTTTTAAATTAAGATTTCTTGATTGGCACCACTTTTCTGAAATGGTAAAATTCCCCTTGTTTTCGCCTTAATTAATGTCATTAAATAAGGCGAATTTTACTATTTCAAAACAGTGGTGCCAACCAAGAAATCTGAATTTTAAAAAAATAGCCCACTGGCATCACCGAGTATGGATGAAAGTTTGTCTGCCCCCTCTATTGCTATGCAGGGCCTGATTACCAACGGGGCAAACTTCCACCGGTAAAAACGAAAAAAAATGTTTTCCTTATTCATGACAGTAATTTTGCATGAATATGACGTTTAAATAAGGCAAAAGTTTCATTTAAAATTTATTAGTGGAAGTTTGCCCCGTTTGTAATCGGGCACTGTGCTTATGATTAAAGCTCCCATCTAGATACGTTTCAGAAAAAAATAATCAATTCTCCAGGATTCCGATTTCTTACGCTTCGAACTCTTAAGCTTTATTGCACCACAAAAAATTTATAGTAAATTTTGACTAATCTGCCTATTTAAATAAAGCAAAAAATTCTATGAAATTTTTGTGGCACAAAAAAGCGGAAGAGTTGGCAGCTATGAAAATGTATAATTTCTCCCATAGAATAAGCCTAGATTAAACATGCTAGCTTAGAATTTATTCTAGAACAATGTGCTGCAGGGTGGAGGAAAAAATGGCATGGCAGAGGAAAAATGGTACGGAGGAAAAGAAAAAGAGCACGGAGGAGAAGAAGTATCAAGTGGGTAAGTGTGATCACAGATCGTACAGAAGGTTTTGTTTAATATTCCTTTCAAAACACTTTAATACTTTTGCAAAATCTGTTAGTTCCACATTTCGCAAAAAGGAGGCGCACTCTATTCCAAACAAACCTCTAACCAAACGAAATTCAGTTTTATAAACTATCCGTAAATATATTAGTCGAGGGATTCGGGCCCGTAGTACCCGAGATAGGCAGGCGACCCCTGGTGGTAAAAATTGGAACTAAAATATGTACTACTATGGTGCATAATATAAAAGAGTGATCAAAGGAGTATCGGCAAATGTTAGAAAAGTGCACCCCGGTCGAAAAGGGTGGAGGTTAGAACAATTGCTAAAAATACAGAAGTTAGAGCGCGGAATGGTAAATAATGTAAGACTTTTTTAATATTTATGATTTTTCGTGTGAACGCAATTGTACTGCTATAAGTATGCAAAATTTCACATCTCCAACTTAATTATGGGTTGAGTTAGAAAAATTGCTTAAAATACACAAGTTAGAGCTCAGAGGGGTAAATATAAGACTTTTTCAAAATGTTATAATTTGTCGTTTGATGTGAGGGGTTCAGCTATAAGTATCCAAAATTTCAAGTCTTCAACCTAATTAGGGGCTCAGTTAGAAAAAAAAGCTTAAAATACACAAGTTAGAGCACAGAAGGGTAAATATAAGACTTCTTCAAAATTTTATGATTTGCCGTTTGATGTGAGGTGTCCAGCTATAAGTATCCAAAATTCCAAGTCTTCAACTTAATTAGGAGATGAGTTAGAAAAAAAAAAAGCTTAAAATACACAAGTTAGAGACCGGAGGGGTAAATATAAGACTTTTTCAAAATTTTATGATTTGTCGTTTGATGTGAGGTTTTCAGCTGTAAGAATCCAAAATTTCAAGTCTGCAACGTAATTAGGGCTCAGTTATTAAAAAAAGCTTAAAATACACAAGTTAGAGCCCAGAGGGGTAAATATAAGACTTTTACAAAATGTTATGATTTGTCGTTTGATGTGAGGTGTTCAGCTATACGAATTCAAAATTTCAAGTCTCCAACATATATAGTTTCTGAGAACGGGCTCTGTGACGGACAGACAGACAGAGGAGTGAGACGAATAGTGTTTCGTCAGATCAACGAAACCCTAAAAAACCGTCATGAGACATTAAAAAAGGTATTGAAGAAAAAAATAGCATAAATAATGCCAAAAAATAAGTTTGGTAAACAAATTCATCTGAACAATACTGCAAACGCTCTCACAATATTGCAAAAACGTACTTAACCCATATATCCTCATCGTCTTGAAAATAGGACAGCACCCCCCTCAGTAAAATCTAGTTACTTGTCACGTTGAAGGACCCTACTTTTAAGTTGTTTTTTTTTTTTCAATTCAAGGATAATTATAAACTAAAACTCATACAATCATAAACATACCTATGGAAAAAGGAAGACACCCGACCGTGTAAAACTCGGCTTATCTGACCCGACACGAAAAAGCCGGAGACTTGGCAACTCTGCAGTCAAATTTTAAAGCGAAAATTATCTTTCAAAGTTTGTGGTGGCAAACAACGTTCAGCTGAAAAGTTGAAAATTTTATCCTTATAGTTTTGGGGATTAATGGGTTAAGTTGAGTATTTATAAGCATGTTTAAATTAGTTTTTTTTTTAATGCAATTCGTGGTATTTAACCGCTTAAGCGTCGCCCCCGATAAGTGTAGACTTCTTATTTCTTAAATTCAGATTGTTTGATTGCCACCAACTTTTTGAAGTAGAAATATTCACCTTATTTAATGACAGATAAAATGATGTGAGAATAAAACCAATTACACTATTTTTAAAAAACTGGTGGGAATCAAACAAGCTGGATAAAAAAGCGTAGCCTACACTGCCTGCGAAAGTCACAGGCGCTAGAATTAAGGGGTTAAAAGAATATGATTTTTAATATTTAGATTTAACCTTCCAGCTGCGGGAAAACGCTATTTTTGTGTTCCAGTGGGCTACTCTTTTTAAATACAGGCCCCACCAGTGGCCGAGAGGTTCTGCTCTCGAAGCTGGTAGGCGGGAGGTGCTGGGTTCGATCCCAATCGCGCCCGTCGGCCTAATCGTTCGGAGTTTTCGTGGTTTTCTTCGAGCCTTGGATTTCCAAGCGTTAATACCGGTTAGGTTCCCTTAGAAAGACCCCCACGAAGGGCACTCCCCCCTGGGCCTATATCCCTCGAGCAGATAATTGGCCGTCAAAAATCAACCAACCTTTTTAAATACAGATTGCTTGACTCCCATCACTTTTTTAAAAACGCACAATTCGGCTCATTCTCGCATTATTTAATCTGTAATTAAATAAAGTGACTATTTCTACTTCAAAAAAAGTGGTGGGAATCAAACAATCTTAATTTTAAAAAAGTAACCCACTGAAAAAGTCGCCCGCGGCTGGAGGGTTAAATTGCCCAACCCGTGGTTCGCGGACAACAGAACTACTAGTATTTTAGACTAGAATACTTTGCATTATTTAATTGCAGAAATTTTGCAGTTACCGTAATTTCCGGTATATAAGCCGCGGCTAATTTAAGTATGTTTCAATTTAAGTATGTAATTTTTATTTAACGCTAGAACGCTCGGAAATTTTACTCAAGTTTCAAAAAAATATTTGACACCAGAAGTTTTATTTAAAATTATTTGACTGAGCTATTTAACGTAAATCTGCGTGGTTTAAATTTAACATATTTTAAGAAAGAACTTCTGGTTCCAGTTGACATTTAATCATATGGCCTGAGTCGGATCGACTCCTTCCGGGCGTTCTAGTGTTAAAACTGTTTAACTTATTTAATTAGCCTATTTTAGTGCTTCATACATATTAGTAGGAGAGCTGTTGAACATTTTTGAGTAGGTATTTGAGGCACCCTGAAAATTTGCGCAGCACTTCTTTTGTAATGCCTGAATACACAATCGAATGTCTGGCTGAAGGATCGTGGCCCAAAACCTGTGCCAGACACGTGTCAAGTGCCATTTTTTGACACTACCCATAAAAAGTATTTGAGGCACGCTGAGATTGAAACAGAATAATATTTATACTTAGAAAAAAATATTTTGAAAATGACAGACACTTTAGTCGGCCCAAAACCTGTGCCAGACACGTGTCAAGTGCCATTTTTTGACTACCCAAAAAAGGTATTTGAGGCACGCTGAGATTGAGGCACAATAATATTTATGCTTAGAAAAAAATATTTTGAAAATGACAGACACTTTAGTCGGCACAAAAACTGTGCCAGACACGTGTCAAGTGCCATTTTTTGTCTGGCACAGGTTTTGGGCCACGATCCTTCAGCTAGACATTCGATTTTGTATTCAGGCATTACAAAAGAAGTGTTGCACAAATTTTCAGGGTGCCTCAAATATCTTCCCTAAAATGTTTAACAGCTCTTGGACTATATAACATATTTTATGAAAAAATTTCTGGTTCGAATCAACAATTATCAATTTTGGCAGGGGTCAAAACGACCCCTAATGGCTGTTCTAGTGTTAATGAATGGCACAAAACAAATTTTTTAACTGCTTGATATGGATTTTTTCTGCATTTTTAACATTTTCCAACATATTTTAAAGTATTTATGGCTTCGGTACGTCTGGCTATCTGCCTGGCTCTCATAACTCTCGTAAATATACTCGGATATTCATGTAATTGATATATGTTACTGAGATTTGCTATGGCATGTTCTCTATTGAAAATAAAGTGTGTAGCATTTATCGTTTGTTTACAGGTACACTCAAAAGAATTCAGTTACATTAGGGCCTATGGGGGGGGGGGGGGGGGGGAGAAATCGTTTGAATTATATATTTAATGATGTAACACTAACATTCTCAAACAAATTGAAATTGATTTACATCACTGAGGTGCACTAAAATATACTTACTGTAGAATATGTAGTGAATAGTATTTATCGTTGAAACCGAAATTTTAGTTAAAATATGAAGTTAAATGCTAAGCATTGATAAGTTACATTTTATTTAAAAAAAAATTCTGGCGTAGGAAACAGAGTTATCTGAGCCGCTGCTTATACGCCCGAAATTCCGCCCGAAGAGGAAAATTACCATTCGGTAATAGTGGTAACAACAGACTTTAAAGCAAAAATTATCGGCAGCTCTTATTTAGGTTAAAAAGATTTTTCTAAATGAACAAGCTCTATAGCATTTTTCTTTTTCTAGCTTTATTTAACATATATATTTTCATCTTATTGTGGGAAAGTTTATGCAGCTGCATGGCTGCCTTTCATAAATAATAAATTAAACTGTCTTTCAGATTAACAAGGTTGGGTGCGAATAAAACGAACAGCCACTTAAAAATAATTAGTCAAACGATTCAACTGCCTTTGCCGCTTTACTGAGCTGTCATCAAAAAGTCGTAATCAATAATTAAGTTTTTAAAAATTCATGGCAAACCTTAAAAGGCAAAACCATTACTTTCGACTAGTTTCAGAATGTTTCACGTGTTTACTCTTACTCGGACAAGTAAAATAAAAAGTAAATTTTATTTGTCCTCGTAAAATAAGCTTTATATTTTTTATCTATATTATAAAGAACAAATGTGTCCGTGCGTAACGCTAACGTCATTTTGACGGTGGCCACCGCCCCCTGAATACTAGGCCTGAGCGCTGACACAAAAATGGCGGCTGCCGAAGGCGGATTTTTTTCAGCTTGTGTACGGTCTTTTAAATATTCGTACCAATAATTTTTTTAAGTTTTTTCCGCTTTATTTTTCTGAGATTAAAAAAGTCAGAGAAATCTTTTATAAAATACTGGTATCTACATTTAAGGAACCGTACCTAAGTTAAAAAAAAAATCCGCCTTCGGCAGCCGCCATTTTTGTGTCAACGCTCAGGCCTAATATTCAGGGGGCGGTGCGGTGGCAACAGCAGAAGACTAAATTACGCTTTTACTGTAATTTTTTCAACTTCTAAAAATCGCATATTTTCGATGTTTATGCCGATGAATGGGAAAAAAATATACTTAGAAATGTAATTTGTTTCAAAACTGTATTCAGGGCTGCCCCTGGCGACTATTTTTTAATTCTAACTGGCACCACTTCCACAAAACAGAAATCCTTAACGTACACTTTGACAACTTTTGCAAGAGATATATATTTCAAAATTTATATTAGGAGCATACTGGTGCGACCAGAATATAAAAATAGTCGCCTGTGGTAGCCCTGTGTATTGCAAATCTTTTTAAAACTTTATCGTAATTTACTCATTTTTTAAGGTTTTAAAAATAATTTTCAAGCATGATTTTTTTTTAACTCTATCTCTATCGCCTGCAGACAATTATGAAAGATAAATACGTTTGCACTTAAGTTTATACAAATAGTTCAGCATTTTTTTTTACAGCTGATATCCCCCAACGAAGTTAAAATTTCATCAATAAAATAAAATAATATAAACAGAAATTTAATAAACATGTAATCAATTTACGCACTTAAACCTTTCAGGGGCAAAGTATTTTCATTCCTAAAATCTTGACGTAAATGATTGACACCGGAATTTACAATGAAATTTATTTATAAATAAGAAATACCTATATTTCTCTTATCAGAGCTGCCAAGTCTCCGGCTTTTTGGATACCAGTATTTTAATACAGAAACTGTCCTTTTATTTAATTGGAACATTTAGGTGATTTAAAAGAACAACATTTTCTCTAAGATAATAGTGGTGTGTAAAAAGCCGGAGACTTGGCAACTCTGCTCTTATATAATAAACCTAAAAAATTTTCACCAAAATTCTGGTGTCACTGTGGCGTTTGGGAATTAAAATTATTTGGTTTCATAAACATACTACAGCCCTTGATTAAAATGGACTGTTATAAGTCAAGAAATCTTTGGCGATTTCTTTTGGCTATTAACCCTTTCAGACGCAGAACAATTCTGTTCGTAAAATGATGAAATAATTGACTGACACCATAATTTACAAACGAATTTCTTGCAAAATAAAAGCTAATTATAAAAGCATTGCAAAACATTCATTATAAAAGCAAAGTTTTAATAAAATATTCGTAATGCCGTTTGTGAATTTAGAATTAAAATTAGGTTGTCACGCAGTGTGACCACCGTCCTTGAAAGGGTTAACTCATACGAAAATATCGCTTTTAATAAATTTCAAAAGTTAATTTGAATGCAAAATTGATCCTTTTCAAGTAAAAAAGCTTTTGGGGGTTGTTAGTGGGCAATCTAAACACACACACACACACACACACACACACACACATATATATATATATATATATAACCATAATATAATTACAAATCATCATCTATACCAATTACGATACAATCAATAATTGCGATACAATCAATAAATTAATAAATTTAGCATCTAATCATAACTGTAACATTATACAAAATACAGATGGAACCCTATCAAGTAATACAAATTAAGCAAAATCCACTAATTGACAAGCACATTGCATACGATTAATCCATATAAATATATGAAAAACCACCAAATTTTGAAAAAATAATTTATTAAAGACATAAGAAACAGAAACCAGCAAAATAATGTTGAACCATTAAAAGACATATTGCAAACAAATAATAGATCAAATGGAAGGATGTAGCCGGAAGCTTATACAGCATTTCACTTTTTCAAGGGTACGTGAAATGCCAATATAAGCAAAAGCATAGTCGATTTCTGTAATAGAATCCAGCATTAAGCTAAAAATTTGATTCCATATTGAAAAATTGAATTAAAATATATATATATTAATCAATACAAGATCCGTAATAATGAACAATATGAATATATAGAAACATTTAAATTTAAAGACATACCCAGCAAGAGAATTGCAATGACCTTATAACAACTCGAATTAGTATCAAAATTAGCAAAGCAAAAGTCCCGCCTAATTAATAGAACAGTTAAAATCGAATTCTTACAGTGATGGAACAGTGGCGCAGCAGTTGGGCGATTATCACCACTAAATTTAAATAGCATTCTTCACCTTGAAAAAAATCTCAGAAATTCTATCCTGTAATAAGATGAAGATACAATTAAAATTTAACGGTGCCAATTGATTCTACGGTGCTACACTGTTATATCACTGAATTCTTACGGTTGCAAAACATCACAATGTGCTAAAAATACACAACTTCTAATAAATATTATAATTATATTTAACGTATATAGTCTTTATAATAAAAATTATTATATGCATTTAAAGGATCCTGGAATAAATTATTACTAAAAGTATATAAAGAATTAAATTATTTAAAATTACATGGGTAATAACTCAAAGAAATATTAAAATATAAAAAAATATGGCAACAATATTATTTAGAACTAAATAAATATTTACTTAATGCTGCCATCTAGCGAAACTTCATAAAATTAAAAGAACACAATCACCTTGAAATAAAATAATTTATAGTGGCACCATCTATTGTAAATAATGTAAATACCAGATATAACTCTAGAACAATTGCATATTTAAACTATTTCTAATAATAGAAACGATTAAATCATCGCAAAACACAACAATATCATACTAAAAAAGCACAACTAAATATCGATAATAATCACTTAGCATCTATATTATAATGTTTATAATTATTTTTAATTACTTTATTAAATATTAAGTAAATTAATAATAATTTCAATTAAGTTACAATTATGATATAAAAGTATGTTTTTATTATGCACATAATAAATTTAATGTTTTAAATTTTAAATGTATTTTACAAAATGGTGGGGGAGGGTATATATAAACAAATTACAACATTTCTTCATACTGATAATTATAAATATCAAACTATAATAACGTCCACCATTATAAATCGATATATATTGAAGTAAATCAACAAAAGTGACTTAAATTTATATCAATATAATATAAATATTTCAATACGGTGCTAAGGAAAACAAACCTCATGAGGACCACAATAAACATAGAAACTACAAAATTAACGAACCATACCTTTTTTTTTATACGTACCATTCCCTTTTTTAATATATATATATTAAATCAACATTTGCGTATAAATTATCCAGACAACTCCTCCCACCTCCATAATTTAACATCTACCCACCCAGCCAACATATTTAAAAAATATATATATATTTTGTATTTTTAATTTGTTTTGTTTATTTTTAGTTTATTTTTATATATTTATATATATATATATACAGGGTGTTCGGTCTCAACGGTGTCCAATGGCTAATTCCTAAACCGTTAGTCATAGATATATAGTTCCAATTACAAAAATGTTTTAAATCTGGTAAAGAAATATTTTAAAAGCGATTTGGGTCAATAAAAATATTTCTTTAAAAATTATGAAATTTAAATTTTTATACGGTTCCCCGGTTCTATAAGTTATATTTAGTAAAATTTTCCTATTACACTGACAAGTAAGACAAAAAAAAGTCCCATTCATATAACGCTAAAATTGAGCGAGTTATGAAACTTTAAAAATGCATGACTTATGCCACTTTTCTGCTCTGAAAAGAAATGAGTTCGGCTTGGCTTTGAAGGGACACATACCAAGTGCTTAAAGTATTCGAAGATCTCATTTCATGTGTATCTGCGCTTTGAAAAAAATCGTACAAGTATTACGATTAAGTTAACATTTATTAAGTTTCAGATTGGCTTAAATAACATGTGTTTTATTTTGTCAGGATTTGAGACTGTTTCTTTTATGATTTCTTTTAACAAAAATTATGTTATTTTTATAAGTTTTTATGTTACTTCAACGATCGTATGTAAGTTTATCCAGTTCAAAATTTGTACTCGAACTTTAACTCCTTTTAAAATATCCGATCGAGATTACATTTTACATACTGGCGCAAATTCGATAACAATATAATATTATTATGATTTTCGGTGGTTACCATTTATACTTATTTTACAGGATAACACAAAAGATTTCGGATAGACTACTGCTAAGAAGTTTAAGAAAAAGTTTTAGATTAGATAATACAAGACTGCTATTGCTGGGTTTTTTAAATTTTATGTATTTTTTAGCACTGAAACCGAAAAATTACCTTAATTTTAAACCATCATCGCAAATCATAAATTGTTAAATTTAAAGAATAACAAAAAGCGAATACTATTTATAAAGTAGAAGAGATGGTTGTGTTTTTTAACTTTTGATAATTGATTTTTACGTACATTTTAGCGCTGAATCTGAAAAAGACCTTCATTTTTAATCATCGCGTTAGAATTTTTTTACAAATCGTAAATGTGTATATTAAAATATAGCTAAAATCTCATACAATAAAACATATGTAAAGCTTTTTTTTTTATTTTATTCAATAATTTATTCGATATTTTTGCTTATCCTGGGATTCTTACAGCTAAACAGCTGAGTGGTCCGATGAGAAGATGGAGGACATTCAATTTTAACTTTGAACTTTTTTACTTTGAAATTTGCAATTTGCGAAATATCCTGATGTGATGGTTAAAAATGAAGGTCAATTTTGGATTCAGCGGTACAGAATAAATAAGAATCAATTATCAAAAGCTAAAAAACATGACATAACCCAACTTTTGCAGGCTAGTGTAATCTAATAATATTTTAAAATACGTATCATTTTGTAAAGAATTGAGGCTGTTAATTTAGCATCATTTTATTTAACAAAAATTCTGTATTTTCTTTCTTCTTAAATCTTTATTACAAATTATATATTTTGCATTAATATGTCAGAATGATTAAACATTTCAAATTTATATTGCAATGTTAATTTTACTCTCAACCATTTTTTTAATATATCTGACGAAATTATATTTCGACTAAATTTGTTAATCGCCCCTAATTTGCTGCAAAAAATATGTTCCCACTTTAAACAGCTATTACTCGGTCAATTTTAATCGTAGAATAACGGGATTTTTTTTTGTATTACTTGTCAGTGTAAAAGGAAAATTTTACTAAATATAACTTATAGGACCGGGGGACCGTATAAAAATTTTAATTTCGTAATTTTTTAAGAAATGTTTTTATTGGCCCAAATCGCTTTTAAAATATTTCTTTACCTCATTTAAAACATTTTTGTAATTGGAACTATATGTCTATGACTAACGGTTTAGGAATTAGCTATTGGACACCGTTAAGACCGGACACCCTGTATATATTTATATACGCAAAATGTTAATAGTAACATACAAGAAACCACCCTACAATACATTGTTTATATCATTAATTAATTGTAGATTAATGAATTTCTTAGGAAAACTATGATTTAATGCATCAAATATTAATTGTTTAATCTTTTTATTGATAAGATGTGATGAACATAAACTTTTGATTCTACATAATGATTAATTAGAATATTACGGTAAACTGAAATATGTAGACAGGATTTAAAATGAGTAAAGGTGTTAACTTTGAATTCAAAGTCTTTACGTTTGTCATAAAGATCAGTAATTGTTTTGTTTTGTGCGATTATTATTTTTAGATCTAAAATGTTAATGGTATTATTTGTTAATAGATTTTCTGTCAATTCTAAATTAGTTGGATAATCAACTTGAAATTGAGTAATATTTGATTGTTTATTGTCAATCAAAATTATGTCATCAATATATCGATACAGTAGTATATTATCATCACTGAAATTACGTTCATATTGATATAAATATACATCATATATTAAACTGGATGTAAATCCGCCTTGTGGATTTACTTCTATTTGTAGAAAAATAATATTATCTGGTAAGATATAGTTATTGTATATTATAAAATTAGTTAGAGTGCGAAAATATTTTATATCCATATATGTAGGAAGAGTTAATTTATTTTATACAGGGTGTTCCGTTAAAGGGGTCCAATATTAATAGGGGTAATAGAGGAGATCACACGGAGCATAAATCAGTATATAATGCCTGGCCGGATCTCAATAATTTTCAAGTTACAGCAAATAGAATGGAAAATCGGAAATTTGTAAAAAAACCCCTCATTGCTAAACTATCGATAATGCTACATAAAAACGAAGCACATATTTAGAAAGAGCAGAAAAAATCCTACGAAATGACATAAGTTGTTTTAGAATATTGAGAATTAATGGCGAGTTACAAGCTCTGAAACAGTGAAAAAATACAAAATCAAATATTTAGCAAAATAGTTAATCGTTAATTCCAAAAATGCAACTCTACCTACATCAAGGAAAATGTTATAAAATTTGGTCCATTCCGAAAGCTTTCGAAGAAGCTGACAATAAACCATATCAGTTTAATTGTATGGGAGAAATCAAGCAGTTCCCTAGTTACAACTCTGTACTGTTGCACGCTCGGAAAGGGCGAAACTCCGCCCATGACGATTGTAAACACCCCGTTTTAATATCTTTCAATTATACATTTCTGATCAACCTCTATCAATACCCTTTCATTATTCAGTCTGGTCAAGTGAATGACATATTGTGCAGCTCTTGCCTTGTCTTAAAGCAAACTCCGTGACTGCTGCGTTTCCTCCATGAACTTTCAGGATGATGAAGAAGTACTTTTTATGCAAATTTTCTATGTGTATAGGAAGAAAAGTGTAATAAAACAGCAGTCATCAGTGGGCGTTATGTTAAAGGGAGGCTGTTGTAAGTCGGATTGTAGTAAGTTGATGTATAATAATTATGCCGGAATACTCTAACGAAGAATATGCGGACATGCATCTGATGTACGGGCAAGCTCATGGAAATGCATGTCTAGCACAGCGCATGTACCGTGAGCAATTTCCAAGGAGACGTTGCCCAAGTTCGAAACTCTTCATAAAAATCGATAGACGATTACGGGAGACTGGATCGTTTAATACAGCAAGCATTGATGCAGGGAAACCTCGACATGTACGAACACCTGCAATGGAAGAAGATGTACTGAATATTTTTAAAGATAACCCCTCCACGAGTACACGAGCTGCTGCGTCTGAAGTCGGTGTTTCTCACCAAAGTGTGTGGCGTGTTCTGCGTGCAGAAAACATGCACCCCTTACATGTGAAGCGGGTACAACTGTTATCAGTAACAGATTGTGCTCAGCGGACAGAATTCGTACGCTGGTTGCTTAATGTAACAGAAAATAATCCACAATTTCTGGAAAATATTTTATTTACTGATGAAGCAACATTTACGAGAGAGGGCGTGGTAAACACGCACAATATGCACACATGGTCATATACAAATCCGCACACTGTTTTCCCGTCGAACGCACAACAACAGTTCAGTGTGAACATATGGGCAGGTGTCCTCGGCGATTATCTCATAGGACCATATTTACTCCCAGATGTACTCAATGGCAGTACGTACTTGGTTTTCCTACGGGATATCTTACCGCAGTTACTGCAAAATGTGCCAGCAACATTGCGCCACAATATGTGGTTTATGCACGATGGCGCACCGGCACATTTTTTCATAGGTGTTCGCAATCACCTCAATTCAACATATCCTGGGAAATGGATTGGACGCAGTGGACCTGTTGCTTGGCCTGCACGCTCTCCAGACCTCAATCCGTTAGACTTTTTTGTTTGGGGACACCTTAAATCGCTGGTGTATGAAACGCCTGTGGATACACCGGAGGATTTACTAGCGCGAATCGTTGTCGCTGCAGGAGACATTCCCAACTCCGTCGGAGTTTTTCGGCGTGTTCGCCAATCTTTACGACGTCGCTGTCGGCTGTGCGATTCTGTTAATGGGCGCAACTTCGAACACCTATTATAATAATGTCCGTCCGTCTGCCTTCCGACATTGAACTGTGCAGCGCAGGCCAGAAGACTATGCTTCACATATGTCATAAAGTACGTGGAATGTAATTCTTTATTTGTCATTTTTCTTTTATTTTCAACACTTTTTGGCACAGTATTTTGTAAGTCACAGACTGTGGTGTACTCAAATTGTAAATTACAAAGTTTGTATGAATTAATTTAAAATTTAGTGTCTTTTTTAAATTTATAATTAATAAAATTATTATGCTATTTGTTATTATTATTTCCTATCATAAATTATGATGCACATATACATACAATAATTGTCCATGTAAAACATGTACTGAAATTTCTTGCATAGTTACAAATCGCAATATTTTTAATTATTTCCGAATTTTCACCACCAGTTTAATTTTAAAGAATTTAACTTAAGCTTTATATCAATAAAAGACCACTTTAAAATGTAGACTATTATTGTAAAGTTATTTTGGTTCATTCAACTCTTGAATAATTAAAAATGTTGCATCTCAGAAGAAGCATGATCGAAAATGTATAGTTGAGAGTAATTAAAAAGGCGGTGTTTCCAATCGTGATGGGCGGAGTTTAACATTTGCTAGTGTCAAAGAAAGCGGAGTTGTAACTAAGAAACTGATTAATTTCTCTCACACAATTAAACCGATATGGTTCATTGTAAGCTTTTTCGAAAGTTTTCGGAATGGACCAAATTTTACTACATTTTCCTTGTTGTAGCTAGAGTTGTCTTTTTGGAATTAACGATTAAATATTTTGATGTATATTGGATTTCGTACTTTTTTCACTGTTTCAGGGCTTGTAACTCGTCAATAAATATTGCTATTTTAATACAATTGATGTCATTTTGTAGGTTTTTTTCTGTTCTTTCTAAATATGTGCTTCGTTTTTATGTAGCATTATCGATAGTTTAGCAATGAGGGTTCTTTTACAATTTTCCGAATTTTCATTCTATTTGCTGTAACTTGAAAACTATTGAGATCCGACCAGGCTTTATATACTGATTTATGCTCCATGTGATCTCCTCTATTACCCCTATTAATATTGGACCCCTTTAACGGAACACCCTGTATATTTTAACCCCTTAACGCTCGAATTAAATTACGGTTGAAAAATTCAAATTGCTTATTGGCACCACTTTTATGAAAAGGAAATATTCACCTTATGTAATGGCAGGAAAAACGACACTAAAATATAGCCAATTTCACTATTTTTTAAAACTGGTGGGAATCAAACAATTTGAGTAAAAGACACAGCCCGAGAATATGACGTGAGCGAGAATTAAGGTGTTAAATAGTGTATTAATTATATTATCATAGCTGCCAACTTTTACGCTTTCTTCATACCACTAAAATTTTATAGTAAGTATTTTGTTATTTAATTACGAAAATCTCACGATTAAACAAGGCTAAAATCTCTGTTAAATTTTAGTGGTAGCAAAAAAGCGTAAATGTTGGCACCTATGTATTATGTAGGACTTTAAGATTTATATTATTAAAAAGATCTTTGAAATCATATGTACGAATATTTTTAACACATTTAATGTCTTTAAGTACATTAACTAATTGATAACTATTTTTATACAATGTTTATTATCTATATCTGTTGTTAGATTATAAATTTGACTTAGAATTTTTAATAATATATTGCTAGCGTAATTATTATATGTGTTACAACCAATTGTAACTGTTCTGAATTTAAGTGGTGTCTTGTGAAATTTAGGAATGAGTACTAAATATGGATTGTTAAAGTTAGTAGGAGTAATATTTAGTAGTTTATAATAAGCACTAATCTTCTAATTGTTAACAATAATGTCATCATTAGTTTTTTGGGAAGACTTATTTGATGAAATACAATATGTAAGAAGATGGTGATAATAAGATTTGATATGATTGCATAATTATTAGGGTATTTGTCAATATATGTGATTACATAGTCTTTTTGAATATTTTTAGCCTGTTGGAAAATGTGTTTGGTATTGACTTTAACAAGATTAGATACATTTGCCCGAAGAGCATCAGTTAACTTTTCTATAACCAGTATTTTCCATTGATTAAAATATGCAATAGGTTTATTGTAATAAATAGAAATTTTATATATAAACAAATCAATATCATATGTAAATTGCTTTAGAATTGAATTTAAATTAAATTTGGATGGAAGTCTATATTTAGTACCATATCCCATAAATTTTCTTAATGTAAAATCAATTACAATATTAAGATTACCCGTAATAATATGGCCATGATCTTTATTAATGTATTGTTGTAGTGAGGGGTCGTTGCAGTGACAAGGGAAAGTACTTGTAGCAGATGTATTTTTTGAAAAAGAATTATAATTAAAAATCTTTCTTCCTAAAGGAATTGGATATTTAAATGTTCTAGATATTTGGATATTGTGAATAGGAAATTTACAGTTTTTGTCATTTATAATAGAATTAATATTAATTTTATTGAATATTTGATTTGTATAAGTAATTAGCATTTGTGTATTTGTATTTTTAAGTTTAGGTTTTTTTGTAAATTAATGTTAAATTGATTGACTCTAGTCATATTAAGATCAAAAAATATATCTGAGAAATGCATCGAGAAAGTTTTACTAAGAAATATATTTAAATATTGTGCAAGCTTTTTCTTTTTTATTGCAAAGATATATTTACGAACTAAAATCCAATTGTAATCAATTAAATATTTATTATGGAGGTTATTTAACTGTTTAATTATATTATTTTTAGAAATATTTATTGAAGAAGAACATATACCACGTTTGTTACGTGTTGTTCTGCGATTTAAATTATGATTTAGTGTAGGATAAAGTGGATTATATATATATATACATAGTTTTCCCTTATATTATGTAACCCGGGAGGCCCTGGTTGGATTCCCTAGCTTATTTAATAGTAGATTTTGACCTGTTTATGTGCTTTGCTGTCTTTATTGCAATCAATAATAGCGCGTTGAAATTGAAAACGACTGAGATGCAATTCTAACATTCCGGGAACCGGTGACATCGAAAATCCCGTCATCGCGGAATTTAAAAAAATTCATGTAAATCGATAGTAAAAAGCCATACCAACAAAATGAGCTAGACATGGCTAGCTTTGACAAGCCAAAAATACGTTTAATTAAATCAATTATTATTAAAAATTCATGATGTATTACCGTCATCGGGGATACCGACCACTCTCAGAGAATCTTTCATAAAATTTTGCGATCTTTCAGCAAAAAATGGTATGACAAGTTTTATTCTGCCGGAAAAGTCTGTAATACCTATTTTAAGAAAGCAGATGGTGATGTAAATTCACATTTATTCTGCTTCGAATTTTTACCTGTGTCTACTTTATTTCGCGTCTGGACGCTGGCCAAGTGTCGGTTTTCCGCGAAAACGGTAAATCATTACAGCTTCTTACTAATAATTAATTTAATTAAACTTATTTTAGGCATGTCAAACCTAGTCATACCTAGCTCATTTTGTTCGTATGACTTTTTACTATCGATTTACATAAAAAATTTTTCAATTCCGCGGTGACGGGACTTTCGATGTCACTGGCTCCCGGACTATAACTTCACCAGATGCCCACTAGAAGTTTGTTAATGAATGACACAAAACACATTTTTTAACTGCTTGATTTGGATTTTTTTCTCCCTTTTTAATATTTTCCAACATAGTTTAAAATATTTATGGCTTCGGTCTGCCTAGCCATACTCTAACTCTCCTAAATATACTCGGATATTCCTGTAATTGATATATGTTACAGAGGTTTGCTATAACATGTTCTCTATTGAAAATAAAGTGCGCAGCATTTATCTTTCGTTTACTCAAATTTACATCACTTAGGTGCGCTAAAATATACGTACTGTAGAATACGTTGTGAATAGTATTTATCGTTCATTTACAGGGACACACAAAATAATTCGGTTACAGTATTGTGTATGCCGGATGATTGCTGAAAGTGTGTTTTCTGTTGCGGTATGCGTTTTAAATCTAACTATTTTTTTTTTCATATTACTTGGTCTATAAAAATTCGATAGATAATATGCAGAGCTGCAGAAAAGAATTCGGGTACATTTCCGTTTATTGGGGAAAAATTGCTGATCGAGAATTTTGAACTGTTTTATACATTTACTAACTGAACTAAATTTTAGCATATTATGTAGTATATATGCAAATTTATAGATCATATACAGGGCTGCACATAAGAGTGCCGATACTTTTACGACTATAGATTGTAGATGCTGAAATTAGGTTTTCAAATGTGTTATATGTTTTCCAAATTGTACACTTACATATTTTCACTTATACTGTAAAGCGAAAGCTAAGTTTTAGGGGCGGTCATCCCTGATCCCTTGTACACATACATATAAGCTTTTACATTATTAAACGTTTTGTTACACTATTCTGAATGTGTTGGAAGGTGTTTCATAATCTATTCGTGTCGCATGATTTTACTTTTTTTTATTGCCGAAACGTTCTTTGAGGTTCAGTATGGAAAGGCGAAACGGTTTTTCTGTCTGTCTATGTGTTTCGCGATAACCGCTGTAAAAAGCATTCTAGATGCTTAATGTTACATAGATAAAGTTACGTAGAAATTTTTAATTTAATTTTGCTAGTTTTAATTTATTTCGAAATCAAAATTTACAAGAAATCTGAGTTTAACCCCTTCGGCCCTGATTTAATTTGGAATCAGATAAAAAATAAATTGCAGGTTAAATAAGCTTGAATAGACATAAATAACTATAATATGAAGTATTATATCATTTCGATAATTAGTAAACTAATTAAAAAGTGTTCTAATAATAGGACACCAGGGCTTAAATTACGCAAAATGAGCAATTTTATTTTCTGTGCACATTTACAATTATGTAAGATATAAAGGATATGGGAATGAATAAAATGAGTTTATGTCATATGAAATCCTTTAAAACAATTTCTCTGTGCGTGAAAACATAAAAATACTTAATATTTTTCACAAAAACATGCAGTTTGATATGTACAACCTTCCATTTTGCATCTCTTTGGCTTTTCACTCCTTTCAATCATATGGTTCATTCCATTAAATCTAATATCTTTAGAAGGCAGTATTCATTTTGTTCTTTGGCAAAACAGAGCTTCTTGATGATGGCCTTCCACGTTTGATACGGATTAGTGACTGGTCTTTGAGTGATAGAGCTTTTGCTATTTCAAATGTGAAATCCAATAAATCCATTTGATCTTGCAAAGGAACTTCCAAGCATTTTGTATCTTTTTTATAATCTAACCAAGAATTAATAATGAGCATACTAAAATAATGAGATATTACGCGAAGTGTCCATTTTTTTACACTTTATAGCAGTTCGACACATTGACGGTAAGAAGCCATGTTTGTTGACTCCCCCCATTCCTTTATTGTAGAACTTCACAACGTCTGGCCTATATACATCAATATAAGTGGAATCTTTTTTGCTCCATCTTTTAACTTCGCATTATCTGACAGAAATGTAGATGCTAGTGTCACAACTTTATTGTCATACCACTTTGCAACAGCGATTTTACCATATTTGCTGGCACAAGTGTCATAGATACCACGTCCATATTTTTTTTTAATTCGGCATCACGTTTTAGTGGAAAGTTTGTCAGCCTACTTCTGCCCACAAAGCCGGCAGCAATAAAATCAAGAAGCTGCACTGTAAAAAAAAAAAAAAAAAAAAAAAAAAAAAAAAAAAAAAAAAAAAAAAAAAAAAACGGACTAAAATATTGTTACTGCAAATTGTACTGGCAATCAAGACGCCAGTACTATTTCCGTATTTTAACGGAAAATGTCCCCCGCAAATTCAAGAAAAACGGAATTTTTTCTGTAATTTACGGGAAAAAATTTCCGTATTTTACTTTTTTTACAGAGCCCGTTTTTTTACAGTGTGGTGCTTGAAAAGCATCGTATGTGACTTAATGAGAATTGGCTCAAGATATCTCACATATCTTTTAAGTCGGTTCCGTTCATAAAGATATGACCAATATTTTGCACTTGAAACGCATCGCCACCTCACTGATTTCGAAAGAGCTCAATTTTCGTTTATTCTTCTGCAAGAGCTTTTGGCCAAAAACGCAACTAATGTCATCAACCAAGGACAGAACACGCCTGGTATGGCCTCGTGTGACATTTTTCTGTTCACGAAGCTAAAATTATCCTTTCCAGGAAAATTTTTTGAGTCAACCTGAGAAGGAGCTAAAGGTCATACTCCAATTTACCTATCTAAAATGTATGGAAGATTGGGACCTGTACTGGCATCTATTGTATGCATTGAACTCAGTAGGGTCTACTTTGAAGATGGCAAAATAAATTTTTATGAAAAAAATACTTTGTGTGTGTTTTATATAGCAATTCTGGGTACTTTTTACACACACTTTGTTAGTCCTAAAGCCTCATGTCCTAATATTAGAACAAATGTTTTATTCTTAGTTATAATGTGATTTATCATTATTTTCTAAGTTAGATGACCAATTTAGGTAGAAAAGGCCTTAATTCATAAAATATAATTAACAAAATATCACTAATTATCACCACATAGTATTTTTATTGAGAAGGTTTAAAATCTGTGCTTACGTTTTGCCCGTAAACTGGTAGAAGCCTCCATTTTACTGATTACTGAGGCATGTGCTGCCATGTGTGATCACAAATGAGATTAAATTGTTAATCTCCAATATATTATTAGTAGTACACTGGGCTTTAAACTTAAAATTCTTAAAAACTAATAATTTAGAACAATGTAAAGATGTTTTCTAATAGTAGGACGCCAGGGCCGAAGGGGTTAAAATAGTAGCCCACAGGCAACATTGCGTGGGGGCTCGCCGACCGAATTCAAATATATAAAAGTTGTTTGGATGATTATTTCTGCCGCACTTGTCCAGGATAGCTTAGTTGAAAAATCGTTGGTACTTAACCCATTACCCGCTGGTGTTGCGTTCACGCAACGGTCAAAATAAATGAACATATTTAAATTGTTTACCAATATTTTTCAATTAAAAAAATGGCCTTTCTTAAAGACACAAAATTCTAAGATCAAATAAAGCGAAAATTATGTTTCAGAGTTTGTGGTGGCAAACCTCAACCTTATATTTTTGGCAGTTAAGGGGTTAAAGCAAAAAATGTCATGGGATCGAATTCCTCACCAGACACATCTTCATTCAGTTGACAAGAAATTACAATTTGTATAATTATTTTCGTTCTAAACAAATTTCTTTCACTTGTGAAGAATTGAAACAGTTTTAAGAAAGAATACTGAAAGGTTTAAGTATGGTATTTGTACTTTTGAATATTCTTTCATTCATTTGTTTCATTAAAGAAAGTAGATTCTTAAAACTGAAATTGATTATAATCATGCCAAGGTGTTGGCGGTATAATTTTTTTATATTTCAGAACTGCAAAAACAGCACGAATTAGCAAGAAATTTATCAATTTCTTTATCCAAAGAGAAGAACAGGTTAGTTACAAGTATTTTTTCACCTTAAAATAAAAAAATGTAGTTTAATTTACGTTAGTTTTGTCGATTTAAATGTACTCGATTTTATTTATGGCTGAATTGGATAATTTAAAAAAGTTCTTGATTTAAATACTGAAAAGAAAAATACATAAACAGCATAAATACAATGGAGTTATGAATAAAGAGGAGGAGCCATATAGTGTACTGTCTACCAGTTCCACGTGAAGTAATTGAGGAGGGTGTCACAAGATGGCGGCTGCTTTTTTAAAATCGGATCTACAGTTTCAAAATACTGCTGGGGACAAACTTCCCACCAGTGTAATTGAATAGAAAATTTTGTGTTATTTAAGCGTCTTATTCATGGAAATATTTTCTCACAAATATTTTCTGGTGTCAGTTTGACAGGTAAAACAGTTAGATTGCATCATCGGTTGTCACAATATGGCAGAAACGAAAGAGCTGACTACCGCAAAAGTAAACTTACACCAGTTAAAATTAAAATCTTTTTCAGCGATTATTTACGACTGATATTTCGCATTAATAACGCCTTTAAATACGGAGAAAATGTCTATATAAATTTACTGGTCCTTACAAAAGCGGTTACAGTTGAAGCTTCACTATTTCAAAGATATGTCAGTTCCTTCTTATTAACCCTAGAACTACCGAAAATTTTACTCAAGTTTTATAAAAATATTACACATCAGAATTCTTATTTAAAACTATTGAACTTATTTACTTAACTCATTATTGTCTGGTTTACATATTTAGTTTATTTTAAAGAAATTTCTGGTTAGAATAAATATTTCGAATGTACCCATCGGGTCCATTGGACCCGTCTGGTAGGCGGAGGGTTAATAGTTCCATGATAAATACATTTAAAAAAGAAGCATATATAATAAAATATCCCTGTTTGCCAGGACGGTCAGTTTGCCCTTTTTTTAAATTCGAAAATTATTAATGCACACCGGATATTCTGAAAGAAAAACATTTACTTTTGGCAATCACGAAATGTCTGTCATAAAACCTATAAGGAATAACTGGTGTGAATGTAAAGTTTCGGTATTAAAAAAAAGGCCAAACTGGCAGACCTGATGCTTAAGGAAAAGGGAATTTTAAAAAAAGGCCAAACTGGCAACCCTTCTGCTTAGGTAAAATGAAATAAAAAATAGACTGTTTCACAGAATAAAGCGTGATAGAATTACACATTCTGTTTCGCAGAATAACTGCGTGAAAACGTTGAGTTACTTTTTGCAAATAAGCATGCATTGAAGAATAGAGACAATCCTAATCACGTCACGCGTGTTATTGAATTGTCGTCCCCACCAGTGCTGTCAGCTTGGCCTTCTTTTATATTCCGGAAATCAGAATAATAGTATTTTGCTTTAATAAATGACAGATATTTCGTGATTACTAAATGTATAAAATTATTCATCCGTAATTTCTGGCATGAATTCCGATTTTCTCAATAAAAAAGGAGGACAAAATGAAAACCGTGGTCAACACTAGCAAGATGGCGTAGCTGTGAACTTTGGCATCGATTGCACCTTTGCCCCGCGCTCCACCTCTTTTTTGCAAAAGTAATTTTTGCCTATTTAATCGCTCAATCTTGTGATTAACCCATTGCTTGCTACTGGTGCGTTTTCGTACCAATAAAAATAAGTACGCATTTCGTAAATTAACTATCAAGCTACCACAATTTTTAAATTAAGGAAATTGCCTATTTTTAAAAACAAAAACTTTCAGTAATAAATAAAGCGAAGATTATCTTTCAAAATTTGTGTTGTCAAACGTTTTTAGCAAAAATGTTGAAGATCCCTTTTTTATAGTTTCGGCAGTTAATGGGTTAAGAAGCAGGTGCTTTAGAAAGAAGTGGTGAAAGTTTGCCTAAGCCAGTGACGGTGAAACCCGCGTGCCAGATGGGCAATTGCCACCACTTTTCCTGGATAGTTTTATTATTTTCTTATTTAATTTCAGAAATTATTTTGTTAAAGGGGTCCGGGACACATTTTAAAATAATTTTTATTTATTGAGTTAAAATTCAGAGTTTTTTTGTGATGGTTAACCTTATCATTTGTAAAAAAATCACATGATAAAACTTCTCAGAATTTTTTTTTTTAATTTAAATTTAAAATTTATTCAAAAAGTGGGGTAATTTAAAATCGTTATAACTCGAAATATTATTTACAGAATTTCTTTTTTTTTTTTCATTTAAATAAACAAAAATATATAAGATTTAATTTTGATTCAGCATTTTTTAAAATATTAATTTATAAAAAAAATTAAAAATATTTAACGAAAATTTTTCAAAAAAGTGGTGCAACTTTTTTTAAAAAAATCATATTTTCAAAAGTAAATATTTTTTTTCAAATATGCTAAATCAAAATTAAAGTAAAACAATTGAAAAGAAATGTTCCAAGTTTGAACCCCGTACCTTTAATGGTTCTCGAGTTATAAGAATTTAAATATGAGAAATGGTGAAAAAAAACCTATCATGAAGAAAAACGCATTTTTACAAGAAGCCGTTTCCATGACAGCCATTGCTTGAAAGCTAGATTTTGAAAACAAACCAAAACGAAAAAATTAATATTTTTTGTTCTAATTCAGATAGAAACATGATTTATATGTCATTTTAAGCAGGAAAAAGCACAGAAATGTTTTATGAAATAAAATGTTTTTGCAAAATTTGAAGTTTTTGTGTCCCGGACCCCCTTAACATTTTCGCGACGAGTGGCACATAAGCGTGCCGTATCGGTCGCGCAAAATTCTAGAATTTGAACACCACTTTTTTAAAGACATTTTTATTTTTCTTAATTACAGCATTTTTCGATAACTTAAGGTAAAAAAAATCATAAATGGGGTTCTTAAAAATTGATAAGAGAGTGCTGGACACCTGACGCGAAAATACGCCATATAGCTCAAAATTCCTCAATACATTCGATTTTAGAAGTATTGTCGAATATCTAGAGAAATACTTGGGGAATTCCTTTAGAACTTCAAGAATATAAAGGATATACTGTTCATTTTCGGAAGCTGCTCTTAGCACTCTGGGACGATTCCACTATCCAAAGGGGTGTTTTGCTGAGCTGGGTATTTTCCGAAGTTGTTCATTTGTTGTTGTCACTGAGATTGGCACTCAGCCAAACGCAACTAAACGAGCACCTCTCACCCATATTTTGATAAAATGAAAGAAGACCTGACGCCTGCGCAAATGCACAAGGGTTTTGCTATCCGAAAACAAACAGTATTTGACTTCCTGTTTTTCAACGAAGATTTGTTCACGAGGCAGGGATGAGAGCGCTCCGACCCACATAGTTAATTTTCACCACTAAATTTTAATAGTATTTCTCGCCTTCTATAATGACAAAATATCTGAGATTTGATAAAGGCAAGAATACTATTAAAATGCAGTGGTGAAAATCAACCATTCGGGTTGGAGCGCTCTCATCCCTGCGAGGGAATTGGGGGACCAACGACAAATTGAAGAAAGTAATTTTTGGGATAAAATTTTGGGTAAAGTAAAATGCACGAAATGATATGCCGCTGCAACACATGATTATATGGATATTGTACAGAATTAACGTCCATTTGTCTAAGAATAGCGGGTATATTCATGGAGATATAATGATTTCTCTAAAAAATTCAAGAAATGTTTGCATTTTATTTTTGTTTATAGCATGTAGGGTTTTCAACCAAATTCAAAGCTCTATCCAGAAAATTATACAAAATATAATATAAAACAAATAGCGTGATTAGAATATAAATATAATAAATATTTACTGAAATATGAGCAGTTGTATGAAATTATTTTTAACTTCGTAAACGCAAACTATATCAAAGATTTTTTTTTCATGATCTGAAAAATAAGACAATGAAAACTTTTAGAAATTATTGGCATTCAAATTCAATCGAACTCGTAGCAGAAAATGTCAGTAATATACTTTGCTTTATTTAATGACAGACATTTTATAAGTACTTTAACTCAAAATCTGTCTTTTAGAATTTCCGGTAGGAATTCGAAAATTTCTGAATAGAAATGGAGGCCAAACTGGCAATCCTGGTCAGAGCCGTAACTCTAGTGGCGGTGCTCTAGTATACAGGAGACGATAGCCAGAGCATCACCCTCTGTATACTAGGACTACGTGCTGACATAAAAATGGTAGCTGTGGCTAGGTGGATTTTTTTCTTCGGCGTTTGTATGGTGCCTGAAGTTTTAATACCAGTAAATTCTAAAAGTTAAGTATTTCTCGTGTTATTTTCTTTTTAAGTAAATAAAGGGGAAGAAATCTTTAAAGAAAAACCGGTGTCAAAATTCTTGGTACCATGCAAAAGTCGAAAAAGCCCGCCTACGACAGTCGCCAGTGCATAGGCAGGGTTGTGCAAAATTTTAATTAGATTAACGATTGAAAGTTAACGATTATTTTTTTAATCATGACTAAAGATTGGCCGATTAAGCTTAGTTTCAATCCTACTCATAGACTAACGACCAGTGATTATTTTAATGTAATCAATGCTTTGATTACGATTAAATTAATTCAATCCTACTCATAGACTAATGACTAAGGATTATTTGGATGTAATCGCTTGCTTTTTTACGATTAAATCAATTCTTAATCTAAATAGTCAATTTAATTAGTCAATCTAATGAAAAATTTATGATTGAAAATTTCATGTATTGTTCTGGCTTTGGGACCTTTATTTGATCTTTTTTCAAGCTTCTTATAGTTTAATCACTCTTGATCGCTGCTAAGGTCTTACATCGGGCCTTGTCTTGGATCGGGTTCTCTTTAAATATTTTGGATATTTGGTTCGGTTTCGAGTAGGTTTTGACTCTTTCTGGTCGGGCTCGGTATGACTCGATTTTTTTTTTAAAGTTCTGAATATTTTTCGAATGAAGAAAACTGTATATAAATACAATGAAGCCGAGGCAGGCCAATCATTATTTTATTTAGTCTTAATAATGTTGTCCTACATCAAAATTTTTTCTCGTAATTCTATGACGGAGTCACTTTTATTCACGACACCCGCTCTATAACACTTGATACTTACAACTTGGAGTAAAGGTTATCTAAATAATACTAGATGATTAATAATTAAATACTGAGCATTGATTAAAAAACAGAAAAAATAATAAGTAATAAAAACTTCTTAAATTTAAGTTTTTGACATTATCCAACATTCCATATTCCAAGAGTACACAAAGGAGTACAAAAAACTAAAAAAGGACAGGCAAATATTAATCTTTAACTGATGTTACCGGTTTCACAGACTACTGCTTTTTTCAATTTTCATAGTTTAACTTGTAACTTTCAGTTTAACTACAAATATCACCGAAATTTTGCTTCGTTTGGAACTTTAATACTGTCACCAGAGACTTTTGAATAAGGGAATTTTAATTATAACAGTGCTGCTCAAGAAGTTTTGTACAAAAACACTATCCTGAAACTTAATCGCGCCTTTTATTCATCGTTCGATAAAGCGGTCTCACAGACCACTTCACAGTAGTTATGTGACAATTTATGTGACATCAGTTAAAGGTTAATTCAATATCGGCTGCTTATCAACTTTTTGTGTTGCATTTGTACAGTATAAAAAAGTAAAAAAAAGTGGTGCCGGGTATTTATTTTTAATTTATTGTGTCAAAAAAAAAAAAAAAAAAAAAAAAAAAAAAAAAAAAAAAGGTTAAGTGGTTTTAAACCTGGTAAACCTGGAGGTATCTCCAAGTTAATTTTCATTTGCTCGACTAACTCGTCGAAGCGAATTCAACCAGACGAGAATAACCAAGTTCTAAAATGTGGATTGCTAAATTTTGGACAAAAACTTCTGACCTGAGCCAGCAAGCTGAGCATGTGTCTACGCTCTACTGTAAAATATTTGTAATGTGCACTGTAAAAATATTTGTAAGCTTAATAAATAATATTTATAGATCATTTCTTTATATTTAATTAGATTAAAATTCCAAAAAAAAAAAGTAACTTTTGTTTTTATTTTGTTCCAAAGGTTAAATGAGTTGCAATTAATGGAAATACACTTGGTACACAAATCTGAAGATTTTATTTTTAGTCATTAATAGTGTTTAATTCAGGCACTTTTCTCCAGGAGGGATTTTTGTGACTCCGGAGGAGGGGGGGGGGGGGATTTCACTTTTTGACCATTGTAAATACGAAATCTCAAATCTTCCAGGGTGGTACATGTCATCGTTCAAAGGGGTGGGGGGTGTCATGTATGGTTAAATAAATATATATATGTATATACTTTTCCGTTAGGAGTTACTACACTAGAAACTTATAAAAAAGTTGAGTTGAATCTTTTCTATTTTTAACTTGAAAATTATTGCCATTCAAGAAGGAACAAAAAGTACATTTTTATGAATTTTTCTTATATTTCCCGTTAAAAGGTGCTTTTTCTCCAACAGCTTTTTATATTTAAATTTAAAAAAGTGTAAGCCGCAAATATTTTTGTCTTAAAAGTAGCAACCGTGTATAATTTCAAGTTTGTATCCTTAACATTTGTACAAAAATCGTAATTTTAAACTTTTTTAGAACGCTTTCGTCATTCATTTCAACCTTTTAAATATCTAAACTTTTTAACTGTTCTGTGAGACTAGTATTAAAAGTAACATCCACATCAAATTAAAATTTTATATCCTTAACAATTCTATTGAAATCGTAATTTAGGACGTTTTTAGAACAGTTTTTGCTGATTTCACCGTTTTAATTTTCGAATTTTTTAGAAACTGTTCTTATTTTTAAAACTTTAGCATTTAAAACTTTTAAGTAATTACCATCATGCAAATTTCAAGTTTTTCTCCCCATCAATATAATAAAAATCGCAATTTCAAAACTTTTTCGCTTCTGCATCCATTGAAGGTATTGGCATCGACATGAAGTATAGTCTATGAGGGATCAGGGACTATCGCAATCGATTTGTGACTATCAAATGATTGGTAATATTGCTCTTATTTGCCTAAAATAATTATAAAAGAATATATCAGTTTTATTAAACGGGTTTCAATTGCCCCTAATACCCCTAAATAATTTAAACATATTGACCTCGGTTTATATGAATAATTTTCTGTGACCCTGTATAACCAATAAGTAAAATCGTACAGTGATTCTTAAAAAGAATTTCGTGAAAGAAAGCGAATTTAAGAAAGTAAACAGGGCGGTCATATTTAATTCTTATCTATGTAATTAATGATTAAGTTAATCACGATTAAATTAATCAAGATTGAATTCATGCAGATTGAAAAAATCATAAAAAAACTTTTTGAAGAGCAATTACTTTTTCAATTTCAATCCTGATAAATTGAATTAGGCGTCAATTTTGGATGATTGAATCAGTAATCGACTAATCAATTGATTAAAAAAGTAATCGATTAATGCCAACCCTGTGCATAGGACTTGTATTCAGAGCCAAGATGGTATGATTAGCTCTCACTCTTTCTCTATTCCAAAAAGTTACCCCTGCAGAGCGAATCTCCCGCTCTTATCCTGAAACCTGTTGTAAATAAAATTCTCCTTGCGATAATTTTAACTTCAAAGCACTGACAGTGTACTAAAAAAAATTTAATCATTCATTAGCCCTTTCAGGACCGGCATCTTTTACATGACTTTTATACGTTTGGCACCACATTTGTTAATTATTTGACTTAACTCTATAAATCACGAGAATGTCTTAATTACGTAAAATCAATTTCACTTTTCTTTTTTACTGACAAGGAGAGGGCCATATGACAAGGAGAGGGCCTTGTTCATCACAGATTTTGATTATTTTAATATATGTTGTAGGGTAGAGACCCCTTAGTCCCGGGTTCAACGGATTTTATCCAACGCTCCTTAGTTCTTGAGAAACCGGGGGGGGTCTAATAGTAGTACACAACTTAAATAATTACTTTGTACCGAAAAGGATATGTTGGTCGTAGCTCAGTTGGTACGGCGTTTGCTTGCTGATCTGCGGGCGCGGGTACGGAACCCAAACGCGCAACATTTGTTTTTCTCATTTTTTGTTTTATAAATATACTTGTAATTATAATTTAATAATTTAAATTAAACATTTTAATATCATACATTAATTATAATGTTAACAAACTTAAATTTATCATTTTTTATTTAAAGCAATGCGTAAATGATGTTTCTTTAAAATCACGAATTGACACAATTGCTTAATATCATTGCATCGATAAAGAATATATGAAATACATTATAAATGTGATTTAAAAAAATCAACAGTTTTAAGATGTTTTATACAACTATTTAGTTAAAAGTAAAAAATTAAATAGGTTAAAATTATAATTGGTATACAATATTATAAATTTTAATTGACAATGAGATTATTATGTTATACTTACAAGTATATTTATAAAACAATAAAAAAGAAAAGTGCCCAGCTAAACTGATGGCATTGAGCTCACAGGCTATTCACATTAATTGTATATTATACACTTATTTTAAAGAATAATGCCCCTCAAAAAATAAGTGAAGGGGAATTAGCCCCCGTTTCCCCCTTTATACTTAACCAGAGAACCTCCAAATCTAATCAGGGAAGCCCCTTATTATAATAAACCGGTATACCAAAAATGGAGCAAATCGAATAATCCTGCAAAAAAAACATTTATCTAAATTAAGGGGGTGGACTAGCCCCCCTTTATCTTTAACCAATGAATCGCCAAAACGAATCAGGGAAGCTCCTTAACATAATAAACCGGTATACCAAATTTGGAGTAAAGCGAATAATTCTGCATGAAAAACCCGTTTATATAAATTAAGGGGGGTGTCCTAGCCCCCCCCCCCTTTCCCCTTTATCTTTAACCAATAAACCCCCAAAACTAATCAAGGAAGTTCCTTAACGTAATAAACCGGTATACCAACTTCGGAGCAAATCGAATCATTCTGCATGAAAAACCCATTTTTCAAAATTAAGAGGGGCGGGCTAACCTTACTTTCCCCCCTTTATCCTTAACCAATGAACCCCCAAAACTAATAAGGGAAGTTCCTTACCATAATAAACCGGTATACTAAATTCGGAGCAAATCGAATCATTCTGCATGAAAAACCCAATTATCTGAATTAAGGGGGTGGACTAGCCCCCTTTTTCCTCCTTTATTCTTAACCAATGAACCCACAAAACTAATCAGGGAAGTTCCTTAACCCTCTGTCTACCAGAAGGGTCCAATGGACCCGACATGTATATTCAAAATATCTATTCAAACCAGAAAATTTCTTCAAAACAAACTAAATGTATAAATCAGACAATAATAAGTTAAATAAACAAATTAAATAGTTTTAAGTAAAAATTCTGGTGTAGAATGTTTTTATAAAACTTGAGTAAAATTTCCGGTAGTTCTAGGGTTAACATAATAAACCGGTATACCAAATTCGGAGCAAATCGAATCATTCTGCATGAAATACCCATTTATCTGAATTAAAAGGGGTGGACTAGCCCCCTTTCCCCCTTTATTCTTAACTAATGAGCTCTCAAAACTAATCAGGGAAGTTCCTTAACATAATAAACCGATATACCAAATTCGGAGCAAATCGAATGATTCTGCTTGAAAACCACATTTATCTGAATTAAGGGGGTGGACTAACCCCCCTTTCCCCCCTTTATCCTTAACAAATGAACCCCCAAAACTAATCAGGGAATTTCCTTAACATAATAAACCGGTATACCAACTTCGGAGCAAATCGAATCATTCTGCATGAAAAACCCATTTATCAAAATTAAGAGGGGCGGGCTAACCTCCCTTTTCCCCCTTTATCCTTAACCAATGAACCCCCAAAACTAATCAGGGAAGTTCCTTAACATAATAAACCGGTATACCAAATTCGGAGCAAATCGAATCATTCTGCATAAAAAAAACCATTTATCTGAATTAAGGGAGTGGACTAGCCCCCCTTTTCCCCCTTTATTCTTAACCAATGAACCCCCAAAACTAATCAGGGAAGTTCCTTAACATAATAAACCGGTATACCAAATTCGGAGCAAATCGAACCATTCTGCATGAAAAACCCATTTATCTGAATTAAAAGGTGTGAACTAATCCCCCTTTTCCCCCTTTATCCTTAACCAATAAACCCCCAAAACTAACCGGGGAAGTTCCTTAACGTAATAAACCGGTACACCAAATTCGGAGCAAATCGAATGATTCTGCGTGAAAAACCCATTTATCTGAATTAAAGGGGATGGACTAACCCCTTTTTCCCCCTTTACCCTTAACCAATGAACTCCCAAAACTAATCAGGGAAGTTCCTTAACATAATAAACCTGTATACCAAATTCGGAGCAAATCGAATGATTCTGCATGAAATACCCATTTATCTGAATTAAGGGGGTGGACTAACCCCCCCTTTTCCCCCTTTATACTTAGCCAGTGAACCTCCAAATCTAATCAGGGAAGCTCCTTATCATAATAAACCGGTATACCAAATTTGGAACAAATCAAATAATCTTGCAAAAAAAAAAAACATTTATCTAAATTAAAAGGGTGGACTAGCCCCCCTTTATGCTTAACCAATGAATCGCCAAAACGAATCAGGGAAGCTCCTTAACATAATAAACCGGTATACCAACTTCGGAGCAAATCGAATCATTCTGCATGAAAAACCCATTTATCTAAATTAAGAGGGGCGGGCTAACTTCCCTTTTCCCCCTTTACCCTTAACCAATGAACCCCCAAAACTAATCAGGGAAGTTCCTTAACATAATAAACCGGTATACCAAATTCGGAGTAAATCGAATCATTCTGCATGAAAAACACATTTATCTGAATTAAGGGGGGTGGACTAACCCCGTTTTCCCCCCTTTATCCTTAACCAATGAACCCCCAAAACTAATCAGGGAAGTTCCTTAACATAATAAACCGGTATACCAAATTCGGAGCAAATCGAATCATTCTGCATGAAAAACTCATTTATCTGAATTAAGGAGGTTGGACTAAACCCGTTTTTCCACCTTTATCCTTAACCAATGAACTCCCAAAACTAATCAGGGAAGTTCCTTAACATAATAAACCGGTATACCAAATTCGGAGCAAATCGAATGATTCTGCATAAAAAACCCATTTATCTGAATTAAGGGGGGGACTAACCCCCCTTTTCCCCCTTTATCCTTAACCAATGAACCCCCAAAACTAATCAGGGAAGTTCCTTAACATAATAAACCGGTATACCAAATTCGGAGCAAATTGAATGATTCTGCATGAAAAACCCATTTATCTGAATTAAGGGGGTGGACTAACCCCCCTTTTCCCCCTTTATCCTTAACCAATGAACCCCCAAAACTAATCAGGGATGTTCCTTAACATAATAAACCAGTATAGCAAATTCGGAGCAAATCGAATGATTTTGCATGAAAAACCCATTTTTCTGAATTAAGGGGAGGGTGGGGTGGACTAACCCCGTTTTTCCCCCTTTATCCTTAACCATGAACTCCCAAAACTAATCAGGGAAGCGCCTTATCACAATGAACCTAGGAAAAAATTTTGAAGCAAAAGCGGCTGTTTCTACCAAGAGTTATCGCATTACGTACATACATACATACGTACGTACGTACATACATACATACATACATACATACATACAGAACGGGCGGGCACATTAGCTCTCAGGCTTTGATAGCCTGTGAGCTAAAAAGTGAGAAAAACAAATGTATCGCTTTCAGGTATCGAACCCGGGCCCGCGGATCAGCCGGCATACGCCATACCAACTGAGCTAAGACCAACCTATAGTTTTGGTTGCAAAGTAGGTATTTAAGTTGTGTACTACTATTAGACCTAAGGAGCGTTGGATAAAATCCGTTGAACCTGAGACTAAGGGGTCTCTACCCTACAACATATATTTAAAAAATCAAAATCTGTGATGAACAAGGTTGGCCCTCTCCTTATGAGATCAAACTCAAGCGTTTTAACACTAAAAAGACCGGGAATTTTACTCAAGTTCTATAAAAATATTTGTCACCAAAATTTTTATTCAAAACTGATTAACTTATTTATCTAACATTTTTCTTCTTATTTGTCTTTTAAATTTATTTTATAAAGAAATTTCTGGTTTCGAACCGAAATATATTAATTTGGTAGGGGTCAAATAACCCCTCGCGGTCCTTTTAGTGTTAAGCACTTTTTGAGGGTGCATATATGCATCCATGGTCCCGAACGGGTTAAATGTTTTTGCAGGTGCTGCGTAAATAAAATTGCCCCATTTATTGCCGAGACACACTTTTGACCTCCCAGAATTGACTTTATTTGCTTGAAAAAATGATATTGGAATACTGTGCACACAAAGGGTCCAGACTGCAACTCTGAACACACCTCTGGGCCCCTGATCTACTTGAGAAGAAGAAAGGAAAACAGACTTTTACAATTCCGCGTAAATTTACAGGAAAATTATTTACATACTTAAATCTTAAAATTAGAAAAATGACATTATACCTTAACTCATTAACGCCGGTTGGCAAGAAAACTTGCCATTTAAGTATCACGAAATTTTACATGTGAAAACCAGTATTTTAGTAAGGAAATTTTCATATGACCTAATCTCAAACTTTGAGAGATTAAATGAGTTAAAATTACAATTATGGAAAAACTGGTGTCAACTGGCGTCAAGGTATTAAAAGAAGTGTAAAATAAGTCGTCGTTAATGGGTTAATATAATTTATAAAAGCTACACTTACTTAATATAAAATATTTAGCATTTCTTAACAAAATAAATTTTCGTAATTTTGAAGATTAGATTAATCTAAATTGCCTCAATTGGCTTACGTTAACCCCTTAACGGTCGCATTAAAGTACGGTTTAAAAATTCAAATTGCTTATTGGCACCACTTTTTTGAAAAAGAAATATTCACCTTATTTAATGACAAGTACAATGATATCATAATAAAGCCTATTACACTAATAATGTTTCAAAATCCTAAATATTAGTTTAAATTTTCCTTCACTTAGTAAAAAAATGAATAGCCTATATTAATTTAGTTTAATTAAAATCTGTTTCTACGGCGCTCTTCTGATTTGGGTACATCGTAGTTTCGTCCTGAGAACACTTTCAGTTTTGGAACCGACCAGCTAAATTTTATTCAAAATCGAAAATGTTTTCAGCATGAAAAAGCAGTCAAAACCGAAAAAACACAAAGGAACAACGTTAGCAGATCTCTCACTGGTCCGTTTTTTTGAAAAACAAGCGAAAAATTCATGGTAAGTTTTTACTCAGAGTTCGCATCGTACGCTTCAAGGATCTCTTACCAGGATTTTTGTAAAGTAATATTTACCTTTTTTTAATAACAAATAATCTACCTTCAAATATAGGGACCAGTACTTTATGAAATTTCTGCTACTAAAACAATTAAAATCCCCTAAATCCTTTGATACGTACGAACCCTGTTACAATCAACTAAAACACCTTTCGGTGGAAGTTTCGACGAAAATCATAAAGAAGATTTTTCTTTGAATAAAAGTGACCTTCAAAACACTGTCCGTGCGGAAATCCTGCGTTAGTAATCGTCCTCAGATATGTGTAAAAAGAATAATTTAAAAATACTGAAATGCAAACTAGAAATTTGTAAAGAATACCTCCATTTGTTTAACATTAGCTTGCAAATGTGGTCACGTGAATGGCACAGAACAGGAAATCCAGAAAAACGGGGACAATAAATTTTACGCATACTGCTACTTCCAGCCATATTATCTAAAGAAGGTACGTTCAGGAATGAGTGATTTCAATGGAAAGTGTTTCGAATTTTCGTTCTCGTACAATAGAATTCTGGATAAGTTTGCTCATGAGGCCCTACTACGGCTGCTGTGTTGGGTTGATTGTTGACGGCCAATTATCTACACGAGGGATATGGGCCCTAGGGGGAGTGCCTTCCGTGGAGGTCTTTCTAAGGGAACCTAATCCGTATTAACGCATGGAAATCCACGGTTCGAAGAAAACCACGAAAACTCCGAACGATTAGGCCGACGGGCGCGATTGGGTTTGAACCCAGCACCTCCCGTCTACCAGCTTCGAGAGCAGAACCTCTCAGCCACTGGTGGGGCTCTACGGCTGCTGTGCATCGAACTCGCGAATTTTGCCTTAACCCTCTCGCTGCGTAATTGTTTTATCCAAATAGCTTCAAAATTTGCGTATCTAATTCCTCCGCGACGAGCGTCTTTTAAGAATTTTTATTCTTTTGTCACCGGTTTTTCAAAACAAAAATTTTCGCCTGATTTAATCGGGAAAATGCTCCGATTAGATAAGGCAAAATTTACAATAAAAAGTTACTGGTGGGAATGATCAAGGAGTTTTAATTAGACGGAAAAAATGCATCCCGATGAAATCTCGGGTTGCGCAAATTTTGCTACTTTTACGTTGCCCGAGAAAACTCTCGGGTTACGCAGCGAGAGGGTTAAAGCTACTCATACTCTTTCCATCATTCTAACTATTGATCGGAATGGCTTACAGACAGTCGTGAGCAGAAAATTTTTATAGTGTCTCAAAACAATTTTTTTCAACACCTTGAAGGGTGGTCGTTGATTTTTGGACCTCTTAACTTGAATCCCTAAATCCCACATTTATACCAGAATTTTAAAACTAAAATTTTCTTTTTATTAAGTACGTGAAGATAAGCTTTTTACTAATTTTCAAATAAATTTGTTTGTAAATTCTGATGTCATTCATTCATTTTATCATTTTACGAATAGAACTACTCTGCCCCTGAAAGGGTTAAAGTATAACCAATTCCAGTTTTGAAATGTCAAAAAAGATAAACTGTCGCGTTAAAAGTTGGAACGTTAAACTGTGCATAAAATATTTAAATACATTCAATCATTTTATTTAGAACTAAAATTCAAGAAAACGCAAATGCTCAATCATATTTACTGCGAATGAAATTTTATTATCAAAGGCATGAGACCTCTAAAATATAAATTTCGTTTATTCAGAACATTCAATTTCTATTCCGTGTAAGAAACAAACAAGATAACTAAGAACAATGACCAATGATCACATTCCATGGACGAATTTGTTGTCACGCAATGCAGGAAACATTTTTTATGAATATTTTTATGAATATTATTTAGTCGAGCAATAGAATGGAATAAACCTGTGAATACGTACAAATAAGGCACAGGTGTCCTCGGTTCTTGCATGTATCTCTGTGTGATCTCTTTACATAGTTTCCAAACATTACCATAGCGGCAAAGCTGTAATCTGCCGATTAATTTATATTTAGTGATACCGGTAACAAATTCTGAAGCAGAGTGAGCTTTCTTAAAATTTAAACTAATGAAATTTAGATTACAAGTATGGCCAACCGACCAGCTAAGAGAGAAGCTATAACACCGAAATTAACAACAAAACAATTCATTTAAAATCGATAGTAAAGGATTTAGGTAGTAGAGGCAGGCAGTTAAATTAACGATGATCGAATCATAAGCTGGAGCACTAAAAGAATGAAAGCGGAAAGGCTAAACCAATGAAATTCTCTAAACAAGATTTCTACGTTCATTGTTAGTTGAAACTTAAGGAAAGTTCATCTCAGCTTCATACAAAAATGTCTCTACTGACTCTGAAATAGCACAACACAAAATGTGACTAAAGAATAGGGCGATATCACTAATTGAAGAGAATCCCGTGGATTCCAGTATACTGTTATCTGAAGTGTCAAATGCGACACTTTACCACGTAGACAAACTTTCGGCTGAAGAATCTGTTCCAAACTCAATCATAATTAAACTTCACTGCTAATGACACGTGGATGGTCTCAAAACTAGTCTTGATTTTCGACTCAGGAACGAGATATGACAAAATTCGAAGATACTCACTTCTACCGCCGTATTTAAGCCAGCTATACGATCACAGGTACCTAACTAACATATAGTTGTTTAACCCCTTGTAGGGCACCGGTACATGTTATATAGCACTTAATTTTAATTACTTAACCCTCTGTCTACCAGAAGGGTCCAATGGACCCGACATGTACATTCAAAATATTTATTCAAACCAGAAATTTCTTCAAAACAAACTAAATGTATAAATCAGACAATAATAAGTTAAATAAACAAATTAAATAGTTTTAAGTAAAAATTCTGGTGTAGAATGTTTTTATAAAACTTGAGTAAAATTTCCGGTAGTTCTAGGGTTAATGCCACATTCAGCCCAGAATTCGGGAATTAAATTTTGTTCCATATAATGTACAAGAAATAAAGCTTTTACTAAGTTTCATATGAAGTTGTCATCGATCCTTTTAACATTTTAGCAACAGAAGTGCTTTACCCTGAAAGGGTTAAAATAACCGCGAAAATTTGATTCGGAGAGATGAATACACAGTATGCGAAAGTAAAAGAAATGACACAATTGGTGGCTGGTTGGCGCATAAATGTTAGAATCAGAACAACACATTCCCACACAAAACTCAAACATCCATTTGACCCTAGGGTTTATCTCCTTGTTTCTATAAAGAAAATTTCGCTGCATTTAACCTTAAACTCTTGCCATTGAACAAGGCTAAAATTACTTTGGAAAATTCTGGTATTCAAAAGTAAGCACCCATGTGAAATGGGGTGCACAAAGACTGCTGTATCCTTTTTTTTTTTTTACGCATTACCGGCGGGAAACGAGAAATCTCATTATAACCCCATGAAGGACGGTGGTTTATTTTGGGAATATTTAATTTTAATCCTTAAATGCCACATCGGCACCAGAATTTTGGATTTTTTTTTTTTAATTAAATACGTGAAGAAAATCTTTTACTTATTTTCTAATAAATTTTTTTGTAAATTCTGATGTAATTCAGTCGTTTCACTATATTACGAATAGAATTACTTTGCTCATGAAAGGTTCAATCCTTTCAGGGAGTAAAGTATTCTGCTGCAAAAATGTTGAAACAATTGACTGACGCCCGAACTTACGAACATGTTTATTGGAAAATATGAAAATATTTTCTCTACATGTATTATGGCAGCAAAACATTACAGAAATATTCTGGGTACTGTGCTGTTTAGAATTTAAATCGAGTGTCCGTGCCATACGAATACCACGATTGAAAGGGTTAATCCTTTCAGTGGCAAAGTATTTCATTTGCTAAAATGTTGAAATGATTGATTGACACCAGGTTTTACGAACAAGTAGAAGCATTTTCTTCACATACATAATAAATACAAAATTTTATTTCAAAATTCTGGTGCTATTGTAGCAAAAGAGTACGGTAATTAAAATTAAGTGGAACATATATATCGTCGGTACCATGCCAAACTATCCAATACGAAAACTGTAACAGTTTTGTCAGTGGTCTACATTTTTTAAATTCAGATTTCTTGATTGGCACACTTTTCTGAAATGATAAAATTCCCCTGGTTTTCTCCTTAATTAACATGTCATTTTCACTGATTCATAAACTTGAGAAACATATCTAGGGAACCAATTTACCAAAGACTTTTAGAAAATGGGGAGCTTCTACCCTTTTAACCCTTAAATGCATAGTGATGAATATCTGCATCACTATTTATTTAACTCTTAGCAACCACTATATTTATATAGATATATTAATCCTCTAAAAAGTACAAAAATAACTACTAAATAAAGTTAAAAATCTATCTTAAAATTCCTGGTGTCAAATCTTTAATATAAGAATGAAAAACACAATTCTAAAAAAATAATTTTATTTCGCCTTTTTATTAAAATACGGTAAGTACTTTTATTAACCCACCTTAATTCTCGCTCCCGTGATATTCACGGGCTGTATTTTTTATTCAGATTGTTTGATTCCCACCAGTTTTGTAAAATAGTGTGACTGACTTTATTATGGTATCATTTTAATCTGTCATTATATAAGGTGAATATTTCTTTTTCAAAAAAGTGGTGCCAATAAGCAATTTGAATTTTTAAACCGTAATTTAATGCGACCGTTAAGGGGTTAAACAAACTTTTTTTTTAAGATTAGGCATATAAATACATTAATATTATTAGGTTTCTATACATATTTACTTCATGCTTCAAATGTAAGGCGGATGCTCCAGTTACCCCATAAATGTTTCAAGAATGGGGTAACTGGGACATGTATCATGGGTAACTGGACATGTGGACTGGTATCATGCGGGGTCACTTTACCCCGGCAGTAGGGCTGGATTATTTATCAATATATCGACAGATATTGATATTTTTTTAATATCGCAATAACGATATCTAAGCCTTGACTGTATTGATATATTTCAATAAAATAACAATGTTTTGAGCTCACTGGAATTTTTAACATGAGCCTCGAAAAAAGAGCGTAGAATATCTCAAAACCAAATAAAATAATAATGTTTTGCTCACACAGCTACAGCCCCGAAAAACATAGCCCAATATTCCATTACAATGTTTTCACTCTCCATCAACTCCAAAACAGAAAATCTACCTCGATTATCTTTCTTTCAGCTGATTATCTCTAGAAATATCCCAATTATTGTAATATTCCTTCGCTGAAAACTTCGAGTTTATTCCACTGCTTGGCTGCGCAATACTGAATAACACTTATCGACTTTCTTCTCTTCCCGTTGTCATTGGCCCACACATATTGATATAACTACAGCTATCGATATGTTATGAATTAATCAAACAAGCTCTGATTATTGCTGAGTTACAGTTGATACAAAATATAGCTGGCTATCATTGAGTTCATAGCGCAACAGCCGCGATGCTCAACTTGCAAGCAACGAATCGGAGTACTTATAGCTGAACACTTGCGATCGCACGATCATAAAAATTTCAAAAAGTAATTTAATTCATTTTTTTTTAACGGAGTTTCGTTCTAGTGCAGTTTTCTTAAGAATAGAGTGCGCTCCCTGATGGTGGAATGTGGAACTAAAAGAACGCGATTTTATTTAAATTAGGAAATCTAACAAGGCGATATGTTTGAAACTTTAAGATAGTTTATAACACATAATAAAAAGTTTTTAAAAAAATGGCGCGAGAAATTTCGGGGGGGGGGGGTGGAGAGGGGCGCAAATTTTATTTTTTAAAACCTTAGCGTTTTTAACCGTTTTATGTGCGTTTTATAAGGATCTAATAATTATCAATTATCAATTTGGCTTTATTAATTAAATAATAAAGTGTTTTGAAAGGAATATTAAACGAAACCCTCTGTGCTATCAGTGATCACACTTACCCACTTATTGTTTCTCGTCATATTGGGGAATAGTCAAGGTCGAAGCACTCGTTCACTGTGATGATTCGTTCCTTTAAAAAAGAGTTTCCCAGTCTGTAACGTCTACTATGCTACTAAATACAACGCTTATTCATATTGTGTATTTATATTCTTTCTTCTGTGTCGTTTGTTGTATTTTAGTTAGAACGAAGTTTTCTAGAATGAATTTAACATATCCTGTCTGGATATTTTAGCTTCAAAGGAATATTTATCAAAAAACTAAATTTAAATTAGTATAAAAGTATTCCGAAATGTGATTTGAATATTTGTATTTTTAAAAAAAAGGTTTTGATGTTGTTTATTTGTGGTAAATAGGTTGGAAGATATAAATACAGTTAATTTTTTCAATTAAGAATGCATTCATTCCTTAGAGAAAGATTGAAAAACAACATGTCTGCTGCATCTATCATCCACTGAAACCTACTTAATTACAAGTATATTAGCATGACATAGCATTAAATTAATTTTAGTTTTTCCCCTGCTTTTACTTATTTTAATTATATTAACCTTCCTACCCTGTTGAAATTCCACTGAACCTCGATTAAAACATTTCACATCAGAATTTGTATTAAAAACTATTTAATATATTTATTTATCTTAGTTATCGGCAGCCTTTATTTAACTTACTTTAATAAAAAAAATTCTGGTTCGAATTGAATGAAATGATTTATAGCAATAGGCCGATTACACCCATTCAGGGTAGGAAGGTAAAAATCGTCACTTTCCTAAATTTAAGAATATTTTATTTTAATTTGTTTTTTTATAATATTCTCAGTTATACGCGAAGTAATTAAATAGTTAAAATGTTATTAATAAAAATAATCCATAAAGTAGGAAGAAAAGGAAACATACTATTTTTAAAGAAAAATACTATGCAACAAATGGTATGTGCAAACAGATATCAAACACTGGTTTCTTTTTCTAAAATATTTCTATTTTGCATAGATATATATACATATTTTAATGATGCTGAGTGAACATATATCGGTATTAAACATTGATTCGTTGCTTTCTACATCTGTTGGTACTTAAATTGCTGCTACTGTATCATTTTTTTCGAAATTAGGCAGTATTTCTATTCTTACACAGTTTAAGGTAGTTATCGCGATATATCACCAATATCGATATTAACTCGTTGATATATTACGATATTAAATTTCTGATATCGTCCAACCTTACCCGGCAGTTATAAATAATTTTTTGGAGTTTCTTTTACTATTGGAAATTAATTTCTCCGTTTTTTTTTTGTTTTTTTTTTTTTTTTTTTGCCTGCAATAAAGAAAATCATATAATACCTTATTGAAATTATATAATAAAATTTTTAAAAAGCGTGTTGGCGGGTATCAAACCAAATTTCTTAAGTGAGATTGCCAAACATCGAAATTTTACGATACAGGTGAAGAGGCGTACAGACAAGGTGACATTATTAAAATTATCGAAACGAATATAAAATAGTTCTGTTCGATATTAAAACAGGGTTCCATTCTCCTCAGATTTATTGGACTTATCGAACTTTCATTGAGGTAAATAAAAAAGAAAATGAGATAATTAAGTACCCGTTTGTTCATAGATTTATCTTGTTTCGTTTTTTACTAAAATACCCATGTAACTTTTATACTTAGTATTTATACTACTTAGTATTAGTACTTATGTACTTTAGTACATAAGTACTTACTGAATTCTTATGTTTTTTGTATAAATAAATCAAATAATTTCACATCTGGTGCTTTTTTAGGCACATTGACAGCAAAGGTGTCCCTTATAACGCTCTTTAGTTAATATATAATTTGCATGATCTGCCTGGTTTGATTTTTTTTAAGTTATTTGCACTTTTTCAAATACGATCTGATACCCCATATTAAAAAAAAAAAAAAAAAAAAAAAAAAACGCGTGTGGAATACAAACCTACCTGGTTCAGTTGCCCCATTTTTATGGGGCAACTGAACCCATGAAGAAAGAAAGAGGAAATATATATATATATTAGATATTAAAATGCAATTTTGAAAATTTCTGTCTGATAGAGTGAACCTAACTGAACACATTTAAAAAGGTTCAGCCTTTAATTCAAATGAACATTAGCTTTTGGAAGCTGAATTACCAGAATCTCCAGACTCATATTGTACATTCATGGCCCAGTTGCCCCACGAAACCTTATATCATTATGATTGTAATTTCTTTTATTTTTATCGTCGTTGGTTCCGTAAATGAACATCTAGACTATCAGTCAATCATAATTGGTTCGCTGTTATCACTAACACTAGAAATGCCGGAAATTTTACACAGGTTTTATAAAAATATTTAACACAACTTTTATTTAAATCTATTTAACTTATTTCTATGTGACATATATTTAACTTATTTCATGAAGAAATTTCTAGTTCACCGAAATATATTCATTTTTCACCGGTCTAAAAGATTGCTCATGGCCGCTCTAGTGTTAATAAGAAAAGTAGATAGCCAGGGAACATTGGTCAATGACCACATTCCTGAGATGATCTTATAGTCACGCGATGTAAGGCAATTATTTTATGACGTATATTAGAAGTCGGAGAATAGAGAATAAATCCGAACAAATATCTCACTAGGGCTATTATAGAAGAAAACAGAAAGAGTACTATTTTTTAGTAATGATATATTGCTTAGTAATAAGCTGTTTCATATATCACTCTTCGAAATTATACTAATAAAGTAGGTTAATTGAAAAATATTGATTTAACTTTGTAATGTATAATTTTTAGGTGTTTTGCATGGGTAAAAAGGAATAAATATTTAATTTTAACGTACATTACTACATTATGAATTCACCATACACTTTCGACATAACGAGACGAGATAAAACTATATTTTTTGCATATGAGAAATTAAATTAGTCCTACTTGGAAGATTTATTGAAATTTTTAATGTCCTTCTGAATAATGGTATGTGTGTAACAATTTTTATGTGAATAGCACTTGTTAAAATGTCTTTATTAAATGTTGAAGAGACACAGTTCTGAGCATTCATTTACTTTTACGTCTACATGTTTTTAAATTCTTCTTTGCGTTTTACTAAAAGTATGCTTATACTAGTCTATACACCAGAGTTACCAGTTTGCCTCTTTTTTGTTAAGAAATCCCGAGTTCATAGCGGAAATTCTGAAAAAAGAATTTTTGAAGCAAAAATTACTATTCGGAATTCCTCCTATTAATTCGGGATTTCAGAATAAAAAAGGAGGCCAAATTAACAACACTGGTACACATCAACAACAGTTCATTGGAGTAAAAGTAGAAAAATTTCCTAAAATAAACTGATGTTGTTGTTGTTTTTTAATTCAATAACAGTCGGGAATTTCTTTACTATGATTCTTTATTTCATTTACAAATACCACATAAAGATGGAGCTGACTCAAACTGTTAACCCTGAACGGACCAATGGCGCTATATAAGAGGCATTGGTACCCTTAACCAAATTTATTTGCTTGGCCTTTTTTTTTTTTAAGAAACACTTTTACTTGTGCTTTGACTCTATGTGCAAAAGAAATTTACAAAAAAAAATGACATTTAAATTATAGTGGTGCGAATAGAATTAAAATTAGAATCATGTATTTAGAACTACCTTCCATTAAGGGTTAATATGCTTACATTATTGTATGGCCCTTTCAGGAGAAAAGTTCTTCTATTACTAAAATATTGAAACGACTGATTCACACCAGCATTCAGAAAAAAATATTTGAAAATAAGCAAAAGGTTTCCTTTATAAATGCAAAATTATAAATGCAAAATTTTATTTCAAATTCTGATGTCAATGAAGTATTTGGGAATCAAAATTAAGTGGGGCATATTATATCGCTGCCATCGACTTACTCAAGGCCAGAGGACACGAGTGTGACGTCATCACTAATCGATCGACTTCTCACTAGCGTTGGAATTCATCACACCGGAAATTTTTGAATAACAACTTTATTTTATTTTATTTGTGGAATATCTATTATCTTATAAAAGAATAATAACTGTTTAAACTTACTGGTGAGTATTCGGAATCCCCCAATAAAAAATCAGCGAGATGTGGCAACATAGTGACATTCCGCATCTGACTGAATTTTTATTTAGGGATTCCGAATTCTCACCAGTAAGTTTAAATAGTTATTATTGTTTTATAAGATGATAGATATTCCACAAATAAAATAAATTAAAATTATTATTCAAATTTTTCCGGTGTGAATCCCAAAACTAGTGAGAAGTCGGCCGATTAGTGATGACGTCACACTCGTGTCCTCTGGTCTTTAGTATTTCGATGGCAGCGATTATATCCCACCTCCCTTCAAGGAAATAAAACAGTGTTTCTAAAATAGAAAAATGGCAGACAGTACAGTCAGGATCATAGACAGTTAGTTGGGCTAATTTTTTTATTCAGATTGCTTGATTGCTACCTGATTTTTTAAATCCTAATATTCGCCTCGTTTAATCTCTCGTTAATCAGTCTTTAAATAAGGTGAGCATTTTTATTTCTACATTATGTGTTAGTTTATAGAAGTATATCGGTTCATATTTGTAACTAAAACAGGGAAGAGAAGTACAGAAATTCCCGATTTCTCATATTACCCCCCCTCGGCTCCTCTAAGAATAACTTCAATAACTGTCACCGTTTTCCTTTTATCAGTCTTAACTATTGTGCGTAATTTTTTTATTTCCGATTGCTTGATTGCTACTAAATTTTTTGAATAGTAATATTAGCGTTATTTAATGACAGATTAAACAAGGTGAATATTACTAATCAATAAAACTATTAGAAATCAACAGGTTGCGTAGAGTCCTACCACAATTTTTAATAGAATATTTCGCCTTATTTAACAACAGAAAATTATTGCCAATTCGATGAATAAACGAGGAAGAGGCGAGTTCTGCGACTTAAATATAAAATATAAATTTTCTTTCATTTACATAGTTGTGCCAGACTCCTTGGAAATTCTATAGAGTGTATTCTTCTTGAATCGAGAAATATGAAAAAAAATAAACCGTCCAACAGGCATCACTGCTTGTTATTGGATTTTAAAATCCTCAATCCATATTACGGTAACCTGTAAATGCATTTTAGTTCATTTTTAACGGTTCAAAAACAAACTTTATTCCAGGGTAGGTCAAAGTGGGGCCCGCTGTATACCACTCAAGTCTTACAGTAATCCGTCACCAATGACATACAAGGTCAGTGTATGAGTTTTATGACGTCACACAGACAAGTTTTCTTTACTCTATGAGGTGATTGAATTTCCATAAATAAAGTAAACGAAAATTACCAATTAAATTTTTCTGGTGTCAATTCAAAATTTCTATAAAAAAAAATCTGCCAAATGATGCGGCAACACTGGTGACTAGTGACATACATCCGCTAACAGCGCTAGAGCACAAGGGGTTAATCCATTAACCGCCGAAACTACATCATAAGGATCTTCAACTTTTTTGCAGAAAAACGTTTGCCACCACAAATTTTGAAAGCAAATCTTCGTTTTATTTAATGATCGAGGTCTCTCTTGTTAAATAAGAAATTTTTTTAATTTATAAATTGTGGTAGCATCATAGTAAATTTAAGCATGGGCACTTATTTTAAGTGTTGCGTGAACGCAACACCAGCAGGTAATGAGTTAACTCATTAAAGGCGGCTGGCAAGAAAACTTGCCAGGTAAAGCGAGAAAAAATTTTAAATTTGAATACCAGTTTGCAAATTTTCAAATTACTTAATCTCAGATTTTGAGCGATTAAATAAATCCAAATTGCAAAGTGGCAGAAACTGGTGTCGAAGAATTAAAAGAATCGTAAAGGAGGCTAGTCGTTAATGTGTTAAGGAAACTTATTGGTTTTTTTTTTTTTTTAATTCAACTTCAACCAGAAATTTTGTATCGAAACAAATGTTTCTTATTTAATTCGAATTAATTTAAGAAACCTATAAAAATATAAACATTCTTTTTATCTTTAAAATTTCTGAATATAATTGGTTAAAGATATTACGAAGGTAGGCAACTGTGATTTTACTTCTTTTTTTACTTAATTTCTGGTGGTATTTGATTAAAAATATATGCAAAGCTTGGAAACTATGTTTTTGTGCATGCCCGAATGATTCGTTCGATAGTAAAATCATTCATTCTGCCCATCACTAGTCCTTATAGTTTAAATTTAAAGAGTGAAACAGTGTTTGAAATTTAACACGTTGACTGCCACGCTACGACTATACTCGTAGCTTTAATATTCGTGGCTTTAACCCTAGAACTACCGGAAATTTTACTCAAGTTTTATAAAAACATTCTACACCAGAATTTTTACTTAAAACTATTTAATTTGTTTATTTAACTTATTATTGTCTGATTTATACATTTAGCTTGTTTTGAAGAAATTTTCTGGTTTGAATAGATATTTTGAATATACATGTCGGGTCCATTGGACCCTTCTGGTAGACAGAGGGTTAATTTATTACTTTCTCACCATTATTTTAAAATAAAAAAATTGCCTTATTTATTGGCAGAAATTTTGCTGTATTAGTAAAGCGAAATTTACCTTTCAGAATTTGTGGTGGGAAACGACTTTCAAGAAGAAATTTGAAAATTCTTACTTTTTGCGGCAGTGAAGGTGTTAACCCCTTGAGGGGCAAGCAATTACGTTTGTGAAATGCTGAATTCCCACCGGAAAATTAGAAAAAATTTATTTCAAAATAAGGAAAAGCAATTTTACCGCCTTTTTTCCACCAAAGTTAGAAAAGTAAAACTTAATAAAAATTTTCTGGTGTAAAACGTCATTAATCGTAGGTGGTATATAATATATACCGGTGCCCCTCAAGGGGTTAAGAAAAAGAAGTTTAACGATAATTAAGAAAATTATTATTATTATTATTATTACTAAATGCTGAAACATAAATGAAGTCATAATAATAAGTGTATAGACATGTACTATCACGATTAGATTCTGTTATTAACAAAAATCATTGTTAAGATAAAATAGTACTCACTGAAAGGCATGTTATGTTAATAGGACGCCAGGGCCGAAGGGGTTAATGTATTTTAATGGTGAACGGGAGCGAGTCATGGACATAGTTCCTTTCGACCAGGGTTGACATTTTGACCTCCATTTTTATTCCGAAACTTCATGTTCATGCCGGAAGTTCCGAAAGAGGAATTTTTACCTTAGGTAATCACCAAATGCCTGTTATTAAGTAAAGCAAAAAATACTAATCTTATTTTCTGGTATGAATTCAAAATTTCTGGATAAAAATTGAGTTCAAACTTGCAGTCCTGCTTTCGACACTCAACTTTTAAATTCCTCCGTCCCAAACATGCATGGATAATACAGACACTGAGTTCCTTCCTCCACGAAAAGAGTGAACAAACATGGGAAAATATTGAGACCATCTTTAAATGAGAAATTTAAAAATATGGGCTCAATTCCTTTTAGCAATCAGCGATTCATTTTATAAACTAGGTTAAATGAAATATATTAAATTTATCTTCGTAATGTTTTAATTTTTATTCACCTACGTCTACAGAAGAATAAATATTTAATTTTAACGAACTATACCTCATTACGTATTCAGCATATGCTTTCTGCGTAACGAGACTGCAGAAAATTATATTTATTTAAGCTTGTTAAGTAAATTAATTGTTGCTGGAAGTTTTATTGAATTTTTAGTTGTTTTGTTTATAGATGAGTTATATTTTACTAAGAGAATTCATCTTATTAACACATTGTTGACCAGCACCAACTTCTATGTTCTTTTAATACCAGACATTTTGAAAAACAATGTTCCTTTTATTTAATGGGCAAAACTCTACGTTTAAGGAAGGCGAAGATTACTTTTAAAATATAGTGGTACCAAAAAATTTTAATAATCGATTTCATATAACACATTGTATGCAGGAAGCGTAAAAACGCGTCTTTTGGATATAAGAGAAGGACGGGTAAAGACGCTGCCATCGAAATACTCAAGGCCAGAGAACACAAGTTGTGACGTCATCACTAATAGACCGACTTCCCACTAGTGCTCGTATTCACACCAGAAGATTTTGAATAGCAATTTTCTTTTATTTTATTTTCGGAATATCTATCATCTTATAAAACAAGAATAACTATTTAAACTTACTGCTGAGAATTTGGAATCTCACAATAAAAAATCAGCTAGTTGGGCAACAGTGTGACATTCCGCATCTGGCTGAATTTTTATTTGGGGATTCCAAATTCTCACCAGTAAGTTTAAATAGTTATTATTTTTTTATAAAAGGATAGATATTCTACAAATAAATTAAAAGAAAATTGCTATTCAGGATTTTCCGGTGTGAATTCCAACACTAGTGGGAAGTCGGTCGATTAGTGATGACGTCAAAACTCTTGTCCTTTGGCCTTGAGTATTTCGATGGCAGCGGTAAAGAGGCAAGTAAGGTCAAAATGGCCATTTGAATTTTTTTCCGCTGTATAGTGGCCCCGCCACCCAGAAATTAGGCAAAACAGTGGTCACAGATGCTGGTAGTATTGTCTTTGACTTTCAAGCGGAAGGCTACATTTTTTCTAGTACTAAACTGATTTTATTGTTTTCTCGCATCTTTGATTTTAGGCAAGTGGTACAATTTCTTGATTATAGGTAAATAACATGTAGCGTTATAATTATATGCTCTTATGCTGTTTGATCAATGTTAAATAACCTTTTAAATAATGTGTGTTTTAATGCTAAGTCATGTAGATTAGATGCTAGGCCACAGTTTGTGTGATGGCGTTATTCTGGACAAAGTGGTCACAAAGAAATGGGGCAAAATGGTAAAATGGCTACTTTACCCTGAAATAGTTTTTTAGTCACTGTTCTTAACAAAATACTACTCAAAAGTATTTACTTTGAAATGAAGAAGACTAGTCGGGGCAATAACTTCGGCCGAGAAAGACTTATTCTGGACATTTGCAGTCTGCATGTCTGATGGCGACACTTATATTCCTCCATTTGTCATATTGATACTCATTACTGTTTACTTTATCTTATAAATATTTAATGCTTAAAATACTACAAAACATAATACTTATTCTTAATGTGTGTTTCTTTAGTTTGAGTTGATTAAATATAAACACTGAATCAATGGGATTTGTTCATTTACCTACACTGACCACTTTATAAAGCCCAGGCGGACAAAGTGGCTATTTTCTGTAACCAATAACGCTTTTGTAATCGATGTATTAAATGAATTTTATAACAAGTTATTTAATGGTACTTATAAGTACAGTGAGTAGATAAATGGTTAATCCTTCAAAGTTAAAAAGATAAAATTTAATCAAACGTTTTCGGTCCAAATCACTGTTAAATTTAGGTGGTATATCCCACCGCCCCTCAATGGGGTTAAGCGTCGCACCCGATAATTATAGGCTACTTTTTTAAATTTCAAATTGTTTGATTGCCACCACTTTTTTGAAGTAGAAACATTCACCTTATTTAATAGTAGATAAAATGATGCGAGAATAAAGCCGTTACACTATTTTAAAATACTGGTGGGAATGAAATAATCTGAATAAAAACTGTAGCCTACACTGCCAGTGAATATCACGGGCTCAAGAATTAAGGGGTTAAGTAATAGTAAGTTTTAACCCATAAATGCATGATTTTTTATTTTGTTTCGAAAAAATTATATATGATTCTCTGAAAGGTTTATTACACAGGAAAAATAATAAAAAAAAATCAGAGATATACTTTTCATATAATACGTCAATCTTTTCTTCTGTTTCACATCTGCAAATCGAGTAAAAACTACTGTCGTGTGGCTTTTTTGTGCTAAAATAATGCAAATTAGTAAATATTTTAATAAGTATGTCTCCAAATACGTTATTTTATATTATTATTTATTTTTTTAAACTTTACCTTTAACCCTTTAATTCCCATGATAGAATACGTTCTAGAAATTACGGAAAAGCGAATCCGACTTTACATCAGAAAGTTTCAATGGTTAATTTCGCTTTGTTTAAAAACGGAATGCTTGTTATTAATTAGATCAAAAATTTCTATTTTAATTTTCTGGTGTGAATTAGGTATATACGAATAAAAAAAATTAAATTCAAAACACTGTTATTTGCATACATGCAAAGCTGCGCGCTAAAGGGTTGAAGTAGTGTGTACTTTTTAGAGCAAAATAGCAATTTAAACTAAAGTTATTATAGTTACTATTGGTTTTTGTTTCTAAAAATTTACTGATTAAAAATATATATAAAAAAATCATCAAACCTTAGAGTGGTCACTTTACCCTTACATTCCTTATGTAATTACGCTCGCGAGCGATACTTTTGCATTTTATGTGTTACATTATTTCTCGGAAAACATACCCAAAATTCGTATTTTTACAATTAGAGTGCACATAAATACTTCGACTAGAAACAATACCATTATTATATAGATTCATTTATAATATAAACACGAACAGAGAAAATAATTTTGCTAAATAATGTAACTCGCAAGTATAACGCCCATGCAGCGTTGCCAGTCGGCTACTTATTTTTAATTCAGATTTCTTGATTGGAACCCCTTTTGTTGAAATAGTAAAATTCGCCTAAATTAATGACATATTAATTAAGGCGAAAACAAAGGGTGTTTGACCATTTCAAAAAAGTGGTGCCAAACAAGAAATCTGAATTTTAAAAAAGTAGCCCACTGGTACAGTGTTGCCAGTGGGCTACTTTTTTTAAATTCAGATTTCTTGATTGGCACCACTTTTTTGAAATAGTAAAATTCGCCTTATTTAATGACATATTAATTAAGGCAAAAACAAGGGGAATTTTACCATTTCAGAAAAGTGGTGCCAATTAAGAAATCTGAATTTTAAAAAAGTAGCCCACCGGCAACGCTGCGCCCATAGGCAAGGTTTCTTGTGTAAACTATTCGGGACCAATGGTGCATATATGCACCTTTAACCTTTTCAGGGGCAAGTAATTGCGTTCCTGTAATGTTGAATTTATACCGAAATTTTAGAAAAAATATATTTCATAATAAGATAAAACAATTTTACTACTTTTTTCCATGAAACTAGCAAAAGTAAAATGTTTCTGGTGGTAATCTTCATTAAAATTAGGTGGGATATAATATATCCCACCGCCGCTCAAGGTGTTAACACTAGAATGCCCGAAAGGAGTCGATTCGACTCCGACCATATGATTAAATGTCAATTGTAACCAGAAATTCTTTCACAAAATAAGTTATATTTTAAAAATACAGATTTACGTTAAATAAATCAGTCAAATAATTTTAAATAAAAATTCTGGTGAAAAATATTTTTATGAAACTTGAGTACAATTTCCGGGCGTTCTAGTGTTAAAAGGTGCATGCAAATTTTCTTTTTGGTACCAGTAATCAAGAAAGTAATATTAACCTTATTTAATTAGAGCAGTATTGAAGTAATGTGATTGTAGGTAACTTTTTTTTTTTTTAAGTAGTGCCAACCTAGTAAAATTTTTGTTAAAGACGCCAGTCCCGAAGGGGTTAACCCTTTCAGGGGCAAAGTACTTCTGTTGCTAAAATCCTGAAATGATTGAATGACACCAGGATTTAGGAACAAATCTATGTTCCAATCCAGAAATCTGAATTAAAAATAAGTAGCCGACTGGCAACGCTGCATGGGCGTTATACTTGCGCGTTATATTATTTAGCAAAAATATTTTCTCAATTCGTGTTTATATTATAAATGGATGTATATGAATTTTAAAAAAGTAGCCCACCGGCAACACTGCGCCCATAGGCGAGGTTTCTTGTCTAAACTATTCGGGACCAATGGTGCATATATGCACCTTTAACCCTTTCAGGGGCAAGTAATTGCGTTCCTGTAATGTTGAATTTATACCGAAATTTTAGAAAAAATATATTTCATAATAAGATAAAACAATTGTACTACTTTTTTTCGATGAAACTAGCAAAAGTAAAATGTTTCTGGTGATAATCTTCATTCGTCGCTCAAGGAGTTAACACTAGAACGCCCGGAAGGAGTCGATTCGACTCCGACCATATGATTAAATGTCAATTGTAACCAGAAATTCTTTCACAAAATAAGTTATATTTTAAAAACGCAGATTTACGTTATATAAATCAGTCAAATAATTTTAAATAAAAATTCTGGTGAAAAATACTTTTATGAAACTTGAGTACAATTTCTGGGCGTTCTAGTGTTAAAAGGTGCATGCAAATTTTCTTTTTGGTACCAGTAATCAAGAAAGTAATATTAACCTTATTTAATTAGAGCATTCTTGAAGTTATGTAATTGTAGGTAACCATTTTTTTTTTTTTGTTTTAAGTAGTGCCCACCTAATAAAATTTTTGTAAAAGACGCCGGTCCCGAAGGGGTTAACCCTTTCAGGGGCAAAGTACTTCTGTTGCTAAAATCCTGAAATGATTGAATGACACCAGGATTTAAGAACGAACCTATGTGAAAATAAATAAAAGTTTTTATTGATGTACATTACACAGGTAAAATTCTGGTGTTATTGTGCCATTTTGGAATTAAAATTAAGTGGAATTAAAATATAATATGCCGGCACCTTTCAAGGGGTTAAAAGACGAAAACTGCCCGTCCACAATGTGTTAAATTACAGGTGAACAAAGTGTTAAATCTTTTAAGCTTTTATGCCTTTGTGGTACTTCGAAGTACCATTAACAGAGCTGCCAAGACTCCGGCTTCTCGGATACCAGTATTTTAGTAAAGAAAATGTTGCCTCATTTAATCGGAATATTCTGCTATTTAAAAGGACAACATTTTCTATAAGATAATACTGGTATGTAAAAAGACGGAGACTTGGCAACTCTGCATTAAGGAAAATGTGATGAAAAATTCCTTTAACCCTTAAATGCGTGATACGCTTAAGGGTAAATACTATCTAAAACGGGTTACCTAAAACGCTTAAGTGATGCATATCTACATCACATTTTATTTAATTCTTAGCAACCAGTATATTTATACAGAAATATTAATCCTGTAAAAATTACAAAAATATAAAGTTAAAAATCTATCTTAAAATTTCTGGTTTCTAATCTTTAATATAAGGGTAAGAAACATAATTCTAAAAAAATAATTCATGCGTTTAAGGGATAAGTTTTACAAAATAGAAAATTATATTATATAAGATAATATATTTAGATTCATACTTATTAAAATATTTACTAATTTGTAATATTTTAGTTTTTACTTGTATTGTAGATGTGCAACTTAAGAAAAGGTTGCAACATACAAAAAATGTATCTCTGATTTTTTTTTTCAATATTTTCCTGTGCAATACACCTTTCAAAGAATCCTATATAATTTTTCAAAACAAAATAAAAAATCATGCATTTAAGGGTTAACCCTCTCGCTGCGTAAGTAATTCTTCGCGATGAACGTCTTTTACAGAACTTTTAATCTTTTATCCGGTTCTTTAAAGCAGAAATTTTTGACTATCGTAATCAGGGAAAATGTCCTGATTAAATCAGACAAAGTTTTAGCTAAAAAATAACTGGTGGGAATAACCAAATAGTATTAATTAGACGGAAAAATGCATGCCCGAGTATATCTCGGGTTGCGCAGCGAGAGTGTTAATAAGTCTATTAATTATTTGCATCATTAGCATTCATTTCATTTGCATCATTAGCGTCTATTAATTATTTGCATCATCAAATAAAGCAAACATTTGTATTCAGAATTTCTGGTATGAATTGGGAACTTTTGAATAAAAAAGAAATTCCTGAAATGCACGCTTCGGAGGTCAGTGTTAATGATCGAATCCTTTCTAAATTTCACATTGCTGTTATAAAAACGTTCTAATCTATCTGTAGATGTTAAACTTTAATAATTAAAAGGTAAAGTTCTTGCAGCTGTATTTTAATTAATTCATAATTTGGGACGTAAAGGGTTATTCAAATTATAAGTCTGTTTTAATAACCGAATTCTCTCTAAATTTCACATTGTTATTACATAAACTTTCTAATCTATTTGTAGATATTAAGGGGTAAAGTTCTTGCGGCTGCATTTTACTTAATTTATAATTTGGGAAATAAAGGGTCAAGTTATAAATCAGTCTTAATGAACAAAATCTCTCTAAATTTCACATTATTATTCTATAAACTTTCTAATCTATCTGTAGATATTAAGGGGTAAAGTTCTTGCTCTTGTATTTTACTTCATTTATAATTTGGGACATAAAGGATCAAAATGCAGAATATATTTAGTTTGAAACAATTATTTTATTTTTACTTAACACGTTTCCTCAATAACAGCTATTTCTCTGCATTTATAAGAAAATATAATATTCAAAGTACACGATGACAAGATTTTATCACAATAAAAGTAAATATATTTCAAATTAACACAAGGTTCAGCAAACTCGATTCACTTACCACTATTTCTGGATAAGAATTTTAGCTTTATTTAATCTCAGGAATATGCGACCTATATGTTACCACTTTTTTCGAATAGTAATCTTCACCTTATTTATATATAAAAAAAATCGACTGAGTGTAAATGTGTTCAGTTTGGGACTCGAACCTAGACCCTTCGACTTTAATTGTCCATGCTCTTCTAATCGCGCTATCTGGACGACATCCCAGTGAGCCCATTTCTCTCAAACAATCCTTTGTAATGTGAGTAAAGTGAAATTATGTATCCATAGTTTATCGGAGTTGCTTTACTTTCGGTTCATTCAGTCGAGCAAATAACAGAATAAAAATAACAGACCAGATGTCATTACCAAATGGTTGACTGAAGAAATTGTCTTCAGATGTCGTTCATATAGCTCAAGTGAAAGATTGTTGGCAATTAAAGCCAGGGGTTCTGGGTTCGAGTAGAATTTTGGCTTACAAAAAAGAAAAAAATATTTTTAATCTCCTATTTTTGTTCCTAATAAAATGTTTACATGCCTGGCATTATGAGAAAAATATCAGCAGAAATCCTTTGCCAGATTTTTGGGTTTAACCCTTTAACCCCTTGAGGGGCGGTGTGATACATTATATCCCACCTAATTTAAACAAGATTCGCACCAGAAACTTTTAACTACATATTATATTTTAAACTTTTTTTTGGGGAGGGGGGGGATGTTGAAAAATTGCTTTTCCTTATTTTGATTATTACGGTGAGAATTCAATATTACAGAAACATTATTGCTTGCCCCTCAAGGGGTTAACCAATTAACTGTTTTTTCTTTCATGCAATAAATTAAAAATAAGGACCCGGTACCACTTTTTTTTACTAAAATATTTGGCTTTGTACAATCGAAAAAGGTATAACATTTAACAAACCAAAAATTACAGTTAAAATTAAGTGGTATCCAAAAACCTTTAGTATCGAAAATAGCAAACACTTTTTACCCGGGCGGCACTCGGACAAAACAGCTAAGAGGTTAATGCTCATGGTATTATTTATGGTACCATCAGTGTTCCCGATTCAGTGGATTTTTTTATTCTCATATTATAATATAATATCAAAATGTAAATTTTGTAGTACACTGTTAAAAATTTTGTAGTAGGTTGAACCAACTTTTGGTGCACCAGTAGCTGTCACCATAAGATAGTGAAATCTCACTCCAAGATTTGGAGCTCCGATTGAACCTTAGCTCCAACTGTTGGTTCAAGATTTCACCATCGTATGGTGGCAGCTACTGGAGCACCAAAAATTGGTTCATCATACCACAAAATTTTTAACGATGTATATTACTCTTGCAAATGTTGTCAAGCTGTTTTCAAAGATTTTTGTTTTTAGAAAGTGGTGCGAGATAGAATTTAAAAAAAAGTCGCCTGTGACAGCCTGATACTGTAGGTTCGTTGCGCAGCTGCTTAATTTATGCATGCGAAACAAATGGAAAATTTCGCTTATAAGCTGATATTTTTCTCAATGTTGGAAGAAATTTAATTAAACAATTTCATTATATAATACCCAAGATTAATATGAACAAGAAATTTATATAACTTTTCTGCAAACACAATTAACTTAGAAAATATTTCGTTTCTAAATCGAGATCTCGGAGTGAAAATCCTTAGGAACACGAAAGAAAACACTTTCAGTTTTCGCACAGTAGTACCAACAGATTTTAATAGAAATTTTCACCTTATTAAAGATATTACATATTCTGCTAATAAATGTGAATGTTACGAATTCTGCAATTTAAATGTTAACCCCTTCAGGGGCGGTGAGATATATTATATCCCACCTACGATTAATGAAGATTTGCACCAGAAAATAATTATTAAATTTTACGTTTCTAATTTTGGTGGAAAAAAGCTTTAAAATTGCCTTTCCTTATTTTGCAATAAAATTTTTTGAAGATTCCGGTGGGAAATCAACATTACAGAAACACAATTACTTACCCCTGAAAGAGTTAAATAGAAAATTCCTTATCATAAAAAAGTGGGGAGCGGTGTTGCCAGTTGGTTACTTTTTTTAAATTCAGATTTCTAGATTAGCACCACTTTTTGGAAATGGTAAAATTCGCCTTAATTAGTGACACATTAATAAAGCGAAAACGTGGTCAATGTTACCATTTCAAAAAAGTGGCACCAAGCAAGAAATCTGAATTTAAAAAAGTAGCCCAAAGTAGCTAAAAGTGCCCACTGGCAACACTGGTGGGGAGACTCCTTAGAAATTCCAAGATCCATGTGGGCGTGTCCCATAATTTTACACCTAAAATTGCTTTGTACAAAAAGTATATAAAGCCCCAAGTATTATGTTAAATATTTTTATGCTTAATCAACATCTATTTACCTGAAGGACCTGACCTATTCTGATGATTTTACTCGTTAACTAAATGTACCTTTTCTCCTAAATCACTCATCCAACCACCACAATTTTTTTGCGGTGAATAAGCCGTTTTTCCCACGGCAACAGTACTGTTCTCTTATTTTCCACACTGGCAATATCTTAGCTGAATTGACAGTGCTCAGAATAGGACGTTAAATTTCATCTTGAAACAATTTTAATCAATTCAAATTTTGTTCTAAACTGCATACTACGATGGTTAAATTCTACTATATATACTTATAAATGAATGACAAAACTGTAGTTATAAATGTATGTTCATCTAAATTAAACTTACTTAACCCTCCGCCTACCAGAAGGGTGCAATGGACCCGACAGGCGCTTTCAAAATATTTATTCAAACCAGAAATTTCTTTACAATCAACTAAGTATATAAACCAACAATAATAAGTTAGCTCTTTCCGGGACAGGCAAATTTTGTTGTAAGAGGATGAAATCGTCGATTGACACCGGAATTTACATACGACTTTTTTAGAAATTAAAAACTTGTTACGTTACACTTTCAGTGTTAATGCAAAATTTTGTTAAAATATTTTTGGTGCCGTTTGTAAGTTTGGAATTAAAATTAGATATTTCGACCCAGGCACACTGTGCCGGAAAGGGTTAACCGATTAACCGCCAAAACTATAAGGTTGAAATTTTAAAACTTTCAGCTGAACGTTGTTTGCCACCACAAACTCTGAAAGATAATTTTCGCTTTATAAGATCTTAAACTTTTATTTCTTTAATAAGGCCAATTTTTTTATTTAAAAATAGTGGTGGCTATGTAAATAATTTAAATATGTGCACCTACTTTGACCGTTGCGTGAACGCAACACCAGCGAGTAATGGGTTAAGAAGCTTTAAATAAAAGTTCTGGTATAGAATTTTTTTTTACAACTCGAGTAAAATTTCCAGTAGTTCTAGGGTTAAAACTGTTCAGTATGAAGAGTAAAAAATACTTTCTTGAGAGTATTTATCATAAAAGCATATATTTCTTTATTTCATTGTGTCGCCAACCGATGGTAAATCGCCAAAAAAATGCCATTTTCATTATTTTTTCCGAACAATATATCGAGGTTCCGCAGGAAGAAATGTTATAGACATACAGCCATGGAAACAATTATAAGTGCGTATTGAAAAATGAGTAATATGTATTAAAGTAATCATCAACAGAAAACAAAATCAAACATAATTTTCTACTTGTAATTAGGAGACATTACGAACCTATTAATACGAAATTAAATTAGAATAAAATGTATAAATCACATATTAATAGAAATATATGACGTGAAATATGGAAAAAATTATAAGGACATAATGAAATATGAAATATGTCCTGGAAATAAATTAATATTCTACAAAATCACCTTTTTCTTCAATGACCTTAATAATCGTGCAGTCATTGGCTCAGAAAATCTAAATAAAGTTTGTTTAGAAATGTTTTTCTACTCTAATTCGATGGATAATGTCAAATCGTCTGTATTTGCATACCGTGTGCAATGTGCATGCTTATACACTTCTCTAGTTAAAATGCCCACTGATTCTCTGTGGGGTTTTAATCAGGGCTTCTTGGTGGACAAATTAACTCCTTGAAGGGCGCCAGTATATTATACCACTTACACCGACACCGGAAATGGCACAATGACATCAGAATTTTGGAAATAAATTTTGCATTTATTTTGTACTTTAAAAACAGCTTATAATTATTTTCAAACAAATTTGTTCTTAAATCCTGGTGTCAATCAATCTTTTCAATATTTTAGAATAGAAGTACTTTGCCCTGAAAGGGTTAAAGCAGAAATTTTACTTGTCAAATGAAATCAAGCAAATAGCCCATTCATATAAAACCCATTTTATTAAACAAACTTCCTGATTCAAAACATGTTCATTTGAATTAGAGAAAAAATAATGGAGTTATGAATAAAGAGGAGGAGACATGTAGTGTGCTGTCTACCAGTTGCGAGTGAAGTAACTGAGGAGGTTGTCACAAGATGGCGGCGGCTTTTTTAAAATGGGATCTTCAGTTTCTGATTACCACTAGGGCGAACGTCCCACCAGTAAAATTGACTAGAGAATTTCGTCATATTTCTACGTCTGATTCATGGAAATTTTTCTCAAAAATGTCGTAAAAAGTTTAATTTCTTTTTACTGGTGTCAGTATGCCTTGTAAAACTGTCAGTTTGTTTTCCTGGTTGTCACAATATGGCGGAAACGCAGTACCTAACTACCGCCAAACTAAACTCCTACCAGTAAAAATGAAAATCTGTTTCTACCATTATTTATGACTGAAATTTTGTAATATTAAGGCGTCTAAATAAGTTGAAAATTTCTATATAAATCTACTGGTGGAAGTTTCCACCGACAGTAAACAACGCCTGCGATAGCGGTTACAGTTGATGCTTCACTATTTTAAGGATATGTCAGTTCCTCCTTATTAATAGTTCCATGGAAAAAATGCAGAAAGTTGACAGCCGTGCTAACAATTCTGAAATAATGCAATCAGTATTTTTGTTGACTGAAACAAACCCCAAAAGCGGAATCCTTTTTTCAACAGAAATACCACCAGCATGAAAAACTGCAATTTTGATGGGATATTTCTACAAAATTTGAAAGATAATTCTACTATGATTTCTCTTTGGAAATAGTGATAGCCAAATAATTGACCAAACTGTTTTGGTGTAGCGTAATCAGATGTTGTTTCAGAGCTCCATTGAACAAATATTTTTACAAATAGAGCATTGTTGTTGCAGACGGGGGCGAACTAAAATATCTGCAGAGCTCAACAAAATATTTGATTATCTGAGACTTCTGCATCTCTTTTCATAATGGTGGGCTATATTAAGAATAACGTTTTAAATACATTTCCCTCCTTCTCAGTATTTTAAAATAGTTAAATTTGGCTTATAATTTCTGTGATTAAATAAGGCAAAAATTAATCTTTTGAAACTTTGGTAGTAAAGCCTAATTACTGTTCATGATGTATAAGTGAAAGGTCACTGCACCAGTATAAGTAGTCATTTTTTATGTTTCTAGCTTAGATTCTTTATTATTCGAAAAATTAACATTACTACCAGTATTTCTGTATAGTAATTTCTGTTTTACTTAAAGAGAGACTTTCCGAAATTAAATAAAACAAGATCTCCTACAAAAAAAACTTGTGGAAGGACGATAGTAATTTTGAATGTAAAAATGGGCTTAGTTGGCAGCACTCCCCACATCCTTTGTGTCAGTTTTAATTCATCTCAGAATATTTCTGACTTTCAAATATTATAATCTGAGTAAAATAATTTAGTGAGGTGAACAGCAATCGTTTATTTAAAAGAACTATGGTAGATAAAGTATTTTACAATTATAGCTTTTAATAAAGTTTCGCATCCCTGCTAAATTCACAGCTATCCAGAAACTTCATGCACTCCCATGCATAAGAATCTTCAAGCCAGAAAACTTCTAAGTCCTGTTCCCACGCTGCACAGTGGGGTATTTTACAAATCTGGGCGGCCAAAATTATTTTTTTCTTTTAAACTAATTTAAACGTTTAAAGCAGTAAATAAATGCGCTTTTTGAAATAAATATTGTTGAATAACTTGAAAATCATGGATGTTTTGCAACTTCGTATTGATATTTATTGATCAAAATTAGTATTATAAAATAAATTATATTTATGATAAGCAGTATATGAAACAGTATAAATGTAGCAGTATAAATGATAATATGATAAATAGTATCATAAAATGAATTATAATTATGATAAATAGTATTATAAAATAAATGATAATTATGATAAATAGTATTATAAAATAAATGATAATCATGATAAAAAAATGGAATAATATATTGAATAAATTATAAAAACTGATTATTAATAAGAACAATTAGTTTGTAAATCACCAAGGTGGGATCTTTTAATCAGATGATAACTCAGAATCGTAATCTGTTTCTTCATAATCAGAATCCTCTGGATCACGAGCTTCAGAAGATTCCATAGGCAGTAAGATTTCTAGAGTTTCTTTACGGAACAATTTTGATTTTTTTCTTATCGTGGGTCTTATTCCAGTTAAACTGGATCTGAACTCAAAAGCAATCTGTTGAGAACATCACGGTTACAAGAAATTCTTGAAAATTTACGCGATAGATTTTGGCGAAATAATCGAAAATGTTTGTTCCGTGCTTCAGCTACTTCTTCAGACAATTGGCCTACTGGTAAAGCTTTCTCTATCACAATGCGTCCATGGATTAATATTTTATGCATTGTGGGTGACATTGGATACCATTTATATAACTGGACGTAGAGCTCTGCTGTTTTTTATGTATATTCTTAAACTTATCAAGGTGAATTTTGTGGCCACTGGATATGGTTTCAAGAATAACTTTAAATCGATATATTAAATTTTCACCAATGCCGGTAATTTCCGCTGCTAGAGATGGGTCAGTAAAGAATCTTCTGTGTAAAGTATGTGTAAGTACTTCCACATCAGTCGAGCTCCTCAAACTTTCAGACTTTCTCCGCTTTGACCTGTCACTTGATTCAGTGAAAGCTTTTGCTGGCCTTCGTGGTCGATTTATTTTTCTTGAAATTTCTACTGTACCTTCAAGCCATTCTTTATTATTTTTCACAAATTTATCTAACATATAATGGGCTTCGATCCATTTGCTCTTGAACTGAGATTTAAATTGGGAGAAATTGTGCTTGAGGTTTTTAATTTCATCATCATCAAAATTATCGCCATTAAGAAGGTAATTTTCAAGGAAATTTAATCTATGATTAATGTTTGGCAAATTCTGCTGTTGCATAATGTTTAAAAATTCTTTTCGAGTCATTACTCTGACATTCGAAGGCCCTAAATAAAAATAAATATAAAATATGAACAAAAAAGAATGCATAATAATTATATGCAATTTAGATAGATAACATCATTTTATCCCTAATTTTTTTTAAAAAATCTCACAATCTTTCGCTAACTTTTAACAAAAACATATGAAAATGGCCTCGACTGTTTTTTTAGATAAACAAATGTTAATAACGAGCAATAAATTATTTCAATTATCTGAAAAGAGCTTAAAAAGAGATAAAAGGGAATGAATACATTACCTTAAAGCATTTTTTTTAATTATATAAATTTAATTTCAATCAGAATAACTGAAAAATAAACAAATCTGATCACTTTCTATTGAATCATAACAATTTTTTTCATATTAAAATTTATATGATAAATATCAGTTAAAAATCAATATATAGTAATTTTGTATGCTTATTCAGAATTTTAGAAGAGCATATTTATATCGCCTTCATTTTAAAAAGGGGACAAAGCTGAAACTACTTTAAACGAAAACACAAATAGAAGGGTGTATATTTATTGGTACAACAAGTAACTTTGCTTGGAAATGTTTGGAAATATAACTAAACCCTTCGTGAATTAGGAAACAAGGGAAAAAATAATAGAAAAATATGCGTTATTTTAAATTAATTTTGAAAATACTAAAACTATTTCTTTCTCAATTCATAGTTTAAAAAAATAATGATACATACCTGCCTCGTCACTATCCATAACGATTAGATTTTAAATACTTCCAAAACTAAAGTTATTCAAATTCAAAAATAGAAAGTCACAATGAAGAACGATTTGACACTCGTGCACTTAACGCAACACTCCAGTTTCAACTGATAACAGGAGATCATCGTTCACTTAAAGGAGATAAAAATTGCATCACGTGATTCCCCAATGGTTCAGTTTCAACTTATATCCATCCATTCGATCCTGCTTTGTACTTTATGAAATCGACTTTTGGCCGCCCAGATTTGTAAAATACCCCACTGTGCGCTGGTGAGATCAAAGAAATAGATCCGTCACTTTTTCGAACTTTTAATCGACAGAAAAAATAATATCGTTTAGGAGCGGCAACACCTTGACATAGCTGCCTTCTCTTACGCTTTTTTGCACCACAAAACTTTAACAGCAAATTTTACCTATTTTAATCGTCGTAATCTGCAGATTAAATGAGGCAAAAATTTTATTCAATTTTTGCGGTATAAAAAGCATAAGAGTTCGTAGCTATTCCTTGACTTTCATTAAACAGCGTACGTGAGAAAGCTGTGACTTAAAGGCTGTGTGTGAAAGCTGTGACCTCTCCAGAGACACTCTCCTGAAAAACGCGTGGGAGCAGGGTTGCCAGTTTGGCCTCCGTTTTAATTCCGAAATTTCGAATTCACAGCAGAAAATACGTACAGTATCTTCTGATTTATTTCTTAACCGACATTTTGGTGATTACTTAATGTAAATATTCTTCTTTAGGAAAATTCTGTGTGAAAATTTTGTATTGAAAATGCATGCCAAACTGGCAACCCTGCGCGAGAATATGTAAACCCAATCGCTGCGCTCGTGATTTAAGAATCTTCCCCATAGAAACTAGAGTACTGAGTAGAAACTCTCCTCGGGTTTCCCCATAAATGATGGAGTGATAAATATTGAAGAGAAGAGAGCATAAGGATCATATCAGGTCTTCATCTATTCGTGTTACGGAGTGAAGAGAGAGGTATCTCAGGCTAGATATGTGAGGAAAGAAGCACCATTTTGAGGCATTTTTACTGGAGTCCAGGACAAAATTCGAGACAAATCTCGTGATCGCCGAGAGCTCCAGTGGGATCATCGGCATAGTTCTTTCTTAGGAGTTGCGCCCAGTTCGCAAATATCGCCTAGTAAGAAATTATAAGAATTACTCTTCGTTGAATTTGTCCCAGTTGCAGCATCGCTTGTAAAAGAAATTAGCAGAACCTAGTTTATTTTACTCTTCTAAGCAGCGCAACGCGTCCAGCCAACAGATTCTAGTTGAGATGCTTTATAATTCTTTACTCGAGAACGCTATTAAAATTATTGAAAACACAGTTCATGCTTGTAACCTGTTAGAAACTATCGCAGTGATTAGAGAACTTTGTGACAATAAATAATCGCGTAGCTCAATGAACTCCAAAAGTCGAAAGATTAGAACTGAATATATGAACCAATCCATTTCCTCTCCTATCCGTATAGCCTCTAATTTACTTAAATGAAATAATCATTTATGATATTTTGTCGATAACCATAAACGAATCTCTTTATTTTACTCATTTAACCAAGAATTGTATTGTGTTTAATTTGTATTGTTAATAAAATCTCTATTTCAGAATCAACCATTTCATAAAAGTGGTGCCAATCAAGAAATCTGAATTTTTAAAAAGTAGCCCACTGGCAACACTGTGACCCATTCGACGTTTATGCAAAAACGTTGCACTTTTGACTCATTGCCTGTTTTGCAGTCAGCATATTAGACATTCAGTACAGTTCCATTTACCAGTAGAAAAACTAATAATATTTCGAGACACTTTCCAGAAAGGAGAAAATTGCTGGCCAGCAGCAAGATAGGTGCATGGACAGCTTCCGTCAACTTTACTGTTGGAAATCGTCAGATAAAATTCTGGTGGGCATCCATTTTATCTCATGCGCTGGCCCACCACTACATGGAAGTGCACGAACTTTTGCAGTATTGTTGCTGGCAACCCTTACGATATGTGGCGCTGCGAATGTCGAAGACATTGAGTATTTGAACACAAATCTGAAATGAATATCTTAACACAATTTAAGCTGTGAAGCTAATTTTTTTTGAAACTGTAAAAAATATAGCACCACTGCCACCAACAAAATAAATAAGTAAATGAATAAATAAATAAATTCTTTATTTCAACACGCTTTTTTTTTCTCCTTAAATCTGGTTTTACTAGGTTACAAAGGATTTCGGTTTTCACAATTAACACAGTTCAGAATCAATAATAAAAACAAGCGTATAAAATACATAGGATTTCTATACAATAGAATAATTTCTATACCAGTTTAATGCCTGGGAACGTAAATCACAAAAGAAACAAATTTGAAATAGTGTAATGAGAGCTGGAAAATTACAAGCAATCGTAGCGCACGCTGAAAGCACTTGTTCATGTCCGATCACGAAAACCAAGCAGCATCGAGCGCGGTCAGTACTTGGGAACGTGACCACCTGCAGTTCAAATATTTCTATAGACATTTCTATTATAGACAATTCTATAGCTCTTTGTGAAACTAGCTTATAGAAAAAAGAGCCATAATTACCTAATACTTTTTTTATAGAATTCTATAAGAAATTTTTGTAAGGGAAAGTGCTGGGCCAGCAAAGGAATAGCAGTGGGATAGGTGCTAGCACTGCAGGAAAAGTGCCGGATTGAAGTAATGTGATGGCATACCAGTGCTGACCTGCTGATGGCCATCACTGATGGGCCAGCTGCATTCGGCTTGGACACTTTTCGACAGGTTTAAGTAATGGCACCCTTGGACTTTACCGCTGATAGCACTGCCGGCTGCCATCTTTTTTCCAGCTGATGGCCCACTGTTTCTTTCTTTGCTGGGTTTTATTTTAAAAAGCAAACTGGTATTTAAAAAAAATGGAGTAGAACATTTCAGACAGAAGTATAAAAAGATACCTATGGCTACATGCTTATTAATTTGAACCTGTAAGTTTTTGAAATATCGGGTAGATATCTCCACGTGCATTTTGTTTTTCTTTCTAAGATATCCAGGCTCAGTCCTTAAATGGGAAGATACATGTCAAAATATTGATTTGAACTCTTTTTTTCAACCCTTTTCTTTAACAAATCATATATGAAATATCCACATACTTTTTATCACATCATTTAAAACTCCCAATCTCAAACTTAGCGATCTAGAAACAAAACAATCATCCCACTTACTGCTGCCAAATGTTCAGTTATTTTATTGAGAAATCTACAACTACTTAAAAATAACAATATAAGTCTTATCCAATTTGTCATTGTATCGTCGGTACCATGTCAAACTATCCAATATAAAACGGTGTTGCCAGTGGGCTACTTTTTTAAAATTCAGATTTCTTGATTGTCAGCACTTTTTTTAAATAGAAAAATTCGCCTTATTTAATGACATATCGATTAAGGCGAAAACAAGGGCAATGTTACCATTTCAGAAAGTGGTGCAGTGGGCTACTTTTTTTCAATTCGGATTTCTTGATTTGCATCACTTTTCTGAAAATGTAAAATTCCCTTTGTTTTCGCTTTAATTAATATATCATTAAATAAGGCGAATTTTACTGTTTCAAAAAAGTGACGCTAATCAAGAAATCTGAATTTTGAAAAAGTAGCCGACTGGTAACACTGTTTTCATATTGTATAGTTTCACGTGGTACAAACGATATGTCGAAAATAGTTATTTGTAAAAAGAGGAAATTTTCTGATTTAAAGCCCCCTTCCTACCGTAAAAAAACGGCCGAAATTAACGAACAAGAGAATCACTGCAGCAGCGATTCCATGAACACGAAATCTTCTGGTAGATCAGACGAAAAAGGAGCGATGAATACATTTGAAATTCCTATATGCAAGCAATGAATTTTTCTGGTTAGTAATACAATTTACAATATTTGTAAAACAGTCTAACAGGTGCTCCGAACCTGACTGGCACAGGGTTGTCAGTTTGGCCTGGATTTTTATTCAGAAATTACAAATCCACACCATAAATTAAAAATAGTACTTTTTGTTTTATTTAATGACGAACATTTCGCGATTACTTAAAGTAAAAATTCTTCTTTCGACGTCCCTGGTGTGAATTTGAAATTTCGATATAAAAATGAAGGCCAAAATGGCGACCCTGGACTGACAGCGGTCCACTTTCAGGGCTGCCGCAGGCGACTATTTTTCCATTATATTCGCACCAGTATTTTTAAAAAAAGTAGTATATTTCTCTTGCAAATGTTGTCAAACTGCATATCAAAGATTTCTGTTTTGCGAAAGTGGTGCGAGGTAGTATTAAAAAATAGTCGTCTGTGGCAGCCTTGCACTTTTATCTTCTATTGGGTTGGCAAGAAAGTAATTTCGGTTTTGTAGTATGGGAAAAAACTCATTTTTAAGACAAGGAATAAACTTTAATCAATTATATATTTTCCATTTTATTCAAGGACGATTTGCCATCCTTCTTCCAGCTGCATGATTCCGCGCTCATAGATCTTCTGGTCCTTATTAGACAAAAACTGAACGAAGAGCGATTTAAGGTCATCGTCATTTGGGAAATTTTTACCATTCAAAGCATTCTGCAAACTTCGAATTAAATGGTAATCAGATTGTGCTAGGTCAGGGCTGTAGGAGGGTTGCGACATCACTTCTCAACCAAGCTCTAATAATTTCTCACGAGTTACCAAAGGTGTGTGAGACCGTGCATTATCGTGGTGAAGGACAATAATGTCTTTACGATTTGCCAATGCTGGCAGCTTTTCTTTGATTGCTTCATCCAGTTTCCTCAGTTGTTGACAGTAAACATCTAAATAATTTGTCTGGTTCCTTGGAAGCAGCTCGAAATACACAACACTTTTGTAATCCCACCAAATTGGCAGCATGATCTTTTTTTGATGCAATTCAGCTTTCGATGTGGTTTGTGCTGGTTCATCATGCTTGGACCATGATCGATTTCGAAGGCTGTTACTCTAGGTTACCCTTTTTTCATCACCAGTAATGATTCTTTTCAAGAAAGGATCATTTTTATTTCGCTTAAGATGCATATCGCAAATATTGATTTGTTGTGTTAAGTGAATATCTTTCAATTCATGCGGAACCCAAATATCGAGCTTCTTAATGAATCCAAGACATTTTAAGTGATTTTCAATGGTTGTGTGTGATACGTTTAACCCTCCTGCAATATCTCGAACAGCTATTTGACTATCCTCTTTAATAATGACATTGATTTGATCATCACAATCTTTAGTCGGTCGACCAGAACGTTGGTCATCTTTCAGAGAATAATATCCAGAACGGAATTTTTTTAATAAATTCTGACACGTGCGCTCTATTATGCAATCAACACCATAAACTTCGCATATCTCTTTATGAGCCTCTGCAGCTTTCTTTCCTTTACGCAAATCAAAAAGTACAAGATATTGAAAATGTTCGTTTTTACACTCCATGTTAAAATTGACCCTCAACTAACAGATGCTAACAAAGTCACACTGCAGGTGTTTCTAAAGCAACCTCAATGTCAATACTATCAAATGACAAAATGCCAAGAACATCACTGACAGAATTCATTAAAAAAAATTACATAACGCTCTCTATGTGCTGAAACCGAAATTACATTCTTGCCAACCCAATATTTCTAAATAGTAATATTCACCTTTTTAAATCACATAATTGGTAATTTTCTGCGATGAAATAATGCGAATATTATAGTCATAAATAGAGATCTCCAAATTCGCGTTTGCACGTATGTTTGCCACACCTGTCACAGAATTTCCTTAATCTTTAAAATGGCTTTGTAGATTTCTTTAATATACAGAAAATAATATTTCAAGGGAGTAAGCCAAATTCGCGTATTAAGCGGGATCGCGTATTAAACGTGATCTGTATTATGTTGCAGGAAATGGGCTTATTTAACACTAGAACGCCCGGAAATTTTACTCAAGTTTGACAAAAATATTTCACCCCAGAATTTTTATTTAAAATTATTTAACTCATTTATTTAACGTAATTCTGCGTCGCTTAAATTAAATTTATTTTACGAAAAAAATTCTGGCTCCAATGGACATTAAATCATGTGGTCGGAGTCGAATCGACTCCATCCGGGCGTTCTAGTGTTAAACTTTTAATCGTGTAAATGAACTTTAAAGATTTCATTTATATGCAGGGCTCGCACCGTTCCTAAAATTTTCGCAATTTGCTATCACTAAATTAAAACGATAACCTTTGTTGTAGAATTCTATTATAAATGTTAAACGAATCTACTACAAAGAATTCTTATTTAAAATACTGGTAGCAAAGTGCGAAAATTTTAGGAACAGTGCGAGCCCTGTGTATGTTTACGGTCAAAAATTGTGTCTTTTACGTATATTTAGATTAAAATTTAATTGTATTCCATTTTAACTGATTGTTTCTTTTTATAGTATCGACTGGAATAATAACTGAAAATATATGCATGGATTCAAGTAGGACTTTATTCACTAGATTAATATTAACACAATTATTCTAATTGGTAAACAAATCATATTAGATGTAAATTTCCAACTGGGCGAAAAATGTCCAAATATCCGATTGTCCAAATGTCCGGAAATTTACATCTAATATGATTTGTTTACCAATTAGGATAATTGTGTTAATATTAATCTAGTGTAATTTCGTATCCAGCGATTTCTGGAGTTCCATTACCTGAGATTTATTCTGTTGAGCTGAACCAAGTTTCAGACCAGATGCTGCAATCATCAAGGTTAGCTGGGTGAAAACGTTCGACCAGAATCGTCCGGGATAGCTCAGATGGCAGAGCACTGGCAGCTTCAGCCAGGAGGTTCCGGGTTCGTATCCTGGTCCGGACATTTTTCGCCCAGTTGGAAGTTTACATCTAATAGGACTTTATTGTCTATTAATACGCTGCAACCAAAATTAATTTTTCTACTAGACTAATTTTTTAACAGAAATAAAAAATATTAAATCTTTGAGGTATAACCCAAACCCAGTTTTTAAAATCATATTTAGTACTTATAATAAGGAGTTCCATTTTAATCTGTCCTTCTTTTTAATATAAGTAAAAACTATCCTTATTATTCTTCGTATAAAAAATATTGTTAGCATAGTAAAAAGTAAATAAAACATAGCAAACATAAATGAATTATCGAACCGTAGTAGTATTTGTTTAATCTTTACGAGTTTTTGTTGCCCATAATATGCATTATAAAACATAGTATTGACACATTTAAAACCTCACTACGACAGGTATGATCATCTCTAATCATAATAATTTTTATGACGTATCTGTGTAACGTGAATTCGTCTATGTCTCTGTTTTACAGTAACAACATATACGAAGCGAGAGACAAAGAATTTTAGGAGGCGGGATCAAAGAAGACTTGCAGTTTTGCTAATTTCGCGGGTTTTGTTTTATTCATATATCTACCAATATCTCCGATTAGTAATTTTCATCTTAATTAATCTGTTATTCAATAAAGTAAATAATACTATTCGGAAAAAGTGGTTTATATCTGAATAGAAAAAAATCCTCTAAATTCTCGAGAAGAGAGAAGGAATTCGCATCTTGATCGACGAATTTGCGTAGTAAACCCAATCGCTGCGCTGATGATTTGAGAATCTTCCTCATAGAAAGTAGAGTATTGAGTAGAAACTCTCCGGCGAGCTTTCCCAAAAATGATGGAGTGATAAATATGTGAAGAGAAGAGATCAGGTCTTCATCTATTCGTGTTACGGAGTGAAGAGAGAGGTATCTCCGGCCAGATATGCGAGAAAAGAATCCCCATTTTGTGGCGTTTTTAGTGGAGTCGAGACAAATCTCGTGATCACCGAGCACCCCAGTGGAGTCATCGGCATAGTTCTTTCTTAGGAGTTGCGCCCAGTTCGCAAGTATCGTCTGGTAAGAAATTATAAGAATTATTCTTTGTTGAATTTGCCCCAGTTGCAGCATCGCTTGTAAAAGAAATTAACAGAACATAGTTTGTTTTACTCTTCTATTCAGCGCAATGCGTCCAGCAAACAGATTCTAGTTGATAGACTTTATCATTCTTTACGATAGAACGCTATTAAAATTATCGAAAACACAGCTAATGCTTGTAACCTGTTAGAAACTATCACAGTGATTAGAGAGCCTTGTGAAAATAAATAATCGCGTAGCTCAATGAACTCCTAAAGTCAAAAGATTAGAACTGAATCTTTGGACCAATCCATTTACTTTCCTATCCGTATACCTTCTAATTTATTTAACTGAAATATTCTTTGATGATATTTTGTCGATATCCATAAACGATTCTTTTTATTTTACTCATTTAACCAAGAATTGTGTTATTTTTAATTTGTATTGTTAAAATAATCTTTGTTTAATTATCAAAAGTTGCCTTTGTCAAGTTGATATTGACCCATCAGTGTTGCCGGTGGACTACTTTTTTAAAGTTCAGATTTCTTGACTGGGACCACTTTTATGAAATAGTAAAATTCGCCTTATTTAATGACATATTAATTAAGGCTAAAACAAGGGGAATTTTGCCATTTCAGAAAAATGGTGCAAATCAAGAAATCTGAATTTTTAAAAAGTAGCCCACTGGCAACACTGTGACCCATTCGACGCTTATGCAAAAACGTTGCACTTTTGACTCATTGCCTGTTTTGCAGTCAACATATTAGACATTCAGTAGAGTTCCATTTGTCAATAGAAAAAAGTAATAGTATTTCAAGAAACTTTTATTTAAAAAAGTAAACAGGTATTAAAAAAAATGGAGTAGAACTTTTCAGACTGAAATATAAAAAAAGATACCCATGTCTATATGCTTATTAATTTGGACTTGTAAGTTTTTGAAATTAAGGGTAGCTATCCGCGTGCATTTTTTTTTCTAAGAAATCCAGGTTCAGTCCTTAAATTGGAAGATACATGTCAAAATATTGATATATTTCACACTATTTTTAACAAATCATGTATGAAGTGTCCACACACTTTTTATCACATCGTTTAAACCTCCCTGTCTCATACTTAGCGATCTAGAAATAAAACAATCATCCTGCCCAGTTACTGCTGCCAAATGACAGTTATTTTATTGGAAAATCTACCACTATTTAAAAATAACAATATAAGTTTTATTCAATTTGTCATTATACCGTCAATACCACGTCAAACTATCCGATATAAAAAGAGTGCAGCCAGTGGGCTACTTTTTTTAAATTCAGATATCTAGATTGGCACCACTTTTTTGAAATAGTAAAATTCGTCTTGTTTAATGGCATTTTAATTAATGCGAAAACAAGGGAAATTTTACCATTTCAGAAAAGTGGTACCAATCAGTGTTACCGGTGGGCTACTTTTTTTTAACACTAGAAAGACGGCGAGCGATCAATTTGACCGCTACCAAATGAATATATTTCGATTCGAACTAGAAATTTCTTTGTAAAACTAGTTTAAAAGAAACAAAGAATAAAAATTAGTTAAATAAATAAGTCAATAATTTAAAATAAAAATTCTGGTGTCAAATATTTTTATAAAATTTGAGTAAAATTCATCGTCTTTCTAGTGTTAATTCGGATTTCTTGATTGTCACCAATTTTCTAAAAATGAAAAATTCCCTTTGTTTTCGCCTTCATTATTATGTCATTAAATAAGGCGAATTTAACTGTTTCAAAAAAGTGGTGCCAATCAAGATATCTGAATGTAAACAAATACCTAACTGGCAACATTGTTTTCATATTGCATAGCTCTACATGGTAACAACGATAAGTCGAAAATAGCAATTTGTAAAAAGAGGCGATTTTCCGATTTAAAGCCCCCTCCCTACCGAAAGGATATGACTGAAATTAACGAACAACAGAATCACTGCAGTAGTGATTCCATGAACACGAGAGCTTCTTGTAAGTCAGAATACAAAGGTGCGATGATTACATTTGAAATTCCTATATGCAAGCGATGAATTTTTCTGGTTAATAATAAAATTTACAATATTTGTAAAACAGCCTAACAGGGGTTCTGAACCTGACTGGCACAGGGTTGTCAGTTTGGCCTGCATTTGTATTCAGAAAATACGAATCCACACCAGAAATTAAAAATAATATTTTTTGTTTTATTTAATGACGAACATTTCGCGATTACTTAAAGTAAAAATTCTTCTTTCGAAGTTCCTGGTGTGAATTTGAAATTTCGAAATAAAAATGGAGGCCAAGCCGGCTACCCTGGACTGACAGCGGTCCACTTTAAGTGCTGCCACAGGCGACTATTTTTCTATTATATTCGCACCAATATTTTATAAAAGTAAATTTTGTAGTATATTTCTCTTGCAAATGTTTGAAACTGCAAATCTAAGATTTCTGTTTTGAGAAAGTGGTGCGAGGTATTATTAAAAAATAGTCGCCTGTGGCAGCCCTGCACTTTTCGCTTCTATTTCTAAATAGTATTATCCACTTTTAAATCGCATAATTGGTAATTTTCTACGATGAAATAATGCGAATATTATAATCAGAAATAATGATCTCACAAATCACGTTTGCACGTATGTTTGCCACACCTGTCACAGAATTTCCTTAATCTTTAAATTGGTTTTGTCGCTTTGTTTAATATACAGAAAATAATATATAATATGTAATATAAAAAAGGCCAAATATATCGCAACAGAGATATCGTCGGTACCATGTCAAACTATCCAATGTTAAAACAGTGGGCTACTTCTTTTTTAATTCAGATTTCTTGATTGGCACCACTTTTTTGAAATAGTAATGTTCAATGGCATATTAATTAAGACGAAAACAAGGGGGATTTTACCATTTCAGAAAAGTGGTGACAATCAAGAAATCTGAATTTTAAAAAAGTAGCCCACTGTTTTCGCATTGGATAGTTTGACATTGTAATGACGACATAACTCATTAGAAAAAAGTATAACTGTTTATAACTTTCGTTTACAAATTATGTTACTATTTAGTAACGAATAATCAGGCCTCGAAGCAGTGTCAGTTTCGACCAACACTATTTCCGAATAATTATTTTCATTTTAGACTTCTCTTGCAAACATTTTCGAAATTTGCTTCAAGGTACACTAAAATTAACGAACAACAGAATCGCTCCAACACCGACTCCGTGAACATGAAAGCTTCTTGTAAGTCAGAATATGCAGGCGCGATCAATGCATTTGAAATTCTTACATGCAAGCAATGAATTTTTCTGGTTAATAATACAATTTACAAAATATGAATGGTCAGGCTTGGAAGCGGTGTCAGTTTTGGCCATCATTATTTACAAATAATGATTTTCCTTTTAGACTTCTTTTGCAAACATTTTCGAAATTTACTTCATGGTACGCTAAAATTAACGAACAACAGAATCGCTGCAGTAGTGATTCCATTATTAGGAAAACTTCTTATAAGTCAGAGTGTGCAAGTGCGATCAATGTATTTGAAATTCCTATATCATAGCTGTCAACGCTTCCGTTTTTTCGTACCACAAAAATTCAATAGAAATTTTTGCCTTATTTAATCGGCAGATTAGGGCGATTTAAAAAGGTAAAAAATGATAGCCGGATAAGCATTGGAAACATGCCTTTCAATCAAATTTTTGGATTTTTTCCCAGATGTGGCTACCTATCTGACAACATATTTCCCCTATCATCAGCTTATAAATATTGATATTTTATGAAACAAAAATGCTTTTTCTGTTTTCTTTAAACCAATTTTCTCAAAAACTACTTCACCGAATTTCATGATGTTAACTGATGTTATATAGACACCAAAGATGCATAATTGGAAATTTTTGTATAATTTTCCGTTTATAAAAACTGTGTGAAATAGCGATAAAAATATTACAAAAATATCATATCTTATGATTATACGAAAATTACCATTTTCTTGTAAAAAAATTCTTTATATGTGTACGTATATTATATATACCGTAATTTCCGGCGTTTAATCCGCGGATCAAACAATTCTGTTTGGACCTAGAAATTTTATTTAGTTATTGAAACCAAATATTTACCGCGATTTAAAAAGTTACATATTATTTTTAAATTTTTCTGGGTCGAAAAATAATTGTTTGATCCGCGGATTATACGCCGGAAATTACGGTAAATGCCGAAAGTGTGCGTTGGGTGTAACATATAAATATTTACAAAAATAAGTGAAAAATACATAAAATTCATTTAAAGGCGTTATTTGGGGTGGAGCTACTCAAATTAAATTATGGAATAAAGTCAACAGACAATGTGTCAACTGCTGTATTTTAGGTTTCAATAAGCATCTTTTTCAAGACTGTCGATACGGCTTCGATATCGAAAATTAGCTTTTTGTATCGGAAACAATAGATTTTTTTTTTTTTTTGCTTGGAAAACAACAACATTCGAATATAATGATAATAATATACGATATCGAAATGTAACAACAATTATTATAATAACTTTTATTAAAAAATTATTCTCATCCCTTTTAATGGTGAGTAACTAGAGTAAGTAGTTTCGTCATTTTTTAAGTGCGAATCTCTCTAATAAAATAACAATGTTATATAACTAGAGTTTGAGCAGGGTTGCCAGTTTAGCCTCCATTTTTATTCAGAAAATCCGAATTCGTGCCAGAAATTTAAAATAGTATTTTTTACTTCATTTAATGATAGGAATTTTGTGATTACATATAGAAAAGATTCTTCTTTCAAAATTTCTGATGTGAATTTGAAATTTCGAAATAAAAATGGAGGCCAATCTGGCAACCCTGAGTTTGAGCTTATTAAGCTCATTTATTTCTGTGATGTTTACAGTTTTAGGTAGTAATATACAAATTTTTCCTTCAAAATGTATACTACTCGCAATTTTTGCTTTATTTGATGGTAGGTTTCTGTGACTATTTAATTCGAAGATAAATATTAGGAAAAATTGGTACATAATTTCAGTTTAAAAAATACAAAGGTGACAACATTGGACGATGCTTTTTATATTTAACACTTTGCGGTCCACGCCCGAGCCTGACTCGGGATCATTTTTCTTTGCAAAATTTGCTTTTGGAACCAGTAGTAAAGGAAAATAAAATTTGCCTTATTTAATTAGAGCATTTTCGGAATTGTGTAATTGTAGGTAACTTATTTTTAAAAAGTCATGCCAACCGAATAAAATTTGTGTAAGAGTCACCAGACCACAAAGGGTTAAAAGCATGTTTCCTTAACTCCTTAACGGTCGCATTAAATTAGGGTTTAAAAATTCAAATTGCTTACTTTTTTGAAAAAGAAATATTCACCTTATTTAATGACAGGTAAAATGATACCATAATAGAACCAATTACATTTTTTTAAAAGCTTGTGGGAATCAAACAATCTGAATATAAGACACAGCCCGTGAATATCACGGGAACGAGAATTAAGGGGTTAATGTCGAATTTGAGTAGTTGCGCCCCAACTAACGCCTTTAAATGAGTTTTATGTATTTTTACATACATTTTTGTACATATTTATATGTTATACCCAACGCACACTTTCGGCACTTATATATAATATACTTGCACATATAAGGAATTTTTCACAAGAAAATTGTAATTTTCGTATGACCATAAGATATTTTTATTTTTATAATTTTATCACTATTTCACACAATTTCTACAAACAGAAAATTGTACAAAAATTATCAGTTATGCTGCTTTGGTGTCCATATAGCCTCAGTTAATGGCATGAAATTCGGTGCAGTAGTTTTTGAAAAAATCGCTTTTTATAAAAATAGAAAAAACATTTTTATCACATAAAATATCACTATTTATAAGGTGATAATAGGGGAACTATATTGTCAGATAAGCAGCCACGTCTGAAAAATAAAATCAGGAAATTTGATTGAAAGGCATGATTCCAATGCTTATTCGACTGTACCCTTTCGCCTTATTTAAGGGATTTTTTATAAGAAAATACTGGTACCGAAGAATTTCCTGGTCTAGAAATTCCCTGACTTGTACTAAACTTAACTTCTGTCTTAAGCCCTTAACTGTTTTGCCCGAGTGCCGCTCCGCAAAAAGAGTTAGCAGGGCTCCCAAATGGTCCGCCAACTGAATACCAATGTTATTTTAGAAATTTTTTCTTTTTAGATTTTTCTTACAAACCGCCCCGGAATCACCTTTGACAGTTAATTCTAGCGCAAACCTACCATAAAATTTTCTGTTACAATTTATTGGTATTCAGTTGGCGGACCATTTGGGAGCCCTGAGTTAGCCATCTTGTAATACTAAAAGCTTTTGGTTACCACTTAATTTTAACTGTAATCTTTAGTTTCTTAAATGACATACCTTTTTCGATTGTACAAAGCCAAATATTTTAGTAAAAAAAAGTGTGCCGGTTTCTTATTTTTAGTATATTGTGGCAAAAAAAAAAAAGACAGTTAAAGGGTTAAAGCGTGCGCACTTCATGTAAATTTTGTTCCCATACAGAGGGTTGTCAAAACAGAAGTTTGTTCCAAAAACCAGCTACTAGCATTTCATAGATTCCATTATCCGTCGTTTTTGTAAAACCAGAGATAAAACCTTTCTTACCCTCCATCCGTCCCGCTGACTTTTCAATAGCGTGGGTCTTTTATCTAAGGATGCATATTTGGCCAATGGAGTTATGAATAAAGAGGAGGAGACATCTAGTGTACAGTCAACCAGTTGCCAGTGAAGTAACTGAGGAGGTTGTCACAAGATGGCGGCTGCTTTTTTAAAATCGGATCTACAGTTTCAAAATACCGCCCGGGCAAACTTCCCACCAGTATAATTGAATAGAAAAATTTTGTCTTATTTAAGCGTCTTATTCAAGGAAATATTTTCTCACAAAAATTTTCTGGTGTCAGTTTGATAGGTAAAACAGTCAGATTGCATCACCGGTTGTCACAATATGGCAGAAACAAAGGGCCTCACTACCGCGAAAGTAAACTTACACCAGTTAAAATTAAAATATTTTTCTGCCATTATTTATGACTGAAATTTTGCATTAATAACGCCTTCAAATACGGGGAAATTTTCTATATAAATTTACTGGTGGAAACTTTGACCGGTGGTAATCAGCCCTTGCGAAAGCGGTTACAGTTGAAGCTGCACTATTTTAACACTTTAGTACGCAGCTTTGCATATATGCAAACAGTGCTTTTGAATTTAATAGATTTTTTTATTTGTATATACCTAATTCACACCAGGAAATTATAATAGCAGTATCTGCTTGAATTAATAACAGACATTCCGTATTTAAATAAAGCGAAATGAACCATTGAAAGTTTCTGGTTTAAAGTCAGATTCTCTCAACTACGTAATTTCTAGAACGCATTCTATCGTGGGAATTAAAGGGTTAAAGGTTAAGTTTTATAAAATAAATATATAAAATAAGGAATTTGGAGACATGCTTATTAAAATATTTACCAATTTGCAATATTTTAGCATAAAACAGCCACATGACAGTGGTTTTTACTTGTATTGCATATGTGCAGCAGAAGAAAAGATTGACGTATTATATGAAAAGTATATCTCTGATTTTTTTCATTATTTTTCCTGTGTAATAAACCTTTCAGAGAATCATATATAATTTTTTCGAAACAAAATAAAAAATCGCGCATTTAAGGGTTAAGGATATGTCAGTTCCTTTTTATTAATAGTTGGGTCATTCCACGTAAAATGAGCAAAAATTTAAAAAATGTCATAGCCACATACTAACCAATTTTAATAAAATTCGATGCACAGGTTCAATTCATATTCATGTAATGCTCTGCAAAATATCTTGACAAAAAATAAATTTTTTTAGCAGTTTCGGACATTTAAAAAACTTGTGATATAGAATGGCATGAGCGCAATCGTCCAAAGTTGCAAGTTTGAAGTTCTGTATCTTGAAAACTATTTAAGAGAAAGGAATTTTTTTTATAATTTTGTAAACTCTGAAAAATTATCTTCTTATTTACTGAGTAATAATAATCTAGTAATACCATGATTATTTATAAATTGGTTGTAAAAATTGAATTTTTGTGAATTTTGAGAAAATTAGAAACGTTATAAAAATCAAAGGAATTAAAAAACATCTGTGAAATTAATGCCTGATGTAGTATGACATATGGAGATCGAATTCCCCAAGTTTGAAAGTCGCCGTTTATTTCCTTCATCTTAAAAAATAAATAAATAAAGGACAGATACGAGATTAACAATATTGCATAGACATAAAGATTAATAAGTCCATGATATGCTCAAAAAAATTCAAGATTGCCTTTTGATTCCTAACATAAGAAAAATGGGTTCAAAATAGTAATGTTTTCTACATTCAATTCACTATACCTCTTTGAATTCGCCCGCGTTTCTTAAAATATTGCACGATTTCATGGGAAAACAAATTTAGTGCTGCCATCTAGTTTCTTTTATTTGAATTTAGAATTGATATATAGTTTTCGTTTAGCCCAGTCAGTTCTTTCTACTCTAATTTAAAATTCTCTTGAAGCAAAAATAAACTGAAAGCAAGAATAAAAGTTTCTATATTTAAAGTATACACTTTTATGTATAATGTAAAATAGTTTAAAAGTTTAATAAAGCTTTCTTTCACTTAAAACAAAGTGATAGAAATATTGCATTTTACAATCAACATTTTTTACTATTTATATTTTTTTTTCTCATTAAGGAATAAAAAGGCAAGAATGAAACTTTCGATATTTCAAATATATACTTTTAGCTATAAGGTGTAGCAATTTGCAGCTTCTAAGAGCTGTCCTTCGTGTGTAAAGAACGAAAAGGAATATTGCTTTTTTCCTTCAAAAATTTTCGAAAATAATTTTTTTTCTCGATACGGAATAAAAATACAATTACTAACTTACGTCAGTCTGTTAATTATCATTCAATCCTAATTATAAATAATTTTTAATATATTCTTTCCATTCCTAAGGCTAATAATCAAAATTGAAATTTTAAGCACATAGACCAGGGGTGTCAAACTGTGGCCCGCCGGATACCACTAAAATTTTAAAGAAATTGTCGACAACTTGAATCGCAGAAATTCGACGATTAGATAAGGCAAAGATAACTATAAAATTTTAGTGGTATCCGGCGGGCCACAGTTTGACACCCCTGACATAGACAATACCTCGATTTTGCATTCTCTTTTAATGTAAATTTTAATGCTTAAATTAACAATCCAGAAATCTATTATTTTACATTTACTCATAAATAGATATGATCTACTTATAGGCTGATTTTCATTAAAATCTGTGACATGTGTGGACAGGTTATTTGCTCATTTTGCATGGAATGACCCAGTTCCATAATTTGGCTTAGTTACCCATAATTGTCTCGATTAATATTTCTCTTTGTGAATTTTCGCTTTTATTCTTTTCAATTTACAGCATGAAAAACGACAATCAGTCGTAAGAGAGCGCTATTTTCGACATGCTAAATTTTTTCATTCATCTGCGCAGGATTGATATGTGATGGCTTTGTTCATAACAGATAGAGGATAGGCTGATCAACCATTTTGCTTTGAGACTCGCAAAGTGGTTCAAAACGCCAAAAACTTGGTAATAATATGAAAGTCTCTACGAATGCGTAATAAAATTGTGGTATTTTTATTTTTGTTTATTTATGGGTTGGATTACAAATCTGATATCAAAAAGCGAAAGTTCGAAATGACTAATCCAATATGTTGGACAAAACTAAAAAAAAATCGATGAAAATAAAATTTTAAAAACATATTTTGTTTTCAGTGTCGTAGCGTCATTGGAAGCCAGATCACTCTACCATTAATATTGTTATATCTTAATATTGGACTTATTTAACCTTTAAATGCTCTATGATTAAATAAGGCCAAAATAAGCAACAGTGGGGCCAATTTGGCCCCTTTTTTATTCAAAGTAACAACCAGCCTATCAGAATTTCTGAAAAGTTTTGGTTAATTTAATCACTTAATGTCAGTCATTAAATAAAAAAGAAATACTGCACAGAAGTTTTGATAGACTAGTAAGAGGGCTAAATTGGCAACACTGGTAGCAATGTCGACTTCTACACTATTTTTCTGTTGCACGTAACCTACGTGACCATTAAATACTCTCCCTATAATTTGAAACACTTAACTGCAGGGCTCCCAAATGGTCCGCCAACTGATTACCCATATTATTTTAGAAAAATTTTCTTTTTAGATTTTTCTTTCAAACCGCCCCAGAACCACCTTTGAAAGTTAATTCTAGCGCAAACCTACTATAAACTTTTCTGTTAAAATTTATTGGTATTCAGTTGGCGGACCATTTGGGAGCCCTGTAACTGTTTTGCCCAAACTCAGTTCGGCAAGAGGTTTTTGCTTGCTTCGTTACTAAAAGCTTTTTGATACCACTAACTTATAATTATAAATTTTTCTTTTTTAATTGTCAAACACTTTTCGATTATACAGCTCATATTCAAAATATTTGAATAATTATTTTTTTTTACAATTTGAAAATATCGTTTGGTAATTTAATGTCTTCTAATGTAAATATGCAAACGATATTTTTATTAAGAACTTATTGTTAACTAAGCTTATTTATTATCTTAAAACTAATATCATTTTTAAAAAGATCAATTGAAAAAAAATTTATTTTGAAAAGTCAAAATATTAGAATATCTATTCAAGTGGTTCAAAGTATTGGAATATTTCACATTAATTCTCCTTTGATTATCACCAATCCATAGCTCGTGGCATCATTTTATTAAATTTAGACGATTTTATTTAAAATCTTTTTGCTGTTTGTTTGCTTTTTCGTCTTAAAATGGGTCGTGTGAGAGATATTCATGAATCTATTAAACTTCGTATGGTTGATTTGTATCGGCACGGTAAAAATCAATGTTATATAGCGAATTATTTACATTGTTCGCAATCAAGCGTTAGTAAAATACTAACACAATATTCAAAAAATGGAAAATTTCAAAATAATCGCCGACATGGCGGCCGAAAACCAAAAACATCTGCTAGAGATGACAGGAAACTGAAGCGTATAGTTAAGAAAAACCGTTTTAAAAGTGTGCTATTCTTGCACCGAAAATCAAAAGAAGAAGGAGTTGAAGTTTCTACATCGCAACATTGAGACGCCTACTTAAATTTAAGTTTGAATCTCGTGTACCGAAAATAAAACCTCTCATGACTGCAAAACAAAAGCGTATAAGATTGAATTGGTGTAAATCAAGACGTTTATGGAGCGAAGAAGATTGGAAAAATATATTATTCAGTGATGAAAATATGTTGTGTGTTTCATATGGTAATCAAGGTATTTGAGTTTGGAGAATGAAGCAAGAAGCATTTGATAAAGAATGCCTTAAACGTTCTGTAAAATTTACTGCTAAGTGTCATGGTTTTGGGTTGCATGAGTGCAGAAGTACCTGGAAAATTATCCATCCTCAAGGAAAGGTTAACTCTCAGATATATCAAGAAATTTTGGAATATTACATGATTCCATCATCAGAAGATTTATTTGAAGGGGATTTCATCTTTCAACAAGATTTAGCGTCACCGCATACCTCGGTGTCAACTAAGAATTGGTTCCGCCAACGCAACATTAAGGTACTTCCTTGGCCACCAAACTCACCAGACCTTAATCCCATGAACACTTATGGTGTATAATAAAGAAAAAACTCCAAGAAAGTCCTCTTTCAAGTAAAATTGAGTTAGTGGCACGTACAAAGTCTATTTGGGCTAATATTATTTGTAAACACCTTGTACATAGTATGCAAGATCGATTGTACGCTGTTATGAAAGCTAAAGGGGATGCTACAAAATATTAACTACCATTTACTTCATATTCATAAGGTAATATTGTTGCGTAAAATAAAATATTCTAATATTTTGAACCAATCTCAATTTTATTCTAATAAATATTAGAATGTGATGTGTTTCAGAAAGCTGTATACCGAATTTATTGTACTTTATATTTTGTAAATGTTAAAATCTTATCTAAACATCCCAGATTTAATTTATAAGAAATTTAATTGCATTTACTTAGTATCAAAAATAAATAGATGAAAAATATTTTTTTCTTATTACTTTTTCTCAATATTCTAAATTTTGAATATGAGCTGTATAATGCAAATATTTTGCACGTAAAAAGTGGTGTTTAGCCCCTATTTTTAATTTACGGTGTCAAAAAAAAAAAAAAAAGAAACACTTAAGGGGTTAAAGAATGCAGCTGAACACAATAGTCAATAGCCTATGACCATTGCCATTTCTCGACATACATTTTGCTACTGGAAGTGTTGATACTATATAAAGTGCCAACGCATTACTATATGTTATTGGATTTTGCATTAATTTTCTTGGTTTAAATCTGTTTCCACTTTAATGATTTAAAAATAACGTTATTATAATGGTAAAATATGATAGAAAATAAAATAACGTAAGTATTTTTAATAAATTGTATAAATACAATCAGTAAGAAATTTATTATGTTGCCCTTCAAAATTATAAAATACGAAAACTGCTCGTTGTGAATAGTGAATCACTTCATATTGTTTACCAAATAATTCAAAATCAAGACGCTACTTGTAAAATGAATGTTACTTTCGTCATTTTTAACACAGTCAGTCTCAGCATTATGATTTATGTGCTCTAAGAAAAATAAAACTGTAAAAATATTTTATTGGGGAAAATGTATCACCTATTTATCTTCAATACAGATTACTCTTGTGTGAAATACTATATTTAATAATACAAATCTTCAATGATTTTTTTTCTCGAAAATGAAGAGTGTTTATTATATATTTTTGACGCTGTTCAAAAAAAAAATACTTAACCCCTTGAAGGACGGTTGGATGTTACATATCCCACTTAATTTTAATCCGCAAATTCCACAATGACATCAGAATTTTGAAATAAAATTTTATATTTATAATGTCCGTGAAGAAAAACTATTACTTATTTATAAGTAAATTTCTCCGTAATTCCTTGTGCCATTCAATCATTTCAATATTTTAGCAACAGAATTACTTTGCATCTAAGAGTATTAAAGTTGAAACACGTGTAATTCCGTCACAAACTGAGAAATCATGTTTGGTTGTTAATTTAAAATATATTTTCACAGTCACCAGAAATTTTATGCTTATCTTGTAATAAATAACAAAAAAAAATTTACAAGTGTGAAGTTTGTCCCGTCGGTAATCAGAAACTGTTGATCTGATTTAGAGAAACAGCCACCATCTTGTAACAATCTCTTCTATTACTTCGCTCGCAACTGGTAGACCTTGGAGGAAAGAGGTAGATTGAGAAGCAGTAAGGTGGCTGGGAGTGACGCCAAAAAAGTAACCCTAAAATACGCTACCAAAGTCCCAAACACAAACGCGTTCTTTCACGAAAAGGAGAAGAAAAACTTTCAGTAATGCAATTTTTAGTTCATAATACAATGGAATGCTGCTTTAGAATGTTTAAAAATAATCAGATCACTTTCATTTAGAGAAAAAAAATGCACGGGTAATGTCAAAGAATTCGGCCCTGTTCCAGGTGCTTGTTTTGTTTGGGCCTAGTGAGAGCATTTAAATTTGAGCGATAACGCGCATCATATTGCAAACCGTTTTTACGGCATACTGCAACTCCATCTGTCTGTTTCCTCCATGTGGTAAACAGTACACTATATATCTCCTACTGAGTTGCCAGTTTGGCCTCTACTTTCAATTTAAAAAGTTCGAATTCACATCAGAAATTCTGAAAGAAGAACTTTCACTTTAGGTAACCACTAAACGGTTGTCATTAAATAAAGAAAACAATACTATACAAAATTTCTGGTGTGAATGTAAAATTTCAGAATTTAACCCTAGAACTACCGGAAATTTTACTCAAGTTTTATAAAAACATTCTACACCAGAATTTTTACTTAAAACTATTTAATTTGTTTATTTAACTTATTATTGTCTGATTTATACATTTAGTTTGTTTTGGAGAAATTTCTGGTTTGAATAAATATTTTGAATGTACATGTCGGGTCCATTGGACCCTTCTGGTAGACAGAGGGTTAAAAAAAGGCCAAATCTAGCAACTCTGGTCTCCTATTCTTTATTCGTAACTCCATTGCTAGTAGCGATGGCTAGACGAACGAACCAACGTCTCTCTGCACAAATGTTAATCTGCCAAAACAGCGTCATGCCCATTTTGCGGTCGAACGGGTGGCACCTATGTAAGTCATCCTATCATTTGTACGAATAAAATAAACATTAGACACCGCTTTCACCATTTCTATACAGACTTATGACTCACCCTGTATAGTTTCAGGTGTAACCGATACCGATTTTTACGGCTGTAATTGTTTGTGTCAGTCCTGCTAACTGACTTCCTTATATTTGTGGTGAACTTGTCAGAAAAGAGTAATAACGGAACTCAGAAAATAGTAAATTGTGCGTACTTTGGTGAAAAAATTGAAAATCAGGAAAAATCGTGTGCTCCCAGTCGAGGATACGTGTTGCTGCCTGATGTCAAATTCGTTTTATAGGGTTCGTACGCATCAAGAAATTCAGGATATTTTATGAGATTTAGTACCAGAAATTTCGTAAAGTACATGTCGCTATATCTGAAGATAGTTTTTTTTTTTCATCAACCCCTTAACGGTCGCATTAAATTGCGGTTTATAAATTCAAATTGCTTATCGGCACCACTTTTATGAAAAAGAAATGTTCACCTTATTTACTGACAAATAAAATGATACCACAATAAAGCCAATTACACTATTCTATAAAAATGGTGGGAATCAAACAAATCTGAATAATCTGAATAAAAGTCACAGCCCGTGAATATGACGGGAGCAAGAATTAAGGGGTTACATGAGGCAAATGTTACTTTATGAAAATTCTGTTAAAAGGTCCTTGAAAGTCCTTGAAGCATACGAACCCTGGATTTAGAGTGTTTATTAAATGTAGGGAGTTTCAAATCAAAGTGATGAATGATATTTCTGTTCTATCAACATGAAAAGGTATAGAATTTAAAACAAGAAGAAAGTCGTCTTCTTGAAATGTGAATCTTCCCAGCACCCTATGGAATTGGCATTACCATATCTTTACCTTTAATAGAAAATGTACATAAGAGCAGTCTACTGCTGGATGCTACGTATACGTAGATAGCGAGATTGACATCGCCCCTTTTTTTACTCAGAAATTTTGTTTTCATACCAGAAATTCCGATTAGTAACTTTGCTTATTTAATAACAAACAGTTTGTGATTGCATAAGGTAAAGAATCTTTTTTCGGAATTTCTGGGATGAATCAGGTTTGCTAGTTTGGCCTCTTTTTTTAATTAGAAATTACGAGTTGAAATCGGAAATTTAAAAGCAAGAAAATCCATATTTTTTACAGGAAAAAACTTTTTTCTTTAAAACAGTTTTTTTCTGAAAAAAATATTGTTTTTTTCTGTAAAAATTACAGGGCTTTTTACAGTGTTGTATGATTTGAGACAAGAACCAAAAGAGTACTTTTGTCGAGAAATAAGCTTAGATTCCATAATTCTTTGAGAAGCGTTTGTATATGATGGATTGTGTGATTTACAGTAAATTTTAAAAAAATATGAACTCTGAAAATTGATAAAACTATTCTTATATGAGCATCTCCATAGCTGCCAATTTTTACGCTTTTTTGCTACCACTAAAATTGAACAGAGATTTTTGCCTTCTTTACTCGTGAGATTTCGACGATTAAACAAGATGGAATTTACTATAAAATTTCAGTGGTAAGAAATAAGCGTGAAAGTTGGCAGCTATGGCCTCTCTTATTGTTTAACACGTTCACGCCGGCACGGTGGGTCACACTCGACTGTCTCAGAGTTGTCAAGTCTCCGGCTTTTTGCACACCACTGTTATTTTAGAGAAAATGATGTTCCTTTAAATCGCCCAATTGCTCTAATTAAGTAAAACAACATTTTCTGTATTAAAATACTGGTATCCAGAAGGCCGGAGATTTGCCAGCTATGAGACAATCGAGTGTGACCCACCGTGCCGGCGGGAATGTGTTAAACTGTATTAGGTAATTGTGAGTAGATATTTTATTCAGTATAATGCTTCTCTTAAAACCCCTTCAAGGGCGGTGGTTCATTTTTGGACAACTTAAATTTAATTCCTAAATGTCACATTAGCACCAGAATTTTAGAATGAAATTTTTCCATTTATTAAGTACGCGAATAAAAGCTTTTACCTATTTTGAATTTTTTATCTTTTCTTTTTTTTTTCTTTTTGCAAATTCTGGTGTCATTCAATCATTTTAGAATTTTGCCCCTGAAAGGCTTATAATGCATTTAACCCCTTGAAGCGCGGTGCGCCGCTACGACATCACATAATTTTAATCTCTAATTGCCACATTGACACCCGATTTTTTTTTTTTTTAATTTCACTTGTATTATGCACGCGAAAATATACTTTTACTTGTTTACAAATAAATTTTCTTGTAAATACTGGTGTCACACAATTATTTCAAGATTTTAAGAATACAAGTACCTTGCACCTGAAAGGGTTAAACACACCCAGGAATGCTTTATAAAAGAAAAATCAGATGTTTTGTAGTGATTTGAATTCATTTGCACCAGATTTGAATTCATCGGAAATTTTTTCGGTACTTTAAGTCGAAGACTTTATGCTAATAATAAACACTTTTCTTCAGCGAATGAGGTGGAAGGTGCCATAGTAAGAGAGAATGGCATGCATAATGTTCCTGAAACAGAACTTAAAAACTTGGTCACTTCAATGAAAGACAGATTGTTGATCTTATAAAAAGAAACGGAGTACCGACACATATTTATTTTTATATCTTTTTTGTTTTGGAGCAAATGGTCCCATAATTTGACAACAGAGTATTTTATATTTTATTTCTAAGTATTTAATCAATTTAATAATTTATCACAGTATTCAAAATTTTTTAAACCTACGCGTAAAATTTATGTTGTAACATTATACAGTAGCCTCCCGCTTAACCCGCCTAAACGGGATCGAGGGTCAGCCGGTTAAGAGAAAAAACGGTTAAAGCGGAGAAGTAAAAAAAAAAAAGAAAGAAGTATCTGCGTAATTTAGTTAATTAAACCTGTACGAAGCATTTAGTTTTTCAATTTAGGTAGTTTTAAAAAAGTACATATTTTCTGTTTTTTGTGAAATGAATACTAATTATGATTAACTGAAACGAAAGAAAAATTATCACTGATAACAAATAAGGAAAAATATTTAACACAAATTAAATTGTTGAAAATCGTGACGTGACACACACCTTTTTATAAGAAGTTGAAATTGTTCTACATTATGCATATTTAAGTTAATCAACCATAAAGAAATCAATGACTTTCTTCTGTTGAAGGCAAGATGCCCGTCATTTTGAAGCATAATCTCTCCATCTCTTTAAATCATAAGTTTAACCGAGGACCTGTTACCCGCTGCTCAACATAGCGTAGCGCCAACTCTAATGCTTTTTACCCCTTCCGTATAAGGAATTTTAGCACGGTCAACTTCAAGTGGATCATCATCAGTTTCGTCTTCGTATTGAGCAACATCAATTACGGTCCTTATTATTACCACGTCAAATAATGTTTCATGCGCTTGAGATCTTTATCAGACTTAAACAATTGTACACCTTCTACGGTGATCTGTTCGCATCCCTCATGCTTTTTAAATGTTCGTACAAAACAGTTTGCAGATAGATCAGACACAGGGATCGCACCGTTCCTAAAATTTTCGCACTTTGCTACCACTAAATAAAAACGATAATCTTTGTTGTATAGTTCTATTATAGATGTTAAAGGAATGTACCACGAAGAATTCTTATTTAAAATACTGGTAGCAAAGTGCGAAAATTTTAGGAACGGTGCGAGCCCTGCAGACATTATAGAGTTCCCGGGGAGGGGGGAGATTGCACTTTTGGCCATTTAAAACACAAAATCTCAAATCTTCCGGGGGGGCATCTCATTGTTCCTGAGGGGAATTCTCCCCCCCCCCCGGGAATACACCCTGAATTCAACAGTGGTGAAGGTTAATGCGTATCCATTTAGAACCGTCGTTCTCTTTTCTCAATTTTGCCTCCTTTCCCTCGGAATTGCACTTCAACTGTAAAGCGTAGGCCGAATGCCCCAGTCCGTCATTCCTGAATTTTGCCTGATGTTGGGAAAAAAAGTCTTGCCGGTTAAAGCGGAGTTCCGGTTAAGAGAAGGCCGGTTAAGAGGGAGGCTACTGTATTTCATATGATTAAATTAAAATTAGAAGCATTATTTATTTCGTAATTTGAAAATTTAAAGTGTCGCTATAATTTCTTAGCAGACTTTAAAGATAGCATTAACCGTTTCAGGACCAAAGCAGTCATGAGAGTTTTTAACCCCTTAATTCTCGCTCCCGTCATATTCACGGGCTGCGTCTTTTTTTCAGATTATTCAGATTTGTTTGATTCCCACCAGTTTTATAGAATAGTGTAATTGGCTTTATTATGGTATCATTTTACCTCTCATTAAACAAGGTGAGCATTTCTTTTTCAAAAAAGTGGTGCCAATAAGCAATTGGAATTTTTAAACCGTAATTTAATGCTACCGTTAAGGGGTTAAATCCTGAAATGGTTGACTATCACCAGAATTTAGAGCAAATTCATTTAAAAGTGAATAATTTTTTTGCATCACATTTAACTGGTATAAATAATACATATAATGTGGTTCTTCAAAGAGTTAAATAAACTATTAACCCTTAATTGCATGAATTATTCTTTTAGAATTGTGTTTTTTATTTTTATATTAAGGATTAGACACCAGAAATCTTAAGATAGATTTTTAACTTTATTCAGTAGCACATTTTTGTAATTTTTAGAGGATTAATATTTCTATATAAATATAGTGGTTGTAAGAACTTAATTTATACATTAAAAATTAAATAAAAAGGTGGTAAAAAAATTTACATCACTATGCAATTTAGGGTTAATAAGCAACCTTCTTTTAGCCATTCAGCAACTTACGAAAAAATCAAACAATTAACAAAGTATCATTCTCCAACCGTAAAAAAGAAGAAAAAATCACGTCCAGTGTGAAAATATCTGTAAGACCTGCAAAATACGCATTACTTGCGAGTTTAATAAACATCTTGCCTATGTAAAATAACAATGTGAAAACACCTAAACTGTCAAGTGTTTATAATTTGGATGTAAAGTTTTAGTGGGATCAGAATTTCATCTTTTTCAACACAAAATCAGTAATATAAAAGTTAATGAAATAAAACTAAAAAATAAACACTTATCTCTTAAAAATAACTACCAAGAAAGGGAGATTTGTTCTTATAAACGTAAAAAGCCTAATTTCTCTACTTGGAAACTGTAAATGATATAGCAGAACAGACAGCTTTCACACTTTTTTTAATTCAAATAAACATGTTTTGAACAAAACAATTATTTTTAAAATGTGTCTTCCAGGATGTTTCCAGTTTTAAAACAATATTTTAACAGAATTTTTCGCTTTATTTAAACAGAGAAAAATGTTACATGTTTCACAATTAAACAATATAATTATGAATTCCTTGACTGAAATAGTCAATAGAAATTTTCGAATAAAAAATAACTATGTCAGGCACATTAGAAATTCCAATGGAGTTATGAATAAAGAGGAGAAGAGAAATAATGCAGCGTCTACTAGTTGTGAGTGAAGTAACTGTATAGAGAAGGCAGTCACAAGATGGCGGCCGTTTGTTTACATCGGATCAACAGTTTCTGATTACCTACGGGGTAAACAACCACCAGTACATTTGAATAGAAAATTTTGCAATATTTGACCCTTTCGAGACAAGCGTCATTTACAGAATTTATAATCTTTTATTACCGGTTTTTCAAAACGGAAATTTTCAGCTTTTGAATCGGGGAAAATGTCCCGATTAAATAAGGGAAAATTTACAATAAAAATTAACTGGTGGGAATAATCAAGGATGCTGAGCACATTAAGAGTCAAGTGCACGTGACGATCGTTCCAAAGGGGTTAAACGACTTATACATGTAAACTTTCTCTCACAAAGGGGTGAAAAAAATGATGTCCTTTTCCCAATATATATACAGGGATCTGATCAAAGATTTTGTATCAAAGAATGCATGGTCGAAAACTAAACGTAAGAAAGTTAGAGGGCACCAAAAGTTATGTTCTTATACGAGGCAAAAACACACAATGAACGATTAAGTTAAGTTACGAAAACAAATTTAATGGCATTTGATTACAATAAGTGCTCAAAACATTGACCGGCAGCTGTTATGCACGCAGTACAACGGCGAAGAACAGATTGGCGAATTTTCTGAAACACACCAAGCACCACCGCGCTCGCCAGATCTTTCATGTCTCGATTTTTTTTGTGGGGACAACTAAAGGCTCTTGTGTATGAGACTCCCATTGAATCCGCAGACGAACTTGTCGCCAAGCTTTCGGCTGCTGTAGGGGAAGTTCGCGATATGCCTGGTGTGTTTCAGAAAATTCGCCAATCTGTTCTTCGCCGTTGTACTGCGTGCATAACAGCTGCCGGTAAATGTTTTGAGCACTTATTGTAATCAAATGCCATTAAATTTGTTTTCGTAACTTAACTTAATCGTTCATTGTGTGTTTTTGCCTCGTATAAGAACATAACTTTTGGCGACCTCTAACTTTTTTACGTTTAGTTTTCGACCATGCATTCTTTGATGCAAAACGTTTGTTTGGGTGTGTACTATCACCTCTTAAAATTTTCCCCATCTTTTTTGAATCACCCTGTATATATATATATATATATATATATATAAGTGAGCAGTTTTTACCAAATATAATTTTTTTGTGTGTTTATATGTATACAACCTATATAAAATCAGCTCCAGCATAGAAAAATTCATAGTTAAAATAAAAATACAGTCACCTGAAAATGCCTTAAGGGTAAATATTGTAACCTCTGTTACTGGACGACATGCACCCAATTTACAATATTTAAATTCCTATCAAAATATTATTTCTAGTGTATTATATCGTCATTAATGTACTAGACTTCAATATGTAATTTTATATTCAAAATAAAACAATAATAGGGATTAATTTATCTAACAATATGAAACCTCTGTTAATTGTATTCAACATTACAGCCAAAATTTTCTGGTCCCTGTATTAAATATGTTTTTAAATGGTCAAATAGTTTTAATGTGTATTGAAAGAAAAGACGCCTTTTGATGTTTTGGGAAAATTTTTTAAGAGCTACTCCTATACAACAAGGAAAATATAGAGAAAATGTGCGAGTAACAGAAATTATATATAGTAACATAGGTTACATTTTTGTAACAGAAGTTACATTGAGCAACACAAATTAGACAGTAGAAGTGTATTTACATTAATCTAAGAACAATGACACCACTAAAGAACTTTGATAGATTTTTATTATGCATGTGAATTCTAAATATAATTTATCTATATCTGTTACAAATATGTAATAACAGACGTTACAGGTAACACATGTTACATTTAACAAAGAAAGAAATTGTATTTTCTGTAGCTTTATTAAAAAAATGTAAATATTGCATTTATTTAAATTAAATTAACTTAATTTCATATAATAAAAATAAAACTTTAATTAAAATGACAATATTTAAATTTAAAATTTATGTAACAGAGGTTACAATAAAAAAACACACTAACCTGGAATTCAGATGTTTCAGCTCACTGACCACATATGTGCAGAACAAATTCAAAATGGCTGTAGCATATGGGGCATTCTCACAATCTTTTGACTTTTGGGGGGGGGGGGGGAATCTGGCGAAATTAGACTTGCTAAAGTAACAATTTAATCTGATAGACGAATGCCTTAATGATACAAAATAAAGAAAAAATGGTCAGCAGCGAAAATTTTTTTATTTAACTGAGGTTTATGTTAAATTTATATTATGGAAAATTAAACTTTGCGAGTTTAATTTTCCTTACCATTTTACCACTAAAATTTTTTTATTTTCTTCGAAATTTTTACTTATAATGAATTTGCATAGTACCCACAGGACATTCAAATAAGAAATAATAACAATGTAGTATTTTTAGTACAAAATTTGGGTATAACATTGTCTTAAAGGGGTATTAAAGAAGGGATGGTAAAGTAAAATAAGGGGACGGTATAGAAAAAAAGGGACGAAATGGGAAAAAAAGGGACGGTAAGGATGGAACGGTAAGGAAAATTACCACCCATTTTAGGCAAATCATGTTAAGACTAAGTGATAGCCACAATGTTCGTTGATTTTTAGAAACAGTTGTTAACATTGGATTAAATTAATTTTTTTTTTAATTTACCTCGAAAAGTGCAGGAATAAACCTTGGGGACGGTAAGACTACCAATAAAGCCACGATCTTGAAATTGATATTTAAATGCTGATTTAAATTCTACAGTAAATTTCCTGTCAAAGAATTTTAGACATTCTTTCTCTAGCGTACTTCTGCATAAGAAAAACTTGAAAAAAATTCTGTGGCTGCATATGAAGTGATTTTCTGTATAAGTTTAGCAAGAGGGACGGTAAGGATGAAAAACGCTGGGACAGAGTTCAAAAAATAATATCAACCTTAAAAATGTGTGCAGGTTAATTTTTTGCTACATATTTATATAAAACAATTGTCCCAGTTTCGGAAAAAAAATACATCGAATTACTTTTATTGAAAAAATTTTATACAGACAGCTCCAAACTTAAAAATCAGCATCAGGGACACGGAATGGTATAGGAGTTTTCCTGGTATTTGGATGCCCAACATCGTCCAAAACTTATTTATCTCGTTAATATTGTTATGCAGTCATGCAATGGATGTTCCCTAGTATATGAAATAAAAAAACCCAAAAAAGTGTATTAAAATAAAAATTATTATTCAGGGACATGAAAGTCAAAAGATTGTGAGAATGTCCCATATCTTTTCTAATATTTTTATCTACAAGTAAGCTCAGTAGTACCCTATGGATGGAACACTGGAAGTCATTTCTTTGGCAAGAAAGTTACAGTAACTGAGGTTACAATTTCAGTGTACCAAATTTAATCTTAAAATGTAATAATAAAAATTAAATATTTTAGTGTTTAGGGCCTAACTAATTAAAATACTAGGTTTTATGATTACATAAAACCAGTTAAAAATGTGATTTTAAATATTATTAGTTAAAACCTTAAATTGAAAACGGACTGTTTTGTTAGTCAAGATGAATAAAAATTGATAATTTAAATTTTAAAAAAAATATCTTTTTAAGCATTTTTTCTAATGAAGTACTTGACGGTTATTTTAATAGAAACGAAAAAATAAAAAGAGTTCTTTCCCATTTTACACAGAAAAAAAAGATTCTAATTGTGGACATAAAAAGGACATAATTTTTTTTGTTGTTGTTTCACCCAAATACGCTAAACTTTTCTATTCGTTTTCAATGGTGGAAATTGGCGCCGGTATTATAATTTCTTTCACTGACACAGATAGGAAGTTGTTTAGGTTGTCACAACAATGGAGTTATGAATAAAAAGGAGGAGACATGTAGTGTACTGTCTACCAGTTGCCAGTGAAGTAACTGAGGGGGTTGTCACAAGATGGCGGCTGATTTTTTTAAATCGCATCTACAATTTCAAAATACCGCCGGGGCAAACTTCCCACCAGTATAATTGAATAGAAAATTTTATCTTTTTTAAGTATCTTATTCATGGAAATATTTTCTCACAAAAATTTTCTGGTATCAGTTTGACAGCTAAAACAGTCATAGTGCACCACCGGTTGTCACAATATGGCAGAAACGAAGGGCCTGACTACCGCAAAAGTAAACTTACACCAGTTAAAATTAAATCTTTTTCTGCCTTATTTATGACTGAAATTGCGCATTAATAACGCCTTTAAATGCCGAGAAATTTTCTATATAAATTTACTGGTGGAAGCTTCTACCGGAGGTAATCAGTCCTTGCGAAAGCGGTTACAGTTGAATCTTCACTAATTTAAGGTTATGTCAGTTCCTTTTTATTAATAGTTCTATGGTTTGCGTAGCTGCCAACTTTTACGCATTTTTGTTGCCACAATTTTTAATTATTATCTTCGCCCTATATAGTGTCAAAAATGTGCTATTAAATATTGCAAAGATTAGTATTAAAAAATTGTGGTTACAAAAACTTAATAAGAAAAGCGCTTTCATATTAAATTGCCGGTCAATAAAGTGTTAACATAAATCTCCTGGAATAACATCCATCTACACATGTCCAGCGCATCTTGTGTTAAATATTACGATTCATGCATAACAGAAAATATTTTAAAAAATCGTTCTAAATCTCTGATTTCTAACAACTCAAATGCGGGCGCAGAGATACCAGAAATTTATTATGTTAAACTTTACCTTATTTGATCTTAGAATCTGTAATAATTTTCAGGAAATTAGAAAACAAGTGATAGCTCAGCGGTTCGCGGTTCAGTTGTTGAAAATCCCAGTTCTAAATAAAGAAATAGTTTAAAAACAGTTCGTTTAGCTAGAATAGGTTTAGGGCAACTTGAAAGCAAACAAAACAGCAACGAAAAATCACGTGTCAAGCATAGATTATTAAACACTTTCCCACACTTCCAGAATGCTTTAACAAAAGTTCACCGTTTAATTAGGTGAAAGATGATGTCTAAGTAAATAATTTGGAAAACGCATAACGCACTTGAAAACCCAATTTCAGGAATTACCATCAATAGTCGAAACAATATCCGAATTCTTTTGTGCAGCAGTGTATATGTCCTACAGATTTATATATATACTATATAATACAGGGTTGCTAGTTTGGCCTCTAATTTTAATCCGAAATTTCAAATTGTCACCGGAAATTTCGAAAGAAGAATTTTCAATTCATGTGTTCACTAAATGCCTCTCATTAAATAAAGCGTAAAATAATATTCTTTATTTCTGGTGTGAACTCGAAATATCTGAATAAAAATGGAGGCCTAACTGGCAACCCTGATACAGTATGTTAAAATTTAGTACAGTTAGGAAACCCATAGCACAGTTGTAAATTCTCCTTCAGCAATTTCCGTGAATAAAGGGAAATGTACTCAAGATCTTTTGTGGTACCCTGTATATGATCTATAGAATTTATACACACCAAGTAATTGGCAAGAAATTACTTTAATTTGCAAACGCGTACCAGAACACAAAACACACTTCCAGCAATTATTGTTAATATAGAGTACTGTAACCGAATTCTTTGTGTCTCTATAAATGAAGGATAAATACTATGCACACCATATTCTATAGAAAGCCTCTTGTACTGCTGCTCAATGATATGTATCAATATGTTTGAAATAGTGTAACATTATTAAAATGCACTGCAAACGATTTTCCCCATAGACAGTAATGAAATTAAATTATTTTGAATGTCCCTGTAAATGAACATTGTATTGAAACTAACACTTATAGTTCGATGTATTCGGTACTGGAAATAACACTTAATTTTCGATACTGAGCATGCTTTTATGAACATTATTAACATATAGCAATTGCAGGACAGTCCAAGTGTATTTACGCGAGTTACAACACGAACAGACAAACAAACCCAATTCATAAACACTTTTCAACTATGTTGGAAAGTTTTAATTAAGTTTTAGTTAAGTTAACCACTCAATGTTAATTCCTAAATATTGAATTTGAATCAAAGTTTGTGAATAAAACTTTGTCGTTATAATGTACATGAAGAAGAGCATTTATTTATTTATCTTCAAATCTGTTTGTTCCTAAATTCTGCGGTTTCAGCATTTTACCAACAGAACTTTTTCTTTGCCTCTGAAATCGGTAAAGTATTTTATCTCGTTGAAACTTTGTTGCAGTTAAAAATGACACCAATAAGTTTTAACACCACTATTTTCAAACAAATATTTTCGTGACAGATTTCTAGTAGAATTTCAATAGAAGACTAGCACAAAGATAATTTTTCCAAACAGTGATGTTAAAATCTTTGTGTGCCATTTCTTCTATTCAAAAGATTCAAACCTAACCGTTAACACATTTACACTCGTTTCTCGGATGAAACTTGACAACTTTTATAGCTATCACTATTTCAAAATTAAGCTTTGAATACCAGATTTCACAGCAAAATCTTTACAGAATAGTTGCAGAACATTTTCAAAAGAAAGCTTTTGAAAAACTTTTTCCTTAGAAATAGTGGAAGTCAAAACGTTGATCGTTATTGTCAAGCAATGATCTTCAACGAGTGAAAAGGGTTAATAAAAAAAAAGCGTTTTTAGTCTTGTGGGAGAGTGGAGCTATGAATAAAGAGGAGGAGACATATAATGTAGAGTCTACCAGTCACGAGTGAAGTGACTGAGGAGGTTGTCACAAGATGGAGGCTGAATTTTTACATCGGATCAACAGTTTCTCATTACCTGCGAAACAAACTTCCACCAGTAAATTTTGAACAGAAATGTTCGTCTTATTTTAGCGGCTTATTTATGCAACATTTCTGTTACAAATATGGTAAAATTTTCTATTCATTTTTAGTGGTGAAAGTTGAACCGCGTATTATAATATCTTTCTCTGACACTGACAGGAGGTTGTTTAGGTTGTCGCAATATGGCTGAAACGCACGACGTTACTGACGTCGAAGTAAACTTCCACCAGTAAAAATAAATATCCGTTTTTGGCCATAATAATGACTGAAATTCTACATTAATAAGGCGCTTAAATAAGGAGAAAATTTATATTCAAATTTACTGGTGGAAGATTGTCCTGGCGGTAATGAGACACTGTGAAACCAGTTACAGTTGAAGCTTCACCCTTTTGAGGATACGTCAATTCCTCTTTATTCATAGTTCCATGTGTGGGATGGGCAGAATGAATGATTTTACTATTTGAATGAATCATTCGGGCATGCGCAAAAGCATAGCTGCCAACTTTTTTTTTTTAATCCAATTTCTACCAGAAATTTTGCATCGAAAAAAGTTTCTTATTTTGATTAGAATTAATTTAAGAGCCCTATGAAAATTCTTTTTCATCGTCGAAATTTCTGAAGATAATTGATTAACGTCGTTTCTTAGGCTGGCAACTATGATTTTGCTTCTTTTCATTTTACAAAATTTCTAGTGGTAATTTATTAAATATATATATAAAGTTGAAAACTGTGTTTTTTTGCATGCCCGAATGATTCATTTGAATAGTAAAATCATTCATTCTGCCCATCACGATTTTAGTCATTCATAAGAAAAAAGTACAGTGTGTCTATATATTCCACTATACATTTTTGATAAATAGATTATAAATTCAATTTCACTCCAGGTGATCTGTCGCTCAATCCATGGGGGCGCACTGTAAACTGAAATGTCTGAAATTCAGACACATAAGTGTCTGAAACGGAGTGTTCAATTTTCAGACATTTTAAAGTGTCTAAATTTTTAAGACGCTTGTATGTGTCTAAATTTAAGACACTTCAAACGTCTGAATTGCATCCATGTTTGACCACCTTTAATTTCTCTGCAAAAGCATTTTTCCACCTTTTTTCGGTAAGCCTTAATACACATAAAAAAAATCCTTTAAAATATAAAAACTGTACCGCCAATCAAAACGCCAGTACAATTTACGTATTTTAGTGGAAATTTTCTTCAATTACCAGAAATATTTAAAAATTTTTTGGAAATTTCTATATTTAAAAAATAAAATTACGCTCTCAAGGAAGGGACATTTCACCCACATCTCAGTAGGTCTCAGAGATTTTACATGATTTACTCATCTAATTCATTTTACAACATTAACAATATTACACTTACCCGTCGCGGGATACGAGCTCGTGACCTTATGGTCCGTAGACTATGCGATAATCCCTCTCGGCCAAGCCTTCACAGTTAGGAAGTTCAAATATTGTTAGTGTGACTCACAATTTATTTTACGGAAACGGTAAATATTTTGTCAATCTGCTTATAATTCTGAAAGATTTCACACATCTTCTCTCTAGAATTTTGAATATTTTGCTTTTTAATTTCATACGATGTAGAACCAGTAGAATTTTTTTTTACTTCTATCGAAGAAATTTTCAGAACACAAATATTATTGTTTATACAGAAGACACGTTATTTTTGAAATATTAAAATATATAAAATGTTTTAACAGTGCGTATGTATATATATTATATGTATATATTTATTTCGGGCTTGTCCCGTTTCAGTTGTGTGTGTGCGGAGGGCAACCTTTAAAAATAAAATCAATTTTTCATTCAAAAATAAATGCATTTCTTATTGCCAAAAGCCTGTGTTTAATTCTAATGCAAAGGTATGTGTATATGAAAGTGTGTGAAGGAATATAGTGTTCTGTTTTCTTTGATTATTTCTTCTTTTTTTTTCTTTTGATCAGGTGAATATATGACAAAATTTTTGAAATTGGACTCATTACTTCCTTCTATATGCTAAATATTCTGAACAAAATTTCTCAGTTATAAATATTGTGTATAATTTTTCTGCAAAAATAATAAAAATCATTGGTTTACGCACAAATTTTTTGTCTTCCTTTTTTCCCCCGATCAAAATACAGAGTAAAATTTTTTGATGAAACTAATTTTCCCACGGTGAAATCCTGAAATCACGGTGAAATCATACCTGGAGTAGATCGATACTGAATCATTAGCTAAAAAGTTACATAGTAAGAATTTTCAGAAATATTCCATAAATCCAAAAAATATATATATATATATTCGACTTCTCAATAACACGTTCTAATAATAATATGTTCGACTAATAATAATACATTCGACTCAAACTAGATGGCGCTACTGATTTTGGTGTATTCAAATCATTTTTCTGTTGGGAAATTTTCGTAATTAAACTTGACATTTTCTATCCAGGATTGCGACTTGGAGGGGCATATTTTAGAAGAGTATGTGTGCTCAGATCTGCCCCTGTCTTTCTTTCATTTGATTTGATGGGACATGCCAGATCAGGTCCTGACTTTTATTTTTCTGCTGACTCGAGCAAAGTCGTCAGTGTTGAATTCAGACACACATCTTCGGGAGGGATTTCTGAGGCTCCGGGGGGGGACATTATTGAGTTCCGGGGGGGGATTTCTCTCCCCCGGGCCACCCCCTGAATTCAACACTGATGTTGACACACACAACGTAACCAGCCAGAGGAAGCTCTGGAAAGTTTTAGTGGGTATAATTCTGAATGCTTTTAAGATGTTAAATAATGAAATACTGTGCTAAAATATATCTTAGTTTTTGCGATTTTTTGGTGTGTTTCTGTATTTGGATAATTTTAAAGTGTGTTTGCAATCAAACAATTTAAAGTTTTTTTATTAAATTAGCAAAATATTATGAAGGTTAAAGTGAACAAGAGGTTACACTGGGTCTTAAATTTATAATTAAGTAAATTTCAAACATGCTATAATTTCGAATTTCATTATAAAATTTATAAAAGAGAAAAAAATTGTGTGACAAAATTAATATATTTTCAAAAATTCCGATTTTTTAAACCTATTAAAAATAATAATAATATTCTTTCATAATTAAAAAAAAAATAACAATATCTAGTCTAGTCTGGGAGGGGATTCAACCTTCTTAGCTCCCCCTCCCCTCCGCCCCGTGGGTGCGCAATGCACTGGTTTGAATATAAATAAATAAATCATGTCTAATATACATGGGTTTAGAAAATGCTGATTGCGAAATATGTGGATTTGTCCTTGAAAGAGTATATTTTACCTTTTAAATGGAAAATTTTAAATACAGAAATATGCAAAAAATGGAAAATTTTCTGGAATTTAAGGAAGCAAATTTGCATTAAAATACGTAAATTGCCAGTATAATTTCCATATTTTAACGGATATTTTTTTACATTGTATAAAGCTTACAAAAAAAAGTGAAAAATTGACTGCCTATTACCGAACTTCCAGATTGGTCAAAAATGGATGCGATTCAGACGTTTGAAATGTCTTAAATTCAGACGCATACACGTGTCTTAAAAAATAAGACACTTTAAAATGTCTGAAAATTAAACACAATAGTTTCAGACACTTATGTGTCTGAATTTCAGACATTTCAGATTACAGTGTTTATGCCATGATCATATAGTAAGACACTTAAGTGTCTAAATTTCAGACACCTATGATGTCTGAAATTCCATATTCAGACACTTAAGTGTTTGAATTACTTTTTCAGTCACATATGTGTCTGAATTTAAGACGCCCTTATTTGCAGTGCGTTTCTCCCAATTTTACATCAAAATAGCTTTCTACTAAGTGAATTTAAACTCAAACATTCAAATTAAATATTTTTATAATTAATCGATATCATGTATCTTAATACAGCAGCATTGGCTTTTTAAGCATCATTTTCATATCAAACATCGTTCATATATCGAGAATGTTCAAGGAGAATATTCATATGTATGAGATGAATGTTACACGCGCAACAAAAAAATATTTTTAGGTGTATGAAAATGGTATTTTAGAAAATCTTCGCTTTTTTAAGGCAAATAAATGTTGCTTTAATATAAAAATATTTGTTGTGAAAGTTTTGGCCGTATTCCATTTTAGTACAAAGCTACTTTAGATGTGAAATTGTGAGACACACCTGCAGACGTACGTATGGATATGGCCCTGATAGAATGCTTTCTACAAAAGATAAAACAGCCTTTGTTAGGGCTTGTCCACATGGATTAAGAGATAAACAGTCACCTCAAAAGCATCCAGAAAATCGTAACATACAACTAGCTTGTTGAGTTGTTTAGTCCTCAGCTTCAGTTTTATATACAGTCTGAATGTAGTATGCAGGTTGTTTAACCCTTTGAAGGGAGGTGATTCATTTTTGAACCACCTAATTTTAATCCCTAAATGCCATATTGACACCAGAATATTGGAATGAAAATTTTCCTTTTATTAAGTACGTGAACAAGAGTATTTGCTTATTTTGAAATAAATATGCTTGTAAATTTCTGGTGTCAGTCACTCGTTTCAGAATTTTGCGAATAGAAGTACCTTGCCCCTGAAAAGATTAAATGATATCGTCGGTACCATGTCAAACTATCCAATATAAAACAGTGTTGCCAGTGGGCTACTTTTTTAAAATTTAGATTTCTTGTTTGACACCACTTTCTTGAAACAGTAAAGTTCGCCTTATTTAATGACATATTAATTAAGGCGAAAACAAGAAGAATTTTACCATTTCAGAAAAGTGGTGCCAATCAAGAAATTTGAATTTAAAAAAAAAGTAGCCCACTGGCAACACTGTTTTCATATTAGATATTTTGACGTGGTACCGACGATATAGTAAGTATTCCAAAAAGCAGAATAAGAAGCTCGTGGCTGTTGTCGTACGGAATGACTTGGAACTATGCATAACCGCTTTTTGTATTCCTTGCACAACATCTGGCGTTATCAGAGTTCTGTCTAAGCTTCATCGTTAACTCTACCAGTTCGTTTGAATTTGTTTACAAAGTTTTTTAATTGTTACTCTGGTAGAAGTGGTGTAGACAGGGTGCAGGGTTGCCAGTGGGCTACTTTTTTTAAATTCTGATTTCATGATTGGCACCACTTTTTTCAAACGGTAAAGTTCTCCTTGTTTTCTCCTTAATCAATATATCATTAAATAAAGAGAATTTTACGATTTCAAAAAAGTGGTGCCAGTGAACAAATCCGAAATTTAAAAAGTAGCCCACTGGCAACACTGCCAGGGTGGTTGCTAGTGTTGTCAGGTGTCCCGCGTAAATCAGGGCTCCAAATGCTCATGACACCAGTATTTTAACACTAGAACGCCCAGTAGGAGTCGATCCGACTCCGACCATATGATTAAATGTCAACTTGAACCAGAAATTCTTTCATTAAATAAGTTAAATTTAAACCACGCATATTTACGTTAAATAAATCAGTCAAATAATTTTAAATAAAAATTCTGGTGTCAAATATTTTTATGAAACTTGAGTAAAAGTTCCGGACGTTCTAGTGTCTAGTAATTTTCTTCGTCTTATCTAATGACAGAATTATCTGCAATTAAAGAGGGTGATAAGAAGACTGTAAGAAATTAGTGGTGTCCTGAGCATTTGGAGCCCTGATTTACGCGGTACACCTGGCTGCACTAGTTGGTGCCCAAGTGCACCTGAAACAAATTTCGCAAAGTTATTTCCGCTTTGGTTAATCCCTGAAAATTTGGCAAAGAATATTTATTTAACCCTTTCACAGGCAGAGCACTTCCATTGCTAAAATAGTGAATGACAGAGGAATTTACGAACAAATTTATTTGGAAAAAAGAAAAAGCTACATTTCACATACGCAATAAACGGAAAATTTTATATAAAAATTTCTGTGCCATTGTGTCAATTAGGGATTAAATTAAGTGGTTTCATAAATTAACCACCGTCCTTGAAAGGTTAGAATGGTGGTAACCAGAGCCTCTTGACCGCCACACTGGTTACGCCACTGTCTGTTAGAGGTTGATTTTCTGAATTTGTAGATGAAGACCTCCTACATTTGTTTATATGTTAAACCACGTATACAAGGAAAAATATATACTATATTTTCTTCTGCTGAAATCTTTCCGTCAGCTCATCTACAAAAATTGTCTTTAGAACAATTTCTTAAAAATATATAGTCACATTATAGGAACCATGTATTTAACAAAAAAAATATCTCCTTGCCGGTTAAACAGAACCAATCAAAGACTGACAGGAATCGGAAAAAACCACAAGAATCAGAAAAATCCATTGCTTTCCAACATGATACTGTAGGCAGGTTTGCCAGTTTGGCCTCCATTTTCTATTCAGAAATTCCGAATAGCAATTTTCGCTTCAGTTAACCACAGACAATGCATGATCACTAAAAGTAAAAATCTTCTTTCGTAATTTTCCGGCACAATTTAAAAATAAAATAGGAGGCCAAACTGGCAACCCTGTCCTGGAGATCGAAAGAAGACATTAAAATGAATACGAAATTTTGTTTAGCTGTCAAATGTTTGTAATTTGGATATAAAGTTTTAGTGGTAACAGTTCTCACTTCAATAATTACTTTCTATTTTTAACCCATTAAGGACCAGCATGTTTTACAGGAATTTTATTCTATTCACACCACTTTTTGTTAAACACTTACTTTTACTTTATGAATCACTGAAATGTGTTAATTAAATAAGGCAAATTTTACTTTTCTCTTTTACTGGTATAAAAAAAAATTTTAAAAAAATCATAAATATAATGTTGCGAAAACGTAACGTCATTCTTTAATGGGTTAAGAGTGAAGTGAAGACTATGTCTGAACATTAACCCTTAAATGCTCGATTTTTTATTTTGTTTCGAAAAAATTATATATGATACTCTGAAAGGTTTATAATACAGGAAAAATAATGAAAAAAATCAGAGATATATTTTTCATATAATACGTCAACCTTTTCTTCTGTTGCACATCTACAATATAAGTAAAAACTACTGTCGTGTAGCTGTTTTAAGCTAAAATAATGCAAATTAGTAAATACTTTAATAAGTATGTCTCCAAATACCTTATTTTATATAATTATTTATTTTATAAAACTTAACCATTAACCTTTAATTCCCATAATAGAATACGTTCTAGAACAGAGGTGGCCAACTGTGGCATGCCCCACAACACTAAAATTTTATAGTAATCATTGCCTCATCTAATCATCGAATTTCTTCGATTCAAGAAGTCGACTTTTTCTGTAAAATTTTAGTGGTATCCAGCGTGCCACAGTTGGCCACCCCTGTTCTAGAAATTACGTAGTTCAGATAATCTGACTTTACACCGGAAAGTTTCAATGGTTAATTTCACTTTATGTACGGGATGTTTGTTTTTTAATTAAAGCAGATATTGCCATTTTAATTTTCTGGTGTGAATTAGGTATATGCGAATAAAAGAAATCTATTAAATTCAAAACAGTGTTGTTTGCATATATGCAAAGTTGCGCACTAAAGGGTTAAGACCGTTAGGCGTTACATACGTTTTCGGTGGCAAGAAATTTATATGTTTTGGAATTTTCTTTTAGGACGTGGGCAAAAGTAATTGAAAAACTAATGATTCCACGTATTTTTTTTATTGCTTCAAGTATTTAAAAATATTTTTTTGTAAAATTTGGTCACATATTACGTCGGGAACCTGCAGCCGCGTTGACTTGTGATAAAATGTCCGGGCTCGATGTGCAGCATCCTAACTTCCTTTAGAAACAAAAAAATTATTAAAATTTCAGTATCTTCTAAAATAAGGGTCTAGGTACGGGTAAAACTTTTGAATTTTTGAAAAATAAGAAAATTATGCTATTTTGAAGAAAAAAAAATTCATTCTTCATCTAAAATTTTTACCTTTAAGTATACTGAAAAAATATAAAAAAATAAAATTTTAAAAAATGGCTCAGACAATTTAATTATGCATAGATGAACACAAATTTTATCCAAAAATGTAAAAAAATTGTTCAAGTTATCATGCTGCCCAGATTGAAAAATGTAGTTTTCAGATAATCGAGTTTAAAATTTTAGAAGAGAAAAATATACTAATGGTTTTTTTTTTGACTTACACTTAATTTGTTATTCCTGCGCCATACCCTGGACAATCCTGCTCTTTAATATGCTCATTTATAATGTTTTTCTTCCCCTACGAGCAGTATGAGCCTCTTTCTTCCCTTCTGCTGGTTTGATCCGAAGTAATTATATAATTGTTTTACAACTTTGCATCCCATTATTTATAGTATATGAATGTAAATTTCTGTACAATCATTATAGGGTGACCCCGCCAGTAGTTGATCAAATAAAGTCAGTGCTACGGGGGTTTTATTCTATTTCCTTCCTTTTAAGTTTTACAAGTAAACTAACATGATTGCTACAACCCTTAATGAATATCCTGTACTGGACAAACATGAAATCCGCTGAAATTAAATAGCAATAAAATTATAAATAAATAGATTTTCAATTGCCATTTTCCCAGTAGTTGGTCCGGCGCACAGTGGAGTATTTGGTGGATTTAGCCGGCCAAAAATATTTCTTACTGAAAAATTGGACTAAAGTTTATTATTGATTAGTTTATCTTATTACTATCACTTTTCAGTAGTTTTCTTTGAAAAATACACTATATATATATATATATATATATATATACAGGGTATATGGAAAACATTGTAATATGTAAAAATGACTTTAATGCAACAGAATATTAGTGAATATAATGTATTCTATCTGTCAATATAAATGTATTTTTTCATATACAGTGAAACCTCCCTGTGCGACCACCTCTATTAAGCGACCACCTAAACGACCATTTTTTCATGGAACGAAATTTATTCCTATAGGCTCAATACTAATTTTACCTCCATTCAGAGAACACCCCAATTGAACTCCTTCCATGAGCGACCAATTTCTTTGAAGAAAATGAAACAAATTTAGTTTTTTCCTGGTCACTTTTAACCTTTTGAGCTCTGGTGGGTGAATTTCTTCCCACTTAATTTTAATCTCCAAATGTCACATTGGCACCGAAATATTCAACCAAATTTATTTTAAAACAGGTCAGTACATTTTTTCGTGTATATTATAAGGCGAATCTTTTGTTTACAAAATACTGGTGCCAATGTGACATTTGGACATTTTAAAGAATTCATCCCCAGAGCTCAAAGGGTTAAAAGGTTTTATTAGAAAAAGTAATTCCTGAGAGCGCATTGTTTATCAAACTTCTAAACTAAGTTTAGAATTTTTTTTATACCTGTAACTATTAAGTCTTTAAAACCCTTAGTGCCTTTTTATGTTCCTTGTAACCAATAGAATTTTTTTTTCAAGAAATAATGCTTATTCCTACTTGATTCATGCCATATTTTCTGAAATTCAGGCTTGATATACTTTTTAAAATGATTTTTTATTTGTAGCTTTTGGTTTTCTGAATTTTTTTTTTTTTGTTTTTTTTTTTGTTTTTTTTTTTTGTTAACAAGATAATCCTCGAGAAATTCTTGTTTTTTATCGAAATCAGGCAATTCTGGTTATCCATAAGGTTGAAGAACTCTTGTCTTGATATAATTTTAACTCCAGATCGACCTAAAATAATTTTGTACAGAAAATAATAAGAGTAATTAATTTTAAAGATATTTAGATTTAGAATTTTATTAAAAAATGCTCATATATAGAAACACATAAGTCTGTGTAAAAAAAATCCATCCTGAGATCCTGACAGTTTTTTAAAGATATTAACTGCATAGCTGATGCATTTAAACTGAAAAACATCAACTAGAATCACCGGAAAGCATAAAAAATTCCTTATACACTATACAAATTTAAAAAATAAAAATTTAATGCTTGATCTTACGTTTAAAAAACCATGTATAAACATATGATATGAAATATAAACATGTTTACTTGGCTCTTTTGAAATCTAGAAAAGATTGATATAAGTAAGAGTTTAAAACAAAAAACTGACTTAAATAAGTAGTCTCATAATCGAAGTTGAAAGAACGGCAGATCAAACTATTTCTACAAGTAAATATTAACTGTCGAGTCATAAAATTGAAGTTGAACGAAATATTGATCATAAATATAAATTTTAATTATTTTATGTCGTAGACGATACTTTCTGACAATATTTGCAATTTATCTTTCCTAAAATGTTTTTTTTTAAATTTCTTTTAATCTAAATGAAACTTTTATCCTTTAAGGAAACACAATGTGCTTGAAATAAAGTATTCCAAATTACCGATTATTCGTAGATATTGTTTTCAACGTTATTAATTAAATATCTAGATCTCATTTAAAGTATAAAATAATCATTTAGACTCATCGGGAAGTGCAACGAATTTTTTATAGAATATTGAAATTAAAAACACAAATTTCAAACATGTTCGATAGATTTCTTGCCTCTTTATAAAATCTTCTAAATAAATAAACATAAACATATTCATGTGGAATATATAAATATATTTATCTGGACTTTCACAGTCCATAATTAAATACTAGATGTATTTACGAAGCAGCATTTATAAGATGTAAACTAAAACAGCGCAACATTTTCATTATATCATTTTTAAATTTAGAACATAAAAAAAGTATCATAGAACTTTAGAAACAGGCGCAGACAATATTTAAAAAAATTATTGGTCAGGTATGTAAATTAGTACTTTTTTATGTCCGCAGACGGCACATTCTGGCAATAATTTCAATTTATCTATCGTAGAATACTTTTCAAATCGAAAGGGAAATGCAAAAATTGTCATTTACAGGAACATACAGTTGTGTGTTTGAATGGAATTCTTCTAAAATCGCAGTTTTTCGCAGCGACATTTTTCAAAATTATTAACTACATATCTTGAACTGTCATTTAGATTGAAAAAGATCATCCCGATCGACCCCGATGTATAACAAATGTTTTATAGAATATTGAAATTAACAACACAAATTCCAAAAATATACGGCACATTTTATGTCGTTTTATCATATCTGTTAATTTAACAAATATAAATATATTCATGTGAAACGTAAACATATATACATGGTCTTTCAGAATCCAGAACTATATGGTATAAGCAAAAGTTTATGGGGAAAAAAATCACAGTGAAATAAACAGGCACAAAATGGAACTTTAAAGTACAAATAAAAAACTCACTGCTACAAAAAAGTTTGACCTTCTCTGGTACCAATTTTCTCGCACAACAGAAAAAAAATTATAAATGTACGGTGAATCCCCATCTATTTATCTTCATAATTAGCTACATTTTTCTCTCCTCAACTGCGTTTCGAAAAATTGACTTTTGGCCGGCTAAATTGGATGTATACTCCACTGTGGGCGGAAGAAGTCGATAGAAAATCTAAAAATTAATCTTTAAAATATCATCCTTGGGCTATGATTAACAATAATTCTTATAAAACGATTAGTTGAAATAAGCAAGATGGAAGTGGATTATTTTAACTTACCATAATGGTCTCCAACTAATCAAAAACGAAATATTTACACTTTCTAATTAAAAAAAATTCATAAAATGGCTTCTCTTAGAGCAGAAATTAGACAACAATCTGTCAACAGGGGCACTAACCTTCAAACAAAAATATTATGTCCATTGCAACGTATAAAACTCATTTTCCCCTGAAATGGCGCAATATTTCAAAAGTTTGATCAACTACTGGAAGATTATCAACTACTAGCGGGGTCCCCTATGTGGCAGAAACAATATCGGTAACAATTTGAACAACAGGGCAACTTCCGGTTGGGACTTTTAGACAAATTTTCGAAATTTTAGCATTCAAACTCTCCTTGTTAGCGTTCAGTAAAGGAGTAGAGTGTTTAAAATGGCTCAATACGTTCTCAAAAATATGATGAACAGCAATAAAAACATGTATTTGCGAGTTTCTACCAGGATGCAACAACTGGCTTTATATCGTTCGGCGAGGTCGATTTTATCAATAGATCGCGCACTCACATTTTTGCCATAGATGCCAACTTGTCTTAAAAATCCCTTCTGGCCCGGCCGACAGGCGGAGGTAGATTTCGAAGTTGAGTATACTAATTTCACCAGCAAAAACTAAATCATGATTAAAGATAAACCCACTTTAACAATTTTATCTTTTGACGAGTTTTTATTTCATTTTTATATAATAGCTGGTTTTATCAGAATCATGTTAAGGCGGTATTCAAAAAAATATTTTCCCATGCTCAAAAACTCGAAATTTTATGGCACATTTTCAGATTCATTTTTAAAAGAAAAAATATTAAACTTGCTGACGTGATTTTTGAAGAGATTTATGAGTGACCTGTGTTTTTATTTTTCGTTCAATCAATTAAAACTTGATTTATAAACAATTATTTTCTCAGTAGGACAATATTTTTCGTTTCTAACACAATCACTTCGGGAAATTCTGTTCAGAATGCCCACTTTGACATCATTTTTTGAAATATATTCTGCCTCTATCAAAAAATCGATCATTACGGTACATTATATAGTTTCTGAATAAGAGAATTTGCCAATTGGATGCGTTTGAGAGCAAAAATGATTTTAAAAATGAGTCAGAAAATAAGCAGTTTGAATTTGAATACACCCTTAATAAGATGATTTTTTTCTTCAACCGCTATGTATTTTGAATTTGTTTTTGCTGTAAGAATTGGTCCTATCAAAAACTTGCCTATATAAATGTTTTAGACCATATTAAGAAGATATATGATAAATTCATGGGGATTTTATATCTTGTGAATTGACGGAGTTATGGATTTTTTTCTTCTTCAACCCCCCCCCCTTTTTTTATTTTCGTTTTTAATTTTTTTTTGCGGTACGAATTGGTCCTATCAAAAACTTGTGAATATAAAAGTTATAGATAATATTAAGGAGATTTATAATAAAATTAATTGGATTTGATATCTTGAGAATTGACAAAGTTATGAATTTTTTTCTCCCAAAAACCCTATTTTTGCGCCCCTTGAGCCCATTTTTAATTTTATCAAAAATCTGTGATACATAAATTTTTTGCCCTATTTTTAGAAGTAATAAAAACTTTAAACTGATTTGATGTGTACAAAATTTAAGAAGTTATGGGGTTTTTTTCGTTTTTCACAAAACCCCTCCCTATTTCCATCCCCTTGGTCCGATTTTGCCCATTAACGAACTTGACCGAGATTTTATGCCCCTTGATTTTATGCATCAGTTTGGAAGAAATTTATGCAGAATTGTGGAAGTTATCGGGTCCAGAAGAAAGTGATATATAGATATAGATGGCTAATTCCATAAAAATTTGTCATATCTGTCACATACTACGATTTTTGGCTACCAATATTTTAGAAAGGAAAAATGTGACTTATTTTATCGGGGATATCTCATCAATTGAATAACACGAAGCAAACTTTTTGAAAATAACGGTGGCCAACAAAAATAGCGATCTTCAACTGTGTGACAGACATGACAAGTTTTCATGGAATTAGCCAGATATAGATATACAGTGGCGGTCAAAAGTTTCCGGCCAGCATAAAATTTTTGGTTAATTTGTAAGTATACCCATATGAAGAGGAATCTCAAAGTTATACTTATGCACTTTATTCGGATAATAGTTAGGAACATATTTATGGAATAAAAAATAAATATCAATAAATTTAATTGACAAAATTAATTGCAAAAGAAAAAGCATGTTCTCAAAAGTTTCCGGCCATCTTGGCAAGTTTGGAAAAAAATGGTGTTATAACAGAAAATGACAGTCATCAACAACATTTACAATTAGTATTTTGTCTTCGTACATTTAAGAATAAGTACTGTGGCGCAGCGACGTGGCATCGATTCAAAGAATGGTTGAAAATTGTCTATGGTAAGTTTTTTTCACGGTTTTTGCAATTTTTGGGGAAATTCTGCTGAATTGGAATATTTATAATTCTGCACACGTTTTCAAGTTCGTTCCAAAGATTTTCTATCGTTTTCTGATCGGTTGATTGAGCTGGCCATTTCAAAAGCGGAATTTTTTCGTCCGAACACCACTGCTTGACGAGCTTGCATGTATGATTTGGGTCGTTATCATGCTGAAACAAATAGCTGCGACCATAATTTTTCCTCCAATAAGGCAGCAAATGATCTTGCAAGATATCTTTATACATTGCACCATTCATCTTACAGCAAATTTCAACTAACGGACCGACACATTTTCCAAAAAAGGCTCCCCACAGCATAACATGTCCTCCGCTATGCTTCATTGTAGGAATAACATATCCCCATATCCCGAATCTTATATTTTGTTTTTATGTCGCCGAACATACTCTCTGTCATCATTCCCAAAAAGGTTGAACTTCGATTCATCGGAAAGTAGTACTTTTTTCCAGTTTGCGTTTGACCAGTCTTTGTGTTCCTTGGTAAACGCCAGTCGGGCCGTCTATTTTTTTTACTTATGAAAGAATTTTTAACACCGACTCTTCCATAAAGTCCTACGTCACGTAAGCGTCTTGACACGGTAGACCGACTTATTTCAACAATATTTCAACACCGTAAATCGAGGGGAATTTCAGCGACATTTTTATGCGGGTCATCAACTGCTTTTCTCCTGATAAATCTGTTCACACGAATAGTCGTTTTCCGGTGTTTCCCGGACCGTGGAAAATCCTGAAGGCCATGGCCATCTTTATATTTTTTTAAAATATCGTTCACAGTAAATTTTTTGATCAATAACTTTGCCGCAATCTCACGAGGGCATTGGCCCCGTTAGCGACAAATAAACAACTCGTTTACAAACAATAATTGTTGAACTTTTAATTTTTGAATTTCAAATACGTTATTCATGTTGATTAATTAACAAACACGGTCAAAAAAATACTTTACCGATAGCAAAAACTAACGAATTACGAATGGCCGGAAACTTTTGCACACGCGGATTTTGAATTCCCCCCCTTTCCATCAAGTATTTTCAGTATCCAATCAAAATGATCACGTGGTCAGAGGTCATTTGCGTACCCCTAATTTTTGAACCAATTGTGCTTCTTCTTCGCTAAAACGTTCTGGCAAACGAAAAATTCCCTTTGTTTTCGCCTTCATTATTATGTCATTAAATAAGGCGAATTTAACTGTTTCAAAAAAGTGGTGCCAATCAAGATATCTGAATGTAAACAAATACCCCACTGGCAACATTGTTTTCATATTGCATAGCTCGACATGGTAACAACGACGTGTCGAAAATAGCAACTTGTAAAAAGAGGCGATTTTCCGATTTAAAGCCCCTTCCCTACCGAAAGGAAATGACTGAAATTAACGAACAACAGAATCACTGCAGTAGTGATTCCATGAACACGAGAGCTTCTTGTAAATCAGAATATGAAAGTGCGATGATTACATTTGAAATTCCTATATACAAGCAATTAATTTTTCTGGTTAATAATACAATTTACAATATTTGTAAGGCAGTCTAACAGGGGTTCTGAACCTGACTCGCACAGGGTTGTCAATTTGGCCTCCATTTTTATTCAGAAAATCTGAATTCGTGCCAGAAATTAAAAATAGTATTTTTTGTTTTATTTATTGACAGAAATTTCGCGATCACATAAAGTACAGATTCTTCTTCTAAACTTTCCGATGTGAATTTGAAATTTCGAAATAAAAATGGAGGCCAAACTGTAAACCCTGCCTGCAAGCGCAGATGTGCTGTGTCCAAGCTTTTTTGATAATCGTGATTTCTGGTTTAGATCAAATAAACATGTTCGAACCAAAACTTTTTCTTCATACAATATAATGTAAACTTCAGTCTTTCGGTGATACTTAATTGACTTCATATAAATCGTAAAATTCTTGATTTAAAACATTTGTTTTTCTTTATCCGAGAAACATAAGCAGAAAATTGCGATAAGCAGGGCATCCCCGCGTCCCTTTTATGAATAGCAATATTTCTGATGAAAAAGTGTCTGGTAGTTTTTTACAACATTCGCAACAAAAATAACTTCCAAGATAAGTTTCTACAACATTTGTAAGAGAAATCTATAAAAAAAATTTCTTTGAAAAAAGCGTTGTTTAAAAAACTGACAAGTGGAAGCCTTTGATAAATTATTTTGTGGGTATAAATTATTCTAATCGCCTGGATCTGGTTTTAAAATTACTTCTGTGATGTAGGAATGTATATAACGAGCTCTAAAACGGAATATTGCTTTTCATTTTCAAGTTATGCAAGATTAAAGAAAAACTTGATTTTTCACGAACAAGCAAAATTGGACATAGCACATCTGTTCTCTTAAGTATCGGCATAGGCGTAACGTCGGGGTTCACTTTCCCCTCCGACTTTCTGAACACCAAATTTTTGAAAAATGATATAGTGAATTAAAAATTGTTTTTGTATTCATCCGAAATTGAAATTAAAATAAACTATTTTTATTTTCATTTTCGTGGATTGACTTTGCTCAGTAGATATCCTAGCTGACTTTGATACCTAAGTTTGCTTTTTCAAATCTGAGCTAGCCGGTACGGGATGATTGCGAAAGGTTTTCAGAATTTACTTATATGTTCGCGAGATATCTCTATACTTTATACTTTACTAAAATACTTCTCTAAAGGCATTCCACTTTTGGCAGTGCAGTCAAAATATGTTTTGTGTCTAATTAAATATGTTCCTCTCTCTTTATTATTTTATTTATTGTTAATAATTTTAATTAATCTTCTACTACTATCAATCTGAATCTCCTCGTATTTCTGAGATGCCATGATCATGGAGCTTTTTTTTCAAGGTATGAGCCTTTAATGAAATGCTTTAATGCAAATCTAAATAATATCTTTCTTAACTTTGGTAATCCGTTCCAGTGTTACCGTTGTTATGCAAGGCGCGATTTCTCATGACATAATTAAATAGATTTTATGAGCCCTCTCCAGAACCATTGTGCATCTTTAAAATGCAGTTTAAATTAATCTAAATATCATTTATTTTTTATATTAGTTACACCTTTAATAAAATGAACTAGCAAAGATTCGCTGGTCAGTTTTTTTTTCAAACGAATCTCTAATTAAAGGATCGTGGATAGGGGAGCCCTTTGCTTTCGACAGTCACGCGTGGGAGCCGCTCAAGTCTCAAATCAAACGAGCCTTGAATCATTCGAAGTTTTTCTTTCCGCATAGATTAAATTAAAATTTTCAGCATCGTCGTTCATGTTGTTCCAGAAGCAGATTTGGCATTCTTCCAGCTCGAATTTAATCACGGTAGTACAAATCTTTACCGCGGAGTTATTTCCGTTTCATTTTTTTTTTTTAAACTGTCTGAAAATCACCACGGAATAGGAGAAAACGTCGTAAATCGCATTAAAAATTCAGTAAAAGCTCAAAAATTTAAATATATATATATATTATATTGGTCAAAAGGATTAAATCGGATTCCTCTTACTTACGATTGTCAAAAATTAGCGGCAAAATACTAAAAAAAGCATAAAAAAAGCGCGAAAAATTCAAAAACAGGAGAGGACAAAACTTACTATATTGGCAGGGCTCCTACAAGGTCCGTTTTTTGAACACCACTTTATTTAAAGATAAATCTTCTTTATAAATTTGTAGAAACATACCGGGAGCGGCGCTTTTCTTGAAATTGTTGCAGAAACCTACCACGAATTTCTTTCTAAAAAATTACTGGTTTTCAAAAAACGGACCAGTGGGAACCCTGTATATTGTGGTAAAAGATTAAAACCGAATTACTAGGAATGTCAAAAAGTCGTCGCAAAACGAGAAAACACGCTAAAAATGACGCGCAAAATAATCAAACATCGCAAAGGACAAATTTATTATACTTGGCTAATAAATTGGCAATGGATTCCTTTTATAAATTTCAAAAAATTGCCCAGAATGAAAATCACATAAAACATTCGCAAAAAAATCAGAAAATGCAGATAATAATTATTACTAAATTGAGTTGAAAGATTGAAACTGAATTATTTGTTCGAATGTCAAAAAAACGCTAAAATAATCGGAAAAAAAATTTTTAAATCTCAAAGAACAAATTTGTTAAAACGACTGAAACCGGATTCATCTTAAGGATGTCAAAAAACCTCTCGAAACGTAAAACAAAAGAAAAAAAAAGAAAAATCGCATAATTTTTTTTAAAAAAATTAAAAATCGCTGAACGAATTCCGAATAAGCTTTATTAAAAAGAGGATAAAATTTGCTATATTGGGCTAAAAGATTGAAAGCAAATTCCTTTTACTAATGTTACAAAATCGCCTCAGAACATGAAAAAACACTAAAACTGTCATAAAAATGTAAATTAAAAAATCCAAAGTTGCATAATTTCAGACATACAGGTACCTTTCTGCTAAATCTTGTACCTCTGTGCGCAACAGTCTCTTCAGAAAACTCTGGACATACACGCAAACATTTTATCTTTGTTAATTTAAATGGATTATGGATGAAAATATTCTTCAATTACCAAGCTTTACTAGAAGTACAACTGTGCTCACTTCGTAGTTTTTTAACAAATGGACTTGTACAAACATGTCTATGACTTTTTGATACTGCCTGTTTTTTAACCCCTTGAAAGTCGCCGATATATTATATATACCACTTAATTTTAATCCCAAAATGCCACAATGACGCCAGGATTTTGGAATTAAATTTTGCATTTATAATGTACAAGCAGAAAGGCTTTTACTTATTTTCAAAAAAAAATTGTTCATAAATCCTGGTGTCATTCAATCATTTCAATATTGTAGCAACAGAAGTACTTTACCCCTGAAAGGGTTAAACTTTTTCTGAAAAACCGCGTAGATTTTTCATTAAAGGCTAATTCCGTGCGAACTTGTCATGTCTGTCACATACTACGATTTTTGGCTACCAGTATTTTAGAACGGAAAACTGTGACTTATTTTATCGGAGATATCTCATCAATTGAATAAGGCGAAGCAAACTTTTCGAAAATAACGGTGGCCAACAGGGAGTCATTGAAAACAGCTAGATTACAGGATAGCATAATAAATTTCAAAATTTCTACTCACATCTACACTGTAAAAAAAAATCCGCAACGTTCCTGGGAAAAAATGGGCAGCTGAGTTGCCCATTATTTCCAAGAAACATTTCTTGAAAATGACTGGAACTTTACTGTATATGTTAAAAACTTTCTACAGAAATGCCAGTAAGTTTCCTGCGAAATACCAGGAATATTTCTGTCGACAGCAAAACATTACTGACATTTCACAGCATGCGGGATCCGCAGACGATTTTTAGGTGCGTTCGTAATTATATAAATACGTAGCACCTATAGTCGTCGTTCAGTCCGTCCGTCCGTCTGTCCGCATGTAACAGAGCAAAAACTACCCAACCGAATGGTCTGAAATTTCAAATATATGATTGTTGCAAAATTTTGTCGAGCCATTTCAAATTTTATGAAAATCGGATGTATAGTTTAATTACAGGGACAGTCAAAAGTTTTTCTTTACATTACGGCCAATGGGAAAAATTATTGAAAGTGCATTTTAATGTTATTAGAGCCTTCCGAATGATCTGAAATTTTAAAGATATAACTGTTGCAAAATTTTGTCGAGCCATTTCAAATTTTAGGAAAATCGGATGTATAGTTTAATTACAGGGACAGTCAAAAGTTTTTCTTTACATTACGGCCAATGGGAAAAATTATTGCAAGTGCATTTTAATGATATTACAGCCTTCCGAAGGATCTGAAATTTTAAAGATATAACTGTTGCAAAATTTTGTCGAGCCATTTCAAATTTTAGGAAAATCGGATGCATAGTTTAATTACAGGGACAGTCAAAAGTTTTTCTTTACATTACGGCCAATGGGAAAAATTATTGCAAGTGCATTTTAATGATATTACAGCCTTCCGAATGGTCTGAAATTTTAAAGATATAATTGTTGCAAAGTTTTGTTGAGCTATTTCAAATTTTAGGAAAATCGGATGTATAGTTTAATTACAGGGACAGTCGAAAGTGTTCCGTTACATTACGGGGAATGGGAAAAATTATTGCAAGTGCATTTTAATGATATTACAGCCTTCCGAATGGTCTGAAATTTTAAAGATATAATTGTTGCAAAGTTTTGTTGAGCTATTTCAAATTTTAGGAAAATCGGATGTATAGTTTAATTACAGGGACAGTCAAAAGTGTTCCGTTACATTACGGGGAATGGGAAAAAATTATTGCAAGTGCATTTTAATGATGTATCAGACTATGCGCTTTATGAAGTGCAAAGAAGTATACATTCAGTACAATATGGTGTGCAAAAAATAATTATAAAACTAGTTATAGTACGAACGCACCTCATTTGCCACGTTTGACGAGCAATTTCCAACTTGTTACATTTCCAGTTGACAATTTTCGCTTTATTATCATTATTTGTTAGAATGAAAAAATATTTTGAAATTGACATCAAAATTATTATTTATAATTTACAGGAAAAAATAAATTTTCAGTTAAAATTCAATAAAGTAAATATATATGTGATATATTGTTTCTGAACTTTGCTTAAAGTATAAAAATATATAAATGTAAATAATAATTAGAAAAAAAAATCTAGACATAAAATATTTTGGATTTTCGTCAGTAATTATGTTAGTTTACAAGTTAGATAAAATACATATAAATTTTCATGAAAAAAAAAACATAAACGTAATTGTATATTTTTTCCGAAAATAAAAAAAATTCAAATTTGCAGCAATTCAAAGTGTCAAATATATGTCAAATTTAAATCAAATTGTAATAAAGTGTTAAAATATAAAATTAATTAAAAAAGAAAAAAAAAGTCAAGAGGTAACATCGAACTCGGGCCGTACGGGTGGCGTGCGAGCTTTCTGCGTCCACACCACGAAAGACACGTTGAGAGCTGCAAACTAATGGGTATTTGAAACGGCTAAAACTCGGCATCTAATTTCTGAAAATCTAAGGCCCATTTGAAGAAATCCTTTCACAAGAATAATTAGAGATAAGAACTCTAAAACATACTTTAAATTAATCAAAATCGGTGAGAATCATATTTGATGGTCCCCTGGTTAATGGAGATCCAAATAATAGGTGTATTTTTTTTACACAGTCTGCTCGTTAAAGATTCCACAGACAAGTGCGAGAGATAATCTCTTAGCGATGTCACAGAGGTATTGTATTTTCATCTGAATTGTCTTGACAATAGAGACGTAAAGGATTATGTCGTCTATTGATTTATTTGCATTCCATATTGATTTTTTTACATTCATTTAAGGAATTCGTTTTCGACACTCGCGCGCGAGCAACGGATTACAGCAAAAAAATAAATGGCGGTTGCAGCGTTTTGCTGTTTCCAACTTTTGTTCAGGAACGTTTCAGATAAGAAAACCAGAATTTCACAGGAAAGAGCTAAATTATTCTGAAAACCTGAGAAAAGGCGAAACGTTCCTGGATTTTACATGGAACGTTACCATTTTTTTTTACAGTGTATCATAGACGGCCCCTTAAACCATCATTTTTCCGTTTTTTAAGCATAATTTGAAAACTACTTGGAAGAAAAATATGAAATTTTGGATTTCCATAAAGCAGGACTTAATAAATCTGAATCCATCAAAAAAATTGTAGGTTGCAATTCATAATTTTTTTAATATTAATTTCATAATTCATAATTCATATCATAAAATTATAAAAATTACAAATTCAACGTATTTATGTTTGGGTATATTAGTATTATTGCTACACAAAAAATTAGCACATTAGGAGTATAATTTCAGGAGATATAAATAAAAATGTGAAAATGTAATTTAACATTAGAAGCACTAAATTTTGAATGTTTATAATTCAAAAATGGATCATCCAAATTACTTGAAATTTCTTTTCTAGGCATAGTTTGAACTGAAGATTTGAAATATCTTGTTAAAATTGGGTATTGCTGTTGAAAAAAATGAAGTTTGGGTTCGATTCAATATGTAGATGGCCCCTAAGAAAATTTTATATACATCATTTAAAAGTAGACTTTATTTCCAACCGTTCGGTACCAGTAACTTTCTTCTACGATAATTTGTTGAGGAGTTAGTAGGGATGTTTACTTTTTTTCCATGACTGTACATATACATGGTGTGTTCACAAAGTTTCAAGACAGGTCTGAGAATTCAAAATTTATTAAACATTTTTGTGCAGAGAACTAACTTTCTTCGAAATATGACCCTTAGGCATCAACACACCGTTGCCAACGTTTTTTCCATGGTTCATAGGCTCCCTGGAAGCCTTCGCGCGCAAGGCTGTTAAGGGACCTCGTCGAAGCTGCCTGGATCGCTGGAATCGTGTCGAATCACTTCCCTTTCAGGTCTTTCTTGATCCGGGGCGACAAAAAAAAGGTCGTTGGGAGAGAGGTCGGGGCTGTAGGAGACTCGATCCTTCAAATGGTAGAGCCCTCTAGCATAAAATTGACCTTATCCGGTGCGTCCACCCATACATCAGAGACGATTGGATTGTTCACCACGACAATGCTCCCTCTCACACGTCGCTTGCAGCCGCCGACGTTTTGGCTAAGTTTAACGTGGTAATACTCTCGTCAGCCCCCTACAGCCCCTACCTCGCTCCCGGTGCCTTTGTTTTTTCCTCCAGATCAAGAAATGCCTGAAAGGGAAGCGATTTGACACAATTCCAGCGATCAAAGCAGCTCGACGAGGTCCCATAACAGCCTTGCGCTCGAAGGCTTCCACGGAGCCTATGAACAATGGCAAAAACGCTGGCAGCGGTGTGTTGGTACCCAAGGGTCATATTTCAAAGAATTTTAGTTTGCTGTACAAAAATGTTTAATAACTTTTGTATTATCAGACAAGTCTTGAAACTTTGTAAACACACCCTGTATACAGAAAAACCTCCACGTCATAGCAGACATCTCTATTTAGCGAACATCCTTTTCAATCCACAATACATACGTATTTGTATATTTTTACTTCTGACAAGTGAATGCCTTCGGATAATGGATACCTCTATTTAGAGAACACTTTTTAAATTCACAACACGTTCGTATTTATATAGTTTTACATCTGAAATCTGGGTACCTCCGAATAGCAGCTAATTCCACGGTCCCGGGGTGTCCGCTATTGAGAGGTTTTGCTACATATGCCAATAATAAAACCTCCATTGGATACTAACGAATAGCGGACACCTTTTTTTAATCCACAACACATACATATTTGTATATTTTTACATCTGAGAAGCAGACACCTCCGAATAGTGGACAAATTCTGCAGTTCCAAGGTGTCTGTTATTGAGAGATTTTACTGATATGTATATATACATATATTTGTGTGTGTTTAATAAACATTTATACCCCCCCCCCCCCCCAAAAAAAGGCCTATGAGTGTCAATATATTTGATAAGTATAAAAATAAATAAAGAAACTAAGAAAATCAAATAAATTTTTCAACAATATTTTTCTCGCTTAGCTGATGATATCGCATTTTCCGATTTCAGATTTTTCTGACTCAAGTGACGGCGACGACGCACAGTGGAGTATTTGACCCGAAATCCTGGTCAAAAATATTTTTCGGTTGGTTGTATTTATGACGGCCAATTATCTGCACGAGGGATATGGGCCCAGGAGGGAGTGCCCTTCGTGGGGGTCTTTCTAAGGGAACCCAACCCGTATTAACGCTTGGAAATCCAAGGTTCGAAGAAAACCACGAAAACTCCGAACGATTAGGCCGACGGGCGCGATTGGGATCGAACCCAGCACCTCCCGTCTACCAGATTCGAGAGCAGAACCTCTCAGCCACTGGTGGGGCAATATTTTTCGGTGTAAATATAGTCCGATTGGCTTGAAATTCTTCTCTGTTATTGGGTATCACTATGGCATGTTTGGTATCGTAAATGAAGTCTATAGTCTTTACGGTTGATTTACAGAGACACCCAAAAGAATTCTTTTACATTATGGTCTATGGGGAAAAATCGTTTGCTCGATATTTTAATGATATCATACTTTTAAACGTACTTAAATTTGTATACATCACTAAGGTATACTAAGGAACTTATTGTAGAATATAGTGTGCACAGAATATATCGTTCATATACAGGGACACACAAAAGAATATGAAAGAATATGAAAAAAGAAAAAATTTAATTATTGAAGTCTGTGACCAATAATTGCTGGAAGTGCGTTTGTAGTTCTGATAGGCGTTTTAAAATAGAACAATTTTTTTTTAAATATTACTTGGTGTGCATACATTCTATAGATCATATACAAGGCTGCACAAAAGTTCTCAAGTACATTTCCATGGCTGAATGGACATATTTAACTGTGCTATGCGTCACTGAACTAACTTTCAGCATACTATGAAGTATACATACAGAGCCATAGCTTAGTTTAATATTTTATATCTTAAAGCTGACTAAGTGTAAGTAAGATTTTAACACTTCACATAATAATGAATATACGTTTTATAAATATTTTGACAATTAAGAAAAAAAAGAGTCATCATTTAAGAAGAGAACAAAGACAAATGAAGTTAAAATATTAATTTACTAAGTAGATATTTTAAAAATGCGCATAAATCGCATGTCCATTGACTTAACATTACCGAAGGGAGTTCGGAAGTTGACTGTTTTTAAGAGGAAAGTAATTGTTGATAGGTTTGTCTTATTCAATATTAATGTTTAATTAAATGTATTTAATTTTACTATGTATAAAATTTATTATTTACATTTAATAATGCTTATTACATTTAAATTACATTTAATAATAATTATTGTATTTAATTTATGTTTAGTAGTGTTATATTTAATAGTAGGTTCAGTAAAGTGGAGTCTATATAGTATAGATTGCTAGTTTTTGAATGTATTTAATATTACCAGTTTCAAAATGATTCTTTAGAACTCTTCTTCATCTTCTTCATTACTTTCTTCTTGGCTTTTATAGGGACTACCATCAGATCTTGCTGGAAGAAGTTGTAGGGTCTCGCTACTGTATGGATTGCTCTTTTTAGTCAATAAACGGGGTTATTAGAGAATATGAAGTTGCTTATTTTCATGTACATTTTAAAAGGAAATTTTAATTAAATTTTCTTGGTGCCGTTGGTCAGTTTTGGAATTAAAATTAGGTGTCCCTTTTTAAGGACCCCGCCCTCGAAAGGGTTAATTCCCTCCTTTCACTCCTTATGTTACACACATGAGCCCCAAGAACTAATTGGGGAACCCCTTTTCAATAAATAAGTATATACAATTTGAAGGCGATCGGATATTTCTATCAAAAGATATCGAGTTGCGTGTGTATGTACGTACCTACATACGTACGTATGTACGTACATACATACATACGGACAGAATATGTAGGTTCAAAAGCTCTCCGGTAATATCCTGTGAGCTAAAAACCTGCAATACGACACTAAATATATAGTTCTTATCTCTTCAATTTGGTGGCCACAAAACTGAGCATTTAAATAGTCATCGCGAAAATATTTTTTATAAAAAAATGGCAACAATATGCGGAAGATTTTTTTGCAGAAATTGACACTCAAGACTATAACTAATACGATTATAATTCAAACATGGCGGGGCAAAGTGCGGCACATATTTAAACAGCTTTCGATATGTATAAATTAGAGCAAAAAACGCTTTAAAAATAACCCTTTTACACATTTAATGTTTTTTTATTAAATTAAAAACGAAACTATTTAAATTAACACATAGTTTAACACTAAGCTCTGGCCTTTGTTAAACATGTAAGCCATGTTTAGTTTCAATTCAACAATTTATTGAGCCACAAAAGATTATATTTAAACATAACAACAATGCCAAAAAACAACAAAAAACCACTTCTTCTCAGAAAGAAACTTCCTCTTCAGCTGAGGCCAGGAGCCACCGGATATAACTCAGGTTCCTAAAATAGACATAGATCGATGCTCCAATTAGTTAGCTATTAAAAAATATGATTTTTACAATTGTTGAGGAAATTTTAATTTTTGCATTTTTCAAGGCTCCCAAATGGTCCACCAACTGAATACCAATATTATTTTAGAAAAATTTTCTTTTTAGATTTTTCTTACAAACCACCCCGGAATCACCTTTGAAAGTTAATTCTAGCGCAAACCTACCATAAAATTTTCTGTTAAAATTTATTGGTATTCAGTTGGCGGACCATTTGGGAGTCCTGATTTTTGGCCAGGTTTTTGGGTCAAATACTCCACTGTGCGACGGTTGCAAATACTTGCTGAGTCGTAGTGTAAATTAAAATTCATTTTTTGGTCGAACCACGTAGCTACCAGCTACAATTGAAGAGCTAAGTGGAAGAACATGTTAAGTAACAAAAATTACATTTGAAGAAATTTGAAGTGAAAGTTTTGCTGTAAATTTTAATGATTTACTTTTTGTTGGTTTTCATGTGTTTAAAATATTAACAGGTATGGTACTAAACTCTCTCAGAGAAACTTATTCATATTTATTTTTCAAATATTAAACATTGTTAATATTATTGACATTATCAAATGTTAAAATATTAAATATTAATGAATAATGTCTTAAATCTTCAAGACTAAATAGAATCTTAGTATTTTAGCTTCACCATGTGATAGGATACCTCCTAACGCTTTCATCCAAAAGATAAAAAAAAAAAACATGTTCATCCACTCAGCTCTTCAATTGTTTTGTTTTGTTTCAAAATCAAATGAACACATTTAAGCAGAAATTTTATTTAAACCTACACCTCGTGTTCCTCTTACTGTGTGCAGTACTTACTGTAATACCTAACACTAATACTTACTGCAATAATTACCTCCAATACTTACTGTAATACTTACTACCGCCTTATTACTGTAATTACTTATTGACCATTGAATCACTGTGGTGCAGGTCAGTCTTTCATGGTCAACACACTGTTGACAAATCCTGATTACAGCAGGTACAGTGTCTAGAAGCATATAGTGCGGAAATCAGCAAGCGAAACCGTATCCAAAAAATTACATTTTCACCAGAGGGCGCTATGATCGAGTCTCTTGCTTCGTATGATATAAATCCAGCGTGTTTTTAGATATTTATAACGCAAGTTAAACTACTGGAAAGTTATTTTTGAAAGATAAATTTAACGAAAAACAGAATTAAAAAGATTTATGTTGTTATACGCGATACATTAGGAATGAACGAAAATTCAGGCATATATTTGGTCATTAAGTACGAAACGTCCAATTCGAAAGCGATTTTTTTATTTTGAAATTCTGAATGCACACCAAAAAATTTTGAATAGCAATTTATTTTATTTGTGGAATATCTATCATCTTATAAAGTAAAAATAACCATTAAAACTTTCCGGTGAGAATTCGTAATTTCAAAATAAAAAACCTCTTTAAAATCGGACGTCTCATACTTAATGGCCTAATATTTTAAATGCATTTCACACCACATATTTCTAGACATTGTAACTAAGGCTTAGTGTTTACACTTTCAAGAAATAAATTCGACGGCAGCGCCGCCTAAGAAAATGTATTTTTTTATTATTATTATTCTACGTCAATACAGGTATACGTGATTTCCACTCTGTAATTTTCTAGGCACTGTACCGCAGGGGTAAAATTTTACGAGTAGTCCTGAATAGAACGACGTATTTAAGCGCAGAATTTTTTTCCCCGTAGACCATTATGTAACCGAATTAATTTGTGTGACCCTATGAATGAAACACAAATGCTTTACATTTCATATTCTGCAGAAAGCATGCTTTAAAGTGTACCTCTAAAATGCATATTAATTTCATTATTTTTGAAATAGTGTTACATCCTAAAAACAATCTGTAAACAATTTATACCCTAGACCATAATGTAATGGAGTTTTTTTTATGTCCCTGTAAGATAACTATTTGGGCTACACACTCCATTTTAGATAATGAGCATGGCATAGTAAACTTCAAAAACAGATACAATTACAACACAACCTGAGTATATTTACGACAGTAAGAGCAGGGACAGACGGCAGACAGAAAAACCAAAGTCATAAACGCTTTTCCACTATGGTGAAAAACGTTAAAAACGCAGCGGAAATGTGTACTATGTGAACTCATGGCAATAAAATTTTTCATTGGTAAATAAAAATAGAGCAACATTATCACAAACGTAAACACATTTGAAAAAAATAAAAATTTTAACCTTTAGACTATAAAACAAATGGTATCGTTCAGCGTATACTCCAGAAACGTTTGGCCTTTTCAAGCGTTTTCTAATAATTAAAGCTTTTCCTGAAATATTGCGGCTTTATATTTTAAAATATTAATTGCAAAACTTCTGTCCTTAAATTATGTACTATTCAGAAGTAATGATGACAGTTAGCCGACTACCACACGGGTTCGCCACCCATGACATACACACAATGCGACTTTTCTTAAAGTAAAATATTTAATAGGCTTCGAAAATGTTTACGATGTAATAATTTTGTTCTGCTTTTATTTACTAATAAAAAATTCCAGTTCCAACAGGTTACACCAAAATCACTGTTAACATATATACTTACATAGCTGCCAACTCCCACCTATCCTCCGGAATATGTGGATTAATTTGACGGGTTAACCACGTTTCGTATCAGAAAATTTTTCTGATAAATGTTTATTTATCTGTCAGGTCATCAAGTTTGAAACTTGGGACTACGAATGGGCCAGATTACCAAAGGAAAAATCTTCAACCAGTAAATTTTAATAGAAATTTCCATCTTAATGTAAAAATGTATGGCTCTGTATAAACGCCATATTCATTAAAAATCGGGCAAAAAGCGGTTCTACTTTTACTTACTAATAAAAAATTCCAGTTCCAACAGGTTACACCAAAAGCACTGTTTACATATATATTTACATAGCTGCCAACTCCCACAAATCCTCCGTAATATGTGGATTAATTTGACCGGGTTAACCACGTTTCGTATCAGAAAATTTATTTGATAAATTTTTATTTATTTATCAGGTCACCAAGTATGAAACATGTGATGACAAAAGGGTCAGATTACCAAAGGGACAATCTTCCACCAGTAAATTTTAATAGAAATTTTCATCTTATATAAACGCCATATTCATGAAAAATTACGAAATTTCTATTCTTTTTTACTGGTGGAAATTTGCTCCGCAGGTAATCTGGTCCTTTTGTAATAACAACTTTCATACTTGATGACCTAATAATTTCAGGGTTCTACATGGGTCATTCCATGTCAGTTCAGGCAGGCATGTAACCCACCATCACAGATTTTGATGAAACTGCGTGTGTTTGTTCCTTTTATTAAGATATGATTCCCAGTATTTTTTTTTACTCCTTGGTCAAATAGTTTCTGAGAAAAAAAATTGTCAAAATTTTGAAAAACTGCCATCAGTTGGCATTCTTGACTGCTCGATTTTCAAATGTAGCATGACATAAATATGATCATATTTCAATATCTATTCCACAAATTATCTTCAAATAAATTATGCATAATATATAGGGTACGTATTTTATGAAAAAAAATACTGTTACGCTTATATAACATATTAAGTGTGTCTAAAAAAATGTTTAATCTTTGAAGTCGTGATTTTTTTATGAAAAATAATGCATTAACTAAAATAGCATTATTAACAAAAGGCGGTATTTTTATTAAATTTATTTTTTGTGGGGGATATACTTAAAGGTGTCCTTTACCTGATTCTGAAATAAAAGTAGTGGGATTTTGGGTGTTTTTAGTAGTATTTCATATTTAAAAATATTTTGAGGCGTATTTCAAATCAAATCAAGCAGAGTCATTCCATGTCAGTTCGCCTAACAAGGAGAGGGTCCGAGGTTGGTCTCACGGAATCCAGCGATCCTTTGTACATTGATAGAGTATAGTTAATAGATAAACATATCAACAGGATAAAGTGCAATATTCAGGAGGGTCCTAAAAAACGAGCTCCAAAGTTCACCCATTATTGACTCTTTAGTATATAACCGGATAAATTACTACCGCTTGCGAGAGGCTCGGTAGTACAGTTGGCAGCGCGCCAGACTTTTAATTTTCTCCTTCTGGGACGTCTGCGGGTTCGGTACTCCAAAAAGCTTTTTTTTTTTTCAGACAAAATAATGATCAGTTATTTTCAAACCATAATTAAAAAATATATATCTAATTCTTTAAAGTTAGACAAATATTGATAAAAATATGCTTCTGCACGCACACACACACTTATATATATTATGTGCTTATTAATTTACAGAGACATTGCCGCTTTATGGATCTAATGGGGGGAAAAAGGGAAAATAACTGAATTATTCAGTCGACAAAATTTAATTTTATTCACATTTATTTATAGACTTTTGTATGAATAGATACCTGTTGTTTTCAGCGAAGTAAATTAAAATACGCTACATAAAATTAAAATATGCTATTTTACTTTTATCTTGTCAATTTAAAATGTTATAATTTTTCTTTTTTTTTCTTTTTTTAATTTTTAAAACATAATTACTTTTTATCATGGGATCTCATGTTTGGAATTAGAATAACTGTTTTCGGTTAAAAACCTTGTACGTAGATTTGCAGGTGGTTTTTAAGCAAAACAAGTACGCTATAGAAAATGAACAGGGTGAGTTTAAAATGTTTACCTTTCTTTTGTTGAAATTTAAGCACCCATCTGCCGCAGAGCGAATGAGTACGGCATTTTGTTTTTAAAGTTTTGAAGTGATTAGACGTTGTTCTTTATTATAGTGTCATAATTAAAATGAAAAAAGTTATTTTGTAAAAAATGTCTAGTGAAGAAGCTTCTAAATTTACAAATATTGAAAAGCGAATTTCATAATACACAATTCATAGCGAATCATCAAAATTGATATTAAAAGATGTAGTCGTGTATTACGCAGTTACTCTCTGAAAATAATTTAATTTCATCGGAGTCTTCAGACGCTATTTCTTGTGAAGCCAAGCTTATTGGGAATGAACTTTTTCACAATAATCTAGAATGTGATAGAAAAACTTATAGTTGAAGCACAGCTTTGGTAAAACCAGGCGACGTTTATTTGTATAGGCAGGTGAAAAATATGATTAAGCGGTTACGAAATTGTAATTGTTTAATTGAACAGAAAAGAGAAATTAATTCTCGCTAGGATTGTATAAAAATTCATTCAATTGTGCATTATCAACTCTCTTCACCTATATTTTGTAACATGATAAAATACGCCTGGCATGCATCGAAACTTTCACATAAAAGAATAATATTTATGAATGTCAATGAAGTGTGTTTTCCAAATGATCTTTTTAAAACGCCTTGTTCCTGTAAAAACACTTCTTTTATTATTCGTGCACGCTGTCGCAAAAGTTTCTGTTTCATATGTTTTTATCATAATTATCATCCCGGTTCCTGCCCGTAATCAGAACCTCAATTTTAATAGAACACATTTATTTTTGTAGTACATAGTATAGACAGAAATGTAAAATAAGTTTAAATAAGTGTAAAATAAGTGTACGTCATTGTGAAATATATGTAAGTAATTGTAAAATAAATATAAATGATTGGAAATAAAACTAAATATAAAATTTACAAAAATGTTGAATGCAAAAAAATACGTATATACTGCATAAGATTCTTGCTTTTTTTTTCATTATATCCATAAGGATTCAATAAAACTGTCTCTCTCTGTAAATAAATAAATATGTGTGAATGCGCCAATATTTATATTTGTCTTACATTTAAATAATTATATATATTTTTTTAAATTGTGGTTCAAAAATAATTTATCATTATTTTGTCGGGGGGAAAAATCTCGTTGGAGGATCGAACTTGCAGATATCCGTAAAAACGAAAATTAGAAGTCTGGCGCGCTGCCAACTGTGCTATCGAGCCTGTCGCAAATGAACTTAATTTATCCGATTATATACTAAAGAGTCAACTGGGTGAACTTTGGAGCTCGTTTTTAACGGCCCCCCTGAATATTGCACTTTATCCTATTGATATGTTTATCTATTGACAATACTCTATCAATGTACAAAGGATCGCTGGATTCCGTGAGACCAACCTCGGACCCTCTCCTTGTAAGACATTTAATTCACTGTCACAAATTTCAATGAAACTGGGTATGTTTATAGCTCCTTTTATGACAGGATCAAGGAAATTAAAGGTGATTACAAGTAAAATATTTTTTAAGATAAAAAAAAAATATCTAAATTTTGAATTTTTTTAAAAATGTTTTTAATGACAGATCTATATTCAAAGACTGCATAAAAAAAAAGTCATTTCAATACAAAATCACTAAATAAGTTTCAAATAATGTATATGTGACAAATAATGTAGGCAGATTATTATTTATTGTTGTTTGTCATGTTTAAATGCTAAGAGTGTGTTTAATCTTGTGAATTCTTAAAATCAAGAATTTTGTGAAAAATAATGTGTTATAATAATAATAAAGGACTTTACGTTGTAATATCGATACAAAACAAATAGGTGTTGCTATCCAACGTACAATTTATACACAAGTTTAACATAAAACTCTACGTTTCGGTTTATTCTTTAAAACCTTCATCAGGAGAAAAATTTTCTAAAATATAAATCGACAACAAACTCTTTACATGCTACATTTTGAAATCAATTCAAAATTCAAAACATTCTAACGGAAACCTCTTACTCCTATTTGGGAGTAAGAGGTTTCCGTTAGAATGTTTTGAATTTTGAATTGATTTCAAATTGTAGCATGTAAAGAGTTTGTTGTCGATTTATATTTTAGAAAATTTTTCTCCTGGTGAAGGTTTTAAAGAATAAACCGAAACGTAGAGTTTTATGTTAAACTTGTGTATAAATTGTACGTTGGATAGCAACACCTATTTGTTTTGTAATAATGTGTTAATCAAAAATTTATTATTAACCGAAGGCAGGCTGTTATTACTTTTTTTAATTGTACGTAAAAATATCTTTTCAATAGTTATAAAATAAAAATAGTGAAAATATGAGCAATTTTAACAAAATTTTCATAAAATGTGAATGTTTAATGATAAATATTGAAGCTTTTCATGCTAAGATGTACTAAAATGACTACGATATCGTGTATTTCTACTCTTGCTTAAATATAATACATACAATAATAAAATAAAAAATATTATTTACAGCAATAAAAATTAAATTAAATAGTACCAGTTCCTTTACCAACACTACATTGCTCAACAGCCGACTTAAAATCAACAGCCTACTCTTATTGAAAAATACTTTCAACTGTTCAAATAATAAATAAACTGCATTTAAAAATTTTAATATCAACTTATTATCTTAAGACGATAATAATAACTAAACAACATGATGAATTTATAAATCAGCTTTTAATTGAAAAGTCATGAAATGGTCCCTTTAAATATTGTTGTTCATCGAGTCAATCAAAACAAATTATATAAAAAAAAATAGTGAGCCTAATATGCTGACTGCAATGACACTTCTAACAAAACTAATTAATTCATTACCATCTGAAATCAAACCCGAAAGATCAAAAAGAAAAAAAAATCATCTGTAGTGTGAATGTGACATACTCAGTGGTTGTTGAGATAGGAATGTCTTTGTGACATTTTCACCTGTACTTCAATAAAATATAAACATGTAAGCTTTTTTCATTCATCCAAATTAAGTAAAACAATTATAAAATTTTGTTGTCATTACACCAGATGTTAAATTTTTCGTTACATACTATTAGATAAGTTCTTTACTTTTAGACATTATTGACATAATATCATAAAATTTACTATATGTATTTTCTATAAGTGTATAAGCAATATATATATGCTTTATTAAACATAAATGAATAATTTTTAAATAATTTGTTTGAGAACAGGGATATATATACACACATATATATGTAGAAAATTCATCTTTCAGCAATAGTGTGATGAAATAAATCAAATTACCGTAATTTCCGGTGTATAGCCCGCGGATCAAACAATCGTGTTTCGACCCAGAAATTTTTTAAAATAAAATGTAACTTTTTAGATCACAGTAAATATTGGTCTTCAAATACTGAATAAAATTTCTGGGTCCAAATTGAATTGTTTGATCTGCGGGATATACACCCGAAATTACGGTACATATCATTAGAAACTGAATAAAGTTACAAAAGTGCAACTCATTAAGTTTTAAATATTTTTTCAGACATAGTTATTTGAAAGATATAAATATAATGGATTATGCATTTTTTGCATATATTTAAAGCACAATACGTCAAAATTTTCTTCAAAAGAGTGAAATTTGGTATTTTTTTTCAATATTAGCAGCTCAATGCTAAATTTTCAATATTAACAGCCAAATATGAGTTTAAAGATTAGGACTGTCATTTTGAAAATTTCTATTGGGCGGTGAGGAGCTAGTGATTTTTCTCTTTTTTGGAAAGGGATAATTGTTCTTCGCCCTAGAAGTTTTACTAAAAAACAATATTGTTTATTTTTTCCTTAAGAAACGAACATAAAAGATAATTTGAAAAATAAAATAAATGTATAAATAAAAATATTTCCAGGGATGATACATTGGATAGGTTTTATATTTGAAAATATTGATAATTTTAAATATGATTTAAATACTACTAAAACCAACCAAAATCCCACTATTTTTATTTCAGATCCAGTTATAATGTAGTATTATGTACAATTTAAAATAAAAAAATTAGTCATAGAAACTCCGCCTCTGATTGATAAAGATTTTTTAATAATTTCATTATTTTTTGTAAAATATTTTTGATTTCAAAGATTATACAATTTTTTAGACACATTTAAATATTTTTTAACATCACAGCAATATTTTGTTTCATAATCTACATACTTTATTTACCTTGCTTAAATTATTCGAAGAAGATTTCTTTATTAGTTATTGAAATATGATTTTATATATAAAATGAGGCCTTTGAAAATTGAACAATCATTAATGGCAACTCGTGGCATTTTTCCAAAATTTTGATAATTTTTTCTCATATGTTCACTATTTTTATTTTATAACCATTTAAAAGATATTTTTACGTACAATTTAAAAAAAGCAATAACACCCTGCCTTCGGTTAATAATAAATTTTTGATTAACACATTATTTTTGACAAAATTCTTGATTTTAGAAATTCATAAGATAAAAGACACTCTTAGTGTTTAAACGTGATAAAAAACAAGAAATAATAATCAGCCTACATTATTTGTCACATATACATTATTTGAAACCTATTTAGTGATTTTATATTGAAATGACTTTTTTTTTTTTTTTTTTTTTTTTTTTAATGCAGTCTTTGAATATGGAACTGTCATTAAAAAAATTTTAAACAATTTTTCAAAATTTTGATATTTTTTATCTTAAAAAATATTTTACTTAGGATCAAGAAAATTAAAGGTGATTACGTCTTAAAATAAGCTATAAACAAACCCAATTTCATTGAAATTTGTGACAGTGATTAAATGGCTTAGGGGAACTGATATGGAATGACTCTGCTTGATTTGATATGAAATGCACCTCAAAATATTTTTAAATAGGAAATACTACCAAAAACACCCAAAATCCCACTATTTTTATTTCAGAATCAGGTAAAGGACACCTTTAAGTATATCTCCCATAAAAAATAAATTTAATAAAAATACCGCCTTTTGTTGATAATGCTTTTTTTGTTAATGCATTATTTTTTATAAAAAATTCACGACTTCAAAGTTTAAATATTTTTTTAGACACACTTAAAATGTTATAAGCGTAACGATATATTTTTTTCATAAGCTGCGTACCCTAAATATTGTGCATAAATTATTTGAAGGTGATTTGTAGAGTAGATATTGAAATATGATTATATATATGACATGCTACATTTGAAAACCGAGCTATCAAGAATGCCAACTGACGGCAGTTTTTCAAAATTTTGACAATTTTTTTCTCAGAAACTATTTCACCAAGGAGCAAAAAAAATTACTGGTGATCATATCTTAATAGTAAGAACAAACACACGCAGTTTCATTAAAATCTGTGATGGTGGGTTACATATTGATATTTTACTGCCTGATTTGACGTGGAATGCCCCACATGGAATTAATTTCTTATTATTTTTCATGGCATTAATTAATTATGGATCGAAACGAATTAAACCTGTGTCAATTTAGCTCACATTTTACGGAATATTAGTGGGAACAAGGCACCTATGTATTTATCCTGTGTTTTTGAGAGTAAACTTGTACTAGAATCACTACCACCTGAATACTAGGCCTGAGCACTGACATAAAGATGGCGGCTGTCGTAAGCGGATTTCTTTCAGCGTTTGTACGGTCCCTTAAATCTGAATAACAATGATTTTTTCCACCTTATTTTTTCTCAGATGAAATACGTAAAAAATAGTTTTTGTAAAATACCGATGTCTAAATTCAGGGGACCTTACGAACGCTTAAAAAATTTCGAAATGGAACAGCCGCATTTTTGTGTCAGCGCTCAGACCTAGTATTCAGGGGACGATGCTAAAAGCACCATTATTATTATATATATAACAGCGCTAAGTGTATAACAGTTCCGGAGTGAACACATCCGGACACCGATAATCGCGCTCATCCGCGAAAAATAAAAATATCGCGGCCATGTTAGGCTTAAGCATTCCGATCACGTGAATAAGGCCCGTTCGACGTATAATAATCCACGTTGTATCACATCTGTTCTTCTTTATTTTCTCTAAAAGCTTCAAACACTATACAATTATAATGATTTAAGTTCTAATTTCAGGGCTCCCAAATGGTCTGCCAACTGATTACCAATAAATTTTAACAGAAAATTTTATGGTAGGTTTGCGCTAGAATTAACTTTCAAAGGTGATTTCGGGGTGGTTTGTAAGAAAAATCTAAAAAGAAAATTTTTCTAAAAAAATATTGGTATTCAGTTGGCGGACCATTTGGGAGCCCTGTAATTTAAAAATACCCAGCTACCAACAGCAGGTTATCGATATAAACAGACGAATACCGTTGCCATTTATAAGCACAAATTCTAAATCTAGAAACAAATGAACGACTCTTTGAGCGTTTCATTAAAAAAATAGCGTTTGACATCCGATTCTGCTCTTAAAATATTTGTAAAAGTATATTAAAGCCTTTAAATATTTTGAAATGCGTTTTTCACATTTACATACCGACTTATGTTTTGTGTAAAAACTGAGTTAATTATTTTATATAAACAATATAGCGGTTTCATGTATGAACTACGCTTTATTTCAACGTTCTTTTGGCGCCATCTCTCAGCAATGAATAAATGTTTTCGTTATGTAATTTTAAAATTTCATTCAATATAAATAAATGATGGAACTTTTAACTGAAATTATACTTTTTAGGGTTTCGTTCATCTGACGAAACCGTATTCGTCTCGCTCCTCTGTCTGTCTGTCTGTCTGTCCGTCTGTCTGTCCGTCACAGAGCCCGTTCTCAGAAACTATACATGTTGGAAACATGAAATATTGGGAACATATAGCTGAACACCTCACATCATACGACAAATCATAAAATTTTGAAAAAGTCGTACATTTAACACTTTGGGCTCCCGCACGTGTATTTTAAACAATTCTTTGTAAGTGAGCTCCTAATTATGTTGGAGACATGAAACTTTGGGTACTTATAGCTGAACACTTCACATCATACGACAAATGATAAAATTTTGAAAAAGTCGTACATTTAACCCTTTGGGTTCCCGCATGCGTATTTTAAACAATTCTTTCTAAGTGAGCTCCTAATTAGTTTGGAGACGTGAAATTTTGCATACTTATAGCTGAACACCTCACATCAAACGACAAATCATAAAATTTTGAAAAAGTCGTACGTTTAACCCTTTGGTGTCCCACATGCGTATTTTAAACAATTCTTTCTAAGTGAACCCCTAATGATGTTGGAGACATGAAATTTTGGGTACTTATAGCTGAACACCCCACATCATACGACAAATGATAAAATTTTGAAAAAGTCGTACATTTAACCCTTTGGGCTCCCGCATGCGTATTTTAAACAATACTTTCTAAGTGAGCTCTTAATTAGTTTGGAGACGTGAAATTTTGCATACTTATAGCTGAACACCTCACATCAAACGATAAATCATAAAATTTTGAAAAAGTCGTACATTTAACCCTTTGGGCTTCCACATGTGTATTTTAAACAATTCTTTCTAAGTGAGCTCCCAATTAGTTTGGAGGCGTGAAATTTTGCATACTTATAGCTGAACACCTCACATCAAACGACAAATCGGAAAATTTTGAAAATGTCATACGTTTAACCCTTTGGGGTCCCACATGTGTATTTTAAACAATTCTTTCTAAGTGAGCCCCTAATCGGGTTGGAGGTGTGAAATTTTGCATACTTATAGCGGAACACCTCACATCCAACGACAAATCATAAAATTTTGAAAAAGTCGTGCATTTAACCCTTTGGGGTCCCACACGTGTATTTTAAACAATTCTTTCTAAGTGAGCCCCTAATTATGTTGGAGAAATGCAATTTTGGGTACTTATAGTTGAACACCTCATATCAAACGACAAATCATAAAATTTTGAAAAAGTCGTGCATTTAACCCTTTGGGGCCCCACACGTGTATTTTAAACAATTCTTTCTAAGTGAGACCCTAATTATGTTGGAGACATGCAATTTTGGGTACTTATAGTTGAACACCTCACATCAAACGACAAATCATAAAATTTTGAAAAAATCGTACATTTAACCCTTTGTGCTCCCACATGTGCATTTTAAACAATTCTTTCTACGTGAGCCCCTATTTAGGTTGGAGGCGTGAAATTTTGCATACATATAGCTCAACACCTCAGATCTCAAGTCAAATAAGAAATTTTGAAAAAGTTTTATGTTTAACCCTTTCAACTCCAGCTTGTTTATTTTTAGCCATTCTTTCTAACTGAGCCCCTAATTGAATTGGAGGTTTGAAATTTTGCATACTTATTGCAGAACACCTGAGGCCAGTCGATAAATCATAAAATCTTGAAAAAGCCTTACGTTTAACCCTTTGAGCTACTACATATGTATCTGAAGCAATTCTTTCTAAGAGAGCCCCTAAGTAAGTTGGTGACATGAAATTTTGCATACGTATAGCTGAATGCCTCAAATTTTCAAAAAGTCTTTTATTATTTACCCCTCTGGGCTCTAACTTGTGTATTTTAAGCAATTTTTTCAACCTCCGCCCTTTTAACCCGGGGAGAAATTTTCCAACTTTTGCCGACATCCCTTTGACCATTCTTTCATATTATGCACCATAGCCTTACATATTTTAGTTCTATTTTTTTCCGCCAGGTGGGCCTACTTATCTCGGTTGCTATGGGCCCAATCCCCTCGAGTAATATATCTACGGATAGTATGTAAAACGGATTTTCGTTCGGATACAGGTTTGTTTAGAATCAAGTGCGCCCCCTGGTTTTGAAATGTGGAATTAACAGATTTTTCAAAAGGATGAAGTGTTTTGAAAGGAATATTAAACGAAACCCTCTGTGCGATCTGTGATCACACTTACCCACTTGTTTATTTAAAAATATACACCGGACGTTATGATGTAATTCGAGATCATTTTTTAAATGTTTTCGTTATGTAATTTTAAAATTTCGTTCAATATAAATAAATGATGGAACTTTTGACTGAAATTATACTTTTTTATTTTAAAATATACACAGGACGTTATGATGTAATTCGAGATCATTTTTCAAATGTTTTCGTTATGTAATTTTAAAATTTCGTTCAATATAAGTAAAAGGAAATTTTTTTAATGTTATGACACCTTTGATAGAATTAAAATTTTGTTTTATTAATTTTTTTAAGAGGTTAACATTCATCCGCTTTTTTAAGAATTTTGTTTGCATTATAAATAAAATGATTTTTTTTCCCAGGTGTTATGAAATATAAGATGTTATCATGATTGCATTAGTATGAGAAAATTATTTTTTCACATTCTCTTATTAAATTACAATTTTGTTTTCACTCTAAGGTTATATTCAAATTTTACATCATAATTTAACTTTTTTTTTTTGTTAAAAATCAAAATTTTATCTGCATTGATGTAATTAATATATGTAGTACATGGCATTGTATATTCCTTACATATTAATAACATTTGATAAGAAATGTAAATTTTATTTTCAATACAAGCAAATTTCAAATGGATATAAGCTAAGCTCTTAAACATTAATAAAATTAAATTAAAATTTTACGAATGAAATAATAATAATAATTTTGATTTTGTCATTTTCTACAATGCAAACCCTTTAATAATAAAACCTTCATTCTGTTTGTTTGTATGAAATCTTATGAAAATGATACGCAGATCAACATTCCGTCATTTTTGACGAGGTTATATACTAGTTTATACATATTTATCCTACGTTTTTGGACGTAAGCTTGTACTGGAATACACCTTGATTAAAAGTAAAGCTCTCCGTTGTGTTTTATTTTGCATCAAGAATTTACATTCGCGAATTCAGGTTACTACAGGTGCGTTTGTGCTGCTCTTTCGATATACTTTTTTTTTAACTAGAAACATTTAATAAAAATAACGGAAATGTTGATGATTAACTACGGAACGCTCCACTGAAAAGTGTGTAACCTTCCTGTGAAATGCATATAAACTTTCCTGATGTTTTAGAGGAAGTTTGCTGATATTTCTGCGGAACGCTTTAGAATTACTCGGTAATCTTCCTGTTACTTCCAAGAAACATTCCTTGCAAATACTGGACAACGCACATTTTTTCCAAGGAACACTCCTAGATATTTTGTTAATGTGTTAGATCACGGATGACTTTCTTTTTACGACAAGGGTGGAGAACGCTTGTACCAGCCAGTTATTTTTACCAGTACATCTGAAAGCAATCTTCAACTTATTTAATTACAAAAGCTCCGCGAAACCCTCACTCTACCGTCTTTATCCTTCTGAATTCTCATGATATCGACTGACCTTTTTATATAAATTGTGCTATATAGTTGACTACTAAAATATGCATTAAAAGGTTTGTTAGTCTTATCGCAAGCTCAATTAAAAAGTATATTATTAGGTTGAGCAAAAAGTTCTGGGAAATTTTTAATCTAATAGTTACCAGAATTTGTATCGAAAATATATGTGTACTAGTGGTATATCTATAATAGAAGTTCAGGAATTCGATTATGGCCTCTTTCGGTCAATGCAACACTTTTTCAAGGGCCGTTGATTTGAATCCTTTAATGAAGTTGAAGAAGCATGTCAAGAGTGCAGTGTTGCCGGTGGGCTACTTTTTTTTTAATTCAGGTTTCTTGATTGCCACCACTTTTTTGAAACGGTAAAATTCCCATTGTTTTTGCCTTAATTAATATGTCATTAAATAAGGCACACTGTACCATTCATAAATGTATGGGATAGTGCAGAGTCTTGTTAAAACACGTACGGCCACCCACATGTTACAGAAGTATTTTAGTGCTTTCAGGGGCACGAAGTAATAATGCTTGAATTTCTGTTTAATTACATATATATTATAAAGTACATATGTACTCCATGCCTTATTTGACGAATAAAAAAATTTCTGATGGGGGGATTTTTTTGTGGGTGGTGGCTAGACGTTCTAGCCACCGCGCACTTAGGTAACTTTTTTTACTTGACATCAGAAAACCAATATTCACATATTTAAGGAATACAAATTATAATTTTGCTATTAAAATGTAGTTAGGAGGACAAATTTTGATTTTGATTCATTATACAATATAAAATGCAATACTTACTAACTTTTTTTTTTAATAACAAATTAATTTACTCACAACTTATGCATACAATAATACAAAAAATTTTAAGATATTAAAACTGTTTAAAATTAGTTTGTAAACAATTTTTCATTAGTTATCATAAGAAAACATAAATTAACATATTTAAGGTATAAAAATTATAATTATGATATAAAAATATACTTATAATAATAAATTTTGGTATTGATCAATTATATAATATAAAATACAATAATTGCTTACCTTTTTCTTATAACGAAATAATCAACTGATAAATTATAGATAAAAGAATATAAGCATTTAAAAAATATTAAGTCTGTTAAAATCAGTTTGTAAGCAGTTTAAAATCAAAGTTCAACACGTTTTATGAAAATATATCTACTTTGCATGATATTTTTGAAAACAAGTATCCCCTGTTGCTTGCATGCATAGTGGCACATTGCATTCTTTGCATAACCAACGCGATCGATGCACATCTTTTTTTGTGCTACAAAGAGCACATCTTCTATATAAGCCATTTTCCGTTTTGACAGGAATATGTTTTGCATATTCAGTTCGTTCATCTACAGAAATTTGTGGTTTGTGCTGTTTTACAGGAACAGATTTGGAACTTGAGGAACGTCTCTTTATGGGTTTTTTTGTACCGACTAATAAAAGTTCACGAATTATTTCACGCCTGAAACTTTTCATAGTTTCAAAATCACTGTTTTTTTCAGGAAGCATATTGTAAATGATATACGAATTTACAACTGTTGCATCTAAGAAGTGGAAAAAAAGTCTATGCCACCATTTATGACTCTTCCTATCAATTTCGTATAAGCTTTTCAGGTGATCAAACCTATCAACAAATCCCATGTTTTTATTGTAATCAATAATAGCTTGAGGGCATGATACCAGATTTATTTGACCATCCCTTTCTTTTCTCTCAACATTTGTAATGTTTGTTGCATTTTCCAAAGAAGATAATATGCATACACCTCGTTTATCTTTCCATCTAAGACAAATTATACCGTCTTCACTTGACGCCCAGTCAAAATCTCCCCTTGACAAGTCCTTTTCCACCTTTAAGTTTTTCGGCAAATTTATCCTTGTCATGTTCACTGTTCCACAAGCGAATATGTTTTTTGTTTCTAAAAATTTGAATAAATTATAACTAGTAAAGTAGTTATCCATAAATAGTTTATGGTTGTTACCATATATTGGTTCACACAAAGTGCGAACAACTCTTTCTCCCAAATTCCTTTCTACAAGATTGCTAACCTTACCTGTGTAAACTTCAAACTGGCTAGCATATCCGCTTTCATTACAACGCATCCATACTTTATAGCCTCTCTTTATCGGCTTCTTAGGTAAATATTGTTTCAAAGAAGAACGTCCTTTGAATTTGACCATTGATTTGTCAATAGCTTGATTTTGAGAGGGCCTATATAATGAAAGAAACTTTTCTGATAAATGATTTAAAAATGGGCGTAGTTTGTATAACTTATCATAATTATCAGTTCCTTTTTTTGGTTGCAAAGAATTATCATTAATATGCAAATGGGACAAAATCCACCCGAAACGTTTTACTGACATTTGTTGCGATATATATTGATCATGCAAGTCGGGAGAGCTGGACCAATAATCTCTATAGCTTGGTAAACGTTTTATTCCCATGAGTAGATTTATTGCAATAAATCTTAAAAATTCATCAATATCTAATGCAGTGAAAGATTTTCCCAACTGTGTAGCATATAAATTTGATTGAAAGACTATATCTTTCAATAATTTCATGCTAATAAACATGAAAAATATTCCAAGTGGTGTTGGATTTTCAACATCTAGGATCTCAGTTGCAGGACCACTTTCTTCAATGAATTCTGGAACAGAGCGGCTTCTGAAATTTTTGCTCCAATTTACACCTCCTCTGGAACAACTAGGGCTTTCTAATTCATTGATTTGTTCATCTTCAGAACTGGAAGAAATTTCTTCTTGAGGTAAATTTTGAATATATTCTTCCTCACTATCACTGTTGTCAGACACAGCAGATTCATCATCTGAAGGTAATTCTTCAAATAGAGCAATAGCCTCATCTAACGATAAGCCTTTTCTAGGCATTATTGCTAATATATCAAATTATATCAATTTTAAGTATTTATAAAATGTATGAAATGAAAACAAGTAAATTAGAATGCTACAGAAATAAAATCTATCTCGGAAAAGCACGATATAAGAACGAGAGTGAAAGACAACCTCAGTCTGAGCTCTAAACAGAAAAACTGAACTGTTTTCTATAAAAGCCTCTTATCTCCTTGATTTTTCATTTTTTTTATTTACATTCCACCATTCCCCTTTGTTTATATTCACCACCCTTCAATAACACAAATTCCGCCTCTCTGTTTATCGCAAAGAGAAAGAAACGCAATTCCGTTCCCCAGCAGAACAATAATTTTCCTAAGAGGGCGGTGGCTAGACGTTCTAGCCACCACAGAATTACTCTCAAAAATCAAACTAAAATTATTTATCCTAGATTGTGTGTTACTCTAATGCATTGAAAAGGTCAATAACAGTATATATACGCTACCATAGTTTTTTTATACATAAAGCAATTAAAGAAATTGAGAATAAATAAACTTCGAAAATTTTTCTCTCGACATGATCATTTCAAAAAATTTTTTCATATTATGTTTAAAAGCTGGGTTAGTGCTGCCATCTCTGTTTTCATTTTATAAGTATTGGCTGACTTTTCGTATAGGTGGTTAATCAATCTAGCCACTGCACTCCTAGAGAAAAATTTCTAAAGTTGGTGGATAGACGTCCTAGCCACCGCCCCTGAAAGGGTTAACACCTCGGTATAAGCAACGGCGTGGACTCAGGCACCTCGAAGAAAGAAACGTGGAGCCATCAATCTTCTTCGCTTCTCAGGACCCCACAGAATCATCAATGAGGCTAAAAATATTCTGCAAATGTCTGTCAGAACCTCTTCGGGGATTTTACACCATCACCGATCATTTTGCGGTTCACTTTCTTAACCTGGACAAAGTTTTTCTCATTGGAAAGAAACAAGAACATTCCTGGCTCCTCTAGATGTTTCAGCTTGTTAAGAAAACGCTTGTTTATAGTCAGGCGGTTATCCCTGGTTCTGTCGGGCAAGAACTGTACTCTCCTCATCATGTACGACCTCTAACGAATGTCCTCATGAATCACACATCAGAGTTTGGACTCATCAAACAGTGTTGCCAGATGGGGACTTTTTAATTCAGATTATTTGTCTCTCACCACTTTTTTTAAAATAGTGTAATTCGCCTTATTTTTCAGAATTGTTAATCTATTTTTAAATAGGTCGAATATTTCTATTTCAAAAAAGCGGTGACAATCAACAATCTGGCAGCACTGTCATCAACCTGCATCTCCCTAGCGAGGGCCCTCATCGACTTCGTAGGATTTTCATCGACTTGACTGACAAATTCCGATGTCGATTATTTCATATTGCTGACAATGTCATTTCCTGCATGAAACGTTTGCCCCATGAAACCTGGCAGCCTTCATTTCCCTTCTTACATTAAGCCGTTCGGGACCGTGGGTGCATATATGCACCCTCAAAAAGAGCAAACAGAATTTGTTTTAGGCACCAGAAAAAAATAAAAGTAATATTTAGTTTTTTTTTTTTAATTAGAGCCTTTTCATGATTGTTTAAATAAAGGTAACTTTTTTTTAAAAAGTGGTGCCAACCGAATAAAATTTGTGCAAAAGCCACCGGTCGCGAAGGGGTTAAAGACGAATGACCCGGCGAGTTTCAAGAATGTGGCAATCTCTGAATCGAAGTGTTCTTCTGCCAATGAGCCAATGACAGTATGCCTCTTCATTTCCTCAGTTAGTCTAGGTTATGACATGTTTACATGTAACAGAAAAAGATTTCTAACTATGATATACGGAGTGATATTTCACCTATAACGAGTGTTCACAGATACCTGACACCGCCTGTATGTCCCCCCGCTCTTCAAGTGGTTAAAGGGTTAAATGTCCTAGTTATCAAAACTTCGCTGAAGAATACCGGATTCAGCATGTTTTTTTCATTCCTGAAATTTCAGAAGACTTTGTCAAATATTTCTCTCGATATGCGACAAAATGTCATGTCTAAAATCGAAAATATCAGTGAATGTTGGCCACATTGTGTATATTGAAACTATTTTTCGAAAAACCTATGAAGTTTTAACAAACTTATCAATTTTTAACTGAAATCTATTTTTAGCAGCTTCAAATATGCGAATCCAAATTGACAGTCCATTTTGCTAAGTAGTTTTTAAGTTTTCTAATTTCTTTTCAAACGATTAAAAATCATACTTTAAACCTCCATATTTCCTGAACTACTGGACTGAATGACTTCTTTTGGTATCCAAATGTAAGATTCACTGAAAAATCCAATATGATGTCAAAATTAGGTATTAGTATTCCATTTATTATTTTAGTTTGTTAAAATTTCTATATGTAGATGACCTCCTAAACAAAATTTAAGCATAGCATTAATTAGTAGATGTTATTATTAGTCAATTAGTACTAGACACATTACGTTCATCCCTTTCAGGGGCAAAGCACTTCTATGCGTAAAATGTTGAAATCATTGAATGAGACCGAAATTTAAAAACAAATTTACTTCAAAATATATAAAAGCATTTTTTCGCGTACTTGATAAATGGAAAATTTTCATTCCAAAATTCTGGTGCCAGTGTGGCATTTAGGAATTAAAATTAAAAGGTCCAAAAATGAACCACCGTCCTTCAAGGTATTATACGATGATTTACGGCAGAGTGATCATAATTTCCAGCGTATAATCCACGAATCAAACAATTTTGTTTCGACCCAGAAATTTTATTTGATAAACTGTAACTTCTTCAATTGCGGTAAGTATTTCACTGGAATTATTAAATAAAAATTCGGGGTCCAAACATGATTGTTTGATTCGCGGATTATACGCCGCAAATTACGGTAGTATTTTCTTTTTTTTTTTTTTTTTCGGGGCTGTACAAATGAAAGTTTTATCATTTTTTTTTTCTATAAAAGGTTGTCGAGGCAGTTAGAATTTTATCATTCCGAAGAAAGGGTTACTTAAAAAGTACAGAAAATCATTTTTTAAATAAGACTCGGAGAAACAGCAGTATATATAATGAGCGATATAACAAGGGAAACATGTTTTGTAATATATTTTATAGTCGTGTTTTTAAGCAAAAAAAAAATTTTTGAACTATTAAACAAGAAATAATGAATACATTTTATGTAATAATTTTTTATTTCATCTATGCTAAATAAATTTTAGTTAAATATTAACTTAGTACATTATTAACCTCTTGAAGGGCGATGGTTCATTTTTGGACCACTTAATTTTAATCCCTAAATGCCATATTGGCACCAGAATTTTAGAAAGAAAGTTTTCCTTTTATTAAGTACACGAAGAAAAGCTTTTACTCATTTTAAAATAAATCTGATTGTAAATTCTGGTGTTATTCAATCACTTTAGCATTTTACGAATAGAAGTACTTTTCCCCTGAAAGGGTTAACTTAATACATTATTAACAACAACTATTTCATGTTAAAACTTTTCTTTCTTGGCGTGAAAATATTTCTCGTCTTATTTTGTAGGAATTAATTTAGTGTTTTTGAGTATCACTATTTCCGAATAGAAATATTCGTTTTATTTAATCTCAGACTTTCTGCATGAAGTAAACCAAATATTTTTGTTTAGAAATAGTGTTACTAAAAATATTTGAGACTTGAAAAGTATACCAAGAGTGGTAATGCTCGCTATTAAATTTTTAAAAAGTATTTTCTTTTTTTTAATGAGCGAAATATGTTTGCAGAAGAGTTAAAAATATCTGTGATTTCATGCATTTTATTCTGATTTTAAAGTTAACATTCTTCAGGAAAATATTTAACTAAGATTGGGGTGCATAAATTGAAGGTAAGTGTAAAAGTTCACAAACATGTAAAAATATACTAGCTCGAAAGTTATTTTCATTATATCGCCATAAATCAAGGTAACACCGTTTTTTGACAGCTTTATAGGCAAAATCTGTTTTGCTTGGTTTCTCTTTCTGTCGATATATCACATCACTTTTTATTATTATTATTTGCAACATGGTAATAATTTCGAAGATAATTTTACTTTCTAAAAACAGCACAAGAAAAAATTTACATAGCTGGATCTATCGTAAAAAGTTTGGGAAAATATTCTTGAAAGTAAGATAATTTTTTTTCTAAATAAATATAGCAATTTTGATTAAACTTTAGTGGTATATAAACAGACATAGGGGAGACCGGAGCTAGTAGGTGCAGTTTTTAGTTATTGATTTTTATTAATTTTTTGTTTAAGTTTTTTAACAAAATTTCACTGCACTGTTAAAGCACAGACATTTGGCTATAAATACCCGGAGTTCTATGTTTGTAGCTTTTGTAGGTTGTGTTTAGAGGAAGCCTGAAGTAAGAGGAAAAATGTGTGCCAACCTACCCCGCCGCGGGGCAAGTTGCCTATACCTATGGGGTAAGTTGTCTCACGCTTCGTAAAAAGTTATTTTAAGCTCAAATAAGACACGTAGTTAAGAGAAATCAATTTTATTATTACCAGCAAGTTTAAACAAAGGAATTATCCCCGTACAATGTAGATTCTAAATTATATAGAGAAGAAAATAATGAATAAAGCATTAACATTGAGTAGCTTCTATCGTTCTTGATATTTGATATCATCAGAGTTACGGCTATCACAAATGTAAAATCGAGTTTCTCCGTTTGTGCAGGCCGCATGTGTTTATACACTGCATCGCACACACTTTTATCGGTGTTTGCTGTTTCTAAAGTACAGACACACACCAAATATTAACATTCCTCGTCATCTGAGATATTGTCAAGATTCGTGCTTCTCTCAATAACAAGTTCCCTTTTATTATAGGTGGAAACAATTTTTTCCTTATTATCTGTTTACCTTTGGCGAACTTTTTTTGTCGCCTTTATTTTCTTCTTTTTTGGATTCGATCATTTTTCCTCTCTAAAGCTTACTTTTCCTCTTTCAGTGCCTTCAGATTTGATGAATCTGTCTATATTTATGTGGCTGCCTTTTACCTACGCCTATTGTCCCCTATTTTCTTTTTTGATTATGTCTTTTTTATTAGTCTAACATCCTCAGAATATAATTATACAACATCCTAAGTCGAAATCAGAGGAGCTCCAGTGACTGCTGGAGATAGAACCAAAAAGGTGATACTGAATCTTTTGAACATCCAGCTTCTAGCCTATCATAGCTGAGTTATGAACATCATCACTCGTTTAAATTTCACTCTTTATAATTTTGAAATATAGGCCAGACTTCTCCAAGGAATATTAAAAGCTTTAATAGTTTGCCTAATAGATCGTCCGTTAATTATTACGACTTCCACATCATTTCTTATACTATTCTTTGGTGTGTTAACCTGTTCAGTTTTTCTTTGGTGCATGTTTTTTGAAAAAAAATAAAATAATTTATGAAACGGGATAAAGTAGCAGAAAATATAACGAAACAGTGTAACGTGGTTAGTTGGTGCACCAAGCCAACTTGCCCCGTGTGCAATGCGCCTACTAGCCCCATAACAAATTTCTTCACAAAATTAGAGATGTAACACTCTAAACATAAAAAATCCAAATAAATCACATATGGAATAGGTAGAGTGAATCATACGCTATGAAAAACAACAAAAATTAAATCGCAATTATTAAGATAAGTATTAGAAATTAGAAAAAGAATGAAGCAACAAAAAATTACTTATGAATGCAAAAAGAAGAAAAATCGTAATAAATGTCCACTGCACGTGGGTAACGCTGCAAAACTACAATGGGGATTGTAGAAAGTAAGAAGAAAGGTATTCTGTGACTGGGTGCGTCATCTGTCCATAAACAGACAAATTATGAGGACTACACCTACTTACGCCTGTAGACAACTAGCCCCGATCCCCCCTAATGTAAAAAAGTATAGCATTACTTAGTACGCTTTATTACTAATCAATTTGTACAGTCACAATTTATAGGGCTTGCCTCTAATAAATGATTATATGTTAAATGGGACTTGGTTCTAATGAAATAACATTTATTAAATGTGAACCAATATCTTATGAAATACATGACAAATTCTTCTCAAATTTCAAAACTATAAAGAACATATTTGATCTCATATTTTTTCTGCAAAGATTTCATACATACGGCAATTAGGGGGCAAAACATAAAATGAATAAAAAAATAATATTTGCGATGGCTCTATAAAATGCTCAAAATGACCTGTGTTCATTTGTGCACGGAAAAAACTGTTTTGTTCAAACAACTAAATTTTAGTTAATATAGCTCCAACCAAATATTTTGGTTAAAATGACCAAATTTTGGTTGGTCTAATAAAATGATTTGTTGAATTAACAAAACCATTTATTTAGTTTAACCAAAATTTGATAATTCAAATCAAAATATATGGTTGTAGCCATATTAACCAAAATTTTGTTGTTTCAACAAAACATTTTTTTCCGTGTGTAATAGGCTAGTTCCGTGGGTTTTCGTGGTGTAAGTCACAAGCTAATAACTGCTATGCTTGTTTTCGTCCGTTGTTTGCTTGCCTCTTTTCGTCCGCAGCCCTTTATATTACTCTTATTCCGACTCTTTTGCGGAAGACAGATTGAACAACAACAAAAAATTCAAAAATTAAAACCGGACACATTTAAAAGGGAAATTACACAAATTAAAGACACCAAAAACCTTTAAGGGAGGACTCAGGGCCCTGAAGCTACCGACCAACCACTGCTACGTCGAGCTTATTATTAGCTACCAACCGCCGTGGCGAGCGGCCTCTTTTCGTCCGCAGCCCTTTATTCTTCTACTTCTTCCGACTCTTTTGCGGAAGCAAGGTTCATAGGTCCCCAGCCACGTCCCGAGTGAAAGACACCCTAGCGAAAGCCAGGTTGAAAAAAAATCGAAAGTTGAAACCGGACAAATTTAAAAGGGAAATTACACAAATTAAAGACGCCGAAAAGCGGGAAGAGAGGACTCGGGACACTGAAGCTACCGAACGACTCTTGCTACTTCGAGCTTATTATTAGCCACCATTATTTTTTAAAAGTTTGCTTGGACTTATTAAATTAATGAGATATTTCCCATAAAATAAGTCACATTTTTCCATTCTAAAATACTGCTAGCCAAAAATCGTAGCATGTGACTTACATTGCAAGTACTCATGGAAATAGCCAATAGCATGTACACTCAAAGTCAAAAATTTAGAATAATTCATTTCATTTGTATTTGGAATTGCATTTAGCTTTGTTTCAGTGTAGTACAGTTGAAAAAGAACAACGTTTGATGTTTTAATAAATTTGCATGTAATAAAAGAAAATTAAAACTGTAAAAATATTAAATGTCGATTGAATATTGTATTTTTGTAAAATTATTTTCATTATTCAAAATATTAGAATACTAAAATAGGTGGTTCAAAAAATTAGAATACTTATTAATTTTCCTGATTGTTTCAGAAGGTTGCATAAATTAAGCATAAAATTAGCTTCTGCGGGATTTCTTCTTAAGTTATAAAAACGCTTTGCATCATCCTTGTTTTCCTTTTGTGTCAAACATGGGTCGTTCGTCCGACATAAGAGAGTTTACAAAGCCTCGTATTAATTGATTTTGATAAAAATGGTCGTAATCAGCAATATATCGCCAGTTACCATAGCTGCCAACATCTTACGCTTTTTTGTACCACAAAAATTTTATAGTAAATTTTGCTTTTTTAAATCGCCGTGGTCGACCGATTAAATAAGGCAAAAATTTCTATTAAATTTTTGTGCTAAAAAAAAGCGGGAGAGTTGGCAACTATGCCAGTTACTTAAAATTTTCTCAACCAAGTGTGAGTAGAGCAATAAATCAGCATTTTAACGACGGACATTTTGAAATCAAACATCTGAATAGCGGCCGAAAGCCAAAAACTACTCAGAGAGATGATAGAAAGCTAAAGAGTATTGTTAAAAAAAACCGGTTTAGAAGGGTAAGATATCGAAAGTGGAAAGAACACGGGTGTTCATGTGATTAAATCTACAACACTAAGGCGCCTCCATAAACTTGGGTTTTAATATCGTATAGGGGAGACCGGGGCTAGTTGGCTACAGGGGTAAGTAGGTGCAGTCCCCATAAATCGCCTGATTGTGGATAGATTGTGCAACCAGTCACAGAGTACATTTCTTCTTGCGTTTTACAATCCTCATTGTAGTTTTGCAGCGTTACCTAGGTGCAGTGGACATTTATTACGATTTTTCTGTTTTTTTTTTGCGCTCATAAGTAATTTTTTGTTGCTTCATTCTTTTTCTAATTTCTAATACTTATCTTAATAATTGCGATTTAACTTGTGCAATTTTTCTTAGTGTATGATTAACTATACCTAACCCATATGTGATTTACTTGGATTATTTATACTTAGATGGTTACGTGTCCCTTTTGTGAAGAAATTTATTATGGGGCTAGTAGGCGCATTTCACACGGGGCAAGTTGGCTCGGTGTTAGGTGAATGCTGGTACCTTGAAAAACAGCAAACACCGAAAAAAGTGATTGCAATGCAAGATTTTGGGCACACGGGGCTTGGCCCAAACGGAGACATTCGATTTTTTATTTGTGAAAACTATAACTCTGATGATGTTATCGAGTAGGATTGAAGTTACTCAATGTTAATGTTTTATTCATTATTTTTATGTCTGTATAATTTAGAATTTACATTGTACGGCGATAACGCCTTTGATTAAACCTACTGGTAAAATAAGGAAATTGATTTCTCTTAACTGTGTGTCTTATTTAAATTTTTATAAAGCATGTGCCAACTTACCCCATAGGTATAGGCAACTTGCCCCGTGACGGGGTAAGTTGGCGCACAATTTTCCTTTTACTTTAGGCTTCCGCTAAACATAAACTACAAAAGCTACAAACTTAAAACTCCGGGTATTTATAGCCCAATGCCTGTTCTTTAAAAGTACAGTTAAAGTTTCATAAAAAACTTAAACAAAAAATTAATAAAAATCAATAACTAAAAACTGCGCCTACTAGCCCCGGTCTCCCCTACCAAAGATAAAACCCCTCATGACTATTAAACAGAAAATAGGAAGAGTGAAGCGGTTCAAAAAAAGGCTTTTATAGGGTCTGGATGATTGAAAAAAGATATTATTTAATGATGAGAGTGTGTTTTGCGTAACATATGGTGATCAAGGTGTTCGTGTATGGCGAATGAAGCAAGAAGAATATGACAAGGACTGCATGAAACGATCAGTGAAATTTGCAGCCAATGTAATGGTATGGACTTGCATGACTGCAGGGGGTCTTGGAAGGCTATGTATTGTTAACGAAAGGATTAATTCTGAGATATATCAAGAAATCCCTGAGCATTTCATGATACTATCGTCGGAAGATCTGTGTGGTGACGATTTTATTTTCCAGTATGATTTAGCATCTTCACACAGGTCAGTGTCTACCAAGAACTGGCTTAGCCACCACCAAATTAACGTACTTCCCCAGCTAATCCGCCGGATTTAAATCCAATAGAGAATTTGTGGGGAATAATGAAGAAAACACTGCAAGATATTGTGGCAAAAACAAAGTTGGGCTTCTTTCCATCACAAAGTCGACATGGTCATGTCTGGGCAGAAAACATTGTGAACCACTTATCGCTAGCTTGGAAAAGCGAGTTCGTCCTGATATATATAAAATATAAAGGTGATGCTACAAAATATTAAAGAATAACTATTTTTCCTTTTTTAAAAAACACGTATTATTCACAATGCATTATTCTAATACTTTGAACCAGGTAAATGGTTATTCTAATATTTTGATTTCTTCCAAGTGTGAATACTTATTTTAATTTTTGTATTATTTCGTTTAATTTTTATGCTAAAAGATTCTACAAACTATGCAGATTCTTACAATATTAAATTTTATCCTGTACTACTTTTTGTATAAGCGAAACATAAAAAAAACTTTTTCCACAATTCCTTTTTTAGGTGCGTTCGTAATTATATAAATACGTAGCACCTATAGTCGTCGTTCAGTCCGTCCGTCTGTCCGTCCGTCTGTCCGTCTGTCCGCATGTGACAGAGCAAAAACTACCCAACCGAATAGTCTGAAATTTCAAATATGTGATTGTTGCAAAATTTTGTCGAGCCATTTCAAATTTTATGAAAATCGGATGTATAGTTTAATTACAGGGACAGTCAAAAGTTTTTCTTTACATTACGGCCAATGGGAAAAATTATTGCAAGTGGATTTTAATGATATTAGAGCCTTCCGAATGATCTGAAATTTTAAAGATATAATTGTTGCAAAATTTTGTCGAGCCATTTCAAATTTTAGGAAAATCGGACGTATAGTTTAATTACAGGGACAGTCAAAAGTTATTCTTTACATTACGGCCAATGGGAAAAATTATTGCAAGTGGATTTTAATGGTATTAGAGCCTTCCGAATGATCTGAAATTTTAAAGATATAATTGTTGCAAAATTTTGTCGAGCCATTTCAAATTTTAGGAAAATCGGATGTATAGTTTAATTACAGGGACAGCCAAAAGTTTTTCTTTACATTACGGCCAATGGGAAAAATTATTGCAAGTGCATTTTAATGACATTACAGCTTTCCGAATGGTCTGAAATTTTAAAGATATAATTTTTGCAAAATTTTGTTGAGCTATTTCAAATTTTAGGAAAATCGGATGTATAGTTTAATTACAGGGACAGTCAAAAGTGTTCCGAAAAAATTATTGGACGTGCATTTTAATGATGTATCAGACTATGCACGTTATGAAGTGCAAAAAATTATACATTCAGTACAATATGGGGTGCAAAATATAATTTTAAAACTAGTTATAGTACGAACGCACCTCATTTGCCACGTTTGACGAGCAATTTCCAACTTGTTTCTATTATTCTAATTTTTTGACTTGGAGCTGTATATTCATGACAATATAAATTTTTCTATAGAAAACTTAAGAAAATTTCCTATTTTTTTACTTTTTTTTGAAAGATATAAGAAACTAGGCGGTTGTGCCAATCCCAAGACTTTCTTCAATTTCATACAAGCTAATACTTCAAAAAGCGTAACTTTTATAATTATGCATTTTAGAAACAAAAAATGAGTAGTTAACATGTCAGTTTTTATTATATTATTACACTTGGGGTTCCTTGTCAATAAATGTTTCAAAACCATGGGGGCGGGAGGGAAAATAATTCGTAATGAAGTATAATCGACGGGTGATATATAAAAAATGTGAAAAATTTTGTTTGCAAAATTACAAATATACAAATTAACCCTAGATTGGAGTGAGTTGAGTAATTCTGTCAGGGATGAGGGCGTTCAACAAACAAAAATGGCTGATTTTCATCGTTAAACTCTAATAGTATTTCTTGCCTTATTTAACGACACAATTTCTGAAATTTAATAAAGCAAAGAAAACTATTAAAATTTAGTAGTGAAAATCAACCATTTGTGTCGGAGCGCTCTCATCCTTGTTCTATATAATTTGTTTTTCAACAACTACCGCGCCTGTTCCGAAAATTGAACAACATTCGCTATCACAGCTCAAACTTCAAGCCGATTTCCTCCAAACTTTTTTACAAACCTCGGACTGTTTCATAACATCTAGATACAAATTCGTCGAAAAATATTCATAAGTTTTTCAATTAAACTAAAAAAAATCGAGGAAAAAGCACAAAAATCATTATCACAGCTTCTGACTGAATATTCCCATTTTTAACTGGGACATGACGTCCGTAGTCAAAAACTTATATATGAAGTTTGGTTCAACTCTTTCCATAAGTGCATACACTTTCCGATGATAAAAAAGAAAAATCGCACAGAAATCGCTATTACAGCACACTCTTCCGGTGTAATATCACCAACTTTAACTGGCACCTAACGGACAAAATCAAAATTATTATGTATAAAGTTTGGTTATTATATGAATAACTTCGTACATTTTCCGATAAACAATACAGAAAATGGCACATAAATCGCTAACACAGCGCCCCCTTTCAGTGGACATAGCTACCAACTCTTACGCTTTTTTGTACCAAAAAATTTAATAGTAAATTTCCCCTTTTTTAATCGCCATAATCTGCCGATTAAAAAAGGCAAAAATATCAAATTTTCCTCGTATAAAAAAGCGTAAGAGTTGGTAGCTGTGCCGGTGAAATATCCTCACCTTCAACTGGAACCTGCTGGCCATAGCCAAAAACATGTATTTGAAGTTAAGTTCGATTGTATACATAATTTCATACACTTTTCGATGGTACGAAGAGAACACACGGACAGACAGATATTTTGTAAAAACGCGTTTTGGGGGGAATCTCTGATCAATAAAACGTGTAAATCTGTCAAAGACCGGAAGTCGCGAAAAATTTCGACTACAATACTTCTTATTTTTTTTTTTTTTTTTTTTTTTTTTTACATTTTACTTCCTACAATACTTTCGACTACTTACCTCTATTATAGATAAAATGAAGTAAAAAGTATTGGAAACGTGAAATTTTTCGACTTTCCTTTTCTATTTTCCTTTTCTTACAGGTTTCGGTAGGTCCTGAACATGATTTGGCTCTTTTTGGAAAATGTCTGTCTATTATTCTGCCGTGTGACACAAATTTTGTTGCTACTCTTCCTCAATAATTAATCACAGATTTTCACTAAACTTCCGATCTCGTTAGACCATCGGATGAATTGGTGCTGATTAGGTTTGGGTGTAAATCGTTCAACTGAAGGCGCTGCCATGCTGCGTTTTTAAAGATTTCCGTGATAGCTGTATCTCAAGAACTAATGCACGGAATCTCATTAAACTTTATATTCTGTTGCAGATTAATATAAATAAATGCTGATTCAAATTTGACTTGCATCACTCAACAGGGGTGGTGCAATCCTGTGCTAAAGTAAAGATTCCTAATCGGATCCACAATGAATTGATGCGATTTACTAAGTGTGTTTTGCCGTACTATTAATTCCGTTCTCGTACTTCTCATGCATTTTTAACTACATTGTTTCTAGAATCGCTCTTTATTGTCACAACATTTTGGCAGTGGATCTGTTTACAGAATATTAGCGCCATGCGTTTTACAATGAATGTTATAGCTGTATCTTATTTTGTGTAGAAATGCGCCATATTTTATATTTTAATTTAATGGTTAAAAATTTATATTGATCAAATTTTAAATTTTAATCCCCGACCGGTGTTCTGTTTTTCTTTTAACTCACTGATCACTGTAACAATGGTTCGTACGGGTCAAGGAATTTCCAGACCAGGAAATTCTTCGGTACCAGTATTTCCTTATAGAAAATCTCTCTTTAAAAAAGACGAAATTTCGCGCGTTTAACCTGGATTTTTTTTTTTTTTTTAATCTGATATTTCATATACAGGGTGCAAAGGAAAGTCCCTTTAACCTGAAAATACTTGCGATCGGAGAGAGCTACAGCAAGTGAGGTAACGGTATAGTAAAGCGACTACGCCCGACCTAATGCAAACGACAGCAGCTCCCCCTAGTGGCGAAATTTGGAAGATAGCTATTGAAAATCGTAAACGAAAAGAGATAGAGCAAAATATCCAATTAGAAAGTTTTAAAGCATCAATTAATCAGTACGAAACGATATTTCGTTCACACGGATAAGATAAATCATCGCCTGTATACCCAAAAATGTCCGAAATCGATGAGCGACGATTCTACTCTGCATATTCACATTCCGTAAACGTAGCAGTGTACAATTTTAGATTGTGACGTTGTACTGTGCTGTAATGTCTGTAAAAATTTAATTTCCAATGCATTTAAAATTTTAGATTAACCCTTTCAGGGGCAGAAGAATTCTGTTCATAAACTGATGAAGTAATTTACTAACACCAGAATATTCAAACGAATTTCTTAGGGAAAAAAACCCGCTAATTTTCACTTTCATTACAAAAGCAAAATTTTATTAAAATATTCTTGCTGCCATTTGTGAGTTTTGGAATTAAAATTAGGTGGCTAGACCATCTAGCTACCGCCCTTGAAAGGGTTAAATCTATGTCGTCGTATTGAAGATGCTAGAAATAGACGTTCCATGAGGAGAAATGTGGCATGTAGAATTACTCTCACGAATACAAGCGTGTATCGTGAGCAATGGCGAACTTTTCGAACATACTCAATATTAACTTTTTATCAATGTGAGACAGTACGTCTTTTTTGTGTGATGTTATGAAAATGTATTGAGATAAGCATGCATTTATACCATAAATTGTGCATATTTCTTCATACTTCTGGCTATTCCATTCAAACGTTTACACAAAATAGAGTGCATCAATTTCGGACATTTTTGGGTACATAGGCGAAGATTTATCTTATCCATGTAAACCAAATGTCGTTTCGTACTAACTAATTGATGTTCTAAAACTTTCTAACTGGAAATTTTGCTCTATTTCTTTTCGTTTTCGATTTGCAATGGCTATCTTCCGAATTTCCCCATTAGGGGCGCTGCCGTCGTTTGCATTAAATCGGGCGTAGTCACTTTACTATACCGTTACCTCACTTCCATAGCTGTAGCTCTCTCCGTTCACATGATTTTCAGGTTAAAGGGACTTTCCTTTGCACCCTGTATATTAGGTCATCAAGTATGAAACTTGTGATTACAAAAGGGCCAGATTACCAAAGGGACAATCTTCCACCGGTAAACTTTATTAGAAATTTTCATCTTATATAAACGCCCTATTGATGAAAAATTACTTACACAAAAATTTCTGTTAATTTTTGCAGGTGGAAATTTTCCCCGTTGGTAATCTGGCCTTCTTGTAGTCACAAGTTTCATACTTAATGACCTGATATAACCCTGTGTGACTCGCTGTTAAATTCTAAGAAATGCGCTATGCTTTACATTCATAATCGTTGATGCTATTATAAATTAATATACAAAAATGGTATAGAAGAAAGTTTTGTGGTGGCCACAGCAATCTTGTTTGTTTACAGCATGCAGGTTTTTCGAACAAATGTAACGCCTAGTGAGCTTTATTGTAATACAGTAGACTCGCGATTTTACGACACCTGATTTAGCGACCCCTCGCGATTTAGGCCCCGACCATTTTTCAATGCTTACAATGTTTTCCTTCGCTCGTTTTAACGATCCGCAAATAATCCGAGTCTGGATTTAGTGACCTTCGAGAACTTCATTTCACATCCTCCAGAAATTAAAAATCTAGAAGCAGTACAGATCATTTTTCTTTCCTCAAATGTTACATGCGTTTGACAGCGCATGGATCAAGGTGTTATACAATGTTTCAAAAAATGTACCGAAGAAACTAGTGAATGGCATTCTAATCAATTTAGAAGTAAACAAAATTCATAAAACGAATTCTTAGTGACTATTCATATAGCGAACGATGCTTGGCAAGCGGTTTCTCAGGACACAGTTTTGCTTCCATCCCACCGGATATTTAACACGTTCACGCCGGCGCGGTGGGTCACACTCGACTGTCTCAGAGTTGTCAAGTCTCTGGCTTTTTACACACCACTATTATTTTAGAGAAAATGCTGTTCCTTTAAATCGCCCGATTGTTCTAATTAAATAAAACAATATTTTCTGTATTAAAATACTGGTATCCAAAAAGTCGGTGACTTGGCAGCTATGAGACAATCGAGCGTGACCCACCGCGCCGGCGTGAACGTGTTAAAGAACCAAGCTTGGGAACTTGAACCTGCTGCCCAGGGGTTGAAAAAACAGAGCACCGAAACTGAAGATTCCAATCAGCTAATATACAAGCATTACGAAAACATTTTGTTCGGCTGGAAAAGCTCCAATTTGAAGATTATATTGACGTTAGCGATAAGTTTAAAACTGACTGAGAAAACATTTTGAAAAGATGATTTAATCTGCAGCCTCCTGAATCCTGATTGGACATTCCAAATAATTCTTCCGACGAGGAAATTGACGATGTTCCATATATACCTCCTGCATAAAAAAGCAGAGGATGTCATCAAGTTGCATGGAACATTTTTGGAAGGGAAGGACATTCTAACGACTACTTTTAGTTGATCAATGATCTCAAAAGCAGTATTCTGGAAGTTTCCAGCCGCCATTTAAAGCAAAAAAGTATAACATGATTATTCAAATAATGTTAATTAACATAGTCTAAGTCATTTTTTTTTATGTTTAAATTCTTATAAAATGATCCCACAATTTTTAACCATTTTTTAAATCTAAAAATTTAGACTAAATACTACAAATATTTTTTTAATGTATAAATCAGTAGTTTTTACTACATTAGAATGCTAGGCATTTTTGAAGTGCATTAAAATCAACCAATATTAGCAACATTTGATTTAATGACCATTCGATTTAACGTCCTATTTGCCGAGGTCCCGTGATGGTTGTTAAATCGCGTGTCTATTGTAGTACGCAGAGCTAACTCAGTGGTCCACTTTCTGCCGCAACCGCATTACACTTTCGGTGCACGCAAGTAAATAATCCTGCACTTTTCTTAATATTAAAAGCATTTTTTTTAAACTTTTCCGCATACTTTTTATCAACATTGGTTCTTTGTACACCGTTTTGACATTTTATAAAGAATACTTAAGATTTTTTTTTTTTTTTTTTTTTTTTTTTTTTTTTTTTTTTTTTAGCTTACCTAAAATTTCATTTTTAACTAATATCAAATTAAAAAGTTGCGATTAATTGACATAATATCTACAGTTTTATTCAATGAAAAATATATATCAGTGAAAATGTTAGTAAATTCGTCATATTTCTAAAATAAATCCAAGTTGAAAATATCCAGCCCATAATACGCTATGGACAAAATCTATGTTTTGCCAAAAATTTTCCTTGGAAATTCTTTCATACTGTATTCATGGGCGGACCGCTGGATTCAATATATAGATGAAATTTTTTTTACGTCCTTTTCCCAATATATATATATATATTTAGGTATGCAGTTTTCACCAAATATATTTTTTCTGTGTTTACATGTATACAACCTATATAAAATCAGTTCCAGCATAGAAAAAATCATAGTTAAGATAAAAATACAGTCATCTGAAAATGCTTTAAAGGTAAATATTGTAACCTCTGTTACTGGACAACATCCACTCAATTTGCAACATTTATATTCCTAACAAAATATTATTTCTGGTGTATTTTATCATCATTAGTGTACTAGACTTCAATATGTAATTTTATATTCAAAAGAAAACAATAATAGGGATTAATTTATATAACAATATGTAACCTCTGTAACTTGTATTCAAAATTACAGCCAAAATTTTCAGTGCCCTGTACTAAATATATTTTTAGATTGTCAAATAATTACAGTATATTGAAAGAACAGATGCCTTTTGATGTTTTGGGAACATTTTTTAAGAGCTACTCGTATACAACAAGAAAAATATGGAGAAAAAGTGCGAGTAACAGAAATTATAGATAGTAACAAAGATTACATTTTTGTAACAGAAGTTACATTGAGCAACACAAATTAGACAGTAAAAGTGCATTTACATTAATCTGAAAACAATGACAACACTAAAGCATTTTGATGGATTTTTATTATGCATATGAATTTTAAACTAGATTTTTGTTAATTCAGGAATGCAAGCGCTGCGCCACAAATGACCGATTGGTACCACTAAATTTTATTAGTATTTCTCACATTATTTAATGACAATATTTCTCAGATTTAATAAAGCAAAGAATACTATTAAACTTTACTAGTTAAAATCAGCCATTTGTGGCGCAGCGCTTTCATCCCTGTTAATTTATCTACATCTGTTACAAATACCGGTTGTCCCAAAAATGACCGACGATTTTAAAATTCAATAACTTGCAAACGGTGACAGATATTAAAAAAATCTTGCAGGAGGGTTATGTATGATGTCAGGAGTTTTTTTACTGTGATTCTTGATTTTAGTTTGAATTTCAAACAATAGATGGCGCTGACAGTGATTGACGCTCAGTCGAGGCCTAAACTGACGTCACTCAGCATTGATGCGAAGGAAGGAGATTAAGGCTATGGAGTTGGTTTCATTCTCCAGTACAGTCTTGCTACAAATCGTGCTGCAGCGTCCAGAATATATAGTGTGGAAATCGGCTATCCCAGTAATACTTAAAAAAGGGCTAAAATATTGGATACCTTAAATGTCAAACGATGCTGAAATCCAATGAGTCGATCACAGCGACATCTGCGGCATATTTTCTAAAACTCCAAGACGATTTGGTCTCGATGCTCTAATAATAAGATGTTTACTTTGAAATTTGAAAATATATCGCAGGTGTCGCTGCGATCGGCTCCCTGGATTTCAGCATCATTGCACATTTAAGGAATACAACTTTTTAGCGCTGTTTGGATAGCAGATTTCCACACTATATATTCTAGACGCTGTAATATTGCTCTTAGGCCCCGATTCTGAACTCATTCTATATGATTTCAATGGAATGCCTTGTTGCCATGAAAACAACAAATTCTTCGATAGTGGAATACAGCGTTCAGAACTGGTTATAAAAGTCAACTTCTATTGTTTGTTTTGAGGTGAGGTAGTTATTTTGAACAACAATATACCGGGTGTCCCAAAAATGACCGACGATTTGAAAAATCAATTAAAGAAAAACGGAAGGCGATAGAAATGTAAGGTTTGCTGTATTCTGCTTAGGTAGCCAGGGAATTTATTCTGACAAATTTCCAAAATTAGTTAAAAAACACCGTTAATAAATGGCGCTGCTATGGGCTTTACCCACGAATGGCAGCAGCCACGAAAAAAAATCCACGGAAAAAGGTTGTTTATTGGACGAAGGGGGAGCAGTGTTAAAATGATTTACCCGCGGCTGACGCCACACGGGTAAAATCCGAGGCTAACGAAAAAGACAGGCTACCGCGGTGCGTCCGATTCTTCTTTTTTTACAGACCGCTGGAGTCACGTGATGTTCGAATGCACCAATGAAGGTGCGCGAAAAGAGCATCACGTGACTCCAGTGGTCTGTAAAAAAAGAAGAATCGGACCCACCGCGGTAGCCTGTCTTTCTCGTTAGCCTCGAGTAAAGTTCATTCTGTACGCCAAAAGGCGTCGCCATGGGGGGGGGGGGGGTTATGGGGAGGGTGCCTCCTTCTCCAATATATGTGAACTTGGGAAATTTAAGCTTAGACTTGGGAAATCCTAGATTTTTGAGACAGGTTCTTTCTTAAAAATAATAGTATAAAAATTGCGAATTTTTTATTGCTTCAGTGTTTACGTTTTTGAGCTATGTAAACAGTAAACAAGTTAAATTATCGAAAGAAATACAAAAAGAAATCAGCCACACTCAAACTATTATTGTATTTTTCAGTTCTACAAAAATATTATACATCTACCAAATCTGAATTTTTTTACCCCAGTCCATCAACAGCTGACTCTAATCCACCTCATTATTTCCTCCAAAACGTTGTTCCTTTTTCGAAAATTTCACACAACCTCATTTTCTTCTCCCAAAATAGAATATAGCTATTTTAACCAAAGGTGCTTCTTTTGAAAATTGGAAGTCACTTCTAGCACAATCAGAAAAGAATGTATTCATCTGCTGTGAAACATAGCTGGTCAAGAAAATTTGATGGGCTTTCAATTGCGCTAATTTTTGAACTAATTTTGTGACTTTCGGACAACCTTTTACCCATTCTCATGATTTTTGCCAGGAAAAAATGGTTAATCCTTTGCTGTCAAGAAAAAAGCATTTTATGAGCAAATGTGAATACAAGAAGTCGTTGGTTCTGATAAATTTGTCATATTTTACTTTCATTTGTGTGAGGAAATATATATCAGTCCTATTCGTTTATATTTATAGGTTGCAGGAGACGAGCGCCAAGAAGGATTGAACCGGAGAATCCACGGTCAGAATGCGAGATCTTACGTGCCGAGGAAAAGGAATATTGCTTCCTGCGAGATAATCGTTTTACTGACCGCGCAAGATGGTGTCGCCATAATACTCCACCCCCAGTGAGAAGAACATCTCGTTGATGTTGTACGAGCGATGTGCTCTCGTGTTGCGGTGGCGGTTGTCAGAGTGATGCTGTCGTGCTGCCGTGTGCATGTGTGTGCTCCCGGTATTGCGCGGCGTGACAGGATTTGTGCTATGAGAGTTGTCATACGCTTTGCTTGCTGTGAGCGTTTCACAGCCTTTGCTTGCGTGCTGTGATAGTTTCACAGGCTTTTGATTGCTGGTTGCGTACTGTGAGCGTTTCACAGGCTTTTGCTTGCTGGGGGTGTTTTGTCAGTGCTACCATCTGTTGGTCTCGAAAGGAGATGATGATGTTTGTGAAGGTGGGTGTTCGTTTGTCCAAGGTCACCAATGCAGGAGAGGTGCGGCGATAAGGATCGAACCGAAGAATCCACGGTCAAAAAGCGAGATCTTACGTGCCGAGCAAAAGGCTAGCTCTATCGCTCCCTGTGATATAGTCGGTTTACTGACCGCGCAAGGTGTCGTCGCCACATAGGCGTTTAGGAAATTTGAAACCAAAAATCTAATGTTCTGACTTTAAAGCTGTATTAAAAAATAACTATAAATCTCAGCACGAAATAGCAAGAATTTGGAGCATCTAAAAGTCCATTCCAGGTTGAAAAAGGAAAAAGATGGATGATGTGAATTTGGAACAGAAATGCAGCCATGAAAGCAATCCATCAACTGAAGAAAAATCTACATCCACTGTAACACCGACGCGTTGCACTTGTTAAAATTTTAAAGAAATAAAAGATTTCCCTATAGACGAGTTAACAAGCACAGATGAATTTTGGATGTAACTGAGGAACCTGACTTCCGAAAGCACAGTAGGAAAAGAGTTCCACCAAAGAGAATAGATAAAAGTAATAGCACAGCAATGAATGTTTCGACAATTTAATAATAGGGTTAAATGAAAATGTTTCCTATATCAAGAGAATATTACACCAATGCATTCCATATTTAAATTACATTTCTGCTACGAAAATTTGAGTATCACTAATTTAGAAAAAATATTAATGTTTCCTCTTGGATATGAGAAACCGGATGAACATGACTTGCAGAGTCAAATGGAAATAATATTTGATTTATGTTCAAACCTAATGTTAACTCCCTTTCCATACGCTTCCCTTGTGCCATTAAATTCAAAGACTATTTGGGTCACGCAATCAAACTATGGGTATATATCTCAACATTCAAAGCAACTTATCCTTATGGCGTTGCATATAACGAAAGAATCTATAGTCAATTAAATTAAAAAAAATAATTTCAAAGTACTATGAGTGATGACAGACTTGACAGCTTAATTCTTTTAAAATGAGAAAATGAAATAGAGGATTTTATTAAACTGGACGATGTTATCATCAGGTGGGCTTCATTGAAGACCAGAAGAAGGGAAAAAGATGGATTTTTTTTTTATTATTTTTTTTTTTCAGTTTCAGAATTTGGAAAGAAATTTTTTATGCATAAGTATCATTATCATTGTTACACACGTTGCTCATATCATTTTAGTTGATAATTGGAGCAATTTGTTTCAAGTTGGGAAATTTTCGAATTTCCCCCCCCCCCCTGAAAAAATATCTGTAGCTACGCCCCTGTCTGTACCTACCCCTGTATATACTTTGTTCACTGCAGTAAATCGGTCATCTTTAACTTCAGTAGCCTGATATAGTCCATAAATAATAATAATAATTCACTCTATAGATTTAAAATTACATATAATTTGTTTAATTTCACTTTAAAATGTCTAACAAAAAAATCTGGAGTCGGCTTCTGTTTTAGCGACTCCGACTCTCCTGCTCAAAAATGGGTCTGACTCCAACTCCATGATTCCGCAGCCCTGGTAATAATACGATGTTTACATTGAAATTTGAAAATATAAGGAAAGGGCATGTTTACAAACAAACATTTCCGTCAACCAATCTACTACTACATTTTTATCTTAGGGATCATTGCAGGAATCACACTTGGCGACGTAGGCCAATCATATCATAGATCTGTTAAATCATTCTGTTAAAGGCCAATAAAATTCCCGGAGTTCTCGTGTATAGTAGGAGTAATAATGAATGAAGAGGTTTTTCTTGCTGACCAACAGTGACGTCAGCTGCCCTTTCCTCGATGCTAACGAGAATGACAGGCTACTACGGTGGGTCCGATTCTTCTTTTTTTACAGACCGCTGGAGTCACATGATGCTCGAATGCACCAATGAAGGTGTGCGAAAAGAGCATCATGTGACTCCAGCGGTCTGTGAAAAAAGAAGAATCGGACCCACTGCGGTAGCCTGTCTTTCTCGTTAGCCTCGCCCTTTCCTTATACCTCAGATGTCACTGCGATGGGCTCTTTGGATTTCAGCGTCGTTGCACATTTAAGGGATACAAATTTTTAGCACTGTTTGAAAGCACAGACTTCTAATATAAGTAGACTCGCAATTCCATTGTTCTTTCGGGAAAGTTTTGACTCCAACATCTTTTGTTTCATCGCCAAAAGGGTGCCGTATTTTGGCAGTGATCCCTTTATTGGCAAGGCAAAAGTGCGGTCAACTCAAGACAAACGCTGACAGACGATGTTTCGGCGGGAATCTGGAGAGAGATTCCGAGGAGAAAAACCGGTTTGGCGCGCTAAATCTGCCTTCCACCACGTGATGGAGGGCAGAGATGTAGGAGTCAAGAAAAGGTTGCCGATTTGGAGTCTACTTATATTAGAAGTCTGTGTTTGAAAGCTGACTTCCGTGATTTCCAAACTGTATATTTTTGAGCTACAGCGTCTCGAATATATAGTGTGGAAATCTGCTATCCAAACAGCGTTAAAAAGTTGTATCCCTTAAATGTGCAATGATGCTGAAATTCAGGGAGCCGATCGCAGCGACACCTGCGATATATTTTCAAATTTCAAAGACCAAATCGTCTTGGAGTTTTAGAAAATATCCTGCAGATGTCGCTGTGATCGACTCATTGGATTTCAGTCTCGTTTGACATTTAAGGGATCCAATATTTTAGCACTTTTTTAAGTATTACTGGGATAGCCGATGTCTTGAGCTCTTGAGCAGGAGGAATAAGGGCTGAATCATTGCACGGGAGTGGTATTTTGTCCAAATCATAACAGCGCCCCCTAGAGAGTACTCTAGGGGGCGCTGATCATAACTGCTTGCAGGGTTTCATTTCTTGCTTAAAAGCTTCATGTTACATCTCTATTAATTTTAGGACTCTGTGACTATAAAAACGGCGTTAGGCGAAATAAAACCGGTTTTTCTACTATTTTTTTTTCAATTTTTTTTCTTTACACATACATATAAAGCTTTCTTTTTTTGCATAATTTTTTTTTTTTATATATATATACAGCAATTACACAACGCCATTGCGTTTATAGTTCGTTTTTGACCACACGCTTAAAATTTCGACCGTTTTTACTTTAAAGAGATTTTTTTTTTTTTTTACTATAAGACACGACATAGATGAGTTTGAAATTTTTTTTGTGATGTATCGTTCAGTTTTAAGTTTTAGAAAGTAATTGCGTTTATAGTTCGTTTTTGCAAGTTTTTAACTTAAAAGACACTTGCTTTTTCTATTCATACGAGAGTGTTTAATCTTATTTATTTAATTAATTTTTTTTTTTTTTTTTAGTTTACAGCAAGTTTTTCGATAAGAAACGAATTATTTGAAATATTTTAAGATTTTTTTTTTTTTTTTTTGTATGTACAAGAAAAAGTTTTTAAAGTTTTTGCTTATGTTGTAGGAATGTGCAGCAATGTATAGCTTAGCTTAATTTTTTTTTTTTTTTTAGTATAAAGAATTGTTTTAACATTGTACAATTTGCGTGTTTTTTAACAATTAGTATAATAAATGTAGTTTTTTAAAAAAGCAATTGTGATTGTAAAATGAAAGTGAAAGTTTAATGGAGAAATAAATACAAGACATGTACAATACAAGACTTTTGTTTAAATTTATATATTTAAATTATTTGCAAAACAGTTTACTGAATTGCGTTTATAGTTCGTTTTTGTACAGCTGTTACGTAGAGGGTTTAACTTAAAGTCATGCTTTACTTATGAGTTTGAATCTAATAAGTATTACTGTATTGTTAAAGTTAAGTTAAGAGAAACTTGCGTTGCGTTTTTAGTTCGTTTATGCAGTCGTTATTTAAAGGGTTAAATTTAAGAGATGCTTTATATATGATATTTTAGTTTAATTTTATTATTATAGTTGGTTTATTGAAACATTGCTTTGCGTTTATAGTTAGTTTTATACAGCGGTTACTTAAAATGTTTAACATTTTTTGTGTATAAGATATTTAAATTTTGTAGACTTTGCTAATGTAAGATTGTTGTGTTATATAGTATATAGGTAGGAAGGCAGCAATGTATAGCTTAGCTTATTTTTATAAAAAAAAATTTATGTATAAAGAATTATTTTAACATTGAGATTGTACAACCTCAGTGTTTTAATAAGTATAATACATGTTTAAAAAACGAATAGCAATTGTAAAAGAGAATGCAAAAAGAAAGTGAAAGTTTAATGGAAATAAATACAAGACATGTACAATACAAGACTTTTGTTTAAATTTATATATTTAAATTATTTGCAAAACAGTTTACTGAATTGCGTTTATAGTTCGTTTTTTAGACATTAGATATTTTTACACTTATTAATAACATTTTGTAACAATTGTAATTTTAAAGAAACAATTTTAATTGCGTTTATAGTTCTTCTTTAAGAGTAAAGTTTAATTTATATTTTAAAGAAACGTAAATGTGTACTTTTGAATATTTAAATAGATTGTATTAATTTTGTTAAAAAAGAGCTGTAAGCATATTTTTAAATTATTGAGTTAAAGTTTCCGAGACGAAGTTCCATGTTAGTTTTAGAAAATAAATAAATGAAGTGCATTTGTTATAGTAACGTACATTACTATTTTTTGACATTAAAAATTGTGATTTTTGCAAAACACAACTTACTTTTACAGTCGTCCGATGTTGAATGCGTAAATGTTTGTATACATGTAGGTGGCGCTGCTGTTCATGCTGACGTCTTGTGTTGCATAACATCTGGTTCGGGGAGTCCAGCCCATCGTATCTGTCGACTTAAACATTGTATCTTATGAAATACGTGACTTGCATAATAATTGAAAATTTCTCTAGTATACACCCCTACCTATCCTTTTCCCTTCACGTTTTATAAGTGAAGCAGCACCGCCCCCCCCCCCGAACATTCGGACACAAACGTTGGGGGTGGGTGTAGACCCCCCATGAGGGGGGTCTAATGTATAGCCCACCAGTAAGGAAGGTAGTCGTGTTAAGCTAGCTTTTTATGAATAAATTATATCTATTGTTTAAATTATTAATTAGTTTTTCTCGGTGTGAGAAGGACAATCTAACACTTTTTCTTCTCTACGATAGTGTTCCCGCCTAATCTCTAATATACCTTCCACCCAACATATGTAATTGCGCTATATACAAATATGGCCGACTTAGGAATACTAATTTTTGCTGTTAGAGACGCAGTCGAACGTTCGCTTGCGTCCCTGACAGCAAAAATTAGCCTATTATTTTATTTATTTTATTCTAAGTACTTTTATTTATTTTACTCTGATGTATTAGCGTGTGTTTAATGTTTACTTTTAAATAAAGATTGATATTAACATTAATATTTTGCAACAGTTTCTTATCTTGTTAGAATGTTGCAGTTAAATTAGCTGTAAACATTAAAAT